>JAWHQI010000403.1:0-1397500 GCA_033032865.1 Dactylorhiza incarnata | reverse complement strand
GTTGTACACTTCTAGATCTTAGATGGTGAGATGAATTATTGGTATTTATATCTATTATAGTCAGTATTATCAAGATTGTGTGTTTTATGGAACAACAAATTTTTTTTTCAAAAACTCCATTTAACCCAAACAAAATTTATAAAACTCCATTTCAATAAGCACTGAAAACTCCATTTCACCCAAACAGTTTTTTAACAAAACTCCATTTCTCAGAAACAGCTCTTTTTCAAAACTCCATTTCTGATCAGCAGCTTTTCATCAGCAACAGCCCAACCAAACGGACCCTGAATTTGGGGTAACAATCCATAATTGCATTCTCCCTCCAAATAAAAATATATCATAATTGGATTAAGGACCTGTTTGGGAGGGCTTTTCAGAAAGGAGGAGTGGTGGCAAAATGATGGTAGGAAAAAGTACTTTTGAAAAATGTTTATTTCAAAAGGAGATCTGTTTGGGTGAACTCCTTTTGCAGAGATTTTCAAAAAGAATAAGCACTTTATAAACTGTTTGACAAATCACCGTCGTGGTGACCTTTTTTTTATTAAAAAGGCAAGCCCGGGCAGAAAAATGTGCGCTCGCACATTTTTCGCCCGAGCGCATATTTTTCGTGCGGGCGCCCATTTTTTCGCCCGGTCGCGCATTTTTCGCCCGGGCGCGCATTTTTGGCCCGGACTCGCATTTTTTTTGCCCGGGCGGACATTTTCTTCCCGGGCGCGCATTGTTTTCGCCCTGGGGCGCATTTTCTCGCCCAGGCGCAGTTTCTCGCCCGGGCGCATTTTCTCGCCCGCACGCATTTTTTCGCCCGGGCGCGCATTTTTGCCCGGGCGAGCATTTTTTGCCCGGTCGCGCATTTTCCGCCCGGGCACGCATTTTTCGCCCGGGCGCGCATTTTTTCGCCCGGGCAAAAAATACGCGCCCGGGAGAAAAAAAGAGTGCCCGGGCGAAAAAATGCGCGCCCGCGCAGAAAATGCGCGACCAAGCGAAAAATGCGCGCCCGGGAGAAAAATGCGCGCACGGGAGAAAAATGTGCGCCCGGGCGAAAAATGCGCGCCCGGGCTAGAAAATGCGCGCCCGGGCTAAAAAATGTGAGTCCGGGAGAAAAATGCGCGCCTGGCCGAAAAATGCGCGGTCGGGCGAAAAATGCCTGCCCGCGCAAAAAATGCGCGTCGGGCCGAAAAATGCACGCCCGGGCAAAAAATTCACGCCCAGGCAAAAATGCGCGCCCGGGCCAAAAAATGCGCGCCCGGGCCAAAAAATGTGCGCCCGGGCAGAAAACGCGCGCCTGGGTAAAAAATGCGCGCCCGTGCGAAAAATGCGCGCCCGGGAGAAAAAATGCGCACCCATGCGGAAAATGCGCGACCGTGCGAAAAATTCGCGTCCGGGCCTAAAATGCGCCCATGGGCGAAGAAATGCTCGCTCGGGCAGAAAACTGTACGCACGGGGGAAAAATTTGCGCTCAAGCGAAAAACTCGCTAATCTTGTATCGGGATTAGGAAGTGTTTTTCGAAAAGGTTTAAAAGTAGGGGACAAATGACTTTTCAAAAGGAGGAGAAAAAAGAGTTTTCCACGGTAGCTTTTCCCACCGGTAGACAATCCAAACGATTTGTTATGTGCGGTGGCGTTTTTCAGAAAATAAAAAGTAGCTAAAAAGCTCTCCCAAACAAGCCCTAAATAAGTGATCACTTGGACCAACATTAATTATAAACGATATATTTAGATGAATTTTATTACTATATTATATTATGGGTATTTACTGGGACCTCCCCTCTAAGTTTGCAAAATTACAGATTGCACCCCTCTAATTATTGATATTACAAAAACCTCCCCTGAATGTTATAAAACATAACATTTATCTCCCCTGAAGTTCACATTTCATAATAGTCATGCACAAAAATACTCTCTTCGAAGTACATTTTCAGGGGGGTATTTTATGCATGGATGTTATGAAATATGAACTTCGGGGGAGGTAAATGTTATGTTTTATAACATTCAGGGAATGTTTTTTGTAATTTCAATAATAAGAGGGATGCAATCTGTAATAATACTATCTTCCAAAGAAAATTTTGGTAATTATTCGTATTATATTATAAAAATGAATGCTTTCATTTCCTTTGAATGATATTTGTTAAAGCCCAAAGATTTACTTGTATATATGCATGTGTAATTGATCACAAAATAAAAGAATTCTATCTCTACATAGTATTACTATTTAGAGTATGCCAAATATTTTTTTGTGCTAGTTACTACTCTTGTGTGACCTAGTCCACACGACTGTTTGCGTATGCGCAAACTCGAGCACTCGTCGAGATCTTCCACCATACTGCCTACCCATGCGAGATCGTGCCCGCATTTACCTTATTGCCTTACTTATGATCCCTCATGCAAGCTCCCACACTCACATCATAGTAGAGCTCTTGTACCTCACTCGCGAACTCCTACAATGGCGCATATTGTTCCCGTAATCGTCCCTCTGCACTCGTGTAGCATCAGCTATCAACAATCTTTCAAGGTTTAGTCTACCTGATTGCGGCTAGGATCAACGGGCTTGGTATCTGCATGCTTGTTCATGTTCCTGCACTCATGATACCATGATTAGTGAGCTCGGGAGATCATGTTCTTGCACTCACGAGTCTCTGTTTTTGCACTAACGATTTCTTGTTTCTGCGCTCGCGAACCCGCAGGATTGTGTACGTCCTCCTCTGATCAGCGATCTCCTGCACTAACGAGCCCTCTGCATCTTCTGCACTGACATTCAAAGCTATTGCGATCGCGAGTTCTTATATACCTCACTCGCGAGCTTTGGTTCTCACGATTGCCTCTGTTTTCGCAGCCTAAGTTTTGAGCGTAAAAGCAACAACCTAACTTGATGGCAACATCATTATCTTCCCCAGACCACCTTCGTTTGTAACTCCATGTCACATAAATTAAATTGTACGAGACCAATTTCTTTGTCTACTCACGAACATTTAGGATTTATGGACCTCCCGGGAATGCCTTTGTCTTCTCCTTGTGGCACCTCCGGTTCCACCCGTCTGCGGTGCAATTAAGAATTGGTAAAAGGAAATTGGCCCGAAAAAGATGTCATCGTTATCGGATGACTTCTTACAATGTTTACCCTTCCATAGACAATACTCTGGTGTGTCTAGAAATTGTGAAGAAAATACGGGGTTACCTTGCGTTCTTTATTTCATAAAAAAATCCCCCTCGCTTCTTTGCACTTCAACAATGACCGAGCTCTCTTCATTTTGAAGATTTGTCCTTTTGACGCATAACTACTTTGCCATTTAAGGACTCTGTGACGAGCTAAATGTGTATCACCCTCTTAGCATTGATTTTGCGGTATACCCTCATTTGCTTTTTAAATATGACGCATAGCATTGATTTCGAATCTTAAAACTAATCAAACCGCACTGTACCGAATCAGTTCAAGCTCGTTTAAACATGAACGTTAATTCATTTTCACCAAACACATACACATGGTTTGGCTAATAGCACTCAGTATTCAGTTCACTCTGACATCACGAAGATGTATACGGACCTGCAAAGGACGTTGTGCTAGACATGAATGAAGCGGGATGTCACGAGGTTCGTGACTCGCTATGGGCCATGCCAAATGGTGAAGGACGAGCACAGGAATCCGGGAGGGATGTTGCAACCTCTATCGGTGCCCGAATGAAAATTTGAGGATATTTTCATGAATTTTGTCCATGAATTACCTCGCTCCCGAGCAGAAAATGATTTTGTGTGGGTGATTGTGGATTGACTCACAAAGGTCACCAAATTTATATCAGTAAATAAGGTGAAGAATGATGATCCATTTTGCCTCAATAGTTCACTACAATAAGCTCCTTCCCTCCCATTCAGTTCTCAACTCCGCATGTGCTCATCTAAGTGACAAAGAGGTTTGCTCGAAGCATCCAGAGGCACATCAAAGTGGAATGAACTCTCCGTTGCCCCTAGGCGGGTTTATATAGGCAAACCCTAGAATTGGAACGGGTGACGGATATCCCCGTATCCGTCCGTACCCGTTATGTCTCCGACCCGTTATATTATCCAAATATAGACTTACACTAAAAACCAACCAGACATCCATTAAACCCTGTAAAAGACCAAATCACCTCCAGAAAATACCCTCAAATCAGTTATATTCGGGGCTCAATGAGTCTCGTTGAATCTCCAGAGGATCCCGTCGACCTCGATTCAATCTCCACAGGATCCCGTGGACCAACATGCTCGAAACATCTTCACCATGTAACATCTTCACCTGCACCAAATCTGGCCACATCATTGTTTAGCATTTTAGAATGAGATGGCTAACTCTATATTCTAGTTGGTCCTAACAATTTCAGTTTGAATTCCATTCTTAAAATACTATGGATTGATCATGCAAAATGGCTCTCGGGTTTGTAGGACGGGCATCGAGGTCCAAGATTGAACTCAAACTAATTGATTGTCGGAGCTTGATATGCCAAAAAAAGTTTGAATTCAGTGTTCCATCACCCATGCAAATGACTACTCTCAATCGAAGAATTTGACGAAGTTATCTAAACTTAAGACAATTAACAATTGAAATCAAAAACTAGAATTTGACTACTCCGTGCAGCTGTTCTTTGGTCAACGATCAACTCTCTGACCATACTTTATGTTGCTAGTGTTCTTGTACTACATGTTGTATATTCAGGTTCAACTATGCATGTATAATTAATCAGAGTGTCCACTACTTTTAGTGTCACAAGCTTCTGTAGTGAGCGCGTGCAGAATGGAATTCACAAGGGGGAAACAATTCTTAGAAACAAATATTTTTTTCCGATTGATGTGCAATTCAGTATTGTGCCCGGTGTTTGATTTAGAGTTTGCAAATCTAGAATAATCTGCAAATGATATCTATGTGAAGATAATTTTTTGTTTTAGATTAAAATATTATCAAAGAAGATCACCACGAAATATGGAACAAAATGTTGAGAAAGTGACTTCTTTAAAGATTGATAGCCAAATGACTGTTAGGATGCGGAATGACCCCCACCAGCGCAGCTGCAAATATAGTTGAAGAAGAACACAGACAAAAGTGTATATCATAATAAAAACCCTAAACCCTAAACCCTAAAAACCGAGATAACATTCACAACCACGCAGTTTATATCATAATAAAATGCAATGCAAATACAGCATGGATGCACTGATCACGCGCGATCCGCGGAAGAATAAGAAATTTGGACTGCAATCCGCCTAGCGGACGCAAACCGTTCGCTGGGAACCTTCGTCGTTGGACGACAACCAAATCACCGACAACCACCACCGGAGGAGCCCAAGCCAGATCGGCCCACCCACTGCAGCCTTGCCGCTCAAAGAGAAGCTCGATGCCGCCTTGGTTAGGAAACCCACATGCCTTCCTCAGATTCAAGCTTCTCCCGTCATAACCGATGCTACACTCCAACAAACCTCGCCTCTACACAGAAGCCACTGCCTCTACACAGAAGCCACAGTCAGGAAGAAGGTCCCCCACCGGCGGTTCCTCTAGCAAGCCGTGGACGAGGGAGCTCAGTCCAGAAAAAGCTACAGCGGCTCGGGGTTCTATCGGGGAGAGATAGATGGCTGCTAGGTTTAGGAATTAAACCTAAAGCAAATGGATAGGATCCAGGTTGGATCCGGATCAGGAACCAATAACCTATCGATGACATCGTAAGAAATTTATACATGTCGTGATTGGTGCAGAGTGCGGTCTTACGAATGTCTAGTTCGCACATGCGAACTAGATGTAATATGCGTATAGATCTAAATTAGAAAAAAATGGTGGCAAGGTGACGAGAAGCTCGTCACCGTATTTCATGCACTAATCGACCATATTTCATGCACCAATTTTCATTTGAATAAAGTTTGTATGCATACATACACATTGTTCAGTTCAAATTAGTCATTTTAAACAGCGGCATTCCGCTGTTGGCAGATCAATTGGGGGTGCGTTTAGAAAAACCAAAATGTGGGATCTCGCTATCCGCATGCCGTTTTAAGAAAACTATAAATAGACCCCCAACGACACATTTGGAGAAAAAGGTTTCTCTCTCCTTTGGCTAGCTTTGGTTGGTTAGAAAGTTCTAACTTACTGCTCACTATGGTTTTCGGGTTTGTGGAAAGGAACTCTCTAGCACTCTCCAAAGTGTTTGGTTCAACTTTTGGCTTGGGAGGAGAAGCTCTATAGGATCTTCCGGGTGTGTGGTGGGACCTCCTTGCTGCAGCTCGAGGGTCTATTCTAGTTTTCCACCAAAAAGGGTGATCATGTTCTTTGTTCCGAGAGTCTGGCCTAGTGACTCAACTCAGGAGAATAAGTGCAAGTTACACCATTGGTCTGAAACTCCTCGTTGAACCGTGGTTTCTGGATTCAACACGAAGATACGCCCATGTTTTCTCCCTTAGACACTGCATTCCTTTTTCATGCTAGGCTATCTTATGATTTTCGTTGATCCATAGGTCTCTACTGAAACTTGCAAGCTAGATTTCTGGCCGGTTTCCTTATCCCCTACCCTGAAGAGTGTTTATACTGAAACAAAAAGAATTATTGGTGATAATTAATATATTGATGTAAATAATTTTTTATATATGCTAATATAGTATAACAGCTAATTTCGAATTCTGAGGGGCTAATAACATTGCTTTTTCATTTATATGCTCATAAACTCATAGCACCCACACACACCCAATATATTATTTTCTAATGTATATTCTACGTAAACTATAATGATTTACTTCAAATATTAAACATGAAAAAGAAACACATAAATATTATGTGGTTTAGTGCGTAGAAATTTGATTTAATTTTAAAGAAAACATAAAGGTACAAAAGAATAGCTATAGGAGTAATGTTAAAGCATCGTGGTCGTCCAGTAAAATTTTGAACGTTTGGGATTAAATTAACTAAATATTTAAATATTTAATGGAAGAAAGCTCCGCTATTAATTACAACACCTAAGAGGCGTTGAACAATTGACAAATGGAAGATTGATGAGGAACAAATATAGTTGAGAGACAAACAAAAGAACCACTAGGAAAATCCAATATTACTAATTACTCAAACTCATCTCTTTTCATTTGAGGCCATTAATCTTGGTAGATAATCTATTCCCGCTTTCTGCACACCCCAAAAGTCATCGATCCCGAAAGTCATCGATCCCGTCGATCCCTTCCTCGCCGGCCATCTTACGCCAGACATAGTAAACTCTGAGAAATACATTGTGTAATTTAGAAGTGGAGGAGATTTATCATATATATGTGCTATCCGCAAATACATCAACAATTTGATGACTAGTATTTGACATGGGAAAAATATAAATCATTATTTTTTGGTGTGCGGTTAACAAAATGAATTTAATTTTTTGAATTTCAAATATCAGTTGGCTACGAATAAAGTTTGCCTGCATACATACGCATTGTTCAGTTCAAATTATTCCAGTATGCATGAATGATCTATTTTTCCCTCCAAGTAGTTTGGTTTTCGGGCATGTTCGTGGCCTTCAATAATTGCTTATAAAATAAAACATGTTGAAAATAAAAGCATTTTTAAAGTAATGATTAACTATAGTTTCCTCGAGTCTTCTTGACCACAAATCTTCCATGAAAACATATTAAAATGTAGTTTTGGCATCAACTATGGTGGACCTGTTGACTACAACAATGATGATTCCTTTCCTGGCCAGTTTAAAAGCAGTGTTGGCATAATGCTAGAATGAACAGAAGAGCGAAGAGAAGGAAATTAATGTTTAGCTCAAAGATGGGAGCTTGGGGGTATTCACTCTCTGCCTTCTTCATCACACTAATTGCTTCACACCATTCTTCCTTCTCATGCCCTCTGCAGCATAAGCAATCTCTCCTTCAATTCAAAGCCATGCTTTCCGCATATCCGGCAAATTCATTCGATGAATTGAGCTCATGGATCAATTCTTCGAGCATCGATTGCTGCACTTGGGAGCGTGTAAACTGCAATATATGGTCTCCCTTGAAGCCTGTTACAGAGTTGCATCTCTCTTCCATCATGAATTATTCCTCCCCTTACATTAGTGTGGAATCCTTATTGCCTCTCTTTCATATAGAGAGCCTGCTTGTTCTTGATATTTCACACAACTTTAATATACATGGATCCATTCCGTCTCAAATTTTCGGTATGAAAAACCTTCGCTACCTCGACTTGAGCATCAATTCTCTCACTGGGAATTTGAGTGGGAATATCGGTAACCTTTCAAATT
The DNA here is from genome assembly GCA_033032865.1 of Dactylorhiza incarnata. Lineage (NCBI taxonomy): Eukaryota > Viridiplantae > Streptophyta > Magnoliopsida > Asparagales > Orchidaceae > Dactylorhiza > Dactylorhiza incarnata. The sequence goes on along the minus strand of JAWHQI010000403.1, from coordinate 1,389,266 downwards.
TGGAGTACCTTAACTTGGGATTCAATTCTCTATCTGGAAGTATTCCACCAGAGATTGGAAAATTGTCAAAGTTGTAGTCATTACATCTTTTTGATAACAACTTCGATGGAGGAATCCCAATGACCATTTTTGAATATATCGAGCTTCAACTGCTGGATTTAAGCTCAAATTCGCTATTTGGGAATTTGAGTGGGAATATCGGTAACCTTTCAAATTTAGAGCACCTTGGTTTGAGCTTCAATTCTTTATCCGGAAGCATTCCATCGGAGATTGGAAAATTGTCCAAGTTGCAATCATTATATATTAGTGATAATAATTTCGATGGAGGAATCCCGATGTCCACTTTTGATTTGAGCAATCTTCAAAAGCTGCATTTAAGCTTTAATAATCTATATGGAAGCATTCCACCTGGAATTGGAAAATTGTCCAAGTTGCAATTGTTATATGTTAATAATAACAAATTCCATGGAGGAATCCCAATGTCCATTTTCGAATTGAGCGAGCTTCAAGAGCTGGATTTAAGCTCTAATCATCTATCTGAAATTATTCCACCTGAGATTGGAAAGCTATCCAAACTGCAACGATTAGTTCTCAGCAAAAATAATTTTGATGGAGGGATCCCGATATCTATTTCAGAATTGAGCAATCTTCAAAATCTAGATTTAAGCTTTAATTTTTTATCTGAAAGCATTCCATATTTCAGAAAAGTAGAGGCAGACAAGCTTGTGGATCTTTATCTCAACAACAACAACCTCTCGGCTGAAATTCCATCATGGTTATTCGATCTTAGGAATTTGAATTCACTCGATCTTAGCCAGAATAATCTTTTATGGAACAATATTGCTGAAATATATCTCAAATCGTCCAGTTTTAAGTCCCTGGGTCTTAATTCCTGCAATATTTCAGAAAAAATACCAAGTTGGCTCTCACAACAGAAACAACTCAACTCTCTTGATTTGTCCAACAACAAACTCTCAGGAGGCATCCCGCCCTGGCTTTGTGAGCTACATCTTTTCGATATTAACATGGGGTCTAACAATCTTACAGGGTCAATTCCTTCATGCTTGTTTGAATATACCCGCGTGAACATTAATTTGTCCAAAAATAGTCTCATTGGTGAGCTTCCAAGTACAGTTGGCGATATAAGTCTTTTATCATATTTGGACTTATCACACAACAAGCTTTCTGGTGAAATATTTTCCAAATTTGATTACGAATCAGGTGCTCTATTCATCAACCTATCATTCAACTATTTCTCTGGTGAGCTTCCATTAAACTTCGGTGCCTACATACAAGTGTTAGTACTGAATGACAATGCTTTCTCGGGTAAATTGTTAATGAACTTTAGTTCAATGTCAAAAATAGGAATCCTTGATCTTCATGGCAATAAGATAGCCGGTAAAATACCATATTCCCTTGGAAGCTTGAAATCCCTCTTCATTCTGAACTTACGAAACAATCTTATTCATGGACTAATCCCAGATTCTCTTGCAACCCTAACTAATTTGAGTATCATTGATCTATCAAATAATAAGTTCAGTGGAAATATTCCTCCATTTTTTACAAATCCAAGGGGACTGCCTAAATTATATATTTCTGGTCCTACGAGTAATCACTATGATATAGAAAGTATAATCTTAACTTGGAAGGGATTTCTACAAGGTCTGGAGGTTACCATAATTATGGGTTATGTCATCATTGATTTGTCAAACAATGAATTATCAGGTGCAATACCAGAATATTTTGGTGAATACAAAGGTCTCAAATCTTTTAATTTATCTTATAACCATATCGGTGGAGCTATTCCAGCCAGTATTGGGCAGTTAGAGAGCCTAGAAAGCATGGACTTGTCACATAATAAGCTTTCAGGAGAGATACCAAATTCGTTTGGGAAACTTAACAATCTTACCAAATTAGATCTGAGTAACAACATGCTCACTGGTAAGATACCAGAGAAAGGGCAAATGTCTTCAATGGATGACCTGAGCAGCTATGCAAATAACAGTGGATTGTGTGGAATTCAGATCAATGTACAATGTGTTTCTGGATCCACACCACATGCCGATGAGGAGGAGGGGAAGGGAGGGATACAATTAATATGGGAGGCAGTGTGTTTGGGCTATGTATTTGGACTTGCTTGGGCCCTTTGGTTGGCCTACTTTTGTGGGATTGTAGGCCCAAACTTACTAAATAATGTCTTTTATCGCATAAGGAATCGGCGGACCAACCTTTAAGAATGATAAATATATATATGATTTCATATTTTTTCTGTAATTGAGAAGTTTATTTATACGATAAATAAATCTTATATTAAATTATTCATTAATATGACTTCTTCAAATGATAATGTAAATACATATTTACTTTTCTTCTGCAGGACAGTTTTATTCTGCAGGACAGTTTTTTTTTCTGGTCAAGCAAATAAACATACTCCAGCCTTTCATTTAATTTCTTTAACTTAAAAATTATATACATTTTTAAATAATGTAATTTACCTTCAAAATATTATTTTGTTAAATATATTTACACAATTATTGAATTACTTCATAAATGATACATGTATTATGCGTGCTAAATATGCTAACAATGCACATGTCATGGCAAGTGAGTAAATAAGTGAGAGGAGTGCTAACATCTATAATTAATTAAATTATGCATAATTAATTATTTTTATTTTTTGTCAACTGGAAATAATATCAAATTGGTGAGTTTGTTAATTTTAAATTAAACATTTGAAAGCATGCAATTGGTTATTTTGAATCAAACCAAATAAATTTATTAAAATAAACCTATTTCCTAAATAAACTATTGCTTATTGAACTTGGGGTAACAATCCATAATTGCATTCTCCCTCTCCAAATAAAAATATATCATAATTGAACTAAATAAGTGATCACTTGGACCAACATTAATTCTAAACGATATATTTAGATGAATTTTATTAATTACTATATTATATTAGGGGCATTTACCGGGACCTCCCCTCTAAGTTTGCAAAATTACAGAATGCACCCCTCTTATTATTGAAATTACAAAAACCTCCCTTGAATGTTATAAAAATAAAAGATCACATTTCATAACATTCATGCACAAAAATACCCCCTTCCGAGTACATTTTCAGGGGGGGGGGGGGGATTTTACGCATGGATGTTATGAAATATGAACCTCAGGAAGAGGTAAATGTTATGTTTTATAACATTCACGGGAGGTTTTTATAATTTCAATAATAAGAGGGTTGCAATCTGTAATTATGCTATCTTTCAGGGAAAATTTTGGTAATTATTCGTATAATATTATAAAAAATGTATGCTTTCATTTCCTTTGACTGGTATTTGTTAAAGCCCAAATATTTACTTGTATATATGCATGTGTAATTGATCACAAAATAAAAGAATTGTCTCTACATAGTATTAGAGTATGCCAAATAATTTTTGTGTGCTAGTTACTACTCTTGTGTAACCTAGTCCACATGACTGTTTGCTTATGCACAAGCTCCAACCCTCGTTGAGATCTTCCACCATACTGCCTACCCCTGCGAAATCGTGCCCGCATCTACCTTACCTCCTTACTCATGATCCCTCAAACTCCCACAAACACATCATAGTAGAGCTCTTCTACCTCACTCCCGAACACCTACAATGGTGCATATTGTTTCCGCAATCATCCCTCTGCACTGTGTAGCATCAACTATCGACAATCTCTCGAGGTTTTGTCTACCTGATTGCGGCTAGGATCAACGGGCTTGGTATCTGCATGCTTGTGCATGTTCCTGGACTCATGATACCAGGATTAGTGAGCTCGGGAGATCATGTTCCTGCACTCACGAGTCCCTGTTTGTGCACTAGCGATTTCTTGTTTCTGCGCTCGCGAACCCGAAGGATTGTGTCCTCCACTGATCAGCGATCTCCTGCACTCACGAGCCCTCTGCATCTTCTGCACTGACATTCAAAGCTATTGTGATCGCGAGTTCTTATATACATCACTCGCAAGCTTTGTTTCTCACAATTGCCTCTGTTATCACTCTCAACCTCCTCGGCGAGTTCCTGACCTCCTGCCTTCCTGGCTCCGCGAGGAAGAAGAAGCATAAGAGAAAGATGCATGGTCGATCCTGCTCCAAGAGAGAAGTCCTCTACTGATCCTGAGTTCACCGCGAGATGCGGGCCTTCACCTAAAAGGTTAGCCACCTCGCCTATTAACAAAGAGCCCCACGCTGACTTGCCTTTTCGACAAGGTAAGGGCGAGATCGAGACCACGACTGGTGGGGTCGGGGATATGGGGCAGCCTCCAGATGACACGGGTGCTCCGCCACTCTCTCCTCTTCGCCCCGTCGTGGTGCCAGGTAAGGGTGCAACCTCTTCGTTTGTCTAAATTGGGCCAGATATAACTCCTCGCTTTCTACAGTGCCCTCCAGCCGTCCGCTGCGTACTGAACAACTTGCCGAGGCGTCGTCGAGGGGCCTAGCCACAACGTCTTCCTCGGTCCCATGGCGAGTAGGCCCGACTTTGGCTCCCCTCTCTCAGACGTCCTAGCATCTGTCCGAGGTCGGTCAGCTTACTCACCCCACTTCTGGAGGAAAGTCTTTGGTGATGGGTCCCCTGCCTGGGGGGACGGGCGTGGTCCTCCGCCTACCCGCCTCCACCGAAGGACTTAGGGAGATCCGCCTCGACTTCAGGATGGAGGTCTCGCTCCTGCAGGTACTCGCCCTGCTCATCCCATTAGCCTTTTTTCTGCCATTTTCCCTCACTGTCGGACTTCTCTCTTCAAGATAGCCACGCATAACCTCCTCCGGTCACTCACTGCCCACAGACTCGCTCCTGGGATCTCAGCCGCATGTGGCGTCCGCGCCCTTGAGGGAGCTCCTCGCGAATCCACCTGGCTTCAACGAGGGGTCGTGGGCTCGCCTCATCGTTGTCCTCCAAGCGCACGACTCTTTCCTGATGGCCATGCTGCCTGTCGAGGTGAATTGGCGGTTGGTTGATCTTGGAGATGGCCTCGCCAAAGCGGAGGAGTTACAGCAACAACAGCAGGGCGAGGAAGGCTTGTTCGCTCGGGTATCCGATCTAGAGGCGAGGCTATACGAGATGGAGACTCACCAACAAGCTACCGAAGACGATCTCCACAGGTTCACGCAAGTGGCGGGCACTGTGGGCGAGGCCTCCCTGTTAGAGGAGCACATCAGGCGAGGTGAAGAGCATATAATACAGAGCGAGGAGATCCTGCAGAGGACTTGCGAAGACCTGCGAGCGGCCCGCGGCATTACCTGGAGGGCTCGATGTTGAAACCAGTAACCCGGTTTCAGCGTTCGAAAGGGGGATGCGGCTAACCCTTACTTGACTCAAGCTAAGACCCTTGACCGGTCACTAAGAACTGAGATATTTGCCCTTGTTGAAGCCTGGAGTCTAGAGACAGACCCTTTAAGCTGCAGCGCAGAGGTCCCACCTCGTACTCGGAAGCTCACAAGGAACTTCCCTCCCAAGCTAATGCTGAGCCTGGGCACCTTGGAGGGCACTAAGGATCGCCTCACCGTCCACCTTCAATGACAAGGGGGAGGGGTAGTGCTTGCTCACAACACACGCGCGAGGGAGGAGGGGGTTCAACATCCCTTCCCAAGGTGCCCATGGGGGTCTATTTATAGACTTCCCAAAATTGGGGTGCGGATAGCCAAAATTCTGCTATCCGCAGCTCAACCACGAACCTGAACGATCGAAACGAGAGAGGGGGCGAGTGGAGGATGAGACGTCCACTCCCCCCTTGCCGGGGGTCGAGCAAGTGGACCGAGGTCCACCGCCCTGACTGGGCGAGTGGACCTCACAGTCCACTCCACCCTTCGGGCGAGTGGCCATTGGTCCACTCGCCCAACTACAGGGGGCGAGTGGACTAAGGGTCCACTCGCCCACACCCTTGGGCGAGTGGACCCGTGGTCCACTAGCCCCCCACTCGGGCGAGTGGACCAGCGGTCCACTCGCCCGGGTCCTCGGGCGAGTGGACCCAAGGTCCACTCGTCCAAGGAGGTTCCCCCCCCCCCCCCTCCGGGCCTTCTCCTTTTGGTCTTTGATGAACTCTGATGATTCGGTCCGCTGCGCCACAGTTATCCTCTCTATTACGACCCTACTCACGTCGGGTCACACAAACTCGAAAAATATGAGGGTTGTACACAATCCCCGCTCTTTTTGAGCTTGTCTCAAGCTCGGAAAAAAAAGTCTAACCCACCTATTTGACGAGTAGGTGGGACCTGAGGGGAATCCACGAAGGGACCTGCCAACGGGATACCCCTGCGGAGTTTTTCAGTTGAAGCTGCCTTGAGGCGGAAGGTGAACCCTTCCCCACTAAACGCCCCTCCTATGAGCCGAGCTCAACTGGAGGTGGAGAAAGCTCAACACTTTAGGCCGAGCTAAACTCGACTGAAGGTGGAGGGAGACTCAACACCTCTAGTCGAGCCGAACTCAACTTGAGGTGGGGAACGAACCTTTCTCCACTAAACACCCCTCCTATGAGCCGAGCTCAATTGGAGGTGGAGAAAGCTCAACACCTTAGGTCGAGCTAAACTCGACTGAAGGTGGAGGGAGACTCAACACCTCTAGTCGAGCCGAACTCGACTTGAGGTGGGGAACGAACCTTTCTCCACTAAACGCCCCTCCTATGAGCCGAGCTCAACTGGAGGTGGAGAAAGCTCAACACCTTAGGTCGAGCTAAACTCGGCTGAAGGTGGAGGGAGACTCAACACCTCTAGTCGAGCCGAACTCGACTTGAGGTGGGGAACGAACCTTTCTCCGCTAAACGCCCCTCCTATGAGCCGAGCTGAACTGGAGGTGGATAAAGCTCAACACCTTAGGTCGAGCTAAACTCGACTGAAGGTGGAGGGAGACTCAACACCTCTAGTCGAGACGAACTCAACTTGAGGTGGCGAACGAACATTTATCCACTAAACGCCCCTCCTATGAGCCGAGCTCAACTGGAGGTGGAGAAAGCTCAACACCTTAGGTCGAGCTAAACTCGACTGAAGGTGGAGGGAGACTCAACACCTCTAGTCGAGCCGAACTCGACTTGAGATGGGGAACGAACATTTCTCCGCTAAACGCCCCTCCTATGAGTCGAGCTCAACTGGAGGTGGAGAAAGCTCAACACCTTAGGTCGAGCTAAACTCGACTGAAGGTGGAGGGAGACTCAACACCTCTAGTCGAGCCAAACTCGACTTGAGGTGGGGAACGAACCTTTCCCCACTAAACGCCCCTCCTATGAGCCGAGCTCAACTGGAGGTGGAGAAGGCTCAACACCTTGTGTCAAGCTAAACTCGACTGAAGGTGGAGGGAGACTCAACACCTCTAGTCGAGCTGAACTCGACCGAAGGTGGAAGGACTCAACATCTTATCAAACCAAATACCCTTTTCTGAAGTCTTACCTGCAGCGAGTCGACCCGATGAGCCTTCCATCCGCCGGCATGACTGAGCCTGGAGAATGGTCTCTAACCGGGGACCTTACCGGCTGGGGGCGGAGTACCCATCCACGTCTTAGGTGCTTTGCTTACCTGGAGACAGGGCAACGCCCTCCCAATCCCATTGGAGGCGGAAGTACCCACCCGCGTCCTAGGGGATCAGCTTGCCTGGAGGCAGAGGAACTCAATGCCCTCCAAAGTCAGTTACCAAACAGCGAGTCGACCTGACGAGCCCCCCATCAGCTGGCATGACTGAGCCTAGCGGATGTTCTCTAGTCAAGGATCTCGCCAACTGGGGGCGGAGTACCCATCCACGTCCTAGGTGCTTTGCTTACCTGGAGACAGGGGAACTCAACGCCCTCCCAATCCAATTGGAGGCGGAAGTACCCACCCACGTCCTAGGGACTCAGCTTGTCTGGAGGCAGAGGAACTCAACGCCCTCCCAAGTCAGTTACCAAACAGCGAGTTGACCTGACGAGCCCCCCATCTGCTGGCATGACTGAGCCCAGCGGATGGTCTCTAGCCAAGGTTCTCGCCAACTGGGGGCGGAGTACCCATCCACGTCCTAGGTGCTTACCTTCACCCGGAGGCAGAGGAACTCAACGCCTTCCCGAAGAGTTAACCTCATCTGGTGGAGCTCGATGCTTCCGCGATACAACTCCTCTTCTTGGAACCCTACCAACCTATGCTCCTGTTGGCTATAGTAACCATCATAAGCTGGAGTAAGAGGTCTGGCCAAAAGGAAAATCAACATATTTGTTAAGGATAAAAACGTTTAAGATCATCGTCACTCCAAGTGTTACCAAGGGGGATCCCCTCAATATTTTGAAGGCGATACCCCCTGACTTCAGGGCCTCCAAGATTACATAGGGCCCCTCGCAATTGGGCTGGGGCTTTCCTACGTTTGCCGACCTTCCCGCGGCGTCGACCTTTTTGAGGACTAGGTCTCCTGGGGCGAATTGTTTGATTCTAGTGTTCTTATCGAAGTACCAGGCCATCCGGCGCTTCACCTCCTCTTGTTGAACCGTAACAAGGTCCCGGAGCTCCTCAACCATATCCAGCGAGAGCCGTTTCTCCTCTTCATTGTCCATTCTCCAGTCTTCATTCAAGGCCCATAAGACTGAGGGAAGCTGCTCCACCCAGTTCCCCTTCAAGTTCTCCACCTTCTTCTTCAACATGTTGACTATGACCTTGTTTGCGGCCTCTACCTGCCCATTGCTCTGAGGATGGTGAACAGAGGCAAAGCGGAGGTCGATGCCCACTTGACCGCAGAAGCTAATGAGTTCATCGCTAGTGAACTGCGGCCCATTGTCTGTTACTATGGCGAGGGGGAGTCCGTGCCTGCAAATTATTTCCCCCCAAATAAAATTCTTTATAACCTGCGAGGTTGTCTTCACCAAAGCCTTAACCTCCACTCATTTGGAGAAATAGTCAATCATGACTAGCAGGAATCTCCTCTGACCGCTGGCCTGAGGGAACGGACCGACCAAGTCCATCCCCCAGATGGTGAAGGGCCAAGGCGCAGTGATCGTTCTGAGCCTCTGTGCGGGTTGAAGTTGGAGTGGCGCGAAGAGCTGACACTTCCGACACTTCTTTGCAAATTCCATGGCATCCTTCCGAAGGGTCGGCCAGAAGTATCCCTGCCTCAACACTCTCTCTTCTAAGGTCTGACTTCCGGAATGGCTCCCGCATTCCCCGGAGTGGATTTCCTCCAGGACTCTCAGAACTTCATCCTCCGTCACGCACCTTGCTAGGAGCCCAGTCAAGGTCTTCCTGTACAGGCTTCCTTCTCAAAACATGTAGTATGCTGACTTGTATCTGAACCGCCTCTTATCCAGGTCCCCCTCCGGGAACTTGCCTGAGGTTAGAAAGGTGAGGATCGGGTCTATCCGCGAGGCCCTTTGATCAATCTCCATCAGCTCGCCTTCCTCAATGGATGGGCGGAACAGCTCGGTCACCGTTCCTCCCGCGCGAGGGCCGTGCTTCGCCAACTGGTCTGCTCGGTCATTCTCCCCTCTTGGAATGTGCTGAATGGAGAAAGTGTGGAACCATCCGACGAGATCCCTGACCTTCGCCAAATACCTCTGGAGGGTGGGCTCCTTCCCCTCGAACTCCCCTCGAACCTGGGAGGCTACCACCATTGAATCTGTGAAAACCTTCACATCCCGGATCTCCAGATCTCTTGCCAGACGAAGCCCTGCCATCACCGCCTCATACTCAGCCTGGTTGTTGGTCACAGGGAACCGAGTATGGATCGCTTGCTCGATCCTGGTCCCATGTGGGCTGACCAGGATCACCCCTCCGGCGAGGGAATTTCTTCCTGATGCCCCATCTGCGAACAGATCCCATGCTACCAACCCGGTAAGCTCTTGCCCGTCCACCTCCTTCACGGATTCTGCCAGGAAGTCTGCTACCGCCTGCGCCTTCATCGACAACCGGGGGACGAAGGTGACATCAAATTCGCTAAGCTCGACCGACCATTTTGCCAACCTGCCTGAATGCTCCACCCCCTCCATAATGTTGCGAAGGGGATGGTCCGTCACCACCCTGATTGAATGAGCATGAAAATAGGGACGGAGTTTCCGGGCTGAGATGATCAAAGAGAACGCCAGCTTCTCCAGTGCAGGATATTTGAGTCCTGCCTTCTTCAGGACTCTGCTAACATAGTAAATCGGCAGCTGCTTCTTTCCCTCCTCCCGGACCAGGACCAAACTCACCGCCTCGACCCCTACCCCTAGGTAGAGAAAAAGGTCTTCTCCTTCTCTCGGCCCCTGGAGCAAAGGGGCTCGCGTCAGTTGTTCCTTCAGTGCTTGAAAAGCCTTCTCGCACTCTGGTGTCCATTCGAACTTCTGACCCTGGCGCAGGGCTTTGAAGAAGGGAGAGCACTTCTCTCCCGCTCTGGAGAGGAACCGACTCAGCCCTGCTAACTTCCCAGTCAGCCTATGAATTTCCTTCGCATTCTTCAGCGATTCCAACTCCAGGATGGCTTTGACCTTGTCCGGATTGGGTTCGACCCCCTCTGGGGTGAGTAGGTGACCCATGAACTTTCCCCGGCTCGCTCTGAAAACACATTTAGAAGGGTTAAGCCTCATCTTGAACCTCCGAAGGGTAGCGAAGGTCTCCACTAGATCCTGCAGGTGGGACTCTACGTCCTTGCTTTTAACCATCAAGTCATCTATATAGACCTCCAAGTTGCGCCCCTTCTGCTCCTTGAAGACTTTGTCCATCATCCTTTGGTAGGTTGCTCCTGCATTCCTCAATCCTAATGGCATCATCTTATAACAGTAACACCCATCGTTCGTGATGAATGAGACGCCCTTGACATCAGGCAGATGCATTCAGATTTGATGATAGCCGGAGAACGCATCCAAGAAGCTCATCACCGGGAAGCCGATAGCTGAGTCCACCAATGCATCGATCCGGGGCAACGGGTAGCAGTCCTTAGGACATGCTTTGTTCAACAGAGTGAAGTCCACGCACATCCTCCACCTCCCATCCCCCTTCTTTACCATTACCACGTTAGAAACCCATCCTAGGTATTGGATTTCTTCGACGAACCCTGCCTCTAGCAGCTTCCCCACCTCCTCTCTGATCGTCCCAGCGAGGGTGGGCGACACATTCCTCTTCTTCTGGCGAATGGGGCGGACGTTCGGGTCGAGGTTGAGGCGATGACATGCCACATTCGCATCAACACCTGACATCTCCACAGCGCTCCACGCGAAGATGTCTACATTCTGCTGGACACATCTTCGGATCCTCTCTTGATCCTGCCTGCTCAGCCTCCCGCTAATTCGTATCTTCTCCGGCCTTCCACTACCGCCAATGACCTCCCTCTCACTCACTTCCTCTGCCACCTCCAACTTGGTCAGATCACCCAACACATGATCTGCCTCCTCTTCCCCTATCAACGACCGTAACTTGCTGGGAGGAGGCGAGTTCCCTGGTTCTTTGCTTCCCGCCATGAGACTTGGCTCAGAGCTTTCCGAACTAGCCGCTTCCACGCTCACCGCACCAGAATGTTGAAACCAGTAACCCGGTTTCAGCGTTCGAAAGGGGGATGCGGCTAACCCTTACTTGACCCAAGTTAAGACCCTTGACTGGTCACTAAGAACTGAGAGATTTGCCCTTGTCGAAGCCTGGAGTATAGAGACAGACCCTTTAAGCTGCAGCGCGGAGGTCTCACCTCGTACCCGGAAGCTCACAAGAAACTTCCCCTCGCAAGCCAATGCTGAGCCTGGGCACCTTGGAGGGCACTAAGGATCGCCTCACCGTCCACCTTCAATGACAAGGGGGAGGGGAGGGGTAGTGCTTGCTCACAACACACACGCGAGGGAGGAGGGGGTTCAACATCCCTTCCCAAGGTGCCCATGGGGGTCTATTTATAGACTTCCCAAAATTGGGCTGCGGATAGCCAAAATTCTGCTGCTATCCGCAGCTCAACCACGAACCTGAACGATCGAAACGAGAGAGGGGGCGAGTGGAGGATGAGACGTCCACTCCCCGCATCCCCCCTTGTCGGGGGTCGAGCAAGTGGACCGAGGTCCACCGCCCTGACTGGGCGAGTGGACCTCACGGTCCACTCCACCCTTCGGGTGAGTGGACCATTGGTCCACTCGCCCAATGGGCGAGTGGACCCGTGGTCCACTCGCCCCCCCCCCCCCCACCCCACTCGGGGGAGTGGACCAGCGGTCCACTCGCCCGGGTCCTTGGGCGAGCGGACCAAGGGTCCACTCGCCCGGGGCCTTGGGCGAGTGGACCCAAGGTCCACTCGTCCAAGGAGGTTTTTCCGCCCCCCCCCCCCCCCCCCGGGCCTTCTCCTTTTGGTCTTTGACGAACTCCGATGATTCGGTCTGCTGCGCCACAGTCATCCTCTCTATTACGACCCTACTCACGTCCGGTCACACCAACTCGGAAAATATGAGGGTTGTACACTCGCCATCCTCACCGCACGCATCGTCTAGGCCGCGGTCCGGTGCACCGCGGTTGAATTCCCTGGGTCGTTCTCGCCTTTTGATTCTTTTGATGCCCGGTGTATTGTTATACTCGTGACCTTTCGGGTCTTTGTAATGTGAATGCGACATTTGTATACTTGTTTCTTTTGTACTCGCGCTATGCGCTTATGGAAATCTGATTTTTCAGTGTCCCCATTTCTTTTCACTGATTGCTTCTTTTAATTATATGTTCTTTTATTCTTACTTGCGCGCTGTCAAGCCGATTACTCGCTTTAGCGTACTCGCATCACCGACCAGTCTACTCGCGCGTGATAGAGTTCGGGGATGGGGGCTATAAATAAAGGGTCTCCTATAGTTGGGGGGGGGGGGGGTATGCTTTCACAGCCTTTCAAACACCCTCCCCCTCTCGAATCCTCCCCACAGACCCCCTACTCATCGCTAGCCTGGTGAAAGAGCCTTCTGAGGACGGGCGCGCCTTCTGCTCCCGCAATTTTAGAGCGCACAACTTCCCTAGCTCGCAAACCCTGGGCGAGGAGCTGGGTGATGTTGAAAACCGTTACCTTCCGCCCGGATATACCGCGAGGCAGCCAAGCCCCGACGAGTTTCTCAACACGCACTACAGAGGAGAGCTCGCCTTTCCCCTGGCTCACTTCCAGGTGGGGCTGAGATTTCCTCTATGGCATGAGGTTCGTCGGGTCCTCCGCTATTTCGGGATGATCCCCATGCAGGTCAACCCCAATGCGATCAGCGTCCTGGTCGCTTACATCTGCTATCTGCATGAGGAGAAGATCGAATTTAACCTCTCTGCCTTCCACAAAGTCATGACCCTGAAGGCGACCAGCGACGACACCCTGTTCTTCACCAACGTGTGTGTCAAAGTCGTCGAGACGCTCAACAAGGTCCACCACTGGACCGATAAATTCGTCCTAGTGCGAGGCGACTTTCGGAACATTCCGTTCGCTCCAATTCAGAAGACAAGAGCAGAGTACAAGCCACCTCTCCTAAAGGGGGATGTGCTGGAGCTCTATCTTTTCCTGAAGGATAAGGTCATGTGCATCGTCTACCTGCGGCGAGGCTTGGACCAACTCGCCTTTGTGAACCCGGGAGCGGGTAAGTCTTGGGTAGTACTCGTCACGTTGGTCTCGCCTTTCTACTATTGTTGGGAATGGTCTTGAACTGTACTTTCTTTTCTTTTGTAGGCCAACGCCATCGTCGCCGCCGCTAACGCCAATTTGATTTGACATTAACATTCTGAGTCTGCCATTAATCTTGAGCCGCCGTTAGCCAAAATAGATTTGTCCATATCACCACCCAAAATAAATCATGTTGAAAATGAAAACATGTGGCCGTGATAGGTTTGCCCATATCACCGCCAAAGTAGGTTTGCCCATCATGACTTGCATCCTCAAGTCTTCTTGACCACAAGTCTTCCATGAAAACATATGTGAAAGCAGTTTTGGTGGACCTGTTGACCACAACAATGATGATTCCTTTCCTGGCCATTTTAAAAGTAGTGTTGGCTTAATGCTAGAATGAACAGAAGAGCGGAGAGAAGGAAATTAATGTTTAGCTCAAAGATGCGAGCTTGGGGGTATTCGCTCTCTGCCTTCTTCATCACACTAATTGCTTCACACCATTCTTCCTCGTCATGCCCTCTGCATCATAAGCAAGCTCTCCTTCAATTCAAAGACATGCTTTCTGCATATCCGGCAAATTCATTCGATGAGTTGAGCTCACAGATCAATTCTTCGAGCAACGATTGCTGCACTTGGGAGCGTGTAAACTGCAGTATATGGTCTCCCTTGAAGCCTGTTACAGAGTTAAATCTCTCTTCCTTCGCGACTCTTTCCTCCCCTTACATTAGTTTGGAATCCTTATTGCCTCTCTTTCATATAGAGAGCATGCGTGTTCTTGATATTTCATATAACTTTAATATATATATGGATCCATTCCGTCTCAAATTTTCGGCATGAAAAACCTTCGCCACCTCGACTTGGGCGTCAATTCTCTCACTGGAAATTTGAGTGGGAATATCGGTAACCTTTCAAATTTGAAGTACCTCAACTTGGGATTCAATTATCTATCTGGAAGTATTCCACCAGAGATTGGAAAATTGTCAAAGTTGCAGTCATTATATCTTTCTGGTAACAGATTCGATGGAGGAATCCCAATGTCCATTTTTGAATTGATCGAGCTTCAACAGCTGGATTTAAGCTTAAATTCACTATTTGGGAATTTGAGTGGGAATATCGGTAACCTTTCAAATTTAGAGTTCCTCGATTTGCGCCTCAATTCTCTATCTGGAAGCATTCCACCGGAGATTGGAAAAATGTCCAAGTTGCAATTATTATATATTAGTGATAATAATTTCGATGGAGGAATCCCGATGCCCACTTTTGATTCGAGCGATCTTCAAGAGCTACGTTTAAGCTTTAATAATCTATATGGAAGCATTCCACCTGGAATTGGAAAATTGTCCAAGTTGCAATTGTTATATCTTAATAATAACAAATTCGATGGAGGAATCCCAATTTCCATTTTCGAATTGAGCGAGCTTCAACAACTGGATTTAAGCTCTAATCATCTATCTGGAATTATTCCACCTGAGATTGGAAAGCTATCCAAGTTGCAACAATTAGTTCTTAGCAAAAATAATTTTGATGGAGGAATCCCAATGTCCATTTTCGAATTGAGCGAGCTTCAACAGCTGGATTTAAGCTTTAATTTTTTATCGGGAAGCATTCCATATTTCAGAAAAAGTAGAGACAGACAAGCTTCTGGAACTTGATCTCAACAACAACAACCTCTCGGCTGAAATTCCATCATGGTTATTCGATCTTAGGAATTTGTATCTTCTCAATCTTAGCCAAAATAATCTTTTATGGAACAACACTGCTGAAATATATCCCAAATCGTCCAGCCTATGGTACCTGGGTCTTAATTCCTGCAATGTCTTAGGAAACATATCAAGTTGGCTCTCACAACAGAAACAAGTCAAATTTCTAGATTTGTCCAACAACAAACTCTCAGGTGGCATCCCGCCCTGACTTTGTGAGCTACTTCTTTTCGATATTAACATGGAGTCTAACAATCTTACAGGGTCAATTCCTTCATGCTTGTTTAAATATACCCACGTGCGGGACATTAATTTGTCCAAAAATAGTCTCATTGGTGAGCTTCCAAGTACAGTTGGCGATATAAGTCTTTTATTATATTTGGATTTTGGACTTATCACACAACAAGCTTTCAGGTGAAATATTTTCCAAATTTGATTACGAATCAGGTGCTATATTTATCAACCTATCCTTCAACTATTTCTCTGGTGAGCTTCCATTAAACTTCGGTGCCTACATACAAGTGTTAGTACTGAATGACAATGCTTTCTCGGGTAAATTGTTAATGAACTTTAGTTTAATGCCATATCTAGGAATCCTTGATCTTCATGACAATATGATAGCCGGTGAAATACCATATTCCCTTGGAAGCTTGAAATCCCTCTTCATTCTGAACTTACGAAACAATCTTATTCATGGACTAATCCCATATTCTCTTACAAACCTAACTAATTTGAATATCATTGATCTATCAAATAATAAACTCAGTGGAAATATTCCTCTATTTTTTGCAAATCCAAGGGGACTGCCTGAATTAAATCTTTCTGGTTTTCTGGGAAGTTCATATGATAGAGAAGGTATAATCTTAACTTGGAAGGGATTTCTACAAGGTCTGAAGGTTACCATAATTACGGGTTATTTCATTATTGATTTGTCAAACAATGAATTATCAGGTGCAATATCAGAACATTTAGGTGAACTCAAAGGTCTCAAATCTCTTAATTTATCTTATAACCATATCGGTGGAGCTATTCCAGCCAGTATTGGGCAGTTAGAGAGCCTAGAAAGCATGGACTTGTCACATAATAAGCTTTCAGGAGAGATACCAAATTCATTTGAGAAACTTCACTATCTTACCAAATTAGATCTGAGTAACAACATGCTCACTGGTAAGATACCAGAGGAAGGGCAGATGTCTTCAATGAATGACCTGAGCAGCTACGCAAATAACAGTGGATTGTGTGGAATTCAGATCAATGTACAATGTGTTTCTGGATCAACACAAACTGGAGTTTTACCAAGAGATGCCGATGAGGAGGAGGGGAAGGGAGGGATACAATTAATATGGGAGGCAGTGTGTTTGGGCTATGTATTTGGACTTGCTTGGGCCCTTTGGTTGGCCTACTTTTGTGGGATTGTAGGCCCAAATTTACTAAATAATGTCTTCTATCGCATAAGGGATCGGCGGACCAACCTTTAAGAATGATAAATATATATATGATTTCATGTTTGTTTTTTTGTAATTGCGAAGTTTATTTATATGATAAGAAAATCTTATATTAAATGACTGATTAATATGACTTCTTCAAATGATAACGATAAATACATTAAATTAAAAATTATATACATTTTTAAATAATGTAATTTACCTTCAAAAATATTAGTTTATTAATTATATTTACACAATTATTGAATTACTTCATAAATGATACATGTATTATGCGTGCTAAATATGCTAACAATGCGCATGTCATGGTAAGTGAGAGGAGTGCTAACCTCTATAATTAATTAAATTATGCATAATTAATTATTTTTCTTTTTTGTCAACTGAAAATAATATCAAATTGGTGAGTTTGTTAATTTTAAAATTAAACATTTGAAAGCGTGCAATTGGTTATTTTGATTTATGTGCACATAAATCAAAATGGATTCTTGGGTCTGCCCTCTCTGATGTCTTTGGCTTTGATTTGAGGGCATGATTCCGCAGCAAACGCAACTGTATAGGGGGCCACTATTTCAGTGGTGCTCTGTGAGCAGCCACTTTGTGCATTTATTGTCAAAGGTTAGGTCTTTCTCCTCTGAGAGAAGCCACTTTGTGCATAGTGCCAAAGGTTAGGTCTGTTTCCAATCTTCCCCCGCCCATACCTCCAATGATTGGGGACTATATGGGTTCTGTTGTTGTTGTTGTAAACCTATTTCCTAAATAAACTATTGCTTATTGAATTTGGGGTAACAATCCATAATTGCGTTCTCCCTCCAAATAAAAATATATCATAATTGGACTAAACAAGTGATCACTTGGACCAACATTAATTCTAAACGATATATTTAGATGAATTTTATTACTCAAACTGATTGATTGTCGGAGCTTGATATGCCAAAAAAAGTTCGAAATCAGTGTTTCATCACCCAAATGACTACTCTCTCAATCGAAGAATTTGACAAAGTTATTGAAACTTAGGACAATTAACAATTGATATCAAAAACTTGAAATAGCACTTTAGCTTAATAATCATCTTCCAGTAGACAGCAGATCAACAGCAGGTCCACAAAACCAAAACCAAAAATTTTATTTCCTTTACAATCCAGGCTTAGGAAGAGATACAGATGCAAAATAAAGAAGATGGTTAGTAGCATCCAGCCTCAGATTAGGTTATAATGCCAAACCAAAAGGCCAAACAAGAGTGCTTAAGTTAAAATCCGCACCGATACGACTTTATACAGCCAACAAAGATCCCGACGTTAGAGTCGATCCCCAAAACGGGAGCGGCGAGATCGAAGCGAAGTTTATGATATCCTTCGCCGCCTCGGTGTAGTGGAACTCGATCTGGAGGCGGTGATGAAGAGGCGCGGAGGCCATGATCCCTTTCTTGATGTCGGCCTGGAGTTCCCTGATAGGAATTGCAGCAAGGAAGCTCTTTATGTACTCCTTGCATGATTCCTTCCCCCTTGAAACCATCACTTCTACTTCCTTTCCATGCCTCCTCTCTTTTTCTTCTTCTTCCTTGCCACCGGACGCCTTTGCCTTAACCGCTCTCTTCTCCTTTCGATCCGAAACTCTGTCAATTTTCGTGCCATTGTCAAACTTCAGTATGTAAGCCTGGTCGCAGCCCTCGTAGAGCCTCTCTCCGAGCGTGTCGATGATGTAATACGCATCTCGCTCAACCTTGAGGACGAAGAAGTGATCATTCCAGCTCACTATATACAGGCAATCCGTCCCCGCCCAGGCTATCTCATCCCATATACTGTCGAAGGACATTGCGCCGCTCAGGAACTCGAAGCCGTCGCTATCTTCGCATCCTTCGGGATTGAAAAATCCGACGAAGGACTTTCCGGGGACGACGGAGAGCGGGCGGATCTTCGCCTGGAGAACCGTCTCGAGGTCAAAATGCTTGTCGGGGAACCTCTCCTTATAGGTCTGCTTCTCGCACAAGTTCCGCCACTCCAAAGATCCTTCTCGAATTAAGCTGTCGAACTGCGACTTGATGGGCATCATGTCGTGGTTCGATTTGAACCAGTCGGCGATGATTGCAACCAAAGCTGTGCACGCGCTCTGACCAGCCGCTCGCTCGCTCCTCTGATCTATTGATGCGAAGAAAACCTCGGTTAATAGCTTCATCTTTCCGTCGCGACTCGTGAGCTCTTTCGACTCCCAACATCCCACCGCAAAATTGTCATCCCCAAAATCTGATACTGATGAATGATCACAAGCCTTGTGCACCTGAGACAAAGAAAGTTTATCAAGAAGAGAACTTTCTAAACTAGAAAAAGAAATTATCAGAAAATCCAAACTACTCATACACAAACAAAGATTTTTAGGAATAAGATCATACAGTTCCAGAGAAAGATTCATCGGACGAAGTCAACTGACGCCGATCATGGTCAATATCATCTCCTCCCTCTTCTCCATAAGCCTTCTTCAACAATGGCTCGCCTTTGGTCTTCGGAGATTTGTAAATATGCTTCCTCTTTCTCCATGGGAGGATGCTTCTCTTGCTCGTCCGCAAAACAGATTGTTCGGTGACGGATGGCGCCGTCTCCTCGACATAGGAAAACCCGGAATCAGATCTCTGATGACTGCGGTAGACAGAATCTTCATACTCTCCGTAGAATTCTGTGTCACACTGAAAGGCGCCATCAACATAGTTTGCATTTGACAGTGCACCATAACTGAAAGACTTTCTTATACTAGAATCAGCTTTCCCATATTCAAATTCATCATCAGGATTATCATCTGGAGAATCAGAATCAAACAGGTAGGTGTAATCGGTATCCTCGCTCCCAGGAGAGTACCTTCCATCACTACCTTCATCCTCTTGAAAGGATTTCTTTGACTTCATGGTCGACACAGACTCTGCGGGAATCGTCACTTTTCTAAACCCGGATTCAAGGGCAGTAAGATCTTCTTTCTGGGAAGAAACATCTCCAGGCGGCGGAGGAGACAGAGGAATTTCTACAGCAGGGCTCTGAACAGTCTCCGGTGATTCCGAGCAGGTTCTCAACTCCAGCAATTTGAGAGTCAACTGCAAACGCCAAACCAAAATGAGGATATAGAAGTTTACATCAACGTGAAAGAATCAACGGAAACAACATACATGAAGTATTGGCTGTGAATCAGCGTTGACATTCGGCGTCAACAAGGGAAGATTGAGCTCAAGTTCTTCTCCAGAGCAAGATGCGTATTCAGCAAGATTCAGAGAAGTCATTCCAATAACCGAAGCCCTGTTCTTCGACACCTGCTTTACTCCCTGAAGAGAGCAAGGTTGCTGATTAGTTCAAATGATCAGAGATTGCAAAATAAGTGAAAACCCCCAAATTAAAAGATGGGGGAAATCGAGATGAAGAAGACTCACGGAGAAGACGGCAAACTCAATCTCCCACGGATTGAACGCGTTTTCTTTGTGCGCCGTCAGTCTTACCAAGTTCTCAAACTCTTCGTTCCACTCCACCTCCCCTTTCCCATCTCTCACCTCCTCAACCTTGGTGCAATTCCTTCTCACCTTCCTCCTCTGCAATCTCAGCGCCGCCGTCCTCGGCCCCTTCCACCTCACCTCCGTCGCCATCCACCCAGAAATCTCCGGCGACTCCGCCACCGCATGATCCAACTCCATCCCGTCAATCGCCCGCACAACCAGTCTAACCTCAAACTTCCTCGGCACAATCGGCTGCCATGGCCAGCGTATCATCTTGGCCACCATCTTTGCCCAATAATCCTAAGCTCGTTGCTGCAGAAGGGTCAGCCGCATTTATCCACGCAGCTACACTTCGCCGGCGGTGAACTGTAGCGCAGATCGGAGAGACATGATCGGCAATTCTAAGGAGAAAATTGGAGAGTGTTTTTGGGGCTTGGAGGCACCGTCGGGCTCTTTTTTATCCTATATAAAATCCCTAACCTAACGGCATAAGGCCGCGGATGGTTACGGGGATCTAATAAATGACCAAATTAACCTGCGTTGACACTGGAGTCTTGTGTAAATTGTCTTTTTTGTCCCCGGCCACAATGTAAGATATATATATATATATATATTTCTTTATTAAATCCAAATTATTATTTTTCTGGATAATTTTGTTGATTATTTATTAGCTGGTTCAATTGAACTTAAGGCTTGTTTGGCATGGCAGTCGTGAATACGGTGATTATAAACTGTCGTTCGCTAACGTCCGATCTCACCTAAGGAACTTCATCTATTTTTATATTCACAATTAATTTAATTTTTTTTGGTGTCATACATAATCATTGTCATGTCAAACATACATTCTATTACGGTGGGATTTTTGTCCAAACTCATCCGTGCAAAAAAAAACACGCCAAATGAGAACTAAGTTTGACACAATAAAAAAATGGTGTTGTTATAAGCAAATCTATTTTGACTTCTAGCAAACCTAAATTTGGCAAAAAAAAAGTTAATATTTTATGTTATTTTAAAATATCTAATTAGGCTTCTAGCAAACCACAAGCTCCAATCTCTCGCCCCGCGTTTTCAGTTTTCGGGAAAGGGTTTCAGAAAAGGCTCCGGCGATTCTGCTGCCTTCCCTCCGAACTCCGGCAACTTAGCTGATTAAGGCCGATCTCCATCCGGTCGACCTCCATCTCGTTTTCAGGGTTCCGGGAAAGTTTTTCGGGACTACGTAGATCTAGGGCAACTTCTCCGGCGACTACATAGATATAGTGCATTTTTTACGGCCATCGAAATGAGGAAAGGTCAAAATCATCAAGGGCTTATGATTTTATTGGGTTCTTTCTACGTAACTGTTAATACTGCATTTTGCAAACCTGTTATAACTGCATTTTGCAAACCTGTTATTATTGTCATCATCAAGGGTTTTCAGTTTCCACAAACTTGTTATCACTGCATTTTGCTTGGGCACTTCGAGCCTTCATTTTATACTATAATATATGCAAACATATGTAGTTGATTTGAAATCTTTTGTAATGTTAACGTACTTAGTGGTTTATTCGTAATGCACGTATTTCTAAATAGAAATTTAATTTTCTTTATGATGGTTTGCTAGTAACAATTTTTTTTCAAATAGTCATTTTCAAATTTAAAGATTTCCTAGTCATAATGATTTACTATAAGTCAAATCTGATTTGCTTATAACAGCACCCTAAGAAAATTAGCCATGAACATTTTTTTAATAAGGTAATTATTATTTTTGAATAAAGATCAGCAGGATTCACAAATCTAAAAGAACACGAGATATCATCCACTTATCCTGCGCCAGCATCCCGGCAGATCGTAGCGCCCAGAATTCGCTGAATCAAAATCATTTTTTTTTTAATCTCATTATTTAACAATTTTAGCCGAAAATATCATAAATTCATTTCATGCTTCAATCATATTGCAACCTTAGAGTAGAAGCAACATGTGCGTGATTATTATAATTATATTATTATTATTATTATTATTATTATTATTTGAATCTGACGCTACGTTATGTGCGCTTGATTTAATTTTGGTATTTAATTTTGTCACTCGTGTTCTGCTAAATATCATCCTAAGGAAATATTTTACTAGTACTTTGTCTTATTAGTGGTTTTTTTGCAAAATAAAAATAAAAATCTTGTTATATAATGATTTTAATAATTGGATAATATGTTTCATCGAAGCAACCGAGCGCGCCTAACCCAAACTGGCTCATCGTCCACCGGTTGGTTAATTTTATCGGTCACATTTGGTGCTGGGTGTTTGAATTTCACACCAAGTAAAGAAAGTTCGAAGTCATATGAGACATTAGACTCAAGTTGCTTGTAGCGTAAACATATGCGCGCTATATACCGCATTCCACGGTTTTGTTATGTTGAGAACAATGGAGAAACATCTATCTTGAAGCCGAGATATCGGCTCGCTGCATTAATTTCAAATGAATGTACGGCACGCAATGAATTGAATCAGAGCAAGATCATGCATGGACCCGCGCAACTCACAAATACGATTTGTGTCCCGACGCGACGGTGTAGTGTATAAATGAAGCAGTTCATAACATTCATTATGCGTGCTCGGATATTTTTATTATTTAATAAATTATATTTACAATCAAAGGCTGAGATAAAATCATTGCTTGATGGAGGATCTAATCACCTCTAAAGTTATATCTGTAAATTGTTAAAAATAAAATCATATAACTTTTTATCAAAATTGTGCATCAACAACATAGTTGAAACAATTATGATAAATTCATATAGATAAGGAGAATAGTCAAACCAAAGATGCAACATTTTTATTGACTAGTCTCTCAAATGATAATTAAATATTGATCATAACCACTTGATAAAATCCATATTTAATCTCAAAAAATCGCAAGTTCATAAATTTAATTATTATAAACTAATCTTGTGATCTAGAGTTTTAAAAAACTTTAATTATAAGTTTAATCATTGGCTAAATTCATTTACATTTTGTGATCCAATATCAAATGTCAAGAAACAAAAAATAAACTGGAAATACACATAGAATTATGATAACATGATTACAGCATATAACAAAGGAATGAAATAATTTAAATATAAAATAATTCAAACATTACACTATCAACATCTTAACCTATATAAATATCACATGAAGTTCTCATATGCATCTAAGCCTATTAATATTCTTATGCATCTAACTTATAAGATTATTTGCACATTGTACCACCCATAATTTGTCGAAATCAGAAAGGCTTAAGGAGACGCTTATTCGCAGACCTCGTTAGGCTAGCAAGAGGCGAGCAGAGGCGAGCATGGACGATCAAGCGAGCAGAGGCGAGCAGAGGCGAGCAAGAGGCGAGCAGAGGCGAGCAAGAGGCGAGCAAGGGCGAGCAAGAGGCGAGCAGAGGCGAGCTTGAGCGAGTACCTCGCAAGTATGGGCGAGTAGCCCTTGTAACTCGCGAGCAGAGGCAGTATACTCGCCTAAATCCCCCCCCCCCCCCCCCAGGATTTCTCTATAAATAGACCCACAGGGGTACTAGAAATGACACTTTTGGAAGTGATCGAGGTCCCCCCAAGCTGGATACTCGCCAAATCCATGCTTGTCTAGTACCTTGCCCATCTTTTGGTTGCGGAGGGGAAGTTTCTCCCAAACTTCCGAGTATGTGGTGGGACCTCCCTGTTGGAGCACTTAGGGTGTGCTTATAGTTATTTTCTCTCTTCTGTTTTAGCTATCCGAGCCGTGGAGTTTGATCGCAGGATCAGTAACTTCCGGCTGCATTGATCCAAATTTTGAAGCCGGGATTTTCTTGGCTTCAACACACATAAACTCAAACTATAATTATATAGATAGAATACTCATTATAAGTTTGTAATCTTTAAAATTAAACATTTATGCTCAAGCAGATTATATTTGTTACATAACTTAGCTTTTTTAGAATATATCCTTACTTGATTATGGTAGAATCGTAGGTGGAAACATTTTTTTTAACTTGCTTAGATTGAATATGATCTTTTAGTCTTGTTTATTTTGTCTAATTTTTTTAACTTGCTTAGATTGAATATGATCTTTTAGTCTTGTTTATTTTGAATAGAACAACGCGCGCAGGTAAAATTATCTAAGCTCTTGTTTATGTGTAGATATTATGATATTGAACAATTTGATTAATATCGATTTTTTATATGGCACATGTGAAGATAACTGACTAGAGAAGACGCTGCGCTGCAATTATTAATATTTACTTCAATTCAGTGAACTCTGTTAATCATTTAAGTATTATTACATGTTTAATTTTGCCCATGAAGTGTATTTATTTCAATGTTTTTTGTTTTAAAAAATGATTTTCAAAAAGTTGTTCATCCAAACAGCATATTTAAAAAATCTCTATTCAATCAGCACTTATGCACAAACTGTCCAAACAGTCTGCAGCTTATTCATCACTGCTTTTAAATCAGCACTTTTTAATCAGCACTTTTCAATCAGCAGCTTTTTCATCAGCATCATCTGTCCCAAACAGAGCCAAAGTCCTCTAAAATTCAGATCAATTATAAGATCAAGTGAAATTAAACAGTACTGAAAAATACAAAATGCATGCCTAGTTTAAATATATTCTCCTTTGAATTAATTTCAATTGGAAGTAGTATGAATTTAGCTTGACTTTGTTCCTACTAAGAATATGATAATATTAAGTGATGAAATCAAGCACATATGCCTATGTGGCACAACATGCATGATTGTTGTAATTTTGATTAATAATTTACAAATGTTTCGTGAAAATATACTTACATTATTTGAATACTACAAATGTATATGAGGTTTCATCGCGTATTATGACTCTGAAAATTTTGTTTCGCCGAAATAAAATCGTGGACGATGAGTGGCATGGTTCTATTGCCGTCATAGCAAATGCATGCCCTAATTTATTTCATTTTATTTTTTTTGTGTGCATTATTAATTATAATATGTTTGAACTTATTAATGACTATAACGGTACACATCATTAGTGTACAAAAAAGTGTAAGTAGTTCCTTAAAAATATTAAAAGAGAGTCATAAATATTGTCATAGTCAACAAATATGAGAAAAATAAATATAATAATAATTGATTTATATTCTCTCACTCTTCATTAATTTATTTTTTAAAAATAAAATAATGTAAATAAAAATAAGAGATTATTTATAATATTATTTATAACATTCGACCGCGTCTCATTAATAATAATAAGTGTGAAACAAAGAAATTTTGCTACAATAACAGTAGGGGTAAATATGTCACTTCACGGGAAGTTCCTCGCGCCCCGCGCGAATTCACGAAAGGAAGGAGAAACGGGCCGCAATAACGGGTGCGGTAACAATGGACGGCGTGGATGTGAGCTCTAGTGTGATGGCGTGCATCACGAGGAGTATCACCGGAGAGGGCAGAAGCCTCGAACGACACGTGGCGATTAGCCGTGCAGTGGAATAAGAAACCGAAATCGATCACTCCATCCAAAACTCTTGTAATTGAGTGGCATTAGGAGTAAATACTGGCAATTGCAGGCGCAAGAAATTATTGCGCCTTCATTAAAAATAGGTTTGGCGGTGTGGAAGGATTCGAAGACCTTTTCAGAAAGCCGTGAGTGAATGAATATTCATTCCTTTTGTTTGTTTTTTTAATTAACAAAAATAAAGGCAATAACTAACTATATGCACACAGATTTCAGTTATCTGCAGGCCGTGCAATTTGAAAATAGCTATATGCAGATCAATTTCTCATCGGGTTCACACTTCCTATAGATTTATAGTTTGACCTGCATTTATTCTTGGACTGCATACAGTTGAAACTGCCTTGCATATAACATGACCTCAAATAAATCACGGAAATTTGCCCAAGTGTTGTAAATTTGTAATTTCCAGAAAAAAAACTTGGGCTATGCTCACTGGTCTTAGCGAAAGTTTTGTACCATTTGTGATCAAGACACGCGTCCACTTCTTAGGAGAAGGCTGAATGGTACTTCTGTTATTTTGGAATCGGTACGCTCCGGGCCAAAAAAATCCTCACGGAAGTTTTGACGCATGTTTTATGGGTCAAAGGAATTCAAAATTGCGTAAAATTGGACTCGTTTGAATCGTCTCGATGAGCTGGCCGAGATCATTATTATACCCTAAAATGTCAGAGATCGGGACCGGCCTTATTCACTGGTGATTGAGAACAATGGAGGCGACCGTGGATAACCAGAGATCCCAACGGACACACGGAAGCTATCCAAAGGTCCCCCCACCCATCTAGAAAATGGTAAGGTCTTCTAGTTTCAAGTAAAATTGTAAGAAGGTGAGTCAAAACAAGAGAGCGAAAATCGATAACTCGATTGTTCTCACATTAGCCTATATATATTTGTTGGAGGGTCATTTGCTGGAGACGGCTCGACCGTAGGAACTGTCCATACAAAGTCAGGGCTGAATCTGATACCACGCCCATGATTCTTATAAGTATAAAGACCTTCTGTTTGTATGCATCGAGAAAAAGACAGGGTATGATCTTATTAATGGGGTAGAACGACAACGGTTATGGCATAGAAAGGATATGGATTATGGAGTAATGAGCAAAGATTTTTGGGAGAATGAAAGATTTGTTAGTGCGAATATAGGTTTGTCTCTATAAGTGGCGAAGATAATGCACTTTCCCCGGGGATTGAGTGGGAGGTAGTGGAAAGAGAATACTTAATAAATTTCACTCTGTTGATAGCTTATCGGGAACAAAGCAGGAGTGGTGTGTAAGGGGCCTTCTCGGTGAGCGGCACGCGACATGAGCGAGATGATTCGCTAGACAGAAGGAATGTTTGCTAGACTCCGGAAAATCTCCCTGAGGTATCTAAGGACGGCCGTTTATAGTATCATTATCTGACGGCTGACGGCGGGTAATCGTTGCGCTCCGACATTACAAACCTTAAACTAGAAATCACCTCGGTATGATTTTTTATTAACTTTTTTTCTCATTAACATTTATTTTCATTAATACTTGAAAGGTTTTGATGAACCTTGTTTATGATGATTTATTATGTTAAAAATGACATCAAATCTGTAGATGCTATGAATCGATGCACATGTTATATTTTTCTGGCTGTTTATTTAATTAAAATTAATAAAAAATAATAATTGATATTTAAATAATATTTATCACACGATCATCCAGACCGAGTCTGAAATTGAACGTCAATTGAAAATTTGAAACGTTCAAACTTTCTTTCATTGTTATATTATATACTCCATTGAACAAGACAAAGGGACATTTAGGTCATTTTCTTTGCTGCGGTATCTTCCAATAGTTGCCAAGATAAAAGCAATATCCATATTAATATATTATAGTTGCCACGATAATATTATATAAATATTATGTACACACTTATCAGGGATAAGCTGAGCCCGCATGAAAATGTTGTTGCGTCTACGTGGCTGTTTCCTATTGGCCCCTTGCTGATTTAAAGCTGTGGGCTCATCGTCCCCAAACAAGTCCTTTTGAGAACAACTCAAGGCTTTGTTTGAATGCAGCTCCATTTAATTAAGGCCATTGTTAACCGCAATTTTAGAAAATATCTTATTTTTGTGTGTTTAACTGCAAACCAAAACTTAAAATCTTAACCCCTCACGCATCCCGTCTTCAGACACGCCCGACCCCTCGCGTATCTCATCCGGTTCCTCATTCCTCTCTCTGAAGCTGTCCGATGTTGGAGTTGGGGAACACTTCCGGCTCTCTTGTTTCTCACACGGGGTTAGCCCACGTGAGCTTAGAGACGTCGGAGCGTGACTCTCTCCGATGACTGAAGTACCAGCGAACGCGGGTGTCCGGGAGCGGCGAGCCCCCGGCGGCGGTCCCGGTCAGGGGGTGGGGGTTCGGGGGCAACGCCCCCGAGCCAAATTTCGGATTGTTATATCCGGGTGTGCGGATATCCTAGTTTCGGTTCCGTGGCCTATTTAAAGGCGTGTAACCCGGATCTAGAGTTAAGGTTCTTCTCAGCGGTTTTCGGCGGAGGGTTTTTTGGAGGCGTCTACAAAGAGTTTCGTGAAGAGGCGTTTCCGGCGGTGGTTCCTCCGTTTCTTGTCCAAAGAGAGGGGTGCGAGGTAGGATCGGTTTTGATCCTTGTAACCTTGTGTGTTTTGTAATCTTTTTGGTGAATACAAGAAGGTGAAGTGGAGGCGGGATAGGGGGCGTAGCCCGATTTTGGGTGAACCTCTTAAATTTGTGTGTTCTTTGTGATTTTCTCTTTGTTTTTCGTTCGAATCTCTCTTCTCGGCTTCCCTCATTTTTCTACACTCGGCGCCTCTTTTCTCGAGTAACAATGGGGTGCGGCAAACCAAATATCGGATTGCTGTTAAATTTTTTTAAAATTTTGGGTTACGGTTAACATTGAGGTGCGACAAGCTAAAATCGGATTGCAATTAACAATCGCCTTAATTTATAGTGTTATAATCGTATTGATATTAACTACTTACAGCTAAATTATATTAACAGCCCAAATAATTGTATTAACACACCAAAATTAAATTATCATATTTAGACACCGAGATGCTATTTACATTTTTCTCACAATGTTATCTCTCCTTTTTGCATTAGTAGTAGGAAAATATGCATACCTAGATTTATAACATGTTCAAGCCTACATTGAGTAATTGGAGGAGGAGATAATGAGGAGCATTGTACCTTTATGTTCTTCGAGAACCATTGGTGAGTCAATTTTTTCGAAAGAGCTCGATCAATAGAGTTCGTCTTTCTTTTTCCCAAGAAAATGTGTTGAGTAAGGAAGAGGTCTTTTTTTCTCCTCCCGAAGCCATGTATGGAGAGAAAAAAATGACGGCCTTGAGATCAATCAGAAGGCGATGCGAGCACGTCGAGCTGCCGCTTAGGTTTTCGTCAAGGGATTTAGGAATATCTCTGGCGGTTGACGGTGAGAGAGGCTAGAAGGAGCTCCTGCTGCGCCGTGAGAAGGAGAGGTGCGGTTAGGCTGGCGCATGATTAAAGGAGAGTGAGATTTAGGAAGATTAGGGTTTTGAAGTTTATTTGTTGTTCATTAGTGTGCGAATAGCGAATATTGATGTGCTTTTAACAACCCTCTTAATTTATTAGTTCTATATAAATATGTTTTTTTTTTTAAACAGTCAATGTATTTTCTTCCATCAATCTTAAGATAATGCAATTTCTCTAGAAATGACAATGATAGGGAGGCAAGGTTAGGGGAAAAGTCTTTTTGATAATAATACACTTTTAGTAAATTAAATGATAATTTTTAGAGATGATTAAGTATGCTTAAATCAACACATTATCTATACGCAAGAGAGCCAAAGTCTTGTATATCTTTCATTATAATTATTAATCCTTTACTATTATATTAGGGTCGGTTTGGAACTGCGGCGGCGATCGTGAACGCGGTGGTTATAAATTGTCGTTCGTGAATGTCCAACCTCACATAAGGAACCTCATCAACTTTTATTTTCAAAATTAATTTGTTCTCACATAAGCGATAACCTTTGCGTTATGAAACATACATTTTATGACGGTGACACTAATGTTGTCCAAACTTACCCGAGCAAAAATGTCATGCCAAATGAACCCTTAGTCTCCGTTTGGCACGACAATAGTAGTTATGAACGCGGTGTTTATGAATCGTCGCTTGTGAACGCAGACCTCACCTAAGGAAGTACATTCATTTTTTATGTTCAAAACTACTTTTGCTTTCTTGGTAGCGATCATTGTCGTTGTCATGCCAAACACATATTCGATGTTGGTGAAGTTTTTGTCCAAACTCCCCTGAGCATGCAAAAACGATGCGCCAAACGTAGCTTTTGTTTCACGTCATGCATGAAATTAAGGAGTTGGTTCTTGGTTACAAATCTAGCGGTGCCAAGTGCAGGCAGGTGCGCTTGGGAGCGGGGCGGTGTTGCCTCTCGCAGTTCCAACAACATGCATGGATACTCCTACACCTGTCTGCCCGTGCTAAGTTCCTGGGCTTACTAAGGTTGCGATCACTACTCCCTTCACCTCGGGGTTTTCGTATAAGTGCGCCTGACATGCTCACTCTTTGAAAAAAGGATAATGCATATTAGTTGCACATAAGCATTAATATTAATTCTATCCCCGGTGGTTGGGATTAAGAAAGCGGAATTTTTGTAGGATCGAGAAGACTTTTGTGAGATTTGTAAAGGGTTGAAAATGAAATGTATGAATGAAAATAACTAAATGGTGCCAAAAGTATTTACTTTTGTGGTATATGAATGAAGAATTGGTTTCAACTACTAATTATTTAAGTGGGATTTGTCAAAAGTTTCATTCCTTTAAAATATTTCTTTCAAGAAAGTCTTCAAAGTTGCATTAATTTTGAATTTTCAAACCCCCACTTTGTTGAATTTTTTTAACATTAAATTGAAGAGAAGAACTTATTATGTAGGAAATCGACTGCGACTTTAGACATAAAATTGAGGATAAACCAAGCTAGCTCAAGCTCAAATCCTTACACACTTGAGCTTGGTTCAATTAAATTTGAATGAATTGATAAGGAAGAGGCTTGTGGATCATTGTTTCGAGTAAAATACGGCATGAAGTCCAATTTTCTCTTCGCCGCATTATTGAAGATGGTTGCTAATAGTTTCTCGAATAGTATTTTGTTCGTCGTTAGCGCCCACCTACTCAGTCAAGTTATCATTTTTTTATCATTTCTAGATAGTGTGTATATCGTGCATTCGCGACAGTACCCCGGCAGCGCCGCGACAATATTTCCGCCACTCGTATTCCCATGAGCGCACGATTATAGCGACACGACTGCACTATGGGAGCTACCCGGTACACTATCGCTGGTATAAATATAAAGATGAATTAATTATAGATATATTAATTAATAATGAACAATGGCTGTGTAGGCGACGTGCCTACACAAACCCTGTTCAATTTTCATATTCCCTTATTATTATTAATTTATTATAGATACTATTGATTATATATATGTACTCCTAATTTTATTAGGGGGATGGCTGGTGAGAAATTAACGTGGTCCAGCGACTAGTAAAAGAGAGCTGTGGTTTAAATTACCGCTAAACGGGGTTATTAAGGACAAATGATAATTGTCCACAAAACTTTTTTCCATCACCTAAACTCTTGTTCGTCTCCCATTTTAATAACCTTTTCTCCGCTAATTAATTCTGTAATGACGGTTACGTGGCTTTTTAATTAATAAGACTGGTTCAATAGCTTTCTCGTCCCTCATTTATTATGTATATATTATCTATACTATATATAAAGAAATCTCTTTATCGGTGTAATGCCCAGCCAATTAAGAGAGAGAGAAAGAGAAAGAGAGAGAGAGTGGGGCTCACAATTAAGAGAGAGAGAGGAGAAAGTGTGCGGCATCTTTGAATTGGAGAGGGAAAGAGAGAGAAATAAATAAGGAGAGAGGAAGAGAGAGGGAGTGGGGCCCACAATTAAGAGAGAGAGGGAGGAGAAAGAGGGTGGCGGAATTGAAGAGAGAAAGAGAGAAATAGAGAGAGAAATGAAAAAAAAATACAAAATATTTTATAAAATCTAAATATTTTAAAAATAAAATACATAATATTTAATTTTTTTAATTTATAAAAATAAATGAAAAAAGAAAAATAAATAAATATAACTGGGTGCGTGCTGGGGGCGGACAGAGTACTATCGCGTGGGGCATGGGGGGCTCCCCGTGCACTGTCACTCGTATATATATATAAGAATATCTCTTTATCGGTGTAATGCCCAGCCAACTAATATCCATCGTTCGATAAGAAGAGAGAAAGAGGGGAGAGAGGGAGTGGGCCCCACAATTAAGAGAGAGAGGGGGAGGAGTAAGAGGGCGACATCTTGAAATTGAAGAGAGAAATAAATAAGAAGAGAGAAAGAGAGAGGGGAGAGAGGGAGTGAGGCCCACAATTAAGAGAGAGAGAGAGGGAGGAGAAAGAATTGGAATTGGAGAGAGAAATACAGAGAGAAATGAAAAAAGTACATGATATTTTATAAAATACAAAAAAATTTAAATATTTTAAAAATTAAATATACAATATTTTATTTTTTAAAATTTCTAAGAAGAAATGAAAAAAGGAAAAAAAAATTAAATATAATTGGGTGTGTGCCTGGGTGGGCAAGTTACTGTCGCGCGGGGCACGGGGGGACCCCCGTGCACTGTCACTCGTATATATATATACGAGTGACAGTGCACGGGAAGCTCCCCGTGCCCCACGCAACAGTACTCTGTCCGTCCTCGGCACGCACCCAGTTATATTTTTTTTCCTTTTTTCATTAATTTTTATAAAATTTGAAAAACAAAATATTATGTATTTTATTTTTAAAATATTTAAATTTTATACAATATTTTATATTTTTTTCTATTTCTCTCTCTCCATTTCTCTCTCTATTTCTCTCTCCAATTCCGCCACCCTCTTTCTCCTCCCTCTCTCTCTCTCTTAATTGTGGGCCCCACTCCCTCTCTCCCCTCTCTCCCTCTCTCTTCCTCTCTTCTTATTTATTTCTCTCTTTCTCTCTTCAATTCAAAGATGTCGCCAACTTTCTCCTCCCTCTCTCTTAATTGTGAGTCCCACTCTCTCTCTCCCTTTATCTTTCTCCCTCTTTATCGAACGGTCAATATTAATTGGCGTGGCATTACACCGATAAGATGATTTCTTTATATATTAGTATATATATATATAAATATAAGCTTAAGCTTTTTTAAGCCTAAAAAAACTTGAGTTAGTTCTCCCACAATACATGTCGGAATTAGATAAATAATATATGTATTTTGTATGCAAAAACGAGATCTACAAGTTTCATGTTGAACATTTTTCCAAAATTTGTATTGTTTGGCCAGAATTTGGCCCGAAAAGTTGCTGGATCGAATTTTGAAATTTATTATTATTATATTCATTTCGAGCCAGCAACATTTCAAGCTAGATTCCGGCCAAACCATGCAGATTTTGGAAAAATGTTCAACATGAAAGTTGTAGATCTCGTTCTTGTATACAAAATGCATATATTATTTGACTAATTCCGACATGTATTGTGGGACAAGCAGCTTAAGCTTTTTTATGCTTAAAAAAGCTTGAGCTTATATATGTAATTCTGATATATATATATATATATATATATACACACGAGCAGCTCCGCAAGGGCTTCACCCGTGCTTACTGAATCTTAGCGGGGTGCGCCCACATTCGAGCGGGGTGCTCCCGCTTCGAACGGGCTTCGCCCGCATTCGACAGTACCCGGTCGGCGACGGCGGGCTTCGCCTGCAACATATACATATGAGTACTTAAAATGACCATAAAAAAATATACATCAATATTTTATAATTATTTTTTTCAAAAACATTTACATTTTAATAAAAAATCATTTTAAATTAAGCCATTATATTTCGAAATTAATTTTTGTAGGTCTAATGATAACCTACATAGTAGGTCTAGGAGATCTACTAAAAACTTTTGAATTTTATTAATTTTCATCATTATTTTTATTATAAAAATATTATGTAATTACACAAATAGTCATTACATTTTATGAATTTCTATTTTTTTATAATATATGTTAAGTCATCGGAGTAAAAGAATGATGATATATTTGGTAATTTTGAATGTTGCACCAAAGACAACTTCTTCTATATAGTAGTTAAAGATATCAGAAGAAAGGCAAAGATTTAATCAATAAATCTAGATGATTTATATGGGCAGATCATAAGAATTACGGGAGATTGACCGAGTTTTTACAGATTCACAAATTTCTATGACCTTTTATTTTGGTCTGTCATTAGCTTTGATTTGCCCTTAGTTGAAATTGATCTGCTCATAACATTGGCCTAAAATCTATCTGTATCATCAGGGGCGGATCCAGAGGAGGGCCTGAGTGACACTGACACCCCCATTATTTTTCAAAATTGTTAGTGAACTTGGATTTCTCTCGTCGAGGCAATGAATTTAGACTACTTATATATCAAAAACGGTGGCCAGATGAGGAAGAAACAACTCTGATAAGATGAAAGCGTTTTCATGTCACATAATTAGTTTTTTGGGGACAAATATTGGCTATTCGCGGAGCAAAGTTGATTACTCATAGACCCAATTTGGTTATTCGCATGCCAAATTCAGGTATGTGAACTCCCAAAATTAATGTCCAACATGTGACCCACGACCCTCCTACTCACCCCGCTAGCATTGATATTTAGAAATTTTTTGTGCACCCTAATTTATAATTTTCTGGATCCGTCACTGTATATCATATTATGTACATGGATGCAAAAGATTTTATTAATTATTTGCCCAACTAGATGCAAAAGATTTTATTAGCCAAGTATTTGTCACCGGTTTAGCCTACAAATATGACCCACTTAGTATGCACTAGAATATAACAATATCATATAATAAATAAAATTTAATATCATACTCGTATACTATCAACCCAGCACTAACCCGCGACACACGCACTCACGCTCCTCGCTCATTGCTCATCCCCATTGTTTCGGACATTGCTTCAGTCGTCGACATCACGCGTCGCCATCTCCACTTCAAGCGACTCTTCCGATCGACGGGACTGCGTCCATTTCCGGCGACTGTGTGAAAGTTTCAGTGATTCTCGTGCGATGCAAGTTTGCTTCACCTCCGTCGGGCCTTGTAAGTCCGACAGAGGTGCTAAGATAAGCATATATTTTCTCCCTTAGACACTCCATTCCTTTCTCATGCTAGGCTATCTTATGATTTTCGTTGATCCATAGGCCTCTACTAAAACTTGCAAGCTAGATTTCTGGCCCGTTTTCCTATCCCATGCCCCAAAGAGTGCTTATACTGAAACAAAAAGGATTATTGGTGATAATTAATATATTGATGTGAAAATAATTTTTTTTATATGCTAATATAATATAATAGCTAATAGCGAATTTTGAGGTGCTAATAACATTGCTTTTTTAATTTATATGCTCATAAACTCATAGCATCCACACACAGTATATTATTTTGGGAATTGTTAAAGGCACCCCTATATCGACTATTCTCACCGCACTTTAGGTTAATTCAGCTTTAAAATAACTCCTCTCAAATAAGCTAACCACACCCTATTCCTCGCACCACACGCCGTTCAGTTTCGCGTCCGCCCCCTCCCAGTTCGCTACCAGAATCGCTACTACCATCTTCGGCCTCCGACGCCTCAGACGCACCTAACCCCGCCGCCGATCATCTTCCTTGACGTCGCCCACTGTTCTGGAGCTCCTCCATTTCGATTTCGCCATTTTTGCTAACCTCCCAACTTCGGCCTCTGACGCCTCCACCGCCCCAACCCTGCCGCCGGTCTTCTTCCTTGACGTCGCCCACTGTTGTGGAGCTCCTCTACTTCAATTTCACCATTTTGGGTAAGCATGTTCCTCTCTATTTTTTGACTTAGGTTTTCATTTTTAAACCCATGGATGACCTAGAGTTGCTCTATTTTTGTTTGATCTAGGGTTTTCTCCATTGTTAGCGGATTGCAAGCTATTGTTGGAGATCAATTTTTTTGGTTCACATCCATTCACATTGGAACCCTAAGGTAAATTTTTTTAGACTCTTTTGTTATTAGTATAGGTTTTAGATTTTGAATGTGTTGGTTATCCCATTTTTTGCTAACCTCACATTGGATCCCATTTTTTGAAGTTTTGGATGGTTATTAAATGTGCGGTTGTTTGTGTATTAGTTCCATTTTTTTTCATTATATTGCATATGTGAGTGTATTATTTCGTTTGTTTGTAGTATGGATGACTGTTTAATATGGAATTGTGTATTGTTTCGGTTGAAGAACCTTCTAAGATAACAGAAGTGGATGTGAGATCTCACTTTGCAACAGATCAAGTATTCTTATCAAGGGAATCCTTAATTGAGTGTGTTTGAAAAGTCGGGCTAAGTTTGAGTTTTGTTATTACGATACAACGTTCGGATAAAGAAGTTGGTCGTCTCACACCGCGCGTGCTCTTAGGTTGGGATAGAGACGGTCATCACAGAGACAATCAAAACAAGAAGAATTTTGTATAAAAAAATGCATTCGAAAATCCTCAAGTAAAAGGTGTGGTTGTCCGTTTTCTTCGGAAAAAAAGTAGCGAATGTTGATGATTGAAAGCTAATTGTAATTTGCGGGAAGAATAATCAGGACTTGTTCATTTGGAAGCGCATGCATATGCAGGACGGTTGGATGAAGTTAAACAAAGTTGGTTGATGATATGTATGCATCAGGAGTGAAGCCATGAAAATTTTTAGCCGATGTAAAAAAAAAATAGTTCTCTGAATACAATGGTTATAAGAACTATTTATAATATGAGAGTGCGGTTACACAGAAAGGAGTTAGATGGAGGTACTCCGATACAATTTTTATACAAGTGTATCGATTTGGAGGGTTATGTCAGCTTCAACAAAGTTGATGAGAGTACCAATCGATTGCAAAGTTTATTTTTTGCTCATCCGGTCTCCGTCAAACTCAGTAATATGTTCCAAACTATTTTTCAGTTAGATTGCTCATACAAAACAAACAGGTACCGCATGCCATTGATATGTATTGTTGGCATCACTTCAACATACTAGTCATTTTTTTTTCTTGGTTCACATTAACAGAAATGTATTGGTCAACTGCAAGAAATATTTCACCAAAGGAAAAGAGTTCGAGCGGTTTATATATGCATGACATCGATTAATTGATACAACAACGAAAAATGAATTTACCATGACATTCAACGGTCTTTTGGCTGAATTTTCTTCAGATTATCCAGATGTATTGTGTTATGTCACCACCTCTTGGATTAAGTCGTACAAGGAATATTTTGTTTCAACATGGGTAAATAAATTCATGCACTTGGGTAGTTCTGGTCAAACCGGGAGGAAAGTGGGCATAATCAGTTAAAAAAATTTCTTGAAGTGAGTATTGGGAATTTGACTACCATATGGAAGGCGTTTGATCAAATGATCAGCATCCAACATATAGACATTAAAAGGTCTTTTGGGCAGAGTTGCATACAAGTGAACAAAGAATATAGCAGATATTTATTCTCGGAACTATTGGTGCATGTATCTTTAACATCATTAGAATGCATTAAAGAGGAAGAAGTGGTTTGCAAATGTAATCAAGTTCAGAATGCTCAAGAGTGCACACCTAAGAAGAGATTCACAATGGTTTGCCTTGCCCACATGAACTTTTGCCTTACATATCTCAATCAAAACTCATCCCTTTATGGTTGATAAATAGGCATTGGAAACAATTGAGCTTGCAAGGAAAAAAAATAGAAGACAGAGAAGGCATTGACATTAACAATAAAATTGAAACTATTGTTCAAAAATTTACGGATTCGAGTTAAATAAAAGAAGGAAATAAAAAGAAAACTACGAGAATTAGTTGATCTTTCATCTAGCCAAACAGTGGAGCCTTTGGTACTGTTGCGTCTAAGAGGAAGACCAAAAAGAAGTCTAAAAAGATTTAAGGATGAATTGAAATCAACAAAACGTGATCCTTATCATTTTGAATACGTTCTCTCTATGGATGATCAACATAAAGAAGCAAAGAAATCCGAAAGAATGGCTAGGTTGAATGCAAGAAAGAGAGCAAATTATCTACAAACTCTTTCTCTAAACATAAATTTCTCTTCTCAAGTATGTGAGCAACTACCCCATTTTTTCTCTGAACATATTATTGTTGTGGTAGATGTGCGAGGTGATGGCCATTGCGGATTTCGGGTTATTAGTCAAGGCTTGCTTTTAGGTAAAGATTGGGTACAAGGGAGAATCTCCACTTTGAAATTGAAAGTCGTAGAACTTTATATGACGCAATTTTCGGCAACAACAAACGTTAAGAGTTGTTAGATTCTCTCATTTGTACAATGACTCCCGCACCAGTTGAGAAATGAATGTCCTTGGCGATATCGGTCTTGTAATTGCATCTTTCTATAATGTTGTTGTAGTTGAGCTTTCAAGTGAGCGGTGTTTTTCATTTCTTTCACTGCATTCCATGGCGCCGACAAAGTCTAAACTAATTATCATTGGATTCATAAATGAGAATCATTTTGTTTTGGTAATTCTAAGTGACAATTGTCCATTGCCACCATTGTTCTCACCGTGGAGAAGGTTTCACGAGGATTTTGGACAATCATGGCCATCTATGTACATGTCACGGATTACACTTCCGCCGACAAACATAAAGAACATTTCGCTTATCGATCGGCTTGGAAGATTTTTGATAATGGTGAGCAATCATTACTTTGTATTATTTCAGTTTTCAAAATTACAATTTTACTTGATGTTGATTTTGAAATTGATTTTTATAGAAATACGAAGACCATGATGATCAAGGAGGATAACATTCAATTATCGGGTTGGAAGATTATTGATAATTATGAGCAATCTTTAGTTTGTGTTATTTTCATTGTCAAAATTACATTTTACATCTCAATTGGTGATGAGAAGTGGAAGAACTTCATAGCTAAGCGTGCTTAGGCTGGAGTAGTACTGAGATGGGTGACCTCCTGGGACTTCTCTTTGATGAGCTAAACTATGGAATTCCAATTTGTTTTGGTAATTCTAAGTGACAATTGTCCATTGTCACCATTGTTCTCACCGTGGAGAGGTTTCACGAGGATTTTGCACAATCATGCATAGCCATCTATGTACATGTCACGGATTACACTTCCGCCAACAAACATAAAGAACAATTCAATTATCGGCTTGGAAGATTTTTGATAATAGTGGGCAATCATTACTTTGTGTTATTTTACTTTTCAAAATTACAATTTTACTTGACGTTGATTTTGAAATTGATTTGTATAGGAATATGAAGACCATGATGATGAAGGAGGATAAAATTCAATTATCGGGTTGGAAGATTATTGATAATTATGAGCAATCTTTAGTTTGTGTTATTTTCATTGTCAAAATTACATTTTACAGCTCAATTGATGATGAGAAGTGGAAGAACTTCATAGCTAAGCGTGCTCAGGCTGGAGTAGTACTAGAATGAGTGACCTCCTTGGACTTCCCTTTGATGAGCTAAACTCGATAGTTAAACATGCAGCACG
The DNA here is from genome assembly GCA_033032865.1 of Dactylorhiza incarnata. Classification (NCBI taxonomy): domain Eukaryota; kingdom Viridiplantae; phylum Streptophyta; class Magnoliopsida; order Asparagales; family Orchidaceae; genus Dactylorhiza; species Dactylorhiza incarnata. Next base: position 1,350,099 of record JAWHQI010000403.1, on the reverse strand, counting down.
GGGACTTCCCAGGAGGTCACCCATCCCAGTACTATTCCATCCCGAGCACGCTTAACTATGGAGTTCTTTCACTTCTCATCACCAATTGAGCTGCGATGCTAATTTTGATATATATTTAATTTTTATAGGGATAAGAAGAGCATGACCATCATGGATGACAAAATTAGTGACTTTTGGTGTACAACAATGTGTCTTTTTTGTTGAAGTTTATGATGTGGTTCTATATTTTTTTTTTCTCTTTTTTAATTAAATCCAATTTGGGGTGTCTTTAACACTAGTACGGCGCCTTTAACAAAGCGGTGCGACTAGCCAAAAATGCGGTATCTTTAACAATTCCCATTATTTTCTAATGTATATTCTACGTAAACTATAATGATTTACTTCAAATATTAAACATGAAAAAAAAACACATAAATATTATGTGGTTTAGTGCGTAGAAATTTGATTTAATTTTAAAGAAAACATAAAGGTACAAAAGAATAGCTATAGGAGTAATGTTAAAGCATCCTGGTCGTCCAGTAAAATTTTGAACGTTTGGGATTAAATTAACTAAATATTTAAATATTTAATGGAAGAAAGCTCCGCTATTAATTACAACACCTAAGAGGCGTTGAACAATTGACAAATGGAAGATTGATGAGGAACAAATATAGTTGAGAGACAAACAAAAGAACCACTAGGAAAATCCAATATTACTAATTACTCAAACTCATCTCTTTTCATTTGAGGCCATTAATCTTGGTAGATATTTTTTTATAGAGCGTTTATATTAGCGCATCTATTCTCGCTTTCTGCACACCCCCAAAAAAATATCCGATTCTAGCGAAAAAAACACTTGTTTTTCTATCCTCCTGAACCCGCACAAACTGAGCCTCAACTCCCTTAATAGGACCCGTCAAAAACTAGACATGTGCCCGTGCACTTGGGATCCGGTCGATTCCTTTCTCGCAGGCCGTCTTACGCTAGACGTAGTAAACTCTGAGAAATACATTGTGTAATTTAAAAGTGGAGGAGATTTATCATATGTGTTATCCGCAAATACATCAACAACTTGATATGACTAGTATTTAACATGGGAAAATTATAAATCAAATTTTTTTGGCATACCGTTAACAAAATAGTGAATGAATATAATTTTTTGAACAAAATAGTGAATGAATATAATTTTTTGAACGGCAAATATCAGTTGGCTGCGAATAGCAAAAAATGGACTAATTGTTATCTTTATATTCTACCATTGTTACTTAAAACACATAAATTGATTTTCAGCACATTTTTCTCGTTAACAACGCCTGCAAAAATAAATAAAATTATGGCATTAGATATGATTGGGTATGAAGATTGTGAAATTATTAAATAATCTATGAATAACTTATTTATTATCTTATTCTCGCATATTTTATTACGCACAAGAAAAATATAGGCGAAAGAGTGGCTACGAAAAGACGATCAAGATGAAAGAAATAAGAAGAGGATATAATATTCATTGCATTAGATCTCCAATTTCAGTGCCTCAATTCCGTCCAACCTAACAGATTCTCTAAGACATGTATCATCTATAAGAGTTTGATTTAAGTTGGATATATCGAGTACTCAAAACTCCGTTCCAACATTTTTCGTTGAAAACGACAAACCAAGAACAATTCAAATTTCGACTTTTCGTTGAAAACGACAAGCCAAGAACAATTCAAACTGAAATTACCAATATCATTAAAAAACACAATCGGTAACTCAAAGATAAAATGAGCGCACTCCGTCAATCTAGGTTTCTCAACATCAAAGAAGATGGGAGTGAATGCATTGTAAAGCCTAAGCGATGAGACAATCTATGCAACCAATCGCGTGCTCATGCGTTAGCAAAACAAAATATCACCATCCTTGGTGCAAATGTTTGAAATTTATTCTTCTTCATTCTCTTTGCAAAGGAACTTTTAATCTCACTCTTTCTAAGAGTTTTGAGATGACAAATTTCTTGTATTTTTTTTTACTTGAGGGATTCTCTGATTTGATCTTCTTGATGAACTAGTTTTAACATAATTGGTTCAAGGTATTAAACAAGGGGATTTTAATTAATTGCATGCCTTTGACTTTTGTTGTTGGTGCTCTTTTGGTTGACTAAATGTTCTCTGCACTGTACTTTTTGGGTAAAAAATGTTAGTAAAATTCATTTTTTTCATATATATCTTTATTGTTTCACAAAATAAATTACAGAATAATAATCTATGTATTTTTATGATCATTTTAAGTACTCATATGTATATATTTTGAGGTAAAAATACACATGTTTTTTTGAACTATATTTACAACTGTATTTACAACTAAAAATACAGTCTATATACAGTTGTATATGAAATTACAACTGTATATAAAACTGAAAATACACACCCGCAGAAAAATTATCCTGCAATCAGCGCAGGGAAAAGTCTCCCCTTTTGGTTTCTACCATGTAGGTTTCAACTAGGTTGGAGGACAAGCGGTCCTTCTCAAGGTGCAATTAATGCAGACCATAATAATGAAAAAGAACAGTGAAATTATCAAAGATTGAGCAAGTTGCCTAAAGTCTTCCCAAAATTTAAGTTCTTCAAGGGGCCAGGGGAAAAACTCCATTTTCATCCCCACCGCCATTTTTAGATTGTTTGGATGAGGAGATTTTTCTAGAAGTTGTTTTGAGAGCTTTTTGGGTACTCAACCTACCTTGGCTTTCTAAAAACTCCTCTCTTTTTTTTTCAATTTTTCCTATTTTATTCAAGGGTTTACTCAAGTCACTCCCCGACGAATCGCAATCGGTCTTCCTTCTCGCTACTGCAAATATTTTATCATTCGCAATTCTTCACTCATATCTACGAAAAACCATTTTTCTATGAGAAAATTTTTCAAGTTGTTTTGAGAGCTTTTTGGGTAGTCAACCGAACATGGCTTTCTAAAAACTACTCCCTTTTTTTCAAATTTTCCTATTTTATTCAAGGGTCTTCCTTCTCGCTACTGCAAATATTGTCTTCTCTCATTCACAATTCTTCACTCATTTGCTATCTTTGCTTCTCGCCGCCTATGCAATAAATGATTTGCATACAAAACTTCTATTATTATTTAAAGCTAAACAACTATAATTAAAGTTGTTCTTCCAAACAAAAAAAAAACATATATATATTTTTTTTAAACACACTTAAATGGAGAATTTCCAAACAGTCTACAACTTTTTCAAAACATCATAATGGACAGCTCTAATGCCACACTAGTTTGGCACGGCGGTGCGGCAGTGAATGCGGTGGTCATAAGCCATCATCGTTCATGAACCCTCGATCTCACCTAGAAACTCCATCCACTTTTATGTTCAAATTTTGTTTTTCTTGGCGACAGATAACCGCGGTCATGCCAAAAACATAATGGTATACACGTTATACTACTATCAAGTATGACTTAAATTCTTTAATGATACCTGCTATTTAAAAATAACAATAAACCAAACAACTGGTATATGCTAATAACATAAAATTACAAAAACAAAACATGAATGAATGTATTGTGACTTGATTCTTCCCCGCAATCAAAATGTCAATATTTGCGGCAATTCAACAGATATTTTCACAACTCTAATTTATTCCGCTATCATTCGAGAAAAGGAAAAAAAAATTGAGCCCTATCTTTAGTCATAATCTCACTAATGCCTAAGCACATCATGGCCTTCCTTATAGTTTCATTCCAAGTCTTTTTTGGTCTACCACATCCCTATTTAACAGGTGCCTCTAATGGTCTCCTTTGTACGTGTCCGAACCATCTTAATCGAGCTTCTCGCATCTTCCCTACAATTGGTGTCACTCCCGTCTTATCTTTGATACATTCATTCCTAATTTTATCCAGTCTCGTGTGTCCACACACTAAAGCCAGGAATATACAAAAGAGAAATTCTAGTGTAATTTTAGCATACAATCATACTTCAAGAAACTATTAAAAAGTGATACGAGCTAGTTATACTATTATAGTCCTTATTAAGTATTTATCTCAAAATTTTATTCACGGAACCCACACATATTTACTATCTTTACACGGTAAAAATGATAATAATAAAAAACCAAAGAAATGATTAAAACTACCTCAGCAAAAACATTCATGCAGGCAGGCCCCATGTAATGCCAGCATGTAATATATAAACCGATCCAGTTTGGACTAAAATAGCAGTCTTAAGCCTGCGTTTCGGGCGCCATCACCAAAACAGCGGCTACAACCGGATGCGCTCAAGCCTTTGTGGCAGGAAATAGTGCGAAAACACACGCGTCTTGCTGTCTCGGGCACCGCGCGGTGGCCACCACGCCCCCACTGGGCAAAAACCGGTGGCTATCAAAGGACGCCCCCACCACACCCCCTACAAAGGACACCAAAAGGAGCCTTGAAAATACAATCATGAAAGTCTACAAAATTTAACTTTGGGGCATAAGGAATATGAGTAGATTCATAGTTCTGAGAATCACATTCAGGCCTAGCCAAGGATTTCAATACTACTATGCTAGTAAATGTGCTAAGAATACTTAAATGATCAAAACGCATGGATTAATACGATCGCGCGGAAATGAAATGAACATTTACATATAATAACATCAAATCATTCATATAATATTTAACAGATGACAATTTCGTAGTCTAGACTACTGTAAAAGGAGAGCTTTCTACCGTAGGATCTTTTAACATTGCAAGATGAAAAAAAAATAACTTCTGTAAAATGATCCTAAAATATAATATAATCTGGAAGGTTTCATTCACCATATAATATAATGAGAGCATTGAAGACTACAACATACCTATCAAAAAATTAGCAGTGATGATATATGAGAGACATAACAAGGAAAGCTCTATTCACATAATTGACAAATGAATGCAAGTTACTGTAAATGTTATTAGGTGTTAATTATTGGAACAGTAGTATTTATCTCATATCAGATATTAGGATTCATTTGTACTAAACATAGGTGCTTTAATAGATGCAGGACTTCAACACAAAATGACCGATGCATAAGGCATAAAAGGGCAGCCCGGTGCACAAAGCATCCCCGCACAGCGAGGGTCCGGAGAAGGGTCCAACCACAAGGGTGAAATGTAGGCAAACCTTACCCTGCATTTTTGCAAGAGGCTGCTTCCAGGACTCAAACCCGTGACACGGCAACACCTCAACCGATGCATAAGACATGATTTCTAAAAACATGTGATAGCAAACATGAATAATGAATGCGCCTTAATCAAAATCTGGATAAAACCTCACAAGGTATACTCGTGTCAATCACTAGACGGGGCAGGTTTCCCCTAAAGATCCCTCTCCAAATGAGAGTTACTTCATAAGACTCAAAGATACCCATAAGATTCTCCCTCGCTCTCTTATATTGTTGAGAGTAGCCCTCCTGTTTAATATTATAAAAATGCTACAAAGACTTCAATCGCAGCTAAAAATACAAGTGCAACACCAAAATTAAAAGCGCTCAACGAGACAACTATGAATCCGAGACCTCGAAGTCGGAAATCTTATCAATACTCCATCAAAATCAATCTTATCCCGAAGGTCTAGTCCTCACTGAGGGGAATCCTCAATCTCAAGAGCCTCAAAATCAACAAGTATGACGTCTTCATTTCGGTGCTGAGTAGTAGGCACAATACTTTATTCAAATATTTGTGTGCGGGTGAGTAAGACTGCTTACAATAGAAATAAAGGCCTTGCTTACAAAGGTCAGGGTAATCTTGGTGTGATTAGCGGTGCTTTTGTGTGTGTAGTAAGACTGCTTACAATAGAAATAAAGGCCTTGCTTACAAAGGTCGGGGTAATCTTGGTGTGATTAGCGGTGCTTTTGTGTGTGTAGTCGGGCATGGGTCGAGGTAGAAGTAGGGGTACTAGCAATACCAATAGTGGTAGAACGTCATACTGAGGAACATTTGAGTTTGGCGGGAAATTTGGCAGGGGAGGGGGTTCAATGTGGCTTTGAGGGCGTTGGTAGCGGGATGGTGTGGTGCCCAAGAGGGCGTAGAACTATTCAGCGAATCAGTTTTGCTCCATCGCGCGAGGAACAGATGGATAAGATTATCGCACTCTACAACTATTGCACCTATACAGACATCCTAACATATTCTTCATATTATCGCATACTAGTCGCGCAAGCTCCATGTAGCATCGCGCACCTGCATGTTTTAGGATTCTAATTGTGTGTAGCATTGCATGTCAAACACCTAGAGCCTATCACGTGCAACACCTCCATAGGATAAGATTATCGCACATGCGCTCTCTACAACTATTGCACCTATGCAGACATTCTATTGTATTTTGCCTATTATCACATACTAGCCGCACTAGCTCCACCTAACATCGTGCACTTGCCAGTTTTAAGCTTCTAATTGTGTGTAGCATTGCATGTCAAACACCTAGCGTTTATCACGTACAACTCCTCCACACTCACTAATACGGAGCAATTCAGATTTAGGGCTAGTTTGGTAGGGCGGATCCCACGCGGTCCCGCGGAACGCCCCGTGCAGTCCCGCGGGTTGCCCCGCGCGGTCGCCCCTCCCCTTAAAATCCGAGGATTTCATCCGCGGAAAATAAACCCCAAACCAGGCCTTAAGCTTCTATCGCGTAGCATTGCATGCCAAATACGCTCGCACACATCTAACTGCGTGAACACACATAATCATCGCATGCACACTCTATGACTATTACATGCAAACATCCTTGGTATTCTACTTATTATAGCACAATAGTTGCACTTCACCTAGCATCACACTTACCAGTTTTAAGCTTCTAAGTGCATGTGGCGTGTCAAACACCTAGTGTATATAGTGTGCAATACCTCCATACTCACTGGTACACACCAAATGAGATTGCAATAGAATGTAAGCGAGATACAATCGCGAGGTATACTCACGCCAAGCTCTTGAGGAATGGTTCCCTCTAATAATCCTCTCTAAGAAAGATTCTAGACTACACTCCAAGATACCCAAATAAGACTCAACACCCTCCTCCATAAATAGGAGAGGAGACTAGTGCTAAGTACAAAAATGTAAGTAATATATCATATCCAGCTAATAAACACTACCGACTAGTCGGATATGGATCTACATTAGTCGAGGGCGATCATCCACTTGGAGCGTCATATCGTCTACGTATCAATACTCCACCCTTCAAAATCGACATTGTCCCAATATCGAGTATTGATGAGTAAAAGATTTGATGCGACGTCAGAAGGTGCGACACAATTAACAATGGAAAGCGAACTACTCGCTGAGGTAATGACGTAATGAATACAATCATCCATGTTAGGCAAATACTTAAACGAGATTGATCCTAATCTTATATAAACAATCAAAATTGTGTGATGGCTTGTAATGAAAATTAAAAGACAATAAAGAGAAGCTACATACTAACAAACAAATGATTATGATGCATGGGATTTTGTAACTATCAAAACAGAAACGTCTATCAATCACTCAAGCATCTATCATAAGGTTATTGGTCCAAACCTTGGAACACACAAGATCAAGATAGAATGAGCCAAACTCTACAACACACTAAACGCAACGAAAGAAACACAATCTCGAATAAAAATCAATAAGGAAACATACATAATCTAAGTATCTGATTACAAGTATGATTACATCAATTACTAAACGAATTGAAGTTTAGTTCTTCATCTCAATGTTGAAAAGAAAAGGTTAGAGAATACTAGATCTCAAATTAGAGGAAGAAGAAACTTAAACCTCTTCAATATTTTGACATAAAATCAACAAAATAGCTCTAATCCTACTGTCTGGACCTTCTCCAGCATCTAGTCTCTTTTTCCTTGAAGAAGATGGAACTATTTATAAGTGCGAAAAAATTACGTTCACTATCTCTCAGACAAAAGCGGCTATTGTTGGTGGTCGAGAACAAAATCTGGAGGCCTATTGAACTGGGCACTTGATACATACTACCATATTGAACAGTAGTTCCTACTGTTGAGGCGATAATGAACAAACTGGAGCTGGAAAAATCTAGAGCATGTGAGACAAGATAACGTTGGCGGTAGTGACTAACTGACTACCATCATTTTCTAGTAGCTTTACAATTTGGTACCGTCAGGCGGTAGCTAGTATCATCGACAGTAGTGATTTGGAAATTCAGGATTGTTGAAGATAGCAAATGGCTAGTACAATATTGTATAGATGGTAGTGGTTAACATCGGCGGTCGTGTAGAAAATCTTCAATTCTTCTCCAACTGGTTCTGAACTCTCATCAATGCATCCAATTATGCATAACTTCCTGCTGCAATAAAAAAGACATCGCATTAAAATATTCTTTAAATGGGCTAAAAAATACAACAACAACAACAACATAACCCATATAGTCCCCAATCATTGGGGGTATGGGCGGGGGAAGATTGGAAACAGACCTAACCTTTGGCACTATGCACAAAGTGGCTTCTCTCAGAGGAGAAAGACCTAACCTTTGACAATAAATGCACAAAGTGGCTGCACACAGAGTACCACTGAAATAGTGGCCCCCTATACCGTCGCGTTTGCTGCGAAATCATGCCCTCAAATCAAAGCCAAAGACATCAGAGAGGGCAGACCCAAGAATCCATTTTGATTTATGTGCACATAACCATGCTTCCTTCATTCAGCATCCAGAGCATTGGTGAAGCACAATCTTAAATGGGCTAAAAAATAATCAATTTAAATTTGTTATTCAAGGATATATTTTGGGTATGTGTATAATTGTCTCAAGTATCAGTGGTGGCTTGCTAGAACTCCAGAGCCAAAACAATCAGCAATTGTCGTCTTTAGCCACGAATAACAAGAGTAATAATTTATAGGGACATTTGTGATGAGGCGAGTAGAATTGTTTGCAGCAGAAACAAAATCCCTAGGAGGTGGAGATTAATATAATCTTAGTGGGACAGGAGGTGTGTCGAGTGATTTGTCTTTGGCAGTAGCTAGGAGTGGGGGTTGAAGAGGAGGTGTCGGCGGATTCTGTGGAGGAGCTTCGTAGAGTTCCAAAGAGAGGGCATGGGCCTGCTTGGGTGGCCCGGCGTGCGGTCACGCCTGGGATATTGTGAAGTTGTACTGACTGGGTGGCCCTGGTGTCATGGAAAATTTCGCTTCCACAAAGTGAATATGCCGCAAGGCTAAGGTGAGCTTGTGCAGGTTCAGATTCAACAAGCTGGCGCAGATGTGCAATTGCAAAAACATGCATGAAGTGCCCGATTCACAAAATAAGCATAAGCCTCTACCGAGTTGACTTGTTGAATGACACGGAGCGCTCAAAGGCGTTCCCAGAGTGACACATGTCATAGCGCAGAATGACCAACGCAATGTGTGGCTTGGACCGGTTAAAGCAACGTATCTAATGAAGGGCGGATCCTTCCATGCAAATCATCATGAACTATAACTCGAAAGATTGTTCCACACTGGCGATCCAGCCGAACGGGTCTTAACCGTCGAATAGGAGCCCCATTATCTGTTGGGGGTGTCATGTGCAGGGGATTAATGGTCGGGGAGCTCCAGCATAGGGGTCGTTCGAACTGCAGAGCCCCATCATATCGAGAGCCACAAAATTGGTGGTCGCAGACGAGGGAGCCTTGTTGACGGTCGCTTGTCCTTGATTGAGGATTTGGAGGATGTCAGTTAAGATGGATTTCAACACCTCCATGAGTGAGGGCAAATTAACAAAAAAACACCCCACCTTGTCAAAATGATTTGTCATAGTGCAAGTGACAATCGTACAATTAGCCAAGGAAAATTTATTGGGAAATCAAGTGCTCCCAGATGAGTTGAATAATGTGGAGAGAGACGTGGTGGTTATAAAAAGGGTTGTGCTGGAATAAACAATGTGTCAAAAGGAAAGCGGGATCCTGTGTGAGGACTCAGAGGTGCACTGAGGTGTTCATTGGAACTCGCATACAGAGTCAGTAAGGCGTTACAGTTGATTCGCAGGAGGGGGAGCGTTAGAACCCGCCTGCTGTTGTAACCGCATGAAGCAAGAGGCAGTGTGAGCCATGGCAATGTGTGAACACTGAATATGAGGGCGGGCAGATAGTGAGAATCTGAAGATTGTCATGCAAGCCACCTATGCGGGCAATCGACTATGCCCATAGAAAAAAGGGAGAATACGTGGCTGAGTCGTGTAGGATCAAGCGCTTACCCAACCACTCCATAAGCTCACACTTACGGAAATGACGCAATCTTTTCCCTAAGCAAATGACAGTGCAAAGTTTTATACTAAGCTTCGGGTGGACATGGAGTGTGTCCATAAGCGTTGTGGGCTGAGCGGGTAGTCCCACTCGAGTCAAATGGTGGCGATGGACCCAACAAATCGACATCGCTTCCTTGATTGTCATCAACTATTGTTGTCTTCAACCGCGGACTGGATTGCGGCTTTTAGTATCTTCTTCGATCGATCCTGGTGAAGCCCAAGCAGATTTGTAAGATTGATACTGCTATGATAATTCCCTTGACTTGGCATTAGGCGAAAGGTCGAACCTATTAAAATTGAAGTGAAAAAAATATATATATTTCTATATAGGGCCATTTAACGGGACCTCCCCTCTAACCTTGCTAAATTACTGAGAGCACCCCTCTTAGTTTCGAAATTACAAAAATCTCCCCTTAAGTTTTCATTTCATTACAAAAACCTCCCCTGAAGTTTTCATTTCATAACATCCATGCACAAAAATACCCCCCTCGGTGAACAGTGTCTAGGGGGTATTTTTGTTCATGAATGTAATGCAATGAAAACTTAAGGGGAGATTTTTGCAATTTCGAAACTAAGAGGGGTGCTCTCAGTAATTATGATAACTTACGGGGGAGGTTTGGGTAATTATTTCTATATATGTATACATATATCATATTATATATATATATATTCATAAGTTTATATATATATAAGCTGTATGGGATGATTAGACAGGGACTGTTTTGTCATTGGTCAGAAAGGTTTGAATTCGTCAGGAGCTATACTTACATTCGACTGGAGCATGGCTATCATTCGACGGGAGCTTCCTTATCTCTCGACGGAAGCCTTCCTCATTCGACCTGAAGCATTCCCCCCCTTCCTTTCTATTATCAGCCTACATACATTGATTGGTTTTAAATTAAAAAAAAAAGATCTCTGACTCTCTCTCTCCAGCTATATATATAAAGTTTTTTTTCTCCCGTAAATCTATATCTCCTGTCCAAAAAAAAAAACCTAGCCGCAAATCCGTCTCTGTTCTCCTCCTTCGCCGAAGTATTCTCCATTGTTGCAAGAGGTGTTCCTATCTCTCCGGCGAGAAGCGGACGCTTGAACTGAAGGTTTCCGGCCATCTGAAGTAGCAGCAGAAGATCTAGAGAGAGAGAAAACGGCCGTTTCTTTGTTGGGCGCCGCCATCGCCTCGGACGTCCGTTCCCAGAGTTCTTGGTACCAAACTGTAGCCGTCGTTGAGACCTTCGCCGTGGTGTGGTTTTGGTAGCGGCGCTCCGCTCTGACGAGGCCGTCGAGGCTGCCGAAGTTTTGTCTGATTAAAGCTATTTTTGGATTTTCTGGAGAAGGTTTTCAGATATGTTTTCTTGCTCCGTTATATGTATGTTTTGTTGTATGTCTCGGTGTATGCCTTGAGAAGATTGTAGTGAACTCAATTTGTTGATTTCAAGAATTGTCCGCAAATTATTTCTGGTGATTTTTTTCTGGTGGTTGCGCGCATTCTGGGCACGGGATTTTTCACATGGTATTTGAGCCACGTTGGTTTTAGTGGTGTTTGCTAAATTCCTTCGGAGAAAAAAATCGGTATACCGGAATGGAAGGTGCAGGCGGATATGCGAGGGGTCTTGGTATTGAGTTGATGACGCGGACAAACTACAAGAAATGGAAGTCGTGCATGGAGAGTTACCTGCTGGGGAAAGATCTGTGGGAGGTTGTTGGCGGAGATGAACAAGAGGCAGTAGTTGCGGCTGGAGACAACGGCCCGGTGGTGAGGGCTTGGAAAAAGACAAAGGCGAAGGCCGAGTTTACGCTCAAACGGGCGATATCTCCAGACTTGTTTGATCATATCATTGGGTGCAAGTCCGCTTCAGAGATTTGGAAGTCGTTGGATGGTTTGTTCAACAAGAAGAACGTTGCAAGACTGCAGTTCCTAGAAAATGAGTTGGCGAAGGCCAATCAAGGGGAGTTGTCGATTTCAGTCTTCTTCTTGAAGATGAAGAACCTTCGCGCGGAGATATCGGCGTTGGATCGGGATGAGCCGATTTCAGAGGCTAAGATGAAGAGGCATATTATTCGCGGTCTGTGGAAGGAGTATGTCCCCTTCATTACTTCGGTGCAAGGGTGGGCTACTCAGCCATCTTTGTTGGAGTTGGAGAACTTGTTGGCTTCGCAGGAGAGCTTGGCAAGACAGATGTCTGGTTGCTCTATTTCTGGGGGAGAAAGTGAGGTCTTATTCTCAGGGAAGAAGAATTGGGACAGGCAGAAGAAGAACATGGGGGAAGGACCTTCTGCCTCATCACAGGGAGATGGAGGCAAGTTTCCTCCAAGGTCTAATCGGAGGGCAAAAGGGGCTCAAATGTTTTAGGTGCAATAAACCGGGTCACTTTAAGAGAGACTGCCAGGTGAATCTCAAGTCGGGGCACGTAGCGGAGAAAGGAGAGGGATCCAAGGATGAAGAAGAATGGGGAACTGTTTCTTGGCAGAAATGACGGCAACGTCGGTGGATGCCTTGGCCTCCATAAACTTTCAGGACGACTGGATTGTTGATTTTGGGTGCGGTCATCACCTCACAGGCGATGAATCAAAGTTCTCCTCCCTTCAGGTGTACGAAGGGAATGATGCTATTGTGACGGCGGATGATTCGGTGCATGCGGTGGAGAAGGAGGGGACAGTCACCTTGGGTAGTGAAGGAAGTGCACTCAAGCTGAAGAGTGTTTATCATGTGCTCGGGATGAAGAAGAACCTCTTCTCGGTGACCAATGCGGTAGATGCAGACTACTACGTTCTGTTTGGGCCAAAAGAGGTAAAACTCTTCTATGAAGGCGGATATTACTCACACCGGGCGGCGTGTGAAGGACTTGTTTGTGCTTTCTACAAATTCCTACGTGAACAAAAAGAAGACAAATGACAGTGCAGTTATTTGGCATGAAAGGTTGGGTCATGTGAGGATGGATAAGTTGAAGGCTATGGTGGCAAGAGCTCTTGTGAAAGATCTACCTAGCTTATCTTTGTTTGGTGACGGTCATGTTTGTGAAGGGTGTCAATTTGGGAAAGCACATCGCCTCCCATTTGATAGGTCTCTTTCCAGGAGCAAGGCGTCATTGGACTGTATTCATGGTGACTTGATGGGACCGTGTGCCACACCCATATACTCAGGAAATCGGTAAATGCTTGTACTTGTGGATGACTTTTTACGGTACACGTGGGTGTATTTTGTGAAAGAAAAGTCGGAGGTCTTCAAGAAGTTCATGGAGATCAAGGAGAAAGTTGAAGACGTGCTGAAATTGCGGATAAAAAAGCTGAGAACGGACAACGAAGGGTAGTTTACCTCTAACGTGTTCTCTACTTTTTGCAGGAAGCATGGTATCAGGCGGGAGTTATCTTGTGCTCACACACCACAACAAAATGGAGTGGCGGAAAAGAAGATTCGGCACTTGGCGGAAACGTGTAAGTGTTGGTTGCATGTGAAGGGCTTACCCAAAGCCTTATGGGCGGAGGGAATGGCTTGCGCGACGCATGTCATCAACAGGTTGCCGCAAAGTCCGATTGAGCTGAAGTCTCCACGCGAGATGATGTTTGGAGAGAAGCAAAGTGTGAAGCACTTGCGGGTGTTTGGAGCTAACTGTTTTGTGCACGTTTCGGATGCTCTCAGAACCAAGTTGGATGCGAAGGCACGAAAGTGCATATTCATTGGTTATGATGAGCGGAAGAAAGGGTGGAAGTGCATGGATCCGCAAACACACCGGTTCATCGTCTCTCGTGATGTGGTATATGATGAGCTGATTTCATATCAGGGAGCTTCTACTGTTGCTTTGGAAGAGAGTGCAGAAGGAAAAAGAGATGGAAGGAGTGATGGGAGAGTGGCTGAAGACTCCTTGGTGGAGTTGCCTGTCTCCAAGTGCTCCAAATTCATCAGGCTCTAGTTCAGGTGCTTCGGGTTATGGAAGCAGGGGAAGTGATGCTCCAAATTATTCTGGCGGGGGAGTTGATGGTGATGATGTTGCTGGAGCGGTGGAGAGTGGATTGACTTTGCGGAGGTCGAAGAGGACTATCGTTCCACCGGCTCGCTACAGAGAAGGTAATCTTGTTAATATGTGTTCGTGCTTCTTTGCAGTACCTCTTGACGAGCGGGAGCCGTCATGTTTTGAGGAAGCCACTGGAGTGAAGGAGTGGGAGAATGTCATGGCCGAGGAGATGGATGCTCTCAGGAAGAATGAGACTTGGGACCTTGTGCCCAAGTTGGATGTCATTACTCCTGTCACTTGCAAGTGGGTGTACAAGGTAAAGAAGAAGGCGGATGGCAGCATAGAGTGATACAAGGCTCGCCTTGTTGCTCTGGGTTTTTCACAGCAGTACGGAGAAGATTATGAGGAGACATTCAGCTCGGTGGCAAAGATGACTTCAGTGCGGGTGGTGATTGCGTTGGCGGCGAGCCAAGGTTGGAAGTTGTGGCAACTCGACATGAAGAACGCATTTCATTACGGCAACATTAACAAGGATATCTTCATGGAGCAACCACCCGGGTATGTGTCCAAGTCACACCCGGAGCATATATGTAAGCTGAAGAAGGCCCTCTATGGCTTGAAACAGACGCCTCGAGCTTGGTTTGGGATGATAGCTGAGTACTTGTTGTTTTGCGGGAATTATGCTTCGGACTCCGACTCGAGTCTATTTGTGAAGAAGAAGGGTGGACTTCATGTGCTCGTACTGTTGTATGTTGATGACATGATCGTGACCGGGAATGACGACGGAGAGGTGGCAATGCTTAGAGCGGAGCTATCAATCCGGTTTGAAATGAAGGATTTGGGGGAGCTTCACATTTCCTTGGTATTGAAGTGGAGAGGAACAAGAGCGGAGTGCTGATTTCTCAGAAGGCCTATGCGGAGCGGATCGTGGAGAGATTCGACATGGCGGATGGAAAACGCTGCTCTACTCCACTTGAAGTTGGAGTGAAACATCGTCGGGACGAAGGAAGGATTTTGTCTGATCCTAAGCCCTTCCGAGCTCTGATGGGGAGTTTGATCTACTTGACGATCACGCGGCCGGATATCTCATTTGCGGTTGGCCGAGTGAGTCGCTACATGCAGGAGCTTAGGAAGCCTCATTTGGAGGCCGCGAAGGGAATTTTGAAGTATGTCAAGTCAACCTCAGACATGGGGTTGTTCTTTGGAAGAGACACCGGTTTCAATCTACATGAGTTCACGGATGCCGACTATGGTGGAGATGCTGACGATCGGAAGTCGATGTTGGGGTACGTCTTTATGTGCGGTTCAGCGGCAATCTCGTGGTGTAGTAAGAAGCATGATTCAGTATCTATCTCCACCACTGAGGCAGAGTACAAGGCGTCGTCCTTGGCGGCTCAGGAGTGCATATGGTTGCGCAGGTTGGTGGAGGATATTCATGAAAAGGTTCGCAATCCTACTTTGCTCCGCGACGACAATGAAAGTGCAGTGAAGCTTGTTACAAACTCAGTTTGTCACGCGCGGACAAAGCATATTGAGATCGAACACCACTTCATTCGGGAGAAAGTACTTGGTGGATCTCTTGTCGTGGAGTATGTTCGGAGTCAAGACAACATCGCCGACATCTTCACGAAGCCTCTGTCTAAGGGGTCGTTTGAGCGCCTTCGCGGCCTGCTTGGACTAATATTGAGCGCAGAAGATCTAGAGAAAGAAAACGACCGTTTCTTTGTTGAGCGCCGTCATTGCCTCGGACGGCCGTTCTCAGAGTTCTTGGTACCAAACTGTAGCCGTCGTCGAGACCTTCACCGTGGTGAGGTTTTTGTAGCGGCGCTCCGCTCTGACGAGGCCATCGAGGCTGCCGAAGTTTTGTTTGATTAAAGCTATTTTTGGATTTTCTGGAGAAGGTTTTCAGATATGTTTTCTTGCTCCGTTTTATGTATGTCTTGTTGTATGTCTCGGTGTATGTCTTGAGAAGGTTGTAGTGAACTCAATTTGTTGATTTCGAGCATTGTCTGCAAATTATTTCTGGTGATTTTTTTTCTGGTGGTTGTGCGCATTCTGGGCATGGGATTTTCACAACCAACTTGGTACGCACCAAATCAGATTGCAATAGAATGTAAGTGGGATACAATCGCGACGTACACTCGTGCTAAGCTCTTAAGGAGTGGTTCCCCCTAAGAGTCCTCTCCAAGAGATATTTCAGCCTAGACTCCAAAGTGCCCTAATAAGACTGCACACTCCTTATATAGGAGGAGAGGCAACTCATAAATCATAATTACATAAATGTCATTATTACACCATATCCTACTAGTAAATTGTACTGACTGGTTGTGTCTGGATCTCCACTAGCCGAGGGCAGCCATCCACTTGGAGCATATATGTATCGTCTACGTATGACACACTTGCATGCAGGTTGTACCAAGCACACCGCCAATGCCACTGCTAGTTCATGCTCTAAAACTTATGTTGAATTACCTATGAAGTATTGGAGGTGAGAAAACATCCATAGACCTTTTTATAGGTTTTACAACATAACAAATCTCCCTGACTTATTATTATTATTTTTAGGTAACAAATATAAGTAGTTTTTACTATTTTTAGTAACTTCTGCATAATATTTTTAGTCCTCAATTTGAATATTACCAAATTTAATACACCAAATTTAACATAGTGGTCCCACACGACCGGGTCACGCCAGGGATAATCCAAATATAATGGTACCACACAACGACGCCAATCAACACACCAAATTAGTGGACCCTCTGGAACGACGCCAATCAACACACCTCGAATTGGGTCAAACAAACACTCTGATACCATGTAGAAAACACGTGGCTTCCATACCAAATCTACAAGGTGAAAGGAATTGAGGAATGAAACTAATAAACACAGACATGTGATGCACGGTAAGTGACGTGGGACTAATACACAGACAAGGCAATGCCGAGGATAATCCAATATAATAGTCCCACAAGACATAGTGGACCCGATAGAATGAGTTCCACCAACACTCCCTCACTGCAGTCAAACCAGTGCTCTGATACCATGTAGAAACCCACAACTTCCACTGTAAAACCTCGAGGTAAAAGGACCAATAACTATATGAGGGTGATGCATGGTAGGTGATGTGAGACTAATATGCAAATCGGGCCACGTCGGGGATAATCCAAACATAATGGTCCCACACTTCACAGTGGATCCACTGGAACCACATCAACAAACAAATACTTAACATATTTATCCTTTAACATATAGCCAATCACATATCACCATACATCTACTTGTATAAATATTGTCAATTTGTCATATAGGGGTAAAAACATCAAAAAACATAATAAATATATTTTACTCTACACAGGTTCTGGTACCTTTTGGTGCCTTGAACAAATGTCCATGAGAGGAAAAAGATTTGGGGTAGGCCTTGTGCGAGCCTAGACCAAGTTAGAATTTGCATTATTACTAGATGGTTAAAAATAAATGTTAAGAATAATGTGAAAGAACCTCAGTAAATCTGATGATATAAGATGGTTCATAATTATATATAACGAATTAACGATCAACCGACCAATCACCATCCCTCTACTTGTATAAATTTTGTTCTCTAAGGGCAACAAATTGCAACTTAAATTTTTAGTAACAAATTGCAAAAATGCAGGGTGGGTTTGCCTACATTTCACCCTTGTGTGGGACCCTCGCTGCGTGGGGATGCTTTGTACACCGGGCTGCCTTTTTTATATATAAGATATTTATATAATTTCCAGTTATACTATTTGATTGATTATGAACATGTACCTACTTTAACAACATAATTCTATAAACTAAGAGACATTATGTTGAAATAACAATATATTAAAAACCATTAAAGTGAGAAATATGAATAAAAAATTAGTATGTGGACACTTTAGGTATTACAGACTTTGCATGTACAATTAACATGCCTGCAATCTCGTTAGCATAGTATGTTCTTTGACTTGAATTTCAAATCATATGCAAGTTTAACCCCATCTATCTGAAGAATAAACCATAAAACGATTCAAACTTAATTCTGCTCAGATTAGACTAATGCCAAATTTAACTCACTGTCGGGCCTACCTCCAATTCAGCGTTTACTGTAACCTTAAATTGATAGAAAATTTGCTTACTAAATGCAATAAAATCTGCTCATGAAATAGAACGAGTTACTGTGCTACTTCAAATTATGACTAGATACTAATATAGAACCGCCACAATAAACATAGATTATACAAAAAGCAATTTCCACTGGAATCACCATGCTGATAAACATATTTCATAAGGGAAATAAAATATTCACTTTACATATTCATCAACACATTTTTATAGAAGCACAAATAAGTGCATAAGCTATAATGCAACAACTAAATAGTTTACAGTAAAGCGATATAATGTTCTATAACATGAACAATTATCATTTACTACTCATACTGGAAAAATTACATCGATGCTAAACCAAAATTGTAGCAAAAGAACCAAGGGGTAGACACAGATGGGCATTATACAAGAGATTGGAAGAAAAATTTAATCGCATACAGCTACACGCATATGCTTTAAATATTTTCTACATTGCCATGATGTACACAAACTGAAGCTTACCTCGCGCCGCATAATTATTTTGCCCCGAAATCAATAGCTAAATGGTGAAAATTCAGCTTTAATCCCTACTTCCTCCGAATTTTATCTCTTCTAACTTTCACAATTTTTCGTGCAGATTTGTCACCTCCGCCACTACCCAAAGAAAAGCTCCCCCCTGGGTTAAAGTCTACGCCACCACCAGCCTGAAATGGATTTGGATTTTGAAGGGTAGAAGAATTTTGTTGGTTGCCAAATTGGAAAACTGATGTTCCACCAGATGGAACTGCAGAGCCAAACGCAAAATTTGAAGATGCGGGCCCACTGTTTGGTTGGCCAAAAGTTGGAAAAACAGGCCCTGGAGCTTGGTTTGTGTCATCAGCCATGGTGTCCTCAACATTCATCTGGTCATTATTCGGAGATACAGAACTAAAACATCCAGATGTACTTGGCGTTCCAAAGATAGTCGTGGATGTTGCTGCTGACGGAGATGCACCCAACGAAGTAAATGAAAAAACAGAACCTGATGATGATGGACCAAAACCGAATGAGGAAACACCTGAAGCAGGAGCCGTAGTTCCAAACGAAAATCCTGTAGATGGAAATGAGTGGAAAAAACAAAATTAGAAAGGGCAGATGTAAAACTCAGAAAATTGCTACAGAAGAAGCTCGATGTAGTTGCTGGAAAAAAGTTTTGCCAGCGTACTGCAAGAGAACTAGCACCAGCAGAAAATGAGAATCCAGAATCTGAAGAAAATGTGATAGCTATAGAAGGACGTTAAATAATTTTAAGATAAAAAACAACACATTTATATACATAAACCTAATAGTGGAAATATTTCAATCTAGCCTAACAAAATCATGATTAGTAGACTCATGCTTTTGTTCGGCCTTATAAAATCATCATCATAAGCAGTCATGCTTTTGTTTTGTCATATAACTTTATTACAATGATGAAATATTTCAATTATTAGGGTTATGTATATATATATAGGAATATACAATATCAAATAATATTTTATAAATTACTCAATGCCTAATTCCATAAATGGCATTCAAACGGAGTCAGTTGAGATCAAAAATCCTGAACTTCAACTTGTTAAGGCTGAAAATAAACAAGGAAAATGAAGTACTAGATACCAGGGCAGAAGGAAAAACCTGAACTCGAACTGTTAGAAGCACCGGAGGTGAAAGAGAATCCAGAACTTGACCCAAAAGATTTTGCAGTTTGGTTTGTAGTTCCAAACAACACCTGTCCAAATCCAGGTGAACTACTACTACTCAGTCCAAATGTTGAAGGTGACGACAATGAAGAGCTGTTTGAGCCTAATGCGGCAGATGAAAAAGAACCTGAACCATGTTGACTTGTCAAACTCTGAGAGAAGAGTGAAGTACCACTACCAAATTGGGATGGCTGAACACCAAATGGAGACCCCCCTGTAGTACCAAAATTTGTGCTAGAGTTCGGAAAGCTGCTATTAGCAGCAGAAAAAACTATGCTACTGGTTTGAGCAGTAGTGGAACCAAATATACCATTGGTTCCACTTGAAAATGAAGTTGGTGCAGCAAAACCAGAGCCACTGCTAGACACCTGTGAGAAAATTGAAGGGGTTGATGTAGAAATTTTAGCACTGGGTGTGCTTCCTAAGACAGGAAAAGTAGTCGATCCCATTAAAGATGTATTACTGCTTCCTGTGCTTGAAAATACAAATGCAGCATGTGTGGTGGTAGGATTGGATGATCCAAATGGAGAGTCATTAGCAACCTTTCCGTCTGAATACACAGAGATAGATTTCTCCGATAATAGAGAAACTGAAACTGGAGCAGATGTGGATGCAGCAGCCCCAAAGCTAAACGTAGCGGCAGAGGGAAGTACAGGTGAAGTGATTGATATAGGTGGACTGCCAGAACTGGCTCCTGTCAATTTACTGTTTGAAGAAAATAAACTTATCTGTGTCGCAGGAATTGTCTCTGGTGTAGAAGCTGATACT
This sequence comes from Dactylorhiza incarnata, assembly GCA_033032865.1. Classification (NCBI taxonomy): domain Eukaryota; kingdom Viridiplantae; phylum Streptophyta; class Magnoliopsida; order Asparagales; family Orchidaceae; genus Dactylorhiza; species Dactylorhiza incarnata. Next base: position 1,329,376 of record JAWHQI010000403.1, on the reverse strand, counting down.
ACGGATGATACTGAGGAAGAATCTACTGATCCATTGCTCTGGGTTGAAATGATTGAAGTGCCAAAAGCAATGGCATCAGTACTGCCTGATGAAGCAACTATTTCAGGAGATTTGTGTAGACAAGCTTCACTTTTTCCATCATTGAACATGTTCAATCCTTCTGATTGAATCTTTGTACCTAGCCTGCAAACAGAAAATTAGCAAATTGATCAACAAATATTGCATCAAGTAATACAGAACATATTATGAAACAATACATAAGTTTTGCTTCTATTAACTTTGCATGGCTCTAAGAGCAAATTTGACCTTTCTTTTGCTATCCTTTTAGGGCTTCTATGTTACTACTTCCTGTACAAATATGAGGGCTCTTTACAGAACTTTGTTAGCTAGGTGTTAATCTATAATAACTTGATGAAAGTCAGTAGTATATAACAAAAACTGATCTACCACTTTCACTTCAAATTATTCTTTGATCTCAGCAAATGGATTAAAAAAAAGTACTAGTATTGGCATATCAGTGCGTACGGAAAAAAACACAAACTGCTATTGGCAGTTTCAAGAATTAGTGCTACCAAATATTACTGTTATTATAACGGACGCAATCTATCTGGTGTTATTATGGCAGAAGATGGTAGGACGACGAGCTTTACGCCAATATCAGATTTTTATTTCACAATTATTTTTACTCATAAAGTCATCACACTTTTGTTATTTCATTATGTAGCATTTATTTAGGGGCTCATACTGGTCCGGACTACACGCTTTTCAGTTCATTCGAGACTATTTATACTTGGCCTAATGTTAGAGTCGGCATGCATGAATATTTGGGAAACAATAAATGTTAAGGCTCACTCTCCTTTCCCCCACCATCACCTCCTCTCCCATGCCGTAACGCGAGAAGGCCTCCCATCCGTACACACCCGGAAGTATGTCAGGATGCTGCTAGGGCAGCACAGCCGTAGGGTGTTGCTTCAAGGTGAAGCCTCCAACTGCATCCCAGTCAAGGACGCATGTAGCTCATTGTGGAGCGCTACTCTAGGCGCAACCATCGGAAACTTCCCTAATGCAGACCGCTTGGCTGCCGCCCGAAACCGGTCTGCGGTCCGTCCATGCCGCTGATGTCGTTCTGATCCACTTAATCTATCAAAGGGTCGCCCACACTCCACTGATCGACGCCCTCGCTTTGGACGAAGGTTCCAATCTTAGACTCCAACATAGGTCGTCATCAAGGATCAAGAGGGAAACCACATCTGCAACAACCCCAACGCCCTCCTCCGTCAAATCCTCTCTGATGACACGATCCAACGCACGGTCATGTTACAACTTGGTATTAGAACCAACAATGACGAGATCGAACGACCCAATGGAGGCCATCCTGAACATATGCACAAATTGATGACGAATCAATTCAAGCAACCGAGAACGAACAAGCGGCCCTAGCCGTTCTTTCAGCATGTATTGAGAGCCTCATTCCACCCTGGCGTGGTAGGGACGCCTTTAACCGTGATGGAATCATAAGTAATCATGGAGGCTTCTCTTCTCACAAATGGAGGGATTTCATGTGGGAAGGGGAGATGCAATCAGTTCTTCACCAATTAGACGACGTTGGCCATGAAGTTCACTAGCTAGCCGCTTAGCACTTGATCGAAGCGGTCGGATGTGATTTTTATTCATGGATATTGAGAAGCCTCATATGACATTTGATGGCTTTTTCTAGAAGAGTTTAAAAGGCATGGTCGAGGAGGAAGTGAATAGTTGACCATCTGCCAATAGAAAAAAACTCTATAGGTACATCCACCATAGCTCTTACAGTATCTCCACATTCCATTGCAGATCTGGGTTGAGATATCCGTGGATTTCATTGAGGGGCTCAAAGGCAATGTTGTAAATATAGGATGTCGGCAGCAAGTCGGGTTTAGTTTTAAATGTAGGAAGTCGAAGACATGTCAGGGATAATTTAAAATATTAGATTTTCATATCTTATAAATAAAAAATTATATTTATGTACACTATGTACAATTATATGGTTTAAAGGTAAAAAATTAACATAATAAGTAGACGAAAAATGAGTCATGCATATCGCAAAAAAAAATTGAAGAGTATTCAAAAATAAAATATTATTAACAAGTACATACACTATAAGATATATTAAAAATTATATAATAATTTTATTTTGACAACACTAAAATTTATATCAAATAAAGAATATTTAAAAACTAATTTTTTAATTGATTCTAGGTCATCCCAAGCTTAATAAATATATGTCAAAAGTATAAAAATAATCACTAATAAATGCATTGAACTTTTACACATTTTTTGTAACATGAAATAAGAGAAATATAATGTGAATTAATTATAACAATGAAACAACAAGTCTAAGTGATTTAAACGCATCCTGCTAGTCAACTAATATAACATAAAATAAAATAGCAGACTATATGTTCAAAAATCGCATCGGACGATATATCTAAGAAATTGGATATGTCAAACTATTTTTTACGAAAGAAAACAATCTATTTTTCAAGAAAATTGTTGCAGTTTACTCGAGGCTCCTAAAACCGGTCAAGAATGATCGTCTTAGCCCAGGAGTGGACGAGCGCACAATCAGTCACAGAATTTTGAGACGGGTGGCAAGAGCTTTTTTATCGTGAAAAACCCCGGAAAGAGGTGAAAAACCACGCGGTTGGTTCGGAGCCAACCTAACTTCACTATCAGTTGCTTCTTTACAGGGCTATTGTGAGAAATCAAGAGCGACATGCCACTCCTTGTTACAATTGGGGGAGAGAGATGGAGAGAGGCGTTCGGAGGGTGACAGACCACCGCTCTCGAGGCTAAGTCTTCTTCTTGCTTGCCGCGGTGGGGAGCATCGAGCTTTGAGGCTCGTACGACTTTCTGCTTGTGTTTGGAAGATGAAGGGATGCGCGCGCGACTCTTGGAGCACTTTGGAGGTTGATGTTGGTGGCTGGAGTGAAGAGATAGTCGTTTGCTCGGAAGTGACGACCTTGTGGAGTTCCGTGCTCGGAACGAAACTTGAAGGAGGACGAAGCTCTATGAACCGTCTTCGAGGCGTTCGAAGATCCTTCAAACACTCCTTCGAAGATGATGAAGATCTTCAAGGAGTTCTCTCTCTCTCTCTTGCACTTTAGGAGGAAAGGAGGGAGAAGAGAAAGATGGAAATGAGAGGAGGCTTGGGGTTCTATTTATAGGCCCCGGAAGTGGTTACGGTAGTTATGCGGTTATTCGCAGGCCGTAACCACCATAATTTATAATTGCAGCCCGTTTTATATAGTAAGACGCGCATTATTGGGGTATTTTTCTATACGCAAACCGATGTGTTTTCGGATAAACGCACCCACACATGATGGGCGGTTTCTCGGGCGGTTTCTCGGGCGGTTACACGGGTGGTTACCCGCCAATCGGAGGGTGGAAATTTCGTGGAACGATCAGAAAGCGGAGGGCCGGCCGACGAGGGGATCGACCGGCGGCGAGACCCGGCCGAGGCGCCCGAGGAGGACGACCTTGGCCAGTCGCCGGCGGGAGGCCGGGCGGCCAAGGGGCTGCCCGATCTGGGCGGTCGGAGGGCCGGGCGGCCAAGGGTCCGCCTGATCCAGGCGGCAAGAGGGCCGGGCGGCCAAGGGGCCGCCCGATCTGGGCGGTCGGAGGGTCGCACGACTTGGGTGGCCGGAAGGCCATGCGGCCACGGGGCCGCCCGATCTGGGCGGCCGGAGGGCCAGGCGACCAAAAAGCCACTCGACTTGGGCGGCGAAGGGGCCGCCCGATCTGGGCGGCCGGAGGGCTGGCGAGGCTGCGTGCTGGGGCACGCAGCCTGGGCCTTGCGCAGGCTTGCGCGCGGCCAGGGGGGCCACGCTCAGGCGTGCGTGCGACCAAGAGTGGTTGCGCGCGGCCAGGAGCGGTCGTGCGTACCCGCCCGTGGCTAGTGCCGCGTGCATGCGGTCAAGAGGGGCCGCGTGCAGGCGTGCGCGCGGCCAGTCGGGGCTTCGTGGGTGTGCGCGCCCGGGACCGTGCGCAAGCGTGCGCGACGTGACTGCCAGGCCACGGGGCCGCCCGATCTGGGCGACTGGAGGGCCAGGCGACCAGGGGGGCTCCCGACTTGGGCGGCGAAGGGGCCGCCCGATCTGGGCGGCCGGAGGGCTGGCGAGGCTGCGTGCTGGGGCACGCAGCCTCGGTCGCGAGCAGGCTTGCGCGCGGCCAGGGGGATTTCACGCAGGCTTGCGCGCGGCCAGGGGGGGTGCGTGCAGGCTTGCGCGCTGCCGGGGGTCCGCGCGCAGGCTTGTGAGCGGCCAGTAGGGGCCGCGCACCGGCGCACGCGCGGCCAGGAGCGGTCGCGCGCACCCGCGCGCGGCTAGTGCCGCGCGCATGCCCACATGCGGTCAGGAGGGGCCGCGTGCAGGCGTGCGCGCAGCTAGTCGGGGCTTCGTGAGTGTGCGTGCCCGGGACCGTGCGCAAGCGTGCGCGACGTGACTGGGAACTCATGTTCGCTCGGGCGCGTCCCCGATGGTTATTGGCAGGTTTGGGATGAGCGGTCTTAGTAGGGTTGACTTTGGCCGAGATCATGCTTAAAAATCTTTGGTTTGACCGAAACCATTCTGGGGAACCCCATCAAAAATATTATTGTTTTTCCCTCGGAAACATGTCTGCAGATATGTTGAAGGACATTTAAAACAACGTTCAGACGATAAGTCCATACTTTTGGTGGTGGTGGACTGCTTCTCTAAGGAGGCACATTTCATGCCCTTGAGCCACCCCTACACAATAGTCAGAGTGGCACGCCTTTTTCAAGCACATCGCGCACCTAATCATTGCACCTTAGTCCGGCACTTAAGACCGTGATGTCTTGTTTATCGACCTGAACGTTTTCCTCCGCATACCACCCACATTCTAACAAACAGATAGTGATCGTAAACAAGACAATCGATATGTACTTACGATGCTCAGTGGGGGATAACCCCAAGTTTTGGGGAGCTAACTTGGTCTGGGCCGAGTATTGCTACAATACCTCTTAGCACTTCTTACTGCTAAGGTAATCACTCAAGGAGATCTATGGACGAGACCGACCAACAGTCATACCATACATACCAGCGGAGGCTAAGATGGAAGGGGTTCAACGGCTACTGCAGAGCAGAGATCAGATCATTGTCCGCAACATGAGAGAACCTCATTCAGGCTCAGGTGCACACTAGGTATGGTTGAAACTGCAACCTCACCGGTTGCTGACAATTTTGCGGTCTGAGTAGCAAGCTGTCCATGCAATATTATGGGCCCTTCCAAGTGTTAGAGGGGACTGTCATGATGACCTATCACTGCCATCTTCAACGTCTCACGATTGAGGACATTCATAAGAGAGCCCTGAATGACCATTCCAGAGCTACCACCAATGTTTGTTTAGCAACTAGTACCTCGACTACTGAAGGCCATTCGATCTCGCCTCAATTCAAGGACTTGCAAGGTACTCATTCACTAGGATGAACAATTGCATGGGAAGAATTGGGAGACCCTGGAAGACTTCTGGAAAGCATATCTTGACTTCGAGCTAAAGGGCAAGCTCGACCTGAAGGAAGAGAGTGGTGTCTCACGCTTCTGTCGGGTATAATTATGGCAACAGACGGGAGGAGACGACAAGAAGATGGGGCGTAGTTACGCCAATATTCGATTTTTTCGCATTTATTTTAATTCACCAAAATGTTGTAATTTCGTTCTATAACATTTATATATGGGCTCAAGATGGTCCAAACCGCAGGCTTTCCTGTTAATTCAAGAATTTGTATTTATACCCAAGCTTATGTTAGAATCGGGCATGCATGAATAAGAAATTTATTTGGACATTAATAAAGGTCAAGGCTCCCTCTACTTTCTCCCACCGTCATTTCACAGTCACATGTTGTACGACAAACCCGACACCCATCCACACGCACCCCAAAAGTATGTCAGCCTGCTGCTAAGGCACCATAACCGCCGGCCACATCCTAGCGGCAGGGACTCCGTTTTGCACCGATCAGCAGTTTGTCCAAGTAATCGTTGTTCTGATCCCCTCCGACTATCGAAGGGTCACCCCCGCCCCGCTCCTTGATGCTCCCGTTTCGGAAGCCGCGAAAAAGCTCCATGGTGCAAAACGAATCTACAGGTAATGGATGTGTGATGCCCTAACCCTAAATGAATGTGAGCAATCACAAGCAAATGAATCTAAGACCAATCCTAAAATGAAAGTGCATGGGCAAACAACACGCGATGAATGTAATGGACCGACGATAAATAGTAAAATGAAAATGAAAATGAATGCACGCACGCAATTCGATGAACTAATTGTTAGAAGAGGAGAAATGAGAAAATAGAAGTGCTATTTTATTCATCCCATATAGGGGATATTTATAACATTACAAAGGACTCATAAACTCTAATGCAAGATGTGGGACTAAACCCACTCACATATAAAGACTCTACTAAAAGATTAATACGCATAACTCCAACACTCCCCCTCAAGCTGAAGGGGGACCCTTCAGCTTGGACATAACAAACTAACGGCAAAGGAGGTGGATGATGTGGGACAAAACATCAGATGAGCCACCGGGGGAAATACCAAACCGGGGAATCAAGTCGGGGACATAGCCACACACGACACTGACCCACACACGACGCAAGACCCACACACGACGCAGACTCACTGGAAACCGGTCAACCAACATCACCAACACACACAACATGCGACAGAGAACGAAAGATGTGGAGCAAATCATCAACCGGGCAACCGGGGATAATCCGTCGGGGATAATCTGTCGGGGATAATCCGCACAACAACGGTCCCACACGACACAGTCCCACGCGACACGGTCCCACACGGTACAACCCGCTGAGATTTAGAACAACCAACATCAGACGCGTCCCCAACACACGACCAATCGAAAGAAAACAAGGGGAGACGCAAACGACATACAACAAGCCTGGGGGCCGTGTGGAACGAAGGCAAAAGGTCGGGGAAGATCATCCGAGCCTCCTTCATCCCAAACACTCCCCCTCACGTGAACACCACGTGCATATAGGCATAACAAGACCACTAAGAAAATACAAACAAGGACAATTAAAGACACAAAAAATGACTAAAAACTAGCATGAAACTTCATTTGTGGCAAGAGATCATCCCCCGGAAGAGACGGCAACTACTGGGATTGTCAGAAACCAAGGGCAGCAGCTGAAATTAATTGCAGCGACTGAAGTAGATGATCGGCGGCCAGAATATTGACCCGGATAGACGACGGGAATAGCGGGATCCGGCTCAGACAGGAGACGCACCAGACTCAGCAGCCGGCGAGCGGAAAGAAAGGATAGGCTGGAGCAGACGGGCGTCGAAGTCGCAGACAGTGCAGCACACGGCGGAAGCAGGAGGGATCGGAGCCGGGAGAAGCTCCAGCGGCAGAGATGCACGGGATCTGGAGGCATGAATGACGAGAGCAGATCGGAGAAGATCTACAGGAGTCGAGAGAAGCACCAGCGACACCTTAGCAGTGAACGCAGGCGGACGGAGAAGAAGCAAAGGTGCAGTTCCAGGAACAGCATCGATGGAGAAAAAGCATCGTCGAAGAAGAAGCATCGTCGGAGGCGTCGAAGCAGTAGATCGACCCGTCGATGGAGCAAGAGAAGACGACGCAGAAGAGGGCATAGGAGCCGGAGCAGGAGCCGCTCGCGTCGACAGGAGAAGAGGAAGGACCGGCAGCAGTCGTCGTCGATCGGCAGAAGCGTCGTCGACGAAGACGGGAGAAGCAGCGGTCGATGAAGATGGCTCGACGGGATCGAGCGTTACGACAGGCAGGAGCAGAGGAGTCCTCCTCGTCGAAGGCAGAGGCCACTCCCGTCGATGGAATCAAACAGTGATTCCCTCGACGGGAGCGGGAAGGGGTCGGCTTGACGTGAGCCCTCGCAGACGCGGCTGACGGAAAAAAACGAGAGGGAGAGACGGAGGTCTGGCGGAAATCAGAGAGTAGGAAAAAAAATTTAGGGTTTCAGATCTTAGGCTCTGATACCATGTTAGAAGAGGAGAAATGAGAAAATAAAAGTGCTATTTTATTCATCTCATATAGGGGCTATTTATAACATTACAAAAGACTCATAAACTCTAACACAAGATGTGGGACTAAACCCACTCACATATAAAGACTCTACTAAAGGATTAATACACATAACTCCAACACTAATGAAGGTTAACCCTAATGTGATGCAAATGCAATGATACAATCCACTCGTGCAATTAATTCCGACGAAAGATTAATTAATCAATAAAATTTGAAACTCAGGTCTTTAATCACAATTAACTACATAAGTTCAAATTAGGTAATCAAAGGCGATTGCAAATTAGTTAAGAGCGCATCCATATTTAAAGCGAATGATGAATAAGAAATACACGTCTTCGGAAAGTGAAATAATCAAATTAATTTGGGTAAAATATTACCAACAATACAAGATACCCATACAATGCGAGGAAATGAAAACTGGAAGTAAAAGCTGAACAAGTAATCAATGCTAGTGGTGGTGAGGAAGATCCAGTGGTGGCGGGGGTTATCCCGAAGTGAGAATGATGTTTTGTAAGGGGTTGTTGGAGGGAGAAGGCCGCTGAAAGTTGCCCACCAGGACTAGTGGGGGATGTTTGGGTTCGGGCTCAGTAGGAGAGGGGTTGTGGGGCTCAACTAGAGATGGGGGAAGGTGGTTGGGGGCTTGGACAGTGGTAGGAAGGTGGATGGGGGGTCGACAGCGGTGGGGAAAGGTGGTTGGGGACTCGAACAGAGGAAGAGAGGTGGGGGGGGGGGGGGGGGGGGGGGGGCTCGGACAGTGGTAGAGAAGGTGGTTGGGGCTCGATTGAGGTGAGGAAAGGTGTTTGGTGCTCAGACAGTGGTAGGGAAGGCGGTTGGGGATCTAATGGAGGAAGAGTAGGAAGAGGGTTGAGGGATGGATGGTGGCGACACTGAAGGCAGGGGATGGCGGCGGCTAAGAGGAGCCCTGTCGAAGTAAGAAGCGGCTGTCAGTATCGGGGAAGACGAGAGTGGCGATGAGCTCGGAACTGAGTGTTGGAGGCAAGGGAGGCGGTGGACGGGGCGTCGACACCCCCATAGACGGGACCTGCGGCTTCAGCACTGTAGAGAGCCCTCTGTGTCGCACCAAGGACATAGGACCGAATCGAGCTTCTCAGGAAGAACCGTGAAATTCTCGATACCCAAATACCCTAACCGGCTAGAATATAAAAAAGGGGATTATGTTAAATCATTCGTTGGCCCTAAACGCACACTCGGATAAATCCAAAAAATAAAAAATAAATACATAAAAATATGAAAAATCGCGACGAATGCGATGAGTGGAGACTACATGCTCTCGCAGTAAGCCAAGCAAAACGCTTTGCATCTCCTGGTAGGAACTGTCTTCGCATAAGGCCATTGTGTTGCTGAAGTCTCTGAGGGGTCCCACGTACCAAGCAAGCCGTCGTAAGGGTGAAGGGTAGGGAAACAATGGTGACATGTAGGGTTATAGAGGAGGTTGGAGGTACATGAGAGGTTGTATTTATCGAAAACTGAAGCTAAACGGGGAGGTTGAAGGTCCAAAAGTAGGTGGCTCCACATCTAGAGTCAAATCCCCTACAGTGAATATAGGATGAATGCCCATATTCCTAGGATTATCAAACTCAAATAAATTTGACTCAGACTCTCTCATAGTGTATGGACCTATTCACCTAGCACACAAATTTATAGATGTCCCCAATGGGAATCTCTTTAATAATATGTAAATCAGTAATCAATCACCTTCTTTGAACATTTGATTGCTCATGTGATTACCAGCGCAATATATAAAAGTTACAATTTAATATAACTTTACGTCGGAGTATGTCGTACAAAACATGCAATAGATGCAAATGAACAATGATCGACCAAACACACTGACAAAATGCAGACTCCATGTAGAGATGAATGTTCCTAATGATGGGTGGTATATCTAGAAGTTCTTCGGGTGGGCTATAGAAATAATCATCGAGTGTACGGAGAACACACAAATGACTGACTGAGCAATCAATAATGAGATACAATATTGGGGGATGTCAAATGTATCTCAAGGGACATGCATCATCAGGTGACTTACCCGGGGGGTACATAATAGAATTCGACACGAATCGACGATCACCCGAATAAGTACCAAAGTCATCCATACCAAGGAAAATGCTTCCCAGGGAGGGAGGCTCATCAAATGGATTTCTCGCGGTCTCAACGAAGGACTAAACGAGGGAGTCAGCAATAGCAGGATGACTCTCCAGATGAGAATCGTCGGCAATGATAAAGTCATTAGAACTAGAAGGAACACCACCACAAAGTCAATACTATGCTCACGAATCTCACTCATAATGTGACTCGACAATACCTCGTCATGAAGCTCTGATGCACAAGTACTCAGGGGTGAGCCAATAGTCAGGGCAATGTTTAAATCAACACATGGGATACGGGAAGGATGTATAACTATAGAATCATTGAGTCGCTCGGACTCACTCTCAGTCATGGTCACAAGAAATGAGTCAGAATCAAATGATGGACCACTCATCAGACAAAGAATCACACTGGAGTGGGATAATTCCGTACTATCAGTCATGTCATTCATCCAAGGGGGCATGAGTATAGCCTCGGGATGGGGAGGACTCATGGATGGATGGTCAGGGTGCGAGTCCACTCGACAAACTCTAGCGGATCTCAATGATTGCTCATAATGAAGGGTGAGTTGGTATGTCTGCTTGAGGGAGACTAAGTACTGATAGGTCAACTCAGTACGCATCTCTGATCGAACTGCAGACCGAAACCGGGAAGTGGTCATATCTAACTCCTCTTAGATATCGTTCCTCACTAATAACTCGTCAAAACAATCTTATACTCAGTGACGGACATGGATCTTTGCCGAAGAATAAATAATTGCTCGAGCAAGCGACTCTGATACGATGATTGTAAATATTTCTAACACAACCTCTGCTTCATATCCGCCTAACTAGTGATGCGGTGAAAACGAACTCGTCGGCAGATCCTCTCAATGCTAGACCAATACTCTCTCGCCTGACCTAACATCCTAAGTTTCACAGATCTAACGCGACACCCACCGAATATGTCAAAGCGGTCTAAATAAAATCACATGTCCACGAGCCAATAACTAAAATGGACTCGACAAACCATCAATCGGTGGAGCAACTGCATGAAACCTACACTCAAGATCTCTCTCAAATTGATGATCCTCGTAGTGATCACTCCTAAGATAATCAAGTCGTATCGAAGGCTCAACACAGTCCGCTTGTGCGCGGGGATAGGGACAATGATAATCATCGTACTGATTGTCTCTAGCATAATGGAATCGTGTTGAGGGGTCGATACGAACTCTGGAAGTGATGTGCTGCGAACGAGAATACTCATCGACATGGGGATCTCTCCGAAGGGACTCTATGAGATTGGGTATAAAGGAACTCGGGATCCTAAAATAGAGGAGAGAAATGATGACGATAACTAACCATCAAGGAACCTATAGACTCTACTACTACATATTAAACCCGGAACCTGGCACTGACACCAATTGGACGCAGGATAATCTACAGGTAACGAATGTGTGATGCCCTAACCCTAGATGAATGCGAGCAATCACAAACAAATGATATGAATCTAAGACCAACCCTAAAATGAAGGTGTAAGTACACAAGCTATACGCGATGAATGCAATGGACCGACCATAAACCCTAAAATGAATATGCAGATGAATGCACGAACGCAATTCGATGAACTAATGAAGGCTAACCCTAATGCGATGCAAATGCAATGATACAATCCACTCATGTAATTAATTCTAACGAAAGATTAACTAAACAATAAAATTTGAAACGAGCGTCTTTAATCACAATTAACAACATAAGTTCAAATTAAGTAATCAAAGACTATTGCAAATTAGTTAAGAGTGCATTAGTATTTAAAGCACATGACGAATAAGAAATATATGCCTTCAGAAAGTGAAATAATCAAATTAATTTGGGTAAAATATTACAGCAATGCAAGATACCTATACAATGTGAAGAAATGAAAACCGGAAGTAAAAACTCACCAAGCAATCGATGTCGGTACTGGTGGGAAAATTTGTGGTGGTGGAGCTGTCCGAAAGGGAGAATGTTGTTGTGTAGGGGGTTGTCAGATGGAGAAGGCCGTTGAAAGTTGCCCACCAGGACTGGTGGGGGATGTTTAGGGTTGGGTTCAGTAGGAGAAGGGATGTGGGGCTTAGCTGGAGACGGGGGAAGGTGGTTAGGGACTCAGACAGGGGTAGGAAGACGGCTTGGGGGGGGGGGGGGGGGGGGGGGGGGGGGGGGGGGGGGGTCAACAAAGTTGAGGAAAGGTGACTGGGGGCTCGGACAGAGGTAGAGAGGTGGCTAGGGGGCTCGATTATGGTGGGGAAAGGTGGCTCGGGGATCGGACAGTGGTAGGGAAGGTGGCAGGGGCTCAAATGAAGTGAGGAAAGGTGGTTGGGGCTCGGACAGTGGTAGGGAAAGCGGTTGGGGCTCGGACAGTGGTAGGGAAAGCGGTTGGGGCTCGGACAGTGGTAGGGAAAGCGGTTGGGGCTCGGCTGAGGTGAGGAAGGGAAGGAAGAGGGCTGAGGGAAGGCTGGCGGCGGTGCTGGAGGAAGGGAATGGCGGCGGTGGCTGAGAGCTATGTTATGAAAGGCGCGCATGAGACGCCGGGCGCACCAGGCGCACCGGGCCTTGCCTGTGCAAGGAAGAGGTGGGCAAGGTGCCCTAGGCGCGCCTTACTAAATTGTCAGGCGCGCTTTGCGGTTTCAAGGTCCTTTCAGTGAACTAGATGCCCAGTTCACTGAATTTTTATTTGAAATCTGATTTTTTAATGCTAATTATTTGGGGGGTTGTGATATATGCAATTCTAGTGTGTTGATATGGTGGTAGATTTATTTTATGTTTTTTATTTAATAACTAGATTGTCTTTTTTTTTTCATTTTTGCGCCTCATATGTCTTAGGCGTGCACATGCGTCTTACGCGTCTTAGACGCGCGCCTGCGCCTTACACCTAGGATCCAGGACCCTTTTGCGCCTAGGTGCGCCTTGCGCCTTTAATAACTTAGGTTGAGAGGAGTTTTGTCGAAGTAAGAAGTGATTGTCGGTGTCAGTGAATATGGGGAGAGCATGGAAGAGATCGGAGCTGGGCGATGGAGGCAAATGAGGCAGTGGACGAGAGAGTCGACACCTCCGGAGGCGGGACTTGCGGCTTCAGCATTGCAGGGAGCCCTCGGCGTCGCACCGAGGGCAGAGGATCGAGTCGTGCTTCTAAGGAAGAACTGTGAAACTCTCGATACCCAAATACCCTAACCGACTAGAATATAAAAGGGTGGATTTAGGTTAAGTCGTCCAACGGACCTAAACGCACGATCGAATAACTTAACGTAATCTCAAAATACAAGTCCAAATAATAAAAATAAAATATATAAACATAAGAAAAATCGCGACGAATGGGATGACGGTCTCTGATCGTCCATCTGATCTCCATTAAATGTGGCGCGATCGATCTCCATCAAATGTGGAACGATCGATCTGCATCACTCCAGCTTTCAAATCAAACATAGATCACTATTGAGGATCAAGTAAAACAACATCTACAACAACACGCATCCCCCTCCTGTGACGCATTCCGTCCAGTGACACAATCCTACGCACGAGCATGTGATAGTTATCACAACTATGAACCATCAAGAATCTAAACGCTAAGTCAATTTTAGTTTTACAATTCATCTATCAGAATCCGCGGAAGCTACGGGGTAAAAGAGCACGGAACCTTAACCAAACGGGACATACAAAAGCAAAGAATGTTTGATAATATCTTAGCTTGCAAAAAAGAAAAAAAATAGAGGCTAACCATGTTACGTCTGCTTTTGATTCAATAGGAGATTCATTAGCTGCAGTTGTAGCCAGTGAAGGGGAGTTTGTACCAGAATTCCGGGAACCAAACATGAATGTAGGAAGTGTTTGTTCATTTTGAAAAAATGGCTTCTCATGTGACTGGAATGACATTGTTGGTGTGAGAGCTGAAGTAGACAGACCACTGGATTCGGTTGAAGCAGGAAATCTAGAAATGCTCTCATTTGCAGAAATTTGAGATACGTCAGATGCTTTCTTGCTACTTTCACTTAAGGGTACAACACTGGAAACGTTTATATTTTTTGATGGAGACAACAATGGATTTTCTGGTGCTGACATGGCAAAAATAGGAGCATTAGTTCCTGCAGTCTTTGAATCTGTTTTTACCATACTCAATGTTGATTGAGCAGAAACAACAACTGCATCTTGCTCATCATCCAGCTCAAGTAAATCCTTAAATAACATAAAAGATTACACATGTGTTAAATAGAGCATTGTCAGTTTCCAAAACAAGAATTACATAAAGGATCAAACCACATTACAAACCTCTGGAGCACTCATTTGGAACCTGATTTTCTTTGCGAAAGAACTCTAGCAGGAACGGAATTGGCGGTACCTGTAGGAGGAATTAAACTGGGACTGGAAGCTTTGTTGAAAATAGTTTGTTTGCTTATGCCATTAGCAGCAGTTGCAAATTTCAATCCTGGGGAATCTACCCTTGAGGGGCCATTCTCCTGTGCCTTGCCAGCCTTCTCTGATTGAGAACCTTCGACTTTTTGTAAATCATCTTTATTTCTATAAGCAGAAGTACCAATTACATCCATACTGGTAAAACTGCAGGTGTCAACATTATCCATGCTTCTACGTGCCGGTCCACTCAACATCTCAGTGGTTAACCGAGATGGTGATTCATCTATGGATACAGATCTAATATTCGACTTCTCTTCTCGAGAAGGTGCAAATTTATCAAGTTGTTCCAATATTTTCCGACATGCCTCACTTGATTGTCTTGGAACTGGAGGAAAATTTGAAGCAAATATCTTACCATCCCCATGTTCTGCATACTGTAAACCTGTGTTAGAACACTTAAGTTCATTCAGTGCACGAGGCTTCTCAGATGAGGTGGGATCCTTCAAATCCTCTTCTCTAGAAGGCATAAACCGTGGATTCACAGAGCTGGAAAGTAGACCAGATTTCTGACGAATTCTACGAATAGGGCCAAAAGATCCATCTTCTCTATCTAAAAACGAGCTACCACGTTTCAAGACCTGTAAAAGTAATTAAAGTATGAATCGCAATAGTCAAAAAATCATGTTCAGATAATTGAATCACGCAATCACAGAATCATATAATGTGCAACTTCTAGCTACAGAAAATTAGATTAAAATTGCAAATAGTTAGACATATATAATACATTTATGCACACATATACATATATCTCATATGAATATGCAATATTGCATATGTATATGCAAATATCACATATGTATATTAAACCCCTCCCCCCCCCCCCCCCCCCCCCCCCCCCCCCCCCCCCCCCCCCCCCCCCCCCCCCCCCCCCCCCCCCCCCCCCCCCCCCCCCCCCCCCCCCCCCCCCCCCCCCCCCCCCCCCCACACACACACATATATATATAATGCCACATATGTACATTCAAATACCACATACATATAAAAACTTGCGAGACAGAACATTAGGCCCATTAATTTCATGCAACTTGGCACTCTAAATGTGTACTAAATCGCAGTATGTTTCTTTTTTTGCATTATGAAGTCTAGAAGATGAAACTAAACTTGACAAAAACCAAGCCATGTTATGAACAATGAATAATATTCAATTACCCAGAAATGGAGGGGTGAAAGAAAGGCAGGTTCTACCTGTCTGCTATCAGATATTGAAGTACTCCCGGAGGGCCACTGAGAAGAAGATGCAGGACCATCATTAGTGGAAGGCGTATATTCACTCACCTGGGACAACTAACGTTGAAGTTAAAAAAACAGTAAGAAAAAAAGCATGACAATTAAGCTTGACAACAACTGGAAAATTGAAAACATACCTTTGCATTTAATGTCGGATTGACATTGAAATAAGGAGAACGAGACATCCTATACATAGAAGATCTTCCACGAGGTTTTAGAGTAGGATAACCAACACCTGAAAGATTGCGGACCTCAGGAATGTGCAATACAGATCTTGGCACCGATGGCAGGTCATCCTGTTTTGGTGTCAAAACCCCTGAACTAGGCGAACTTTTATCTTTTTGAAATACTTGGCTCTGCAAACTTAAAGCTGAAGAGGATGCTTTTGGGAGTCTAGAACTCATGTAAGCCTTGGCAATTTCTGCAGGAGAAGCAGCTACATCCAGAGGAATCTGCGAATCACCACCAAAAAGTACTCTAAATTTTTTATAAAAAAATGCACAAGAATTAGTTTACATATATTAGCTCATTCTAACAAAAAAGCTGTCTGGACTTTAATTGAGAAAGAAAATATAATGGATTCCAACAAGACTACTCAAGAGGTAGAGTTGCGATGTTTAATAAAAAATATATTAGAAAGAAAATTAAGGAACAAATAATGTAAACAAATAGATTTCATAATCTTCTTGCCAGAAAACTAAATTTCATATAAAAAGCATAAAATATTTGGAGCAAGAAAATCATAAATGTTAACATCCATGTATAATCATAGATTCATAATCTAAATCCATATTTTTCATGTTGAATGTTATCAAGCCGTTCAAACTATTCTCCATAAAGCACTTGGAACAAATTGTATTCATGTTGCATTAGATCCCACTTTACAAGTATTACTTCAATTTATTCATCTATTGTTTCTTCCCAAAGTCAATTTTTAATCACCTTATCTTTCAATATCTAGCACTTCAACCAGCACTATGATATATCCTTCCTAGTTTTGACAAACATTCATAATAACTGATAAAAATAACCAATCCTGATTCCTTGTTATAATTTGTGCAATATTTAGGATCTACTTAGGGCGACATCATAGGATTGGTGGACTGCTCCAAGACAACGCCCGGGAAAATTTACCCCCCCCCCCCTCCTGGTGGCAATTGTAATTGCCCAACAATGTTTAAAAGAGACCGACTGCCACTATGGTCACTACCATGTTCACCTCGATGTTCTAACCTGCGGTCCGCTATTTTATGATAAATATCAAGATCTGGTCTACTCTACCCAATTTCGCAAAACCTAACTCCCCTTCCGCCGATGCCTCTCTTGCTCTTCTTATTATGGTTCAATCGACAACGTTGTGTACAACGATGCCCCGTCCACCATAACCTCTCCTGTGTCCAAGTTTCTATCTTCCTCAATCGCCTATTTTCTTTCATATATCAATTGAGTGTTAAGTTTTGATTCCATTGAAATGGTTCTCACATTTTTTTCCACTACCGTTTTACACGATTGCCTTTAGCGACACTGCAATTGCCTCAAACAAAGCCTTAATTCGGCTTAAGATATTGGTTTATGCAGGAAAAATGACACTGTAAATGGATGGGGATCATTGTTCTAGATCGGATCATCATGAGCCCGCGAGGATCGACATGCATAGGAGATGGAGATAGGATCTTCATTTGGAAGATCTGAGAACGTAGTCACATCTCGATCGACAATGAAAATTTTTTGTAATTTTTTCATTCTTCTGTTATAAGATTTTACGACCATCATGAACAGATTATTCGGACTGTTCAAATTCAGCTTTCTAGGCCGTTTTGCCTATAAATGCAAGCATAACTGGCTGATTTCAGACATTGAAGATTTTGGACAGATTTCCGGTCCTCCACATAGTGTCGAAGTCGTAGAACCTAAGTGCCAAAAACTAGGTCACTTCCCCTCCTCCTCCCTTGGTCGGGCACCACCTTGCTTCGGCCAACCACCATCTTGCTCTGGCCGACCACCACTTTACTCCTCCAACCACCACATTCCCCATTTCCTATACACCACTATAACTACCCCCACTTCAAATAACTATCATGACTATTCAATAGCTACCCATGACCCCCAATAGCTGCCTCGACAACCTCATTCACATCACTCCGTACTCCCCCGACAATCTCCCCACTTTCCCCAAAAGAATCCACCAATTTAATGATTGGAAACCCACGGCAGGACAACTCCAACTACCAATTCTAGTCTCTGGAACCCCTCCTAACCTCTCCCTTCCTAAATTGCTGCAAAACCCAACGTCCATATCAATGTCAAGCCCATCCTACCCTCCAAGACCTACCCCGCACCCAATACCCCCTTCAGCCAAGCGTTTCTTGGTTTGTTCTAGTCGACTAACAGCCCTTGCAGCACCTACACACTTCCAGTGTCCACGGCAGTGCCACTATAGCCCAGTGAAAACCACACAGACCCACAAAGCCCGCCTGAAACCCTTCAAACTCCTCAAAACAAGCAACCCCCTCCCACAGCCCCTGACCACCTCCACCCAACCCCTACTTCACATCCCCTTTCAAGGCCCAATCCCACTGTGTCCACCATCACCGGTTTGTTCTAGTCGACTAACAGCCCTTGCAGCACCTCCACACTTCCAGTGTCCACGGCAGTGTCACTATAGCCCAGTGAAAACCACACAGACCCACGAAGCCCGCCTGAAACCCTTCAAACTCCTCAAAACAAGCAACCCCCTCCCACAGCCCCTGACCACCTCCACCCAACCCCTACTTCACATCCCCTTTCAAGGCCCAATCCCACTGTGTCCACCATCACCGGTCGCCGAAAAACCATCACATACATCCTCGGTCACTATGTTGTAAGTTATTAGTTTTTAGTTTATTTCTAGTTTATTTTGTATGCGCCGGTATCATATTATTATGAAAGCGAGCTCGTAGTTGTTTTTCCCACGAAACTGAGCGACATGCAAGATTTATTCGCCACGCTTTTAATTTAAGCTCTTTTGCCTCACACAAACTCAAAACCTCAAGTTTTCCCTACTGATTTGTAATCAATTGTGATATATGTGTGTACGCCTCAAATACTCTCTATTACTAGCAATATATCGTTGGAATTGTTGTCAAGTGCATGTCCTTCATTACTAGACCCTAAATGAGTTTCTTCATCCCCTACACCACTAGGGTTTCTATATTCTACCACTACACCCCTACCCCGTCCTACGTCACAAATAAGCACAGATCTTCCTGACAATATAATTAATTCCAGCTATAAACAAAAACTAACAATTTATAAAGACCATTATATTTATGATCTTTGGAAATCATCTATCAAATAGGAGATAAATGAACCTGCAATGCAAATTAGTACTTGACGGCAAAAAGAATCGTCAGATTTAAACATGCATACGGAATCAGCTTAACAAGAGACCTTACAAATAAATTCAGATAGTCGCCAAAAATAGATCAGAAAGTATCGCATCAGAGTAGTATCACAGACAATTTATGAGTGCAGGACTGTAACAACAATGGTCAATGAAATTGCTTGACTTTGTCAAATAGGCGCTCACATTAAAGTTTTAAAATAATGCATGATAGTCCGTGGTCTAGCTGGAAATATTGATATTGGTATGGATCACGAGCATTGATCGAAGCATGCGCATTGTGGGCAATTCAAGTTAACATCTATGGGATTGTAATCTAAACGATCTGAGCTCACAAATGGGATAGCATATTTTCCAAAAAAAATCTGTAATTTTTATATTCTTTTAGTTGTATTTTATTATTTTTGGCCAATGAAACGGGCAGTCAATCCAAGCCTTCAGTCCATTGACCTAAAATAAGATTCCTTTAGATAGAGAACATGTGAGATCGTCCAAGGGTGTAGGGTTTTTTTTTCAAAAAACATGGAGGGTTGTTTGGTAGATAGACAATGCTAAAGCAGAGAACCCCCAATGCCACCCCAAAATTCCCTCCCTCCATTGGTGTCAAAGCCATGGTGTATTCAAAAGTCGCCCCTTCCATCCTTCTGCCATGGTCCTCACCCCCTCAACATGCTCCCCACACTACATTTACAGTTATAGCATTTCCAACAGTATGCTATTATTACTTGTGAATTTTATTTTAAATCATTTGAGTCATGTAAGTGTTGTGCTAGTTTTAAAATATTCTTAACTGACAGTGTTGTTAACATTGTATGTTTATTCATAAAAATGTGTTAGTCATTTGCTTATCATCATCTGTTGCAAGCCAGTCTGCATCATTGTATAGAATTAGGGCAATACAACCAATAGACTTAAACTACGTTAGATTGATTTCAGAGCCTCAGGTTAAAGGTTATGTTTATGCTACGTATTAGGCTTATAAGAGATCCATGGAAGATACCAGTAACACAGAGGCGGCTAATTTTAATCTTGAGATGATGCACATTTCAAAATTTTAAAATAGATCGATTCAATCACATCTACCTGCTTAGAGGGCCTAAGAACCTAATTAGGAGCTTTGAACACAGAGTCCATGCGTTCAAGGCACCTAGGAATTCGGGTAAGATCAACCCACCCCAACAAGATTCTATAAGATCCCTCTGCACTATTAGACGAGACTAGTAGTTTCATTAAGCTTGGAGCCCTAGAAAGACTTATAATCAATCAATGATATTTAATTTTTAAATATTACTTATTTGCTATAGAACTTAGTGTTATCAAAATAAAATTATTTATAATATTAAATATATTTTACAATGTATCAATGTGTACTTAATAATAATACTTTCTTTTGGACACTCTTCAAATTTATTTTGTGATATACCTAACACATTGTTCATCTACTTATTATATATGTTTTTACTTTTAGAACATAAAATTACATTTAGTATACATAAAAATAAAAAAAAAATATTTATAAGAAGATATAGATATCGATATTTTAAAATATGTCTGACATGTCTTTGACTTTTGACATTTAAAAACTCAATCTGACATGTCACAGACATCTGATATTTAGAACCATGTGTACATCCCCTTGGGAATCCACCGACTAGAGGTCCTCCCTTCCCATTAGAGGATCTTAACGACCGGCTTTAAAAAAAAATCACAAGGGTAGTCCACAGTCATTAGATGTGTATAACCCGTAATTCGTCGAGATCAGAAATGTATAAGGAAGACATCTTAGGAGACTAGCTCAGTGGGCTCAAGCGTTTAGCTCGGCGGAATTCAGCTTGGCAGCCTGGAGGCTATTCGCAAACCATTCAGCTCGACAGCCTGGCGGTTATTTGCAGACCATTCAGCTCGGCAGCCTGACGACTATTTGCAGACCATTCAGCTCGGCAGCCTGACGACTATTCGCAGACCATTCAGCTCGGCAGCCTGGCGACTATTCGCAGACCATTCAGCTAGGCAGCCTCCAGGAGAGTACTCGACAGGCCCCAGGTGAGAAAAAATAGTACTCGGTAACCTCCATAAACCTTTTAGATACCTCGTCGGGGACGGCTATTCGCAGACCAATACCCTCCCTTTGGATTTGTCTATAAATAGGACCTCAGGGGTACCAGGAATGGCACGTTGAAATCCCTCCCCGCAAGCTCTACACTCTTCAAGTTTGTGTCTTCCACGTACCTTGCTCAGCTCTTGACTTGGGAGGGGAAGTTCTTTTCGACTTCTAAGTACGTGGCAGGACCTCCTCGTTGTAGCACTCGGGTCGTGTTTGTAGACATTCCTATTTCAGTTCTCTCTCTTTCTTGCTCTCGTCAACAGATCTGTGGTGTCGAGCCGCAGGATTAGTAACCTTTGACAGCCCGTTAGATCTTTGTGAACCAGTTTCTTGGTTCCAACAAGAAGGATCATCATCATCCTCAACCACCCTTGCATAGGAATCATGTTGACCTTCCAGTTTTCTTAGATTATGGTAGGGATGACTATTAAGTTGATTATCAATATTCCATATAGAGGAAGTCATCATATCGAGGAAGTCAACATTCCAATTTCCGGACCTAGTCATTTAAGCCATTGCGCACCTGCAGGGCACCTAGCCCAGTACAGATCCAAGGTTGGCCCAATTGGACAACCTGGAGTGGAGTGAGGTTGATGATTTAGGGCTAGTGTCCCTAGACCTATTATGACACATTGAACACACTGAACTAACCAATTTAGGTTTCCGTGCACGTATGAGGCCCGAGTCAACCCTAATAGGTCTTTTTTAACCTATGAGTTATCTGTCTTATCCCTGTCGATTTGGATTACATTGGAGACCCAATCATGGTGTCTTTGACATTTTGAACCTTTCCATGATCTAGCGAACCAGGACACTTATTATTGAAAATCGAACAGGGATCGATACCCTGAGTTGTCCAATGGGTCACCCCTCACCTGTTAAGGATAAATTGTCTGAGAATATTAAATCAACTATGAATATTATGAAATTTGGAGGGAAGACAAATTTTGATATTTAGAACACAATGGAAAATTTATATTTCGTGATTGGCCCCTAATTAACCTAGTAAAAGTGTATAACAATAATTTCGACTTTTAATCGAATTTGGATCAAATCACTTCGTAATTGAAAATTGATGATGCAACAAGTTTCTTTAGACCCAGGAGTAGGCATGTAAATGTGAAGTTTGGGCCCAAATCGTAACCGCACCGACGGGTTGGTTTTGGACCGAACAAAACCGCACCACATCGAAACCGTATAGAGCGATTTCTATTATAGTTATATATATTTACAATTTTACCATCACGTATTTCGGAAATCTTTGATGCTAAAAAATATATAGAGCATACAGTTAGTATCAAGTAATAATCATGAAAAAATAATCTAATTATAGCATATAAATTATTCAGACCATAATAACTGATACAGGTTAGCATCGACATCATGTCTTCAAAACAAGCTAGAAAAGGGAGTGCATAAGAAAACTTAAATAGATTTAAATTTTGTATAAAATACTACCAAATATTTGAGCACAAATTTGGAAATAAAACTAGAAAAATAAATGAATATTTTTATTTGTTGATGTGTGGTGTGGTTTCTCCATTTTTTCGTAGGGGGACACTGAACCGCATCGCAACCAAACTTCGGTGCAGTTCAAAATCATTGCAGTGTGGTTTTGCGGCTTTCTACGATTTCGGTTTTAAACTTTCAACCCTACCTAGGAGAGGCTATGATTGAATTTTGGTGGGCTGAGTTCCTTAGTTTCCAAATTGACATCCCTTAGTTGACATTCCCTAGACAGTAACTTACTTAAAGTGTGTCGAGACCCTAGCTTACATCCCCTAGTTTCCGAATTGTATCTTTTTATAATTTTTGGAGCTCATTTGATTCCCCAAATTGAATTTCGCATTAACCTGGGGCGGTACTAGACACCTGTATGATTTTGAAAAATTGAATACCTTTGAGGCATCCATTGGGAATGTTCTCTCTCACAAAAAAATTAGCGCCATTGATATCTAATTTATTGTTCTTTTATTGTTAAATTTTGAAATTATTTGACCCATCAATTTGATGAAATGTTGACAAATTGGAATTGCAAAAATGTTGGCATGTCAATTTTTTTGGGATTTGCCTACATTTCACCCTCGTGGTGGGACCCTTCCCCGGACCCTCGCTCCGCGGGGATGCCTTGTGCACTGGGCTGCCCCCCCCCCCCCCCCCCCCCCCCCCCCCTTCCAATGCTCAAATCAGTTGTACCCTTGATGAAAAATGTGGATATTATCTGTGTAAAACAC
The DNA here is from genome assembly GCA_033032865.1 of Dactylorhiza incarnata. Classification (NCBI taxonomy): domain Eukaryota; kingdom Viridiplantae; phylum Streptophyta; class Magnoliopsida; order Asparagales; family Orchidaceae; genus Dactylorhiza; species Dactylorhiza incarnata. The sequence continues at coordinate 1,305,815 of JAWHQI010000403.1, read as the reverse complement.
CCAATTTTTTTAGAATTTTTGGAGATCATTTATGCACTCGATTTGGTGTTGAAAATTTCATGCACTTTTTATCCATTTTTGGACCAATTAATTAGTAGGCTATCATGGCATGTTTATTTAGATGAACTCATTTTAGATGCTTATATTACAAAGATCTAGCATTCGTTTTAGCAATTTTTGAAATTTATCTCATTTATTTAACTGCACTAATTAGTTGTTTCTATATATATCTTTGCTTAGGCATCATTAGTAAAATTGACCTTATCAAAGTAATAATCATATTCATTCTACTTTATTTACATATGTGGTGCATTTTCTAAAAATGAACATAGCTGTCAGGATATCAATTTCAAGTTTCGAGTTTTGTTAACCATAGCGGGGTTAACTGTAATCCAAGTAAGCTAGGTGCATCCCTTTGAGGAGGTCATGTCTTTTACAACATTGGTTCCAACAATGTTGATTATCGGTCGCCTCATATTTGAGGTCGGACCATAACATAGAGATTTGAGCTAAACGGGTTGATTACAGGTTTATAATATTGCATATTAATTATTCAATTCATTTTAATATCTTGCAAAACTTGTTATTTATTGTTGTTCATACTGTCATATATATTATATGTTATATTGACACTTACTGCAACTCGACAATTCATTCCACTTTTCTTTAAGCATGTAAGGGCTAACCCGTTACTCTAAGGCGATTGTTATGTGCAAACCGTCATTGGATATGTACAGACCCATTTTAAGTGTTCACCAAAAAACTATAAACATAGACTATTTTGTTATGGGAAAACAAAAAACAATTCTTGTCAGCTTCCCTTAGATTTCCAACTACGCCTCCACCCAGTGCTACCGACAATTGGTAATCCACTCTACATTATTTCCGCTTTCTATTCTCATGGTTTTTTTCGTTCCATTCATTTTACAGGTTATCTACTTCCGAGGATCTCCACAAGTTTTTCTCTCATCCGTTATATCTTTATGATTCTTAGAACCCAGATTTATTGTTTTGGTTTCCGATCTAATTCTATATCTTTGTTATTCTTAGAACCTTAAGTCTTATTTTGTTTAAATTGCTTCTTGATTTCTTCATATTTCCCTTCTTCTGAACTCTGAAGTATTGACATGGGCAGATATGGCCTCTGTAACGGCAAGCTAAGCTCTCCTAACTTTTTCCTTATCCATCTGCTACTTTTGAGGGGTAGCCAGAGCTAATTTTAATTGGAAGGCAGGCCAATGCCAGTGTCCATTCTATTTGTTGAGCAGAAGACCCATTCTATTTGTTGAGCAGAAGACCCATTCTATTTGTTGAGCAGAAGACCCATTCTACTTGTTGAGCAGAAGACGGTAGTGGCATTGACACTAATATTTGTCATACAATGTTGTGATCCAGCCCCATTCTATCTGTTTGTTGAGATTGAAGCGCCATTGGATCCCCAATACAGAACATTGAGAGGATGTATGAAAAGAATGGAGAAGGCGGTGATTAAGCCTCCTCGCGTTTATATATATATAGAGAGAGAGAGAGAGCTATACCCGAGATTGGTTGTAGTAGAATTTCCCACAGGAAGCAGCAATTTGGCGTGTGATTCCATTTAAAACCCTAAAAATCTTCTCATTTGTCTCTCCTTCCATCCCAGGACGATATCTGGGAGCCATCCTCTTCGTCAAAATGCGGCCCCATTCTCCACACGTTGAAGTCCCTTACCAGGAGAGGGTAAGCAGATATTCTTGCATTGAATCCGCTCTGGGTCCTTCTATACATTCTTGGTATGCCCGTAGGAAAAATTTAGGGTTTAATTTTAGGTAAGTTTTTATGTATTTTTAAGTAGGGGCAGTTTGCAAATAGCCGAAACCAGTTTGCACACAACAATCACCTACTTTAATTACCCCAGGAGGAGGAAAGTCATTAATTTCATTAACGCATTCCTTTCATTACCCCAGGAGATACAGAAGAAGCGTGTATTTCGATGTACTCATTACTTTCATTAGCCAAGGAGGAGGGAAGTCTTTTTAGATTAACTCATTACTTTCATTACCCCAGGAGATACAGAAGGGCGCGTATTTCGATGTACTAGAGGATGTTGCCATTGGGGACAATACTGTTAGAGATGTCAGGCTCCTTTACTTGTTATGAGGCCTTAGTGCTAGTGTACTTTAATGCTCTCTGCACTTTAATTCTAGTCTGACAGTATATGGCTCACCGATTGGCTTTTGCTTAAGTGCATGCATATTTTACAAACTTCCACTACCTATATTCTTCTGTTATGCGAGAAATGTGACATGATGGAGACTACCCTGACAATGCCTCAAAGTTGAACATGGGTTGGGTAAGATAGTGCACGATCCAAAAGGGGTGTTATTTCTCCTGCACAACCCACATCATCATAGTCGAGTTGAGAATATTGGGCATAATACTTCATGGTTTAGTCCAACACCCTAAAAGGGGAAGTCTTACAAGCCACGTGGACCCAAAGACATTTATGAGTATCATGTTAGGTTCGTCAAGATGAAGTTTCATGATCAGGCTAAGATCTATTAGACTATTCTAGAGCAGATGATAGAGCAGTGCTAGTATCTTTGACATATTCTTCGCTAGGTAGGTTTTCATACAAGAATTAATTCCTTGATCAGTTATATGTCTTACGACAAGGAACTCCCTTTATTGTTGATTATAAGGTTCTATATGATAAATTATTTGTGAGAAGCAACATCCAAGAAGAGACCATTGAGATTGCTTCCGGATTTTGGGTTGCACTTTCTGAGATATCTCAGGAGTTCATCCCTGCACCATTAAAGTGTGAGCAGATAATCGAGCGTGAGCTGTATCGAAATTGATGAGACCACGACTAGTTGGCTCGGAGCTCACCGAATCATTCATAGAAGCCTCCCCAAATTCAAGCCACTATTATAGCTTAGTCGTGTTCCCACTGGACAAGACAGACAAAACCGTAGTCAAATAATCATCCTATCCTAGTGGAATTAAGTGCTTTAGATGTCAGGGCAAATTACATGTAGCATCTTAGTGCCCTACGAGAAATTCAGTCATGGAAGGTGGGGTTGAGCCCGACCATTAAGAGTGCAACTCGGATCAGTTCGGATCGGTTCCACTTAGAACCAAGCGATAAGTATAGGTTCGATTTCAAATTTTTGGAACAGGAACCAACCCATGCCCGAGGTATAGAACCTACGACTGATTCAAGTCGAGTTCGAGCGATTTGGGCTCAGCTCGAAATCAAAATTTTCGAATTGCACTCGGCTCGAAATCAAAATTATTGAGTCGAGCCGGCTCAACTCAAAATGGTTCAGTTCCAAGTAGGCTCGAAAGTGAATCGAGACGGCTCGAAATTGAGCCATTTTTTTCCTAATTCCAAGTCGGCTCGAAATTAAATTAAGTTGGCTCGGAATTGAGTAAATGAAATCTTTTAAGACTTTAATCCTTTAGTTTAGGTTTAGACTTTAGTGTTTTTAATTTTAAAATAATAATATGTTAATAAGTACATAATATTTTAATCAACTAGAGCTGATTCGAATCATATTTCGAGCAATTCAGGGCAGACTCGATATGTGATTCGAGTCAAATTGAGTCGAATCAATTGTAACAGACTCGGATTCAACTCAATATCCGAGCAATTTTCGAGCGACTTTCAAGTATCGAATAATATGCTCAGCCCTAATAGAACCGGAACCGAACCGAAAAGCTCGGTTTGGTTCTCAGTTCATGGACATTTCAAATATATTACCACCATTTGAGCCAAATGTTGAAGATCGTGATCCTCACGCTCCATTGTTCTTTCGAAAAAACAAGTAATATTCCAGAACATTGAATAAACATTACAAACTATCACAGACAACACCAACCTTTCGATTTTTGTTCTCCTAGTTCCAATATCATACATCTATAACAAAAGAGAAAAAAAAGACATTAATGTTGATTGTTTTCATTAGTGTTGTTTTTTCAGTACGAGGAAGACGAGGAAACCATTTAGGCAAGGAGATGGAGTTGTGTCTTAGTATATGAGCTACTCTCCTCTTCCATACTCATAGATACCATTTAATAAATTTTAAGTATTCAGTTCGAGCCGGTTCTTGAGTACCCGACCATAGGAACCGAGAATCGAACCAAACCCTCAGTTACATTATTTCTGGATTCAAAACCGAACCGAGCCACACTAGAACCGACCTGAACCCCCCGGTTTCGGTCATGATCAGAAGAGTATACTAAGGCGGATTTTATTGTAGTTGTTGAGAATGGTTGGGAAAGTGATGTTGATATAGCCCTCAAATTGGGACTAGTAAGATCTATTATCCACACCTAGAGTAGATGAAGATTGAAGGCTCAATATAATATTTTAAACCTATTTGCCTAATGTGAGTGGTACCCGCAAGCTTGTCATTGACAGTGAGAGTGGCATCAATGTGGTAGCTACAAAAGACCTCGAGTGTATGAGGTTGAAGGTCGAGTGTCACCAAACCTTATCAAATCATTTGGGCTAACAAGACGACACTACAAGTCACACAATGATGTTTTGTGTCGATCTATCATCTATCCCACCACATTTCAATATAATGTTTGGTGTGGTGTTTTCCCTATCGTCATTGTATGTGTGTTATTTGGCAGACCCCATTTATATTATCATGATATCACATGTTATGACGGATCAAACACGTGATTTTTTATCCACATCATATCACAAAAATCATAGCAAGGGTAAGATTTTGATGGAAGATTCGTCTATGAGTGCAGGATCCTTGATGTCTCTCCGGAGCATATCACAATGTTAGTTCATGAGAGAGTCGAGAGTCTGGAATTGTTTATTAGTGACTTCCTTACCTGCCTCTGAGGAAATTGATGGTGTCTTGGTGATTCATGTGTATGTTAATATCATACTCAACGAATTCACAGATATTACGCCTGATAAGCTTCTTGATTGGTTATCCCTCTGAAAGAAATTCAACAAGTTATTGACCTAGCGTATGGTGCATCCTTACCAAATCTCCAACAATGCAGGATGGATCTAACCATGTCAAAATGAATAAACAAATAGATGATTTACTACATAAGAGATGTATTCATGAATGTCTTATACATTGTTACCCACGCGGTAACGGGCTGGCGATAGCAGCAGCGACAGCGTCGAGGGAGGCGGATTGCTGACGCTGGGCGATAGCGGCAAGAGAGGCGGATGCTGACGCCGGGCGATATCGAGCGGGAACGAGAGAGAGGGGAGGTCGGGAAATAGAGAGAGAGGGTTAGAGAGAGAGAGAGAGAGGAATAGGGAGAAGACAAAGGGGAGCAGCCCCAACTTTGATAGTTGATCCAAAGATGCAAATAACCCTAAGGTGATCCCCTTATATAGGAGGGATCCACCACACACCAAAAGTGACATTAAATATTACAATGCATATAAAATAAAACAGGACAGCAATTAACATAAGGGGGTGACCGGCCCCTAGTGTGCTTCCACTGAACCGCCCGGTTCGGTGCTTGATCCGGCGTTGTTCGGTCCGCCCCTTGATTCCCCGCCTTCTCGCGTCCTCCTTGAATATACGTGCCATTCCGGCTCCTCTGGTTGGACGTCGATAACAATACCCCCGTCTGGAAAATTAGCCTTGTCCTCAAGGCAATAGTCTGGAAACTGACGACGGAAGTCGTCCCGCAGTAGCCATGTCGCGGCAGTGATTGGGCGGTCACGCCATGCGACACGTATCTCCTGTGGCAGAGCATCTCCCGGGTGAAGGTGGCGTCGATCCACGATGGAAGCCGGGTACAAAGGCGGGGAGTCGGAGTGCTCAATATCGGCCGGAATGTGATCGGAGACTGGGTGGTCGCCGATCACACGGCGCAGCTGGGAAACATGGAATACTGGATGGATGCGGCTATGGTCCGGTAGGCGAAGACGGTATGCAACTGCTCCAATGCGGCTGATGATCTCGAAGGGGCCGTAGAAGCGAGGGGCCAACTTGGGGCAAGTGCGGCGGGCCACTGTCAGCTAGCGGTAAGGATGAAGTTTAATGAAAACATGCTCGCCCACCTGAAAGGAAAGGTCGTGGCGCTTCCGGTTAGCAAATGAGAGCATTTTCGCCTGGGCGCGGCGCAGGTGGTGTTTCAGGCTCTCCAGAATCACGTCCCGATCGTACAGATGATCAGCTAGGCTGGCCACGGGGCATTCGCCCGGCAGATGTCGGAGAATCGACGGAGGGGGTCGGCCATAGACCGTCTCGAATGGCGAGGTGTTGGCGGAGTGATGGTAGGCGGTGTTGTACGAGTACTCCGCCCAACAGAGCCACTTTGCCCACGACCCGGGTCGCTCCCCGATGAAGCACCGTAAGTATGTCTCTAAGCAGCGGTTCAGCACTTCGGACTGCCCATCCGACTGGGGGTGATATGTTGTGCTCATCCGGAGTCGAGTGCCCTGAAGACGAAACAGCGAGGTCCAGAAACTGCTGAGAAAGAGAGGATCTCTATCACTCACTATGGAACGCGGAAACCCATGCAGGCGGACTATCTTGGAAATGAAACAGTCGGCCACCGTCACAGCGGTATAAGGATGCTGGAGTGGGACGAAGTGGGCGTACTTCGTCAGGCGGTCGACCACCATCAAGATGCAATCAAACCCGTTCGACCGAGGTAGACGGGTGATGAAGTCCATCGCGATGTCTTCCCAGACACGCTCGGGAATCGGAAGGGGCTGCAGGAGGCCGCTTGGTAACAAAGTCTCGTACTTCGCCTTCTGGCACGGCAAACAGGCTGCCACGTACGCCTTCACCTGGCGGAGCATATGTGGCCAATACAAAGAAGCTGCTATCCTCCGATACGTGCGAAAGGCCCCAGCATGGCCCCCCGAAGGGGTGCAATGAAACTCAGCGAGAAGGAGCGGAATGCGGGAAGACGAGGCGGACAGCACAAGGCGGCCCCGATGGAACAGTCGGCCCCCGAGGAGGGTATAGGGCGGCCGGGCCGCTGGGTCGGCGAGTAGGGCCGCACGGATCGCTATCAAGTGTGGGTCGTTAGCCGCCTCCTGCTGAAGGATGGCCGCGTCCTCCCAAACAGGCCGCGAGACGGCGGCTAACTCTGGAGCGTGGGGGTGGCGGGAGAGCGCGTCGGCCGCCCTGTTAGTCTTGCCCGACCGGAACTCGATGGTGAAGTCATAACCGAGAAGTTTGGCTACCCAGAGCTGCTGCGTTGGGGTAGCAATTTTCTGCTCAAGAAAATACCGGAGACTGTGATGATCAGTGCGAACGATGAAGGGCCGCCCCAGCAAATACGGCCGCCAATGTTGCACGGCCAAAACCAAGGCCATAAGCTCATTCTCATAAGCTGATTTGCTACGCACCACCGCCGAGAAGGCGCGGCTAAAGTAAGCCACCGGTCGGCCGGCCTGCATCAGAACGGCGCCGACGCCCGAGCCGGAGGCGTCGCATTCCACTATGAACTGCTGGCGGAAGTCCGGCATGGCTAAGACCGGCCCTTGGATCAGAGCTGACTGTAACGCGGCGAAGGCCGCCATGGCGGCCGGAGGCCACGAGAACGGCCCGTCGTCGGGGGATTTAAGCAGCTGGGTGAGGGGGCGGGCCAACCCGCCGTAATCCCGAATGAAGCGTCGGTAATATCCGGTGAGTCCAAGGAAAGCCCGGACGTCACGGATGGACGTTGGGGTTGGCCACCGAGTCACTGCGTCGATCTTGTCCGCATCCATGGCGACGCCAAGGGCGGAGATGGTATGCCCCAAATAGCTGACCGTCGTGGCGCCGAAGGTGCACTTCTTCCTGTTGACGGTAAGGTGGTGGCGGCGAAGAGTGGAAAATGTTTCCCGCACATGGCATAGATGGTCCTGCCAAGAAGTACTAAACACAAGGATGTCATCAAAGAAAACGAGTACGTGCTTACGCAGGACCGGGCGGAATATGTCGTTCATGGTGGCTTGGAAGGTGGTCGGGGCGTTGGTGAGCCCAAACGGCATGACTAGGAACTCGAAATGGCCGTCATGTGTCCGGAAGGCCGTCTTCGGCACGTCTTCCGGCCGGACTCGAATTTGGTGATAGCCGGCGCGGAGGTCGAGTTTGGTGAAGAAGGCGGCGCCATGAAGCTCGTCCAAAAGTTCCTGGATGACGGGGATGGGGTACTTGTCGGGGACCGTAGACTTGTTGAGCTCCCGGTAGTCCACACAAAAACGCCAACTACCGTCCTTTTTGCGTACCAAAAGCACCGGGCTGGAGAAGGGACTAGCACTGGGCCGGATGAGGCCCCCCAACAGCATCTCCCGCACGAGTCGCTCGATCTCGTCCTTCTGCGCATGCCCGTAGCGGTAGGGGCGGACGGACACCGCCGCGGCCCCTGGTTTGAGGGCGATGACGTGATCGGTCGGTCGCGATGGCGGAAGGCCGGGCGGAGGAGTAAACAGCTCTGGAAAATCAGCGAGAACGGCGTCCATATCCGCGGCGGTACCGACGGCCAATGGAAGAGATGGTTGGACCGTCCATAACCACGCGGAGAAATCAATGTCGGTGACGCGGGTCATTGCCCGGAACGAGACCGGCGAGCGAAGGAGCGCTGAATCCCCCACTAAACGGCAAGGCTGGCCCTCATGCAGGAAGGACATGGTCATGGAGGCCCAGTTGACGCGAACGTCGCCCAGCGTCTGTAGCCAAGCTACCCCCAAAATGGCGTCGAGACCGCCCAACTCGAACAGATAAAAGCCGGTCGTAACCTTGCAAGGCCCCAAGGACAAGGTGACGCCTGCGCACTGTCCCAACGTCGGTCGGCGGCGGCCATCCCCCAGGCAGACGGAGAAGTCAGGGGAGGGATCGTAAGACAAGGCGAGGTCCCGCGCCAGGTGGGCCGACATAAAGTTGTGGCTAGCACCACTGTCAATCATCACTACCACGGGTCGACCCTGGAGTGTCCCGGCCAGCTTCATTGTGCGGGGGCCCGTAAGACCGCCCACCGAATAGAAGGGTAACTCCAAGAGCGTGAGTGGTGCCGGCTCCGTGTCCGCCAACGGAGAATCGGACGGGGGTTCAAACAGAGATGGGTCCTCGGGCGCGTCGTCGCCATCACTATCCACAAAAATGGCATGAAATTCCTTCACCGCGCATATGTGTTGGGGGGAATAGGGTTGGCGGCAACGAAAGCAAAGACCGCGGCGGCGGGGTTCGTTGTAGTCGACGCGTGGCGGGGCATCCGTGCGGGGCGGCCGGCCGTGTCCCGGAGGGGCCGCCCTAGGGCCGGTGGTATGCGACGGAACTGGCCGATAGGCGGGAGCGGGGGTCGGCCCCCGGCCCAAATCCGCCTCAACGGCCCTCGCAAGCTCGAGCGCCTCGGAGACCGTGTGGGGGTGGTGCGTGCGGAGGCGAGAACGGATGTTCGGGCGGAGACCTTGCAGAAAGAAGCCCAAATAGTGGTCGGGTGGGAGGCCCGGCACTTGTGTGACGAGCGCGACGAAGTCGGCGATGTACGCATTCACGGTCGTCGACTGACGGGCAGAGCAGAGCCGCTCGATGGCGGAGCCGGTGTAGCGGGAATCGTAGCGAGTAATCATTTCTTGCTTGAAGTCGTTCCACGGGATGAGAGGTTGGATCTGACGTAGCCAGCGTGCCCAATGGAGGGCCGAGCCGTCCAAACCGACCATGGCGGTGCCGACGCGATCCGTCGGGGGAGTACTGTTGAGGTCGAAGTATTGTTCCGCGCGGGCAATCCACCCCATCGGGTCTGTCCCGGAGAAGGAGGGGACGTCTTGCGCGAGCGGTGGTCGGAATACGGCTGGCAGCGGTAGCGCTGTAGGTTGCGGGTATGGGGCCGGCGCTGGGAAGAGCGGCGCTAGCGGGGATGGTGGCATTCCGAGCACCGAAGAGGTGTCCGGCGGGGACGCAGCCGTGAGCGGTGGCGGCGGCGTGCTTGTCGAGGGTAGAAGCTTGTCTAGGCGAGTGACTAACGCGTCGAAGGAGGACTGGAGGGACGCGATTTGGCCGGTCTGGGTGGCCAACTGGTTGCTGTGCTGGGAGAGGATGTCGGTGACGCGGGTCATTGCCCGGAACGAGACCGGCGAGCGAAGGAGCGCTGAATCCCCCACTAAACGGCAAGGTTGGCCCTCATGCAGGAAGGACATGGTCATGGAGGCCCAGTTGACGCGAACGTCGCCCAGCGTCTGTAGCCAAGCTACCCCCAAAATGGCGTCGAGACCGCCCAACTCGAACAGATAAAAGTCGGCCGTAACCTTGCAAGGCCCCAAGGACAAGGTGACGCCTGCGCACTGTCCCAACGTCGGTCGGCGGCGACCATCCCCCAGGCAGACGGAGAAGTCATGGGAGGGATCGTAAGACAAGGCGAGGTCCCGCGCCAGGTGGGCCGACATAAAGTTGTGGCTAGCACCACTGTCAATCATCATTGACAGTATGCCCAAGCATGAGAGCTAGGATATGTGTATTGATAATATGGTCATCAATAAGATCGTTATCAAATGCAATTTCCTTATTCCCTGGTTTGGTGATCTTTTCGACGTGATGATCGGTGCCCGGATCTTTTCAAAAATAAATGTCGCAGATACCACAAGATTAGAGTTTGAGAGGAGATGAATGACGTTCAAGTGAAAGGATGATTTACATGTTATGTCATTCGAATAATTGAATGCCTTCAGCACGTTAATGAAAATTATGACCCAGATTTTACGACCTTACATGGGCAAGTTTTTAGTCATCTACTTTGACGATATCCACTTGTTTATCCAGGCTCATTCAGATCAACCTAATCATCTTCGACTACTATATGGCATCCTTCGAAAGGACCGTTTGTATGACAAATTGAAGAAGAGACCATTTATGTTGGCATTAGTGCATTTTTTTTATATAATGTTTGTCTCTAGTATTTATGTTAACTTTGACAAGGGCAAGTCCATTCACGAGTGGCTCATTCCATTAAGTATTCATGAGCGTATCGCCTTCTCAAGGTTGTAGATGTCGATTATCAGATGTCAGGGACACGTAGATTTGAGTTTTCAATATCAATTTTAATATGTCAGATATTTTATATACATGGTTTCTTAAATATTTATATACATATAATCAATTTATCATTTATATATTGATATATTAACATTTTATTATTTATTGAAATTCTATATCAACCAAACTAGTACAAACACTTTATGTTACACTAAGTAGTGACGGTATAACACGGGCAAGAAAGCCAGAAGAAGCAGGAAGTCGTCGACGACGATCGAAGAAAAGAAACCTCGAACCCAAAATCCAAAGGCCGAGCAGAATCAGCGTCAACAACGTATGGGCGCAAGGAAGAAAGACAGAAGAAGCGGGAAAAGAGTCAAGAGTTAAGGTACAAAACAACCCGCACCGAAACAATTTCATTTTGTTGTCTATTAAACCATATAAGTTAAAATAAATTAAAAAAGTCAATCGATATATCATCGAGTTATATCAACGCATATATTGGTCGATAACTGATATATCGACCGATATATTCCAAAAGAATATTTTGCAAAACTTATCGAAAACATGTCATTTTGTCTATGAAATCTTTATGTCCGCAGACATGCCGGTCATGTCGGCCAATATCCACAACATACGCCCTCTACAAAAGGTTTGTCAGGGGATTTAGCATTATCTTGGCTTTTTTTACAATTTGTCCTCATAAAAGGCAATTAATTTTGATCAAAGCAACCACGAAAGCATTCAATGAGATCAAGGCGTAATTGTCCACTGCACTAGTCTTAAGACTCCCAAATTTCGCAAGGTAATTTAAGGTTATCTATGATGCATCTGGTATAGTAATAGGAGGTGCCAATTTATTACATTAATGAGAACGAAGTCAGACAAGAGCACTAAAAGCATTCCAAGTATGATCATAAGTTTTATGTCATGGTCAAAACATTGCGTTGTTGGAGAGATTAGACGTTACCTTTTGTCTCGGGAGTTTTGTCTCATTTTCAAGCCATCAGGCTTTATGATATCTTGACTCACAGAAAAAGAAGGAGCATCGTCATGCTAAGTAGGTTGCGGACTTGCAAATTTTCCATTATGTTCTTAAACATCGGATTGGTGTTGAGAACAAACTTATTGATACTTTGAGACGTCGTGTTAGCCTCCTACACACCATGAATGCTCGAGTAAGAGGATTTAAGAGGTACATTGGAGTATATCCGTACATGTCCAAACTTTGGTGAGATATATACGTCCTTGACTCGAGATTCTTTGGATGCCCTTAATGGATTTATGGTAGTCGACGGTTACATGTGTCATCACCCATAGTTATGCATACCCTGTACTTCTCTTAGCGATCATTTGATTTGGGAGATGCATTTTGTAGCACCGCGGATCATTTTTGTAGAGATAAGATAATTATCTTCATTGAAAATCGCTTATATTACCCAAACCTAAACAAAGATGTAGCTAAGACAATTAATCTGTCATATCTGCCAGATAGTCAAGGGACTTAGAACATTGAATTGTCCAAGCTCATCGATGTCTTGTCATCCCTAGGTTGACATTAGTATGGATTTCATTTTGGGTATTCCTCGTAAATTTAGAAAGCATGATTTCATATCCACAGTGGTTGACAAGTTCTCAAAAATGGATCATCTCATTGCTTGCATCGATAATGTTGATGCATCTTAGTTTCAACATTATTTATTAGACATATATTTAGGATTCGTGGGTGACCCTACGATAATTGTGTATGTGGCCTAGACGTGCAATTTACGAGCACTTTTTAGTGCGCCACATCAATTTTTCACAACCATCCACCCACAACTTGATGGAAAAATTGACGTAGTCAACTGGATTCTAGAGATCTGTTTGCACTGTCTAATTGAGATTTTGTACTACTTAAAGTTGACATTACATACAATAATTCAACTAATATGTTTACAGATTATGAGCCTAGAAAACCAATTTATCTAGTATCAATCCCTAAATATTCGTGTTCTACTTAATTAGTAGAATTATTTGCTCTCCATTTGCATAATTTGCATGATATTATCAGAAGTAAAATTACGGTAAGTAATAGAACATATAAAGCTTACGTGATAGTAACATGAGAAGCAGAAACTCAACGGATGTGAACACGCGATGGTTCGCATTCGAGCTGAGAGATTCCAACCAGGGTGTGCTAAAAACTTGAATGCTAGGCTAATGAGCTCTAACACAGTTTGGGAAAGTTTACATCAAATGCATACAAGTTTGATATCCCCAAGAATATGGGTATTCATCTCGTAATCAATCTACAAGATTTGACTTTATATTATGGGTTGTCCAGTCATATGATTCAATAGCCTTATCCTTCAATCGTGACTTACAACTCATGCGGAGACTGCACCATCTCCAATGGCACGGGACTTCCAAAGGGACATTAAAGATATTTTGGATCACGGGATTTTGCCAATGACGGTTAACAATCTAATTTCAAGTGGACATAGGCTCGGATCAGAATAAAAACAACTGGCTTGAAATTAATACAAGCTCAAATTGGCTAGACCAAATTTCAAGCCACTTCAAAAAGACTTGAAATTAATGTGCGATGGACCCAAAACAATTTTCTTCAATGATGAAAATTGAATAACCAATACGCACAGACGAAGTCAAGCAAGGTCTAACATCAAATCAATTTAGGAACGGGCACACACTATTAGTTGAGTAAATGTGCACAATGTTATTGATATTTGGCATAATATACTAAAAAAAATATTTTATTCATTTCCTTTTAGTTCAAAAATGCAAGGTAAGGTTTGCCTACATTTCACCCTTGTGGTGGGACCCTTCCTCGGACCCTCGCTGCGAGGGATGCCTTTGTGCACCGGGCTGCCCTTTTTTTTCCTTTTAGTTCAAGCCGGTTTTAGGTCGGCACAGTTTGATTCGAGGCAGGCTCAATGTCGGCTCGGATTGATCCAAGCTCCAGAAAAGGCAATAACAAGCAAATTTTCAAGTGATTTTCGATCATCAAGAGAAGGTAATTGCTCTAACTGTGGCAATGTAAGATGGGTCTACTTGATAAAATGGTGAGGATGCCCTTTCATTGAAGATAGTTGGGAGGCGTCCGAGGAGCTAGACCGACTTGCACTTGGCTTGCATCAAGTGTATTAACATCTTCATTCATCAAAGATAAATGCTTCCAAGCAGGAAAGAGTTGATGGAGATCATGAGAATCGATCAAAGAGTGCACATCAAGGCTACTCTGGCTCAATCTTTATTGCAGGCATATAAGGTCGTCACCAAAACGAGCGGTGCGTTCAGCGCTTGTTTATCTTTATGTATTTGTATTTTATTTTTTGTCAATGGAATAGAACAATCTGAGCCATCCATTCCATTGACCTTTTTTAGGATTCGTTTAAAAAGAGAAGTTATGGATCATGCAGATATTGACGGGTTTTCAGAAACCACGAAGAGTTGCTTGATTGATTGATAGTGTTATAACCCCCCCCCCCCCTCTCTTTAGTGACGAAGTCAAGGTGACATGTTGCCGCTCATTTCCTCCCACCATGGTCATGTTCTCCCACCATGTCCTCCTACTGTAGGCGTCCAAATTATTCTGTAACACAGTGATGGAGATCGCCGGCACACGTACGTGTATTCCCGCAATAGGCAGTGATTCGCTAGCCATTCGAACAATTTGAATCCATGGATATGTCTGTAAGGTCGTTTCGAGTCTTGTTCATGTATTTATTTTTATGTTTTGAGTTGTATTTGTCACACAATCGGTCCAGGCATTGTGAGTCACCTGATCCGAGTGACGTTCAGTTATGTACTATATACAGTGTGCATGCAGCAGTGGGAGGGCATCGATGGTTATACTTTAGTTATCAAACTGCCGGTCTCTATCTTAGTGCGACGTCTAGACCCTTGGTGCGACTCCAAGGCTACTTCCGACTCCCGTTCTTCCACCGACCGTTGTCACTTCCTTCCCCATCACAACTACAAGTTGCAGCCATCTCCCCCATCTCCTTGCCCATGAGCACTAGTCGTAAACCACTGCGTCAATCCCTCTACTTCTCAAGATCCACACCAGGGCAACCTCCATTAGCCGCAAACCTGCTGACTTCCAGTCGCATTCCACTTCCATCCCCACCGCAGCCGCAATCAACCCTTCCCACCTCCATTGACAGCATTCCCTCTTCCCTCCAATTTTGACACCAGCCACCCCTTTCCTCTCCGCATAACGACAACCCGCTACTAGTTCTCCCTCAAACCGACGCATGCTTACCTCCCCTCTCCAAATCACGGTCATCCAGACCATCTCCTTCTACAAACTGTCATACCTTGACCCCTCCCTTTCTTATCATAGCCATATCCGATCAACCCCATACTTCCACCTTTCGACAGCCACCACCTACTTGAGTCGGCAACCCTCGGATCTCTACTTTTACTGCATTTCGCCGTTGTCTACACGTGTAAGTTGTAATTTGGTGTTCTCGTCTTGTATTATTGAAATTTGGACTATATTTAGTTGGATGCAAAATCGGTTTTGTTTTCGTGAAATCAATTGATTTGCTTAAATACTTGCGCCTCAATTGTTTGAGGGCTTTGAACCATATCAAAGACAAAAACAATAGAAAAATTTTCATTAACATACCGGAGGAGGATATAGTATGGTGGATCAAAAGTGATTTTGAGAACAGGATGCAGTGATCGGGTCATTTTAGGCAGTTGTGTGCTGTGTTATGTGTTTATGGTTTTTCAGAAGACTACGTGTTGTGTTTTGTCATGTTTCTATTTTATTAAGACCATACTGTGATGTTTTTATCTTAAACTAAATTCATGTTTTGTGTTGTCATGTTTCTATTTTATTAAGACTATTCTGTGATGTTTCCATCTTAAACTAAATTCATGTTTTGTGTTGTTATGTTTCTATTTTATTAAGACCATATTGTGATGTTTTTATCTTAAACTAAATTCATGTTTTGTGTTGTCTCTATTAGGTAATGGAAGCACATGACTCGATCAGTGACGATTCCGAAAATTCGTCTTGTCTTTCTCCAGAAAGGGAACAATATGTTGAATACTGTAATATAGTTATCTCAACAATATATGAGATAAATAATTGCATACGGGAGAAGAGACCATGCATGACGTCTACTTAAACAGGGTAGAAATGGTTGAAAGAGTTGCTTGAAGGGCACCCGGATAGAATTCATGGCGCATTTAGAATGTCAAAGCAAATATTTATTGATTTGCTTCGAAAGCTAGAAAACGATCATGAATTACAAGGATCACAACGCACAACCTCAAGAGAAATCTTAGGAATTACATTGTACATCCTAGCACATGGAGGCTCTATTAGATTAACAAAAGAGCGATTTCAACACTCAACTAAAACTATAAGTAGATTTTTTCAAAAGGTCTTAAATCATTATTGTTACTGTCAGTTGATGTTATAAAACCAATTGATCGTTAATTTAGAGAAACACCTGCAGAAATAAGATATGATGTCCGTTACATGCCATTCTTTAAGAGCTGCATTGGTGAAATTGACGGAACACGTGTTGATGCGAGGATACCCGTTGATGATCAAGTTAGATATATTGGACGTCATGGCACAACAACGCAAAATGTGATGGTTGTTTGCGATTTCAATATGTGCTTCACATTTGCACTGCCTGGGTGGGAAGGATCCGCTCATGATAGTCGTATCTTCGTGCACGCATTGTCAGACGATAGGCTACATTTTCTGCATCCTCCTCAAGGTAATTTGTGTAATAAATGATTGTATATGCTTTAATCATTCGCTACCATATTATTATGTTTTACATATCAACTAATTACAGGTAAATATTATTTAGTGGATGTTGGATATTCATTAAAGACGGGTTATTTAAAACCATATCCAGAAACAAGATATCATTTGGCAGATTTTGCACGCAGGAGTCGCCCCGTCCATGGCAGACATGAGCATTTCAATAAGGCATATTCATCTCTTCGAAGTGTGATAGAGCGGACGGTTGGAGTTTGGAAGAAAAAGTGGCACATTCTTCAAAAAATGTCTCAGTACATCAAGAAACAACGTTCAATTGTGCTAGCGACCATGGCATTGCATAACTTCATTCGTAGACATCCATCTCGATGGGACCCAGAATTTAAAGCTTGTGATGTTGCTGACTCATTCATACCACCAGAGGATGATAATCATACAACAGATGATGATATTGAGACTGATATATTTGATGACGGGGGATCTGATTATATGTCTGCAGTACGAGATAGTATTGCTGAAGAAGTGTAGAACACCCGCAGGTAAAATTTCACATCATCTTGTTAACAAAATCTATAAATCATATTATTCAAAAGTATGAGTAATATCAAATTTTTTTATTATGCAGGTGAAGAAGAATGATTGAATAAAGTGAAAAGAACGCACCGGAGAACCTACTATTTCATGTTATATTTGAGAACAATATATATTTTTATTGATATGTTTAAATGTTTGAGAACAATATATATTAATATTTTCGTTTAGAAAAAAACAGCTCCCAAAAAGCTGTTCTACCAAACAGACTTATTTGAAAAAGATTTGTTCAATCAGCGCTTATACACAGACCATCCAAACAGTCTGCAGCTTTTCAAAACAGCTCCTCAAAGAGCTCTGTCTAAAGAGCTTTATTCAATCAGCAGCTTTTCAATCCGCGGCAGCTCTCCCAAATAGACCCTTAAGTTTTATATTAATTACTCATTGCTAATTTAATCGGGTTGATTATTGCATCTGCACCCACATTAGGGCTTGTCAGTAAGTGCACCGCATTTCACATAGGGTTGTATATTAGGGAATATATCACTTTCAACCTACACCTGCATCACATAGACTATTGACAATCTTTCCCCTAAACATCCATACCTTATTGACACATAAACCTCTATTATATGCTTCACTACCGTCTCACCCACCATATACATCTTGCTACACCCTCAACCCTCTTACATCCATCTTCCTCATAACTGCAACACATAACAGCTACCTCCTCCATTTGTTGACCCAACCACAACCCAAACCATCTCGCCTCCTCCAGCCCACCACAATCTCCACTGACCCTTCCTACATTATTGCTTCGGCCCATCAATGATATCCTTTACAAGACGGGAGCGATTATTAGATGAGTTCTATATTTAGTTTCATATTTCTTAAATTGCACATATTTACCTATATGTTTTGGGATTATCAATTTATAGCATTGTTCATTCTTATCAAAATATTTGTAGGGTTTATATGTTGTGCATTTATGTTTCTAGCACTTTAGCGTGACACTAATACTTAAGAATCTTGTTTTAATTATTTACTATCAAATGTAACTACTGTGCACTTTTTAAAATAGAATTAATTAATTTCTTGCCAAATAATATTGCAAATTGATTGATATAAGTGCCCAACATTAGTGTTAGTCATTTGCTTACTATCATATGTCGTGTGTCTGCCTGCATACATCATCATAGAATTAATCCAGCGCTCCCCTAAAGCCATATCCTAAGTCAGATATACATGTGCTTCATTAAATACAGCTCTTGTTCATAAAGATGAGTAAGGAAAGAGCGACGGAGTCTTATGATCTTGATGCGTGTTGCCTAAGATTTGAGAAAAACATACATACGTCTGAGAGTAAAGAATTTTCTATACACAACTCATAGCATTCACTGCAATTTCAACTGGACATTTATCATACTACAGAATATTGAAATCACTTCATAAAATAACCCCAGAAATTAAAAGCTACAACCCAAAGAGAAATTTCATTTCTCAATGTACCCACTAGAGTGCATAAATGCATAAACAGTTTCGAACTCATATAACCTCATACACGTTTGAACATGCATAAATTCCACTGCACACAAAACTCAGTAACATGAACTTCCAATCATTATATGTATAGCAATGAGAATTTAAAAACCAAAATTAAAAACAATGGAGAAAATAAGAAATAAATGCATGTGTTCATGCATTTGGATCCACTATCAGATATATATTTATAAATGCTAATTGCATTTACAGGATATATTACATGAAAGTTAATTAAGCATTGAGTTCATAATGTATCCACTCTGAACTAAAATGGATGAAAATTACCAATGCGTTCATGATTCATCACTGCAAAAGCTACAATTTTAAGCATAACTAAAAGAAATGGAATGTATCTTACTAATTGCTTTTACAGGATATATTACATGAAAGTTAATTAAGCATTGAGTTCATAATGTATCCACTCTGAACTAAAATGGATGAAAATTACCAATGCGTTCATGATTCATCACTGCAAAAGCTACAATTTTAAGCATAACTAAAAGAAATGGAATGTATCTTACTGATAGAGCCGTTTGTGGTGTTGATAATATTCTATTTAAGTTGGTGCTCCTTTCTTCATTTCTTTCATCATAATTGACTTTCTCGTTATTACTTTTTGATTCTTGTACAATTGGCTCAAATGTTCTTGAGCATATCAATCCTGTTAGATAGTCAACCTGAGCCCTATTGAAAAAGTAACATTCAAATAATGATTTAAGATGCAAGAAAAGCACATACAGCAAAGTAAATAAAAATTTAAGAACACAGAATTGCGGCAGGATCTAAAGACATTCCAAACTTAAATGCATACTAATGGGGATCACCCACCGGAGATGCCTCGCCGCAAGACGGGACCCACAATCGTGTACTCGCACAGAAGAACTTGATCGAATTGGCGATCCGACTCCACGGATGCATCCGGATTTTCGTTTACATGCATTTTTCATATATTACATTGTAATTTTTGGTTTTTATTTATGGTAATCGGGTTTGTTACATTAACAGTCAATCACAGTTGTTGATGTAAGGGATATCTTAGGTAGTTTTTTTAAATAGAAGTAGGAGCAGCCACCTTGGTGATTGCAGATTTTGGAGAAGAAAAGAATTCCCGGAATCCGGTGATCTCCTCTCGGTGGCGACTCCGTGAGGCCCTAGGTGACGACTCCGTGAGGCCCTAGGTGACGACTTCTAGGTATTCCTTGTATCCTCTTGTATCCCCTCCCTAAACCGTAGCACCTCCCAGCCCTAACTCCCCCGTAGAAACCTCCTGAAATTCCTATCTGCAGACCCGCAAACACTCCTTCCGTAGCATGCAAGGACTCACGTTCCGATTCCACCGTAAGTTGCATATTCCAGCCTGTAATCCAAGCACCCCCCCCCCCCCCCCCTTGAAACTCCTCATGTTCCCTCCACGTAGCTCCTTCCCAGAACTCACGAAAACCTCCATGTTCCCCAAATAAAATCCTCATACAAACCCACCCTCAATCGCCTACCTTCCGCCTAAAGCCCTGTAAACCCCTAACAACCAGATCGCCTCTTACAGGATCTTCCAGTCAACTTCCCAAAACAGCAGTCGATACTCCTCTTTTCTCTCCTCGTGAACTCTTCCCTCTAGCACCCAAAACCAGCCCTCCCCAACTATTGTGCCCCTATTTCAGCCACCGTACGGACCCCTACAGCACTCCTTCCACCTCTGGACAGCCACCACTTGCCTCGATTCATCGGATCTCCATGCTACGGCCTCCCCTTCGTGACTATTATTTTGTTTTGTAGATCTTGTTCTCTACATTCGTATATTAGATTGTGAACTCTTGCTCTTTGGATCTCTCGCACTTGTAGAACTTTGATTGAATTAACCCTTGATTTGCAGGAATCATTCGTCGCGCGCCCGCGCTTTGGCCCTCCACACGAAATAAAGTGAAAGCCCGTTGCCTTAAAGAATTACTTGTTTTGCTTAAAATAATTGTGCATGTTTGAATTATTTATTGCTAGTGTTGGTTTCGTCGTCAGTCTTTGCATGTGTGTCGCATATAGCTTTCAAGGAAGTTAGAGTTGATTCTCTGCACTCCACATTAGGGTTGCATTCTAGTACACATACTAATACGAACAAGAAGGAAGTTGCATTAATCGAAGAAGAACAAGGATACAATCCGGATCGAAGTCCGGCCAAGATCAAGAAGGCTGGTTCCTCCAATGATCCCTCTCTCAAATGAGAGCCTAAATCCCTAATGATCCAAAGATGACAATAACACTCTCATACCTCCTCCTTATATAGGGGGGAGGGGGCTCACATCAAACCTAAAATATTTAAAGAAAAAACAGTAATGATAAATGGGATGGCGCGTGCGCGTAACAATACATCCCGTCAGAAAAGCGACCTTGTCCCCAAGGTCGGAGCGCCGCCCGCCGGTCAGTAGTGGGATGTCGTCGAGGTGCCCGGGGCGTCGTGCGGTAGTCCTTCTGAGAGCAGCAGGGCGTCGAAGTCGGCGGCGGAGAGCGCGGCCACGTCGTCGCCGATGAGGACACGACACTCCTTCACGGAGCACTCATGACCAGGAGAGTAGGGGTGCTTGCAGCGGAAGCACAGGCCCTTGCTTCGTAATTCGTTGTACTCCTGGTTGGAGAGGCGGTGGGTAGGGACAGGCCAGTTGTGGCGATGACCAATCATTGGTGGCCGAGGCAGAGGAGGTGGCGGAGGTGTAGGTTTCGGATGGGTCGAGAAATATGTGTAGGAGGGAGGCCGAGAGGGGGGTGATGGGGAAGGAATGTCGCCGGACGTCGCGAGAAATTCTGCTTCCACCAGGGGGGCGAGGTCAATGGCGTGGTGAACCGTTAATGGTTGGAGAGTGCGGAGACGGGAGCGGAAGTGGGGTTGCAAGCCGTTCATGAAGAACCCCAAGTAATGGTCCGGGGGAAGACCGGGGACATGGGTGACTAATTCCACGAAGGCATCAATGTATGAGTCAATGGAGCCAGTGTGACGGACCCCGCAAAGTCGCTCGATCATGGGGCCGGAGTAGCGGGCGTCATACCGCTGAATGAGGGCCTCAGAGAGAGCTGGCCAGGTGAGGTCGGGAGAGGTCTGCCGGAGCCAACGGACCCGATGGAGGGCCGACCCTTCCATGCCGATGATTGCGGTGGAGACCCGTTGTGTCGGTGCGGTCTGGTGAATGTCGAAGAACTGCTCGGCGCGGGCAATCCACCCGAGGGGGTCAGACCCGTTGAAGGTAGGCATGTCAGGTCCACGGTACGGTGGAGTAGGCACTTCCACCGCTGCGGAAGCATCGGGAAGCACGGTGCTGGGGGATCCCACAACAGAGGTGGTAGAGGGCCCGGAGTGCTGGGTGGGCTGCAATTTCTGGAGCATGGTCAGAATCGAGACGAACTGCTCGTTCTGTGCCTCGAGACGAGAGTTGATGGTGGCGAGGGAGTGTTCGAGGGCTTCCACGCGGGCTTCCATCCGGCTCTTTGGCATATGAGGACGATTGCTCCGAGTTGGAGGTTGGCACGGGGCGGATTGGTGTGGCACAGGGCAGATCTGGCCCGCCGGGGGCCGGGGCGGCGGCGGGGAGCGCTGGCGGCTGAGGAGGATGCACGGGCGGTGGCTGGCGGGCTGAGGAGGATGCACAGGCACTGGCGGGCTGAGGAGGATGCACGTGCGGGCTGAGGAGGACGCACGGGACGGTGCGTCGATTGCAGGTCGCAGGCGGAGGAGGACGATCGCAGGCGGACCGCGCAGGCGGGGTTGAGGACGATCGCACGCGGGACCGCGCGGGCGGGGCGTCGATAGCAGGCGGGACGAGCGCAGGCGGGCGTCGATTGCAGGCGTGACAACGCGGAGCCGATCGCTGTTGGAGACGGCGAATGCCGAGCGGCTGGACGAGTCCGGGGAGAATCCTCTGCTGAGAGCAAGACTCCGGGGGCTAGGTCAGCGGGCGGAGCGGCAGGTCGGACCAATTAATACGAACAAGAAGGAAGTTGCATTAATCGAAGAAGAACAAGGATACAATCTGGATCGAAGTCCGGCCAAGATCAAGAAGGCTGGTTCCTCCAATGATCCCTCTCTCAAATGAGAGCCTAAATCCCTAATGATCCAAAGATGACAATAACACTCCCATACCTCCTCCTTATATAGGGGGGAGGGGGCTCACATCAAACCTAAAATATTTAAAGAAAAAACAGTAATGATAAATGGGATGGCGCGTGCGCGTAACACATACACAAGCCTACCTTGCATCACAGACTTCTTGTTAGGAGTTCCATCACTTCGTTAGACTAATATCAGCAGAGAAATTTGCCCGTGTTGGCGACTAGGTCATGTGGGGCTTAGGGAGAAATTCGCTCGTGGTTGACGACTAGGTCTTGAGTGGCTTAGGGAGAAATTCGCCCAGTGGTTGGTGAGTAGAACCTTGTGAGAGGACTAGGGAGAATTCGCCGCGTGGGTGTGGCAACTAGGTCTAGGGTTAGATCTAGGAGGCGGCTCGAGGCCTCATATGGGGAAAGATGGGCTAGAGTCAATCGGTCCTTGGGAGAAGGGTCGGTATAGAAAACCAAAAAGGTTTTTACGTCCGCCTCGATTCCAAGCGTCATTGGGATCAAGTTTTGTAATCATTGTTAAAGCAATAATATTATCGTTTTCTCCGGTATTGATTTGTTGTTATTAATCCTTGGAATCCAAATGAAAAGGGAGTGTTCTGTTACTAACGTCGAGCGGTAACTTCTACCGCTGGCGGTAGCAACAGAGTCTCCATCTCACTTGCCTTGTGCACTACTGTCTCACAAAAGCATAAAGTATTGTCTTGAGTGAAATAATTTGTAAAATATATTCAACATATCTATATAATTTCACTTAAGCTTGAAAAGTTTTAAAACTCTTATTCCCCACCACCACCACCCCCTCTAAGGGCGCCTACAGTCTACAGATCCACATCTACACGCTTTAATTTTTCAAGAAGATAAAGAAATTTTAATTTTAAATCATTTTAGTAGACAAATAAATTTACAAATAATTCAGAAATCTACAAAAACAGACAATATGAAAAAGAATTTAAAAAAAAAAATCAAACAGCTATCACAAAACAAATTAAAATTTTGCTAGCTTTCAATTGTACTGAATGAGGGTGAGTTGTCTCCCTGTATCAGGCTCACATAACACTTAGCGATATTTACCTAGTATATTTTTTTTGCTTCAGCAGTTGCTCAATCTCAGACATTCCAGGAGTCTCAAAATCCTTACTTTGATTATGATCGACTTCTTGGATTGGAGTCAGCTCAGTGGGAGCCTGCATTAGGAAAATACATGTAATTGCAAGATGTAAATCGTTGGGGCCAAAGCGTCACAAGATGAAACTACTGAAGTGACATGTAATAGCATTGCACTAGATTTAGCAACATCATAGTTAAGATGTAAAAGGAACTCCTGAATAGGAAAAGATAAATAGAAAGATATGAAGTATGGTCCTTGTTTCAAAGAAAACTAAAATAATAAAGAAATATTTCATTTCAATCAACTATGTGAGGTTTTCCAAAACGGCAATGGAGAAGTAATAAAATAGTAACAAAAATTCCATATCAACCATAACTGAAGAATCAGAACAAGTTACTGTTGGTCTACACTTGCCTTTCTTCAAAGTATGGGGGAAAGTAGGGGGGAAAGCAATTAAAGTCAGTGTGTTAGCAGAGGCACTGACACCAGTACACTTTTAGTCGCATCAAGTGATCAAATGGTGAAAAGACTTTCCAGTAAAGAATGTCCAGATGATTGAGCAAATAAATGGCTTAGTTCGACTTGAACAAGAGTGAAGCAGCTGCTTTATTCTCATTTCCACCAAAACATTCACTCATTTGTTTATTAAAATAGAGATTTTTTTTGCTTTTGCAGCAGTCAGGATATCTATGCTACATGTTAAGTCAATATACTAGATTACAAAGCATGTATTCCAATATTGCCCCTTAAATTTTAATATAATAGCACATTTTTATACTTTATATTAAATATTAAATTTTATTATAAATAAAAATAAATAAATAATATAACTTCTCGATATTTAATAATATTTTCAGAATAAAAACAATTATATAAAATAATTATATAATATATTTAATTATTATTGAAAATAATTATTTTAATTAAGTAAACTAGTGAAAAGTGCATATGTACCCCATGCAGAGTACTCGAAGTTGACAGTGTCTCTAATGGATTTTTATATAAAATGGATAAAGAATAAAATAATTATTTTAATTAAGTAAACTAGTGAAAAGTGCATATGTACCCCATGCAGAGTGCTCGAAGTTGACAGTGTCTCTAATCATTCCTTACTGATGAATATCGATTTAATAGACATACCATACAACACAGTCAGAAGTATTGTCGCCGCCGCACACGCACGGGGAACCTACGCACATTCCATTAGTATCAATTTAGGGCAAAACACAAATTCCACCCATTAATACCTTAGTTAATTCCTTTTAGCAGATAGCTCAAGTAACAATATGTAACCCCCAAAACAACATTCATATCGACGGGTATCACTGTGGTCTGGCATAATTACAAAGGCACAAGTATATAAGAATATAAATTAAAATAGCATGAGAATAATTCATAAAAGTGCAATAAAGAACAATGAAACGAGGATGTCAAAAATAATGGAAAAAGAGATATGGGAAGTGATTGAAGCTGCTAAGGTACAACAGAAGAAAATATGAATCTGTTGGACAAAAAACACGAGACAGAAATTGTTAAAAAGAATTTCAATTAATTAAATCTATGAACTTATTTGGTTTACAGTACTACAGTAGAAATTCCGTTAATTGGAATGCAAAAACCCATAATAAAGTCCAAAATGAATACATGTAAAAAGCAACAAGCAAAATTGTTAAATTAGTAAATAGAAATTGTGGAATGGAGACAGAAGGATGTCACAACTGCTTACATCAATCGCATCAGGTACATACAGTTCAACTGGGGAATTTTGTTCCAAGCCTGCAACGCATACATAAACAAAGATAAAATTCATAAAATATATATGTAAACCTACAACAAAAAATGAAGAATGAAGTGATTCAAACTTCGTAGCGTACTACTATGAAAAATGCAACATCAAAAGCTCGCAAATATTATAAAACAAAAATAAACATTGCTTTAAATAGAATCTCCTCCATATGACCATAACCACCACTTAACGGGCATCATCATCATCAATAGCATGGAGACTATAGATTAAGAACTAGTCGTCGTTCTACAAAAAGATGAATTTGGTCTCAAGGGTTGTTCTACAAATTTGGTTTCCAGCAGAAAAGTAAGAACAGGCCAATTCAACAAAAGTAAGACCAGAAACCGAACTCAATTTACGGTGAAACCAACTCAATCCAAATTGTGAAAGTCAACATGAAGCAAGACGGTCCTATGTGATGGAGAAATAATGAATGCAACTCCTACGTGCAACCAAACATTAATCCAACGATTTACTTACTTGCAATAATTGATATTTATAAAGCAATATAAATTTGATTTGCCACAAAGAATTAAAACATTCAAATATGGAAACACGTGAGATGGTATAAATGCAAGAGTGCCAGAAAATCAAATAGCTATTTAAATGAGAGATTACAAAGACCAAAACAATTGAAAACATGATGAAAGAAGTAGGTTTGCCAACGAGGCCGTCCATGGCCATCATGCCCTCCATCCCCACAAGAGCCAGATGACAACCCTCGCGCCGATCAACAGGAAAAGTGACCTTTAGCGTGATCAAGTTGACATTGAATAAATAAAGAATTGAGGGAGCAGGCAAAACCTTTTTTCGAACGCTATGTAGGTGAGGGAGGACTCCAGCCATCATTAGAGCAATACATGTCGCCTCCTTCTAAGATCTCTGAGTAGCAAGATCAAGAGTAGCCAATTGATGTTGAATTCAGGACCCAATCAAGCTTTTATATTGAGCTGTGAATGATGCAAATCGCCATATGATCTTTGGCCCAACGGTCTGAAGATCGTAAAATTATTCAAATAGATGTCGGAGACTATCCTCGGAAAATAAAGAAACTTCAATTTGCCCTGCATAGCCCCGACTATTTCGTTGTGCATCAACATCTGGAATGGCTCATTATCCATAGAGTTCAGTGTCTAGGACTGAACATGACCATCATCGCCAATCAATAGCTCGGTAGACTCAGTCGGTAGTTCGCCGATCACATGATGAAAGAACTATTAGTCTGAAGTGCCTTATGCACTAAACAAACTCATTCAACAAAATTCTTTCTACTGAAGGGGATAATTGTAGTCCTGAGCTTGTCTCGGGGTTCTTAAAGGAAGGGACCGAAGAAACCAGGGTAGTTGAGGAAGAGGCGGAAGTTGTTGCCAAAAGAGATGTCAACCAAAACTAGCTTGCGGAGAACAAGTTGGATGAGAACAAGCTTGTCGAGTACGAGCCAGAGGAGAACAAGCTTGTCGAGTACAAGCCAGAGGAGAACAAGTTTGCCAAGAATGACGATTGAGATTCGGCGAGAATAAAAGGGTTTGATTTCATTTTCGTCAAAACCAAAGAGGAGAGCAAGGATGTCTCATTGTGTTCTAGTCGAGAAGGAGATCAGTGATGGTGAGACGATTGTGTGTGTATTGGGGAAATTGACAAGACGTCAACGAGGTTGACGAGACTTAAATAAATATGGTGAGATGCCATAGAGGTGTTGTCTCCGTCGAGGCGGAGAGATCGCGGTGAGATCAAGGTCGCGGCGAGCTTCCCAGGCAAAGCGGACAATCGAGTAGGTACGAGAGGAAAAAGGGCGTTGCTTAAACAGTTGAGCAGGAAAATCTAAAGCACTAATACTATATTAGAATATCAATGTGGGCGAAAAGAGAACTTCCAACCTTATCTCACTAACTAAAGAAGAGTACAAACTACAATACTTATAAGAGAGAAAGGAGATGCACATTTCTTCATAGGCAATGTAGGACTGAAGGGAAATACACAAAGTAGTATAATACATAAAGACATATATATATATTGGGTATTGATTTTTTATATGTTCATTTGAAGTGCAAAAGGAGAGTAGATCATAAATGGAGTTTGGGTATAAATCTACTCATTATTTGAATCTACTGTACTTTGTAATATTAATTTACACTATATTAATAACAATGTAGCTCTGAAAGATGAAACAAAGAATCTGTTTGGGTAATTTATCGGGATTTTCCTAGATTACATATTAATGTGAATTTGGCAAGATTTCACCTTCACAACTTCTACTTAGTTCTAATTTTCAAAAAACTCAAGGTGAAATCTCAGTAGTCAATTAACTCATAAGACAACAACACTCAAATGTATGTATCCATGTATCCTACATGATTTATTCATGAAAAAAATGTGTTCAAAGCAAAAAAAGTCAAACTAAGCCTTTGTTTGGGATGGTGGTGAAAGTGGGAAAAGTTCTATTCTCATTGTCACTATTGTTTTGGAGGCATTTGATTTCCTGATGGTGGGAAAAGTGTTTGTGCCAAAATGGTATTTTTAGACCTTTTTGGAAAGCATTGAACTCTCCCACTTCCAGAAAAATTAAAAGGATCTTTTCGCATTTTCATGTTTCTCTTCCCGTAGGTCAACATTTGTCTTTTTCTCTTACAGATTTTCCTACCATTGTTTTCTTACATCTCAAATCGCAACACTGGTTTAGGGTTCAGTGAAGTTTTCATGAGACAGTGATCTCCCATATCCAGAAAAATTACAAGGATTTTTTTGCGTTTTCATGCTTCTCTTCCCGTAGGTCAACATTCGTCTTCTTCTCTTAGGCCCCGTTCGTTTGGACAGAATTGAAGACTTGGAATTGAAATTCGACGTCGAATTCCAATTACACCGTTCGCTTGTTAGGTAGCTTTAATAATTGAAATTTGAGTTGAATATCATGGAATTGATTTTAGCCTAAGCACAAAATCTAGCTAGACATATCGGAATTGGGCGAGTCTGACATGCTAGATTTATCGTGTTTTTTGCCCGGGCGCGCGCTTATGCGCCAGGGCGCACAATTTTTCGCCAGGGCGCGAGTTTTTCGCACGGAAGCGATTTTTTCGCCCGAACGCGCATTTTTCGCCCGGACGCCCAAATTTTGCCCGGGCGGAAATTTTCCGCCCTAGCGCGCGTTTTTCGCCATGGCGCGTTTTTCGCCATGGCGAGCGTTTTTCGCCCGGACGCGCGTTTATGCGCCCGGGCGCACAATTTTTCGCCCGGGCACGAGTTCTTCGCACGGACGCGAGTTTTTCGCCCGAACGCAAGTTTTTCACCCGGACGCCCAAATTTTGCCAGGGCGGAAATTTTCTGCTCTAGCGCGCGTTTTTCACCCTGACGCGCATTTTTTTCCCGGACGCGCGTTTATGCGACCGGGCGCACAATTTTTCCCCCGGGCGCGAGTCTTTCGCATGGACGCAAGTTTTTCGCCCGACCGCGCGTTTTTCGCCCGGACGCCCAAATTTTGCCCGGGCGGAAATTTTCCGCCCTAGCGCGCGTTTTTCGCCCTAGCGTGCGTTTTTTGCTCTGGCGCGCGTTTTTCGCCTGGACGCGCGTTTATGCTCGCGGGCGCACAATTTTTCGCCCGGGCGCGCGTT
Organism: Dactylorhiza incarnata; assembly: GCA_033032865.1. Classification (NCBI taxonomy): domain Eukaryota; kingdom Viridiplantae; phylum Streptophyta; class Magnoliopsida; order Asparagales; family Orchidaceae; genus Dactylorhiza; species Dactylorhiza incarnata. The sequence goes on along the minus strand of JAWHQI010000403.1, from coordinate 1,276,447 downwards.
TTTCGCCCTGGCGTGCGTTTTTCGCTCTGACGCGCGTTTTTCGCTCGGGCGCGCGTTTTTCGCCCGGGGGCGCGTTTTTCGCCCGAGGGCGCGTTTTTCGCCCGGGTGCGCAATTTTTTGCCCGGGCGCGAGTTTTTTGTCTGTACGCGCTTTTTTCGCCCGGGCGCGCGTTTTTCGCCCGGGCGCGCGTTTTTCGCCGGGGCGCGCGTTTTTCGCCCGGACGCGTGTTTTTCGCCCGGACGCGCGTTTTTTTCGCCTGGGCGCGATTTTTTCGCCCGGGCGCGATTTTTTGCCCGGGGCGCAATTTTTTCCCCCGGGCGCGATTTTTCCCCCGAGAGCGTTTTTTTCGCCCGGGCGTGAATTTTTCGCCCAGGCGCGAATTTTTCGCCCGGACGCGAATTTTTCTCCCAGTGGAGAGTTTTTTTGCTCAAAGGCGATTTTTCATCACGAAGCGATTTTTTTTCCCGCGCGTAATTTTTTCGCCCGGGCAAGATTTTTTTGGCAGGGAGCGATTTTTTTGCCCGGGCGAGTTTTTTCGCCCTACGAGATTTTTTTGTTTGGGGGCTATTTTTCGGGCGCGATTTTTTCACCGTGGAGCGATTTTTTGCTGGGACACGCTTTTATCGCATATGCGAGCTTTTTTGGCCGGGCGGGTGGAAAAATCGCACCCGGGAAAAAAATTTGCGCACAAGTAAAAAAATCGTGCCCGGGACACAAAATCGTGCCCGGGCGGAAAAAATCGTTCTCGGGCGAAAAAATCGCCCCCGGGCGAAAAAATCGTCGCCATGACATACATTTGTTTATGATATATGTGAAAATATTAGCTTTTTCGTAATATTTTTCAATTCTTAAATTAAAATTTATTTAACAAACGAATAAAAGTATTGATTAATTCCACAATATTCAACAATATTGTTTATTAGGCGAACATTAGAATTGGAATTAGTCACCAATATTTAATTCCATAATATTTATTAATATTCAATTCCAATATCGAATTCCAATTCCGTCCAAACGAACGGGCCCTTATAGATTTTCCTATTACTAATTTTCTGACATCTCAAATCCCAACATTGGTTTCCCTCCACTATTGTTCCTTCATCCACACCAGTTTTCATGAGTGGATCCGAGATATAAGGATTAACTTAGTCTTGATTATGACAAAAAAAATCTAAAAAATGATTAAAAAATTTTATGATATATCTATGTGCATTAAATGTGTTTCACCAATGCTCTGGATGCTGAATGAAGTAAGCATGGTTATGTGCACATAAATCAAAATGAATTCTTGGGTCTGCCCTCTTTGATGTCCTTGGCTTTGATTTGAGGGCATGATTCCGCAGCAAACGCGACGGTATAGGGGGCCACTATTTCAGTGGTACTATGTGAGCAGCCACTTTGTGCATTTATTGTCAAAGGTTAGGTCTTTCTCCTCTGAGAGAAGCCACTTTGTGCATAGTGCCAAAGGTTAGGTCTGTTTCCAATCTTCCCCCGCCCATACCCCCAATGATTGGGGACTATATGGGTTCTGTTGTTGTTGTTGTTGTATCTATGTGCATTAGGTCTGGGAAATTGCAAGCTCGATACGCATTAAAATAACCAACTTAGCGTGAATTGAATTTTAGCTTCAAATCGACGATCATTAGAAATGATTTTTGGTACCTCATTAGGATCTAGTTCAACATGGCAGATTATCCCTTACCAATAATCTATCTGTATTAATGGGAAATTATTTTTGTCATCTATATGGTTCACTTCACTGCAAAGAACTTTTCATGACAGGTAAATTAACAGTCTCACACGCATAAATCATGGTGAAAATTGTTCATTGCATGGTTTAAAGTACCGGGCAAAATTGTTTTGAAACATGTTCAAATTAGTTTTGGATATCATGAGTCAAAATTTGCTTCCTTTTCAGTTTATTGGAGCAATAGGAAAAAAATTTATACCACATGTAAAATTTGATGTGATGAAAATCGGGTGGAATTGTAGCTTCACTATAAGTGCCAACCACTATACCAAAGTATCTACACTATTGTAATAGGTAAAATAATTGTTTTTGTAGATGAAAATAAAATACACTCAATAATTAATCACCCATGACTTCAGCATTTAAGTGAATTGGTATGTCAAACCAAGGATTAGAAATAATATATTTATCGATAAATATATTATAATATATTGTAGACAATATATTGTATTGTCTAAATGACAATAACAATATACTGTATTGTTATTTTGACAATATAAATATAGTGACAATAATATTGTAAATTAAAAAAATTTGAAATATAAACTCTCTATAAATAAAATTAACTTATAAGTCTATAGTATTTTATTTCCTAATATATTATAGTATATTATTTCTTAATATATTATAACATATAAAGTATAATATATAATATAAAGTATAATATATAAATTTAAATATACTTTATATAAAGTTAAACCGGCGTGCCCTAATTCTGCCGAGCTCACTGAATCCCGAATCGGCGAATCCCGCTAAACCCCGCTCCCTCGCTCACCTCCAGGCGTCGCCTCCTCTTCCAAATAGCAGCGCCGATCGTTCGTCGGAGCCCCTTCCAGATAGCAGCGCCGATCGCAGCCTTCCAGATAGCAGCGACCAAGTATAGATGTGTGTAGATCTTTAACAGATTTTTAACATCATGTATGTTGTATTGCAATGCCTCGTTTAACAGATTTTTAAAAATGAGTTTGGATAAGCGACCAAGTATTCCACCTTCTTCGAAGGCCATATGTCGCATGTTCTTTGGCAATGCTCCCATATGTCTAGAAACAAAAACGTGGAAATGCACTTGTGGTTTGGAACGCAGATGCGATGTATTGAAAAATGGCTACAACAATTTGATGACACACATCAAGACAAAACATCCAAACTACTTGGATATATTCGAGGCACATTCCATTGAAACCCCAGTGGCGGGTCAAATGACTCTCGAATACATTATTGATAGCAAATCAACCAACGTCTACAAATGGCTTGATTGGGTTATCATGGATGAACTTGAACTAAATTTTTGCGAACAAGAACGCACGAGGGAGAACACCAGTCTATCAAAAATATGTTCCAAGACTCTGAAGAAGTATATGTTCAAGTTGGTGACAAAGGTTGAAAATAAAATTACAACATTGGCAATGACTTGTCAGCGATATGCCCTTCTCTTTGATGGCTGGTCGGAAGACAACACTCATTTCATAGGTAAGCTCTTTTATTAGTTTACTAATTTTGAATTCAAATACTTATATTCAGGTGTCTAATGTAGGTCTATTTATTACAATGTCTGCCAAGGATGCTATAGTCGAACCGGACATTCACCTGCTGGCCTTCGCTCCATTGTTGGACGAGACTTCGTTTACTGCTTCAAATCATCGGGATTTCATCCTTGCAACTCTTGAATGATATCATCTACCGGTTGACCGCGTCGTCTGCCTAATAGGTGACAATTGTGCTACCAATATGGCAACAGCGAACCTATTCGATGTGCCGTTGCTGGGTTGCCGTAGTCATCGTCTCAACTTAGCAGTCGAAGCCTACATTGCTAGATTTCTTTCTATCGAGTCTGAGATTGTTGGAAAGCTGATGTCAAAGTTATCAACGCTCAAGGAGTCAGGTAGATTGCGTCTCTCAACATCATTGCGTCCAATCAAACGAAATGCAACTCGCTGGATTGGGGTCAGCAACATGTTCGAGCGGTTTGAACGATTATTGCCGAATATTGATGAAACCAATCAGGAGCTTGCCGAGTTTATCCCAACAGCGGCGCAAAGAAATAACATTCGTCGTCATAAGCGGGCATTGTGTGATTTCAAATCAGTTACCCTTGCAATGCAAGCATCCAACGCGACCATTGTTGATTCGAATGCGCTTTTCGGGTCACTAATTGAAGCATTTCCAGAATTCAACTTTGAGGCATATTTGGGAATTGATGCATCTATTGTTCACAGTAAATCTTTTGAAAAATCCATTATCAAAATCCAATCAGGATTCGAAGCCCAACTAGATTCAGATGAAAAGACATCTATTCAATCATTGAAGGTGCAACATAACATCATCATGAGTGTTGACGATAATGATGACCCTGGCTTGTCATTTGCCGAACGTGCACTAAAAAGACAACGAAAGCAACAAGAAGTATCGGCTTACATCGATACTAGGTTTCTGATGCCCACATCGAATCACGTAGAACGATTGTTCTCCATGAGCAATCGAATATTTTCAAAGACACGCCGAAGGCTACTGCCACGTACTTTGGAAGCGTTGGTTTTTCTCAAACAAAATCGAGGTTTATGGAATTTGGCTTTGGTGTCTATGGTCGTGAATGAAGAAACAATTGATGATGAAAACCAAAGTGACGAGGATGAGGAGTTGAACTTTTGAAATGCTTGAATAATGTACTTTGAAATTTGGGTTTGGTATCTACTGTCTGTTTTTATCACTTGAATATTTTATTTTGAAACTTTTGAAATGATTGGTTATATTAACTGGATGAAACTTTTAAAAAAGTACAATATATTGAATTTGTTTTTTTTGTATTTATAATACAATATAATGTATTGTTAGAATTGCAATATCAATATACTGTATTGTTTTTTCAAAATTACAATACAATATCAGATAGTATTGTTCCAATCCCTGTGTCAAGCGAGCCCGACACACCATCTGTACAGCCCATTCAGTGACTTCAGACACCACTCACCAGCCCGCCAAATCTTGGTAGTAGAGGGGAAAATGCATGCACGAAATCCACCACCATCAATTAGGGTATGAATCAAAGAGGCTTGCCTATTGGGGAAGAAAGAATACTATTAATTATTAAGAAACAGGAAGAGAGGGGCTTTAAATACTTTCATGGATTAAATATGTACTTGTGATATACCTTTTTAAATAAAGTCATGTAAGTAGAGAAGTATCTGAGTGTGGATTTTGAAGGAACGGGAAGTGAAAAGCTTTAATTATCTTTATTACTTTCATGCATTAATAATGTCGGGTTATACTTCTTTTAAATAGAGCCATGCAAGTAGAAAAGTATCCGAAAGTGAATTGTAACGGATCGTCGGATCGGTCAGGGCCGGGACCTTGAATCTAATAGTAATTTTGCTCCTACATCCAATTATTATCTTCTCTCCACTAATTGGACAAACTCGAGCATCCTATTCCTATTAATAGTTGAAGTATGTGATGTGGCTTTCGAAAGTAAGTCCCCGCAATCACTGAAAGGATCGACAACTATGAAAAGACACTCATCAGTATCCTCAATCCATCACGAAATCCGGCACAATACCATTGTCACCCTCAACAATTAGATCTCACATATTACTTTGTCCCAAGCACTAGAAAGCATCACCCTAACAAAGGACTACTTCCATAGGCAACCCATGATAGCATGCACCAACTTCCCAGTTGAATGAATATATCAATTTTCAAAGGTCACAAACCCATCAGTTGGGCAACATGAATCGAACAATAATTTGAGCTCCAACAAATTATTGTGCCTCGGAAAGTGCCCTTGTCACTGCACAATATAGAAGGCTCGACTCTTAACTAGTCTTGATGGCTTCATCAGACCAACCCAAACATGGCATGGGAGTTCTTACACACAAACTCGGCCAATGTTATGGACAGTTGGACACTGCCAACCAAGCAGCGCATTTAAGTGCATATATGTGATTCGTCAATCTGGGACAAACGATGGGTATGTCAATAAGTCATCGAACTCGTTAATCATCGAGAACGTACTCGGCCACTCAGTACAACATTGCTTAGGGCATTTCAAGCATGGACTTCAATCCAACATTTGTGGTCACTTGCAAATCCATGAACCCACCACCTTCACCCACGCCATGGAAACATCTCAGCTTGTGGAAGTCAAACTCAACATCATACACCATGACCACTGCTATCCTTCAGGACTATTAGCCTCCAACTACTCCACCTATCCCTCATTCAAACCATTCACGACATAATATGAACATTTTTGTCAACTAAATACAACAAAAGACCGACCACTAACAGTTCAAAATTTTCTAACATAAACCACCCTAATTGTGACCTCGTCTAAGCAACACCCCATCACATCTGCTCATTGAAGAAGTTGTGCACACCCATCCACGTCGAAGGCGATGATAATAACATGAAGGATTCAAAGGCCTTGGAAATTGAGGATAACCCCACTATAGTAAGCATCATCCCCAAGGATTGGTTCCCACTGGGCATGGTAGATGACATCTTGGGTGCGGCTTCTTTGCGTGCCTTGGATAAAGTCAAAATCAATTGGCACATCATGACTATGGTATTCAATTGATGTGTCATATCACATACACTTCATGGTGATATTTTCCTAGCACGCTGATGTAAACCAAAATTAGGGTTTTGAGAACATGCACTTTCAGGCGATCTATTTTTAAAATTGATGTAAGTAGAGCGACAAAAAACTAGAGTTTTGGAGCAAATCACGCTCAGCGTTTAACTTCAGCAAACCGTTAATCGTTATACGGAGAACCAGTGATGCAATCCAATCAAATCCACGGGAGAAGAAATGAAATTAAACTCGTAGCTTGTTACGCTCTCAATCTCAGGGCGGTCGATTGTGTCTAAAATTTATTAATCGCAATCTGAGAGGGATATTCCCTTGTGTGTGCGGATTGATCCTCACACGAATCTATGACTCCACTAACAAGATTTGCATAAAACAATTTATGAAAGAAAAATAGCGATAATGTTGAATACTTAGGGAGATTTGGGCAAGCTCACAATTATTTAAGAGAACCAATAAAATTTGTGCTAAGAATTTTAAGCAAAGAGTTTAGGGCTTTACCCTGCTGCAATTGATGGTTGATTTCCAAGCCAAGTGGCGCAAGGGTGGACGTGCTCGACTGAAGGAAGAGGTATTGTTGTAGTTGACGTCGTCTTCCTGTGGATCAAGCTTCCACCGAGTCGCTGGAGTCAGGAAGGTCGAGGTCGACAGCGTTCGGCGCGGCAATTGGCGAAGATTCTCGTCAGCGGACAAGGATTCGTCGGGTTCCCAGGAAGGAGCGAAGATCGTCAGCGTCAGTGGCGTGGAAGTCGCCGGATGTTGTCCGTGCAGTGATTGGGGGACCGGCGTCAGTTGCGGGAAATGTAGCACCTGTGGAAACTAGGAGATGTCCGGCAATACAGAGCACGAAATTAGGTTTCGTTCCTTGTTCAATTATGGTTCCCTTCTTCTTTGGCAGAGGCTTATTTTACAGAGAATATTTGGCCTGAATCCATGAATAACTTGCCAATTAATTTTATTCCGTTTTCCATCTTTCCAAAGTGATTGTTGAATTCCCTTATTGGATGGATATTTTAAATTATCTTCCAAATGAGTTATTTCCGAATAAGTCTTTTCCAAAATAACAATTTCCCTATCTTGACTTCTTTGAATGACTTATTTTGATTTGTGATTAAATTTTATTTGTTTATCTAAATAGTTTGAGTTTGCCTTGCTCTCCTAAAATATCCTAAATTACTGAACCTCTTTATTCATGGTCTTGTTGGCCAGTCAACCCAGTAAGCCGTTTTCAAACATGAACAAACACGTGCGAATACAAAACAAAATACGCAGTGATATGTTGCATAAATAAATAACGAAAATACAAGACATATAGTCGGATGCGACCTAGGTTGCATCACTCGCATTGTGGATGCTACTTCAACAGCCTCCTCTAGCACTCTCACCGGCGAGCTACCTTACCAGCTCCAACATTCTCACCTGTCCTTAGCAAGCCGCCATCAATTGCAGCACTTGTTTGTGTCATTTTCACTCATCTTCATGGAACCAAATTGTTCATCAGAAAAATACACCCTCAAAAATAATTGATGTTGCCCAAATTTTGGAATTGGTTATACTGATACGTCCAAATTAATTCAAATAAGATGGAGCATTTGGGATTTAAAATGCTCAAAATCAATATCATTCTAACTAATTCTAGACCATTCTCCAATCTCGTCCTTATAGTCTGCAAGAAAAAAATTTATGTTTCTTTCTGGACAACGACTCAACTGAGCCGCAGTCAATGAAAACTACTTGATCCCAGTAATCAAGGAACCCATGGACTCCACTGGGTCGTGCATTTTACTAAGCCCAAACTGCAGTTAAATTACCCCAGATGTAGGTTCGTGCGGGGAGATCCAAGGGACAACTTTTAAAACTCATGATGGGCACAATGAACTCCTTGAGATATCTTTTGACCCATCACGGAAATCAAATGATCCCTTCATCAAATGGGGATACGATATAGGAGTACTCTTTACGGACCTATAGCAAGCCCTTGCCGTTGCCTCGAATCTCAAAATACCTGATTTTAGTAAGTGTTGTTGAATATTTGAAACTCAAAGAACTTACCTATTGCACTCTATTTGAAGGTTTTACCACCGCATCTACGCAATTGCAAGAGGAACTATTAATCATTCAAACTAGCTTGTGGGAATGAAAATTTATATTGCTTACTATATTTAAAAATTCAATTGCAATGATGAGACGAATCAATTTCAACCTTCTTGCGTGGATTGAGCAAACGAGGTTACTTCATAGTGTGAGTACAAGTCAAAACAAAAAAAACTTGGAGTTGTGAAGTATGAAGAGGGTGTTATTATATTTAGTGGAGGAATAATCTCACTGGCCTACAATTCAAGGACACGGTTTTCTATCATATTTCAGAATTTTCAAGATTTTTTAGACAATTCTATGGATTTCACTATGACAATCATGTAGAAGCTTCAATAATATTATAGGGAATTGTAGGAGAGTCTAGTATGTGGAGGCGAAATTTGGGACCTTCTGGCAAGCACTAGATGTTCAGATTATTTGTGAATTGAGTGATTTCCTGTGTCTTCTAGAAAATTCAATGTGCTCTAGACATTGGAACATTTCTGAGTAGTGTGGATAGTTCCAGAATTTAGTAGATCGGCCTTTAATGTAGGATTAAGTAGTGTGTAAGCAATTCTAGTAAGTCATGTATGGGAGAATTATAAATCGTAAATATTGGAGGAAAAAGGCCAAGTTTGGAGTTAAAGATCAAATCACCAAGTTATAAGCTGGCAAGTTTGAGTAGGCAATTAGAAGTGCTATTCCTTCTCTCCTATTAACACTTTCTTTCAGTTTCTTTCCTCCCTACGCATATTCACACTCAATTCTAAGAAGAGGCAAACTTAAATAAGTCACAGGAGGCGATTAAATGAGCAAGTGCCGCACACAACATTGCTAAGCGAGGAAGATCGTGACAAACAGCTCTCAAATGAAAACAATCAATGCAACCACACAAACAAAAGAACTGTGAAATTAGCAAATGCACCCAATTTAGCAGTAAGTCGGATGTGTAACTCGAACCTTGGACTTTCGTCGGTGCCAAAAGCCGCTTACGGAACATAGATGAAAAAATCCTAGAGGTGCTTCCGGCGATGAACCGAGAAGCAGGATCCACGAGTTTCGAGAGCCATCCTCTACCGCTTATAGCATCCGTCTCCATACGACGCATCCCTCGAGCTGCCGATGGGGGACGGTCATAAGGCGTTGCTGCGGGTCGCCGGAACGGCCGACGCCGAAATTTACCGCCGGAGCCCCCCTCATATACCGGCGGATCCATCAATGGAACCGGTCAGTGCGAATAGCGAAGAAGCGGCGATGGAGGAAGAGAGGACCCTTTCCGAACCAGTAGAGAGCGGGCCACAGCGGGAAAGCAGGGGAGAGAGTGTCGCGAGCAAAAGATATCGGTCGGAGAGAGAAGAACTCGAGAAAACCCTAGCTTTCAGGGCGGGGGAGAAAGAGAAATGATATTTCAATAAGTATATATATTTAGTCCGCATCCGTATCTTCCTACGTAGGAAAGTCTTAAGTATTTATACGTGTCACGCTGATAATACTGGGGTCAACGGTACGGTGTAATTTTGAGTGCAGTGAGATCATTCATTTTGAAATATTTTTAGGGGTAATTTGCAGAATACACCTTAGAATTATAGGATTTTTGCAAAATACACCCCTCCTAATTAGATAAAGACCGACAAAATGCACCCCCCACAGGGTGCATGTACAACCCGTATTCGTCGAGTGGGCCCCCAGCCAACTGGCGAAACCTGGGGTGTCCGGATCATTCGCCGGGTCACTCGCCCATGCTAAGGAAGGTAAAAATGCCCCCGAGTTGGTGGGGTGAGCTGTAGGAGAGAAGACGCTAGGCGAGTGGTGCCCTCACGGACCACTCGCCCAAAAGCGTGGGCATTCGCCCAGCCAGGCGGGTGCCCAACGATGGTGCCCTCACGGACCACTCGCCCAAATGGGTGTGAGGGGAAAATGACCATAATACCCCTGGTGTGCTGCAAATAGCCCTTCGGAACAGCGGAGTTAGGCTATTAGCAGACCAATTGGGGGTGCGGTTAGTAAAATTAAAAGGCGGATTCGGGCTATTTACAGACCAGCCTAGGAAAACTATAAATAGACCCTTAAGGGCACCTTGGAGGAGATCCGATTTTAGAGAATCCTCTCCTCTAGGCTACTTTTTGTTGGCAGTCAGTGCCCTCCAAGGTGCCCGGTTGAACTTTGGTTTGGGGAGGGGAAGCTCTCTAAGATCTTCCGGGTGTGTGGCGGGACCTCCTCGCTTCAGCCTTGGGTCTATTCCGTTTCCAGCATCCACCATCAGGAGAGTCTAGTGAGGGAGAAATAAGCATCGGCTACTCCCCCAGTGGGTCCGAACTCAAGAGACCAGTTGCTGGTTTCAACATTTTTGGTGCGGTGAGCGTGGACCGTAGCCGGTGAAAGAAAATCTCAAGCTAGTTTCGATGACGGGAGATGGAGGAAATGGTTCTGACTCAGGTCACTCGCAACCACCAGCGGCAGGGGAGTGGCTTGAGATGTTTGAGAAGTTCAAGCGAGAGGTCCTGCAGACAGTTCTCGCAGCAAGGAGCGAGTGCGAGACCCCGGCGGTCCCAGTGGTCCCGCCTTTGCAGATTGGCGAGAACGCACCGGGGCAGCGGCCGGGGAAGGAGGTGCCAGCAGAAGGAAGCGCGCGAGATCTCCCCGGACGGCAGCTGTTCAGCCGCCCGGCGAGTGCCGAGGTGTGTGAGTTGGTCCCGCGCGAGAGGACCACTCGCCGAGCGGGGGAAGGGAGCCCCTTTTGCGAGATGATCCTCTCGGCCCCAGTGCCAGAGGGGTTTCGTGGGCCGGAGATGTCCTACTACACCGGCAAGGAGGATCCAGTTGTGCACCTACAGTGGTTCGAGGACATGACATCAATCCTTCCCATGTCGGATTCTTTTCAATGTCGGCTCTTCGCAACCACCCTGAAGGAGAAAGCAAGGGACTGGTTCCACCAGCTTCCCACAGGTTCCATCTACGCGTTCGATGATCTGCGCTGAAGCTTCCGACTGCGTTTCTCGACGTCAAAAAAGAGGAAGAAGGATGCGGAGGCTCTCTTCAAGATCAGGCAGAGGGAGGGGGAATCCCTGGCCAAGTACGTGGACAGGTTCCAGGAGGAGATACACCTAGTGCAGGAGGTGCCGGGATTCGCCCTCCAGATGGCATTCATCGTAGGGCTGCGAGAGGGGTTCTTCAAGATGGACCTGAAGAGAAGACCTCCTGTATCCTTCGAGGAGTTGATGGAGAGAGCCGCGGAGGAGATTGAAGGGGAGGCAGTCAACCCCGAATTCTACAAAAGGTTGGCAAAGATGAGCGAGCCCGAGGCGAGGCAGCCAGAGGGAAGAAGGCGAGAGGAACCTAGGAGCCAGGGATTCGAAAGACCACCTCGGGTTTGGAGGAACCAAGAGTCCAACAACAGGTTGGGCTGGAGGAATCAGGAAGGACCGGCGCGAGGTCAGGATGAAAGGTACCAAGGAAGGGAGGCAGGAGGAGTGAATCAGGGGTGGAGGCAGGGTCCCAGACCCCCTCACCCCCCGAGGGAGCAAGCCATGGCGGTAGGCCGAGGGAGAAGAGGTAGAGGAGAAAGAGGAGGAAGAGGAAGAGCGGGAAGAGAGGACAGGGTGGCGTTGCCTTACTGTGACTTTCATCAGGAAGAAGGTCACGCGATCGCCACCTGCCCAGAGTTCTTGGAGATGAGGGAAAGAGGACAGCCACGGCGGCAGCAGGCCAGAATTGAGGAAGTGCTCCCGGAGGCAGAAGAGGACCGGTGTGAGGATAGGGCAGATACAGGAACCAGGGAGGGAATCAGGGTGATTCACGGTGGGGTTGGGATAGAGGCCTCTCGCAAGAGAAGCTTCCAGGCCATGTTCCGAAGGGACGTCGCGTCGACTTCCCAGACCCCACCCCCCTCTGAGAAGCTCACCTTCTCCTCAGAGGATATGTCGGATTACGAGGACCCATTCTGCGACGCCCTGGTGATCCAGACAGCGATAGAAAACTTCACGGTCTCTCGGATCCTGGTGGACAACGGGAGCTCGGTGAATGTGATCTTCAAAAAAGCTTTCGACGCAATGGAGGTAGAGAAGAAAAGGGTGCAGGCCTCCGACGGACCACTGTTTGGTTTCTCGGGGGAGCGGAAGGGGGTCGAGGGAGGCGTAGGTCTCCAAGTGACACTGGGAGGGGTCCCCAGGAACTGCCGGTTCGTCATCGTGGACGCTCCGAGCAGCTACAATGCCATCTTTGGACGCCCCCTCATCAGCGCCTTCCGATGCGTGCCTTCATCGTACCATCAGTGCTTAAAGCTCCATAGTGGAGGAGTCCAGATCCGCGTCCGAGGAGATGCTAAGGTGGCGAGGCAGTGCTACGTGACTGCCGTCAACACCATTTCATGGATGGCGGATGCCGAGAAGATGGATGAAGAGATGGCGAGGCCGGAGGGGCCAGGAGAAGAAGTGGAGAAGAGAGAAGTAGGGGGAGAGGGCGATGCCCGAGAGGAGAATATGGAGGTCGCTCGGGAAGAGCAGGATGTCGAGCCGGTGGAGGCGGAAGGAGCTGCAGAGGAAAAGGCATGGGAGGATGGGCGAGAAGCAAAGGGTCAGTGGGAAGAGCCAACCCGGCTCGAGGCGGCAGAAGAGGTGATAGAGATGGAGGTTACCACCCAGGCAGGAAGGGTGGAGAAGGTGCGGATCAGCGGGGGCCTCGGCCCGGAGGACCAGAGAAGGATGCTGGAGTGCATCCAGAAGAACGTGGACATCTTCGCATGGAGCGCAGCGGACATGCCAGGCATCGAGGCGGACGTGGCTTGCCATCGTCTCAACCTCGATCCAGAAGCCCGCCCCATCCGGCAGAAGAGAAGGACTATAGCCGACAAGCTCGAAGGACCGATCCGCGAGGAGGTGGCGAAACTCCTCGAAACAGGTTTTGTAACGGAGATCCAGTATCCAGGTTGGGTCTCCAATGTCGTAATGGTAAAAAAGGTCGATGGCCGCTGGCGTATGTGTGTGGACTTTTCATTGTTAAATAAGGCCTGCCCTAAGGATTGTTATCCCTTGCCTCGGATCGACGCGCTGGTTGACTCAGCCGTCGGTTTTTCTGTGATGAGTTTTTTGGATGCTTTTTCAGGTTATCACCAAATAAGAATGCACCCCCCGGACGTCAGAGATGTCTCGTTCATCACCAGGGAGGGATGCTACTGTTATAAGATGATGCCCTTCGGGCTGAAAAATGCAGGAGCAACCTACCAGAAGATGATGGATCGGGTATTTAAGAAGCAAAGGGTAAGGAACCTGGAGGTCTACGTGGATGACCTTATGATAAAGAGCAAGTGTGTGAGCTCTCACATCCGGGACCTCGAGGAGACCTTCGCCACCCTACGCAAGTACAAGATGTGCCTGAACCCCCTGAAGTGTGTGTTCGGAGCCAGCAAAGGGAAGTTCATGGGGCACCTTCTCACCCCCTGGGGGGTAGAACCTAACCCGGACAAGGTTAGGGCTATAATGGAGCTGGGGTCGCCACGGAACGCCAAGGAAGTTCAACGCTTGACCGGAAGACTCGCCGGGCTGAACAGGTTTCTCTCTCGGGCCGGGGAAAGATGCTCCCCCTTTTTCAAAGCGCTACGAGGCAACCAGAAATTTGAGTGGACAAGAGAATGCGAGGAGGCCTTGAAGAGCCAACTCACCAAGGCTCCACTACTACAAAGTCCCAAAGAGGGGGAGGATCTACATCTATATCTCGGGGTCGGGGCGGAGGCCGTAAGCTCCGTCCTGGTTCGGGAGGAAGATAAGAAGCAGCTGCCAGTCTACTACGTAAGCAGGGTCCTGAGGGAAGCGGAGCTCAGGTACCCAATTTTAGAGAAGTTGGCCTTTGCCCTGGTCATCGCAGCAAGGAAGCTTAGGCCATACTTCCAGGCCCATTCGATCCAAGTAGTGACGGATCATCCTCTCCGCCAGATCTTCGAAGGAGTGGAGCACTCAGGAAGACTCGCAAAATGGTCAATAGAGCTAAGTGAATTCAACATTACCTTTGTCCCTCGATTATCTATGAAGGCGCAGGTGGTGACTGATTTCATGACAGATTTCGTGGCCGAGATGAAAGAAGACGGAGCCCCTCGTCACGTTCCATGGAAGCTGCTGGTGGACGGGGCTTCGGGCAAGAATTCTCTCGGAGGAGGGGTGGTGCTGGAGAGTCCCCACGGAGTAAAGATAGAGCAGACACTAGTGATACACTTCCCAATCACCAACAACCAGGCGGAGTATGAGGCAGTAATCGCCGGCCTGCGGTTGGCCCGGGAGCTCGGGGTCCATGACGTGGAGGTCCTCACTGACTCCATGATAATAGCTTCTCAGATAAGGGGAGAGTTCGAAACAAGGGAACCTGTGCTCATGAGGTACTTAGCAAAAGTCAAAGGTCTCGTGGGGACGTTCAAAACTTTCTCCATCCGGCACGTCCATCGAGAGGAGAGCACCCCGACAGATCAGTTGGCAAAATCTGGTCCTTGAGCCGGGGGAACCCTAACGGACCTATTCCGTCCTTCGATCGAAGAGAGAGAGCTCATGGAAGTAGAACAGCGGCCCTCCTGGAAGGATCCCTTCGTCACCTTCCTTGCAACGGGAAAATTTCCGGAAGAAGTTTCGGACCAGAGGCGCTTCCGGTATAAGTCTGCCTACTACGTGCTCCATGAGGGTAACTTGTATCGGAAGACCCTCTCAGGCCTCCTGGCCCGATGCATCTCGGAGGAAGAGGTCCCAAAGATCTTGGAAGAAGTTCACTCCGGCGAGTGCGGCAGCCACTCGGGGAGCAGGATGTTGGAAGCAAGGATAATAAGGCAGGGGTACTTCTGGCCAACCCTAAGTAAAGACGCGGCAGCCTTCGCCAAGAGATGCCAAAAGTGCCAAATGTTCGCCCCGCTTCAGCTCATGCCAGCTCAGCGGCTAAAGAGTATCACGGCGCCCTGGCCATTCGCCATATGGGGAATGGACCTGGTAGGACCCTTCCCCCAGGCTAGTGGACAGAGGAGATTTCTCCTAGTCATGATTGACTATTTCACAAAGTGGTTGGAGGTCAAGGCGTTGGCTAAGGTCACCTCCCAGGTAATCCGCAACTTCGTATGGGGGGAGATCATTTGTCGACACGGGCTTCCGCGGGCCATAGTCACGGATAATGGACCGCAGTTCGCAAGCGAGGCATTCATCGGCTTCTGTGGCCAGTTGGGGATAGACCTTAGGTTTGCGTCCGTTCACCATCCCAGGAGCAACGGGCAGGTGGAGGCGACGAACAAGGTCATCGTGAACTTGCTCAAGAAGAAGGTGGAAAATCTCAAGGGCAATTGGGTGGAGCAGCTCCCCTCGGTCCTTTGGGCTTTAAGAACCACCCCCAACACCGCCACGGGAGAGACCCCTTTCAAGCTCTCTCACGGCTGCGAGGCCGTCATCCCCATAGAGTTCGAGGTTATGACACCACGGGTAAAAGTCGCCTCACATGGAGAGAAAGGTTGGAGAGCCGAGAACGAGGAGGAGTTGCGACTCTCCCTCGACCTCATCGAAGAAGCCCGGGATCGAGCAGCCATCCATCAAGAAGAGGTCAAACGGCGGATGGCCAAGTATTTCGACAGGCACGTCAGGATCAAGCAGTTCGAGAAGGGAGATCTGGTACTCAAGAAGGTCGACGCGGCTGGGAGGTCCGCCGCGGTGGGAAAACTTAACCCCAACTGGGAAGGCCCCTATGTCGTGGAAGAGGCACTAAAGTCCGGGGGGTATCGCCTTCAGAATGTGGAGGGCCAACCCCTCGGCCACACATGGAGTGGCGACGACCTTAAACGTTTTTATCCTTAATACCATGTAGCAACAATGATTTTTGAATAAAAACATTTTGTTTAAACTATGTGTATAAAAATGATGCTACAGCTCGCAGGAGAGATCCTAAAAGTTCAAGAGGTTGGCCCCGAGCAGACCCGCTGTCCAGGCTCTCACCTAGCTGGCAGGTCCGAAGGCTCACTCGGCGGCAGGTTCCATGTTCCAGAGGTTGGCCCCGAGCAGACCCGCTGTCCAGGCTCTCACCTAGCTGGCAGGTCCGAAGGCTCACTCGGTGGCAGGTTCCATGTTCCAGAGGTTGGCCACGAGCAGACCCGCTGTCCAGGCTCTCACCTAGCTGGCAGGTCCGAAGG
Organism: Dactylorhiza incarnata; assembly: GCA_033032865.1. NCBI lineage: Eukaryota > Viridiplantae > Streptophyta > Magnoliopsida > Asparagales > Orchidaceae > Dactylorhiza > Dactylorhiza incarnata. The sequence continues at coordinate 1,259,896 of JAWHQI010000403.1, read as the reverse complement.
CTCACTCGGTGGCAGGTTCCATGTTCCAGAGGTTGGCCCCGAGCAGACCCGCTGTCCAGGCTGTCACCTAGCTGGCAGGTCCGAAGGCTCACTCGGCGGCAGGTTCCATGTTCCAGAGGTTGGCCCCGAGCAGACCCGCTGTCCAGGCTCTCACCTAGCTGGCAGGTCCGAAGGCTCACTCGGCGGCAGGTTCCATGTTCCAGAGGTTGGCCCCGAGCAGACCCGCTGTCCAGGCTCTCACCTAGCTGGCAGGTCCGAAGGCTCACTCGGTGGCAGGTTCCATGTTCCAGAGGTTGGCCCCGAGCAGACCCGCTGTCCAGGCTCTCACCTAGCTGGCAGGTCCGAAGGCTCACTCGGTGGCAGGTTCCATGTTCCAGAGGTTGGCCCCGAGCAGACCCGCTGTCCAGGCTCTCACCTAGCTGGCAGGTCCGAAGGCTCACTCGGTGGCAGGTTCCATGTTCCAGAGGTTGGCCCCGAGCAGACCCGCTGTCCAGGCTCTCACCTAGCTGGCAGGTCCGAAGGCTCGCTCGGTGGCAGGTTCCATGTTCCAGAGGTTGGCCCCGAGCAGACCCGCTGTCCAGGCTCTCACCTAGCTGGCAGGTCCGAAGGCTCGCTCGGTGGCAGGTTCCATGTTCCAGAGGTTGGCCCCGAGCAGACCCGCTGTCCAGGCTCTCACCTAGCTGGCAGGTCCGAAGGCTCACTCGGTGGCAGGTTCCATGTTCCAGAGGTTGTCCCCGAGCAGACCCGCTGTCCAGGCTCTCACCTAGCTGGCAGGTTCGAAGGCTCACTCGGTGGCAGGTTCCATGTTCCAGAGGTTGGCCCCGAGCAGACCCGCTGTCCAGGCTCTCACCTAGCTGGCAGGTCCGAAGGCTCACTCGGTGGCAGGTCCTATGTGAAAGAAAAAGAAGGCCCCGAGCAGACCCGCTGTCTAGGCTCTCATCTAGCTGGCAGGTCAGAAGGCTCACTCGGTGGCAGGTTTTAAGTGCCCAAGGGATGATCTCGAGAGCATTCGCACAGACCACGCGCGGGAGAAATGACCTCACTTCACTTTCAAGATTACCTAAGCGAAACCCCGGTTTGGGCGAATGGTAAGGAAGTGCGAGTAGGGGAGGCAGCGGAAAGCGAAAAGGAAGAGACACGCCCAGGTCACCCTCGAGCATTCGCTAGGTGGCCGGGCAGTTGCACTTGTCTAAACGTCCTAGCGAGCCTAACGAGGTGTTGCGGCGAATGAGAAAGAATCAACGTCCTAATGAGCCTAGCGAGACATTGCGGCGAATGAGAAAGAATTAACGTCCTAGCGAGCCTAACGAGGTGTGGCGGCGAATGAGAGGAAAGCTTAGAATAACACAAATTGTAGTCAATATATATATCTTTTAAAGGCACTCGCCCATTTAAGATTACAGTCAAAAGGATAAATGCAAAAAGAGAAAATACAAGAGGCCCTTCTCAAGGATCAACAGATTTCTCGCTTGAAGATCCGTCGCTCTCACCAGAGTCTGGGGTGAGGGCGTCTTCTCGCGGCCCGACGTGGTCGTCCTCCGGAAAGGGGATTGGAATGTAAAGCTCGGGGATGACTTGGCGAGCGGAAAGGCGTTCGGCCTCCGCCTTCAGGTATCCCGCTCGCCGCAGCACCTGCAGCGCATGCTTGACGGCATTCTGCGCGTTCTCTTGCATCAGCTGCTCCAACTCATGATGGGGATAAAAATGGCCCCCGCTCCCCGGGTTGAGTGCTGACGCACCAGCCTCTCGCAATCGCTGGACTTCGGCTTTGGCCAGGCGGATTTCATCCTCAAGGCCAGCCACCCGAGCGCGGAGCATCTCGGCAACCGTGGTATCCTGAAAACAATAACAAAGGTAGTAAGAATAAAGTGTCAATCGGCAACAAGTCACTCGCGGGAAAGGAGAAAACATACCTCTGCGACAGGGCGGTCGGCGAGAAGAGTCTCCGCAGCCGCCAGCTTAGTCCTAAGTTCCCTCGCCTCAGTAGAAGCAACGGACCGGGACTCCTCAACCTCCGCCAAGTCTCGCGCCAGTTTGATGCTCCGGCGCGAAGACATGTGCGTGAGCTCGAGCGCCCGCAGCATGGCCCTAGCACTCTCATGAGCGAGAACCTGGGTCGTCTCGGCATCATAGACTTCGGCGTCTTCTCGGCCATAGAGGGCATACGCGATGGCGTAAGCCTCACCGCTGGCGAGATCGCTCTCTATCCACGACGGATGGAGGGTGGAGAGCGAGACCCGGTTAGCATTCCTGTCCCACTTGACCAGGGGAGCCCCCGAGGGGTCCCTGTACTTCTCGCCGCTGGGGAAGTTCTGACGGTCCCTGGGAAGTGGGGGCGGCGGCAACGACGGTCCCGCGCGAGGGATCGTCTCTCCTGGCGCACTCGTCCCCAGGGCTTGGATCTGAGCACCCATCCCGAGGGTCTCGTCCAGGACTCCCTTCCCCTTGGCTTCTTGGAAGAAGAAGAAGAGGACAGCACCGCTGGCTTGCGCTTCTTTCCGCCAGGCTTGGAGGAAGAGGGTTCCTCCCGACAGGCATCCGCGGCGGCCTGTGCGAGAGAGAGGGAGGATCCGGAGGGACGCGGCGGATGAAGGGGGAACTGGCGCACACCTGCATAATATAGCAAATGGTTCTAGCGAATGATGTAAAAATCACAAAGCGAAAGCAAATGAAGTCTCGAACACTTACCCTCGCCCTGCGGAATGGGCGGAAGCGAGTTGACGTTGCGCCGGAGATGGACGAGATCCATCCCGTGCTCCAGGATGTATTGGTGAAGTTTGGCCTCGTGCCCCCTAGGGTCGGGGGATGGAAGGTGGACTCCTCCTCCTGCACCGGCGCGAGAAGAGTGTTCCCCAGGTTCCCGCTTACGAAAATAAAGCGGCGAACCCAGTCATGGTTCTTGTTCGGGAGCCCGTAGTGCTTTAGGGGGCTCAGTCCCGAGAAGAATGAGATACCGTTGGTGCAGCGGAAGGTATAGAGCTTGCGGAAGACGGGCAACGAGAACTCGATTCCCTCTTCTCGCAGGTAGCTCGCGTACCCGACCAACATAGCGATGGAGTTGGGGTTGAGCTGGCCAGGCACGACCCCGTAGTATCTGAAGGTCTGGCGGAGCTCCGGCCAGATCGGGAGGCGAAACCCCACCTCGAAATGCTCTAGCGGGATCGCGAGAGCACAAGGCGAGATGGAGTTCAGACGCTCGTCCGGCCTGGGCTTTCGCCCCTCGAAACCCGGCGGGACGTAGTCGGCGTCGGCAGACAGGTAAGCCTCCTCAGAGAGGTCGCAGGAATCGAAAACGTGGTTGGCGAATGCGCTGGCACACTTGGCCCTGCCTTCCGCATCACCACCCATTTTTGCGAGTGAAGAAGGAAAGGGGAACAACAGATAAGGAAGAAGCGCGAGTGCTAGCGCAAGGAAAGAGAGCGGATGGTTAGGTATTTAATACGATGGTTGAAAGACTTATTTATAGAGGGACTAAACGACGTTTGGGCTTTCGAGGCCACGGGAGTGCGGATAGCCATCACGCCTTCCCGACACCTCGAAGCCCGAGCCGGTCCCTCTCGCCCGTTAATGGTAAACGCCCTATGTCTATTCATTCCGCGGCTACGCAACGAGGAAGAGCATCCGACTATAAGTTATCACTCGGCAATACCCAAGCAAAGCTATGAGATACGAAAAACGAATAAGGAAGCATTCGCGGAGCATAGAGCAATTATTACAGACAAATATAACGTTCAAACAAACATTCGCAGCATAAAGTAAAAAAAGGAAACAATAAGAGGGGTGGACGTAGGGTAGGTCAGATCTCCTCCCAGATCCACCGACCTCGCTTTCGCGACCTAGCCTCCATGGGCATTCGCGGGCGGCGATAAGCGAGCATACTGGTGATTTCCTGGGAAGCAAGGTGGAGTTGGTCCCGGGCTCGCGCGGCATGCCTTTCGGGAGACAACTCCCCTCCTTCACCCCCCAGCCGCTCCACCGCCGCGAGAAGATGCGAGTGATTTCGTCGAAGGTCCTTCAGCTCCCGTGTGACTCCCAGCCGCACCTCATCCATCTGACCGGCGACGTTTCGCTGGATATGGATAAGCTTCCCCAGGACCTCCGAGATCCGATCCTTCAGGGTCGCGTGATCCGAGGAATCACCCAGGAAGTCAGCGAGATCCCCAGGGGAAGGGAGAGGCGAGAGCATTCCCTCTCCCCCCTCGTAGTAGGAGTCGAAGTGGGAGGCTTCTCGATAGCCTGCGAAATCAAAATTAAGTCAGTTGCAATAAAATATGCGAATGTTATGGGATCAGAGGAGTAAAAACTAACCGGGGACGGGTTCCCTCGGCCCTGAAGGGCGAGACGAATGAGGGAAGACCGCAGACAAACCCGCGGAAGGTGGCAGGACCTTCCCTCTCCCCGGACGGTAAGGCGGAGGGGGAGCCGGAGCATCCGCATGGTCATCAGCACGGAGATGCTGATCCAGCTCTCGCTCAGGAGAGACCCTCCGTTCATTCGCGGTGACAGAGGGGTTCACCTGAGCAGGGGGACTTGGAGGAACGGAGTCCCGCAGCGGGACGTCAGGGTTGAGGGCTGCGAAAAGGTAATGGTTAGTAACCGACAACATAAAAGGAAAAAGCGAGAAGGTTCACAACTCACGGGATTGTGGTACAGTCTCCCCAGGAGGAGGCGGAGGAGCAAGATCCAGATCGGGAGGAGGTACCTCGTCCGCGGGAGGTGGCACTACCACACTGCTCAAAACGGCCCCATGGCCGTCCTCCGGCACCAAAGCCCCCTGCGAATGGTCAGAGTCAACGCAGGGTAACGGACAGGAACTAAATGGAGACAGGAGGAATTCTCATACCGACATCACAGGGTCCGGAAGGGCATCCGCCAGAGTGTTCGCCGGTGGAGTCTCCGCCGGAGACTCCGAGGCAGTCTCGCCTCTCTGACGATTCAGCCGAATCGTCTTGGCTCGACGCGAGACGTAGGGGGCGCTCGGATCCCTTTTGGACATCAGCCAGGGGGCAAATTTGGATGCCCTGGGGGCAGTTGCAGCTTGGGCCGCAGCCAGGCGGTCGATCATCTCTCGCGAGAGGGGTTTCGCAGAAGGTTTGTGGAAAGACATTAGGAAGTGGAGAAACTCCGAGCCAAGATGGAAGAGTGGTCCAGAAAAACCTGACATGAGGATATATATATAAGGAGGCAGTGGGACCCACGGAATCTTATGGATCCGGTCAGCAAGCACTCACCGAATACAGGGTTGGACTGTTCTTTACGACCGTAGGAACCGCTCGTAAAGAGCGGGGATTGTGTACAACCCGTATTCGTCGAGTGGGCCCCCCAGCCAACTGGCGAAACCTGGGGTGTCCGGATCATTCGCCGGGTCACTCGCCCAGGCTAAGGAAGGTAAAAATGCCCCCGAGTTGGTGGGGTGAGCTGTAGGAGAGAAGACGCTAGGCGAGTGGTGCCCTCACGGACCACTCGCCCAAAAGCGTGGGCATTCGCCCAGCCAGGCAGATGCCCAGCGAATGGTGCCCTCACAGACCACTCGCCCAAATGGGTGTGAGGGGAAAATGACCATAATACCCCTGGTGTGCTGCAAATAGCCCTTCGGAACAGCGGAGTTAGGCTATTAGCAGACCAATTGGGGGTGCGGTTAGTAAAATTAAAAGGCGGATTCGGGCTATTTACAGACCAGCCTAGGAAAACTATAAATAGACCCTTAAGGGCACCTTGGAGGAGATCCGATTTTAGAGAATCCTCTCCTCTAGGCTAGTTTTGGTTGGCAGCCAGTGCCCTCCAAGGTGCCCGGTTGAACTTTGGTTTGGGGAGGGGAAGCTCTCTAAGATCTTTCGGGTGTGTGGCGGGACCTCCTCGCTTCAGCCTTAGGTCTATTCCGTTTCCAGCATCCACCATCAGGAGAGTCTAGTGAGGGAGAAATAAGCATCGGCTACACCCCCAGTGGGTCCGAACTCAAGAGACCAGTTGCTGGTTTCAACAGTGCAAAGTGTCAGTTTTTTCTAATTGAAGTGCATCTTATCAAATTTAATAATTTGAGGTGCATTTTTTTGCAAAATTTTGTTAGAAATAATAATTATGTAGGTCACATCTGTTAATTATGCGCGTTAATGGGTTGTCATTAACATCGACCCAATTTATGTGATTTAATTAATTTGATCGATTACGTTTCATACTGTATGGACGGCTTAAATAATGTGTTGATACTAGGCGTCATTTATATTTATATGATGGGTTTAAATGTAAATGATCGCATTAGGGTTTAGTTATAAATAAGTTATGGTCCCGGGTAACAAGACATCACATTCACTCTCATTCAGTTCTAGCATTCCATCGCTGGAGAGAGCCTAAGGCGGATGAGTCGTCTTCTTCGTCAGAACCTTGTAGACTTGGAAGATCTGTGACCGCAATAATCGATTTACATGGATTCAGGTATGCTTCCGCTCATGTTTTCTCCATCTCGATGTTTCGACTGGAGCGAATCCGTCTCCGTCATGATATCACGGATTGACCCTAACAAAACCTACATTTCAATGGTGCATTAATTTACCCTATTTTTAAATTGAAAAGTAACTTCTTGTTCCCCAATTTAAAATTTTTTAAAAAAAATTGGCTCTTTAAGTTTGGACAAAATGTCACCATCATGTATGTTTACTAATACAATGGCTACGAACGCCACCAAAAAAAGAAGGATATTTTTGAACATAAAAGCAGTTCATAACCACCGTGTTTTCGGCCGACACCGCCGTGTCAAACGGAGTCTTTATGTACAACCAAATTTAATCATTATTTTTTCGTTCACATGTTAAGAGTTGCTAAACCAAAATATATTAAAATTAAATTATAAGTCTTAAATATAAATAAAATTTCATACAAAACCCTTCAAAATCTTGTATGTACTTCAATATCATAGTATAGCCAGGATATAAGGTTTCTCCGAGGCATTTTATCAAACAGGTTGTAGGCATCAACAATTGAACCGCATCTGATGTATGCATCCAGCAACTTGTCATAAACCATGATCCCAACAGTAGCTCCCGCGGTCTCGAAAATATGATCGCGAACACTTGTCGTAGATTCCAGATACTTGATATCAGCAAAGAATTGTAGTAAATACAAGCACCTAGACGCAAACTCCGCATTTAACCAAATATATGAAAACTTTCATGGCCAATATTACCACTTAAACATTAAAAGAAGGCTTTGGCCTTAGTTCTTTTTATAGCAAGTGTAGTTCTAATTCAGAAAATAAACACAACTTTTCATATAGTATATTTCGAGCGGTTAATTCATTTTGCGTGGCTTCCATTTATAACAATTCGAGAGGCAAAACATGATCTACTTCTTCCCAATTTTGTGTGTGTCATTTGCTGCAGTAGATTCGTAGAGATTACCTCGAAGCCGACTCCAGTGATGGTCAAAAATGCTTGATCTCAACTTCAAAGACCATTTTCTAGCTGAGGCGAAAATATTACTAACTGATTAGACTGAGTTTTCACTGGCTGTGCAAGCGATACCCGTGAGTATAACTTTCTTACTAAACTATTCTCAATTCTAGTATGTATTTTTGCTTTAAACTGGATTGCAATTGATATCTTTGTAATTCTTTGCCTCGAGGTATTTGTACGTGTAATTTATCGTATTGTGTCGGATTATCTATGAATAACAAAATATAAATTTTAACTGATTCTTGTAAAATTGGAGCTTGAACCCAACAGCTTGGGCTCCGTTTGTTTCGGCAGTGATGTTCTGAAACGCTGGGACTTGGGAATGAGAGTGATGGGACAAACAATTCATTAAGCTATTACTTGGAGTAGTCAAAATTTTACACCTCTTTAGCATTAAAGCCTACTCGCAAAATATTATGACGTTGCGCATTATGACATTCCGTCTTAATATTGATAAAAATAGGTCAAGTCCGACAGCTTTTAATGTTATTATCTTCAATTTCATCACACCACATAAGGATCAAAATATATTTGTTATTAGTGTTTTTCTTTTGTTTAATATATATAACTTTACTGCATTATGCATAAAATCTTCATTAATTGGTATATGCATTATGCATGTGTTTCGCATTGATACTTTTGTGTGGGAATTCGGGCTAGCCAGTAGCCACTAGTCCTAAAAGCATTGATCGGGAATAATCTCTCTATCGGACACAATAATCTCGCCTTTTTTTGTTAAAATTTGCATTCGACGTGACAAAAAATAAAATACGGGATGACAAATAGAAGATGCGTTGTCGCATCGGGCACGGAAATTGAGGGTGATGGGGCATTTTGCTCCGATGAGAGTTTGAAAAAATAAGTTATCATCATAAAATATGTGTTTGATATGACGGTAGTTATAACCTAGTAGAAAAAGCTAATTAAAATTAAATTAAATTTATAATAAATTTTACTTTATTATATACGAGTCAGACTTCGCTCGCCCCCGACGGGTTTCACGCGGGCGGGCTTCTCCTGCCCTTGCGCCCACAACGTATACACATGAGTACTCAAAATGATCGCACAAAATTTTTAATTAATATTATATAAAAAAAATTTCAAAAACATTTATATTTTAACAAAAAATTATTTTAAAGTAGGTTTAGGAGGTCTAATGATTGCCTACCATAATAGTTGTAGGAAGTCTACTAAAAAACTTTTGGATTTTATGAATTTCAATAGTTATTTTTATTATAGGGATATAGTGTAATTACACAAATAGTTATTATATTTTATAAATTTTCACTTTTTTCATAATAAATGTTAAGTCATTGGAGTAAAAGATTGATGCTATATTTGACAATTTTGAATGTTACACCAAAGACAACTTCTTGCATATAGTAGTTAAAGATATATAGTCAGCGAAATATTTAAAATTAAATTTATATTTAATTTTACTTTATTATATATATATGGTATATGTTTATTTATATTTAATTTTATATTATTTTATATGATGTAGATGCTTATTTAAATTTATTAAAATTGGTTGGAGTCACTTTTTTAGCCTTTAAATATTATTTTAATATTAAAATCAAGCTAAAAGTAGTGAAAATATGGGTCTCCTCAAAAATAGCAACACACCATTCTATTCAAATGGCTGCAGTGTGCAGTGTGCAGCTCCAAATAATCCCTCCCAAACGAAGCCAAAGTCATGAAATTTATGAGGTGTGTTGGATTTACAAGGAACCCAACTTTTCAAAATAAGAGAGAAGAATATGATATTTATGAGGTGTACTGGAGGGTGCATGCTGATTGATTAATTAATTCAATAAAAAATTAATTACAAAAATCAATTAATTGGAGAGGGTGTGCGGGCTTGCTGGAGCGTGCATGCTGTATAGGTTTTGGACAGGCTTGAGGAAGGAGGGGCGTTGTTGTGCAGGGTCTCGAGAAGTGTTAATTAACTAATTACTGCAAGCGTGGGGCTCAAGAAGGGCTCGATTAATTAGTTTGCCCCTTGTTGGATCTGCCGACGTGAGAGACACGACGCAGGGAGAAAGGCGCTGAGCTCGAGGAAATATATGGGAGGCTGCTCGATAGCAGCTTTGTCAGCTCGATGAGAGAGGTTGATTGTAGTGATGGAAGCGGAAAGAAGGCATTGTCAGCGCGTTTCTTCTGCGAGGGTGTTGGCGGTGCGACGTCGAAGGAGCGACAATTGGAGCTGCACAAAGAGGAGCCGTTGGGTTTGGTTGCTGGTTGATGCCCCCCCCCCCCCCCCCCCCGGTCTGCACGACGCCAATGGGGCGCCCTCCTCCTTTCTTGGACAATGTTGGGCTAAGATTTTGTTCCTTCTTTCTCTTTTGATTTCCCACCCCCTGCTGGAGAGGTGCTTCTTTAATTTGTGGGTGATGTTTTGTCAGTCTGTGGCCTCTAGCTAGTGTGCACTTGGTGAGGTATGTGGCACAGACAACTCCTTTAGGCGAGCTTCAGCTCAAAAAGAACAATGTTCTATCCGCAGTTGCTAGAACTGCTTCAGGGGCCAGAGAAGCTCCTACGTCCTTTAGCAAGGTGAGCGCCTGAGCCTGGCGATCCTCCAACTGAAGCATCCACTCTTCCACTGAAAGATGCTAGTGCGGCGATTATCTCCTCAAAGCGCGACATGCTGCCGACAGGCGAGTTGCTGGAGGCTTGATTGTAGGGTTCCTTGTAAGTTGCTCAATCCGCGGCGCGTGCGCTTCCCTTTGTCATTGTTGTCAGTTAAGGGGTGCTTCCGCTCCCGCTCCGCGGAGAGCGCATCCCTACGGAGCGGGGGCGGGAGCGCTCCCTGCGGAGCGGGGGCGGGAGCGCTCCCTGCGGAGCGGGGGCGGGAGCGCTCCCTGCGGAGCGGGCGCGGAAGCGCTCTCTGCGGAGCGGGGACGAGAACGCTCTTTGCGGAGCGGGAGCGGAAGCGCTCTCGACGGAGCGGGTGCGCTCTCCGCGGAGCGGGAGCGGATGCGCTCTCGGATGCGCTCTCGGCGGAGCGGGAGCGGAAGCGCACTCGGCGGAGCAGGAGCGCTCTCTGTAGAGCGGGAGCGGGAGCGGGAGCGGGAGCGGGAGCGGGAGCGCTCTCTGTAGAGCGGGAGCGGGAGCGGGAGCGCTCTCTGCGGAGCGGGAGCGGAAGCGCTCTCCGCGGAGCGGGAGCGGAAGCGCTCTCCGTGGAGCGGGAGCGGAAGCGCTCTCGGATGCGCTCTCCGTGGAGCGGGAGCGGAAGCGCTCTCGGCGGAGCGGGAGCGCTCTCGGCGGAGCGGGAGCGCTCTCTGCGGAGCGGGAGCGGAAGCATCCTCGGCGGAGCGGAAGCGGATGCGCTCTCTGCGGAGCGGGAGCGGATGCGCTCTCTGCGGAGCGGGAGCGGAAGCCCTCTCGTTGGAGCGGGAGCGGGAGCCGAAGCGCTCTCCGCGGAGCGGGAGCGGATGCGCTCTTCCCGGAGCGGGAGCGGATGCGCTCTCTCCGGAGCGGGAGCGGAAGCGCTCTCCGCGGAGCGGGCGGATGCGCTCTCTACAGAGCGGGAGCGGTCCGGCCGGGGCTGCGATGAGAAAACACTTGGTCTGATTGAATCCGAACCCTTTTAGGGGAACCCTATCAAGTCTGATTTGACTCGAATAATTTTAGGAGATATCCTATCAAATTTATACCGTTGAAATCACGGATTGCGACACCCGGACAATGATCAAGCGTTCCAAGTATATTTCTCGATTTCAAGAGTACGTGAAAAAGAAAATGAAAATTATGAGAAGCATATTGGCTATTAGTTAACAGTCCCTCTCCTAAAATATTTTGAGAGTCAACCAACTTTTATCTATCATCAATCCCCATCCAGAAAAAAGCCAGCAACAAGCAACACAAACTGGGACAGCCAGTTACCTAATAAAGGTGCCACTTTAATCCACGAAGCACTCTCCCCGCCACCGGAAATGGGTCTGGCGATGATCGCTTTCACCGGCACTATCGTCCTGGCGGCTATCTACTGCAAGACGAACCCCTTCAAGCACGGCGCCATGGCGGGTTTCCCGGGGTTCGAGACCTACAAGGTGGAGCTAGCGCCGGCGTCGGAAGTTCCCGCGGAGGTGGACGCCGATGACAGGCTCACGGCGGCGGAGGTCCGGTTCGTCGACCAGGTTCAGGGGCCGGAGAGCATCGCCTTCGATCCGCACGGCGGCGGGCCGTACACCGGCGTCGCGGATGGTTGGGTCTTGGTTTGGGATGGGGAAGCGTGGAAGGACTTCGCCTATAGTTCCCCAAACAGGTTAGATGAAAACGCTTTTTGTTTGTTTGTTTAGTGTTTTGAGTTTTATTCATAGAAGTTTCTGGTCACTTAGGTGCCTTGGCCGTGGTTAGTGAGCATGGTTTATCATTTTTGAATGTCAGGCCTCCTTCTAGAATAGCGTCACGGTTAGATGAAAACATTAGGCTCCGTTTGGCACGGCGGTGGCGGTGGTGAATGCGGTGGTTATGAACCGTTGTTCGTGAACGCAGACTATCAAAGAACTTCATCCACTTTTATGTTCAAAATTAGGCTCCGTTTGGTGCGGCGGTGGCGGTTGTGAGCGCGGTGGTTATGAACTGTCGTTCTAGAACGCCCGACCTCACCTAAGGAACTGTTAAACCACCACACTCATTTTCCATTCCAAAACCCGAGTCAAAGATAGGAGAGGTGGGGTCTATTATAAGCACGAGTGGACCGTCTGGGTAGGCGGTGTTGAAGCCAGATAAATCCTAACTCTAAATGTTCGGACCTAAGTGTAGCCGAAGGTTAATGATCCCACAGTTGAACGCCACAACTCTAATGGCTAGAACAAGAGAGAGAGAAATATCTACAAGCACACCCTAGTCGCTTCAGCAAGGAGGTCCCGCCACGTACCCAAAAGTCTAGAAGAGCTTCCCCTCCAAAACTAAAGGCTGAGCTAGGTACGAGGAAGACACGGACTTGACGAGTATCTCGCTTGGGGGGGGGGTCAATCTCTTCCAAAGTGTCATTCCTGGTACCCCTGAGGGTATAGACAAATCCTGGGGGGGAGGGGGGGGGGGGCGGGGGTTACCTGACCATACTCACGAGTTGCTATGGGTACTCACCCATGCTCGCCTCCTTGAGGATGTCCAGTACTTTACTGGCGAGGTCTGTGAATAACCGTCTCCTTAGGCATTTCTGATCTCGACGAATTATAGGTTATACAGGCGGTGTGAGATTAATCTTGACATGTCTTTTCTTGGTTTTTGCTGGACCGTCCAACACGCCCCTCAGCGTGAACCTACCTCTGATACCATGTTAAACCACCACACTCATTTTCCATTCCAAAACCCAGGTCAAAGATAGAAAAGGTGGGGCCTTTGTTTTCTTTTCTTGGTGGCGTTCATAACCGTTGTCATGCTAAACATACATTCTATGATGTTGATGTTTTATACAAACTCACCGGAGTAAAAACTTAACGCCAAACAGAGCCGAAATCTTTTTGTGACCGAGTTCTCAACCGATGCCGTGCCAGAAATATGTTTTCTGTGATGGCCTTTTAGTCAGAAGGCATGTGAGATGAAATGGCACACCAAATGCACATGGTTTAAACATTTTGTTAAGAAACAAATATGGTGTTTTTAATCAGATTTCTAAATTAAGAAAAAATAATTGACATATACCAACGTTAAAGATGCAAATTCTATGGCATGTATACTATATCATGTATTCTCCATCTTCCCAGACCTCACATAAGTAGCTTCATCCACTTTTATGTTCAAAATTTGGCGGTAATCATAACCGTTGTCATGTTTAACACATTTTTATGATGGTGACGCTTTTGTCCAAACTCATCGGAGCAAAATCGCCGCGCCAACCAGACCCTTAATCCACTCCACTGTTCATTTACACAACTCAATTACGTCACATAAAATAACTAAAGCACATCACTCCACCATATTACATTAAATAACTAAAACATGTTTAAAACAATAGAAACAACCGAAATGAAAGAACAACTCTCAATGTTATTTAGATGCCTCGAATCCAAACACATCCGGCGATTCCTAAGCCCGTCTTTATATCGCTTCAACACATCAGGTGATATCTCTTTTGTAGCAGTCTCTATTCTTCGTAAAGTGAATCGACTTGTTGTTGCCCGTGAATGTAGCCTATCTTGAAGCGGACCACATAAATCTGGTGTTTTTGTGTTATTTTTTTTCGTTTTTGCATGATTCCATAACACCCAATATACACTAACTAAAAAAGGGCAGCCCGGTGCACAAAGCATCCCCGCACAGCGAGGGTCCGGGGAAGGGTCCCACCACAAGGGTGAAATGTAGGCAAACCTTACCCTGCATTTTTGCAAGAGGCTGCTTCCAGGACTCGAACCCGTGACCTCAAGGTCACACTACGACACCTTAACCAGTGCGCTAAGGCTCCCTTCCCAATATACACTAAGTAAATGGAAAAAATAAATGTCACTTCAATGCTGAAAGTGACATCTCTTGAGAGGGGCAATATGCATGAGATGTTCCTTCAAAATGTCTCATTTTCATACCTTCCCATGAAACTCTCTGGTCATCCATAATTCATATGTTTGGAATAAATTTTATTGAATCATTTGAGTTATTGTCAAAGTACTATTAGAAATTAGTCATTATTACTTTGAAGGTTTTGGCAATAAATGAAAAGATTTGGAATAGAGAGAAGAAAAGAAATGATTAATATTACTTTCATTTGATTGAAAGCTGCGAGGGGAGAGAAGAAAATTATATGTTACATTCTTGATTGGGACTATGGGAGTGAAAAGAAGAGAAGTGAAAAAGAAATATTTATAAATCATTTGATATATAGAACCACATAAGAATAAAGATTATGAATTCATATTTATTCTTTTATTAAAATAAGGATAATCTGGATAATATTTAAAAATTTCTTGAGTGAATTATTTTTTCACCACTTTCCGCTTATTCGGGAGTGGTGGTGCAAGTTAGGTAGAGTTGGCTCGTGAATAACTTGACTCGATCTCGAGCTCTTTCGCAAGCCATGCTCAAGCTAAATTACCTTTGTTCGTAAGCTCATGAGTCGGCTCACGAGCTTCCTTTTTAAAACTAAAAAAAACTGATAAATATATAGAGAATATGGCTCACGAGGAGCAGAGCTCGTGAGCTTGAGCTCAATCTATATGTCTCGAGCTTGTGAATTTTGGCATCTCATTTGCTTAGAATAGTGAAACAAAATCCTCCATATGGAGGAAAGTGTCTCATCTCTTTCACTTCAATATTAACTCCAAATCAAAAGAAAGTGTCTACCCCCCCTTTCTCTCCAATCAGATATATTAAGCTAGAAATCCGTCGGATACATGATATGTGCACATGTGACACACATGTGCTGTTTATAATACTTAGTAAAAATAATAATATTGATTCTAATCGGCTCAAAGGACTTGAAAATGATTGCTTTCAACTGAACTTGAACCCAGTTCAAGTTGAAATCAAACATTAAAAAAAGCTTGAACTGTGATCTTCTAGCTCTAACTAGAGTGGATATTATCATAGCAGAAACTACTAGTTTTAGAAAGAAAACTTATAGTTTTATTAGAATATATATATATATATATAAATATATCATATGGTCCTAGCTATGATGCGCTGGGTGTGGGAGCATCCATTTCAGAACGCTTTAAATGGAGAGCATCTCTCATTATCACAAGGAGTAATACTGGGATACTGCCATTAATGCAGTGTCTTCAGGTCAGCAACCACTTCTGAAGTGTTTATTGCACATTCGGGGATGAAGAGCCAATAATGCGTGTTCACACACTCTTGATTTACTATCTTCTTCTGCATCACAATAATAATTTCATCCATGATTTAACAAAATAATTATTATTTTTAGTTTTAAAGAATATATTGAATTCTATCTCAATTCCTACTAAATAAGGTAGTAATTGTAGATAGCCTAAAATCCCGTATATGAGTTTCATCTGAATTCATACAATTCCAAATCCGAGGGATTTTGGGTTCCAATTTCTATCATCCGAATGGGCGGTTCTTCATTGCGTTATGCAATTATGTGTTTTCCTTTCAAGGCATTGAACAATTTGCTTATCTGGCATACAAAGTTTGGCATCCCATGCCTGCATTTGGTATAAATTTTACTTTTATTATTATTTTACTTTGAAGGAATAATTACCAAAATTTCCCTGGAAGTTAGTATAATTAGAGGTTGCACCCTTCTTATTTTTGAAATTACAAAAATCTCCCTTGTAAGTTTATATTTCATAACATCCATGCACAAAAGTACCCCCTTGGAGTAAATTTTCAGGGGATCTTTTTGTGCATGGATGTTATGAAATGTAAACTTACATGGGAGGTTTTTGTAATTTCAAAAGTAAGAGGGGTGCAACCTGTAATTTAGCAAACTTAGAGGGGACCGTCCGGGTAAATGGCCCTTACTTTGAATGTGAACATATTAAACTCATAGATAGAACCAGTGGTAAGCTTAAGATTACATGGATAAACATAAAATGAATGACAATAAAGATTCAGGAAGGCAATATCAATTAATTGGAATAAGATTGAAGATGATGATGTATATTGTATAGCCAACTTATATATATTTTTGACTGCCATGTTATATGCAGATCAGCAATATGCGGTCCAAAGCCCTCACCTTTAAGTTATGTGGAGAATGAACATATATGTGGGAGGCCATTAGGTCTTCGATTTAACAAGAAAACAGGAGATTTATATATTTGTGATGCATATTTTGGGTTATTAAAGGTTGGTCCACAAGGTGGTTTGGCTTCATCACTCAGTACAGAGGCTGAAGGGGTCCCTTTTAGGTTCACAAATGACTTGGATATTGATGAAGAAGGAAATGTTTATTTCACTGTTAGCAGTTCAACGTACTATAGAAGGTATGCTCATCCATCACATACCTATTCTGGTTTGTAAGGTGTTTTTCCCTTTTCTTGCGGTGAAATTTACATGTATACCACTGAAATCTTCCATATTTACAGAACTAAATCCCAAGCCTGTAAATGATCTAGCAGTTATCTTGTGCTATTCAAACACAAAATATTTATAAAAAAGCTATTAGTAGATATGTTTGAGTGCATTATTTTACTAATTTTGTTGATGGTATGTTAGCAACACAAGATTTTTCGGAAGGAGCAGAAAAATACAGTAAGAGTGCAAAAATTACAACTTGAGAGACATACTCATTCATACAAACTTGTGGATTGGTTCCCTCATTTAGCGAAACACCATATGCAAACTATGATCCTATGCCTTCAGGTACACTGGGCTTCCTTATATAAGAGAGATATGCCAAATAAGACAACAAAATAAACTTTTTAATTAATATTCTAATGCTAAAAGACAAACTAAAGAGAAACATTCAAAATCTTCTCTACTTGTGGGGGTATCTTGGAAGTATTAGCATATGTACCTACCCCCTTTGAAAATCGACCTTGTCGCTAAGATGATTGAGAAAAAAAGTGATCAAATCTATATGTCAGTGTTAGATGTATAAAGACGAAGTGTATGCGTTAGGGATCATCTCAATCACAAGGTGATCTAATTGAATTTGTTTGAATTTTTAATAACTTTGACGGCTTAGAGAGGCCGACCGATGAACAATGGACATTGGTGAAAAATGTTTTTGGTGATAGTTGATGACACGATGCCCAAATGTAGCTATACGAGCAACTAATATAATCGTCGATGCAGAGGCAAATGCAGATGCGAGGTTGAAGTTCATGCATGAAATACCTGAGGTAGTGGACGGTGGCGAGTCTAGGTGCATACATGACTAACTTGATGAAGCCGTTGACATATTCCTAAACCATACTGATTTGTTTGTAATACGTTCCCGGAGAGGAATCCAACAAGGGAAGGGCCAGCAGCTAGGAAGGAGAGGAGGGGGAGAGGAAACGAGAAGAACTAGGGAGCAACCCTAATTTTCATTCATCCAAGCATAAAATTAGTACAAGCATGCAACACCCTTTATAGTAGTGGTGTGCGAATAACAAAACACGGTATGCAAGTAGTTAAAATCAAACACATTGAAATAGAAATTATCAAATAGATCGAGCATCGACAGACTCTTCCACGACCGGTGGGCCAGTATCTGTCGCCTTCCTATGCGTGTAGACTTGTCATGGCATCCCGTCGGCGTGCGCGTGTCTCGTCAGCGTGCGCGACCGTAACAATGCCTCCATCTGGAAAATGTGCCTTGTCCTCAAGACAGTAGTCGTCGGACTGGCGGCGGATGACATCCCGGGGCAGCCACATGGCTTTAGACTCCGAAAGGTTAAGCCAAGCAACAAGGACCTCCTTCGAACTAGGGTCCCCCTGATGGTGGTAGCGGCGATCAAGTATCTGGGCTGGGTAGTACGGCGCCAACTGCCGTCCTTCTTCCGAAACAGAAGGACCATGCTAGAAAATGCTCTCGTACCGGAACGGATGAGGCCCCTCATCAACATATCTTGCACCAGTTGCTCGAGCCCATCCTTCCGCACCTGGTCAGAACGGTACGGCCGCGCCGAGACTGCTGCGATCCTAGGCTGGAGGGAATAGGCGCGGTCGGTTGACCGGGCTGGTGGTAGTTGATGCGGAGCAGTGATGGACGAGTTTTGGGGCCCATTCGGGCTGATTTGGCGACTTACCATATATGGCGTGCCCGGATCGACGATCCGACTCCGTGGATGCGTCCGGATGCGTGTTGCGAATCATTTTCATATATAACATTATGTATTTTGAGTTTTATGTCATGTAGTTATGGCATCGGAACCGCCGACCAATCATAGCCGTCGATTTCGATTGCCCTAATATTGTTTTATTATAAATAGGTCTTTAGGGCTGCAGGAATTCTTATTGCTGAAATTTGGAGAAGTCTTCTTCCTTGTTTCCGGTGATCTCCTCCGCGGTGCCGACTCCGTGGAGCCCCCTTGGTGACGACTCCTTGGGTAAGTATCTCTTTGTTAGCCTCCCTCCTCCCTTCATCTACAGCCCTCCCCATTCCCTGCCGCCAGCCCCTACCAAAACCCGTCCAGCCACCTTGCTGCCATTTTCATATATATAGTTTTCATTGCACTGTTCAAATATTAAATTCACTGTTCATCCATATTATTTTCCCCTCTCTAATCCACCGCCAGCCACCCGTAGCCTCCTCCCGCCAGCCCTTCTCCCAAACTCCAGCCGCCTCCTTTTCAGTCCACCGCAGCCGCCCCCCCCCCCCCCCTTTGCTCCCTGTAGCTCCACGCCGCCAGCCCCTTTCACCCGCCAACAGCCTCCCAACAGCCACCCTCAGCCGCCCCTGTCCCAGCCCTCTTCTCCCCGCTTCCGCCGACCAAAATCTGTCCAGATCCAGTCCCGGACCCAGATCAGCCCCTCACCCTCCATATCCGCAGCCAACAGCCCCTCCATTCCGTGGAACCACCTCCCCCTTACCCGATCTAGTCCATCACCGCCCGAAAAACCCCCTCTCTTCTCTAAAGTTTAGATTTGTTTAAAATTGCTGCAGCCCTATTTTTATTTTCAGATTTGTGTCGTATTTTGTATCGGATTTTGGTTGTAAGACATTGTTATCGTCTGGATTATTACATGCTTGTGTGGATGTTCCTTTTGTTATAATTATTTGCGCCTGGATTAATCTCTAACTGCAGGAAGGAATTATTCGCCGCGCGCTCGTGCTTTGGCCCTCCACGCGGAGGAAAACCTAAGCCTGTTCGCTTAATAAATTATTTTGCTTTGCTGTGAATTTATATCTGCGTGAGATATTTAAATTTATTATCTAACTTGTGATTGATCCGTCGGGCTTTGCATAGCATGTAGGGTTAGGTCGCGGATTTTCCGCCGCCTATAGATTCGTCCTGCGTCAGTAGTACTGCCGGAGGTTGGACGACGTCGGCGAGCGCGCCGAGAAGCTTCGAGAGGTCCGCCGGGGAAGGGGAGGCACATCGGACAATCCTGAGAGGGGCCGCAGCCCCGCGGAAAGGTCGACGTCCGTGGTCCGCTGGATCGTGCAGAGGGAGACCGGAAAGCAGAGGAGAGCGGAGTCACCGTCGAGGCGACACGGCCGGCCCTCGCGGAGGAACTGCATGGACATAGCCGCCCAATTAACGCCCACATCACCAAGTGTGCGGAGCCAAGCCACCCCCAAAATGGCGTCGATACCGCCGAGGCCAAACGCGTAGAAGTCTGCGGTCACGGAACAGGGCCCCACAGAGAGTCACGGCAGGGCAATGACCCTGCGTCGCCCATCGCCAAGGAGGACCGATAAATCTGGGGATGGAACTGAGGAAAGTCGGAGTTGCTGCACCAGTCACTCGGAAATAAGGTTGTGACTCGCGTCGCTGTCCACCATGACAATGATCGGGCGATCGCGAAGCATGCTCGAGAACTTCATGATCTGCGGCCTAGAAAGCCCACCCACCGAGACGCAAGATAACTCCAAGCGGTGGAACGTAGCCGTGGCGGGGTCGAAGGGGGGACCCTCCGCTGAAAGCTCCAGGGCCTCAAAGTCAGCCAGGGTAACCTCAAGGTTGCCGTCACTAATGATGGCGTGGAACTTCTTTACAGAGCACTCATGGTTTGGGGAGTAAGGTTGGCGGCACCGAAAACACAGGCCCTTGTTGTGGAGCTCATTGTAATCACTGTTTGAGAGGCGATGAGGGGCTGAGGGAGCCCTGGGAGGGGTCCCCCATGCGGAGGGCGTGGCGGAGGAGCCGGGATGGGAGAGCGCCAAGGTGGTTGCGGAGGGGGGTGGCCGGCCGAAGAAGCAGGAGGTCTAGGTGAGAGGTCGAACTCTGCCAAACACGCCATGTCAAGAGCGTTGGAGACCGTCCGAGGGTGGTGCGTGCGGAGACGAGAGCGGGTGTGGGACAACAGGCCCTGCATAAAGAAGCCAAGGTAATGGTCGGGAGGAAGGCCGGGAACGTGGGTGACCAAGGCGACAAACTCATCAATATAGTCGTCCAGGCCCGCTGTCTGGCGGACGCCGCAAAGACGCTCGACAGCGGAGGAGCCGGAGTAGCGGGTGTCATACCGCCGAATCATCTCATGTTTGAGCTCGGGCCAGGAGAGGGATTGGATAGATTGACGGAGCCACCGAGCCTAATGGATCGCAGAGTCATCGAGACCGACAAGATTAGTGGACACCTTGTCCTACTCCGATGTGATGTTGAGGCCGAAGTACTGCCACGCCTTCGCGATCCAACCCATCGGGTCGGTGCCGACGAAGGACGAAATATCGAGGGAGAGAGCGGAGCGGCCCGAAGTTGGGTGGGATTGCGGCTCGGGAGGAGGTCTCGCTGGTATGGCGCCGAGGAGGGAGCCCCCGTCCGCGGGCGAGCCGGAGCCAGAAGCGGCTGCCAACGCTTGGAGGGAGTCGATCTTGGAGTGGAGGGCAAGGAGAGTGGCATGCATGGAGGCGTCGAGTTGCTCTTGAGCCTCCACGCGACGGCTAAGGGCGTCGGTGGCGGTATCCGGAGCGGGTTCACCGGAGGAGCGAAGATTGGGAGCCATTGGCTGAGCTGGTGGTCGGCGGATAGCCGTGAAGGAAGGCGGAGCCGGACAAATGGCTGATGGCCGCAGAGGTGAAACAGATCCGGACGATCGGGGCGCTGGACAGCAACGCTCGCGAGCGGAGGAGGTGGTAACTGGACTGGAACGATCGAAATTGGCGGAACGAGGGTCGCAGTTGAAGCAATAGGCGGAACTGGACGAGCAAACTGGCGGACGAGAAGGCGCGACTGTTGGAGAAGACGCACGACTGTTGGAGAAGGCGCGCCGCGCGCTGGACGAGCGACTGCTGGACGACACTGGCAGATGAACGATCCCAGGAGACGGAAACAAAATCCCGCACCGAAAGGAAGCACCGGCGGCTGAATGGCATGCGGGAAGGCAGGTCAGACCAAATTAATACATTCCTGGAGAGGATTCCGACAAGGGAAGGGCCGGCTGCTAGGAACGAGAGAAGAGGGGGAGAGGAAACGAGATTAACTAGGGAGCAACCCTAATTTTCATTAATCCAAGCATAACACTAATACAATCATGCAACACCCTTTATAGCAGTGGTGTGCGAATAACGAAAGACAGTCTGCAAATAGTTAAAATCAATCACATTGAAATAGAAATAATCAAATAGATTGAGCATCGACGGTCTCTTCCACGACCGGTGGGTCAATATATGTTGCCTTCCTATGCGTGTAGACTTGCCATGACGTCCCGTCGGCGTGCACGCAGTTCGTCAGCGTGCGCGCAGCTCGTCAGCGTGCGCGACCGTAACAATTTGACTGTGCACAATGGTTCAAAGGCATTCTCTGAGTGACATGATGATAGCATTGGATGACCTGCCTAGTGAAATTCCATGAATCATGATGGATTTGGAGTTGTCTGCTGTAGCTGCCTTGCCTAGTGAAGGACAGATCCTACCCTTTTGAACATGGCGGGTTGAACCTTTATGGTATGTTGGAGTTTGAAAAATTACTTGGTGTAGACAATCCATCCAAGAGGGTCTTGGACACTGAAGATAGAGATTCCTACGCGACATAGTAAGTCTTGGAGTTGAATTAGGGAAGGGAAGTCATCAGACTTCGACCTGGGGGAGAAAGTAGGGTGAGGGGAGAGCTACTGCGAGGCATAGCCCAAAGAGAGTGGTAGAGAAAATTTTGATATCTGATTGCTTGGTTTCTGACGCAGGACGAATCTATAGGCGGCGGAAAATCTGTGACCTAACTCTACATGTTATGCAAATCCCGACGGTTAAATCACAATTGAATAATAAATAATGATATCACACGCAGCTAATTCGCAGCAAGACACAATAATTAATTAGGGCGAAACAAGCTTAGACTTTCCTCCGCGTGGAGGGCCAAAGCAAGAGCACGCGACGAATAAACCCTGCAAATCACAATAATAATCTAACAAACAACTACCATGCAAGATATTCAAACAAGTACAAGAGTCCAATTCAATGTAAAATGCTGAATAAAAATATAAAATATCTCAATACAAATAAGACTCAAAGTAGTGGGCTGACCGAGGCACTGGTGATTCCGGAGCCGGGTGTGTAGATCGGCGATCGAAAGTGGATCCGGCGGCGTGGAAATGGTGGTGGTGGCTGTCCTCGGCGGAAAGTGGGGAGATCGGGCCGGAAATGGATAGATCCGGCCACTAGGAAATAAATCTGGGTAAGGGGTGGGCAGATCCGATGTTTGAGAGCGGAACCGGGCTACTGAAGGATGTATGACGGTGGAAATAACAGATCGGGGGTTGGAAACTCTAGATCGGGATTGATCTAGGGTTTGTAGGCTATTTGGAAGTGGATCCACGGTGGGGAGAGAGGCGGCGGATCTGGAGGAGGTGGCTATAGGATTGGTAGAGGGCCGGTAGATGAACAGTGTTTCACGGGTGAACAGTGCTCGCGGGTGAACCGTGTTGTTGAATGAACAATGTTCGCGGATGAACAATGTTCACGAATGAACAGTGTTTTGCGGATGAACACTGTTCTGCGGATTGTGGGGCTGTGGATGAGGGTTCCGGAGGGGGAAGAAGGAGGCAATGGATGGGTATTGGGTAGTACCTTGAGGATGAGTTTGGGCGCCTAGGAGTCGTCACCTAGGGTTCCACGACGTCGGCACCGTGGGGTGATCGCGGAGTTCCGGGATTTTCTTTCTCCAAAACCTGCAATGCCTCCAATCAGCCCACAAACCATCTATTTATAATAAAAAGGAGGCTAGGGCATCCCACCATCGACGACTATGATTGGCCGGAGATGGGACCACCCAAATACATCAAAACAATGCAAAAATAATAAACTGATATATCAAATTGATTCGCAACGCGAATCGCGAATCCGAACACATCTGCAGAGTCCGATCGTCGATCCGGGCACGCCATATATGGAAAGTCGCCAAATCAGCCCCGAATGGGCCCAAAGCTCGTCCTCGCCTCTGCTCCGCATCAGTTTCACTATACAGGAAGTGGCTATTTATAGATTAATGTCATACTCTAGATTCAACTTCCCTAACTAATACCACCTACTTATTAAATTCTATTTTTACTTCCCTATTCAAAACTTCCTTGGTTCCTACAAATCGTATAAATGCTGCCCTATTAAATTCTATTTCTAATTCTCCATACAAAATATCCTTGGTTCCTATAATTGGCATAAATGTTGTCCTGGATTATTCTTGAGCGAATTCCTCATTGATACCTTCAATTTGCATTAATGTTGACCTAGACTTTTCAACAGTCCATCCATGATTGTACTGGATCAATGGGTTGAGCCTACACCGGTTCTTTCCGAATGAAAATGAAAAGATCCCATTGACTCTGCCATTGTCTTTCCTTGTTTAAGTATGGAATTTTCTCATGGAGCTTCAGTTGCCTTGGGTCATCCTATACTGGGTCTGCGGTGTGGCCTAGACTTGCTCACTGGAAATTGGCTCGACTGAGCATGAGTTAGCCAGGGCTCGGGGGGGGGGGGGGGGGGGGGGGGGATGATTTTAAAGGTAGAGCGTTTAACCTATGGATATGACTAACCATTGATGCTCGAAAATTTGAAGTCAAATCCTTCGAAGTCCTCTAATTGGGATAGTTTATGCTGTACCTATTGCAGGAAGAGAAGACACATTCAAGAGAGGTGTTGGAAACTCCATGGATACTCCTCTACTTGTAGCAAGGAGCAGTTGGGGGGAGGGGGGGGGGGGTGTAAGAGAGGATGGCAAAAGAAAGAATTAGGAGTAAACACACTTACCATATGACCAGATGAATCAAAAAACCTCAGAATAAAGAAGACTCAGCTTGAATGAGACTTAGGCTTTTTTTGGGAGAGTGTTCGGCCTCCGTTGAGTTTGGGTTGAACGTAACGATGCATGTTTTACCGTTTGTTTTTCCGCCTTCATTTGGAGTCGCCCGTAAATGCAGTGATGCGAGAAAAGGCTCCGTTCGCTAACCTTGCCCGCGCCCTCCAGTCTGCCGCGTTTATCACTCGCACAGTTCATCCCTAGCGCAGCACCATGACGCATAGTTCTTTTGCTGGCAAATTGTCGATCTACACCGGCGAGTACTCTCCTCTCTCCGGCACAACTCGACGCTCCTCTCTACCGACTTGTTTAACTTCCTAGCTGGAAATCTTTGCATCTCTAGCCAATGATCCTCACAACGCTACCCCGCTGGCCTCCCACTCCATGATACTCGCAGGTGTTCTTCCGCTTCCATCAGATTCCACAATCCACGTTTCTCTCTGAAACAATTCTCTCTGCTTTCTGTTTGGATTTGCTGGAATCATTTTTTGTGAAGCAGTTTTAGGCAAATGCACTTATAGATGATGATTGAACTATAAATTATGAATCAAACTAATAACATGGTCATTCATATGCATTGCCGCACAAAAAAAAAATTGTCCAATTGTTATTAGTTCAGATCAGTTGTTATTAGTTTAGACCAATTTCTGTCCAACTAGCCTTGTTCTTATTTTTTGCATACGTTGATGTTTTTATAGTTTTCGTATCTGTGTGTTTTTCGAGCTGATAAATTATGTATTGGTAGCATAAAAAAAATCATAACAATAATATCGCACTGTTGTTTTGCCAAATGGTTCTCTGTTCTGAACAGCTCTGCAAACACAGACTATCCAAACAGATATTCATTTGCAGCAACCAGTTTCCAACAGCTCCATTTACAAACCTTCATTTACAACCGCTCCTTTTACAACCGCAACCGCTCTCCCAAACGAAGCCTTAGAATTTATGGGCTCTTCTGGGACATCTTAAGGAACCCTTAGGTACATGCATATTGATGCATTCAGGTATCATATTTCCATTGGATTAAATGCCCCCCGATTCACAACAATCCTCTTGGCGCCCTCACGGCAGACCGGGTCGATTGATGGGTATTTAGAGCAGTTTCTGGCTCACGTCTCGTTACCCCCAGAGATGTCGTTCGCCATCTTTACGGCCAGGCTTTACGATCGTTTGCACCTGGTCATCGAATTCGAAGTGACAAAAGAATTAGGAGTAAACACATTTACCATATGACTAGATGAATAAAAAAATCTCAGAATTAAGAAGACTCAACCTGAATGAGACTTACAATTTAATGGCTCTTCTGGGATATAATAAGAAACCCTCTGGTACATGCTTATTGATGCATTCAGGTATCATATTTCCATTGGATTAAATGCCCCCCGATTCGCAACAACTCTCTTGGTTCCCTCACGACATTGCGGCAGACCGGGTCGATTGATGGGTATTTAGAGCAGTTTCAAATTCTTCTGGCTCACGTCTCGTTACCCGCAGAGATGCAGATCGCCAACTTTACGGTTGGGCTTCACGATCGTCTGTGCCTGGACGTCAAATTCAAGGCTCCTTGGGACTTGTGACTGCTATGAGTTTAGCCTGATTGTGCGAACGTCGGATTTGGATCAGGATGCCTATATAGCCACATGCACAGAGGCTCAGGCCGGCTGAACTGAGGCTACCCAAACCCCACAGATTCGTCGATTGTCTCGTGCCAAAATGTTTGACCGCTGCGCACAGGGGTTATACTATAACTACAATGAGAATTATACTCGCGGACATCGATGCAAGTGGTTTTTTTATCTGCACGTGGAGGATTTTGATGATGAAGGAATCAGGTGAAATGGGCAACGCGCCAACGCCTTCGATCTTTCTTGAGCTTGAGGACAAACTCTTTTTGCACGGTGGGAGAAATGTTATGGGGCTTCGTGCCCAGTTATCATGCTCTGTCTTTAGGTCGTCTTTCATTAAGTTTTATTATCGTTTATGTCGGTTAAGTAGGTCCAAGTGTTGGGGAACTTAATTACATTTATGCCCCTTGTATCTTTTATTTAAAGGCTCATTGAGATAGTGGAATGCAAGCAAAAATTAACTCAATTCCTTTGTCTCTAAAGAGATTATTGTAGCTCTTTCTCTCCGAGCACACCCCGCCTAGGCATCCGCGATTCCGACTCCACAGTATCCGTCACCGCCGTCATCCCCCACCTCCGACCATCCTCCGGCGATTCTACCGGTGTTATGGGTGAGGCCCATAGCAGCAAACTAAACACTAGAGGGCATAAATGATGCATAAATTCTATAAGGAGAATGAGAAAGATTGGAATATGATGATACAAAGTAGAGGGCATATTATTTAAAAAATAACATGCCGTTGGGCAAACTATGCATATGAATGAGGACAAAGTTGGTTGTCTCAACTAACAATTGAGCTTGTATTTTAGCACAATGTTTTTAAAAAATATTAAACAATTCACCTTGAACATTAAGAAAAACAACCAGTCATTTTAGAATAGTCATCAATAAGGTGTCAAAATAGCAAAGCCAAAATTAGATGCAACTCTACTAGGACCCTCACATTGGAATGGACTGTAAAAAGGTATTGACACATGTTTATTGACCATACTAGCGAGTGAGCCGTGGTAATTTTGGCCTAGTTGGAAAGACTCATTTTTACAAGTACTCGGTCTTTCAACTGATTGTGAATCTGGTACAACTAACTTGTGCCAATATGTGCAAACTTCTGAAGAGAACATGCAACAAGGTGATAAACCTGTACCAATCACTCGTCCAGTCTTCAAATCCTAAATGCATTCAACAGAAGAAATAAATGTAACAATGGAATTATGATGGTGAGTAAAATATGGTGTAGACTAATACTAGGGAACAAGACACGGAAATGTTTTCCTATTTGGAAAGACTCGCACATTTACACTCTTATTAAGAAGGGACTGCTTTCTTCAAGCTCTCTATCTTCCAACTGATTGTGAATCTGCAACAATGAACTTGTGCTAGAAAGTGCAAAATTTTGAGAACATACGACAGGTAGTGTACCTTTGGATTCATACAATGCACCCACCACTCCTTTGGTCTTCAAATCCTGTATGCATGCAGAGGAAACAATGAATGTAACAATGCAATTATGATGGCGAGGAGGTTTATGAATAAAGATTAGAGCGAAAGGGAACATTAGCGATGAAAACACTATAATGGATGATGTAGGTTGTACATTACCAATGTCTCATATCAGGAAGGGGTCCGTCAATTGGAGGACCATTGTATCAAAAGGAGGTATATGAAGATGGGTAAGCAAAGTTACATTACTAGACATAAGATCAGATACACCTAAATCGAGTATCCGTATGGGAGGAGCGAGCGAGCTACTGGGAGTAGAAGACGATGCCTTCACGTCCCAAGAAATTTGATACTAAACGAAGCAGGACTTATCAACATAAATGTGCATGCTTTCTCCTGGTGGCTGCATATCTTGTGAGGTGAGGTGACTGTTGATGCCACCTTGCTTAGTGACATGAGTGCTTGTGAGTGTGAAGATTGTAACACATGCCTACTGTGTCCAACACAATTTCCGAAAACAATGTTCATAGAAGTGGCTTGAGTCACTCAAGAAGTCAGAGAGAATGTCTGAGTACAGGAGATGAAGAAAAGGAGGAAACTCTCAACTATACTAGAAGAAGATGTCGACAATGGTAGCTCTCGATTGGAGTACATAACTGATTGCACGAGACCGATGACGCTGATAGCCGGCCTTCTTGATCTTGTCATTCTCGATTATCCAAGGGAGCAAACTATAGATAACAAGGAAGGAGGGGACTTCATTGAAAATGTGACGGATGTTCTAGTGCAGCCGGGGAAACTGGATATATAGAAGATGCTGTTAGATTGTGGAGCCTGACCGCGTTGGGTGTACTGGACACTCACCATGATTTCGAGTGGCATTTATGTAATTTTCTTCGACTTTATACTGCGGGTATAAAATGCCTTATTTTTGGCCTAGGGTTTGAGAAGTGCTGAAAATCGAAGGAGGAGCGGCGGAAGAGGAGAGGTGTATTCCTTTTGATCATTCTTCATAGTGGATTTTCTGGGCGCGGGTGGTTGTGGTTTTTCCCCCGATCTTGGGGTTTTTCCACGTTAAATCCGTGTATTTTTTGCTTATTTTTCTGCGATTCGTGTGTGCTCCGTGGGCGTCATTTTCCCCAACAGATGTGACTAGGGCAGTTGTTGGCATAGAAGCTGGGCAGGATATAATTTGCGACAGAGGTAGATTGGATGAAACAACTAAGTATCATATATTTTGGGATCGATAGAGGCAGATCAAATGAGATGATATGATCTTTAGTTGGCACACGATAAATGCACTTGACAAGATCTCTGCGACAAAGGAAACAAAGGACTTCTCTTCAATGGAGGTGATCGACTAGGTATCAGGTGTCTCTTGTACTAGATTAATACCTTGTTAAAATTTCGCATCCAACTTAAAACTAATTGTCGGAACCCAAGTTCTATATGAAGTGCACAAATCCATATTAGTTTTCTGATGTGAGAATTAACATAGATCCCGAGCTTCTCCATCTACACCCAGTTAGTGATGGGGATCACCCACCACAAATGCGTCTGAATTTTCGTTTACTTGCGTTTTCATCGTGATCTCAATGTCAAACGGAGCCTAAGATGTGACATCAAGGAGACTTAGGCTTCGTTTGGGGGGACTTATTTTCACCGGTCAAGCGGTTATGACCGCATGAACCGGACCTTAATTGCGGTCGTAACCGCTTGACCGGTGAAAATAAGTCCCCCCAAACGGAGCCTTAAGCTTGGCCGTAGACCAACCGGTTGTTGTCCGTATATTATGAACTTACTGCATGCATCAACATCTTTCCAAACAAATCCTTAATGTTGTAAAGCATTCGGAACTGCTCTTCTGACCAGCACTCACATATCACAATTTATACACTTGCTGAAAGAAAAAACTTTGTTTTTTCGCAGAAACTTCCTGCAAGCGATATTTACCGGCGAGCCATCAGGGAGGCTCCTGAAATATAATCCCGTTACGAAGGAAACAACGGTACTCCTCCGTGGTATTCAGTTCCCAAACGGCATCTCTCTAAGCAAGGACGGGTCGTTCTTGTTGTTCTGCGAAACTGCGAGAAGCAGGCAAGTCTTGTTCAAACATGTTTTAACTTCTCCACGCACAATTCGCGATGATAATCTAAATTTCCAAATCAACACTTTTGCAGGTTAACAAAATACTGGCTCAAGGGTGAAAAAAGCGGAACAACTGAGCTCTTCGCCCTCCTTCCTGGAGCTCCGGATAATGTTAGAACCAACGAGAACGGCGAATTCTGGGTGGCGATTCATTGCCGGCGAAGATTTTTTACTCATTTTTTCGCCGTGCATCCGAACGCGAGGAAAGCCTTCCTGAAGCTTCCGATCCCGACCAAGTATCAGTATCTGTTTCATACAGGAGGCAGACTCCATGGTTTGATCATCAAGTATGGAGCTGATGGGAAATTGTTAAAGATTCTGGAAGATAGACAGGGGAAGGTGGTGAGAGCAGTCAGTGAAGTTGAGGAGAGAGATGGGAAATTATGGATTGGTTCTGTTCTTATGCCATTTATAGCAGTCTATGATGATGGAAACCAGTGATCATGCCATTTGCTGTTGCTGGTGTAAATTATTCAGAACTTGGCCAAATTTATGTGATTTTGGGGGGGTTTAAGGAATAAATCTCTTATGTTAGGGATGATAATTTATGTGATTGTGAGCTATTAATTAAGGAATAAATCTCTGATGCTAGTTATTAGCATCCCTTCAGTTTCATTAAAATTGCGTGCACATTTGGTGGTTGTTTGGGTATGCAATTTCATCATCTTTTTTAGTGTAGGATTTATGAATTCCGATTCATTTGCGGCCAACTGGAGCGAAAATTCTTGGGACCAGAACCCGGACAGAAATGTCTTTGACATGAAAACGATTACGCTCACCACCGAGAAAAGAAAACTAGTTTTGAACATAAAAGTGGATGAACAATCACGTCCGTGACCGCCACCACTATGCCAAACAGAGCCTTTGAACAACTCATGATGCTTCTGGAAACGCATGTGTCTGATAGAAATATGCACAATAAATTAAGTTTCTTTTATTACAAGTAGCGCGGAGTAGATAATATAACCTATAATAATATAGTAGTTACAGACTTACAGACTTCGTTTTGTTTGTATGTGAAGTCAAAACCTCAGCTCAAGATTCCGTTTCCATATACGAGTGATAGTGCACGAGAGTTCCCACATGCCTGGCTGCGACAGTACTCCCATCACGTGCTTTCTCTCATCTGCAGCGTGCGACAAAAACCTAACCCCAACCGCGCTAGACGTCCTCTAGCACAGAAAAATGCAGCGACGATGTTGCACAACATAAAATTAATTTCGATTCATTTTTCCGAGCGAGAGGACATCGAGCGAGACTGTGATATGAGAAGACGAACGATGAGAGTACTCTCTAATTATAGACAATTACAGTGTTCATGAAAACTGATTATTTTTTGTTATTTATTTAGCGAAAGCCAACTAATCTAATTTAATACAAATATGCGTGGTTATAAATAAGTAAGTAAATAAATAAAAATGCATGTACTGCATTTATTTGTTTTATAGTATATTTATATTATTACTGTTAGTCGTTAGAGTATTAGTTACATTATAAATCAAAATATAATGTGAATTGAAAACTTGAAAGTGATACGGAGGGCGCCTATCTTATTTTTAAGATTTAACACGGCAAAAAAAAGGAAAGATTAATTTAATTAAGTTAATTTGTGTATGTGAAAATTAGTAATATGATGATAAGTAATTTAATTTCTTTGGTATATATTCGTTTTTTACATTTTTTTTAAATATAGATGTATAGATTTTACGAGAAGAGAAATGAAAATATTATAAATTATTAAAAGAGAAGTGTTTAATTAAAAATAATCCAACCTTGACTAATGACTTCCTATACAGTGAGCGCGTTTGATTGAGTCCAAGAAAAGAGAGAAGAGAGCGAGAAAAGCACGAACCCGCGAAATGACCGTTCTGCCCATCTCCGTCTTCCTAAAGTCAGGCCGCAGTTCTTTCTGTAGTAATCTCTTTGCTTATTTTCTCCAGTCGCCATCTCTTACCACTTCTCTTCCTCTTCTCCGAAATCCTCCTACTTCTCCTTCCCGCGATGGAGGATCAGCGCAGGACCAACTCCTGTTCGATTATACACTTCTACCGAGTAATTTCTTAGGTGCCCGATAGGTCAATCCCAGACCGCCTCAACCCAGTCTCCCGCGGCTTCGATTCACATCCTCTTCCTCCCGCCAAACTTGATCGTGATAAATCTGCAATCGATCCTTCCCTAAAGTATTCTGAGGCGTGATGCCATACCGAGAGAGTGGGAAGAGGGAGCTCTTAAACTGCAGATCTGAGGCTTGAAACTGATGGGGAATACATGCATCGGTCCAAGCTTCTCCAAGAATGGAATACTCCAATCCTTTTCCGCAACCTTGTGGCGCACCCAAGCACAAGATGATGCCCCATCGCCGGAAAATGGCGGCGGCCAGACTACTTTTCCTCCGGGGACGCCAAACTCAGCCGTCGATGGCATTCCACCTCACAACAAACCCCCAGATCCTGTGAAGATCCAAGAAATCGAGCCGAAAGTAGCATCGGATCAGCCTCACCAGAAGCCGCCGAAGAAACCCAGACATGTGAAGAGAGTTTCCAGTGCCGGTCTCCGTGGCTCTGTTTTGCGCTTGAAAACTCAGAATCTGAAAGAGATTTATACACTAGGGAAGAAACTCGGGCAAGGCCAGTTTGGAGTTACGTACTTGTGTGTGGAGAAGGGAACTGGGAAAGAATATGCCTGCAAATCCATTGCCAAGAGGAAACTAACTAGTCAAGAGGACGTGGAGGATGTGAGGAGGGAGATTCAGATAATGCATCACTTAGCCGGCCACTCGAATGTGATTTCAATCAAAGGGGCGTATGAAGACGCTGTTTCTGTTCATGTTGTCATGGAGTTGTGTGCTGGGGGCGAGTTGTTTGATAGAATCATTCAGAAGGGTCACTATACGGAGAGGAAGGCGGCAGAGCTGACGAGGGTGATTGTGGGCGTTGTGGAGACCTGCCATTCTTTGGGAGTTATGCATCGAGATCTCAAGCCGGAGAATTTTCTTTTTGTCAGTCAAGCGGAGGATGCGCTTCTCAAGACAATTGACTTTGGGCTGTCGATCTTCTTCAAACCTGGTATTTTGACTATTTTCCCTTCTATTTCTGAATCTGTTATTTTTGTTTATCTTATATGCATATGAATCCACAGCTGAACATTCACTGTAAATTTCAAACTTCAATTCTTTGTTTGGTGAACAATGAATCACAGATTTGAGTACTGTAGACGATTATCTCATTTAACTCAATTTGATCTTCTGGATTCTATTCCATCGTCTCCTACATGAAACAATTCTGGTTGTTGTTATATTTGGTTTGGATCCTTATTAGGATTATATATATAGAATTATATATATATATTTGTACAACCCTCATTCTCCGAGGGTAGGACTCACCCAAGGCCACGTAGACAGAGGTCAAAGTCAAAGAGTCAATACGACAGTCAAGCATAGGAGCAGAAGACAGCCTAGGCGAGTAGGGGTGCACTCGTGCGAGTAGCCCGGGTATTCGCCAAAAAATGGGCGACCATAGCCGATACTCGCCCATTTGCCCGGGGAGATCGCCTCAATGTCGCTAGTCGCCGGGCAGGGGCTGGGCTATAAAAACCCCCCTACTCCTTGGTTTTCCTATAAATAGGACCCCAGGGGTACTTGGATTGGCACCTGGACTTGAGCTTTCGAAACCCTGCTCTTGCATTCTGGAACCTGTCACACTTAGCCGCTACTCCCGGTACTAGCCAAGTCGGTGCCTTCCTTGTACCCTGCTCGGCCATTTTTGGTCTTGGAGGGGAAGTCTCTTCGGAGCTTCTGGGTACGTGGTGGGACCTCCATGCCGCAGCACCTGGGGTCCAGTTCGTTGTTCTTCTAGCTCTGTAGTAGTCGCCAGCCAGGTCATTTCGTTGGACTGCTGGGCGAGTAGCCTCCGGCTGTCTCGGTCCGAATTTTGAGGTCAGGATTTTCCTGGCGTCAACATTTTGGTGCGGTGAGCGTGGACCGCGGCCAGAAGAAGAAAGTCTGGTAGAAAAGTGAGATGGTAGCAGCTAGCGACCACGAGGAGGTGGCGGGAAACTCGGCTCGAGGCGGCGAGTTTGTATCGTTGGCTGTCTTCGAAGAATTCGCGCAAAGGATGGAAGTCACCATGCGAGCGGCTCTCCTACCTCGCACGGAAGGAACGGCGACCTCGCCTCATCGCCCGGGCCCGTCCGAGGAAGGTGCTCGCACTCAGCGAGCAGGGAAGGCGCACGCCGAGGAGTTCGAGCGACCGAAGAAGTCGTAGTTTGGTCTGCAAGCGTCTCAAGGACCTGGCGGAACTTGGTTCCGCGAGGAGGATGAGCAGGCGATATTCTATCATACTCGCCAGATGAGCGAGTATGGGGGAGATACTCGGCCAGATGATGATCGTCGCCAGATAGGGGGAGGAGCCCGTTCTGCGAGGAGATCCTCGCCGCGCCAGTGCCGGAGGGGTTCAGAGATCCCTCGATGAATTACTACTCGGGGAGAGAGGACCCTATCCGTCATATCCAGTGGTTCGAGGATGTCGCTTCCCTTCGGACCATGTCGGACGCCTTCAAGTGTAGGCTGTTCGCGATTTCCCTCCGAGGGAAGGCAAGGGACTGGTTTCACCAGTTGCCGGAAGGCTCCATCTGCTCTTCGCCCCTCTTCAGTTGCAGCCAGCCCAGCAGCTCCGATCAATCACCGCCCCATGGCCGTTTGCCATCTGGGGGATGGACTTGATCGGCCCTTTCCCTCAAGCAAGTGGCCAGAGGAAGTTCGTTCTCGTCATGATCGACTACTTCTCCAAGTGGATCGAGGCCAAAGCTTTGGCCAAGACCACCTCTCAAGTCGTGAAGAACTTCATCTGGGGAGAGATCGTCTGCAGATTTGGAATCCCTCTCGCCATCGTCACCGACAACGGTCCCCAGTTTGCCAGCTTGGAATTGGAGGACTTTTGCAGACAAACTGGGAACTGATCTTCGATTCGCCTCCGTACACCACCCTAGGAGCAATGGCCAAGTGGAGGCCGCCAACAAGCTGATCATCAACCTGCTGAAGAAGAAGGTGGAGAACCTAAGAGGTAATTGGGCGGACCAGCTCCCCTCGGTCCTTTGGGCTCTGAGGACCACTCCTAGCTCAGCCACCGGGGAAACACCGTTCAAGCTCTCTCACGGGTCGGAAGCTCTCATTCCAGTAGAGTTTGAAGTCAGAAGCCCAATGATGGTAGCCGCGGAAGACGGAAACGAAGAATGGCGATTGGAAAATGAGGAAGCCCAGAAGCTGTCCCTCGACTACATCGAGGAGCTCCGCGACCTGGCCTCAACTAGGCAAGAAGAGATCAAGCGCCGAATGGCAAGACATTTTGACAAGAATGTCCGCCTCAAGCACTTCCAAGCAGGTGACCTGGTCCTGAAGAAAGTGGACGCGGCAGGAAGGTCAGCCGCCGTCGGAAAGCTTAACCCGAACTGGGAAGGACCCTTCATCATCCAAGAAGCTCTCCTGACCGGAGGGTACCGCTTGCAGAACCAGGAAGGCGAGCTGCTAGGGAACACCTGGAGCGGCGATGACCTGAAAAGGTTTTATCCCTAAGGGGAATGTACATGCCCCCTTCTTTTGTAAATTCATTTGTAAATAAAAAATTTACGTCTCCCTGAAATATGAGATGAGACAGTCCTTCCTATCTCAGAAAAGTCTTTTAAAGAAGAAGACCAGTATAGTCGATCTCCACGCTAGGTTGGGAAACGAGCCTCCGACTTAACCCTCGTAAAAACTCAGAACGGATGATGGGACAGTGCCTCGGGTGTGCGTTCTCCTAATACCAAGCCTCTGCACTGACGGTCGAGATCAGCTCCCCCCTTGCATGTTGGTCGAGTTACCCACCGACCGCATTTCTCGTCCGACTGAAGAGATTACCAGAAGAAAAGTCTGGACGCCGACCTCCCGATTCGGCGAAGAGATGATCGATTTAACTAGCTCAGGGGACCCTTGAATAAAGGTGTCGTGCACACTCAAGGGCTAAAAGCCCATAACAAAGCGATGCGTTTCCGATTATTTCCTCCAATCGTGTGAGTTAATGTACTTAAGTGTGCTTAACTCCCCGTTTAATTGTTGAGCAACAGGAAACAGGTTCGGTCGGCATTCAGCATCCAGGTAGGATGGAGGCCTCAGGATGGTGCGTTGCTTTGCATCCTCCCCGACTGTCAGTCCCTACTTGATGTCATCCATCGCGGACGTCCAGCATCCAGGTAGGATGGAGGCCTCGGGATGGTGTGTCCCCTTGGACCTCCCCGACTGCCATTCCCTGCTTGACGTCGTCCTGCATCAACATTCACCGCCGCAAGTTGAAATACGAGCCTCCGACTACACCCTCGTAAAAACTCAGAACGGATGATGGGACGGTGCCTCGGTAGTGCGTTCTCCTAATACCAAGCCTCTGCACTGACGGTCGAGATCAGCTCCCCCCTTGCATGTTGGTCGAGTTACCCTCCGACCGCATTTCTCGTCCGACTGAAGAGATTACCAGGGGAGAGTCTGGAAGCCGACATTCCAACTTGGGAAAGGGTAGGACCGATTCGACCGACCGAAGGATGGAAACATTCAGCGCCCAAGTAGGATGGAGACCTCGGGATGTTGTGATCCCTTGGAAGGTGTTCCATCGGAACCTCCCCGACAGTCATTCCTTACTGTGTCGACCTCTTCAAACAGCGTCAACCTGAAGGTATAAAATGAGGTTCTAGAAAAGCATATCTCAAGGATCCTTCTTCATATGCAGGTGCGAGTAGGAAGATGCGAGTATGAGGGCGCGAGCATGTATGGCCGAGCATCTACCCAGCGAGTAAGGTACGATCGTCGTCCGCAACATCCTATCTCGCCTATGCTTAGTCGCCTAGCAAGTACTCAACCTCGTCTCGAGCCTAAGAGCCTACTCGACATGATCACGAAAAGAAGAAAAGCAAAAGGCGACTACAAAAGGCGAGCAAAACAATTGTATTCATTTACTTTCATAAGTACATATACAAAAATGATTGTACAGATTTGCAAAAAGAAGACAGGCGACTATGCATCATCGCCACCATCCTCGCCGTCAGGATCGACATCTTCGCCATCATCACCCTCGTCCTCAGAATCGTCATCTTCGGAATCGGTGGATGAGGATGGAAGATCTCGCATGGGGGAATTGGACTCTTCGGCGAGTAGTGCCGGGATGATGTCCATGACAGTCAGGTTCATTGCCTCCGGCTTCAAAAGGCCATCGGCCTTCAGACTGCTTAGGACCACCTTCCCGGTTGCTCGCGCGATCTCCCGACGAATATGCGCCATATCGTCGCCGACTATCCGGATCTGCTTGCCAACCCGGGAGGGACCCGCCGACGAAGGCTGTTGCTCGGCAGGCCGAGTTTCCAACTCGGCGATTCGCACATGGGCGGCCTCCAAGGTTTGCCGAGTATCCTCCAGCTCCTTCTCCAGCTGGGACACTTTCTTCGCCATCTCCAGCTCGGCGGCCTGTACAGATGAAGACAGCGGTTAGCAAACATCCATCGGCACAAAAGGCGACTATCTCAGAGGCCAGAAAGGCGATGAGCGAGTACCTCCTGGTCTTTCCACTTGGCGGCCTCCAGCCCCATGGTGATGAGCTTCTTGCTCATATTCAAGCAGTTTCCTCGCCGTCGCATGCCCAAGCTCAGCAGCTCGCAGGTTGGCTCGCGAGCTCTGATGGGCGAGATACTCGGCCGAGACGTCTTGCAAAGATTCGGCGTCCGCGCGACCATAAAGGGCGAACGACACGTCGAACGCCTCGCCCGCATCCTCCCAATCCTCCGACCAGGCGGGGAGGTTGGTGCTCAACGTCACTTCATGGGCTCGCTCCGCCCAGGACACCAAGGGGCGACCATAGGCATCCTCACCTCGAACGCCTTCGCCAAAGTGCGGATGATCGCTGGGCTCGCCAGCCTCCGAAGGGTTCGCCTTCGCCTTCAGGTCCCTCTTGGCGACCTCTTTCTTCCTCGCAGGCTCGGCGGACTTCGCCTTGACCTTCCGCTTCTTCGAGGGCCCAACATCATCGCCGGCGACCTCCTGCTCATCGCCACCCAGCGACAAATCAATCGGAGCAGAAGCCCCCGCCTTTGGCACCAAGGGAAGAAGCTCGCTCGGTAAGGAGCGAACAGCTGCACCAAGACAAAGAAAAGAGCGTTAGGCGCCGACTGAAGACAAGTGGCGAACATGACCAAGTACTCGCTTAGACGACTACCTTCACCAGGGAACACCTCGGCAAGCTCATCTACTCGCTTCCTCCAGAGGACGACATCTAGACGGCGACCTCGAAAGCTGTCGAGTAGCTTCTCCCGGCTCTCCTCCAGATAAGGGGTAGCGAAGGCACTCTCTGCCGGCTGGAAGGATGAAGTCGGCACGACGCCAAAGTCGCCCTTGATGACGACTATTCGCTCTGTCCAGCGATGGTTCTTGTTCGCCGTGCCGACCAGCGTGCAGATATGACTGCACAAGAAGACGACGCCTTCGCCAGTGGCGCCGAAGTGGAATACTCGCCGGAAGACGGAGAGATCAAAGGCGATCCCCTGATCGCGTAGGTAGCAGAGGAACCCCACGATCATCGCCACTCCGTTTGGGTTGATTTGCGCCGGGACTATCCCGTGGTAGCGGAGGATCTGGCAAACCTCCGATCACAAGGGTAGTCGCAGGCCGACTTCAAAATGGCGGATGGGGAAGACCAGCTCGGTCGCCGAGAAGGAGTTCAGGCGTTCATCCTCGCGAGGAAGCCTGGCGACATACCCTGGCGACAAATATTTTGCAGAGAACTCCTTCAGATCGCTCGGCCGAGTAATCGGCTTCTTGAAAGAAGTCGCCTCGAAGTTCTTCGCATGACTTGCACGGCGAATAGCTGCCTCGTCAGCCATTCAGGAAGGGAAGGATTGAAGAAGCGAGTATCGAAAATGCGAGGAGAGGAGCAATCGGGAGATAGTCGCTGGAAAGAAAGGGAAGATCTCCAAAAGCGTAATAAATACGTATCCACCCCCCTATTTATAGTACTCGACGAAATTTGGCTTGCCGCGTACGCCGCCGCGAGCACGAGTCAGGGGTGGCGAGTATCGAGGAAAGTCGCCAAAACCCAGGGTGCACGTCAAATCACCGGTGTCGAACGGGCGAGTACCTGCATCAAATTATTAGGGCACTCGCCACACCAACACAACATTCAACAACTACTCGCAGGAAAGAAAACGAAAAAGAACATCAAGACATCGCAGAAAACAAGAAAGGCAACAAGGGCGATATCCATACTCGCCAAATAGCAAATTACTTAAAGAAGTCAATTATTTCAGAATTACAAGCATTTGCCTAAAGGCTACAAGCGACTATAAAAAGAAAGAGGGGCAGGATCCTAGGGGTTCGGCTGAGCGTCAGGAAGCTGCGGTTGTCGCCCAACCCAGCCCATACTGCGAGCTCGCTTGAAATGCTCGAAGGCCACGGACATCGCATCCTCGCCTTGTCGCAGCTGCTCCTCCATCCTCGCCAGGCGACCAACGGAGCCCGTGCTCGCACGCATCCCCACCAGCTCGTCGTGATGCAACTGCTGGCGATGCTCCATCCTGCCAACCCGGCGCTCGAGATCGCCGATAGCCTGAAGGCGAGATTCTACACTAGCCAGGCGAGTATCGAACTCCTCCAGCCGTGATGCTCACACCTCCAGCTCGGTCAGACGACGCTGAGAGTCGGCAGCCGCCAAGAGCTCCACTCGCGCTTCCACCGCGGTCAGACGCCGATGGGACTCGCTGATCGCCAGACGTTCCAACTTCGCCTCCAAGTCCAGGATGGCGCGAGTAGCCCTCTCCTGATACTCGCGGGAGGGAAGCCCGACCCCGTCAATCAGAGCCCCGATAGGAGTGTGAGCGCGAGATGTAGAAGACATAAAGACGAAGCCTTAGTGACGAGTAGCGGGAAGACCCTTCTTAGAAGATATTCGGAAAGACAGCGACTCCATTTACCAGGCCGATGAGCATCATTCCGCAAGTCGCGGCGAGGACTCCGAGATGGTCGGCGAGGAGAGCTCCTTCCCCGATGCGGGGACAGACTGCGACGAGCACCATCTCGCCGGTTCGAGTGCGACCCGCCGATGTGCTCCCTGCTGGAAGGCGCATCACCCCGACCGCGACCATCCATTGGTCGCCCTCCCCCTCTGGGAGCAAAGAAGCCAGAAGACCCCGCCACCCCGCCTCGGCGCGAGGATTCAGCCGGATGAGTGGTGGGAGCCGAGGAAGACAGAAGGCGGCGATCATCCTGCATATCGGCAGGAGGAGGGAACGGAGGAAGTGGAGGAAGTTGGTCCGCGGGTAGTCGCGGGCTACTCGCCACCTCTGGTTGCTGCAAAGGCGGTGGCGGCGGAAGAGGATTACTCGCTGAAGGAGCCCTCTGCTCGCTCATCGTCCTCTTATCCACCGCGGAGCTATGAAGGATCCGCACCGATCCACCCCGACGAGTTCCTCCCCCAGTCCTGTGCGAGATCATAGGCGATGATCGCAGAGGAATGACGCTCAAAGGCTCCTCCCGAGCATCGACGAGCGGCGGATCTGCGAGATAGCATAGAAAACGTCAGACAGACGGGCGACTAAAACTTAAAAAGTGGCGAGTAGGTAGCTCTCACTTCGCGCAGGAAGAGCTTCAGTTTGATCTTCAGCCGAGATTCCCACAGTACTCGCCTCAGGTGCACATTCGACAAAGGAGGATCAGGAACAGGCGAGCCACCCGACTGACCGAGACCCAAGTCGGCGAGTACCTGCTGGGTAGTGCCGACCTGAGAATCAGCGACATTCTCGGAGGCATCCACATTCTTCTTCTTCTTGTTCTTCTTTTCCTTCTTCCTCTCAAGACGCTTCCTCTTCTTAGAAGCGAGAAAGTCCTCGAGCTCGGCGTCGCGAGCAGGCTTCCGCAAAGGTGGCAGCAGACTTGCAAGCTCGGCCAAATCAGCGACAGCTTCCTCGGCAATACTACGCGACATCTTGAAAGCGAGATCGAAAAAGCCTTGCCATCAGAGACCCCTCCCCCTCTATATATAGGGCCAGAGCGTCAATCCAGCGGGATGCCGACTATCAACCAATACTCGCCAGAAAGACAGCTCGTCGAATCAGGGTTGGATGATTCTTTCCGAGCAACTACGTTATTCGCAAAGAGTGGGGATTGTGTACAACCCTCATTCTCCGAGGGTAGGACTCACCCAAGGCCACGTAGACAGAGGTCAAAGTCAAAGAGTCAATACGACAGTCAAGCATAGGAGCAGAAGACAGCCTAGGCGAGTAGGGGTGCACTCGTGCGAGTAGCCCGGGTACTCGCCAAAAGGTGGGCGACCATAGCCGATACTCGCCCATTTGCCTGGGGAGATCACCTCAATGTCGCTAGTCGCCGGGCAGGGGCTGGGCTATAAAAACCCCCCTACCCCTTGGTTTTCCTATAAATAGGACCCCATGGGTACTTGGATTGGCACCTGGACTTGAGCTTTCGAAACCCTGCTCTTGCATTCTGGAACCTGTCACACTTAGCCGCTACTCCCGGTACTAGCCAAGTCGGTGCCTTCCTTGTACCCTGCTCGGCCATTTTTGGTCTTGGAGGGGAAGTCTCTTCGGAGCTTCTAGGTACGTGGTGGGACCTCTCTGCCGCAGCACCTGGGGTCCAGTTCGTTGTTCTTCTAGCTCTGTAGTAGTCGCCAGCCAGGTCATTTCGTTGGACTGCTGGGCGAGTAGCCTCCGGCTGCCTCGGTCCGAATTTTGAGGTCAGGATTTTCCTGGCGTCAACAATATTGTTGCGGGTCGCTCAACGTTCTTTCAGACCGGGCGAATCGAACCGTCTTAGCCCGAGAGTGAACCGAGCGCGCAAGCAATCACAGAGAGAACGAACAGGTGGCAAGAAGACGTTTTTACCGTGGAAAACCCGGAAAGGGTGAAAAACCACGTGTTGGAGGATTTTACTATTTGCACCCCCATGTTGGAGGATTTTACTATTTACACCCCATGATGAGGGATTTTACTATTTGCACCCCCATGTTGGAGGATTTTACTATTTGCACCCCCATGTTGGAGGATTTTACTATTTACCCCCCATGATGGGGGATTTTACTATTTGCACCCCATAATGTGGGATTTTACTATTTGCACCCCATGATGTGGGATTTTACTATTAGCATCCCATGATGGCAGTTGCGCGCTCCGTGAACTTTGCGATGTTCAAGTGCGCGCCGGTCAAAAGCATGCTACGAACTTAGCGGTGCTAAGCGCGCATTGAAGTGCGCGCGGACACACCGTAAAAGCATGATCGGAGTCGTGCTAGGACGACGCAAAGGGGCGGTGGGCGTGTCGTGCGTCGAGGGAGGTCGACCGGCAGGCCGCGCGCGCGTTAGCGAATTGGGGCGGGCCTTGGAATTATAGCTTCTTAGCGTACCTATCTGTCACGACCCGTCTCGACAAGAGTCAGAGTGCACTTCGGGGCGGGCCGTGATGCCACAGACATGGGCGGAAGGAAAACCATGCCTGCTAAGGCGCAAGCAGAGATACTAATAAATAGCTTTAAAAGATGTTACTTTTGATTAAAACAGGTTATTTTGTTGCGGAAGCTTTAAAACATGATAATTTGAAACAGGTGCACTTGCATTTTAGTAAAAGCTCAAGATACAAGTTTTGAAACAGATTTTTGTGCAGTGTTCATCGCAGATAAATGAGCATGCAAAACATGATAAATTTGAGTACATATAATATTTAGCCTAGCAGTTGTCCATGAAACAAGAGAAAATGACTGATCGTAATTACTACATAACAGAAATATCCGACAGTAAAAGAAATGAAAAGTAAACACAAAACCTGGAACTTGACGCAGAATCGGCCTCAGAGAGCAGGCGGCGCAGGCACGAACACTAAGGCAAATTCAAACAGAAGAAAAAGCCTCAGAACATTGAAATAAACAGGAATAAAGATAAATAAAAATACGAGCAGGAGAAAACAGAATATTTGTTTACCGATTTTCATGGAGCAGAGCTAACAAGACAGACAGGCAAGTGAGACAAGCAGAAATATCCAGAATTATTAGATTACTCCGAAGTATAGCCTAAACATTTATTTTACAATGACATAAGCTGTAATCGTTGAAATGCGTAAGTGTTTATAGTGGGTGCGCATGGTTCACACTCAAGTCCAAGTGTAAGGCTTACTAAAATACGAGTATTTCCTGCTTACCGTGACCATGCAAACAAGATGTTGCACCATCTAAACCCTAGTTTTCAAGATTTGCTTATGACACTCAAGACCTAAGCGATTCATGTAATAACATAAGTTGTAACACGTGAAAGTGTAGGGTTTTTGTTCGACGCGCAGGATTCATGATTCAGACAGATTCAAGTACGGATTCAGGAGATTCAGAAATTTAAGCTCGCTATGACCGGTCCTTTGTTCCCATTAGGGATTCAAGAGGGAACCCAAGTCAAGGAGATGCGTCAGTTAAACCCTACCTTTCAATGTTTACTTGTGTTATTAATGAGATTACAAGATTCATAGATTGGTGATTCTAATTGGAACAGACTCACGCTGAAGAAGAACATCAAATCAAGAAATAGACTTTATCCAAGTCTTTCAACCAAACAGGTATAAGAAACAGGATTCGATGACTCAAAGAACTCGAAAGAGAGTTTAGAAACTTACGGGTTCAAGTATTCACGACTAACAAGGTTACTACACATCATTTTCTAGGATACCAAGTATTCCTTTAGATTAAGCCATTCCAAAACACGAATATCGTCTAAGTAAACATGTGTACGACCCAAACATTTCATATCAAACACAATTCATCTATTTGCTAGCAAGAAATCTTAACCTTTGTCAATATACCAATTAATGTTCATGCTCAAAGAACTACTAATCCTCAAATAAAAATAATCATTTCACATTTCACAACTCGTGTTATTTCAATCGTGTGATACCTCAATCTATTAACCAGAAAATTTAGGCATTCAAGATCTAAA
Source organism: Dactylorhiza incarnata (assembly GCA_033032865.1). Taxonomy (NCBI): domain Eukaryota; kingdom Viridiplantae; phylum Streptophyta; class Magnoliopsida; order Asparagales; family Orchidaceae; genus Dactylorhiza; species Dactylorhiza incarnata. Next base: position 1,216,453 of record JAWHQI010000403.1, on the reverse strand, counting down.
TTCATTTGACGAAACATGTATTAAAAAATGAAGTCATAAATTCATAAGAGCAGACAAGGTAATCTACGATCAATGTTTGCAAGAGAGAATGATCTCTACTTGCCTTAAATGAGGCTGAAGCTGACGGCGGCGGCGAAGCGGCGCAAGCAAAAGTCAGAAATCATATTTTCGAACCTGTTCAGGGAAAACGAAAGCGATGTAGCATAATTCACTACGCTACAAATGCATCCTTCGACACGGAAATTAAACAACAAGAGTTTAGCGGATTTTACCTCCCTCAAAAGTGAGGGGAGAAGAGCTTTCACGCGGAGACGGAGGCTACTACGAGCAAATCGGAGATTTGGCGGCGCTTTAGGCTGCGGAAACCCTAATTCGGAGAGGGCTTTGCGTGATTCCACCAATTGAATCGAGGAGCGGCACCGGAAATCGAGGACAAGACACAGTTAGACGATTATAGGAGGGCAAAAATCTGAAATCACAACTTGAATGTAAATCGGAGCACGAATAAATCGTTAGGATTTATGAAAATTCTGAAATCAAGGGTTTGGGGGGAGAATCTTACCAATAGGAACCAAATCCGAGTCCAAAATCCGAGGAGGAGGGGATTCGAGCAAAACCCTAGGGCGAAATCGGAGCCCAACGAGGAGAGGGAGGCTATCGGCCCTCTTGGAGGAGTTGTTGTCGGCCCTTGGAGAGGAAGAAACTGACGGTCAGAGGAAGAGGAGCAGGAGGTGTTGGCCTGAGGAAAGTCGGAGGAGGAGGGAGGGACTTCTGCTGTCGGCCAGAGGAAGAGAAGGAAGTTGCCGGCTTCCTGGTACCGCCGGCCAGAGCAGGGGGAGGAGGAAGAAGCGGCGGCTACGGCAAGAGGAGCAGAAGGAAGCGGCGCCTTACGTGCGGGAGACGGAAGCAGAGGCGAGTGCAGCGGGAGCCCTAACTGAGCGGGGTCGGGATCGGGAGACAGGGGGGGGTGCGGCTTGCGGGAAATAGAATAAGAGGGGGGGGGGGGGGGGGGGGGCTGCTGCTCGGGATTTAAAGGGGAGGGATTAAAGGGGGCTGCGGATAGCAATTTAGCTAATAATAATATTTGTTATTATTATTTCTATTTTAGGGTTGTTACACTATCAAAGTCCAATTCTCCACGAGTCAAACTTATTGAGCTGATGGGTCAAGCTAGAACTATGAGCAAATTGATGTCAAGCTGAACCTAACTCGACTCATTGATTGGAGATCTTAAGGAGATCTCTAGTCATACCAAGACACTACGATGGTTCCTCATTGGATGGTAACAATGGATCATGACCCGTCTTTCATAGGACATTTGGACTTTTTATTCCAACCCTCCAAGCGGTGACATTGTTGGATGTAGATGGATATTTATGGTTAAATACTTTCCACATGGACATGTTGATAGGTACAAAACTAGGCTTGGTGTCATGGACTATAAGCATACATGATGTTGACTTTTTGACAATTTTTTTATTTGTGTCACGTTTCAATTTTATTCTGGTTTTGTTCTCTGTAGAAGTGGGCATAGATTGACCTATATTCCAACTTGATATCAAGAATGCATTCTTATATGAAGATCTTAAGAAGATTGCCTGCATGTAGAAACCTCTAGAGTATGCCCTTATGGGAAGTCTCGGATTTGCAAGCTGAAAGAGACCATCTATGTCTCCAACTAAGCTCATAAACTTGGTTTGAAAAATTCTGTAAAGTCATTCGCATCATTGTTTTTTGTCGCAGTCTAGTTTTTGAGGGAGAGACCACCAACTCACAGGTAATGTTACTTCTAGCACGAAAGAACGTAAGTTTATGTGTTAGCATATTGAGACAAAGTTCATCTCCCCAGTACTTTGTTGATTTTGAGATTGCCAAATGCATCATAGATATTGCATTGTATTAGTGGAACTGTGGAAGTATGCTATGAACCTCCTTGAAGAGAGACCAACTCACTTGGAGCAAAGTGCATTCGCACTCATACATCAATGAACATCGACTATCTCTAGGATGAGACCTGTCCTTTTCTTAAGGATGTGACTTGTTGTAGACGCTTGGCTGGAAATCTCATTTACTCTACTATGACGAGTCCTGATATTGCGTTTGTAGTTGGCATGGTGCACCAAATTATGCATAATCCTAAAGTGTGCCACCTAGATGCAACTATGAAGATACTAGTGTATAACAAGGGATCCTCCGATTCATAAGCAATGATCATCTTTGAATCTATGCATATTCTGATACTAGTTATGCAAACGACAAGACCGATAGGAAGGCTATGCCTAGCTTTTGTACCTTTTTACTTGACAACAATGTCACATGACAAAATAAGAAACAAGTTGTCTGTAGATTTAGTGCTGACGCAAAATACTCCAGTTAGATACATGCAACTTGTGAAGTGAAGTGTTTGAAACCCTCTTAAACGATCTTGTTGAAACATACACTAATCCTTTGCCTATATACTATGATAATCAAGCAACTATTTATATTTTCAAAAAACAAGTGTAATAGTGTTGCATGAGAGGACCAAGCGTATATAGGTTCATGAAGTGAAAAGATGCCTTGACTGATAGTTGCAAGAAAACGGGTTATTGTAATCTTAGGCGCACAAAGAATTTGTCGTGTTCTTTTGGAATCAGAGGCGCAAAAATAATTTCAGCTAAAAAAAAGGATAGTGGTTAGTTGGCGGTAAGAAGTGAGAACATAAAATCCACAAGGAGACATGCGGTTTGCATGCATGTATCGCACGGGAAAAGGGGAGGACACGTGAAGGTGGAAGTATTGAGGGAGAGAGAATGCGGATCATTAAATTTAAAGGAAAGGTGGGTGGAAACGTGAGTGAAGATATGCCAAGGCTAAGTGGGGCGAGGCCTGTTGGTATTACATGACATGGGCCTCGAGACAAGAAGTTGAGGGGAAAAACCACAGTGTCAGAATGGCACATGATGAGGGGCTCGTGGGTGTTGGTGTGGAGCGCAAGTGGAGGGATGGAGGCAGAGGAGGGGGACCTGGGTCGGTAGAGCTGTGCGACAATGCATTGTGTGAAAAGGAACAACACGAGCCTGGAACAGACAAGGGGGCGAAAGGCTCGAGTCCTGGGAGAGGAGACGCAAGGCTAGGTAACGAAGAAGCGGGCAGTGCGGGCTGGCATGGGAGAAGACAAGAGCAAGAGTTGGGTGGAGATAGATGCGTGCAACGATGAGTACTGAGGTTGGAGAGAGACGGTGTCCGATGCAGAACGCACGCCCAGGCGACGAGAATCGTCGATGTCGTGCGGGGTCGGGGTCGCGGAGAGCTGAGAGTGGCGGAGCGGTGTGGCGAGCCCGTCACCAGGCCATCGGCGTGGGCGACTCGAGCAGAAGCTGGCGAGATGCATACGACAACGCTAGAGGAAGGAGTGGATGATACTGGGGGAAGTGGTAGGACCTTTGGTGACTTACCTCGTGCGCCAAAGTGCGGATTTCAGCCAGGGCAGTGTCGATCCGAGCATAGTGAGCGCGAGGAATTCCGAAGGGGGACCTGGCGGAAGTGCGGTTTAGGGTTCACAAAAAAATCCTAAGTGCGGCCGATCAGACCAATTGATACGCGGTAACCATATCAGGAATGAAGAGCATGAACAATAGCTTGCATTGCATGAAAACAAAAGATACAACTTGGGAGACTCGCTCCCTCAAGCACCCGGAGGATGCGTCTTCCAGAGCACTCCTCTCTCCAAGAAACCCTAAAACACTAAGGCTTCATTTGGTAAGGCGGCGGGAGATGGCTCGGGAGGACTCGCCGCAGGTGTTCCAGACGGAGGTGGGGGGGCGGGGGTTGGAGACGGCGGGTCCGGTCTCCTTTTTTCTTCGTTGCGGGAGCAAACGCCCAAACGCCGCCGCCTGACGTTTGTTTTTTCCGCCTTGTGGCGGCGATTGCTCCCGCGCCGGCGTCAAAACGTCTTGCCAAATGAAGCCTAAGACTCAGAAGCTATGACTCACAATCAAAGGGGGTCTATATAGATGGAACCCCCACTACAAGGCAAAATACATAAGACAAATATATAATTAATTGCAATTACAAGACAATCCATAACGGTGTTACGCCTCTGCTCGCCTCCCGTATACATATCATGATTAGTGAATTGTTTTAGAAGCGGATTTACACAATCCGCCACCACCCTACCCTATACCCCTTACAGTGGCGATCATGGAAAAAAAGCTTCCAATGCAGCAAAACAACATTGATCTTTTGTTTTGCACTCAGTGTTCTGACCACCGTTGTTTTGCTGCATCTCTCCAAATGACTCACTCCTAGTGATTGCTGTTAGAGAACGTCCCTCCTCATTCTCACCATTGACCCAAACATACCCTAACTGCTACTAGATTAAAAAAACTTCAGTTTTGTATGTATTGTTACACTTGTTTTCATTTTCAACATTTATATTTTTCTCATGTTATTTTTAATCATTTTAGGGGAAACATTCTCCGATGTGGTTGGTAGTCCTTACTATGTAGCGCCAGAAGTACTGCTAAAGAAGTATGGTCCCGAGGCAGATGTTTGGAGTGCCGGCGTAATTATTTATATCCTTCTTAGTGGTGTCCCACCTTTTTGGGCAGGTTTTGATTTCTAACATTTTTTTTTGTTTTCTGCGATGCTTACGTTGACAATCATCTTGATTTATCAAAAAACATTGAGCCAACTTTTATACTTCCTGTTTGCTTAATCACCCAGAGGCTGAGCAAGCTATATTTGATGAGGTTCTTGATGGTGATCTTGACTTCGAAAGTGATCCATGGCCTACAATCTCAAATAGCGCCAAAGATCTTGTGAAAAAAATGCTCGTACGAAATCCTAAAAAGAGGTTGACAGCTCATGAAGTTTTATGTGAGTTCACAAACTCAATTGCTCCTAGAATCGATTTGTATGACAAGTTTTTCTAATTTAACTTCTTTTTATATGGTTTCTTATTTGGCCTCAGTTTTTTTTCCTGGTGAGGAAGGGGTAGAATATAGAAAAACAGAACTATATGTAAAGATTTTGATTTCTACAATTAGCTGAGAGTGTAAGCAAACCAATATTAATGAGCCGGATCTTGTTTAACTTACTTTGTTAATATTTCGAGTCAAGCAAGAATGAATGCAATTTTACCGCAGGTTGAATATGAATAAGGCAAGTCGATAACTGAATACATCGACAAGTGTTTTAGGGATGGCCTGTAGTTCTCGAGAAAGATTAGTATATATGTTTACTATAATGTCTTTTGAACATAAGATTACTCACACTGCTCTTTTCATGACTTAAATTAGATTAATGTTTTTATCTTTCTTATTCATTGATATATATTATGGGTTCCTCTACTTAAAATCAATTGGGTTTTAGATTGAAGTTAAGGTTATAACATAAGCGAGCCAAATATATGTTTTAGGCCCCCACCTATACTCTAGCGATACGGACACGTGATCTCTCGTGCACTATTCGGTTGCTTGCTACATCCGTGTTAATACTTTTAACCTTCGCATGTTTCTTCCTATGTTTAAAATAAATTTTTTTACTTTATTTTTTCTCCATTTTATATTTTTCTATTTTACTTTATTTGATCTTATTTATTTTATATTTACTTTATTTTTTTTTATTTCTTTCCTTTAATATTTTCCTTGTAACATTCCTACAACTTGATACTTTAAAATTTTCTGTTTATTATTTTTTTCTCCTATTAGAAAAACCTATTTTGAAGATGTGAGAAGCTCGTTTAAGATGGTTCAGACATGTACATAGGAGGCCATTAGAGGCACCTGTTAGGCGTTGTGAGAGTTTAGTCACTAGACATGTTAGATGGGGGAGGGGTAGACCAAAAAAGACTTGGAATGAAACTATAAGGAAAGATATGATGTACGTAGGCATTAGTGAGGCTATGATTAAAGATAGGGCGCAATGGCGACAAAGGATCCATTTAGCCGACCCCCCTATGGTGGGATAAAGGCTTGAGTGTTGTTGTTGTTGTATTATAAAAACCTATTTTCATCACTATCAAGTCTGTTGTTATGAATCTGATCTTAAATTTTCATGTGATTTTATTTTGCAGGCCACCCATGGGTACAGGTTGATGGTGTTGCTCCTGACAAACCTTTGGATTCGGCAGTCTTATCTCGGCTGAAGCAATTCTCTGCAATGAACAAGCTCAAGAAAATGGCTCTAAGGGTAAGTTCCTAGAGAGTGAAACCTTCTAACACTAGTATTATCCGAGACCACTAATGTTGATGTGATCTGTGCGCATTAAAGCAACTTATGATATGTTTGGCGATGGTTTTTCTACCAATTGTGATTTTGCGACAATAGAATCAATTTTATGACGTGTGGTAAAAAGGGTGATGGGGAATCAAAACCATTCATTTTATGCGGATCGACGATCGTACCAGTTTTTGTTCTTGTCATTTTTTATTTCGAGTTGTAATTATGTATTTTTGAGTCGGGACGTTCGACCAATCATAGCCGTCTGTTGCCCCCTAGAAATCCATAAATAAAGGTTGAGGGCTCTCATTTTAGGCATTGAAGAATGGAGTATTGAAGCCCATTCTTTGGTCAACTCGGTGCCGAAGCCGAACCCCGGGTGTGAAGCTCGGGTCTACCTCCTCCCTCCCATTTCCCTTGGCCGGCCACTCCACCACCCCTCCTCCTCCACCACAAGCTACAGCCGCCCCCCCCCCCCCCCCCCCCCCCCCCCCCCCCCCCCCCCCCCCCCCCCTCAAAGGGACCTTCCCTCCTCCGACTCCAACTGCAGCAGCCCACCCCCTCCACAAAACCTTCCCCTCTCCACCTCCAAAACAGCCACCGGCCACCACATCATTCTCCCCCACTTAACAGCCACCAATAAAGATCTCCACAAAAACAGCCATCTTTCCCCACAAATCCCATCTCCAGCGATCACCGGAATACGTCTCCGGTGATCCTCCTACATCTCCCATATCGATTTCCCTTCATTTTGTATTTTCCGGCGATCGCCGGAAAATAGCTCCGGCGGCCACCACCACCGGTGGCCACCTCCGGTCACCACTAACCTCCACCCAGCCGGCAACCACCTCCACCATCCATTACCACCTCCATAACTACCCCACTTTCCCACTATCTCCTCTCTCCTAAATTTTAGGCACAACTCCTAAAATTAATCTCCACCACCCTCACTCCCCAAAAAAAACACTCAGCAAATAAGCCCCTCCCATTTCTCTCATTCCCACGTGAAAGCCTCCACCCACATCCTTCCAATAACTGCCCCCACTTCCTCCAAACTGCCTGGCTGATTTCCCCCTCCTCTGCTCCTCAATTTCACGTTGAGTCCAGGTTGCTGGTTCCTCCATTTGCTGCTCCAACTACAGCCCATCTCCCTGCCTCTTCCCCTCTCATGGAGCCACAGCCAAGTTGTCCCCATTCTGCCCACCACCCAATCACACGTGGAGGCACATCACCCAATCACTCATTCCTTCGTGGAATTCCATTGCTAACCCCATCCCTGCTGCAGGAAACTGTTTTTCTGCTGTCCAGAACAGCAAGACCCATCCAGAATTAAACCCGTGGGCTCCTGCCTAGCCACCTCATCTCCCTTACAGCCACCTACCACCCTCCAGGTTGCTGTCCAGACTTCCAGGGCAGCAAACCTCATTTGCTTGCTGCTGAAATTACCTTCCTGCAACTACCCAATCGCTGTCCCAATTTTTGGACAGCCCCCAAACAACTTCTGGACGCTGAAATCTGCTCCGTACAGCCCTCTTAAAGCGCCTCCAGCCCTCCCCTCTTTATAGTCTTGGTAATCAAGGTTTGTGTGTTGATTTCTTTACCGTTGAGTCTTGTGTTTGTTCTCTACTAGAAGAGATAGTGGTTTATAAATTTGCATTCAATTTCTTTAGTCTTTGTAGTCTCCCATTTAAATAGTGTTTGATTTTCTGGCACTCTTGCACTTATACGACTTCACGTGTTTTCATATTTGAGAGCTTTAACTTTTTGTGGCCAATTAAATTATTATTGTTTTATAAATATTCATTGTTGCAAGTAAACCGTCGGATTTATGCATGGTCGCATGTAGGAGTTCATTCATGTGTTTTCCCATCACATAGGACCGTCCTGCGTCAAAGGGCATGTCACGCTAATGGAAATAAGTTAGTAGTTCATGGGGGTAATTTTATATTATTATGCAACATGATTGTTGCATGTCTATTCCAAATATTATTGGGATTTGTATGTTAAGACATGTGGGAGTATTGAGTTTAGTTTCACATTTGGTAGTTAAAACATATGTTCCTATAGAAATACCAAGCAATTGGTCCTGTTCTAAGGGCCCGAGCTTTCTGTATGAATATATGTTTGATTGAAATTTGGTCCCTCTTAGAACGCACCTCCTGACCAATAGCGTATGGTGCCGATACTGGTTGAGATCGAGCGGTTCATATAGTTTGTCTCTTACAGGGTCTTTGGTGCCTTCCATCGTAGTTGAGCAAATGTCAAGATTGGGTGGCTCTCTATGTGGTTGATTGAGATTTTGGTGCATTAGTACTTAATGTTGCTGAAAAAATATTTTGTTTAAAAGGGAGTGATGACCGATGGGTGTATGATAGGAAGGAGGAAGAAGAAGAGAGATCTAGAAGAGATAACTAAGAGATTTAGGGTTTGAGAGAGGGAGGAGAGAAATACCTTGATAGATAATACTTGCATGCCTTCCCATGAGAGCAGCCCGGGTAATTATACCTGAGCCACGGAGGGGCCGGCCGGCCCCTCCAGTTGGGGCTGAACCCGTTTGGTTCAGCCCCGGCCGGCCGGTTCACTGGTTGGGGGCTGAACCGATTGGTTCAGCCCCGTTGGTAGACGCTCCTTTGCACCGCCGAACATAATGACGCCCCGTGAAGCGTAGCGGGGGCGTAACATTCCCCTCCCCATCAAGGACCAGTTTGTCCTCAAGGTGGTAGTCGGGGTAGAGTTCCTTGAAGTCCAGTAAATCCACCCAAGAATTGTGCGCCGTCGACAAATTCCGCCACTTGACCAAGAGCTCTGGCCGACATTCTGCGCCCCGGTGCTTCCATTTAAGCATTAACACATCCTCCGGTAGTGGGCGGAGCTCGCCCGCAGCAGTAACCTCTGGTAGAAGAGTACTCGGTTGGACATCGACACCCACCTTCTGCTTGAGTAAGGATACATGAAAGGTTGGGTGAATGCGGGATCCCTCCGGCAAAGCTAACTTGTAAGCCACCGGCCCCACCCTGCTGAGTATACGAAAGGGGCCGTAATATCGAGGAGAAAGCTTCTGATTGCTCCGACGAGCAACAGATAACTGTCGGTAAGGCTGGAGCTTGAGGAAAACTTCATCGCCCACAGCGAACTCCCGTTCCTTGCGGTGTTTGTCCGCCTGCAGCTTCATACGGTCCTGGGCTAGGCGGAGGTTCTCCCGGAGGGTAGCTAACATGCTATCCCGATCACGAAGAGTGCGATCAACCGTCGGTAGGGCGGTGCTGCCTGGCTCATAGCTACCCAAAGTCGGTGGAGGGCCCCCGTAAACAGTCTCAAACTGCGTCATCTGGCTGGCAGAGTGATATGAAGTGTTGTAGCAATATTCGGCCCAATGTAACCACTCCGGCCAAGTCCGTGGCTCATCCATAACAAAACAGCGTAAATATGTCTCGACACCCCTATTGAGAACCTTCGTCTGACCGTCCGACTGGGGGTGATGTGCTGTGCTGAACTGTAAACGCGTACTCTGTAACCGGAAAAGTTCCCGCCAGAAACTGCTCACAAAAGTAGGGTCCCGGTCAGAAATAATGGCACGAGGAAGGCCATGTAATCGGACAATCTCCCGAGCAAAAAGTGCGGCCACTGACTCGCCCGTGTACGGATGACTGAGAGCAAGGAAATGCCCGTACTTGGATAGTTTATCCACCACCACCAAAATCACTGATTTTTCTTTGGACTTAGGCAGCCCGTCAATGAAGTCCATGGAAACCGTGTCCCAAATATGCTGTGGAATCTCCAAAGGAACCAATAGCCCGGCCGGGGACGAAGTCTCGTACTTCTGACGCTGACAGATCTCACACTGTCGTACGAACTGCTGTATGTCCCGCCGCATGCCAGCCCAAAAGACATTTGCTCGCGCCCTCTGAAGGGTCCGGAGCACCCCCGCATGGCCACCCGTCGGTGAAGAGTGGAACTCGTGCATCATAAACGTTTTCCATGCTGAGTCGGAGGGCACGACCACCCTGCCGTGATAGTACAGCCGACCATTCTGAAGATGATAGCCGGGGCCACCGTCTCCCCCCGCTGCAAAGCCTCCACCAAGGAACGTAAAGTAGCCGTACGCATGACCTCCTCCTGAATATCAGCTAATGAATCCACCAATGGTCCGGAAATGTGAGTGAGAGTACCCTCCGGTAGGCGAGAAAGAGCATCCGCTACCACGTTATCCTTACCCCTTTGATACACAATCTCGTAATCATAACCGAGAAGCTTAGTAACCCACTTCTGTTGTAGAGGAGAAGAGACCCTTTGGTCAAGGAAATGTTTCAAGCTTTGGTGGTCGGTGCGGATTTTAAAATGCCGACCCAACAAATATGGCCGCCACATAACCACAGCATGAATGATAGCCAACATCTCCTTCTCATAAGTGGAGAGTCCCAAGGTACGGGGAGCCAGAGCTTTGCTGCAGAATGCCAACGACCGCCCCTCCTGCATCAGAACTGCCCCTATGCCAACACCAGAGGCATTCGTCTCCAACACAAACTCCTTCGTGAAATCCGGTAATGCAAGAACTGGAGTGGTGGTCATGGCCTGCTTAAGAGCCTGAAATGCTGCCTCTGCTTCCTCAGTCCAAGAAAAGGAGTCCTTCTGCAGCAGCCGAGTCAAAGGCCGAGCTATCTTCCCATAATCTCGTACGAATCGCCTGTAGTACCCCTATAAGCCCCAGAAATCCCCGCAAAGCACGGATCGTGACGGGCTGCTGCCATGACTGCATACTCCGAATCTTCCTTGGATCGGCCCTGGCGCCTTGGCCGGAAACCAAGTGTCCCAAATACTCCACCTCCTCCTGACCGAAGGAGCATTTGGAACGGTTGGCATAAAGCCGGTGACGACGAAGTATGGCCAAAACCTGCTCAACATGACCCACATGGTCCTCCCAATTGGCGTTGTAGATAAGAATGTCATCAAAGAAGATCAGCACAAATTTCCGCAGGAGCTCGCGGAAGGTCTCATTCATGTTCGCCTGAAAAGTGGAGGGACCACCAGTCAGCCCATTGGCCATGACTAAGAACTCGTAATAACCATCATGTGTTCGGAAGGCCGTCTTATGGATGTCCTCCCGTGCCATCAAAATCTGGTAATAGCCAGAGCGTAGATCGAGCTTAGTGAACCGTCGTGCGCCATGTAGCTCATCTAGCAACTCTTCCACCACCGGAATCGGGAAGTTGTCCTTTACCGTGGCGCTGTTCAGGGCTCGGTAATCCACGCAAAACCTCCATGAACCATCTTTCTTCTTTACCAAAATGACGGGAGCTGAAAATGAACTTGCACTCGGCCTAATGATGCCTGCCTCCAACATCTCGCGGACGCTGCGCTCAATTTCCGCCTTCTGAATATGCGGGTAGCGGTATGGTCGGATATTAGGGGCCTCGGCGCCCGCCTTAAGCTGAATATGATGATCTCTGAATCGAGGTGGTGGTAATGTGCGTGGTTCCTGGAAAACATCAGAATATTCCATCAGAAGAGACTGTAATTGAATTGGTACCTCAGAATTGGCGGAATCGACCGTTTGGACTTCCCGAATGACGGCCATCATCCTTCCTTCCTCACCCAACCGCTGCATGCTCCGAAGAGAGATCTCCTTCACTGGTGAAGAGATGATACCCTTCAAACAGAACTGCTTTCCCCCGTGGAGGAACTCCATCGTCATGTGCTCCCAGTCGAACGTTACCCTCCGTAACTGACGTAGCCACTGCACTACCAAAACCATATCCGAGCCCCGAATGGGTAATAGGTAGACGTCGGTGCACCCGCTCTAGCCTTGATCCGTAGCTCCACACCCTTCAGCACCCCCTCACACTGCACCTTGCTGCCATCCGCCACCATAACATGGAAGGCAGCCCCCTTATCGATCCTGTGCCCCATTCGCTGTGCCACCTCTGGATGAATGAAATTGTCGGTGCTCCTACTGTCCACCAAAACAGTCACCTTCTCGCGGGCAATCCGTCCCGCAAGACGCATAGTAAGCGGAGGAGGAGCGCACCCCTCGAGAGCGTGTATGGAAACACCGAACTCGGTCAAGTCCAAGTCCACCTCCAACTCCTCGTCCGGAGCCGACTCGCCTTCCACGTCCTCGTGAAGCATAAAAACTTGTATCTTTTGGCACTTGCGGCCCGGCACGAACTTCTCATCACAGTTAAAACACAACCCTTTTTACTTTCGAGCGGCCAGCTCACTCCAAGAAAGCCGTGTCACTGTTGGTTTGCTACCAGTTGGCGGGTCCCGCCGTGCTGCTGCCGCTGCGGCCGCAGGTGGCCTAGTCGTGGTACGGTTTCTCTGTCTGTTGAACCGCTCCTCCTGAATGCGAGCTAAACTGATGGCGTGGTTCAAACTCCTTGGCATATAAGCATGCACCTCATCCTGCAATTGCTCCTTCAACCCCGACACAAAACAACTCAGCAGTGTCTTCTCCTCCCAATGTACCCGGTTTGCCAACCTCTCGAACTCTGTCCGATACTCAGTCACGGTCCCCTTCTGTCGCAATTTCTGCAGTAGCGCCTCAAAATCTTCGTACTCAGGGGGCCCAAATCGGGCGGTGAACCCTTCCACGAACTCAGTCCATTGCACATAATCTCTACCTCTTAGGAACCACTGAGTCCACTGAAATGCGTCGTCCTCCAGATGGAATGATGCTAATTGCACCCATTGCGCCTCCACGATCTCCTGGTAACTGAAGAACAACTCCACCTTCTGAACCCATTCCAGTGCATCCCCCCCCCCCCCCCCCCCCCCCCCCCCTTGAACTTGGGAAAGTTCATTCGTGTCAACTTGGGTGGCATGTACGCTCGAGGCCCCGCTTGTCCTTGCCAGCCCTGTCCATTCTGTCCCTGCCCGTTCCATGCCTGACGCCCCGGGCCCATATGACCCTCGTACACTCCTGGGTAGCCTAGAGGAGGCTGAACCTGATGAGGAACGTGCTGCCCGCCCCACGGAATGTGGCCTCCGTACCCGACGGGAAGAGCACCGCCACCTGGGTTAGGAAGAAGGCCACCCGTACCTCCTGGAGCCCTCACAGCTGCTCCCAGCCCTCCATCAGCCCGCTGCCACGCTTGCCGAACCCAATCCGCAGGAATAGGCCCGTCGGAACCGCCTCCTGGACGCCCAGCTTGCCCGTAATCGGTCGGCATATCCGATCCAGGCGGAAAGACTCCTGTTGCCGCCGTCCCATCCCCAGCCGCCCCACGCCGTCGCCCGAGGTCCCGCAATGCAGGGAGGACCCCACGCCAGCAACCCCTGCCGTCGCCGCTGTTCCGATGCCCGCACGACCCAGATCGGGTGTTTCCGATCGATCGGCGGACCGATCGGGTCGTCCGCCGTTCGATCCCTCCTTGGCTGTGCTCTTCCCTTTCAACAACGCCTTCAATTCCTCCATACGAGCGTCGAGACGCTCCTCCAGCCGTTGAGAGGACGCGCGCATCCCTTCCTCGAGCGCGGCTACCGAATCCGCCAAACCACCGTAGTTTTCCTCCAAAGTTTCCATACGGGAAATGTCTTCTTGTGTCCGCGTGGTCACCATCGCCGGAGGACGAATGCTTTGATACCAAATGATAGGAAGGAGGAAGAAGAAGAGAGATCTAGAAGAGATAACTAAGAGATTTAGGGTTTGAGAGAGGGAGGAGAGAAATACCTTGATAGATAATACTTGCATGCCTTCCCATGAGAGCAGCCTGGGTAATTATACCCGAGCCACGGAGGGGCCGGCCGGCCCCTCCAGTTGGGGCTGAACCCGTTTGGTTCAGCCCCGTCCGGCCGGTTCACTGGTTGGGGGCTGAACCGATTGGTTCAGCCCCGTTGGTAGACGCTCCCTTGCACCGCCGAACATAATGACGCCCCGTGAAGCGTAGCGGGGGCGTAACAGTGTAGCTCTCATGTGAGGAGAGATATTGTTAAGGCCAATAAGAGTGTCAGGTTTTAGTCCCATATTTGATAAGTAAAAATATATTGGTGCAGAAAGACTAAGTAGTTAATTTTCTCCCATACGCTTCAGCTTTTGGGTGGAGAATAGTTTCAATGATTGGTGCATGGATTTTGGTCTGCTTTAGGTCCACACCCCTTCACATGTCATTTCCCGAACTCTTTTTAATGTGTTATCAGTTGTGAATCGTTCTATTGTGAATTTTTTTTTTCTTGGCTGAAATTTCTTTAAATTATTTCCCTTATTTAGGTGATTGCTGAGAGCCTGTCTGAGGATGAAATTGCTGGCCTCAAGGAAATGTTCAAGATGTTAGATACTGATAATAGTGGGCAGATAACATTTGATGAACTCAAAGTTGGATTAGAAAGAGTGGGTGCAGACCTGAAGGAGTCGGAAATTTATGCTCTCATGCAAGCTGTGAGTACTAATATGCAATTTAGTTTTTTCTCATTTTTTATAGAATATTTTGTTACTTCAATCATCAGAGTTATACACTTTTCAAGGACAATACAATTATGCTCTCATGCATATTTAGTTTTTGTTACGCCCCCTCTACGCTTCACGGGGCGTCATTATGTTCGGCGGTGCAAGGGAGCGTCTACCAACGGGGCTGAACCAATCCGTTCAGCCCCCAACCAGTGAACCGGACGGCTGGGGCTGAACCAAACGGGTTTAGCCCCAACTGGAGGGGCCGGCCGGCCCCTCCGTGGCTCGGGTATAATTACCCGGGTTGCTCTCATGGGAATGCATGCAAGTATTATCTATCAAGGTATTTCTCTCCTCCCTCTCTCAAACCCTAAATCTCTTAGTTATCTCTTCTAGATCTCTCTTCTTCTTCCTCCTTCCTATCATTTGGTATCAAAGCTTTCGTCCTCCGGCGATGGTGACCACGCGGACACAAGAAGACATTTCCCGTCTGGAAACTTTGGAGGAAAACTACGGTGGTTTGACGGATTCGGTAGCCGCGCTCGAGGAAGGGATGCGCGCGTCCTCTCAACGGCTGGAGGAGCGTCTCGACGCTCGTATGGAGGAACTGAAGGCGCTGTTGAAAGGGAAGAGCACAGCCGAGGAGGGATCGAACGGCGGACGACCCGATCGGTCCGCCGATCGATCGGAAACACCCGATCTGGGTCGTGCGGGCATCGGAACAGCGGCGACGACAGGGGTTGCTGGCGTGGGGTCCTCCCGGCATTGCGGGACCTCCGGCGACGGCGTGGGGGCGGCTGCGACGGCGGCAGCAGGAGTCTTTCCGCCTGGATCGGCTATGCCGACCGATTACGGGCAAGTTGGGCGTCCAGAAGGCGGTTCCGACGGGCCTATTCCTGCGGATTGGGTCCGGCAAGCGTGGCAGCGGGCTGATGGAGGGCTGGGAGCAGCTCTGAGGGCCCCAGGAGGTACGGGTGGCCTTCTTCCTAACCCAGGTGGCGGTGCTCTTCTCGTCGGGTACGGATGCCACATTCCGTGGGGCGGGCAGCACGTTCCTCATCAGGTTCAGCCTCCTCTAGGCTACCCAGGAGCGTACGAGGGTCATATGGGCCCGGGGCGTCAGGCATGGAACGGGTAGGGACAGAATGGACAGGGCTGGCAAGGACAAGCGGGGCCTCAAGCATACATGCCACCCAAGTTGACACAAATGAACTTTCCCAAGTTCAAGGGGGGGGGGGGGGGGGGATGCACTGGAATTGGTTCAGAAGGTGGAGTTGTTCTTCAGTTACCAGGAGTGATCGCGGAGGCGCAATGGGTGCAATTAGCATCATTCCATCTGGAGGACGACGCATTTCAGTGGACTCAGTGGTTCCTAAGAGGTAGAGATTATGTGCCATGGACTGAGTTCGTGGAAGGGTTCACCGCCCGATTTGGGCCCCCTGAGTACGAAGATTTTGAGGCGCTACTGCAGAAATTGCGACAGAAGGGGACCGTGACTGAGTATCGGACAAAGTTCGAGAGGTTGGCAAACCGGGTACATTGGGAGGAGAAGACACTGCTGAGTTGTTTTGTGTCGGGGTTGAAGGAGCAATTGCAGGATGAGGTGCATGCTTATATGCCAAGGAGTTTGAACCACGCCATCAGTTTAGCTCGCATTCAGGAGGAGCGGTTGAACAGACAGAGAAAGCGTAACACGACTAGGCCACCTGCGGCGGCAGCGGCGGCAGCACGGCGGGACCCGCCAACTGGTAGCAAACCAACAGTGACACGACTTTCTTGGAGTGAGCTGGCCGCTCGAAAGGAAAAATGGTTGTGTTTTAACTGTGATGAGAAATTCGTGCCGGGCCACAAGTGCCAAAAGATACAAGTTTTTATGCTTCACGAGGACGTGGAAGGCGAGTCTGCTCCGGACGAGGAGTTGGAGGTGGACTTGGACTTGACCGAGTTCGGTGTTTCCATACACGCTCTCGAGGGGTGCGCTCCTCCGCTTACTATGCGTCTTGCGGGACGGATTGCCCGCGAGAAGGTGACTGTTTTGGTGGACAGTGGGAGCACCCACAATTTCATTCATCCAGAGGTGGCACAACGAGTGGGGCACAGGATCGATAAGGGGGCTGCCTTCCTTGTTATGGTGGCGGATGGCAGCAAGCTGCAGTGTGAGGGGGTGCTGAAGGGTGTGGAGCTACGGATGCAGGGCTATAGCGGGTGCACCGACGTCTACCTATTACCCATTCGGGGCTCGGATATGGTTTTGAGAGTGCAGTGGCTACGTCAGTTACGGAGGGTAACGTTCGACTGGGAGCACATGACGATGGAGTTCCTCCACGGGGGAAAGCAGTTCTGTTTGAAGGGTATCATCTCTTCGCCAGTGAAGGAGATCTCTCTTAGGAGCATGCAGCGGTTGGGTGAGGAAGGAAGGATGATGGCCGTCATTCGGGAAGTCCAAACGGCCGATTCCACCAATTCTGAGGTACCAATTCAATTACAGTCTCTTCTGATGGAATATTCTGATGTTTTCCAGGAACCACGCACATTACCACCACCTCGATTCAGAGATCATCATATTCAGCTTAAGGCGGGCGCCGAGGCCCCTAATATCCGACCATATCGCAACCCGCATATTCAGAAGGCAGAGATTGAGCGTAGCGTCCGTGAGATGTTGGAGGCAGGCATCATTAGGCCGAGTGCAAGTTCATTTTCAGCTCCCGTCATTTTGGTAAAGAAGAAAGATGGTTCATGGAGGTTTTGCGTGGATTACCGGGCCCTGAACAGCGCCACGGTAAAGGACAACTTCCCGATTCCGGTGGTGGAAGAGTTGCTAGATGAGCTACATGACGCACGACGGTTCACTAAGCTCGATCTACGTTCTGGCTATTACCAGATTTTGATGGCACAGGAGGGCATCCATAAGATGGCCTTCCGAACACATGATGGTCATTACGAGTTCTTAGTCATGGCCAATGGGCTGACTGGCGGTCCCTTCACTTTTCAGGCGAACATGAATGAGACCTTCCGCGAGCTCCTGCGGAAATTTGTGCCGATCTTCTTTGATGACATTCTTATCTACAACGCCAATTGTGAGGACCATGTGGGCCATGTTGAGCAGGTTTTGGCCATACTTCGCCGTCACCGGCTTTATGCCAACCGTTCCAAATGCTCCTTCGGTTAGGAGGAGGTGGAGTATTTGGGACACTTGGTTTCCGGCCAAGGCGTCAGGGCCGATCCAAGGAAGATTCGGAGTATGCAGTCAAGGCCGCAACCCGTCACGATCCGTGCTTTGCGGGGATTTCTGGGGCTTACAGGGTACTACAGGCGATTCGTACGAGATTATGGGAAGATAGCTCGGCCTTTGACTCAGCTGCTGTAGAAGGACTCCTTTTCTTGGACTGAGGAAGCAGAGGCAGCATTTCAGGCTCTTAAGCAGGCCATGACCACCACTCAAGTTCTTGCATTACCGGATTTCACGAAGGAGTTTGTGTTGGAGACGGATGCCTCTGGTGTTGGCATAGGGGCAGTTCTGATGCAGGAGGGGCGGCCGTTGGCATTCTACAGCAAGGCTCTGGCTCCCCGTACCTCGGGACTCTCCACTTATGAGAAGGAGATGTTGGCTATCATTCATGCTGTGGTTATGTGGCGGCCATATTTGTTGGGTCGGCATTTTAAAATCCGCACCGACCACCAAAGCTTGAAACATTTCCTTGACCAAATGGTCTCTTCTCCTCTACAGCAGAAGTGAGTTACTAAGCTTCTCGGTTATGATTACGAGATTGTGTATCGAAGGGGTAAGGATAACGTGGTAGCGGATGCTCTTTCTCGCCTACCGGAGGGTACTCTCACTCACATTTCCGGACCATTGGTGGATTCATTAGCTGATATTCAAGAGGAGGTCATGCGTACGACTACTTTACGTTCCTTGGTGGAGGCTTTGCAGCGGGGGGAGACGGTGGCCCCCGGTTATCATCTTCAGAATGGCCGACTGTACTATCACGGCAGGGTGGTCGTGCCCTCCGACTCAGCATGGAAAACGGTTATGATGCACGAGTTCCACTCTTCACCAACGGGTGGCCATGCGGGGGTGCTCCGGACCCTTCAGAGGGCGCGAGCAAATGTCTTTTGGGCTGGCATGCGGCGGGACATACAGCAATTCGTACGACAGTGTGAGATCTGCCAGCGTCAGAAGTACGAGACTTCGTCCCCGGCCGGGCTATTGGTTCCTTTGGAGATTCCACAGCATATTTGGGACACGGTTTCCATGGACTTCATTGACGGGCTGCCTAAGTCCAAAGGAAAATCAGTGATTTTGGTGGTGGTGGATAAACTATCCAAGTACAGGCGTTTCCTTGCTCTCAGTCATCCGTACACGGGCGAGTCAGTGGCCGCACTTTTTGCTCAGGAGATTGTCCGATTACATGGCCTTCCTCGTGCCATTATTTCTGACCGGGACCCTACTTTTGTGAGCAGTTTCTGGCGGGAACTTTTTCGGTTACAGGGTACGCGTTTACAGTTCAGCACAACACATCACCCCCAGTCGGACGATCAGACGGAGGTTCTCAATAGGGGTGTCGAGACATGTTTACGCTGTTTTGTTATGGATGAGCCACGGACTTGGCCGGAGTGGTTACATTGGGCCGAATATTGCTACAACACTTCATATCACTCTGCCAGCCGGATGACGTCGTTTGAGACTGTTTACGGGCGCCCTTCACCGACTTTGGGTAGCTATGAGCCAGGCAGCACCGCCCTACCGGCGGTTGATCGCACTCTTCGTGATCGGGATAGCATGTTAGCTACCCTCCGGGAGAACCTCCGCCTAGCCCAGGACCGTATGAAGCTGCAGGCGGACAAACACCGCAAGGAACGGGAGTTCGCTGTGGGCGATGAAGTTTTCCTCAAGCTCCAGCCTTACCGACAGTTATCTGTTGCTCGTCGGAGCAATCAGAAGCTTTCTCCTCGATATTACGGCCCCTTTCGTATACTCAGCAGGGTGGGGCCGGTGGCTTACAAGTTAGCTTTGCCGGAGGGATCCCGCATTCACCCAATCTTTCATGTATCCTTACTCAAGCAGAAGATGGGTGCCGATGTCCAACCGAGTACTCTTCTACCTGAGGTTACTGCTGCGGGCGAGCTCCGCCCACTACCGGAGGATGTGTTAATGCTTAAATGGAAGCACCG
Organism: Dactylorhiza incarnata; assembly: GCA_033032865.1. Taxonomy (NCBI): domain Eukaryota; kingdom Viridiplantae; phylum Streptophyta; class Magnoliopsida; order Asparagales; family Orchidaceae; genus Dactylorhiza; species Dactylorhiza incarnata. The sequence goes on along the minus strand of JAWHQI010000403.1, from coordinate 1,196,694 downwards.
GGGCGCAGAATATCGGCCAGAGCTCTTGGTCAAGTGGCGGAATTTGTCGACGGCGCACAATTCTTGGGTGGATTTACTGGACTTCAAGGAACTCTACCCTGACTACCACCTTGAGGACAAGCTGGTCCTTGATGGGGAGCGGAATGTTACGCCCCCGCTACGCTTCACGGGGCGTCATTATGTTCGGCGGTGCAAGGGAGCGTCTACCAACGGGGCTGAACCAATCGGTTCAGCCCCCAACCAGTGAACCGGCCGGCCGGGGCTGAACCAAACGGGTTCAGCCCCAACTGGAGGGGCCGGTCGGCCCCTCCGTGGCTCGGGTATAACTACCCGGGCTGCTCTCATGGGAAGGCATGCAAGTATTATCTATCAAGGTATTTCTCTCCTCCCTCTCTCAAACCCTAAATCTCTTAGTTATCTCTTCTAGATCTCTCTTCTTCTTCCTCCTTCCTATCAGTTTTCCAACATTATATTGTCATTCTCATTAGTGTTATCCTTATTCCAACTATTTGTGTTTGATTTTTGAATCCTCATCCTACATTCATTAGTGGTAAGTGTTGCATGAGGTCTCAACTTGTATCACCGTTGTCTTTTCTAAATGAACCATACTTTATGAAATCTCAATTTTCCTTCGATCATTTCTATCGTGTATGAGATGTTAAATCCATTTCATTCAATCTTTTTGTCATTGTCTGTCCATGTTAACTTCAGTCTAACCTTTATCCCTTCACAATCCTTCAGTTTTCATCTTCTATCTTTTTGGTCCAACTTCTACTCTTCATTATACTTGTTCTAAGTCACCCAAGTCTATTTTGTTCATCTTATTATCTACAATATATGCTACTATCTGATGCAGAACGGATGTAGGTGAATGTGTAAACGTGCCCAAAGGGAACACTAGTGCAGTGTTGTTACTGAAGTTTCACGGGGATCTAAGAACGATGTGATGCACTAATAAATGTATCCGACAATTAATTGCAATTAGTACCAACAAATTATAAATGTTAAGCATAAATAATTGCTATTGAGATTAAAGTGCACATATGGCACCAAATTTCAGGTTAAGTTCGAACAAGAGTGCTTCAATTAAATCTTTAAGTGAATGAACCATTCAAGTAGGATGGAACAGGGTAAACACATACACTCTACATCAATAATGATATGTTCTTCACCAAATAAACAATGAAGGAAAATTATGAAGTCATACACGAACTTACATGGAAATAGGAGACCGGGGAGGTGAATTGATAATGAAGAGGGGTCTGGACAGCAACTATGCAACAGATTTTCACAGGTTTCAGGGTAATGAAGTAGGGAAATGGTGGAGATGGATTAGGGGAGGCGCTGGGCAAGATCCCGGCTACTGAAAACAGGATTTCTGGAGGGCTAGCCTGCAGTCAGTCGGCTTGCAGGGAGTCGGAGAATTTGGGGTCTGGTTAACTCTGCAGGAACTCTGTGGGCTGGGGAAGGATTCAATTGCAGGAAACTAGATATTCAGGGACATGGTGTTATCAGTTAGCTAGAAGAAGATCTACAGAGGCGGGACTTTGAAGTTTAATGCCTGGATGGATGGAATTTGAGTGGGCTGCTAATGAATGAGTAGGGAGCTTCAACTGTACGTGAAAGTGGGAGGTAAGGGTGGCTAATTACTAGATGGAGTTTTGGTGGTAGTTACACCCTTACAAGCGGTTATTAGTGGGCGAGTAATTATTTGGTGATTATATGGAGAAGGGGCAGTTGGAGTGGCAGTTGAGGGGTAGTTATGATGGTTATAGGAGAGGGGCTGCAACGATGATGAGTAGTTCCAAGTAGTTACATGTTTTTGAATGGTGAAAGGGAATTATGGTTGTTTTATGGAATGGGGAGGTAATTATGATTAGTAGGATTGATGTAACCTAGAAAATAAGATTTTAATATTTGTTAAATTTGCGAACAACTTTAAATTAAGCGACGCCAAGCTCGAGCCATAAAGCGAGATAAATAACCTAGACCTTCATAAGACTTCCTCCTCAAATGACTGCCATTCAAACGTTGAATAAGCATGAGTCAGTTATCCATAGTCACGAAACTGAAAGAAATGAACAACACGAGATTTTAAATTAACGATAAACATGTAAGCAATAATTAGTGGCAAACTCTGGAGAAGTCATAAATATATTATGGGCGCATAAGTGCAGGACAATGGACGAGGTGATGACTCATGCTGGAAGTAGGGTTGGACGCTGATCGGGCGTTTGGGGGATGCAGGGGATGTTCGGACATAGTAGAGTAATTGCAGTCCAAAGGTAACCCGTTAGTTCTAGCAGTTTTGGGCATCGGAAGATTGGAACAATGGGTCTGTAGAAATCATCTATGGGAAGAGTCGTCGAAGTAGGTCTTGCAAAGTGGTGTCGTGGTCACTCCGATGATTTGTGTGTAGGCTGCACACACTTGAAGTATCAAAATACTCCGGTGCTAGTGGTGTTGGATAGGTTCAATGAGTGTGCTCGAGTACCTAAAGATACAATGCCTAGTGAGAAGGGGCGTGCAGGACGGACTCGTGGTCAATGTATGTGGAATGAAATTAAATGCATTCACAGTGTTCCATCGGCAGATTAGCCTTTTAATAATGAAACAATAAATATTTAGCAAAACATTCAGCAGCTTGTAATTATAGTGAAAGCAAACAAGTGTAATTCCTCCGATTGGAGTGCACAAGTAAGAATACCAAGCAAATAAACCCCTCAATCTATATTGATTAATTAGGGAAGACAAACAATTACAGATTAAACTCCACCAAACAATACAAACATCCATTGCGCACAATAAAGGAACAACACATTCAAAACTACAAGACTTGCAAGTACTAGGGATGTTTTGAAGTGATCGGTGGATACGAAGAGGCGTCCAACGCCGTGGGATGACAAGAGTAACATGAATTTTTAAATGAATACAACACTCAAACCTTTATCCCACAATAGTGGGGTCGGCAGGCTTTAAATGAATAGCATGAATTTTTAAATTAACTACAAAAAGTAATCACTAATTAGTGGTGAGCTTAAAAATTTAAAGATCAAATAAAATTAACCATAAAGTAATCTAACATGATATGGGCACGAGAGAATTCAGAGATCTACCATGGATGCATAAGTGCGGCGACGGTGGATTGGTGTTCAATGTGAGGTGCAAAGTCGATGGTGTAAGTCAGTAATTATGCTGGAGTTGGCTCAAGAGGGAACAATGAATCTGGTTAAATGGGCTCGGCTGTGGATCCTGACACAATTTGAAGTCAGATCTTCCTTCACAGGGAATTGGGCTGGGTGGGGAAAAGAGACTAAGACGGGGTAGAAGTAGGGTTGGAGGTTGGTCGGTGTTAAGGGGAGGCAAGGGATGGCCAACCGAGGTGGAGTAATTGCAGCCAACGGTAGCCCTTCGGCTCCAGCGGCTGTGGGTGTCGCGTGATTGGAACGTCGGGTCTGGAGAAGTCGCCAGGTGGAAGAGGCGTCGGAGGAGGGCTTGCCGGAGATGGCGGGGGCTGTTGGCGGGGGCTGCGATCCCTGACATGTCCATGTTAGACTCGAGAGGAGAATAAGAGTCGGGCGCTGGATAATACCAACAAAGAGGAATATGACACTTAGTCGATTCTATTTCCAGGCTGCTTATAAGGGAGAGGGCGACAGTTCTTATAATAGGTGGGTTTTTAAGGGTTTTAATAAATGATGTTAAATGGTAATTGAACAGGAGGTAACCAAGGGTCAAGGGGAGTATATTTGGATAGAGAAAATATTTAATTTTATATTTTTTAATATATTTTATTAAGTTTGTCGTAATTATCACGTTACCTAATTGACAGATCATTGCATGCATGGTCTTATTGGACGATCACTCCAATAAGCCATACGAATGTGCGTGAGTGAGATGCGCGATAAAAGATGCATGAGCACAAATAACGTGCATGAATAGCATGCACGATGCATATGCGAATAAAAAAAATAAAATAAAAATGCAATAATACTACGCAGTTTGCATCCGGGGTGGTGGGGGAAGGCAATGACCTTGGCTTCGACACCAAGGGTCCACATAATCGGCATTGATGGGACATTGCGAGAGCTCGAAATATTTGTTCAAATTCCTTGATATTTGAAATCAGTCCCTAGACTCCTATTTATAGGCAAAGGGACCATTATAGATCGTCCGGAACTTCTGCATGAAATAAAAATGCAAAAATAGTATTTATACTAATACATAAATATCCCGTCGTCACGACTTCGGGCTCGGATCGCCTATAGAATAATCCTATCTTCACTTTCCATGTATGTAAACTCATTCGGGCTTTGGTAAGTTTTGGCCCGCCATCGCTCAGTGATCCCAATCACTATCTTTATTGCTTAAATTACTCAATACATTGTTCCTAATTTTTCTATTTATTTTTAGATTTAGTTCACACCAAGAAACTATATGTAGCCTTGCGTGCTTGATATAAATATCTAGTCATTCCTCCTATAACCAATTTATTTTAGGTTGGATCCATAGGTTCTAATATTTTATTAGAGCAAGATAGACCCTATGTTGCACAGGGACGAGGACGGGATATAAGATATAATAAGATACACATACGGGATTCATGACTTTAAAGAAAATTAGGATGCAAGTACGTTTTTGATTTTTTATTATTTCAATATAAATGCAAATTAATTTGAAGACATGTGCGACATTCACATCTTCATTATTTGTTTCGATCGTTACATTTCACATATCATACATTAAATGAAGACAAGTTTACGAGTCACAAAATACATCAGATCATAGATATAAGCCATGAATGAAAGCGTAATTATTGACTTCTATCACTTATCATCTAATACTTTTTATTTTCTCCGTATATATCATCATGATATACAATTTTGAGTGTTTTCAAGCATACTCAGGCGTATCTGAGAGAATTTGAGATATTTTTTCTAATTTAAAATTAAAAGAAAAAGTACTTGAGAGTTTCAGAGAATGGTTTTCTAAAGTATCGTGGACTAGTTTCTGAGAGTTTCTTGACTCCAAAGTGTTTTGGATTTTAGATACATAAGACTGCTGCAAGTTTCCATGCTTCTTAGGATATACCCAACGACCCACTACCACATCACTCAATGAAAAATAAATTTCAAAAGCTAGAGGCCAAAGACCTTATATGTGAAAGGGTGTGTTTAAAATTTGGTCACACATCGAGAAACTCATGTAGTCCTGTGCACTTGATATAGATCATGGGCATCTTTACCTATAATCAATTGACTTTATGGTAGATTCATAGGTTCTAAAATATATAGATCTTACGGTTCTTATTTCAAGCTAGCTTAACTCAACAATCGCCGGCCTCCTAGCTTGAACTTTATTTCTCCCCGTGTTACATTTTTCTATTCTAGTTCCTTCTCCCCGTGTTACATTTGTTTATCTCTGCATCATTGTGTTCATTCGTGCACACATCTTCGTGTTTTTCAATGTTTTTTTTTGTAGCAAAGTTATTAATGGTTTGTTTCGACTCTGTTTCTATCTTGTAGGCTGATGTTGATAACAGTGGAACCATAGATTATGGTGAATTTATAGCGGCAACTGTACATCTAAACAAGATAGACAGAGAGGATCACTTATTCGCAGCCTTCTCATATTTTGATAAGGATAGCAGTGGTTACATAACCAGAGATGAACTACAAAGGGCTTGTGAAGAATTTGGTATACAGGACTTGAGATTGGAGGAAATAATTCAAGAAGTAGATAAAGACAATGTAAATCTCTTTAGCCCTTATCTATTCTCAATTCTTTAAAAAACAACTATTTCGTGGCATTTGTACGGTGACGCAAGACTCGTTGAAACACGCGACGTTTGAAGTTTCGTGGGGAACTTCAAAATTAAGCGTTCTCATGATAGTGGACTTGTGCACTGAGAATATAACTGTGATGTCAAAGTCAACCGGTCATTACTAATATGATAAGACTTAAGAGTAGTCGAGATAGAAGCAGATTGCCATATCTTGGTTCCGATTATCACATCTTGCGAAGGATTCTGATGAATGCGTAAAGCCGCTGACACGAAGTGCTGCATGGGGGGAGCGTCCCCCTGGTAACGTAGAATTCTATAGTGCGAATGTTTCTGGTGAATGCATAAAGCCGTTGACACGAATTTTTGTGTGCAGGATGGCCGCATTGATTACAACGAGTTTGTAGAAATGATGCATAAGGGTAATGCGGGATTCGGCAAGAAAGGCTTGCAGAATAATTTAAGTATCGGACTTCGAGAGGCTCTGAAGCTGGGCTAATCAGGTATATGTTTCTGGCCCCTAATACCTTTGTTAGATTATTCTTCTCTCTCAGCATTTAGGTTTAGGTTTTGGAAATTGTAGGAGGGGTTGTTTACCGGGAACTCCCCCGGAAGTTTGCAAAATTACATGTTGCACCCCTCTATCTTTTGAAATTACAAAAACCTCCCCTGTAAATTTGCATTTCATAATATGCACGAACAAAAATACACCCTAGAATAAAGCTTATGAAATGTAAATATACAGAGGAGGATTTTTGTAAATTCAAGAGATAGAGTGGTTTAACTTGTAATTGTGCTGACTCGCAGAGGAGGTTTGGGTAATTAATAGATTATTTGAGCTGTAAAATTGGAGGTGATCTTGAATTTGAGGCGCACAATTCGGCTCACCTTAACTCATCCGTTACTGTTATGTGAGGATTTTGCTCATGCTGTACAATTGTTTAGCTCTTGTCTGAAATTTCAATTTACTTTGTGGTTTTTAAAATTCCAGAGTCAATGAATTTTTGCTGCTTCATGATATTTGTATTTTATGCCACAAGGAAATTATTCAGCAGCTTTGTAGAAAATAGGCTTGCGGTCTATTTGGGAGAGCTGTGGCAGTTGTGAGAGCGGTTATGATAAATGCATATAACATTTGGATATGCTGCCACAAACACTATTCTCAAAATATCACCTCCGTCGTGCAAATGAGGTCGAGCGTTAACGATCGTGAACCCCGAATGACAGAAAATAAAATTCGGGGAAAAAACCTATCACAGAAGTTTTAAACGCCCACCAAATTACTATTAACATTTTCACACAGCTTCACCTAAATATCTGGCGTACAGATACAATACTCAATATCTAACTGCAGGTCCTGCCCTTTGATACTCTACACGCTGAAGAGGTCTTCAGTTAAACCCATAAAAAATGGCGATTGTTAACCGCAACCTGTATTTGGATATCTGCATCCCAGAATTTCCAAAATCACAAATTATTTTTTTATTTAACCGCAACCCGGATCTTAAAACTCTAGCTCTTGTAGAATGAGATTTTTCTCCTTTTATATAGCCGACTATATAGAAATCTCATTCTACATATTAGGTTGACAATAAAATCCTCAATAATAATCTTCTTCATATTAAAATTTAGATTGCGGCAAGCCAAATGTTGGGTTGTGGTTAAAAAAAATTCATATTTTTGGGTTGCGGTTAATATTGAGGTGGCACAAGCTAAAATCGGGTTGCGGTTAACAATGACAAATATTTCGTATTTTGAAACTCTAAATTTTCCTAAAATCCAAATTAGATAATGTTGTGCAGCGGGGATTTTGTGAAATTATTGTAGTAAACAGAAAGCTGATGTTTGTAGATCCAACTCTAAAAAGTGAATGAAGTTCTTAACATAAAAGTGAACGAAGATCCTTATGTGTGGTTGGACATTCAGGACCGATGCGTCAAACACAGCCCTAACCTTACATTTTAGTCATGTTCTATCATAATGGAGGATCACAAATCATCCTCTAATGACTGCTTATTTGAACAGTCGACAAAGTTATGCTAATGGTGAAATATGATTTGTTGGATTTTGCCTCATCAGCTCGTCATTTATGCAACAACCGTCTGATCGAAGTAGCAAACAAATTGATTTTGGAACTTCTCGAAAATGACTTTGGTCAACGCTAAAACCAACAACACTTGGATCAATGGATGAATTAAAAAAAAACATGAGATATCATGTTAAATACTCTAGAAAATAAAAAACGGACCCGCGCATTCAAAGGCCACACAAAAAATCATTTCTAAATTAAATTCCGCAGAAGAGCAGCCTTCGGTAGTAATTAATGAACACATGCAACCCTAATAAATAAATAAATAAAAAGTGAGCATTATATGCTCATTTTTCCAACTGCTCTGTAATTAATGAACATAAGTAACCCTAATAAGTAATAAATAAAAATAATAATAATCTTGAAAATACATCCGACATCATATGCATTTTTCCAACTGCTCGGTAAAAAGCAAAGGAAAACGGGCTTACCGGTAAGACAAATATATTTGTTGAAGGAGGGAAAACATTTTGAAAAAAAAAAAAAAAAAAACAAATTTAGAGTTAAGAAAATGAAATGAAGATTCATATTTTTCTTCAGTTTTGTAAAACCCATAAATCTCCATGAAGAAATTAGAATAGTCGTATGTGGCATTTACCATTGACCAAGCCGTACCGCCGGTGACGTGGCAAGAGCAGGAGAAGGAAAAACAAAATGAAAAATATCGGAATCTGGTATGGAGAACACTGCCATTGTGTCGGCGAATAAACAGCTTTTTGAGAGGCTATATTTGTAATTCGGTCTCCTATCACCACCCATCATCTTTTTGGAGGCTATGGCTCTGTTTGGCAGTTTTTTTTTGTGTTCAAATCTAGTTTTTTTTTTCTTGGCAACCAACCGCCTGCAGAGCGAATTATCTAAACACATGCTTACAAGCTTGTAAAATAGTTTATTCCCTTCACAAGAAGACCATATTACAGAGAAGCGTATACAAATTTTAATAACAATTCTGTTCCAAGTCGAACAAATTGTTTTTTTTTTAATGCCGGAAATATTAAAAGAGGGGGAAAAAGGAGGGGGAGAATTTGCTTCTCACCGGGCTTCTATCCGGCCGGCTATGCTCTGGTTCCTGTTGTTTGACAGGCAATAAAACGAGAGCTATCAACGAAGGCGCCGAGCACGTGACACCCTAGCTCCATCAATCTCCCTGCAAGTGGTTGAATTCAACAAATCATAATTAATATTACCCTTTACCATTTTACCCTTGCATATTTGAGTTACTTTTAAAATAAATAAATAAATAATTTGACCCAGGCCAGTTGTCATTTTATCTATCCTCTATCTCTTTACTATATATTATTATAAAGCTGAACTGCCATTTTCATATATTAATTTATATATATATATATCACTATTATATTTGTTGCGGGAACCAATACAAAAGTTAAAGAAACTAAAAAAAAAGTTCTTTTGACTACCGATTTATCATTTAGAAGAGCTTAATATTATAGCAGGGAAAGACGACTTAAAAAAAATTTAATTATAAAAATAGAATAAGCAATTCAAATGGCTTATAACATTGCTCTAAATTAAATTAGCGAATAATAGACATGTTTAACATTGAAGTAGTGTCATCTAAGCAAAACTTGTTAATTAATTATTCACAAATAAATCAAATGACAAGGAGTTTAATACAAATAACTATTTTAATCTAATCTAATTAATTAATTATACCAACTTCGAAAGAGAAGTCGGGGAATCGTAGCAGGCGATGTCGATAGCTTACCTTAATATTTTAAAAAATCGATCAATAATTAAAATATTTTAAAAAATCGATCAATAATTAAAATATTTTAAAAAATCGACCGCTCAACAAATTTCTAAGTTCAATACAACAACCCAAATCTAGGGGCTATCAAATGATTATTGTCTTCTATAACACAGCAGCAGCAAATAATGCTCTAGAAATACTATGCATAAAAATAAAATAAAATAATGACATACCACTCAAACTTATTCAAGCATAAAATTATTATTTTTGAAATCTTGTCCGGGGCAGAAAAAAAAGAGAGCCTTCACACACTGATTGAGGTGTTGCAGTTATAGGTGTTCACGAATCGAATCGAATAACTATTCAATCGAATCCAATCAATTCGAACCGAAATCGAATCGAATAACTATTTAATATTTATAATGTTTAAATATAATTTTAAATTCAAATTATAATATTTAAATATAATTTTATAATGTTTTATATAATTTTATAACTATTCGAATCTGAATTCGAATTCGAATTTGAAAAATACGAATTTTAATCGAATCTTTACGAATCGAATCTCAAACTATTCACCAACTATACTATTTGTGAACAGTGGACCTTGGAGTGCATTATACCCATCAAATTACATTTTTTAGCATCTTCATAAATATTTTTTACAAAAAATTTAGAAAATATTAATTTTGGTATTTTTATAATACTTTTTGTCCATATTTTGATAATTTTTTATAATAATCAGGTCAAAAAATTATGCACTCTGATCGGAAAATGATGACAGAAAAAGTGCATGATTTTCCGACCGAAGTGCGTGATTTTCTGATATCATTAAAAAGTACTTAAAATAATCGTAAAAATACTCAAATTATAATATTCTTGAATTTTTTTGTAAAAACTAAAAACATTTATTTAGATGTCTAAAATTGTGATTTAGTGCATATAACGCACCATGCTCATGGTGTGTACGCACCAATAATTTTTCCGTTACAATGTGACCTAAAGGTCACGGGTTCGAAAGCAGCCTCTTGCGAAATTGAAGGACAAGGTTTGACTACATTTCACTCTTGTGGTGTGATTTAGTGCATATAACTCATCATGCTCATGATGTGTTTTACACACCAATAATTTTTCCGTTGCAGTGTGACATAAAGGTCACGGGTTCGAAAGCAGCATCTTGCAAAATTGAAGGGTAAAGTTCCACTACATTTCACTTGTGGTGGGACTCTTCCTCGAATTCTTGCTGCTAAGGGATGCTTTGTGCAACAGGCAAATCCCTGTGTCTGGGTTTCGGACCGTCGACGACCAAACGCATGCCGCCACATGTGAAGTGCATTTTGGGTGAATGGGCTTGATTTTGCTGGCTCTAATCCAGATGATTATCAACGGTGTCCATGCATCCCTGTTATAACTGGGACACATACACAAGATAAGGGAATTGTTAACGGCAAACCAAAATTGGCTATTCACAAACCCAAAATCTTAAAAACCATCTCATTTTTTCTTCCGTTGTTTTTTTTACACAAACCCTCAGCGTTTGCTTACGCAAACCATACCAGTCGCTACTTCCGCCGCCTCTCACGCAAACCCTACCGCATTCGATTGCAGCGAGGACGGCGGGGTTGGAGTAGTTCATGGGGGCAGATGGATCGCAAATGGGGGATACGACGGAGAAGTTGTACAGGAACTCGGCAGCGCTGGAGGCCATGGGGGAAGAGAGGGGAGAAGCTACGAAATCTTCGCCTGTGGGAAGAACTGATTCGTCAGTGACAAAAGTGGAGTTTGGGAGGTGTCGGAGAGGGATTTGATGATAGCCCGGGAGGACTGGAACCAGGGATTTGGTGACGAGTTGTTGTCCCGCCACCAGGATCTTCGGCGAGCTGCTTCTGGAGGCGACCTCCATCGCCGGTGATCAAGAGTGGATTAGGGTTCCTTTCTAATTTTCATTTCCACTTCAGATTTGTATTTGCCGTAAGATTTTCATTTCAGATTTGTATATGCTTTTTTATTTCAGGTTTGTTTTTAAATTTCAGATTTGATTTCATTAGAAGATAGACCGGATGAGATCACCGATGGTGCAGTTACCGCAGTTATTCTCAAAATCATTTTACTTACAACTAGGCAAAATACTCAAATTGGTCCCTTAACTTTGGGCCTAGTTTCAAAAAGGTCCTTTAATTTTCATTTGCTTCAAACAGGTCCCTTTACGTTTGGTCTGGTTTCGAATAGCTCCTTTAATTTTCATTTGCTTCAAATTGATCCTTTAAATTTGATTCTTGTTTCAAATTGGTCCTTTAATTTTCATTTATTTCAAATTGGTCCATTAACTTTATATTTTATTTCAAATAAGTTCATAAATCACCACAATTCATATTACTAATCATGACGAGATATTTATCATATTACTAATCATGACGAGATATTTATGTGGTGTTGATAAATCGCTTATGTACATAATAAAATATTTAATAGTAATTATCTAATAAAAATAATTATTATTTTTCTAATTTATAAATTTTCAAATTAATTTTTCTCAACACACTGTAAATAAGTGGATTAAAAAATTAATTTAAAAATTATAAAATAGAAAAAATAGTAATTATTTTTATGAGATAATTACAAAAAAATAATTTATCAGCACATAAATGATTCGTCAATATTTCGTCAGTAACTAGTAATCTGAATAAATGTGGTTTATAAACTTATTTAAAATAAAGTATACAGTTAAGAGACAAATTTGAAACAAATGAAAAATTAAAGAACCTATTTGAAATAATGTCTAAATTTATGGACCAATTAAAAGCAAATGAAAATTAAAGGACTTATTTAAAACTCATTCAAAAGTTAAGGGACCTATTGGAAACTCAGTTAAAAATTAAGTGACTTATTTGAAGCAAATGAAAATTAAAGGACCTATTTGAAACTTGACCCAAAGTTAAGGGACCAATTTGAGTATTTTGCCTTACAACTATATTATCGAGTAGATTTGTGTCATTTGGGTTTGTAATAAATCATCATTTTTGGTAATTAGAAAATAAATAAAAAACGATGCTGGATGTAATAATCACAACGCAAAAGATACCACTCACCTCTCCTTGGCTTCGAAACGGTGGCATTTCCGGCCGCTGCTGCTGTCTTCTTCGCGGGGGCGATTGCCGGAGACTCCTCCGGCGGAAACAGGACAGTATCGATCCCCTGAACCGAGATCCTCCCATCAGTGTAGATGTCCGGATCGAAGAGATAAGCTGAGCCCTCTCCCTGCCCGAACTTCACAGATCCGTCCGCCTCCCTGGCGACGATCTTAAGAGGCAGACGCAAAGTATCGTAACCCACTTTCCCAAACCTTCGAACTGCGTTATACATGCTCTCCTCCGTTTGGTATTCGGGAATGAGATGGTAGTAGATTATCTGCTCCGGCGCTCCAGGATCGCTGAGCTGGTCGGCGGTGAGTTTGGACATGGCCTCGTCATTGGGGGCGAGGACGGTGAGCACGTAGCCTTCCGACACAAGACGGCCCATCTCGGTTGCGAGGGAAGTCAGATTGACGAGAATGTCCGCGAATTCATTGTAGCCGCCGTAGAGGACGAGGGTTTGGATGAAATCTTTGATCTGGCGGTGGCCGTCGAACCAATGCTTGCCGGATCCGGGGCCTGGAGCAGGGGCTGGAGCGAGGGAGGGTCCGGGGGCGAGGGCATCAAAAATGGGGAGCGCCGGAGGTGACCCGGCTGGAGATTGAGGGGCAGATTTCTTGAGACGGTGGGTGCGTGGATCGACCTCGGGAGCACCGGAGGGTAGGACTGCAGAGATGTCGGCGAGACTGCGGCGTCTATTGAAATCCTCTTGCACGGATCTGGGAACGAGTAGTGAATCGATGCCGTGGATGACGCCATCAGGCCGGAGGATGAAGTCGGGATTAACGATGGCGGCGAGATTGATCCGGTGGTGACCGGATTGGGAGTGGTAGAGGCGTATTTCATCGCCGGCGAGAGTACGGTGGATGGCGGAGGGAAATGAATGAGAGGAGATTCGAGATGGGACGAAGTGGAAGAGAATCAGAGTTTGCAGGGACTTGAGATTTCGAGGTTCGAGGAGAAACCGTTTGAATTCGGGGTCGACGTCGCGCTCCAGGGCCTCGTTGCGCGGGGCGAAGACGGTGAGGTTGTTGCTGCCGACGGCCTCCTCTAGGGTATGGAGTAGGAGGGCTTTCTCCACGAGTTCCGCAATCTCGGTGTAGTGGGAGTCGAGTAGAGCCACGAGAACAGAGTTGGAGTTGATCTGGCCGCCAACGGCGGCCGAAGACGACGGAGAGGGCAATGCTGCCGGTGCGGCTAACAGGACGGCGATGAGGTGAAGGAGGAGGACGACGCCGTTAACCGGAAAACCCATGGGGGATGATCTCCGCTTCAACCTCTCCTGCTCCCCTTCGCTTCCGGTGAACGGATGCGCTATAGGGTGGGTCGAAAAGTTTGGACTCCACTGCACTTTTTATACATCTATTCGAATAGCGGGAGATTGTTGACACGTGGCGCAATCAGGACTATCTTTAAAAGGCTGGTGGTATGGCCTGCGTTGCACCGGATATTTGTCGGTGTGGAAGACCCTCGGAATTACTGTCTAGGAAATGAAATGACATTCATATCCTCAGAGCTGATGAAAGGAACTTCCACGTGGCACGGGTAAAGTGGCATTTCATGGGCCGGGATCTAGTAGCTAAGAATTTACCATCGTCACTGACACAGTACTTATTATTCTTTTCAGAGGGGGTAAAGGCGAGTTGAAACTGTGAAAGTACCATTTAGACCCTGAGCAGCACTAGTTTGAATGAGACGTGGGATGGTAATTTAGCTGGAAATGAGCTGTCGCGCTTTGCGACCGAACCTTAAGGTTCAATATTTTGAGGCTGCCTTTTTAATGTTCATAGTATTATTAGTTTATTACACTATTTATTATTTATTTATTTTGCCATTTGCAATTCTAAAACTAAAAAAATATCCCGTATGAGATATTAAAATATTTTCCTACTTTAAGTACTTTATTTAATTTACTACTTATATTTTAAAAAGGATGGTGTCTTTGGCTTACCGTGTTAATACTTTGGTCTTTTCAAATATTATTGCTCATTGTCCGCAGCAATATGCTCAATAGGAGAAATTTTTGGCTTATGATTGCCTTGCATGGCTTTATTCCGCGCTTGCATTTTGTTCGCTTGGCGCACATTTTGTGCTCCTGAAGCGCACACACTTTTGTTCACTAGAGCATTTTTGTTCACCTGGAACGCACTTTTTGTTCGCCCGAAACGCACTTTTTGTTCGCTAGAGAATTGGTGGGAAGGTCATTGTCAGGAAACTGACGGGAAGGCACTGACAATGAACTTATTATACTTAAAAAAATGAAAATTAACACGGTAGAGAAAGTGTTATATAAATTCCATAGTAATTGCGTTGCAGTCTAATTATCATTTTGAGTATAGTAGAAATAACTCTATCTTAGCTAAAGAGTTCTTTGAATACACGCCAATATCGAGAGCCTGATTTTTATATGGGGAGTAAAAAAAAGGTGAAATAATTATATCCGACTCAAATTAAAAAAAAAATATCACTAATATCAGCCATCATGATTACCAAGGAATAAATATAAATATTCACTAATATGTGAATATTGGCTGGCGGCATTGGCCAACGAGAAGAGGCAGAGAGGTTAAAAAATAGATCCACATGACATTGCTAGTAAGTATTTGCAAAATTTTAATGAGATTGAGCCAAGTAAAATGTACTGAATTATGTCGACAGGTAATATAACACGATGAAAGTTTAGGGGTAGAAGAAGCTATATATAAGTATCTGAATTGCATATATATATATATATATATTGTAAAACATTGTCACCATCTACAAGCAACAACCTGTATGATTATTCTTGTAACAAAAGAAGCAAAGGTCTATGAACAGATTTCAAGCATCAAAGGCAAAGAAATTGAGGGATATAATATAAAGATTCAGCATTTTTCTCTGCTCTTTAGCCAAAAACATAGACCACCTCCTTCAAAAGGCAACATCAGAACCCACTGAAATCTGTTGAAGGAATCATGCGCCAGCAAACACAATGAAAACCCATCTTCCCAGCACCAAACTGAAAGGGGAGAATAGAAGCAGAGTAAAACAAGTTGTGTGAAGAAAATCATTTTGATAACAAATGGAGCAGACAATCACTTTGTTCTTGGTTTTAATTCTGGAGTTAGAAGAAATATGTGGGAATAAGTAGTCATTTCGCTCGATTTCAAACAAATTTCTAGCATTAGTGAAACAAGACTAGTATGGTTTGCCTACATTTCACCATTGTGATGGGGCCCTCGCTGTGCGGGGATGCTTTGTGAACCGAGCTGCGCTTTTTTTAGTGAAACAAGAATAGTAATACCGCAATCGCAGGAAAGGCATTCTATTCGGACTTCGAACAGAAGATCTCTTTTGTGGGTGCTATGTTGTGGTGATGTTTGATATGAAATGAAATCATTGCTCATTCATAAAGCTCTTTAGTCATTTACTGGGACCTCCCATCTAGCTTTGCATAATTATTAATAAAATTATTAAAACCTCGCCCTCTATCCTCAAATTTATCAAAACCTCCCCTCTAAGTTTAGATCTTCTGAATGCGTGTTAAGAATGTAAAATTAGAGGGGAGGTTTGGATAAATTTGAAAGATGAATGGGGTGTATCTGTAATTATGTAAAGTTAGAGGAGAGATTTTTGTAATTATTCTAAACTCTTTATGCAAGTTGTGGGGTAATGGTGGAATCAAGTGAAACAACTTAGGGATAAGCTCTCTTCCAACAATGGATAGCATGGAAGACTATCTTATTAGCATGAAACTCTTGCCCCCTTTTAAAATTGGGGTAGCCTTTTTGACCCTTTATCTTCAAATATTGATGCGCATGTCGTAAGCTTAATACAAAGCAGGGTAAAGACACAGTCTACTCGAGACTTTCATTTCAAATTTCAATCTTCTGTATCGCGTTCTTTTCATAAGACATTTCGTTGCACAATCATGTTATGAGCTCGTCCATAACGCGTTTGTAGCATCGACAAAGATGATCGAATGTAGGAATGACGGTGGGAAAGATACTATGGAACCGCGGCTACCTAGGCGGAGTGTGCCCAGGAGAGAAAGAGGCCTACCACAATTTCAGACTAGGGACGAGGAGAGAGACTCATAGGTTGGTAATTCCAACTTGACATGACGAGGAACAACATTAGGATTGTTTTGTGCATCAATTGGGTTACCGACGTGCATAAGGGATGGGGGTGGCGAAGGAGAGATTTTTCAATACGGAGTCCATTCCGAAATTTCGATCCGAGTTCCGTAGGATTACGATACACGACGCAAAAAAAAAGACAAAATAGTTTTATTGCATGCTGTAGAAAAAATTGAATAAGCCCATGCATAAGCCCACTTTTCTCATGTATAGTTTAGTCTCACATCTTGGTTTGGAGTTGAGTTTTCACTCATCCTTACTATATATATGTACAAATTCTTCTATTATGAATATATGGGTGAGGAATAAAATTATTTTTCTGCTCCGCATTCGGTTCTTCTACACATGCAAATATCATTTTTTTATCTCTATGATTGTTCTTAATTTTAGCTTTTTTCATCTTCTTCAGTTCAGAGTCTTCTATTCTATTTTCTATTGCTCGAGATCTCCATGTTGTGTGCCGCTTACTTCTCCGTTAAATGCTTGTTCATCTAGGATAATCTACTTCATATTGTGCTTTGTATGAATATAAACAAAAATGGAGAATGCAAAGGTATGATTTACGTTTTTACATGATAATTTATCAAAGTGATCTCTACGGAGATCATAGATGATCTCTAAGCAAAAGAATATCAATGATGATTTCTATGGAGATCATAAATGATCTCTAAAGAGAAGAACAATAATCTTCACGGAGATCACGTTTCTTCTTCACAGAGATCATTTTTGTGATCTCCATGGATTTAAATCTTTAGAGTGATCTACATGGAATGATCATTTCGATCTCTTTCAGTACACAAAACCATAAAACTCGAGAAAACATGATAGTGGCTTAGGAATAATAACATAAGATGAATATTCTACTCACGAAATTACTAAGTGTCGCCGTTTCAGACCCCGAGTAGAGCAGATCGCCCCTTCGCCATGGGTTGCATAGAGATCAAAAATGCCTCCTGGTGTTTTGAAATTTCACACAAAGTAAACATTTTTTGTATGTCATGTAGTAATCCCACGGAGCCCGGAAGAAGATTTCGAAACGGGTCCGCAATGAAAATTTTTGTGGTGGTGAAGTCCGTTGGCTGCTACTTGCTTGTTCGTGTATCAAAACCGTGATGAGTTGTGCAATTTGTGTGAAATTATCAGGTCTATCGGAGAGCACGATGAGGGTTTCCTGATGCCGCGCTTCAACTTCTTGGTCGTACCACAATAGATGTTTGAGTCGCCGTAATTTTTTATTATCATTTCCATGAATTGTCCCGCTGTATTGTTGGGATTGTCCATGATGTAAAGAGCTGGAGGAATTTGTAGCGCTCTAGAATAGGATCGGGTCGCGCACAATAATAAAAGGGGTTCCTTTTTATAATTTAATTAAAGTAATTAGTAATTAATAAATAAATTAAAGTAATTAGTAATTAATAAATAAATTAAAGTAATTGACCTTAAATTTTTTAAGAGGCTCGAGTGGCTTTGATTGGTGGGAGACATCAACAAAGCGGGTATAATGAAGGAAGCCATGAAGGTTGGCAACGACGACAAGCTCTGCGAATAAGGGAAATGATCCGTGCACTACAGAGGCTTGCTTCCATCGAACGGATGAGAGTCTGCCCCTGGAAGGAGGAAGACTTCAGCATGGCTCAAGCTTACTGAAAGGAGCCCGACAAGGAAGCTCGGTTGATTGGGGGGGAGTGGAATTCACATGCACCCTCGAATGCTGAAAAAACAAGAGGTGCGAGCTTCGGTGAACAGTAGTGCGTGGAGAAGGATCAAGGATATATTTGATGCCAAGTTGTCCCGACCGGGTCATGACTCATTGGAAACTTCGTAGGAGTGGTGGCCGGAAGCGAGGATATTGTGGAGCCAACGACTGCCTAAGTGGGATGTGCTTGGAAGAAGAGAGCTATCACAATCTCACAATAAGGAAAAAGAGACCTCAAATTCTTGTTTGTCTTTCATTCAAACATCTCGTGTCTTTAAATAGACATTCATGACACTAATGACTCATAATAAAGACTTTCCTAAAACTACCAAACTTATTAATCGTCCAACATAATAAATGCTTCCTTCAGTACTAACAAATAACAACTGACATAATTATTAAAATTACAACCAGAATAACTAGGCGTGACGCATGTGACATTGCTACAAATGATTTAACCGTCACTAGACCTTTACAATTATTCTCACCAATTTATTAGTACATAGTATGTACATTAGCAATTTATTGCTCCTTCCTCGTCGATAAATAGATCTACTCTAGTATATATAATATATTTTTTTGATAAGGATAAAAAGCTAGATTTTGGATATGAAGATCCTTCTTCATCATCTACTATGAGCTTTGATCCTACTATAGGCGCGAGATTTGAACATTTCTCAAGAGTGGTAATAATGCAGAACGGATGTAGTGAGTGTAATAGCACTCTAAGGAACTCTAATGTGTAAGTGTTAGTGGAGTGTAGTGGGAAATCTAAATGATGACGTGATGCACATGCAATAGTCCAACGAATAACTACAATAAATGCTGAAATTATTAATAAAATTCACAATCATTCACGTTTGAGAAAAAAGGTTAGAGAAGTAAGATCTAATTGAATTAAAATGGAAAGCGCTTCAATTAAACACCAAAGGAATAAACCCCGTAAATAGAACAAATATTTGGACAAATAGATACCAAAAAAACATGCAGAATTGTATGTTAGTTCACCAAATATACAACAACAAAAATATTGCAAACCAGAACTTACACAAGCAATCAGGGTCTGGGAGATGTTTAGTTGCTGACTCTAGGTCCGGACAGCGGAATTTGATGAATTTCTGCAGGGATTCTGCAGTGAAGAGGGATCTTGGTAGATGGCTGGTATGCTGAATGGAGGGAGATGGGATGCGCCTGTGGTATCTAGATTTGGAAGGGAGTGTGGGAGCTGGGCGAGGGCAGGGAATGAGGAATTTGGAGGAGATTAGGGCCAAAATTCAGGGGAAATGCAGGAAAATGGCCTTCAATTGACTGGGTGGGCAGGGATTAGACTGTGGGTGACGTCTGGATGGGGAAAAGGAAATTTGGCTGGGCCGGAGGCAGTAAACTGCCTGGGGACAGCAATGAAGAGATTGGGTGGTTATTAACAGGTTTTGAGGATAAGGAGTGGATATAGTGGTAGTTAATGATGGTTGGGGTAGCTATGGGAGAGTGGGTGGTTATTTACGAGTTATGACTGTTTTGGTCTTTTGGATAGTTACTTAGTAGTTATTGAATGAGTGGGGGAAGTTATGATGGTTTCATGGAGTGGGGAGATAGTTATGGAGGTAGGATGATAGGGAAAGGTAGTTACCTAGGCTTCGGCATCAAGGATCCACGGAATCAGTGCCGTGGAGGGATTGCGAGAGCCCGAAAATCTGGCCAAATTATGCAATGTTTGAAAATCAGCCCCTAGAACCATGTTTATTGGCTTAGAACTCACTACGACGACCAAGATCGCCCGGAACATAAAAAGGAGGGCAGCCCAGTGAACAAAGCATCCTCACGCAGCGAGGGTCGGGGAAAGGGTCCCACCACAAGGGTGAAATGTAGGCAAACCTTACCCTGCATTTTTGCAAGAGGCTGCTTCCAAGACTCGAGCCCGTGACCTCAGAACATAAAGTCACTAATTTTACAAGAAAATAAAAAATAAATAAATGGAAATACATAAAAATATGTCATTGTTGCGCTTAACGCGACTATCGGCTCACATTGTTTATCCAACAATCATATCTCTGACTCCTATAAATGTAGCTGTGCGCAGACTCCAGCATGTGTCGACTCATCCTCGATCTGTGATCCTCATCAATTCCCCCGACTTGTAAGCATTCATCTTGCTCAATGAAGATGATCATGCTCTTACGAAGCCCAAGGGTAAGTAGGTCGACCTCTGGTACCATCCATGTATCGTCAATAAGAGGTCACCTACTCCTATGACCAAATATCCCAATGTAGATTCGTCTAGTGTCGCTGAAACCTCATGGCTCACAGTGACTATAAGCTCTCAATGGAAGGGTGGATGTTGTCAGGTGCCAAAATAAAAATTGATGCCGAAGTAAGAACTAATGAGTATGTTGGTGACCGGGCAATAGGTTGAGGCTGAAACCGAGGTGTGACTAATGTCGGTGGTGGATGGGACGCAAAGGTGATGTCAGGGAATTGACTTGTATACGCATGGAACTCATAGTATGAAGTCAAATCATCAATGTTGAATACAAGATGAATTCACATATTCGTAGAGATATTTAATTCGCAGACATTCAACTTAATTCTTCATATTATTGTATGAAGATACATTCACCTAACATTTAATTTTATGATTGCTTCCTGAGGAAACCTCTCAACCTTAACTCTAATCATCACTTGCTCGTCTGCTCTAATGCTCTGCCCTCACCTGTAAATGTCTACGCAAACTTTATAATTTTCATTACTTGTTGCAAATTTACGTCAGACAAATTCATGCAGTTCATGCAAATGTTATAAAACATGCAATAAATGTGAATGATACAACACATGTGAGTCATGCAATGCATGTAGGTGATCATGCATCACATGAAAATAGAGAACAATAGACATGATAAATTCCTTACTCTAAGACGGTGATATAAGGGACTCCCAATAGAAGGACATGGTCAGGAGGCTCAGGTGGTAGGGTGTAGAAATTGTTATTACGAGTGCGATGATCACTCAAATAATTACCCGTGATATCGACAATTAGCTATGACAGTATAATAGGTCGAATGCTGATGCGCAAATCTAGCACACCGCTATAGGCGGTAGCGAGACTGCGGCACGAAACGGCAGTGTACCGATCGTTCAAGTAATATAAAACGAGGAGTGAATTCCCGAGTATCGAATCTCAAAGGAACACAGTAAGGTGGAGTTTACTTTTGAGGAAGGACTTGAGATCGAAGTCCTTTAAGTCGGATGGATTGCAGAAGACTTGGATTGGATTATGGAAAATAAAATAAAATAACTACAACTACTCCTATGCAATTCCGCTATGCAAAGCTTCGCTTGCCGAGATGGAAACTAGGCAGGCCTTGAGCGCGCTGCTTCACAAGGCAGATGGACGAGAAGGCTTGCGGATCGAGTGAATCGCACCGGCGGAATGAGGGTCGCAAGCACCTCGTCACAAAGCTCACACCTAGCAATTGCTAGTGTAGCTAACCCAAATCGCTCACACCATAATCACCACAAGAGCTCACCTCAAGTACTCATACACAAATAAAATCATTGCATAACAATGAAATAAAGATTAAATCAAGTGCAGAGTACAAACATCATCATAAAATAAAAGATTACACTGCAAGCAACAATAACCTAAGAAGAGAAAAATGCAAGAGATACGACCGAATCCGGAGGCTTGCTGTAGATTCTCGGTACGAATCGTCGGGTTGTTAATCCGCGTCCTAGCTCGGTCCCAGCTATCTTCCGGGGTAGAGGAGGATTGTCACTTCCTCCCAATGGACCCGTCTTCTCCGGTAAACTACAATCCGGCCACGTCTGCGGCGAAGAACTCCTAGCTTAGTGATGAAGATGAGTGTAGCCTCCTCTCCTTGAAGCACTTGGATGATGGAGGTGGCCTTGGGCAAAAGGTGGAGGAAGAAGGAGAGAAAAACGGAGTTGGAACTCCCTTTGCGGCGGAAAAAGGCGGACTGTACGGACTCCCCTTTTTTAGGTTGAAATTTGCGCCTTTTATAGAAAAGAATCAGAAATTTGGTCACGCACGGTCCAATGCACGATCGTGCGTGAACCGTGCGATATTAATTAAGAAGAAAGGATGGGAAGACGTCCCAGAACACCCGTGCGTTGTAGAGACGCACGATCAACGACAAAACATCGTTTTTACCACAGAAGAGAGCGCACGATCGCATTTGACCATGCGTTAATAAAAACGCACGACCGTGCGACATACGCAGACATGAATTCTGAATAAAAATAGATGAACCGTCTACCTGCATCAGCCACAACACAGCTGGGAATACCCCTCCAGCTCAAGCATAAACACAAAAAATGAATGGGGAGCACATTGTGCTTGCCCCTAACAACAAAGTGCGCAATTGCGCACCACAATGGGCCAAGACATTGCACTAATGGTAGAAGTGTGTACAAGAGAGATATAAGCAATTAAGTACTAAAAGTGTAGTGCAAAAGCATGAAAATAGCCCGGATGAATCTGAAAAACCATATATATAATGGACTCATCACACCCCCAGACTTACCTGTTTGCACGTCCCGAGCAAACAAATCCGGTGGGATATGAAAATGGTAGTTGGCGTAAAGAATTGCAAAGAAAAAGTAAGATGCGAAGTATCATACCCTTGCAAATAGATATTCAGTAAAAGAAAATTCTAACTATACTAACTAATTTACAATAGTACACATGCGTAAATAGAGATTTATTTGTACTCAGATGGTAAATCATGAAGAACTTTGCAGTCGTGCCCGATGTGAAAGTAAACGAGCCATTAAGGAGGGGGTTGCCAAAGACCGGAATTCAGGGGTAACTCCGCTGAAATCCATCAACGTCGTGAGCCATAAGCTTGCCCGGTCACACTCTCTCCATGGTGCTAGCAAACTCATAAGGTGAATCAGTAGGGCTTTCAGGTTTTTTCGAGGCTTAGGTTACGGAATGATATACAAAGATAAACTGAAAGGTTGCGCAACCCAAATGAGCAACATCAATATGCTTACCCTGAACAAGCCCAAAACAGCGTTAGTGTAACACACCCCCAGACTTAGCTTGAAAACTGGGTGTGCATACAGCCTACTCCAAACAAATACCAACTGAATTTTTCTATTACGCACAAGGGGATTTCTTTTCATTTCTATTCTTTCCTCAGATTTTTCTTTTCATTTTCTTTCTATTTATTTTATCCCCCGATTGGTTTACAAGAATGCATTCAGCACACAATATAATTTTTTTCACATCACAAAAATTCCATACATCACACCCAAATAAGAAATATAATTTCAGTTAACTCACTACTTGGTTGCGATAATAGGATAAGCCTCAGGCTTTGGTGATTGACGGAAGAGCTGAAACAAAGGATGGGTAGGCACGAATTTGGTTGCAAAGGTAAGCACGTAGGTCATGAAAATCAAGGCTCAAACTAGCCAACAAGATGGCCTACGTCCCGCTCAACTTAAACAGCTGCTCTCACCCATGCTTCGAGAGTCGCTTGGGGTAAGTTCTTAGCCCACGAGAAAGATAGACCTTCCTTCCGACTCGAGCAACTCGCACCTAGCGCTCGCTTACACACAACACCGTGCTACCGCAAATTTCATTCATATTCACCAAATGAGTAGAATAAATCAAGAACTACGCAAGAACACTAATGGTAAATTAAAAGCATAGAGATAATCTAATTTTACTCAAATTTCTATGGGAGCATTTGGATGCGACTAGAGCACTGCAAGAGTCAACATTGTACTTTGATTTGCAATTCCTAAGCTAACACCCTATTTCACATTCCAAACCCGGATAGCGTGTATGGAACCACAAAAACAAGTGAGTGCGCGCTCAAGTGGGTGTTGTGGTGCGCGGTGAAGATGAACAAATAAAATACTTCTAGCATGCGCTGACATTGAGTGAGTGCAGTGGGTAACAAATACAAAGTTCTCCCCAAGACTTAATCTAAGCGATATACACAAATGATGTAATCATGAAAATTAAATAAAAGACTAGGGGAAGATAAAGTTACCCATGCTCAGAAATGAGCATACCAAAAGACTGGCATGTAAAACCTAGGCAAAGCCGCCATATGAAGAATCACGATCACCGCCTTCACAAATAGAAAATACCTGCAAGGGGGTGATGGTGGAGACCAGCCCAGGTCCGGTCGACGCAAAAGTACCCGATGCCGTACCCGTCTGGATCTCTACCGGCACTGAGTGTCGCGCTTTTGCATTTTTATTTTATTGCATTTTATTATATTTGCAATTTCTGTTGGACAATTTTATTTTGTACACCTGCGTGTGTAGCGTATATATATATACATCTGTATAAATATATATATACACACCTATATAAATATATATATATACACATAAATATATATATAAATGTACATCTGTCTTTTATTTCAAGCCGCACAGCTCCACTAGTCCCGAGCCACTGTTCATCTTCCCGTATAATCAGGGCTCGGTGTCGACAACTTCCAGCGGCTCCTTTCCCGACTTTGGCGCTGCACCAGGAGAAACTCCCTGCCCACGATCCCGCCGCTCCACACGTCGCGCGGCCACCAAGCCCCGTTCCGCAGCCACGACGCTCGATTCCGAGGAGGTTCAGCTACAGGTCCAAGCTTCTGCCATGGCCGACGAAGGCAAACGGTTTAAGTTTCTCTTTCCTTTTGATGTTGCCTTATAAAGAGGGGAATGAGGTCTTTTGGAAAGGGAGGGAGTTGAAGAATGGTTGTTGTGTTTGCTTCCGTGAGAGGGTTCTGCTGTGCGTTTTCGATTTCCTGTTTCTGGAGTTTATGAACATTTCAATGGAATGTTGTTGTTTGCTTCCGTTGAATCCTGTGGATGTTACTGTGAAATAGATATTTCCATTCATGTGTGCTGGTGTGAAGATGAAGATTGGATAGAAGATTTAATGTCTGTACTTGTGGCCCGTGAGAGAGTTTTAGAAGAAGATGAACAGTAACATTAAAATTACTGTTCATAATTAATTTACTATTGCTGTAGGAGTTGTTGATGGAGATGTTTTCTATGTAGCTATTGGCTTCCTAATTCCCTTTAAAAGGCCGTGTAGTGTTTCTTTACTACGTCGATTAAGAGTAGAATGGTGGTCTTCTTGTTTGATTTTATTTCGTTAAAGATTTCGTGGATCCACCTTGAGTGATTGAGATTTCGTGGATCCACCTTGAGTGATTGAGATTTCGTGAATCCACCTTGAGTGATTGATATTTCGAGGATTCACCTTGGGTGTGAGAGCGAGTGAGAAGTTAGGTTGTTTAGTTTGTGGCCTCCTTACACTAGTGAGTGTTTGAGAATTCCGTGGAACCACTTAGTGTGAGAGTGAGTGAATTTATTCCGTGGTGCCCTTGTGCGATAGCGGCCGTCCACGGAGCGGGAGATCGCAGGTGACGAGGAATTTCTCGCGGGATCGCCGTCGACTTCGAAATCCGAGGGAGGTTCCGAAATTTTTCTAAGTTTCGAAATCCGCCCTGCGTAGAATAGGAACCCGCATAGCATTTTAATTTTTCAAAAAAAAAGAGAAGTTTTTATTTTATTTTTAGCATAATCATCTTAATTGTGTGTTTGCATGCATCTGCGTAGTGGTAGGTTAGTGAGCATGAGTTCACCACATCACACTCCACCTGAACACCCTCAAGAGGTAAATTCGGAGATACGTCGAGTTGAACGCGGCCAAGCGAGTCGTGTGAACGAAGAGACGGAACCGCCCCAGTGGTTTCTACCTTTAGCCCACCAAATGGCAGCGTTAACCGAGAGTGTTTATCAAGTGAGGGAAGGGTTTGAAAACCATAGTGTTAGGATGAATAGTTTAGAAGTACTTCCTCGAGTTTCAATGCCGCCTCCAATTCGAGATGAGCATTATGTTCGTCAACAGTACGAAGCCCCTTCACACTATGGAGAGAGGTCTACACTTAGGAGAAATCCTCTATTTGAGGAAGAGGGTCGGAACCCCATAGATAGGTTCTAGTTTGCACGAGATCCGGGTGGGAATTTTCCAAGGAATTTTCCTGAACCCCAACGAGGGCCTATATTAGGCGTGCGAGATAATTATCAGGAGAGACCACATTATGACGTAGCGAGAGAGAAGCGTCCTCGAGACCATTATCGACCTATACCGGCCATGCATCGTGATGATCGCCCTAGAGATTGGCATCGACCGCCGCCCCCACGGCGTCGAGACTATCGTGATCCTTACGATGATGATTACGACTATCCTCCCCGGGATAGGCGACCGGATCTCACACGAGTGGTGAAACTTGATCCACCACTTTATGATGGTTCTATGGATCCCAAAATCTTTTCGGATTGGGTTATTGACATAGAGACTTATTTTGAGTGGTATCGTATGACGGATGACCAAAAGGTTCAGTTCGCCAAAATGAGATTGACTGGGCGAGCGAAGATCTTTTGGATAGGCGAAGAGCGTAGTCTAGAGAGGAATGGACGCCCTCCCATTACACTTTGGCCCCACATGAAGGCCATATTAGAGGAGCAGTACATTCCCCAGCATTACCAGTCCCGTCTACGAGACGAGCTGACGTCTCTACGTCAAGGGTCCAAATCAGTTTCTGATTACTTAGCCGAGATGAAGGATCTTATGATTAGGTGCAACGTAGTAGAACACCCACGTGACGAAGTGTACGGTACGCCTAGTGATGAGGAGATAGATCCCGGCGTTCTAGTGGTGAGATGCATGCTATCTACACCACAAGAGTCAGACGATTATTGGCGGACGAACATCTTCCAGGCCTACTTTAAGGCTGGGGAGAAAGTGTGTCGTTTAGTAGTAGATAGCGGTAGTTGTATGAATGTGATAGCTGAGACAGCTTTAGCCCGCATGGGACTCACTGCTGAGCCGCACCCATCCCCATTTCAGGTAGCTTGGGTTACCAAAACTACACTTTCGGTGACTAGGAGATGTTTAGTGCCCATCACTATCGGAACGTACTCCGATAAGATATGGTGTGATTTTATGCCTATGGATGTGTGTCACGTATTACTTAGGCGACCTTGGTTATACGACCGAGATGTCACCATACATGGCAAGTCCAACACTTGCTCCTTTCTACTGGACGGAAAGAGAGTAGTGTTGACCCCGGTGCGACCCAAAGCACCCTCATTTTGCGCGAGTAGCAGTGCGAAAGAATCTCTTCCTCCCACTGAAAGGAAGAAGACTCTTAGCATTATACGAGGTACTGAATTCCATCGAGAGAGTTTTGACGGTGGATTTATTTATGCCTTAGTGGTTTTACAGGCATCTGATTTATCAAAGGTACATGAGTTTACTCTTATACCTGCTAGGAGACTCTTAGAGGAGTTCCAGGATCTACACCCTGATGAGCTTCCGGCTGAGTTACCTCCCATGAGGTGTATTCAGCATGCGATAGACCTTGTTCCTGGAGCTTCCCTCCCTCATCTACCGCATTATCGATTGAATCCTGCCGTCCATGAGGAGCTGCAGAAGCAGATTGGAGAGTTATTAGACAGAGGCTTTATTCGTCATAGCCTTAGCCCTTGTGCGGTGCCTGCCCTCCTTGCCCCAAAAAAGGATGGTACATGGCGTATGTGCGTTGACAGTCGTGCTGTCAACAAGATCACAGTGAAATACCGATTCCCGATACCCCGACTGGATGACATGTTGGACATGTTGACTGGGGCTACGATCTTCTCTAAGATCGATCATCGTAGTGGTTATCATCAGATCCGTATACGCGAAGGAGACGAGTGGAAGACTGCCTTCAAGTCGAAGGATGGACTTTATGAGTGGCTTGTGATGCCCTTTGAGTTGTCCAATGCCCCTAGTACTTTCGCTCGGATGATGACCCATGTCTTCCGACCTTACATTGGGAAGTTCGTAGTAGTTTATTTCGACGACATCTTGATCTATAGTCAGACTGAGAGTGAGCATTTGACTCACATGCGTACTATTTTCGAGCTCCTGCGAGTTGCGACTATACATTAATTTGAAAAAATGCGTTTTTATGGTTGAGTCTGTTATCTTTCTGGGATATATAGTGAGCTCCGCTGGCATCACTATGGATCCCGAGAAAGTCCGAGCGATTCGTGAGTGGCCTACACCCCAGAACATTCACGATGTTCGTAGTTTTCATGGGCTAGCCACATTTTATCGTCGATTCATTAAGAACTTCAGTTCTATTATGGCGCCAGTCACTGAGTGTACGAAGAAGGGAAATTTCAAGTGGACATCATCGACAGCTAGAGCCTTTGAGATCATCAAAGATAAAATGTCCACTGCACCTGTTTTGAGACTCCCTGATTTTAGTCACGTGTTCGAGGTATCCTGCGATGCCTCTGGGGTTGGGATAGGAGGTGTACTTAGTCAAGAGGGTCATCCCGTTGATTTTTTAGTGAAAAGCTTTCAGGCCCGACGCTGAATTATTCCAACTACGAGCGCGAGTTCTATGCGATTGTGCAAACGTTGCGTCACTGGAGGCATTATCTATTGCCTAAGGAGTTTGTCCTCCACTCCGATCATCAGGCGTTACGTTACATCAATTCGCAGCAAAAGTTGAACCCTCGACAGGCTAAGTGGGTATCATATTTGCAGGAGTACACCTTCGTTCTCAAGCACTGTAAGGGAACGGAGAACCGGGTTGCCGACGCCCTTAGTCGAGTTACCCTCGTATTATCACAAATGCGCACTCAGGTGATAGAATTTGAGCGTATCAAAGATGACTATTCTAGTTGTCCCGATTTTAGCGGAATTTATGATGCGATACGCTCTGATCCCTTTCACGATGAGACATATTACCTCATTCGAGACGGATATTGTTGGAGCATGTGTTTCGCACTCTTCCGGTTTGAAAATAACAAAATCCCGTTTGTATTTGATTCTATTTTTATTGATGGTGTGCAGGTAACAGGTATGAGATGTTCACAATTCTGATTAGAGCTCAATTTAACTGTATGGAGAATTTCGATGTCGGAATTTTCCGACATCTACTGTCGCCCAGGCGATAGGACAGAAGTTACAGCAGCAGCCCGCACGACAGCACGACGAGCAGTATTTTGGCGCTGTCGGAATTCCGACAGCGATGTCGCCCAGGCGACGGGACAGAAGTTACAGCAGCAGCCCGCACGACAGCACGACGAGCAGCAGTTTGGCGCTGTCGCAATTCCGACAGCGATGTCGCCCAGGCGACAGTGAAAAATTATAAATTGGTTCGTTTTGTTCGTGCATTCCAAGCTTTGAAAATTCTAAGTCCTTTCCTGAGTGCATACGAACCAAAGAGCTCCAGAACCCCATCAACTCTCATTTGTGCTTAGAAGGTTTGAAATTGAAGACGAGATCGGACGCGCTTCTACATCAACGATCATCTCGAGGCTTCAACCTTCCTTTCAGAGATCAAAATTTCCAGGGAGTTCTTCATTTGATTTTGTATTTTCATTTATATACATTTCGCTTTGTATTGGTAGGGAAATCGTCTCCTTGTGCGTAACGTCTAAGTCCTTGCGTGGCTTAGGGGAAAATCGCTTCCTTGTGCGGAGCGTCCAAGTCCTTGTGTGGCTTGGTAGAAAATCATGGCCTTGTGTGCTGCGTCTAGATCTTGGGAAGATCTAGAGGATAGGCTTGGGCTTGGTCTAGGGAGAGACAAGTGATAGCCTTCTGATTCTTGGGAGAAGGATTGGTAAACACAAATTGTTAAAAGTTTATTATCATATTTGTGCCTTGATCTTAAGCATTGTTAAGATCATTTTTATTGTATGTGAATTTCATGATTAAAAAAATTATTATGACTTTTTCTTTAATTGCAAATTTGGTTGCTTAATCTTTAACTTAGAAATTTGTGTTTGAATTAATTTAAAATTTTCATAGTTTGAAAATTTTTATAAGTGATTTTTAGAAAAGCTAAATTTGTTTTTAAAATTCTTAAGTAAAAAAATCATAATTTAAAAAGACCCTTATTCACCCCCCCCCCCCTCTAAGGGCGCCACAAGATCCAACAGATATTTATTTCGCGGAACCCGTCTGTGTATTCCCCGCACCTCGTTGCGAAATTTCATTGTATGGGAATTACATGGCGGAGGCTTAAGTGGACACTTTGGGCGAGATAAGACGGTAGCCTTAGTAGAGAAGCGATTCTATTGGCCCGGGATGAAGCGGGTTATCGCACAGATTGTCAGTAGTTGCCGCACTTGTCAGGTAGCGAAGGGCAATAAACAGCCCGCTGGATTATACACACCTTTACCGGTGCCCAGTATTCCTTGGGATGACGTTAGCATGGATTTTGTGCTTGGATTGCCGCGCACTTTTAGGAAACACGATTCCATTCTTGTAGTGGTCGATCGGTTTTCTAAAATAACGTATTTCATCCCCTGCAACAAAACCGACGACGCCTCTCATATGGCCCGAATTTATTATAAAGAGGTTGTCGCACACCGAGGGATACCTAAGACTATCGTTACCGATCAAGATGTCAAGTTCACCAGTTATTTTTGGAAGTCAATCTGGAGACTATTAGGTACTAAACTTCTATTTTCAACCGCCTATCATCCGCAGACCGACGGTCAAACTGAGGTTGTTAATAGGAGTTTAGAAAATTTACTGCGATGTTTGGTAGGAGATCACCAGGGAAATTGGGATCTAATTCTTCCACGCGCTCAATTGGCCTATAATAATTCGAAGAATAGATCTACGGGTTTATCTCCCAATGAGGTTGTTCATGGTCACACTGCACGAGTGCCGCTAGATTTAGCCCCACTACCACCCACTTTTAGGACTAGCCAGTTTGCACACGACTATGCATTGCATTTGCATGATTTACATAAAGAAATTGAGCGGAAATTGCATAGTACTTATGATTTATACGCAACTCAAGCTAACAAGCATAAAAGAGCTATTAGTTTCAAAGTGGATGACTTGGTGATGGTTCGGCTAAATCCGGAACGGTTACCTTCGGGTACCGTAAAGAAGTTAGCTGACCGTAGAACTGGACCCTTTAGAGTGGTCAAGTGGATTGGGCAAAATGCGTATGAACTTGAGATGCCTTCTGATTGGGGTGCAAATCCAGTTTTTAACGTAGCCGATCTGGCTTTATTCCACGATTATCCGCATGAGTCTTTAGATTTTCCATTGTCCTCTCATCCATTTGTTGTTTCTGGGTTGGGGAGTGCTAGTGAGAAGCCACATTCTGGACATACCGACACTCATTCAGTTACTGACACACCATCTGCAGTTCTACCCTTTTCCACTGACAGTTTTCAGGATGAGTATGAGACACCAGATGATTCTTTTATACCAGATCCCAGAGCCGCTGACAGACTTCCGCGACAGATATTGGTTCCCGATCAGATATTGGATGACGAGACAGTGACCACTTCTGATGGTGGTTTCAGAGATACTTGGTTCGTTGACATGGCAGACCAGAGACCGAGACCAGTTGGGTCTTGGCTGAGGAGTTACAGCGCATGGGTGCTGATCTTCTACAACACTACCGCTCGGAGAACTCACCAGAGATGAGTGATTTCGAGAGGGGGAGAGTTGGTGGAGACCAGCCCAGGTCCGGTCGACGCAAAAGTACCTGACGTCGTACCCGTCTGGATCTCTACCGGCACTGAGTGTCGCACTTTTGCATTTTTATTTTATTGCATTTTATTATATTTGCAATTTCTGTTGGACAATTTTATTTTGTGCACCTGCGTGTGTAGCGTATATATATATACATCTGTATAAATATATATACACCTATATAAATATATATACACATATAAATATATATATATATATAAATGTACATCTGTCTTTTATCTCAAGCCGCACAGCTCCACCAGTCCCGAGCCACTGTTCATCTTCCCGTATAATCAGGGCTCGGTGTCGACAACTTCCAGCGGCTCCTTTCCCGACTTTGGCGCTGCACCAGGAGAAACTCCCTGCCCACGATCCCGCCGCTCCACACGTCGCGCGGCCACCAAGCCCCGTTCCGCAGCCACGACGCTCGATTCCGAGGAGGTTCAGCTACAAGTCCAAGCTTCTGCCATGGCCGACGAAGGCAAACGGTTTAAGTTTCTCTTTCCTTTTCATGTTGCCTTAT
Source organism: Dactylorhiza incarnata (assembly GCA_033032865.1). NCBI lineage: Eukaryota > Viridiplantae > Streptophyta > Magnoliopsida > Asparagales > Orchidaceae > Dactylorhiza > Dactylorhiza incarnata. The sequence continues at coordinate 1,164,095 of JAWHQI010000403.1, read as the reverse complement.
AAAGAGGGGAATGAGGTCTTTTGGAAAGGGAGGGAGTTGAAGAATGATTGCTGTGTTTGCTTCCGTGAGAGGGTTCAACTGTGCGTTTTCGATTTCCTGGCGTTTATGAACATTTCAATGGAATGTTGTTGTTTGCTTCCGTTGAATCCTGTGGATGTTATTGTGAAATAGAAATTTCCATTCATGTGTGTTGGTGTGAAGCTGAAGATTGGATAGAAGATTTAATGTCTATACTTGTGGCCCGTGAGAGAGTTTTAGAAGAAGATGAACAGTAACATTAAAATTACTGTTCATAATTAATTTACTATTGCTGTAGGAGTTGTTGATGGAGATGTTTTCTATGTAGGTATTGGCTTCCTAATTCCCTTTAAATGGCCGTGCAGTGTTTCTTTGTTACGTCGATTAAGAGTAGAAGGGTGGTCTTCTTGTTTGATTTTATTTCGTTAAAGATTTCGTGGATCCACCTTTAGTGATTGAGATTTCGTGGATCCACCTTGAGTGATTGAGATTTCGTGAATCCACCTTGAGTGATTGATATTTCGTGGATCCACCTTGGGTGTGAGAGCGAGTGAGAAATTAGGTTATTTAGTTTGTGGCCTCCTAACACTAGTGAGTGTTTGAGAATTCCGTAAAACCACTTAGTGTGAGAGTGAGCGAATTTATTCCGTGGTGCCCTTGTGCGATAGCGGCCGTCCACGGAGCGGGAGATCGGAGGTGACGAGGAATTCCTCGCGGAATCGCCGTCGACTTCGATTGCGGAAAGACACCTCTTTCCGTGGGTAACTTGTTTCTTTCTCTTCCTTTGCGTGCGTCTAAATTTTCTCTCTAGATTATAGATTCATTGCTGGATTTTCGCCGGGTTTTATCAGCGAACGCTACGTCGAAAACTCCAAACGGAAACGTATTTGGAGTTCACGATTTCCGCTTGCTACAACCGGGGGAACGGAACGAAAGTTGCGAAGCACTTTCCACGAATTTAGAACTGAGTCATTTTTCAAGAAAACCCATTTTAAACAAAAATATTAATTTTATGCTTTACAAAATCTAGTTGCTTAATTTCTTAAAGTTCGTCACGCACGCTCAAAAATCTCAATTTTTAAATTGCATGCATTTAGGGATTCCTAGAAATAGCCGACAGGCGCGCAAACCCTACGCGTCGTCCTGCATCAATTTAGTATCAGAGGGAGGTTCCGAAATTTTTCTAAGTTTCGAAATCCGCCCTGCGTAGAATAGGAACCCGCATAGCATTTTAATTTTTCAAAAAAAAAAGAGAAGTTTTTATTTTATTTTTAGCATAATCATCATCTTAATTGTGTGTTTGCATGCATCTGCGTAGTGGTAGGTTAGTGAGCATGAGTTCACCACATCACACTCCACCTGAACACCCTCAAGAGGTAAATTCGGAGATGCGTCGAGTTGAACGCGGCCAAGCGAGTCGTGTGAACGAAGAGACGGAACCGCCCCAGTGGTTTCTACCTTTAGCCCACCAAATGGCAGCGTTAACCGAGAGTGTTTATCAAGTGTGGGAAGGGTTTGAAAACCATAGTGTTAGGATGAATAGTTTAGAAGTACTTCCTCGAGTTTCAATGCCGCCTCCAATTCGAGATGAGCATTCTGTTCGTCAACAGTACGAAGCCCCTCCACACTATGGAGAGAGGTCTACACTTAGGAGAAATCCTCTATTTGAGGAAGAGGGTCGGAACCTCATAGATAGGTTCTAGTTTGCGCGAGATCCGGGTGAGAATTTTCCAAGGAATTTTCCTGAACCCCAACGAGGGCCTATATTAGGCGTGCGAGATAATTATCAGGAGAGACCACATTATGACGTAGCGAGAGAGGAGCGTCCTCGAGACCATCATCGACCTATACCGGCCATGCATCGTGATGATCGCCCTAGAGATTGGCATCGACCGCCGCCCCCACGGTGTCGAGACTATCGTGATCCTTACGATGATGATTACGACTATCCTCCCCGGGATAGGCGACCGGATCTCACACGAGTGGTGAAACTTGATCCACCACTTTATGATGGTTCTATGGATCCCAAAATCTTTTCGAATTGGGTTATTGACATAGAGACTTATTTTGAGTGGTATCGTATGACGGATGACCAAAAGGTTCAGTTCGCCAAAATGAGATTGACTGGGCGAGCGAAGATCTTTTGGATAGGCGAAGAGCGTAGTCTAGAGAGGAATGGACGCCCTCCCATTACACTTTGGCCCCACATGAAGGCCATATTAGAGGAGCAGTACATTCCCCAGCATTACCAGTCCCGTCTACGAGACGAGCTGACGTCTCTACGTCAAGGGTCCAAATCAGTTTCTGATTACTTAGCCGAGATGAAGGATCTTATGATTAGGTGCAACGTAGTAGAACACCCACGTGACGAAGTGTACGATACGCCTAGTGATGAGGAGATAGATCCCGGCGTTCTAGTGGTGAGATGCATGCTATCTACACCACAAAAGTCAGCCGATTATTGGCGGACGAACATCTTCCAGGCCTACTTTAAGGCTGGGGAGAAAGTGTGTCGTTTAGTAGTAGATAGCGGTAGTTGTATGAATGTGATAGCTGAGACAGCTTTAGCCCGCATGAGACTCACTGCTGAGCCGCACCCATCCCCATTTCAGGTAGCTTGGGTTACCAAAACTACACTTTCGGTGACTAGGAGATGTTTAGTGCCCATCACTATCGGAACGTACTCCGATAAGATATGGTGTGATTTTATGCCTATGGATGTGTGTCACGTATTACTTAGGCGACCTTGGTTATACGACCGAGATGTCACCATACATGGCAAGTCCAACACTTGCTCCTTTCTACTGGACGGAAAGAGAGTAGTGTTGACCCCGGTGCGACCCAAAGCACCCTCATTTTGCGCGAGTATCAGTGCAAAAGAATCTCTTCCTCCCACTGAAAGGAAGAAGACTCTTAGCAATATACGAGGAAATGAATTCCATCGAGAGAGTTTTGACGGTGGATTTATTTATGCCTTAGTGGTTTTACAGGCATCTGATTTATCAAAGGTACATGAGTCTACTCTTATACCTGTTAGGAGACTCTTAGAGGAGTTCCAGGATCTACACCCTGATGAGCTTCCGGTTGAGTTACCTCCCATGAGGTGTATTCAGCATGCGATAGACCTTGTTCCTGGAGCTTCCCTCCCTCATCTACCGCATTATCGATTGAATCCTGCCGTCCACGAGGAGCTGCAGAAGCAGATTGGAGAGTTATTAGACAGAGGCTTTATTCGTCATAGCCTTAGCCCTTGTGCGATGCCTGCCCTCCTTGCCCCAAAAAAGGATGGTACATGGCGTATGTGCGTTGACAGTCGTGCTGTCAACAAGATCACAGTGAAATACCGATTCCCGATACCCCGACTGGATGACATGTTGGACATGTTGACTGGGGCTACGATCTTCTCTAAGATCGATCTTCGTAGTGGTTATCATCAGATCCGTATACGCGAAGGAGACGAGTGGAAGACTGCCTTCAAGTCGAAGGATGGACTTTATGAGTGGCTTGTGATGCCTTTGAGTTGTCCAATGCCCCTAGTACTTTCGCTCGGATGATGACCCATGTCTTCCGACCTTACATTGGGAAGTTCGTAGTAGTTTATTTCGACGACATCTTGATCTATAGTCAGACTGAGAGTGAGCATTTGACTCACATGCGTACTATTTACGAGCTCCTGCGAGTTGGGCGACTATACATCAATTTGAAGAAATGCGTTTTTATGGTTGAGTCTGTTATCTTTCTGGGATATATAGTGAGCTCCGCTGGCATCACTATGGATCCCGAGAAAGTCCGAGCGATTCGTGAGTAGCCTACACCCCAGAACATTCACGATGTTCGTAGTTTTCATGGGCTAGCCACATTTTATCATCGATTCATTAAGAACTTCAGTTCTATTATGGCGCCAGTCACTGAGTGTACGAAGAAGGGAAATTTCAAGTGGACGTCATCGACAGCTAGAGCCTTTGAGATCATCAAAGATAAAATGTCCACTGCACCTGTTTTGAGACTCCCTGATTTTAGTCACGTGTTCGAGGTATCCTGCGATGCCTCTGGGGTTGAGATAGGAGGTGTACTTAGTCAAGAGGGTCATCCCGTTGATTTTTTAGTGAAAAGCTTTCAGGCCCGACGCTGAATTATTCCAACTACGAGCGCGAGTTCTATGAGATTGTGCAAACGTTGCGTCACTGGAGGCATTATCTATTGCCCAAGGAGTTTGTCCTCCACTCCGATCATCAGGCGTTACGTTACATCAATTCGCAGCAAAAGTTGAACCCTCGACAGGCTAAGTGGGTATCATATTTGCAGGAGTACACCTTCGTTCTCAAGCACTGTAAGGGAACGGAGAACCGGGTTGCCGACGCCCTTAGTCGAGTTACCCTCGTATTATCACAAATGCGCACTCAGGTGATAGAATTTGAGCGTATCAAAGATGACTATTCTAGTTGTCCCGATTTTAGCGGAATTTCTGATGTGATACGCTCTGATCCCTTTCACGATGAGACAGATTACCTCATTCGAGACGGATATTGTTGGAGCATGTGTTTCGCACTCTTCCGGTTTGAAAATAACAAAATCCCGTTTGTATTTGATTCTATTTTTATTGATGGTGTGCAGGTAACAGGTATGAGATGTTCACAATTCTGATTGGAGCTCAATTTAACTGTATGGAGAATTTCGATGTCGGAATTTTCCGACATCTACTGTCGCCCAGGCGACAGGACAGAAGTTACAGCAGCAGCCCGCACAACAGCACGACGAGCAGTATTTTGGCGGTGTCGGAATTCCGACAGCGATGTCGCCCAGGCGACAGGACAGAAGTTACAGCAGCAGCCCGCACGACAGCACGACGAGCAGCAGTTTGGCGCTGTCGCAATTCCGACAGCGATGTCGCCCAGGCGACAGTGAAAAATTATAAATTGGTTCGTTTTGTTCGTGCATTCCAAGCTTTGAAAATTCTAAGTCCTTTCCTGAGTGCATACGAACCACAGAGCTCCAGAACCTCATCAACTCTCATTTGTGCTTAGAAGGTTTGAAATTGAAGACGAGATCGGACGCGATTCTACATCAACGATTATCTCGAGGCTTCAACCTTCCTTTCATAGATCTAAATTTCCAGGGAGTTCTTCATTTGATTTTGTATTTTCATTTATATACATTTCGCTTTGTATTGGTAGGGAAATCGTCTCCTTGTGCGTGACGTCTAAGTCCTTGCGTGGCTTAGGGGAAAATCGCTTCCTTGTGCGGAGCGTCCAAGTCCTTGTGTGGCTTGGTAGGAAATCGTGGTCTTGTGTGCTGCGTCTAGATCTTGGGAAGATCTAGAGGATAGGCTTGGGCTTGGTCTAGGGAGAGACAAGTGATAGCCTTCCGATTCTTGGGAGAAGGATTGGTAAACACAAATTGTTAAAAGTTTATTATCATATTTGTGCCTTGATCTTAAGCATTGTTAAGATCATTTTTATTGTATGTGAATTTCATGATTAAAAAAATTATTATGACTTTTTCTTTAATTGCAAATTTGGTTGCTTAATCTTTAACTTAGAAATTTGTGTTTGAATTAATTTAAAATTTTCATAGTTTGAAAATTTTTATAAGTGATTTTTAGAAAAGCAAAATTTGTTTTTAAAATTCTTAAGTAAAAAAATCATAATTTAAAAAGGCCCTTATTCACCCCCCCCTCTAAGGGCGCCGCAAGATCCAATAGATATTTATTTCGCGGAACCCGTCTGTGTATTCCCCGCACCTCGTTACGAAATTTCATTGTATGGGAATTACATGGCGGAGGCTTAAGTGGACACTTTGGGCGAGATAAGACGGTAGCCTTAGTAGAGAAGCGATTCTATTGGCCCGGGATGAAGCGGGTTATCACACAGATTGTCAGTAGCTGCCGCACTTGTCAGGTAGCGAAGGGCAATAAACAGCCCGCTGGATTATACACACCTTTACCGGTGCCCAGTATTCCTTGGGATGACTTAGCATGGATTTTGTGTTTGGATTGCCGCGCACTTTTAGGAAACATGATTCCATTCTTGTAGTGGTCGATCGGTTTTCTAAAATAACGTATTTCATCCCCTGCAACAAAACCGACGACACCTCTCATATGGCCCAAATTTATTATAAAGAGGTTGTCGCACACCGAGGGATACCTAAGACTATCGTTACCGATCAAGATGTCAAGTTCACCAGTTATTTTTGGAAGTCAATCTGGAGACTATTAGGTACTAAACTTCTATTTTCAACCGCCTATCATCCGCAGACCGACGGTCAAACTGAGGTTGTTAATAGGAGTTTAGAAAATTTACTGCGATGTTTGGTAGGAGATCACCAGGGAAATTGGGATCTAATTCTTCCACGCGCTCAATTGGCCTATAATAATTCGAAGAATAGATCTACGGGTTTATCTCCCAATGAGGTTGTTCATGGTCACACTGCACGAGTGCCGCTAGATTTAGCCCCACTACCACCCACTTTTAGGACTAGCCAGTTTGCACACGACTATGCATTGCATTTGCATGATTTACATAAAGAAATTGAGCGGAAATTGCATAGTACTTATGATTTATACGCAACTCAAGCTAACAAGCATAAAAGAGCTATTAGTTTCAAAGTGGATGACTTGGTGATGGTTCGGCTAAATCCGGAACGGTTACCTTCGGATACCGTAAAGAAGTTAGCTGACCGTAGAACTGGACCCTTTAGAGTGGTCAAGTGGATTGGGCAAAATGCGTATGAACTTGAGATGCCTTCTGATTGGGGTGCAAATCCAGTTTTTAACGTAGCCGATCTGACTTTATTCCACGATTATCTGCATGAGTCTTTAGATTTTCCATTGTCCTCTCATCCATTTGTTGTTTCTGGGTTGGGGAGTGCTAGTGAGGAGCCACATTCTGGACATACCGACACTCATTCAGTTACTGACACACCATCTGCAGTTCTACCCTTTTCCACTGACAGTTTTCAGGATGAGTATGAGACACCAGATGATTCTTTTATACCAGATCCCAGAGCCGCTGACAGACTTCCGCGACAGATATTGGTTCCCGATCAGATATTGGATGACGAGACAGTGACCACTTCTGATGGTGGTTTCAGAGATACTTGGTTCGTTGACATGGCAGACCAGAGACCGAGACCAGTTGGGTCTTGGCTGAGGAGTTACAGCGCATGGGTGCTGATCTTCTACAACACTACCGCTCGGAGAACTCACCAGAGATGAGTGATTTCGAGAGGGGGAGAGTTGGTGGAGACCAGCCCAGGTCCGGTCGACGCAAAAGTACCTGACGTCGTACCCGTCTGGATCTCTACCGGCACTGAGTGTCGCACTTTTGCATTTTTATTTTATTGCATTTTATTATATTTGCAATTTCTGTTGGACAATTTTATTTTGTGCACCTGCGTGTGTAGCGTATATATATATACATCTGTATAAATATATATACACCTATATAAATATATATACACATATAAATATATATATATATATATAAATGTACATCTGTCTTTTATCTCAAGCCGCACAGCTCCACCAGTCCCGAGCCACTGTTCATCTTCCCGTATAATCAGGGCTCGGTGTCGACAACTTCCAGCGGCTCCTTTCCCGACTTTGGCGCTGCACCAGGAGAAACTCCCTGCCCACGATCCCGCCGCTCCACACGTCGCGCGGCCACCAAGCCCCGTTCCGCAGCCACGACGCTCGATTCCGAGGAGGTTCAGCTACAAGTCCAAGCTTCTGCCATGGCCGACGAAGGCAAACGGTTTAAGTTTCTCTTTCCTTTTCATGTTGCCTTATAAAGAGGGGAATGAGGTCTTTTGGAAAGGGAGGGAGTTGAAGAATGATTGCTGTGTTTGCTTCCGTGAGAGGGTTCAACTGTGCGTTTTCGATTTCCTGGCGTTTATGAACATTTCAATGGAATGTTGTTGTTTGCTTCCGTTGAATCCTGTGGATGTTATTGTGAAATAGAAATTTCCATTCATGTGTGTTGGTGTGAAGCTGAAGATTGGATAGAAGATTTAATGTCTATACTTGTGGCCCGTGAGAGAGTTTTAGAAGAAGATGAACAGTAACATTAAAATTACTGTTCATAATTAATTTACTATTGCTGTAGGAGTTGTTGATGGAGATGTTTTCTATGTAGGTATTGGCTTCCTAATTCCCTTTAAAAGGCCGTGCAGTGTTTCTTTGTTACGTCGATTAAGAGTAGAAGGGTGGTCTTCTTGTTTGATTTTATTTCGTTAAAGATTTCGTGGATCCACCTTTAGTGATTGAGATTTCGTGGATCCACCTTGAGTGATTGAGATTTCGTGAATCCACCTTGAGTGATTGATATTTCGTGGATCCACCTTGGGTGTGAGAGCGAGTGAGAAATTAGGTTATTTAGTTTGTGGCCTCCTAACACTAGTGAGTGTTTGAGAATTCCGTAAAACCACTTAGTGTGAGAGTGAGCGAATTTATTCCGTGGTGCCCTTGTGCGATAGCGGCCGTCCACGGAGCGGGAGATCGGAGGTGACGAGGAATTCCTCGCGGAATCGCCGTCGACTTCGATTGCGGAAAGACACCTCTTTCCGTGGGTAACTTGTTTCTTTCTCTTCCTTTGCGTGCGTCTAAATTTTCTCTCTAGATTATAGATTCATTGCTGGATTTTCGCCGGGTTTTATCAGCGAACGCTACGTCGAAAACTCCAAACGGAAACGTATTTGGAGTTCACGATTTCCGCTTGCTACAACCGGGGGAACGGAACGAAAGTTGCGAACCACTTTCCACGAATTTAGAACTGAGTCATTTTTCAAGAAAACCCATTTTAAACCAAAATATTAATTTTATGCTTTACAAAATCTAGTTGCTTAATTTCTTAAAGTTCGTGCACGCCCGCTCAAAAATCTCAATTTTTAAATTGCATGCATTTAGGGATTCCTAGAAATAGCCGGCAGACGCGCAAACCCTACGCGTCGTCCTGCATCAATTTAGTATCAGAGGGAGGTTCCGAAATTTTTCTAAGTTTCGAAATCCGCCCTGCGTAGAATAGGAACCCGCATAGCATTTTAATTTTTCAAAAAAAAAAGAGAAGTTTTTATTTTATTTTTAGCATAATCATCATCTTAATTGTGTGTTTGCATGCATCTGCGTAGTGGTAGGTTAGTGAGCATGAGTTCACCACATCACACTCCACCTGAACACCCTCAAGAAGTAAATTCGGAGATGCGTCGAGTTGAACGCGGCCAAGCGAGTCGTGTGAACGAAGAGACGGAACCGCCCCAGTGGTTTCTACCATTAGCCCACCAAATGGCAGCGTTAACCGAGAGTGTTTATCAAATGTGGGAAGGGTTTGAAAACCATAGTGTTAGGATGAATAGTTTAGAAGTACTTCCTCGAGTTTCAATGCCGCCTCCAATTCGAGATGAGCATTCTGTTCGTCAACAGTACGAAGCCCATCCACACTATGGAGAGAGGTCTACACTTAGGAGAAATCCTCTATTTGAGGAAGAGGGTCGGAACCCCATAGATAGGTTCTAGTTTGCGCGAGATCCGGGTGAGAATTTTCCAAGGAATTTTCCTGAACCCCAACGAGGGCATATATTAGGCGTGCGAGATAATTATCAGGAGAGACCACATTATGACGTAGCAAGAGAGGAGCGTCCTCGAGACCATCATCGACCTATACCGGCCATGCATCGTGATGATCGCCCTAGAGATTGGCATCGACCGCCGCCCCCACGGCGTCGAGACTATCGTGATCCTTACGATGATGATTACGACTATCCTCCACGGGATAGGCGACCGGATCTCACACGAGTGGTGAAACTTGATCCACCACTTTATGATGGTTCTATGGATCCCAAAATCTTTTCGGATTGGGTTATTGACATAGAGACTTATTTTGAGTGGTATCGTATGACGGATGACCAAAAGGTTCAGTTCGCCAAAATGAGATTGACTGGGCGAGCGAAGATCTTTTGGATAGGCGAAGAGCGTAGTCTAGAGAGGAATGGACGCCCTCCCATTACACTTTGGCCCCACATGAAGGCCATATTAGAGGAGCAGTACATTCCCCAGCATTACCAGTCCCGTCTACGAGACGAGCTGACGTCTCTACGTCAAGGGTCCAAATCAGTTTCTGATTACTTAGCCGAGATGAAGGATCTTATGATTAGGTGCAACGTAGTAGAACACCCACGTGACGAAGTGTACGGTACGCCTAGTGATGAGGAGATAGATCCCGGCGTTCTAGTGGTGAGATGCATGCTATCTACACCACAAGAGTCAGCCGATTATTGGCGGACGAACATCTTCCAGGCCTACTTTAAGGCTGGGGAGAAAGTGTGTCGTTTAGTAGTAGATAGCGGTAGTTGTATGAATGTGATAGCTGAGACAGCTTTAGCCCGCATGAGACTCACTGCTGAGCCGCACCCATCCCCATTTCAGGTAGCTTGGGTTACCAAAACTACACTTTCGGTGACTAGGAGATGTTTAGTGCCCATCACTATCGGAACGTACTCCGATAAGATATGGTGTGATTTTATGCCTATGGATGTGTGTCACGTATTACTTAGGCGACCTTGGTTATACGACCGAGATGTCACCATACATGGCAAGTCCAACACTTGCTCCTTTCTACTGGACGGAAAGAGAGTAGTGTTGACCCCGGTGCGACCCAAAGCACCCTCATTTTGCGCGAGTAGCAGTGCGAAAGAATCTCTTCCTCCCAATGAAAGGAAGAAGACTCTTAGCATTATACGAGGTACTGAATTCCATCGAGAGAGTTTTGACGGTGGATTTATTTATGCCTTAGTGGTTTTACAGGCATCTGATTTATCAAAGGTACATGAGTCTACTCCTATACCTGCTAGGAGACTCTTAGAGGAGTTCCAGGATCTACACCCTGATGAGCTTCCGGCTGAGTTACCTCCCATGAGGTGTATTCAGCATGCGATAGACCTTGTTCCTGGAGCTTCCCTCCCTCATCTACCGCATTATCGATTGAATCCTGCCGTCCACGAGGAGCTGCAGAAGCAGATTGGAGAGTTATTAGATAGAGGCTTTATTCGTCATAGCCTTAGCCCTTGTGCGGTGCCTGCCCTCCTTGCCCCAAAAAAGGATGGTACATGGCGTATGTGCGTTGACAGTCGTGCTGTCAACAAGATCACAGTGAAATACCGATTCCCGATACCCCGACTGGATGACATGTTGGACATGTTGACTGGGGCTACGATCTTCTCTAAGATCGATCTTCGTAGTGGTTATCATCAGATCCGTATACGCGAAGGAGACGAGTGGAAGACTGCCTTCAAGTCGAAGGATGGACTTTATGAGTGGCTTGTGATGCCCTTTGAGTTGTCCAATGCCCCTAGTACTTTCGCTCGGATGATGACCCATGTCTTCCGACCTTACATTGGGAAGTTCGTAGTAGTTTATTTCGACGACATCTTGATCTATAGTCAGACTGAGAGTGAGCATTTGACTCACATGCATACTATTTTCGAGCTCCTGCGAGTTGAGCGACTATACATCAATTTGAAGAAATGCGTTTTTATGGTTGAGTCTGTTATCTTTCTGGGATATATAGTGAGCTCCGCTGGCATCACTATGGATCCCGAGAAAGTCCGAACGATTCGTGAGTAGCCTACACCCCAGAACATTCACGATGTTCGTAGTTTTCATGGGCTAGCCACATTTTATCGTCGATTCATTAAGAACTTCAGTTCTATTATGGCGCCAGTCACTGAGTGTACGAAGAAGGGAAATTTCAAGTAGACGTCATCGACAGCTAGAGCCTTTGAGATCATCAAAGATAAAATGTCCACTGCACCTGTTTTGAGACTCCCTGATTTTAGTCACGTGTTCGAGGTATCCTGCGATGCCTCTGGGGTTGGGATAGGAGGTGTACTTAGTCAAGAGGGTCATCCCGTTGATTTTTTAGTGAAAAGCTTTCAGGCCCGACGCTGAATTATTCCAACTACGAGCGCGAGTTCTATGCGATTGTGCAAACGTTGCGTCACTGGAGGCATTATCTATTGCCCAAGGAGTTTGTCCTCCACTCCGATCATCAGGCGTTACGTTACATCAATTCGCAGCAAAAGTTGAACCCTCGACAGGCTAAGTGGGTATCATATTTGCAGGAGTACACCTTCGTTCTCAAGCACTGTAAGGGAACGGAGAACCGGGTTGCCGACGCCCTTAGTCGAGTTACCCTCGTATTATCACAAATGCGCACTCAGGTGATAGAATTTGAGTGTATCAAAGATGACTATTCTAGTTGTCCCGATTTTAGCGGAATTTATGATGCGATACGCTCTGATCCCTTTCACGATGAGACAGATTACCTCATTCGAGACGGATATTGTTGGAGCATGTGTTTCGCACTCTTCCGGTTTAAAAATAACAAAATCCCGTTTGTATTTGATTCTATTTTTATTGATGGTGTGCAGGTAACAGGTATGAGATGTTCACAATTCTGATTGGAGCTCAATTTAACTGTATGGAGAATTTCGATGTCGGAATTTTCCGACATCTACTGTCGCCCAGGAGACAGGACAGAAGTTACAGCAGCAGCCCGCACGACAGCACGACGAGCAGTATTTTGGCGTTGTCGGAATTCCGACAGCGATGTCGCCCAGGCGACAGGACAGAAGTTACAGCAGCAGCCCGCACGACAGCACGACGAGCAGCAGTTTGGCGCTGTCGCAATTCCGACAGCGATGTCGCCCAGGCGACAGTGAAAAATTATAAATTGGTTCGTTTTGTTCGTGCATTCCAAGCTTTGAAAATTCTAAGTCCTTTCCTGAGTGCATACGAACCACAGAGCTCCAGAACCTCATCAACTCTCATTTGTGCTTAGAAGGTTTGAAATTGAAGACGAGATCGGACGCGCTTCTACATCAACGATCATCTCGAGGCTTCAACCTTCCTTTCATAGATCTAAATTTCAGGGAGTTCTTCATTTGATTTTGTATTTTCATTTATATACATTTCGCTTTGTATTGGTAGGGAAATCGTCTCCTTGTGCGTGACGTCTAAGTCCTTGCGTGGCTTAGGGGAAAATCGCTTCCTTGTGCGAAGCGTCCAAGTCCTTGTGTGGCTTGGTAGGAAATCGTGGTCTTGTGTGCTGCGTCTAGATCTTGGGAAGATCTAGAGGATAGGCTTGGGCTTGGTCTAGGGAGAGACAAGTGATAGCCTTCCGATTCTTGGGAGAAGGATTGGTAAACACAAATTGTTAAAAGTTTATTATCATATTTGTGCCTTGATCTTAAGCATTGTTAAGAACATTTTTATTGTATGTGAATTTCATGATTAAAAAATTTATTATGACTTTTTCTTTAATTGCAAATTTGGTTGCTTAATCTTTAACTTAGAAATTTGTGTTTGAATTAATTTAAAATTTTCATAGTTTGAAAATTTTTATAAGTGATTTTTAGAAAAGCAAAATTTGTTTTTAAAATTCTTAAGTAAAAAAATCATAATTTAAAAAGGCCCTTATTCACCCCCCCCCCCCCCCCCTCTAAGGGCGCCGCAAGATCCAACAGATATTTATTTCGCGGAACCCGTCTGTGTATTCCCCGCACCTCGTTGCGAAATTTCATTGTATGGGAATTACATGGCGGAGGCTTAAGTGGACACTTTGGGCGAGATAAGACGGTAGCCTTAGTAGAGAAGCGATTCTATTGGCCCGGGATGAAGCGGGTTATCGCACAGATTGTCAGTAGCTGCCACACTTGTCAGGTAGCGAAGGGCAATAAACAGCCCGCTGGATTATACACACCTTTACCGGTGCCCAGTATTCCTTGGGATGACGTTAGCATGGATTTTGTGCTTGGATTGCCGCGCACTTTTAGGAAACACGATTCCATTCTTGTAGTGGTCGATCGGTTTTCTAAAATAACGTATTTCATCCCCTGCAACAAAACCGACGACGCCTCTCATATGGCCCGAATTTATTATAAAGAGGTTGTCGCACACCGAGGGATACCTAAGACTATCGTTACCGATCAAGATGTCAAGTTCACCAGTTATTTTTGGAAGTCAATCTGGAGACTATTAGGTACTAAACTTCTATTTTCAACCGCCTATCATCCGCAGACCGACGGTCAAACTGAGGTTGTTAATAGGAGTTTAGAAAATTTACTGCGATGTTTGGTAGGAGATCACCAGGGAAATTGGGATCTAATTCTTCCACGCGCTCAATTGGCCTATAATAATTCGAAGAATAGATCTACGGGTTTATCTCCCAATGAGGTTGTTCATGGTCACACTGCACGAGTGCCGCTAGATTTAGCCCCACTACCACCCACTTTTAGGACTAGCCAGTTTGCACACGACTATGCATTGCATTTGCATGATTTACATAAAGAAATTGAGCGGAAATTGCATAGTACTTATGATTTATACGCAACTCAAGCTAACAAGCATAAAAGAGCTATTAGTTTCAAAGTGGATGACTTGGTGATGGTTCGGCTAAATCCGGAACGGTTGCCTTCGGGTACCGTAAAGAAGTTAGCTGACCGTAGAACTGGACCCTTTAGAGTGGTCAAGTGGATTGGGCAAAATGCGTATGAACTTGAGATGCCTTCTGATTGGGGTGCAAATCCAGTTTTTAACGTAGCCGATCTGACTTTATTCCACGATTATCCGCATGAGTCTTTAGATTTTCCATTGTCCTCTCATCCATTTGTTGTTTCTGGGTTGGGGAGTGCTAGTGAGGAGCCACATTCTGGACATACCGACACTCATTCAGTTACTGACACACCATCTGCAGTTCTACCCTTTTCCACTGACAGTTTTCAGGATGAGTATGAGACACCAGATGATTCTTTTATACCAGATCCCAGAGCCGCTGACAGACTTCCGCGACAGATATTGGTTCCCGATCAGATATTGGATGACGAGACAGTGACCACTTCTGATGGTGGTTTCAGAGATACTTGGTTCGTTGACATGGCAGACCAGAGACCGAGACCAGTTGGGTCTTGGCTGAAGAGTTACAGCGCATGGGTGCTGATCTTCTACAACACTACCGCTCGGAGAACTCACCAGAGATGAGTGATTTCGAGAGGGGGAGAGTTGGTGGAGACCAGCCCAGGTCCGGTCGACGCAAAAGTACCTGACGTCGTACCCGTCTGGATCTCTACCGGCACTGAGTGTCGCACTTTTGCATTTTTATTTTATTGCATTTTATTATATTTGCAATTTCTGTTGGACAATTTTATTTTGTGCACCTGCGTGTGTAGCGTATATATATATACATCTGTATAAATATATATACACCTATATAAATATATATATACACATATAAATATATATATATAAATGTACATCTGTCTTTTATTTCAAGCCGCACAGCTCCACCAGTCCCGAGCCACTGTTCATCTTCCCGTATAATCAGGGCTCGGTGTCGACAACTTCCAGCGGCTCCTTTCCCGACTTTGGCGCTGCACCAGGAGAAACTCCCTGCCCACGATCCCGCCACTCCACACGTCGCGCGGCCACCAAGCCCCGTTCCGCAGCCACGACGCTCGATTCCGAGGAGGTTCAGCTACAAGTCCAAGCTTCTGCCATGGCCGACGAAGGCAAACGGTTTAAGTTTCTCTTTCCTTTTCATGTTGCCTTATAAAGAGGGGAATGAGGTCTTTTGGAAAGGGAGGAGTTGAAGAATGATTGCTGTGTTTGCTTCCGTGAGAGGGTTCAACTGTGCGTTTTCGATTTCCTGTTCCTGGCGTTTATGAACATTTCAATGGAATGTTGCTGTTTGCTTCCGTTGAATCCTGTGGATGTTATTGTGAAATAGAAATTTCCATTCATGTGTGTTGGTGTGAAGCTGAAGATTGGATAGAAGATTTAATGTCTATACTTGTGGCCCGTGAGAGAGTTTTAGAAGAAGATGAACAGTAACATTAAAATTACTTTTCATAATTAATTTACTATTACTGTAGGAGTTGTTGATGGAGATGTTTTCTATGTAGCTATTGGCTTCCTAATTCCCTTTAAAAGGCCATGCAGTGTTTCTTTGTTACGTCGATTAAGAGTAGAAGGGTGGTCTTCTTGTTTGATTTTATTTCGTTAAAGATTTCGTGGATCCACCTTTAGTGATTGAGATTTCGTGGATCCACCTTGAGTGATTGAGATTTCGTGAATCCACCTTGAGTGATTGATATTTCGTGGATCCACCTTGGGTGTGAGAGCGAGTGAGAAATTAGGTTATTTAGTTTGTGGCCTCCTAACACTAGTGAGTGTTTGAGAATTCCGTAAAACCACTTAGTGTGAGAGTGAGCGAATTTATTCCGTGGTGCCCTTGTGCGATAGCGGCCGTCCACGGAGCGGGAGATCGGAGGTGACGAGGAATTCCTCGCGGAATCGCCGTCGACTTCGATTGCGGAAAGACACCTCTTTCCGTGGGTAACTTGTTTCTTTCTCTTCCTTTGCGTGCGTCTAAATTTTCTCTCTAGATTATAGATTCATTGCTGGATTTTCGCCGGGTTTTATCAGCGAACGCTACGTCGAAAACTCCAAACGGAAACGTATTTGGAGTTCACGATTTCCGCTTGCTACAACCGGGGGAACGGAACGAAAGTTGCGAACCTATTTCCCCGAATTTAGAACTGAGTCATTTTTCAAGAAAACCCATTTTAAACAAAAATATTAATTTTATGCTTTACAAAATCTAGTTGCTTAATTTCTTAAAATTCGTGCACGCCCGCTCAAAAATCTCAATTTTTAAATTGCATGCATTTAGGGATTCCTAGAAATAGCCGACAGGCGCTCAAACCCTACGCGCCGTCCTGCATCAGGTGAGCTCCGCAAAAGCAACTAAAACAAAATATAATAACTAATTTTTGACAGAGATAAATTAAAAGACAAAAACAAATAAGATAACTACTGGGGTTATTGTTCTCCCAGCACGACTTATTTAAAAACATAACAGTTCTAGCTAATGGCGTATGAAAAAGGAAATGAGCAGGTAACTGTTCTAATATGCGTGTCGACAGTGGGTACCGATACGGCGACAGAACAATTACTCATCTACCTAAATAGTAATAATACCTGCTCGTCACAAGTAGAGGGAAGAGAAAGAAAGAAGTGGAGGAAGAGTCCTCACTACTTTCACCAAAATAAATATCCTTGCCCAGCCAGGTGTCGTCTTCAGGGGGGGCAGCAGAAGGGGAATACGATACATGGCAGGTCATCTGTGGAGGGGGAATCAACCTCCTCACACAAGAAGATGTGTGCATCATTAAATTGGGCAAACTGCACAAAGTCCTGCATTACCTGTGAAGACTCAACCTGCATAGGCTCAGAAGAAGAAGAAGATGGGTCTTGGAATAAAAGAGAAGAAAAACTTAAACGAACATCAATCAGGGGAGTGGTCCCGGTCTCACTCTCATTAGGTTGGGGAAGTAAAATAATGTCGGCATTATCGACAATGCTGCAAGGCTCAGCAGGATCAATAGTGACCTCATCCCTGACTTGGACTTCCTCCACCGGTGCTGAGGAAAAATCCTCTTCACCTTGAAGGTTGTCCTCCTCCATGAGAATAGGTATAACACATAAATTACCTGCCTCTTCCTGCAAAGCATCCTCAATAATATTGTCAGAGACAAATGTAGTAGTATGCACAACAGGGGGAGGAAGAGTGCTTGGATAAAAGTCAAACACCGATTCCTCACAAAGAATTGAATTCATGCTGGGTGATATATGCACGTGTGAGATGGACTCAACCGTGTCAGAGCCTAGATCAGCCACATCTCTGATGAACGTGCCTGCATCATTCCCTTCAAAACTTGAAGGTGATACAACAATGTAATCAGAGGTGGAAGGTGTTCTGCCCGAGTTAGGAGTTGGAGCAATCCGGACATCCGGCTCGACATCCTCATCCAATTGGCGAAGATATGCAGCACAATCCTTCAGGGTGTGATCTATGCTTTGACAGAACAGGCATCGTCTTGCTGGCTTCATTGACGCAACAGGTGCTGAAGCCGCAAAGAAACATGTCGGCAACGGCTCAGGCGAATAGCCATAGGACTTAGGCGCAGTGTATGAGGTACCGTATGATGTCGGTGCCCGATACATTGTGTCTTGGCGACTAGGTCTACTATCTCCCGTTGGGCATCTATAACTCGCATGAGAAGTATTTCCACACCAACATCATCTAATATTAAATGAGGCTCACATTGTGTGAAGAAAACGAGATTCAATAGACAATCACAATTGTGCAGAATACTACCCCTAACAATAAATTACTAAGACGACCTAATATAAAACAAGAAAAAGAAATAACAAGAACTGAAATGAAATAAAATGAAAGATGCAATTTACAAATGGAAGAACTTCTATCGCAGGTTCTCCGTCTCTAGAAAACTCGCACGACTGTGTTCCCCGACAACGGCGCAAAAAACTTGATGCGCAAATCTAGCACACCGCTATAGGCGGTAGCGAGACTGCGGCACGAAACGGCAGTGTACCGATCGTTCAAGTAATATAAAACGAGAAGTGAATTCCCGAGTATCGAATCTCGAAGGAACACAGTAAGGTGGAGTTTACTTTTGAGGAAGGACTTGAGATCGAAGGAAGTCGGATGGATTGCGGAAGACTTGGATTGGATTATGGAAAATAAAATAAAATAATTACAACTACTCCTATGCAATGCCGCTATGCAAAGCTTCGCTTGCCGAGATGGAAACTAGGCAGGCCTTGAGCGCGCTGCTTCACAAGGCAGATGGACGAGAAGGCTTGCGGATCGAGTGAATCGCACCGGCGGAATGAGGGTCGCAAGCACCTCGTCACAAAGCTCACACCTAGCAATTGCTAGTGTAGCTAACCCAAATCGCTCACACCATAATCACCACAAGAGCTCACCTCAAGTACTCATACACAAATAAAATCATTGCATAACAATGAAATAAAGATTAAATCAAGTGCAGAGTACAAACATCATCATAAAATAGAAGATTACACTGCAAGCAACAATAACCTAAGAAGAGAAAAATGCAAGAGATACGACCGAATCCGGAGGCTTGCTGTAGATTCTCGGTACGAATCGTCGGGTTGTTAATCCGCGTCCTAGCTCGGTCCCAGCTATCTTCCGGGGTAGAGGAGGATTGTCACTTCCTCCCAATGGACCCGTCTTCTCCGGTAAACTACAATCCGGCCACGTCTGCGGCGAAGAACTCCTAGCTTAGTGATGAAGATGAGTGTAGCCTCCTCTCCTTGAAGCACTTGGATGATGGAGGTGGCCTTGGGCAAAAGGTGGAGGAAGAAGGAGAGAAAAACGGAGTTGGAACTCCCTTTGCGGCGGAAAAAGGCGGACTGTACGGACTCCCCTTTTTTAGGTTGAAATTTGCGCCTTTTATAGAAAAGAATCAGAAATTTGGTCACGCACGGTCCAATGCACGATCGTGCGTGAACCGTGCGATATTAATTAAGAAGAAAGGATGGGAAGACGTCCCAGAACACCCGTGCGTTTTACTCGCGCACGACCGAAGCCGCCCGTGCGAAAAACGCACGACTGAATCCAGATGACTAGAGACAAGGCTAAACAGTTCGATCGTGCGATTCCTTCACGCACGGACAACTGCCCGTGCGTAGAGACGCACGATCAACGACAAAACATCGTTTTTACCACAGAAGAGAGCGCACGATCGCATTTGACCGTGCGTCAATAAAAACGCACGACCGTGCGACATACGCAGACATGAATTCTGAATAAAATAGATGAACCGTCTACCTGCATCAGCCACAACACAGCTGGGAATACCCCTCCAGCTCAAGCATAAACACAAAAAATGAATGGGGAGCACATTGTGCTTGCCCCTAACAACAAAGTGCGCAATTGCGCACCACAATGGGCCAAGACATTGCACTAATGGTAGAAATGTGTCCAAGAGAGATATAAGCAATTAAGTACTAAAAGTGTAGTGCAAAAGCATGAAAATAGCCCGGATGAATCCGAAAAACCATATATAAAATGGACTCATCAAATGCCTCGTAGAGTGTTGGTAATGAAAAAATAGATCCTCGATCCATCAAGAAAACTCTCAACCTCGACTGACTCATTAATGACAGTAAGTCTCTAACGGGCAGTAACTTATCAGGAGGTTCTCTAAATGGAGTATAAAAATGTTTGTCGAGTGTGCGACAAATGCTTATATACTGTCACCAATCGGAAAATAGCACTTGCAATAGAAGAAATAAACTTGATATAATCACGAGGTATGCTCGTGCCCAACTTCAGGAGGTTGATTCCTCCTAGAAGTCCCTCTCCAAATGGAAATCTCAAAAACCCTAAATGATCAAAGATGATAACTAGCACTCCCATGCCACCTCCTTATATAGGGAGGGGGGCTCACATAAACCATAATGTGTATTATTTAAAATAGGAATTACAACCATACTACTAATACGCGCATGCGTAACAATCCGTCCCACCAGAAAATCGACCTTCACCCCATGGTCGAGATGTCACACGCCATCTAGTACTGATGTGCCCGCGGGTGGGCTGCCGCAGAAGTGCCCGGAGCTCCGTCCGGCGGTACATTCGCGATTATAAGGGCGTCAAAGTCAGTCATGCCAAGCTCATCCAAGTCATCCCCAATGAGGGCCCGAAATTCCTTGACAGGACAATTATGATTAGGTGAGTAGGGTTGTCTGCAACGGTTGCACAGACCCTTGCTCCGCAAATCATTGTACTCTTGGTCGGATGAGGTAGAGAAGGTGGCGATGGTGTAGGTTTAAACGGGTGAGGAAAATATGGTTGGAATGGAGGTTTGGAAGGAGGCAATGGGAAAGGACGGTCCCCGGACGTTGCCAGGAAGTCGGCTTCCACTAGTGGGGCGAGGTCCATGGCTTGGTGGACATTTAACAGTTGCAGGGTGCGGAGATGGGCTCGGATGTGGGGTTGTAAGGCGTGCATGAAGTAGGCCAAGTAATGGTCGGGTGGGAGACCTGGAACACGGGTGACCAACTCGATAAATAAATCAACATACGAGTCAATGGAGTCGGTCTGACGGACTCTGCAAAGGCGCACGATCATGGAGCCGGAGTAGCGGTGATCATACCGTTGGATGAGGGCCTCCATGAGAGTTGTCCAGGTGAGGCCGGGAGAGGACTGACGGAGCCAGCGGGCCCAATAGAGGGCAGACCTTCCATGCCGATAATTGATGTGGAGACCTGTTGCGGCTGAGGAGTCTGATGAATGTCAAAAAACTGCTCGGTGCAGGCAATCCAACCGAGGGGGTCAATCTCGTTGAATGTGAGAATGTCGAGGCGTGGGAGTTGCGGAGGAGGCAATCCCGCTAATGCGGGTTCGGCGGGGGATAATGTATTGGAAGATCCCAGGGCAGAGGCGGCTGGGGGCCAGAACTTTGGCCGGTTTGCAAGTTGTGGAGCATGACCATGATCGAAGTGAACTGCTCGGCGTGGGTCTCGAGATGAGCGGTGATGGTGGTGAGGGCGTGTTCGAGGGCTTCCACGCGGGATTCCATTCGTCCCATTGGCATATGACTCGATCGGCGCTGTTAAGAAGGGAGCGGACTACGGTTGACGGAGCAGAGGACTGCTGGACGGCGTTGCTGAGAAGGGAGCGAGCAGAGGACTGGACGTAATCGATGATGGCTGAAGGAACGAACGGATCCGGGCCTGGAGCAGGCGGAGCGGGAGAAGGAACAAACGGATCTGGCTTGGAGCAGGCGGAGCGGCCGAAGGAACGAATGAAAGCGGTGCTGGCTAAAGGAACGAACGGATCCGGGCCTGGAGCAGGCGGAGCGGTTGACGAGAAGCTCGATATGGCTGGCACAGGATCTAGCAGAGCGGTCGATGCGCGGCACTGTTGTCGAGCAACTGAGACGAGATGCGCTGTCGATGCAGAGGTAGGAGACGAACAGCCCTGGCGGAGGGTCCGATCGTCGCTGGAGGGAACGCGATGCAAGCCCGCGCAGATGTCGACGCCAAGATTGAAACTGAACAAACCAGGCGGCAGTCGATGCAGGCGAGGAGGCTAGGTCGGACCAAATGTTACCAATCGGAAAATAACACTTGCAATAGAAGAAATAAGTTTGATACAATCGCGAGGTATGCTCGTGCCCAATTTAGGAGGTTGGTTCCTCCTAGAAGTCCCTCTCCAAATGGATATCTCAAAAACCCTAAATGATCAAAGATGATAACTAACACTCCCATGTCACCTCCTTATATAGGGAGGGGGGCTCACATAAACCATAATGTGTATTATTTAAAATAGGAATTACAACCATACTACTAATATGAGCATGCGTAACATATACTTACATAGTTACATGAGGTATCAACACTAAAGTATGAGCACACGACGTACCAAATGTCTCTCAAGGAATGTGACTCATCGGGAGGCTCACTAAGTGGTATAAAAAAATTGTCGTGAAAGTGACGATCACCGAGGAGAATGTCTGAGACATCGACACTAGGATACCAATCTATGATATATCGAATACCTCCACGAGGGGAGAACAAATCAAGTGGCTCCCCGGGAGGGGTATAATAAAAATTGGTCGCAAATTCAACGGGTACCATAATAGGTTTCCGTAATATCGAGAGTTACCTCAAGTGTAAGGGAGGTAATCATTATGAGCATGGGATGGCTCAGAAATATAACTTGAAGAAACTTTTAAGATCTTGTGCTCGTAAGTGAATCGATCACCAGAATAGCATCCTCATCAAGAAGGGGCGTAGGCTCATTACAGGGCTCATCAGGCAGTTCATTACCGAGTTTATCAATAATGAGATGATTCGCCAAATGAGTATCGTTAGGGGTGGTGGTGGTACTATCCTCAAAAGTAGGTGATGTGGTGACTACTACTTTTGTGGATGGAGTACGGGATGGTTGTAAGCCTGTAAAACTAAAGTGCCATCGAATCACTCGTGCTCACTTTCCCGAGCACTTGATTATGGAATGGAAAAATTGATCCACTCTTAAGTTGCATCATGTTGAAACTCTTGTTTATGCAATTTACAACAACGTTCATGTGTTCGTAACGAAGGGCAAGCTGATACGTCTGCTCGAGGGACTTCGAGCTATGATAAACCACCTCAGTACGAATGTCTGATCGAAGGCCAGACCGAAATCTGCAAGAGGTCGTGGCTGGGTCCTCTCGGATATCGCTCCTCACAACTAACTCATCAAAACGATCCATGTACTCAGCGACGGACATGGATCCTTGCTGAAGGGAAAATAATTGGTCGAGCAAGCGACTCCGATATGACGAAGGCAGATACCTCTGACACAATGTACGCTTCATGTCCACCCAACTAGTGATGCGATGTAGACGGCCTCGCTCGCGTGTCCTCTCAACGCTAGACCAATATGCCCTCGTCTGATCTAAAAGCCTAAGTTTCGCAAACTTGACGCGACGCTCACTGAATACCTCAAAATGATCAAGATAATACTTCATATCCACGAGCCAATAACTGAAAGACTCGGGACTCGATGAGTCGTCAAAGGAAGGGGCAGCAGTACGAAACTGACTCTCAAGATCTCTCTCAGAACGACAATCCTCATAATCATCATCCCTAAGGTAACCGAGTCGTGTCGAAGGATCAATACGGTCTCTGACAGTGGTGTACGGCGTTCGCGAATAATCATCGTAGTATCGTGAGGGTCTCCCTGAAGGGGATCTATGAGAGTGGGTGCTAGTGGACTCAAGACCTCCAAAGTTAGGGGAGGAATAATTGTGACACCTAGACATAATGAAAAAGACCTATAGACTCTACGACAGCGTATCGAAAAGTGCGCGCAACCTAGCTCTGATACCAATTGACGCGGGACGAATCTATAGGCGGCGGAAAATCCGCGACCTAACCCTACATGATATGCAAAGCCCGACAAATTAATCACAAATTAGATAATAAGTAATTAAATCCCACGCAAATATTTCAAAGCAAGACAAAACAATTTATTAAGGCAAACAAGCTTAGACTTTCCTCCGCGTGGAGGGTCAAAGCAAGAGCGTGCGGCGAATAATTCCTTTATGCAGTTAGAGATTAATCCAGGCACAAATAACTATAATAAAAAGAACACCCAAGCAAGCATGTAATAATCCAAACGATAACAATGTTTTACAACCCAATACCAATACAAAACACAACACAAATATTAGGGACTGTTGTAAATAGAGAAAATCTGAACGTTGGAGGGCTCAAAGAGGGGTTCCGGTGGACCGGATCGAGTAAGGGGAAGGCTGATTGGGTATTGGGAGGGCTGGATCGGGATGGCACAGACTGGATCTGGGCTGTAGTGCCCAAATCTGGACAGATATGAGAGGGGAGAGGCTGTGGGGGGCGGCAGCCTGCTGTGCTGGGTTAGGGGAAATAGTGGGTGGCTGTTGAGCGGGGAGGGGGGGTTAGGGGGTGCGGGTGGCTATTCAGGAGGCAGGTGGCGGGCGGTTATGGAGGGGCTGGAGTTGGCGACAAGGGCTGGAAGGGGGAGGCTGGCGGCTGGGGTTTGACAGTGGGCTGGCGGTAGGGGGCTGAAAGGGGCTGGCGGATGGGGTTTGACAGAGGGCTGGCGGTAGAGGGGCTGGAAGGGGGCGGCTGCAATGGAGCAGGGAGGGGGCTGGCGCTGCAAGGAAGCAGGGAGGGGGCGGCTGCAATGGAGCAGGGAGGGGGCTGGCGCTGCAAGGAAGCAGGGAGGGGGCTGGCGCTGCAAGGAAGCAAGGAGGGGGGCTGGCGGCTGGCGACTGCAGGAAAAACAGGGAAGGTGGCTGTTTTGGTGGAGGAGGAGGAGGAGGAGGAGAACAAGGAGAAGATGAGATAACTTACCCAAGGAGTCATCACCAAGGGGGCTCCACGGAGTCGGCACTGCGGAGGAGATCACCGGAATGAAGGAAGAAGAGTCTCCACACATTCAGCAATAATATTACAGCAGCCCTAGCATCTCTTATTTATAAGAAATGAAGATTAGGGCACCCGGAATCAACGGCTATGATTGGTCGTTGGTTTCGGGGTCAAAACTACATGAAATAATAACCGAAAAATACAAAGCTATATATGAAATCGACTCGCAACACGAATCTGAACGCATCCACGGAGTCGGGTCGTCGATCCGGGCACGCCATATATGGTAAGTCGCCAAATCAGCCCCAAATGGGCCCAAAACTCGTCCTCGTATCTGCTCTGCATCAATCTTACTACAAACTTAGGCCCAAATGTATGGCAACTGTTGGTGCTCTAAAATGTGAAAGACATCAAACACCCTATTTGCGATGTGATGGGTACACAAGGCAATTTGAAGGATGCAGTCCGCATAAGGGTGCTAACACTTAGGGCTAGGTCAACATATGGGACTAGGAACCCTAGGAGCCTGATAGACTATCATCACAACACTCCCATTTAGTGTGATATGTTCGGTAGAGCCGATAAGACCCACTATAACAAGCACACACGACAAGTGTATCTAGCATATCGACAATCCTACCGAGTCATTCTTCAAGAATAATTTAGTTTTCGTTGTGAAGAAAGACTCAAGGAGTGAGTAATGTGTATGAACATGGACATAATCATCTAACTCTAATTCTACCTGCTTGTAACAATATCACCTTCATCGTGGTTAACAATATCACCTTCACCATGTAAGCCAATGAAACCATGACCACACCTAGATGCTACTATCACAGTTATGACTAGTATGGATAAGTCAAAGGTCATCCTTAGGAATTCATCATAGACAAAGAGGAAGAAACCAAGTAATGAACTATCTAGGTAGTTGTAGGTTTAAATGATTATTTAATCCACTAGTTAGTCAAACATTTAACTATATAAACATCTCTATAAATTCCTGTAAAAAGAGGTTACTTAGCATGCCTTGGGATTTACTATTTGGAGACTACAAGGTCCTCAAATAAACTCATTTTGAAACCCTTAAATTAATTAAATTGGACCCACTATTTTGGGCTTTTGGACCATCTAACAAATTCAAATAAATTTTGAAAAATATGATTTAGAACTGTATTGAAATTTCAGACAACTTTGGTGTTCCACAAAAACTTCAATAAAATCGTTTTGACATGGAAAATCGGTTTGAAGGTTATACGGGTATTAAATCCATTTAAATCAATTAAAAAATAAAAATAAATAAATATTATCCGCTCGCAAGTATCTTGGCGTGATCAAACGACAGAGTCTTAATATGCGTTGTTACTCTCAATATGTGTCGATACTCTGGCGAGCACCACCGGGGATCATTACATGGATCTGCTGTGTAAGCAAATAATTACTTCGGACGATAAGAGGTTATTTGACGGCAGAGATTCACCATTAGGATCTGATGGTGGCTGGAACACCCTCTGATCTTGAGAGTTCACAATCTTCATTGCCGTCCGATGGACCTCACATCATTCCACCGCCAACACGCGAAGCAATGTGTTGTGGTCAGTGGTCAACAACCGCCAGCAGTGGACGAAAAAAACCTTAATTGAGAAATCGTGACGCTGCAACCTAGAACTGGATTTCCAGGAGGCGCCACCACCTGAAGCGCCATCGAATAAGGTCATGGAGACCCTCCCATCCTAACAGGACCCTCCAGTGAACCCATAAGGGTTTGGAGCGGTTTTTGTACTAGAGTGGTGATCCATGGCTCACTATGGTTGAAATCATAGCTCCGGTGGCCGGGGCATGGCTCAATAGAGTCCTAGGAGATCTAACCAAGGAGAGGAGTGGGGAAGCTCATCAATTTCATAGGTAAATAGGATGAATGTCATATTGAAGTCATCACCGGCACCAGGAAGATGAAGTGGTCTCGGGCTGAGTCTAACATCGTCAGAGGGAGACAACAGGTGCTTCTTGTTTCACTTTGTGTCTGGGAGAGAGGCAAGGGGATGAAGGGAGGGATTTTCCGGGTCTCTTATAGAAGAAATGGCCTCCTGGGGTTTTAGAGGAGCTCGGACCGTCGCCGCCGCTTCCGTTCATCCTCCTGCCACCAGTTCGAGCCATGTCAGTTCATGGCCTGAGAGGAGTTATTCCTTCGGTCGTCCAGGTGCATTGGAAGTTCTCTATCCACCATAATTGAGAGGAGGCATCAGTTTGACACTTATCGGGTTGGGTTGACCCGATAAGGGATGGGTTTGACTAATTCAACCATCCCTTATCAAACAACTACTATTAAATTTTGTTCTTCCAATCAGATAATGAATATAACACCTTTCTGAACATCAATTAAATGAAGATTTTCCAAACAATCAGCAGCTTTTCATGGATTTATCGTACTTGCATTGGCATGACATCAAGACACAGCCAAGGGAATGAAGAGCGTGGATGCTTACTTAAAATGCTTAATGCGGTCAATTGCTTGTGAATATTTAAATTCAACCATTTGTGCTACTTATTCATCATCATTAGGTGCTAATAATATAACAAGATTTAATAACGCTCTTAATTTATTATAATATAATTCGTCATGAGGCGGGTCGTGAACATCACTTCCCACTTATGTCAGTGTTTTGGGTTTGAATAGTTGATAGGTTATGTAGAGAGGAAAACCTGATCTATGAGGACGCAGAACTCGATCTGAAAGGAGAAGCAGAAACAGATCTAGCAGACGTCGGTGCCTGTAGCAGAGCACGGCAGCATCAGGATAGATAACAGACGGCAGCGGCTGTAGCAGAGACGGGCTGAGGATGAACGGCAGAGAAGGGTTGTAGCAGAGAACGGCGGCGGTTGTAGCAGAGAACGGCGGCGGCTGTAGCAGAGAACGGCTGTAGCATAGCACGGCAATGGAGGAGCCGACACAGAACTGGAGGATGGCAGGAGACGCAGACGACGATCGCAAAATAGGAGAAGATCGTCGATCACGGAGCTGGAGAGGATCGACGGAACAGAAGCAAATCGACCAGCACAGAGGCGAAGACGTCGATCGCAGAGCAGGAAGCTGGAGGCGATCGGAGAACGGAGACGACGACGGGATCGGAGCACGGTTCATGAGGAGAGGCGACTATCTCCTTCATCGAGCTCCACCGCCGGCGAGAAGGTCGCGGCTCACCATGGAGGGAACGCCAAAACGGCGGACGCTGCTGCCGTTGAAGGAGCGGGAGGCGAACGCAGGATCGGGAGGCGGACGCGGGACGAACGGGTGAAGCTTTTTTTTTTCGTTCCTCTGATACCAAGTTGAGAGGAGAAAACCCTAGAAAATTGTATTGAGAGTAAAAACAACCCCTTACTCATATATATTGAGTAGGGGAGAAATACAAATACCAAAATACCCTAGCGAGGGTAAAACATAAAGACGAATAAATAACCCGACACAGACTTGATTGCAACTCTCCCCCTCAAGTCGGACGGTAGATATCTGTCATTCCGAGTTTATGGATATCATCAATAAAATTATCGCACCCCAAGCTCTTGGTGAAAACATCGGCTAATTGGTCTTTAGAGTGAACGAAAGGAGTGATAAAATTTCCTTTGTTCAGGTGGTCCTTGATAAAATGACGGCCAACTTCAACATGCTTAGTTCTGTCATGTTGAACAGGATTGTGAGCTATGTTGATGGTCGCCTTGTTGCCACAGAATAAAGAAATGGGAATATCAACTTGTAGACTCAAGTCATGCAGTAAGGTGCGAAGCCATAAACCTTCACAGAGACCTTGGGACATTGACCGATACTCAGCTTCAGCACTAGATCTAGCCACCACATTTTGCTTCTTGCTACGCCATGTGACCAAATTCCCACCAACAAAGGTGCAATACCCTGTTGTAGATTTCCTGTCATCACGGCAAGCGGCCCAATCCGCATCAGTAAATACCTCGATCCTCAAGTGGTTATTCTTTGAAAACATAAGCCCACGACCGGGAGCCTTCTTTAAGTACCGAAGTACACGGTAGGCAGCATCCTGATGTCTAATCCTGGGAGCATGCATATATCTACTCAAGATTCCAACTGCATATGTAATGTCAGGGCGAGTGTGAGAGAGGTATAACAACCTCCCAACCAATCTCAGATAACTCGACGCATCAGTGTGATCGCCATCACTGTCTTCGTCGATCCTATGGTTCTCCTCCATAGGAGTATTAGCAGGGATGCAACCAAGCATCCCAGTCTCTTCTAACAGATCTAAAACATACTTGCGTTGAGAGATAAAGATACCCTGACCAGAACTGGTCACTTCAATTCCCAGTAAGTAACGCAATCTCCCTAAGTCCTTCACTTCAAACTCAGCAGACAGACGGGCCTTTAGATTTGAGATTTCATCTGAGTCATCACCAGTGATCACAATGTCGTCAACATAGACAATAAGACCACAATTTTTCCCTCATTTTTCCTGACAAACAGAGTATGATCAGACTGTCTCTGTTTGTAGCCGAATTTGATCATGGCCTTGAGAAACCTGCCAAACCAAGCCCTGGGAGACTGTTTCAGTCCATACAAAGACTTCCTTAAGTGACAGACAAGTCCCTCTTGCCCCTTCTTCACAAACCCCGGGGGGAAAGTCATGTACACCTCTTCATCAAGATCGACGTGCGGAAAAGCATTTTTAACGTCCAGCTGGTGTAGATCCCAACCCAAGCACGTAGCACAAGATAGAAGAACACGCACAGAGTCCATCTTCGCTACTGGAGCAAAGGTCTCCTGGTAGTCAATTCCCTGAGTCTGGGTGTAACCACGAGCCACAATGCGGGCTTTGTATCGCTCAACTTTACCATCCTGGTTTTGCTTAACAGAGAAGACCCGCCTTGAACCGATGGCTCTCTTGTCAGGAAGAAGGGAAAAGACATCCCATGTGTGGTTCTTGTCTAAGGCAGACATTTCCTCCATTGCTTGAGCCCATGCCGGGATACAAATCGCCTCCTGCCACGTCTTTGGAATAGTAATCTTGGACAAGGAAGATATAAAACCTGATGAAACTGAGAAAGGTGATTATAAGCAACAAGATTAGAGATAGAGTGTTCCGTGCACACAGCCTTACCTCTTAGCACAGCAAGGGGAACATGCAGATCAGCATCAGAATCTGAGTCCAAAGGCTGCAATGGCAGCGATGGAACAACGACGGTCTGTTTATCTGCTTGACGACGATGATAAACATGAGGAAGAGGAGTGATGAGAAAAGGACGGTGGTATATATGAGAAAACGACGTAGGTGTCAAGGGAGACGAAGGAGGTGACAAAGGAGGCGTAGGAAGAGAAGCTTTGGTGTACGACAAGATAGGAGTAGGAAGAATCAGAGGGAGAGGAACCGTAGGATCAGAATCAATGACATCATTCTCCCCCTGACGAGCAGAGTGAGTCAAATCCAAGTAATAAGATTCCTCCTCGCGGAAAGTCACGTTCATAGTGCAGAAAAAACGTCTGGAATGGGGGTGATAACATCGATACCCTTTTGTAGTGGCAGAATAGCCAATAAAGACACAACGGAGAGCCCGAGAGTCAAGCTTGTCACGATGAGCTTGATGGAAGTGAACGGAAGAAACGCAACCAAAAATACGGAGCGGAAGATGAGAGGTATGAACGACAGATGTAGAAGAGAGACGGTCTAGAGGAGTAGTATAATCTAGGACCCGTGAAGGAAGGCGATTGATAAGATGAGTGGAAGTTAAGATGACATCACCCCAATATGATTTCGGGAGGTGCATGGTGGTGAGAAGGCACCGGGCAACATTAAGAAGATGCCGGTTTTCCGTTCAGAAACACCATTTTGGGTAGATATGTAAGCGCAAGTGGTTTGGTGTATAATCCTATGACTAGTGAGGTATGAGCCAAACACCCCACGATCATCGTATTCTCCCCCATTATCACTACGAAGAACACAGATATTACAATTGAACTGAGTTTGCACCATTTTATGGAAGGTTTGAAAAACCTGAAACACTTCATTTTTTTCTTTAAAAGGTAAACCCAAGTAACGCGGGAAAAACAATCTATAAAGGTGACAAACCAACGATAATCAGTTAAAGATACAACAGGGAAAGGCCCCCACACATCAGAAAGTATAATAGCAAAAAGAGTAGTACTAGGAGAAGAGAAATGCGATGATGAATGTCAAACAGGTTTTAACATTTCACAAACATCACATTTTAAAGTTTTAATATACGGCAATAAAGTCGGAAATAGCTACTGAAGGTAGACAGGAGAAGGATGACCCGGGCGCAAATGCCAGCAACGAGCATCAGCAGCAGTAACAGCAGAAAAGGAGAGAGCAAAGGACGATGAAGTAGCATCCAGATAATACAGGTCATCGCAGTTCCTACTGTTGGAGCCTATGTTCCGCATCTCTTGGTTTGAGAATAACAAATACCGTGTTGTATTTGATCTAGTCTTTTATGTGTTTATAGTGTCCAGGTTGTACAGGTTCAATGAGGAGACAAGTCCTCGTTCATGGGCATGATTCAAGAGTGTGTACACATTAGAAAAAGCAAAAGGATAAGTTTTGTGTGCTGATCTTAAAATGGCCATAACTTTCAATCCAGGAAGAGTTACAGAATGGTCCACCCCATTTCGGAGATGAGAACGACTCCATCTACAGTCTGGAGAAGTTTCGGACGACAAAAATGAAGAGGAGCTATCGGATTTCCGACAGCAGTACCGGATTTCCGACAGCGCACGATTTCTTCCGTTCTCCGATCTCTACTCAACGGTTTAGAGCTATCGGATTTCCGACAGCTAGCTAACGGATTTCCGACAGTGCACGATATTCCCGTAACTCTACGACGTGCAGCAGTTACGCAAGCTAACGGATATCCGATAGTGCTATCGGATATCCGACAGCCCACGTCTCAACCACGACTCAATCGCGATCGCCACTCTCCGAACCCATAAAATTTGATTTCCAATTTCTTATGATTTTCTAAGTGCTTATTTGGGTTGTCTAAAAATCTACTTGTTTATCCGTTAAAATTATTATAATATATTAAAAAAATATCAAAGTAAATTTTAGCCCTTATTCACCCCCCCCCCTCTAAGGGCGCCGCAAGATCCAACACCTACCACTGTCAATGGTCCGCTTCGTACCCAGTTCCTGAAAAATACAAGAATCAGGAAAGAAGGTTACAGAACAGTTATGAGACCGAGTGAGATTGCCAATTGAAAGAAGACTGCGAGGAAAAGAAGGAACATGCAAGACAGAAGAAAGAGAGAGGAGGAGCATGAAATGTTGCCCTTGCCCGCAATCGGGGACAAGGTGTCATTTGCAGAGATTACTTTGTCCTTGCCAGACAAGGGAGTGTGAGAAGAAAAACCTGAGGATGAACCAGTCATGTGATCAGTATCTCCCGAGTCAATGATCCATTCAGACGGAGGAATCACATCAGCATTCACCCTGGGCATAGCAGCAGTAGGAAAGAAAGTAGAAGTACCCGAGGTAGTGTCTGAATGAGAGTGCAGGAGGCGACGAAGAACATCCAATTCAGATGCGGAAAGGTGTCCTGGGGGCTGACCATGATGGTCCACCTCGACCAACACTAGAAAAAGCAGAGCGATCAGAAGGAGGGGCAGTCGTGCAGAGGGGCCTCCGACGGTCTTCATCCCCAAGTACCATGCTAAAAGCCTCCCGAAGAGATAGAAGGGGAATCTGGTGTAGAATATTAGTCCGGACCATATCCAGTTCCATGTTCAAACCCATCAGAAAAACATGTAGACGAAATCGTTCGTCCCTTCTCTGCAATAGAACTGCGTCGACAGTACAGGCGGGAGTAAAATGTTCAAAATAATCTAGTTCCTGAGAGATACGTTCGAACTCAGAGAAGTAAAAGTAGACACCGTCATGGATCCCTGACGTAACTTCAACATACGACACGTCAGTTCATAAATCTGGGTGGAACTTCCGATCTGAGAGTAAGTCTCGCGTGCCCGAGTCCAGATTTCAGAGGCAGAGTCCATCAGCATATAACTACGGTACACCTTATGTGACATGGAGTGAAGGAGCCAGGAGACAACAAGAGAATTTTCAGAATCCCACCGCTTCAAAGAAGGATCACCGGGAGGAGGTGCCACACTTGTCCCATCGATATACCCGAATAGCTGATGATGACTGCGAATGACAGGTTGTGCCGCACGAGACCATTCAAGATAATTTGCCCTATCTAAGAGCACAGTGGTGATCTTCATAGAGCCTGTGTGGACAGAGGACCGCTGAGAGTCACCCATCTGGGGGGCCACAACACTCGGCAATGTAGAATCAATAGCCGCCGAAGAATACAAACCATCAATGAACAGAGGAGCAGATATGGAAGCAAACAACGGCGGGTCGAGATGAGGACGCAGAACTCGATCTGAAAGGAGATGCAGAAACAGATCTAGCAGACGTCGGTGACTGTAGCAGAGCACGGCATCATCGGGATAGATAACAGACGGTGGCGACTGTAGCAGAGAACGCCTGAGGATGAACTACAGAGAAGGGTTGTAGCAGAGAACCACAGAGAACGACGGCGGCTGTAGCAGAGAACGACAGAGAAGGGCTGTAGCAGAGCACGACAATGGAGGAGCCGACGCAGAACTGGAGGATGGCAGGAGACGCAGACGACGATCGCAGAACAGGAGAAGATCGTCGATCACGGAGCTGGAGAGGATCGACGAAAAAGGAGAAGCAGATCGACAATCACAGAGCGAAGACGTCGATCGCAGAGCAGGAAGCTGGAGACGACCGGAGAACGGAGACGAAGACGGGATCGGAGCACGGTTCATGAGGAGAGGCGACTATCTCCTTCATCGAGCTCCACCACCGGCGAGAAGGCCGCGGCTCACCATGGAAGGAACGTCAAAACGGCGGACGCTGCTGCCGTCGAAGGAGCGGGAGGCGAACGCGGGATCGGGAGGCGAACGCGAGACGAACGGGTGAAGTTTTTTTTTCGTTCCTCTGATACCAAGTTGAGAGGAGAAAACCCTAGAAAATTGTATTGAGAGTAAAAACAACCCCTTACTCATATATATTGAGTAGGGGAGAAATACAAAGACAGAAATACCCTAGCGAGGGTAAAACATAAAGACGAATAAAAAACCCGACACATGCTTGATTGCAACTTCATTTCCTAAGAATATTGTACAAATATAATAAAATATTGATGAAAGTGAGATGAAAATGATTTTCTTGATTCAATTCATCCCATTAAAGGGTATTAATAGGACTTACATGAGACTAAGAACCAAGAATAGACGATGTGGGACTAACTCATACATACAACATAAAATAAGAAAATATGCAAATACCAAGCCCCCCCCCCCCCCCCTCAAGTTGGGCATGTGATATCGACCATGCCCAACTTGCTAACAATCTCTTCAAAGATTCTTGTACACAATCTCTTTGTAAGGATATCTGTCAGTTGTTGTTCAAATGACACAAATGGAGTAACCACAAAGCTTTTAACTATATTTTCTTTGATGAAGTGTCTGTCAATCTCAATGTGTTTAGTGCGGTCGTGCTTCACTGGGTTGTGAACAATACTAATGGCAATCTTGTTATCACAGTATAGTCTAATGGGCTCATTTCTTTTAAAGCCAAGAACCTTCATGATGATTAGGATCCACAGTCCTTCACAGATTCCATGAGTCATAGCCTTGAATTCCGCCTCAGCATTGGATCTGACAACCACATGTTTTTTGCTTCTCCAGGTAACTAAATTTCCACCCACCATTGTACAATATCCTGATGTAGACCGTCGATCCTCAATTGATCCAGCTCAGTCAGCATCAGTGTAAACCTCAATAGTTAGCTCATCATTTGGTGAAAAAAGAATGCCCTTCCCTGGTGAGGACTTGAGATATCTGAGGATACGATGAGCAGCATCGAGATGACGGGTTTTGGGGAGTGCATGAATTGGCTGAGCACGCCCACATCATAGGAGATATCCGATCGAGTGTGTGACAAATAGATCAGTTCGCCCACTAGCCTCTGAAAATTGGGAATGTCTTCAATCGTTTCACCATCATCTCTTACAGGCCTGTGGTTAGCTTCAATTGGGGTGTCATCCGGTCTACCCCCACTCATTCCTGAAGCTTCAAGAAAGTCAAGTATATATTTTCTCTGTGATATGAAGATCCCATACTTGGACCTTGGGACGTCAATGCCTAAGAAATACTTCAGATTCCCCAATTCTTTCATTTCAAATTCTCTGGTCAGTTTCTCTTTCAGTGCCTGAATCTCCACCTGATCGTCTCCTGTTATAATAATATCATCCACATACACTATCAGAGCGGTTAGCTTCCCCTTCTTGTGCTTGATAAAGAGAGTGTGATCAGCAATAGTTTGGGAGTAACCGAAGCACATCATGGCTTTGTGGAATCTTCCAAAACAAGCTCTAGGAGATTGTTTCAAGCCATATAACACCTTCTTCAGCTTGCAAACCTTACCCTCAGATCCTTTAGGGGAAAGACCAGGGGGCAGAGCCATGTAAACTTCTTCCAGATCACCATGAAGGAACGCATTCTTTACATTCAGTTGGCTAAGGTTACATCACTTACAAGCAACACATGATAGAAGGACCCTTATAGAATTCATCTTAGCGACATGGGCAAAGGTTTCCTGATAATCAATTCCTGCCATCAGAGTGTATCCTC
Source organism: Dactylorhiza incarnata (assembly GCA_033032865.1). NCBI lineage: Eukaryota > Viridiplantae > Streptophyta > Magnoliopsida > Asparagales > Orchidaceae > Dactylorhiza > Dactylorhiza incarnata. Next base: position 1,128,597 of record JAWHQI010000403.1, on the reverse strand, counting down.
TTGCAACCAATCTAGCCGTGTATCTCTCCACGACACTGAGGGTGTTCTGTTTGACAGAGAACACCCACTTACATCCCCCAATAGGCTTCCCCTTAGGGAGAGGCACCAGGTTCCATGTGTGGTTTTTGTCCAGGGCATGCATTTAGCTTAGCCACCTTCCACTAGGCGTGGGCTTTAAAACCGGGCCTGGGGGGCCGGCCCGGGGCCGGCCTGGCAAAAGCCCGGGTAGGCCCGGTGGCGGGCTAAGCCCGCCCCGGGCCAGGACGGGCTACGGGGCCCTTGCAGGGCCCCGATTTTGGGGCAAAGCCCACCCTGAAAACCGGCCCGGGCCAGGCCGGGCAAAGCCCGATTTTTAGTCCCGGGCCGGAACTGGGTCGGGCTTTGCCCAGGCCCATTACCAACGACTATAGAGTCGTTGGGTGCACCCAACGGCTCTATAGCCGTTGGGGCTGTTACCGCCTGCAGAATTAAATGCTGTTGCAGGCGGCAGCAGCATAAAGTGGTTGCTGCCACTTTATTAAAGTGGCAGCAGCCACTTTAGATTTTATTTTTATTTTTTTTAAAAAAATAAATTTTTATTTTATTTTTTTTTAAAAAATAAATTTTTATTTTATTTTTTTTATTTAAAAAATCTATTTATACCCCCCCTTCTCCCTTCAGTATCTCTCTCTCTCTCTCTTACTCTTTTACTCTCTCTCTCACTCTCTCACTCTCTCTCATTCGATGTCGTCGAGCATGGCGTCGTCGTCATCAACGTTGGCGCACAAAATTGTGGAGCACAAACACACGGCTGCAGTGTAGGAGCACTTCGAGAAAGTCAGTCGGCAACGAACACAGGGCAAAGTGCAAACTTTGCGCGAAACTGCTCACCCTCAGTGGCAACTCAACACTCGCACGACACATTAAGTCGTGCATGGCGAGGCAAGCTCCCGAGTCCAGTCAGGCGCAATTATCGGGATCCGGACAAATATGGACATACGATCAAGCTCGGCAGCGGGAGCTGCAGGTAAAGAATGTCATCAGACGTGGATTGTTGTTCAACCACTATGATAACGCGGAGGAGACCGAGTACATACATCAAAGGCTTCAACCCAAATATCATCAAGTAAGTCGATCACCATTAGACGCGACGCAGTTAAATATTATTTAGAAGCGAAACAATCTTTAATAAATTATTTTGAAAATTTTGAGGGTCGAGTGAGTTTAACGAGCGACGTTTGGTCTAGTAGTATAAAATCAGGATTATCATATATTTGTATAACTTGTCACTGGGTCGATCCCGTTTCCTGGGATCTAAATAAACGCATAATAAGTTTTGAAAATTTTGATGTCCCGCACACCGGTCAAGCGATTTATCAAATTATTTTAAAATGTGTGCGGGATTTTAAAATTAAAGATAAAATTATGAGTATTTCTTTCGATAACGCCACAAATAATACCACCGCAAATTAGTGGTTAAAACGTGATTTAAAACCTATGTTAAATGGTGCATTTTTTTATACTCGTTGTGTATGTCACGTTTTCACTTTAGTCGTACAGGATAGTTTAGTTTATATGGAACCATGTATTAATAAAATTCATTTAATGTTACAATTAATTTATAGTTCTAAACAACGACGACAAGATTTTAAAAAATTCGTAAACGCACAAGGTGAAATTTTTTTGAAACCTTTATTTGATATGTCAATTAGATGGAACTCGACCTACACAATGTTAAAACAGGCGATTCGTCAAAAATCACTACTTATGGAATATTATACTACGTTAGGTATGTTCGATTTAAGTGAGTCCAATTGGGCAGTTTTAGAAAGTTATATGGAATTATTAAAAGTTTTTACACGACACTAAATTATTTATCGGGCGTATATTATCCTACTAGCCCGCTAGTTATTGAAAATTTTGTTAATATAACACAAAAATTAAATTATTTTAAACAACATATCGGATGACAAGATTTAATAGAATTAATGGAAATTTTTTTTTAAATATTATCAAGAAATGCCAGCGATGTTTTCATGCACCGCCGCTTTAAATCCTCTATTCGGCGTAGAAGGCGTTGAAAATTTAATAGAAGAAATAAATAATAATTTAGGCGAAAATATTAGTTACTCAAATTTGGATAACATTAGTGTTTTAAATTTTAACACTATTTTTACTGAATGTTATAATTATTATGATAATTTATACGGATCGCGGCCCCGAGAGGATGTGTCGCAACCAAAAACACGCGATAGTTTTAAAAATAAAATGTTAGAGCCAGCATCTAGGAAAAAACACGCACAACTTCTAGTAGTTTAAATGAATTAGGTTTGTATACAAAGACACAATTTCGTGATTTTATGAGTACGGACGAAATAGAAAATTTTGATCTTTTAAAATGGTGGAAAAGTAAAGTAAATACTTATCCTATTATGGCCTATATAGCCCGAGAATTACTAATGATCCAAGCTAGCACAGTAGCTTCGGAGTCTGCTTTTTCTCTTAGTGGCAGGGTGTTTAACGAGCGGAGAAGTCGTCTAAGCGAAGAATTGCACGAAATCTGCATATGCTACAAGGATCACTTGGATGCAATGAGGAGGAAACAGCATACTTCAAATTTGGAGGATAGCTCGTCCGAAATAAAAGACGAGATGGACGCAATCAACCTAAATTAGTTAAAAGCACCGTTTAAAGCTCAAAGCCTCAAAGGTGGCGAGCCGGATTTTGAAAAACAGACGAAATATGTAATCTTTATTTTTTTAATAATTGTATTTGCAAAGTTATTTTATACGGATAATTATTATTTTTTAATTAGAATTCAAATTTTCAAATACGCATATGTATAATTTTGTGTAATTCGCAACATTAATAAAAAAAATTCTTATAATACTCATGTCTTTTTTTAATTTATATTTTATAGTTTATATTTTTTTAATAAAAAATTAAAATAAATAAATATTAAAAAAACGAAAAGAAAAAAAAACGGACCGGGCCCTAGGCCCGGCCCTGGGGACCTAGGCAGGCCCCCTTCAACCAAGGCCCGGCCCGGGCCCGACTCCAAAAAGCCCGGGCCCGATAAGCCCGGTTCAAGCCCGGGCCCGGGGGCTTTTTGGTCAGGACTACCTTCCACCTGTCATCAGAAAGAGCATCCTGCAACGATGTAGGAATGGAAGTAGCAGACAAGGAAGAGAAAAAGGCACTATGGAAGGCCGTTAAAGAAGAATAAGAAACGAACTGAGATAACGAGTGTTCTGTAGAGGTACCATCCCTTAAAGTAGACGCAGACGACGGATCTGATGACGGCTCAGGAATCCTGATAGGGGGTCGTGTGTTTGATCCCTTAGAACGACGAGAGTAAATTTGCAAAGGAGGAACGTGAGGTTTCACTATAGTAGGAGCAGGAGATGACACAGGAACAGTATGGGACGGAGTCATGTGAGGCTGATACATCGGAGGAATAAGTAACGTGGTAGTAGATAGAGAATCAGTGTGAGGTAAGGAGCTCACTTCCATCCTAGGAGAGGAACCCCCCTGAAGTGAGTGTCGGTAATAGCTCTCAGATTCATGGAACGTGACATCCATGGTTATAAAGACCTTGTGAACTGGATCAAAGCACTTATACCTCTTACGAGTAGAAAAATATCCAATGAAGACACACTTATGAGCACGAGCATCAAGTTTAGTTTTTTGAAGAATATGTACAAAATAAACACATCCAAACACTCGAGGTTGCAAAGTGGAAGGCGAAACCTGAAGAGTGTGAAGGGGAGTTTCAGACCCAAGAACTAGTGAGGGCATACGATTAATCAGGTAGACACCAGTGAGAACTGCATCCCCCCAATAGTACTTGGGAAGGTGCATCCGAAGAAGGAGCCACCGAGCAATTTCTAAAAGGTGACGGTTGTTGCGTTCAGCCACTCCATTTTGAGCAGGTGAGTAAACACAAGACGTCTGATGGATAATGTCATGAGTAGTAAGATAGTGTTCGAAGTGAGAATCAATGTACTCCCGACTATTGCCAGTTCGAAAAATTTTAATATAGGTGTCAAATTGTGTAGAAATTATCTTGTGAAATCATTGGAATAAGGAAAAAACTTCATTTTTAACTTTCATGAGATAAACCCACATAGTGTGTGAGAAGCAATCAATGAAAGTTACAAACCAAAAACATCCAGAAATAGAAGCAACAGGGCAAGTCCCCCAAACATCGCTATGTATAGCATGAAAAGGAGCAGAACTACGAGATGAAATACGATTAAAAGAAGCACGATGGTGTTTGTCAAGTTCACACGCATCACAACGAAAGTTATCAACTAATGCAGAAGATACGGTAGGAAATAATTGTTTCATAGACATAATAGAAGGATGTCCGGGCGACAATGCCAAGACTCCAAAGTGGCCGCCTGACCAACATGAAGAGCCTGAGGAGGAGAAGAGGAATCAAACACGTAGAGCTCATCCACCAAACTACCAGAGCCAATCACCATTCCCATCTTCAGGTCCTGAAAAACACAAGAGGGAAAGAAGGTCACTGAACAGTTCATAGAGTTGGTCAGGTGACTAATGGAGAGAAGATTACGAGTAAACTTGGGTACATGAAGAACAGAAGAAAGAGTAAGAGAGGAGCAGGAGATGGATCATTTCCCAGCAATAGGAGAAGGAACCATTTGCAATGCTCACCTTGTCTCTACCAGACAGAGAAAGGTAAGACACAAAACTTGTAACAGAGCCGATCATATAATTGGTGGCTCCAAAATCTATAATCCAGTGGGTAGAAGGACGAGAAGAAGCAACATGAGCACTTGAGGGTCCCTGATGAGCATATGAGGAGGCAGAGGACTCTGTAGACTGTCCCTGCATCAGGCGGTGAAATGCATGGATCTCATCGACAGAGAGAGATAGCGGAGCAGAAGGGCAGTGAGAGGCACAGTTTCCTCTGAGGCATCAGACAGGTGAGCAGAGCGAGAATGAGTAGAGCGGCCCTGAGAACGACCATAACCGCATCCTCCACGCAGTGCAGAACCCCCACGGGGGATGGGAAAGCCATGAAGATGAAAACAGGTATCTCGAGTATGACGTGACTTCCCGCAATAATCACAGATCAAATGATCTTTGTCAGTGGACTTGGGCCTGGAATCACGCGGAACTCTACTACCAAACTGCACAGCAAGGGCAGAACCGTCAGGAACAGGATCAGGAGTCCACGTCTGTCGCCTATCAAATTCTTGCTGAATTAAACTGTAAACCTCTGAAAGGGAAGGCAGAGGAGAGCGCCCGAGGATCTGGACACAGATCTGATCAAAATCCCAATGTAAACCATGAAGAAACCCAAAAACTCTGTTCCTGTCTTCCCGAGATCGGCAAGGATCTCATCCTCAGGAAACACAAGAGTGAGGGAGTCAAAATGATCATACTCTTGATAAAGCTGAGTGAACTCCAAGTAGTATACCGACGGAGGGCGATCACCCTGACGAAAAAGAATGATCTTCCGTCGAATCTGAAAAATCTGGGCAGCATTCCCTCTGAAGGAGTAAGTGGCCTCAACCCTCTTCCAAATATCTGTTGCCATGTCCAAAAAGAGACATTCTGGGCAATAGAGTCAACCATAGAGTTAGACAGCTAAGTCATAACAAGGGAATTCTCAGATTCCCATTGTGGCCACTCAGGAGAACCCTGGGAAGGGGCGGTCGTGGTACCCAGAACATAACCGAACAGGCGCATGCTCTTCAAGGCAAGGGTAATAGCACGAGACCACGGGAGAAAATTAGTCTCATCGAGACGTATAGTCGTGATTTGGGGAGTATTGTGGTCATGACTTGACCGAGTATCCACTAGAGAGCAAAGGAGCGGAGGTTACTCCGACACCGGAAGAGAGCGTGGAAGAGTCGTCATTCCCCGACATGATGGTCCAAGAAGAGAAATCAAGGAGCCAAGGGAAAGAAAACACCACAAACACATAGATAGAAACTAGGGTTATCTCATAGAAGGAAGAACGATACTAAATCCATGTAGAATCCGCCAAGAAACACGGACACCGGAATACCGAGAGCTAGGGCAGCATTTCCGGTGTCAAGTACGGAGGACCAACAAGCAGCGGCGGAAAAGAGGGGCGGCGAAGGACGCGGGAGGGACTGCGGTGGTGCGGGAGGAAGCGGGCTAGACGGGAGGAAGCGGGCTAGACGGGAGGAAGCGGGTTGGACGGGAGCGGAACCGGAGCGGGGCTCGCGTATGGAAGCGGGGCGCGGGACGCAAGTGGATGGGGGACGAGATACCATGATGAAAGTGAGATGGAAAAGATTTTCTTGATTGTATTCATCCCATTAAGAGGTATTAATAGGACTTACTAAGAGACTAAGAACCAAGAATAGACAATGTGGGATTAGCCCATACATACAACATAAAATAAGAAAATATGCAAATACCAACAAATATACTTTGTAAAAAAGAACTAAACATTTTTGTATGTAATATTTTAATGTTTTAACTCTAAGACTTTGTGAATGTAATGATTTCATTTTCATGCATCTTTCAATATCACCTCATTAATTGAAGCTTATTGGTCGAGGGTGTGACAAAGTGGCATCTATTTGTAATGATCTAGCCAGCAATACAATAGGTAGTCAGTCAGATTTGGCTTAGCCCAACTCATATTAAGCTAAACATTGCGGTTTCATCCTTTTGGGAGGTTGTACAGGGAAACTTCTCAGTAGATCACCCATCTTGGTAATGCTCCCGCTCAAGCACACTTAACTGAAATTCATAACTCCACCTAATGCTCTCAAAAGGTACCCCACATCTTTAGGTCTAAATATTTATTTGTATAGCACGACAACATTTCAAGAATTTCTAATGTGAAATTCAATTCATTCTTGTCGCATTTTTCTCATAGAATCCTATCAGGAGCCGCTCCTTGCCATGGTCTATAAGCTCATGCCAATGTATGGCACATCCCTCCGTCATCGGAATAAAAATATCACAAGCTCACTAGCTTCCGCACGGTTCATCCATGAACAATAATTATACTATAAGAGGTCTTACTTTAACATCGGTTGTAATAATTCAGCCAACAATATGCAATATATTATCAGTTTCGGCTTAGCCCGGTAAATGCTAAATTGAGGAAAATAATTTTACCATTTTTAGATGATAAAGGAGAATTTCTCAGTAGGCCAAGCACGCTCAATTGGAGTTCACAACTAAATTGCATTCAATGCTCTATTTTGGGTCAATTTACTTGTATAAACCAACTACTTTTTTCTGATGTAAGATTTGCTTTTTTCATGCACTTTTTTATACAGAAATTTATTATCCTAAACTTATCAGCAACAACTCTTAATTCGGGCCTCGCTGCCTCAGAAAGACTCCACACACTCACCGAACTACCCTCATGTCACAGCCATCCTTTCGTGGCATTCTGTTTGGTAACTTATCCTCCAATAACTCTATATGTTTGTTAGCTCCTACTGTGGCTTTTCATTCAATGACCCTCATATGCGTTAGTCATGCTTATTATAAGCAATTTGTCAAAGTGATTCAGTTGAAAACCCACTTATATGGTTTTTCTGCATTAGCTGCAATCGATTAATGGAAGTTTCTACTTGGATTGCGATTATAAGGATTCTGAATAGATGCATAGAATTGAATTTTAAATAGAGAAAATTTGCTAGTTTGTTGTGTTCTTCCTTCTGCTTTCAGACTTAATTCTTTGATTGAGATAGGGATTTGAAGAACTTTGTAGGAAATCATAACCATGTACAAGTGACATGCTTGCTTTTTAGTGAACTTTCCCTTCTTTTGATTTCTTATTCATACTAGGTAACTTATTTCAATAAGTGTGTATATCTCAAAGTATTTGTACTGGCTTTTTTATGGGGATCGTGACACGCATCGACCTACATGATAATCGTAACCGTCCATTTTATGCGGATCGACAATCCGAGAATTTTAGTTATTTTTTGTATTTTTGTGATTTTATTTTCATGTATTTTAAAGACCGTAATGATCGGAGAATCATGACCGTCCATGATGACCCATAGTGTCTATATATTTAGGGTGAGAGCTCTCATTTAGGGGCATTGAATAGTGAAGCGTAGAAGCTTAATCTTTGATCATTTCGGTGTCGAAGCCGAGCTGGGGCGTGAAGCCTTGGGTCCCCCTTCCATCCCTCCTTGGCGTGAAGCCGTGGTCCCCCTCCCACCCCTCCTTGCCGTGAGCCTATTTCCCCCTTAGTAGCCAGCCACCATCTCCCCTCCTCCAAAATACATTTTCTTCCCCTCTCCAAACAACCACCCCTCCTTCCTATCCTAGAATTGATTTTCTTCCTCCGGCGATCACCGGAAAATCACCTTCGGCCTCCTCCAGCGATCCCCTCCCATTCCCCTTTCCATTACTTCCAATTTTCAGTTTTTCAGCGACCACCACCACCTCCGACAGCCACCTCCATCCACCACCAGCCACCCCACAGCCGACCACCTTCCTCACCACTCCATAACTACCCCCAACTTCCTTCACTACCTCACTATCCCACCTCTCCTAAATTTCAGGCTTCACTTCCTAAAATTACTCCCAACCCACCATTCTCCACTATCCACGAACCCCACTCCCCACCTCCATCACAACAGCCGCCCCCCATTCCCCTTATTTCCTCCCACTCCCCACGTAGAACCACCCCACTAAAACAAAACCCACTACTCCACCTCATCCCCAAATAGCCGGCCCTTCCTTACCCCACTCCCCCCTTTACGTGGAGCCACAACTCACACTCCCTCTCAGAACCGACCCCCCCCCCTCCCACACCTACTCGGATCCGGATCCCCTGGAGTTCTTAGGGGAACTCCAGGGGGTGGAGTTCGCGATTCGAGCCCGATTCGTGTTGAATCGTAAAAAGTGGTTAACACGAAAGTAGTAGATCTTTCCGAGACGAATAACTTTCATGTTGAACATTTTTTGATATGAAGTCGTTTAGGCCCCCGATTTGGACCCCGAAAAAACTGACCCCGAAAAATATTAATTTAATATTTTTCGGGGTCCAAATCGAGGGCCTAAACGACTTCATATCAAAAAATGTTCAACATGAAAGTTATTCGTCTCGGGAAGATCTACAACTTTCGTGTTAACCACTTTTTACGATTCAAGACGAATCGGGCTCGAATCGCGAACTCCACCCCCTGGAGTTCCCCTAAGAACTCCAGGGGATCCGGATCCCACCTACTCAGCCGGCCACAACCTCTCTACAACCACTGGACCTAGACCCAACCTATATTCCACCATCGGGAACTGTTTTCCCTGCATCAGGACACTTGGAATTGATCATACAACCATCCACACTCTCGAAAACTGCTGCCCAGTCGCCATTCAGCAGCCCAGCAATACTCCAGATTGCTGTCCAGGTTCCAGGAAAGCCAACTACAGCAACTTTTTGCTGAATTCAGTCCCCCTGTCCAGTTTCCAGGCAGTCCTAGTCCATTCCCAGCAGCCACTGCTGCTGTCCAGCAGTGGGCCTTCACTTAGTGGTCTAAAGCCCGTCCCGGTTTGCAGTTTTGGCTTCCGGACAGCCCTCCAAAGACATCTCCAGTCCTCCCCTTTCAATATTGTGCGAGTCCAAGGTGTGTGTTATTTCTTTTCAGTTGAATCTTGTGTTAAATCCCTACTTAAAGGGATAAGTGTGTAAACTTTGAATCCAATTGTTTGAGACGTTGTATGTTCTCATTGCCTAGTTATTTGATTTTTGACCACACTTGCATTTGTACTACCTCACGTGTTTCCTTATTTGAAAGTTTTAATTCTTTGTGGCAAATAAAATTAATATTGCTTTATAAATTATTGCAAGTAAATCGCTAGATTCATATGTGTAGTTGCATGTAGGGGTTTCCCCATTATTTTTCCCGTCATATAGGACCGTCTTGCGCCACTTTTTAATCCTGGACTTCAAGTCTTTACTTCAAATAAAGACTACTAGATCTTCCTCTACATTGGTTTCCAACGTTTTCCAATTTTCATCATAGATATGTCAAATGCTCATCTAGCACTACATCATATAATCACAGTTCCAAATCCCTTAAAACTCTTATCAATTGCATAAACTCAAAGAATTAAGTCAATTAACCCAAATGAACATTGAGATATGAGCTAGATGAGCCATTACCAATCTTAAAACAACATCTCCCAACAACCTATGAGAAATAATTTTTTTAACAGATATTAGCACCAAATATAAGAACATACCATGACATACCTTCTATGGTAAATGATAAGCGCGCAAGGAGGTGCAATGTATATGATTATGGCTCAAATAGAACCAGAACTGGCAGCACAAGAAGTTGATGGGCCAGTATCCTTTGGAAGATCATTAGAATGACCATCAGTAACTCTCACATTATTTGGCGCAACAGAATGTCCAGAAACGCCGTGAATGGCTGCCCCAGAAGTTGCAGTCGATGAATTCTCTCTCATGTCAATGTGCGCCATCATGCGTGACACAGTTGAAATCCCAGTATTAACTTCTCTCCTCGCATCAGAACCAATATCAGCCACAGATGCACTACGAGAAAAGAACCTCTCCTTCCATCCTCTTGTGCTTTTACTTATAGACTCTTTGTACCTAGCAAGGCAGAAACAAGAGGTAAGTAAAATATTCGAGCAAATAACAGTGCATGCCAAGATGGAAGCATATTGATGCACTCTTTGTCGCATTTGCAGACTGTCATGCGTCGGTTATTTTTTTATTTTATTTTATATCATTTATTTTCCTTTTCCCGCGCTTCAGTTATCATTTTGTTTCCGGCTCACCGGTTTGTCACACGGTGATACCATAAATAAATGTGTTATGGGCTTGCCGGAGTAGTGGCCGGAGGCGGAGGGGATACTTTGGAGCCAGAACTGCGGCTGCCTAGGCGGGGCGTGCTCGGGAGGAGAGAACTACCAATATCTCACACAAAGACAAGGAGAATAGAATACTTCTAGGATAACATTACAAGACCCAAGGGCTCCTTTAAATAGAAGATACAAGAGACATAAATATAAATCCCCGACACTTGGACTAAGATGCGACAAAACCTAATGAAGGACACATAATAAAACCATTACACACCACATAAAGACACAACATAATAACTGGGCACGAAGCAAATAACAAAATGGTCAGGTAATTTTGAGTAGTTAGGAAGGAAAAAGAAAGCTTAACTTAATTAAGGACGCATAAGGCTATGTCGGAAATAATTCAAAATTAGAAGATCTTGTAGGTTATTCTCCATTAATGAAAATCCATGGGAGAGAACTTTAGGAAGGAAAACTTTGAAAACAAATAAAAAATGAAAATATTTGGCTCCTCATAAAAGCCTTCGTGAAAACAAAGGAAGCCCGAAAAAAATAGAGGAACGACTTCTCGTTCCGTCTGTTACCCGGCGAAATCTACTGCTTGCCGCCCGATGCCTGCGAGTCCTGTTTCCCATGTCGATTTCAAGGACAACCTTCAGGAACGGCTATTCCACGGGAGATTGAGCCTCTACAATCCAGAAACGTCGTTGGCGGCGTCACCCGAATCCTTCGGCGTTCCTCACTCATCTGCCTCCACCTAGATACGTCGAGGGTGTTGCCTCTCTCAGGTCGTCGTCGACTCTGCCATCTAATCTGGTGACCAGAAACTCCACCACCTCCAACACACCAGTTGTCGTCAACTGCGGTCTCATCTGCTACAAATCGTCCTGCCGACAGTGACCTTGACCCAATCGTGCAACTGAACTTGAGATGGCCCTCTCCTTGTCGTAGCTTTGTGTATGCCTCGGGTAAACTCCGCCTCACTCTTTCCTCATCTATTTAGCTTAGCCTTATGCAATCCAATTAATTATCTATACGCTTGCCTCGAACGTTCGCGCTATTTTCAATTGTCATTTTACTCATAAATTAATATATGTGATTAAACTTGTGGAAGTAAAGATACCACCTCGGTTCGAGCTGTAAACATTCGAGAGTTTAGTTCTTCTCAAATAAAGATTAACTCATGAACTCTCAAACGTCAATCGTGGCTAAGAGAGCGAAACTCGAATTAGCTCTCTCGGTTTACATCACTGTGGTATCAGAGCCCTTTTATCCGTTTAATAATAATAATATAAATACATATATATATATATCATTTTCAAAAAAAGTTTGTTAAAAGTTTAATTTTAAATTTCATTCTTAAAAAAAATTGTTTGCTTTTAAGAATTTTTTATTAGTTTAAAAAATAAAACAAAAAAATAGTATTCATTTAGATTCTTTAAAAAAATTCTGAGTTTGAGTATTAAGAGAGGGAAAAAATCTATTAAGATCTTTAATAAAAAAAACTAATAAAAAATAAAATAAAATTATCATGACCTTCCGAGTTTTAAAAAAAAGGATCTTTAAAAAAATTAGAATTGAAATTAAATTATATATTCTCTATTCTCAAAAAAAAAATTTAAAACTATTGTAAATCTTTAAGTATTTAAGACAATTATTTAAAAATGGAAAATCGTGTGGATCACTTAGAAGATAGCGTTGTCGATCTTAGTGCCCAAATGAAGAATTTGGCTAAAACAATTGACGAGTTAACTACAAGTGTTAATACGAATATGAGAGAAGTGGGAAAAGTAATAAACTGATTACACATGAGTGTTAATGTGATCTAGGTCAATCTACATTTGGGGCAAGACCTACATCACCAAAATCTTAGACAACCATATCTAGAAAACCCTAACCCATGACATTTCGAACAAGGGAACCATAACATGAGAGATCAACCCCGTTGATTAATTTTTGAGTCAAATTAGATGTCGGTGATTTCGAAGGACAATTAGAGCTCAAAGGTTGCTTAGATTGGTGTGATAGGATGGAATATTTCATGGTCTGGAAGCAATTTCCCCAAGTTAAACAAGATGAATATGCTACTCTTTGGCTGAAAGGGTCCGCTTTGGTTTGGTGGGTACAACTAGAGCATTCTAGGTTTAATTTAGGCATGACTTCAATCACCACGTGGGTGAAATTTAAAACACAGCTACGTAAGAGATACGTTCCACCTGATTATTTGCAGACCCTCTATCATAGGTTTCACAACCTGTGACAAGACAAATAATTTGTGGATAAATACACAAATGAGTTTCACGTACTCCAGTCTCACATCGACCTCCGAGAGGATAATGATATTATTGTATTTAGTTATCTGAACGAGTTACGATACTCTATTAGAGATCAGTTAGAGTTTCATGACTACAGGGACTTAGGAGATGTCTCGAGTCAAGCACGTATAGTAGAAGCCCTTCGGGAAAAAATGTCTGGGTTGAGGTCTACTGATAGGTCCCCACCCACTCACGCATCTACCCCTACGATTATGCTCGCCGAACCCGCTCGTCCAGCCATGCCCCCGAGTAGACCTGCACTTCCTGCCGCTCCCTCGAGAGAAAAGGAGAATATAGGAACTAAATCACAACCTTGTGTGTTTGTGTTTTAAGTATATGAAACCGGGTCACAAATCTTCTGAGTGCCCGTGACGTCACCTCATCGTCATCATTGATTTTGAAAGTGGGTAAGAACCTGAGTATAAAGTCTTCCTTAGTGACTCCCAGTCTGACCATATTCTGAGCCCGAGTTAGAGAGCGAGCTAGAGGTCGAAGGAGAATAACCTGATCAGTTGGTTTGTGTTCTCCAACACAGTTTGCTGACCCCCTAAGGCTCCTACAGACGATAATTGGTTGAGGAACAATATTATGTACAATCGCACGCATCTAAGGACAATTTTGTTCCATCACCATTGATAGCGGCAGTAAGTAGAACTTTGTTTCTCAACTCATGGTCTATAAATTAAAACTAAAAACACAACTCATAGCAAAACCTTACAATTTATCATGGGTCACTAGCAACACCACAATACATATCACGCACCAGTGTCTCGTATAGTTTTACATAGGTAGCACATACCAGGATGCAGTCTGGTGTCATGTCACCGCTATCGAGGTCTATCACATCCTACTATGGTGACCTTGGCAGTATAGTAGACATGTCTTGCATGACGGTGTAAAGAATTCTCACTCCTTCGAGCACAATGAGCGCAAGATTGTTCCTCCCTTAGAAGAATAGTCATATACCTAGGGCCCTGAGAGGTTTCCACGTACCTCTAATATTGGTTTTGCCATATCTTTCCCCTTCGACACTATATTACTGATTGGACCGCAATTTCAGTAGGAGATGAAGGATAGTGACGTAGTGTATATGCCATCAGGCCTTGACTCTACCCCCACTACGATAAACATCCATAGTGCAGTGCAACCTCTTATTGACAAGTTTTCTGAGATTCTACTAGAGGAGTTTCCCGATCAGTTCCCTCCGATGAGATATATCCAACACTATATTGGCCTGATATTAGGAGTTAGCTTACCTCATTTACCCCACAATCGTACGAGTTCGAAAGAGCATGAGGAACTCCATAGGTAGGTGGCCTACTTGATATCGAAAAGTCATATTAGGGAGAGCATGAGCCCATGCGCCGCCCCGCATTAGTAGTTCCCCAAAAGGATGGTACATGATACATGTGTGTCGATATTCGAGCAATTAATAAAATCACTATCAAATATCATTTTTGAATCCCTCGATTGGACGACATGTTTGATATGCTCAGTGGGTCTAGTGTTTTGAAGGTAGACTTGAAGAGCGGATACCACCAAATCTGAATCCGACCGGAAGATGAGTGGAAGACTGTTTTTAAGACAAAATAAAGTTTATACGAGTGGCTGATGATGTCGGTTGGTCTCTCAAATGCACTCAACACATTTATGAGAGTGAAAAATCAAGTGTTTATATCACTCATTGAAGTCTGCATAATGGTTCATTTTAATGATATCCTGATATATATAGTACTGATCCTGATCAACACTTGATTTATCTTAGACAAGTTTTAAAAATCCTGCGAGATAATAATTTATATGTAAATTTGAAGAAGTGCACTTTTATGACTGATAGTCTGACCTTTCTAGGGTATATTATTTCATCCGAGAGTATTAAAGTTGATAGAGAGAAGGTTAAGACGATTGAATCATGGCCCAGACCTAGGAAGATTATTGAGGATCGAGGATTTTATGGGTTACCATCTTTTTTATCGGCGTTTCATTCGGAACTTTAGTACACGGATTGCGTTAGTTACTGACTGTTTAAAAAGGGGCAATTTATTTGGACGAAAGAAGCGGAGTGCGTGTTCCTATTAGTTAAGAAGAAACTAACTAGTGCACCAGTTTTAGCGTTGCCTCATTTTGATATGATTTTCGAGGTTGATTGTGATGCATCCATTATAGGCATTGGCGCAGTGTTGAGGGTTGGCCTATAACATTTTTTAGTAAAACGTTGAACGAAGCAAAGACTAGGTATTTCGCCTACAACATGAAGTTTTATAATATCGTTCAGGCTCTCCGCCATTAGAGGCACTACCTAATTCATCGTGAGTTTGTGTTGAATACAGACCACGAGGCATTGAAAATTTGAACTCTCAAAGAGAGATTAGATGGCACGCCAAGTGAGTTGCATATCTTCAAGAGTTTACCTTTCACTTAAAGCACAAACCCAATGTCACGAATCGAGTAGCTGACACCCTTAGTCGTCGATCACATTTACTAGTCACCCTTCAGCCTCGCATTACTCACTTAGATTTTCAGCGTGACTTGTACACCACTGATCCTTTCTTTAGAGACATCTGGACCTCTAGTCGTTATAGTGGGATTGATCCTACTACCCAATATGTGGTTAGTGAGGGATATTTATTTAAGGGAACCCGTCTTTACATCTGCGAAAGACCCCTTCGAGAGACTCTACTTATGGAGCTTCACTCATCCGGATTAGGAAGACACATGGGACAATCGTAGTTGTTAGATCTCGCCAGTGCTAGATATTATTGTCCGAAAATGAAACAGGACGTTATCGAGCTTATTATACACTACACATGTCATTTGTATAAGGGGCATGCCCAAAATACTGGATTATATACCCCCTTACTGATTCCTGAAAGACCATGGGATGACATCTCGATGTATTTCGTAGTGGGGCCTTCCCACACTCAGAGGAAAGTAGATTATATTTTTGTCATAATAGATCGCTTTTTAAAAATGGTGCACTTCATCCGTGTAGGAAAACCTCTAGTGATGTACACGTAGCGGAAATTTTCTTTCGAGAGGTCGTTAGGTTGCAAGGCATTCCTAGGTCAATCACATTTGATAGAGACACGTTTTATGTGATATTTTTGGAAAACACTTTGGGAACGACTGGGAACCAAACTCGACTTTAGTAGCGTCTATCACCTTCAGATCGATTGACAAACTGAGGTAATTAATGGGAGTTTGGGGAACTTTCTCATGTGTTTAACTGGGGAGAATCTAAAGCAATGAGATCTTGTACTTAAACAAGTTAAATTCACATTTAATAATTCTAAAAATTGCACTACCAATAAATCTCCTTTCGATGTTGTCTATGGATTCTCCATACCACCCTTGCTTGACCGTCATTCTCTACCATTTCATGAACGTATTTCCTTCGATGTGTAAGCTCATATTGAGTATTTAAAAGAATTGTGTAAGAATATTGCTAATAAATTGCGAGCAAGTTTTGAAAATTATGAATTCATGGTCGATCATCATCGATGGGAGTTATACTTTTCAGAAGGAGATTGAGTGTTTGCTTATTTCAGGAAGCAGAGGAAGTTCGGTCCATTTCAGTTTCGGAAGCGCATCAGTGAAAATGCCTACCTTTAAAATCTTCCCGTTGAAGTCGGTACTTCGCTGATATGACGTCATTCTATAGAGAGCCACCTATTTCCAACCCCCGTCCACTAGTTGCATCCCTAAGCATACCACCCAACTTAATGTCAATGACGACGCCTACTACTGAGGAGATAGCTCAGGTTCTGAATGTAGGAGAGTTTTGCACTCGCTACAAAATGTACTAGTCCTATTTGGTTTCTTGACATGGACGAGACATTACAGACAACTCTTGAATTAGCATTACCTAGTTTCAGCAACGACGTACAGATCTTTCTGCTGACAGCTTTTGTAAATTCTCGTCAGGGTCGAGTTCTGTTAATCCCGGGGGAATTGATGTACCCTTCGTCGCATGCAAGGACGCATGATACTTTCATGCGTCGGTTAATTTTTTTTATATCATGTATTTTCCTTTTTCCGCGCTTCGGGTATCATTTTGTTTTTGGATCACCGTTTGACCACCCAATGAGACCATGAATAAATGGTCCGGCAATTTTGAATAACTAGGACGGAAAAGACAAGCCTAACTTAATTAAGGATGCATAAGGCTAAATCGGAAATAATTCAAAATTAGAAGATCTTATGGGTTATTCTACATTAATGAAAATTCATGGGAGAGAACTTTAGGAAGTAAAACTTCGGAAATAATATATATAGAGAGACCTCGTAAAAGCCTCCCTGAAAACAAAGAAGGCAGCCCAAAAAATGGAGGAACAACTTCTCGTTCACTTTGTTACTCTGCGAAACGTACTGCTTGCCACCCGACGCCTGCGAGTCCTGTTTACCCCCGTCGACTTCAAGGACAACCTTTAGGAATGGCGACTCCATGGGAGATCGGGCCTCTACCGTCCAGAAACCTCATTGACAGAGTAATCCTTTAGCGTTCCTCATTCATCCGCTGCCACACAGATACGGCGAGGATGTTGCCTCCCTCAGGTCGATGTCGATACCGGTCATCTATTCTGGCGACCAGAAGCTCCACCGACTCCAACACCACAATTGTCGTCGACTGCGGCTCCATCTTCGACAAATTGTCCTGCCGACAGCAGCCTTGACCCAACCATGCAACTTAACTTAACGGCCTGCTCCTTGTCGTAGCTTTGTGTATGTCATGGGTAAACTCCGCCCCACTCTTACTCCGACTATTTAGCTTAGCCTTATGCGATCCAATTAATTATCTATAAGCTTGTCTTGAACGTTCGTGTTATTTTCAATTGTCGTTATACTCATATATTATTATCTATGATTAAGCTTGTGGATGTAAAGATACCGTCTCGGTTCGAGCCGTAAACATTCGAGAGTTTCATTATCAAATAACGATTAACGATTAATAAAATTTCAAACATCGAATGTGACTACATGCGTGAAACTCGGATTTGCTCTCTCGGTTTATCACATATTTATAAGAATACTCACCTCATTGAAACTGCATTGAGACGAGCTTTCATCGAATCTGAGAATGACTGGAAGTCAGAAGGACCTGCCCTGTCTTGGTTGATAGGAGTTGATACACCTGCAGAACTGACAGAAACAATGGACATTTTTGTAATACAAAAGGATAGAGGAAATTAAACTTAAGGGCAGAAAAAACAAACAGCTTTTCCCTTACTAATTACTAAGAGCTGGAGTGTTGGAAGAAGCAGCGTAATTCCTTGATTGGGTAACAACTCTATTTGCTTCAACTGGGAGTGTAAGGGAGCTTTGCTGCTGAATTGGGTCTTCTGTAGTAGAAAGCACAGGTTGCCCGGAAGCAATAGTAGAAACTGGTTCATTTTCTCCTCCATCGGTAGAAGCAGCAGAAACTGAAGTAAGAGAAGGTGCGTTGGGATGTGTTGAGAAAACCAAAAACTGAGACCGGCTCTGAGAAGCAGACCCACTCCGCAGTCCTCTCCTGGTACCATGTTGTGCTCTGCGCATTGCAGCAGCAGCCGCCAAGTGCTGAATTATGCGTTCTTCGAGATCGGCATCAGTTGCACCAACTGGTAGCTGCAAAATAAAAAGAATGAAAATTAAATTCTCAGCCAAAAGGAGTAGACGAGTTAACACTGTAAAAAGAACAATCCTACATGCTGCAGTTCAAATTCTCCAAGTGCAGGGTGATGAAAGATAGTGGTGTTATGGCTTTGATTTATCCTAAAGCTCCTCTCTCTTACTACGGCCTCCAAAAGCTCTTGGCTTTCATAAGCATCGCAAGATATATGGTCAGAAATTTTAATAAGTTTAACAGGATATCAACCTTATAAGAAAATGAATATACAAAAATCAACCTAGTGGGATCCTTCAAGCTAATGGGCTGCCAACACATGGGGCACTGGGAGCTTCTTTGACACCTGCAGCCATTATTGTTATCAGAATAATATAGATACTGCATATCAGATAACATCTGCATTTTAAATTTATGGCATTAGACCAATTAAAAGCATAGTGAGACAAAGTAGTTCCACCAATTTAATAGGAACATTCTGTTAGTAATTTCAAGTCAGATAGCATGGCATTGCTCAAGGATACAATCTCTATAAACAAAAAGGTAACTTTTAATTGACTGAATTCTATTCATAAGTGCAGAACAATAGTTAATTAAGACAAAAATAGTTCAAAGAGCATGGAAATTCTGATCAAATATACGATCGTGGATATTACGGTAGCTTAAAATCTGATCAAGGGTTTAAGGTACCAGCTTTAGTGCTATAAAAATCAAAATGCATAATTCAACTTTAAACAGACTTCGTATCAATTCCTAATTCCCATCATCAAAAAAGAGAAAATGCCTGCTTGGTCAAAAAATATTTCAAAGTGAGAACAGTGTCACAAAATCTTGAATCTGTATTGACTTAATGCCAGCTTCTTTTGTATTATTAGATAGGCAACATGTATATTCCATGTGCTGCTGCTAAATATGCATAAACAATGTAACAAATATTTGAAGGAAATTAACTTGACATTAAAAAGGTGAAAACTACATGGCGCAGAGTAAATTCATTACACCCTTCACAAACAATAATAATGCATGCCTATGAAATTCAAAATTTCTTCAGTGAATAGAATATAAGATGACTGATAATTGCAGTTCAATCACTAAGTATCGAATGCATGAATACTAGAATAGCAGAATGATAGCAAAAAACTCTTTAAAAACAATAATAATGCAAGCCTATGAATTGGCCCTATCATATCTATAAAATTGAAAATTTCTTCAGTGAGTAAAATATAAAGCGGCGGATAATTGCAATGCTCAATCACCAAGAGTCCATTCATTTGAATTGAATTGGGCCACTAGAATTAGAATTGAAGGTCGACTTTCAATAGAATTTGACATAAATAGATCTCTAATTCCAATTCTGAAGCCCCAATTTCATTCAACCGAACGAACCCTAAGTAATTTTGAAATGCATGAATGATAGAGAAAGCATAACAACTAGGCAATCGCAGATATCTCTAGAGAAAATAATCTAAAGACATGTTACTCTTGAATTTCACTAGTAGAACTTATGAAGCTTCGCTCCAATACCAATGAAAAGTGAAATACAGTAGAGTAATACCATTCAAGAATGCATTGAATATGGAACTCATGCTTGCAGCTAGTAACCTGAGAAAATCAAATAAATTAATGCAAAAATCAACAATCAAAGAAGGGAGAACACAGAACTGAGCACAATTGTTATAAATAACTACACAGAATCATACAGTTGCAGGATTACTGTCGCAGAAGGGTTCCAAACAAATACTACATGAATCCTCATAGGCATCAAGGATTCCTCCTTCCACAAAAGCCGCTGCAGATTGAAGTCTCTCTATCTTCGCTTTCTCGTCCATCTTCACAGGTCTGCAAACTTCCAAATCCCCCAAAACTAAATAAATAATCGAGGACAACCACAATGAATGAAGCCCGAAGAAAAGGACAACCACATAAATCACAAGAAAGTCAACAAATCATCAGCAGATATTTAACAATCGTCATGAAAATAAATCTTCGAGTGAGTAAAAATACAACGATCATTGATGCAATCATCTCGTAAAGGAGACAAAACCTAAACACCGATCTGTCCCGGGGGTCGGACCAGTAATACTCTTACAATACAAGCATTTAACCAAATCGCAAACCCTAATTAATAGGATAACTTCTTCATACCTCGGCGGCGACAGGCAAGGATTCAGACCAAGAAATCGGAGAATTGGCAGTACAAATCCATGGGTGATCTTCTAATCTCTGTCGTTCTCGCTATCCGTCAACTTGTGGTGGTGGGGGTAAACGGTAAAACGAAAGCGCAGAACAGGAGAGAAGACGATAAAGGCGTCCACCTCCGCCACGGAGCCGAAAGAATGCGAATAAAAATTTGCTTCCGTGGTATAAAATTATGGAAATAATTAGAAAATTATCGAGCAATTTAATAGTGAGAAGAGAACAATATTACTATTAGTCGTTAATTTTAATGTGAAAATTGCGCCGGCGGTGGAGCACTTCTGCTGCTGACTCCGGTATTTCTTTATTATTGCCTATATTTATTTTCTATTATATTTTCTTATATATCATATGAGTGAAAGACATCCGGGCGAATCCCCATGGCCAATCGCGATAGTATATCGATCGCGACAGTATTTCGGGCATCACATTATCCGATGCTCTCGGGTGGGCTGCGCCCGCATCTATTTATATTTTTATTTAATGTCTTGTTTTGTATTTATATTTTTGTTTAATGTATATATCTCCTATCCTTCTCTCTTCTCTATCTTCCTCTCACTCACATCAATCTCTCTTTATATATTTCTTTTTCTTTAATGTTAAATAGAAGCGGGTGTTAGAGTGAATAGAGAATGTAACATTTATTCATCACAAGAAGGGATATTTATAAAAGCAGAATGGAGATGTGCGACACTAAAGAGCCTTAATGAACTTTACAATATGGGCCTAAACATCGGGTATTTCTATACAATAATAAGAATGGTTTTAACCCCCCCCCCCCCCCCCCTCACTTATATCGGTTGAGGTAGAAGTTTGAAGAGCAGCTCAACGATCAGGGAACAACATTGTCACATGTGTCGATTAAGGAGAGCTGGCGAATCAGAAATTCATATCGCTGGACTGAGTGAGACTTGGTAAAGAAATCAGCTATCTGGGAAACAGATGGAACCTGAGGCAGGGAGATAGCTTTATTGAGAAACTACTGTCGAACCCTAACGTAGTGGCAATCAATTTCAATGTGTTTAGTACGATCATGAAAGACTGGATTTGAAGCAATCTGTATGCACTAGTATTATCACAGTAGAGTGGTGTAGCATCAGAAACAGTAGTCTGTAATTCTTGCAACAAACGACGGAGCCAAGTTATTTTTGTAATAATGGCATCCGTGACACGGTACTCAGCTTCAGTACTAGAGCAAGATATGACATCTTGTTTCTTGGATTTCCAGAAAATCAAAGAGTTGCCAAGAAATATGCAATACCCAGTGGTAGACTTGCGATCAGATATGTTACCAGCTCAATCAGCATCAGAATAGACACGAAGTTTGAGAGGAGAGGTTGAGTCGAAAAATAGAGATCTTGTTCTTGTATCGTGAATGTATCGCAAGGTGCGGAGGAGACCCGCATAGTGGGTGCCCCGTGGTTGCGAAACAAACTGATTGAGGATGTGAGCAGCATGAGAGATGTCCGGTCGACTAATGGTGAGATAAATTAATATTCCAACTAGTTGTCTGTATCTGGAATGATCAGGTAGGATTTCTCCTTCCAGAGGACTCAGTTTAACATTTATTTTCATAGGAGTTGCGGCAATGCGATCATCTGTGAGAGCGGCACTGTTGAAACCAGTTTCCTGGTCTCAGCGTTCGAAAGGGGGTTGTGACTAACCCTTACTTGACCTAAGCCTAGACCCTTGACCGGTCACTAGGAACTGAAAGACTTGGACTTGATGAACACTTGAATCCACAAATTGACCCCTTAAGCTGCAGCGCGGAGGTCCCACCACATACCCAGAAGATCTTAGAGCGCTTCCCCTCCCAAGCCAATGCTGAGCCTGGGCACCTTGGAGGGCACTAAGAACCACCTCACTATCAGCTGAAGGATGACAAGGGAGGGGGGTGCTTGCTCACAAGACACACGCAAGGGGGGGGGGGAGGGTAGTGACCAACCCTTCCCAAGGTGCCCATGGGGGTCTATTTATAGACTTCCCAAAAAATGGACTGCGGATAGCAAAAATCCTGCTATCCGCAGTCCAACCATGACCGCAATCAACCACGTATGAGGGGGGGGGGGGAGTGGGACTCGAAGTGCCCACTCCCCCCTCACGGGAGGTCATACCGACCTCCCCACCCATGCCGGGCGAGTGGAAGGAGAGGGGGGCGAGTGGGACTCGAAGTGCCCACTCCCCCCCTCACCGGAGGTCATACCGACCTCCCCACCCATGCCGGGCGAGTGGGAGGAGAGGTGGGCGAGTGGGGGGGGGGGGGGGGGCTGCCCCCACTCGCCTCCCTAAGAGGGAGGTGGCCGAGTGGGGGGGTTGCCCCCACTCGCCTCCCAGAGGGGGAGGTGGCCGAGTGGGGGGGCTGCCCCCACTCGCCTCCCTAAGAGGGGGTGGCCGAGTGGGGGGCTGCCCCCACTCGCCTCCCTAAGGGGGAGGTGGCCGAGTGGGGGGGCTGCCCCCACTCGCCTCCCTAAGAGGGGGTGGCCGAGTGGGGGTGCTGCCCCCACTCGCCTCCCAAGAGGGGGTGGCCGAGTGGGGGAGCTGCCCCCACTCGCCTCCCAAGAGGGGAGGTGGCTGAGTGGGGGGGACTTCCCGCACTTGTCTTGCTTGGCCATTCTTCCCTCTCTCGGGTCATTCCTTAGCCTCGCTCGGCTTTGGTCTACTTCGTCGCGGAACCTTTCCTATTACAACCTCACCCGGGTCGGGTCGCACCGACTCGGAAAATATGAGGGTTGTACACAATCCCCGCTCTTTTCGAGCTTGCCCCAAGCTCGGAAAGAAAGTTCAACCCACCAATTTGAAGAGTTGGTGGACCTGAGGGGAATCCACGAAGGGACTTGCCAACGGGACATCCTTGCCGAGCTTTTCGGCTGATCCTGACTTGAGACGGAAGGTCAACCTTTTTCCACTAAACACCCCTCCTATGAGCCGAGCTCAACTGGAGGTGGAAAAAGCTCAACACCTTAGGTCGAATTGACTTCGATTTGAGGTGGAGAAAAGACTCAGCACCTCTAGTCGAGCCGAGCTCGACCTGAGGTGGGAGGAAAACCTTTCTCCACTAGATGCCCCTCCTGCGAGCCGAGCTCAATAGGAGGTGGAGAAAGCTCAACACCTTAGGTCGAATTGACTTCGATTTGAGGTGGAGGAAAGACTCAGCACCTCTAGTCGAGCCGAGCTCGACCTGAGGTGGGAGGAAAACCTTTCTCCACTAGACGCCCCTCCTGTGAGCCGAGCTCAACAGGAGGTGGAGAAAGCTCAACATCTTAGGTTGAATTGACTTCGATTTGAGGTGGAGGAAAGACTCAGCACCTCTAGTCGAGCCGAGCTCGACCTGAGGTGGGAGGAAAACCTTTCTCCACTAGACGCCCCTCCTGCGAGCCGAGCTCAACAAGAGGTGGAGAAAGCTCGACACCTTAGGTCGAATTGACTTCGATTTGAGGTAGAGGAAAGACTCAGCACCTCTAGTCGAGCCGAGCTCGACCTGAGGTGGGAGGAAAATCTTTCTCCACTAGACGCCCCTCCTGCGAGCCGAGCTCAACAGGAGGTGGAGAAAGCTCAACACCTTTAGGTTGAAATGATCTTAACCTTGGGTGGAGAGAAACTCAACACCTCTAGTCGAGTTGAACTCGACCTGAGGTGGGAGGCGGGAACTCCATACCGACCAGGGAGCCGAGCTCACCTGGTGGGGGAGGGACTCAACACCTAACAGGGAGCCGAGCTCACCTGGAGGTGGAGGGACTCAACACCAAACAGGGAGCCGAGCTCACCTGGAGGTGGAGGGACTCAACGCCTAGCAGGGAGCCGAGCTCACCTGGAGGTGGAGGGACTCAACACCTAACAGGGAGCCGAGCTCACGTGGAGGTGGAGGAAACTCCACACCTAACAGGGAGCCGAGCTCACCTGGAGGTGGAGGGACTCAACACCTAGCAGGGAGCCGAGCTCACCTGGAGGTGGAGGGACTCAACACCTAATAGGGAGCCGAGCTCACCTGGAGGTGGAGGAAACTCCACACCTAACAGGGAGCCGAGCTCACCTGGAGGTGGAGGAAACTCCACACCTAACAGGGAGCCGAGCTCACCTGGAGGTGGAGGAACTCAACACCTAACAGGGAGCCGAGCTCACCTGGAGGTGGAGGAACTCAACACCTAACAGGGAGCCGAGATCACCTGGAGGTGGAGGAACTCAACACCTAACAAGGAGCCGAGCTCACCTGGAGGTGGAGGAACTCAACACCTAACAGGGAGCCGAGATCACCTGGAGGTGGAGGAACTCAATATCTCTAGTCGAGTCGAACTTGACCTGAGATGGAGGGAACTCAACATCTCTAGTCGAGTCGAACTCAACCTAAGATGGAGGGAACTCAACATCTTCCAGGGAGCAGAGCTCAACTGGAAGTGGAGGCAGCTCAACAAGAGCCCGCGCGCCGGTTTCTCTTCTCGCCTGCTGAAGCCCAAAGACAGCTAAGGGAGAAAGGAGAGAGAAAGAGGCGAACCTTCGAGGGCAGCGACGGCTGCCCCACCTTGCCCTGCTGAAGCCGAGTGTACTCGCAGGAGGATTGTGACGTCAATGACCCAAGCCCTGGGGAGTCGCCTTCATGAGGCGGATGCTCTCTGAGACAGCTGGAGGGGAGTCCTTGCCGATGACATCCTGCATGGGTTCTCCCCTTCTCCTGCGCAACCCGACTCGTCCCCTTGCAGCGGTGGCTATTCCCCCTGAATGTGAGGGTGGCTAGGGACTTCTTCTCTTCTTTGGATCCTCGTAGGAGCCATGTATCTCCTGCATACCTGTTTCCTTTAATCTTTCTCCCTTTACTGCTTGAGGATTTGATACCTTACTTGAACCGATCATTGGGTAGTTAATCGATCCGACGAGCCTCCCATCTGCGGACATGACTGAGCCCGGAGAACGGTCTGTAGTCAGGGATCTTACCGATTGGAGGTGAAAGTACCCATCCACGTCCTAGGTACTTTAGCCTACCTGGAGGTAGAGGAACTCAACGCCTTCCAAATCCGACTGGAGGTGGAAGTACCCATCCACGTCCTGGGAGTCTTAGCTCAACCGGGGGTGGAGGAACTCAACGCCTTCCCAATCTGACTGGAGGTGGAAGTACCCATCCACGTCCTGGGAGTCTTAGCTCAACCAGGGGTGGAGGAACTCAACGCCTTCCCAATCTGACTGGAGGTGGGAGTACCCATCCACGTCCTGGGAGTCTTAGCTCAACCGGGGGTGGATGAACTCAACGCCTTCCAAATCCGACTGGAGGTGGAAGTACCCATCCACGTCCTGGGAGTCTTAGCTCAACCGGGGGTGGAGGGACTCAACGCCTTCCCAATCCGACTGGAGGTGGAAGTACTCATCCACGTCCTGGGAGTCTTAGCTCAACTAGGGGTGGAGGAACTCAACGCCTTCCCAATCCGACTGGAGGTGGAAGTACCCATCCACGTCCTAGGAGTCTTAGCTCAACCGGGGGTGGAGGGACTCAACGCCTTCCCAATCCGACTGGATGTGGAAGTAACCATCCACGTCCTGGGAGTCTTAGCTCAACCGGGGGTGGAGGAACTCAACGCCTTCCCAATCTGACTGGAGGTGGAAGTACCCATCCACGTCCTGGGAGTCTTAGCTCAACCGGGGGTGGAGGAACTCAACGCCTTCCCAATCTGACTGGAGGTGGAAGTACCCATCCACGTCCTGGGAGTCATAGCTCAACCGGGGGTGGAGGAACTCAACGCCTTCCCAATCTGACTGGAGGTGGAAGTACCCTTCCACGTCCTGGGAGTCTTAGCTCAACCGGGGTGGAGGAACTCAACGCCTTCCCAATCTGACTGGAGGTGGAAGTACACATCCACGTCCTGGGAGTCTTAGCTCAACCGGGGGTGGAGGAACTCAACGCCTTCCCAATCTGACTGGAGGTGGAAGTACTCATCCATGTCCTGGGAGTCTTAGCTCAACCGGGGGTGGAGGAACTCAACGCCTCCCAATCTGACTGGAGGTGGAAGTACCCTTCCACGTCCTGGGAGTCTTAGCTCAACCGGGGGTGGAGGAACTCAACGCCTTCCCAATCTGACTGGAGGTGGAAGTACCCATCCACGTCCTGGGAGTCTTAGCTCAACCGGGGGTGGAGGAACTCAACGCCTTCCCAATTTGACTGGAGGTGGAAGTACCCATCCACGTCCTGGGAGTCTTAGCTCAACCGGGGGTGGAGGAACTCAACGCCTTCCCAGTCCTCTTACCGATTGGAGGTGGAAGTACCCATCCGCATCCTTGGGGCTTACCTTCACCTGGAGGAGAGGAACTCAACGCCTTCCCGATCGGTTGTTGAACCGCGAGTCGACCTGACGAGTCCCCCATCTACCGGCATGACTGAGCCCGGCGGGGGATCTCCAGTCAGGGATCTTAGATCGGGGCATTACCCCAGAACCCTTTTTCATTCCTAGTGTAACATCCCCCAAACTGCTAGACCCCTAAGTTGGTTTTGTCATGACAGGGTCATGACAAAACCATAGGAAGAGCCTTTTGACCTTAAGAGCTTAAGAAAGGAGGAGGAACCACCTTGGTCTGCAAATAGCAATCCCCATCCTCCAAGCTTGGGATTGGAATTTAGGACTTCAACTTAACCCTGGGACCCCACCATAGTGTCCCTAACCCTTTAGGGGTCCCCTTGGGGCACCAAGGGCCCATGGAAGTCAACCTAAGAGACCAATTTGAACAAAGTCAACTTAAACCCTCAAATTGGTCAAAGTAGCCCTTTTAGAGCCAATCAACCCTCACCATGTCAATTTGATCACACTCCTAGGTCTAGAATACCATGAGAGACCTAATGGACCCAAAAGCCCCATCATGGGACCCCCAGGGGTGCAAATTGACCAAAATGCCCTTTTTAGGTCAAAAGGACTTTTCTTCTCAAAGTACCCCAATTGACCTTCACCATATCAAATTGACCTTACCCATAGGGTTATCATATCATAGGGGACCTAGTGGACCAAAAAGCCCCATGACCAAGTCAACCCTAGGGCTCAATTTGACCAAAGTCAATTTAGCCTATTCTGGTCAAATCATCTTAGATTGGGTCAACCAAGAACCATATGACCAAATTGACTCCACCATTAGTTCCTAAACTTAATTTGGAACCTTTTGAACCCAAAAGCCCCATCCTAGGGTTCCCCAATTGACCAATTTGACCAAAAGTCAAAATTGTCCAATTTAGGTCAAAATGCTCAAACCTAACCCAATCTCTTTGGGCTAACTCAATTGGATGGTCAACCAGCCCTTGTGGACCCTCATTAAACTCAGGAGAGAGTATAAAAACCGGCCATGGTGATTAGGAGAGAGAAAGTGGGGGGTTTTCCCATTTTTGAAGAGAGAGAAGAGGCCATTCATGGCCATTAAGAGGATTCACCCCTTGGCCTCCCCAATTGATCCCTCCATTCAACTCCTCAGCCGGCTAGGAGAAATTTCCATCTGTTTCCAAGAGACATTAAAGCAAGGAAGATGAAGAGGGGCCGGCCTTTGAAGAAACCGAAGAGGCCTTTAATGGCAATGAAGCTTAAAGCCACCACCACCCCCATTCGAACCCCTGATCACCTTCAGAAGCCTGAGAGGAGAGAAAACCCTAAGTTTCCTGGAGATTTCGCGCACTGTAAGAGGAATCGGCATGGCATCTCAATCGACGGCAGCTCCAATGGTGTACACAAGGGCAAACCGACGGCAAGCTCTCCAGCAGGTCCCTTTCTCCTCCCTGAGCCCTAAGGATTAGATCCAAATCGACGGCGGCTCGAATCGTGGTCAATCGGCCGTGAATCGAGCCGGCCAAGCCCTCCGTTGATCGGGTTGGGTATCCTCCTACAGAACACGATTCCGGCCACCTCCGGCCGATCAAACACCGCTCATCGCCGGCCCCCACCTCAACGGAGGTGGTGGTGGCGTTGGTCGGCCGGGGCGGCGCTCAGGTGGCCGAGAAATCACCTATCAAGGCGGCCCAGGCGCGGTAGATCTCAGCCGCTGAATCATTGGGGACGATAACCTGGCGCCATCCGATTTGCTTTAAGATTCGTGCGGCTTTAGTTCATCCCCTATTAATTCTGTGATTAAAACTGCAGTCTCTATTTAAATCTGGGAAAAATATTTAGAGGCCAAATCAGAAAAAGTGGTCAACACATAAATTGTAGCCCTTAGGGTCTAGTTTAATACAAAATTGAGATCACTCAATTTGGAGTCCTGGTTAGGGATCAGCACTCATTTTAGTGGGGGCTGTCCTCAAGGCTATTCAGAGCTTGATTTTGATGCCCACTCCATTATAGAACTCCAAATGACTTGATTTTTGGGGTGTAGTCTAGTCTTAGGCATACCTAGGTTATGTCCAAAGATCAGAAGGATTAGAGAAGTTTTCCCCATGACTTTTGGGAAAGTTCAATAATCCTAGGTTAACCTAATTAGGTGCCCTAAACACCTCAAGACCCTTCCAAACTTAGATGGGTGGTCTTAGGGGGTATGTATAGGCCCTGGTTAAAATATCATGATTTATGGAGTTGTTTTGATAGGGTATTTCACTAATATAACCTTAGGCTCCCTAGGTTTAGGCAAAACTTTGAGTGAGTGCCCCCACTCTTCCACAAGGTCTTTTGGCTTCATATTTGGGGTGCACCTCACCCTTCCCCATGCCAACCCTTGGTCCAAGTTTGGTGGCCATTGGAGGAGTTTTGCCCTAGTAAATCAAAAAGGGGGTAAATGCTATTTGCACCCCAAATAGGTACCTAATAGAACCCCACTCCCCACCAAGTATTGGTAGGATCTTGGGTGCTCTTTCACTGACCCCTGATCAGTTTAGTGAGTGGTATGGGCTTGGGCAAGGTAGGGAGTCTTCTTGAGAATAGTTTGCTTAAAGGTTAGGTTTAGGGCAAAAGTAAACCTAAGCTAACTTTGGAGTGTGGAGGGGCTTTCCTCCCACTGATTTTTGGGGTGACCTTGGTCACTGCCTAGGAAGGTAGGAAACACCCAAGGAGCAACTTTGGATGAGTTAGGGCCTAGTGTGCTCTTAAGACTTAGTGGTGAAGTGTTTGGTGCCCTTTAGGGTTTGTGAAGGAAGTAGGACCAAACCTCAATGGTTTGACCTTGGTTTTTGAAGGGTAGGTCATGGTGACCAGAAAAGACTCCCTTGTGAATTTGAAGAGGTTTGGAGTTGTCAAACCTAGGTAATTAATCCTTGGGTAGATTTGTAAATGTTTAAGTTTTGGGGTTCTAGGAAGAAATATTACCTTGTGGTTAATCATCTTCTGTCACCCTCTCAATTTTGATGTCTTAAATCTCTGGAGTTCCTACTAGAGCCATTGGAGAAATTTAGACCCTAACCCTAGGCTAAACCCTAATGGGGTGCAATTAGAGGCTAATGAAGGAAGAGGGGTCAAACCTTAATGCTTTGACTTGAAATTTTGGGGAGGTGGTCTTGGTGACCAGAGAATGCTACTGTGAGAATTTGGAGGGATTTGGAGTTGCAAATCCTAAGTAATAAACCCTTGGGTAGATTTGTAAATAATTAGGGTTTGGGGTTTTAGGAAGAAACAGTACTTGTTGATTCACCATCTTCTGTCATAAACTTGGTTTTAATGCTATTGATCTCTGGAAGAATCTGTTAGACCATGGGAAGACTTTTTGGGGTTCAAAGTGTAATATTTCATATAGTAGACAATTTTTGGGATGATCAATTTTAGGCTCATAAATTGCTGTAATTGCATGAAACTTTGCTGGTTATCTTTTCATATCAATATGTAACCACTGTAATTTTCTCATAATTTATGGATCAATATTTTTGGTACCTCTAGTTCATTTTGGAAGAAATTGCAAATATACCCTTGGATGAAATTGCAAATATACCCTCTGTGGAACATGGTCAAACTTTGTAGGACTGAATATTATATTGTGAAGCACCACTGTATTAATTTGCATGAAGTTTAGGGATCATATGAGGGTATCTCCTTTGGAATGTATTGGAAATAGATGTGTTTTGGAATTTCTAAAAATAGTAAATCTTGCTGGTTTTTCCTAAATTTTTATATCTACTGTTTATTAGGTACCCTTGATTTTTGAGTAAATTGGAGTAGGCATTGGAGATCAGAAAAGTACACTTGTAGTTCAAACCTTAGAAAAATTGCCATTTAGAAAATTGTTTAAAATATTATTAGTATTGGAAAAATTATGAAACCCTATATTTGATCTGAAATAGGTAACATGGGTCCCCAGTAAATCCCTTGCCTCTACTTGCGCTCTTTACTGTTTTTTTTCTATACTTTACCATGCTGCTTATATCTCTTGTTTTACTTATATACATACACCGGTGTAGCGTGGATCTTACCTTGCCATCTGCTTTCATATTACCCCTTGTTGTCCTCCGCTTCCTCCTCCCCATACGGAGCCTAGGAGCCTTGGGGGGAGGGGTGGGGAATTGGCTGAGTCTTTATGACTGACGGTCGGTGGACCTTATCATTTTAGGAGACCGCGGCGACGGGGCAGCACCAGAGGCCGGTGCAAATGGAGGCGGGGCAGTCTAGCTCAGGAGCTCAGATGACAGGATCCGTGAGTGATGAATTAGTTGTTGTGCTTCCGCGAGTGAACTATGTAGTGAGGCTCTGATGTATCGGGTTGTAACCCTAGTTATCTTGTTTCCTTTCTTTCAGCTATATTGTGGACATCTTCTGATGGTTTATTTATATATGTGATGTGGACTTAATTTGGTCTTTTATTCAGTTAAGCTTACTTTTCTTGTGATCGATTTGGCCGGCAGGATCGGCGTTTTGTGGTGGCGACCTTCTCGAGCGAAGGTGTCACCGCAAAACGGCGGTTCTGGGCCTAAGACCCGGTGGTTTTTACAAAAAAAAAATGGGGTCTTACAAGTGGTATCAGAGGAAACATCGATCCAAGGAAAAGAAGTCCACAAACCCTGGGCCACCCCGCGCGAGCTTAGTTTGCGGACAAACTAGCAGCGGAAGCAATGGTGTGCCCATAGGGAAAATCACATGTAAAAGTCCACTTATAACTGAATTCTTCTCCCCTTTAGCTAAGTCCCTTATAAGTGCAATCTTTCTTTTGTAGCCGGCAACGGAACCTTCACCTCAGCATGGAGTCCCGCCGGCTCCGAACGTCGTTCCACCACCACCGGCTCCTACCCCGTTCCAGCAGACGGAGTTGGGGCAGACTCTGACTGCCATTTTGGAGACATTCAGAGCACAGCAGGCACCGGCTCCTCAACAAAACCCTGGGGCCAACTGGCTGAGCATCTTCCGGGGTCTCTCCCCACCAGCTTACATTGGGACGGAGACGGCCGTAAGAACTGAAGAGTGGGTGGACATTATGCAAGAGATGCTGTCAGGAATCCAGTGCCCAGTGGAGATGGAGGTACCATTGGTGGTTTCATGCCTGGAATCCCATGCTAAGAGGTGGTGGAAGAGGTTCCTGGCTACAGCGTATCCGGGATTGGAGGCAGCAGATGTTGCTTGGGATGATTTCAAGGCGGCGCTGCTGGAGCATTTTGTGCCGCAATCGGCAAGAGATGATTTGGAAGATAGATTTCTGCAGTTGCGACAAGGGAATAGATCAGTGTTGGAGTACCATCAGGAGTTCACTCACTTGTCCCGGTTTGCGGTATCTTATCAGCTGGATGATGCGGGCTATGCTAAGAGGTTCTATAAGGGCCTCCGTGATGAGATGAGGCAGGCCCTCCTTTTCGTCTCCGATGGTAGCATGACGAAGATCCTGGAGATGGCGAAGAAGCTGGAGGGAGACCAGCAAGTTGTTCGTGGAAGGAAGAGACCTATGGAGGATCAAGGAAGAAATGGCAGAAGAGATCAGCCGAGAGGCCGAGACGCTGGGGAAGGAAGGACGGAGGTCCGACCCCGTCAGGGGGAGAGGCAGGAGCAAAGGGAGCCGGTAGTTTTGGCTCCTCAGCCTTTGCAGATGAGGGAAATGCCAAGGATTGGAGGAGGTGGGCCACCTCCTGAGTGCTTTCACTGCCATCAGGTCGGCCACATCAAGAGGAACTGCCCCCAGAGGAATGCTCCTCCAGCACCACAGGCAGCACCTCGGGGCCAGCATCTCGGAGGCCGAGGACGTGGTCGAGGCCGTGGATTTCAGGGTGACGATCGGAGACACTACAGAGAGCAGGCTTATGCCTTAGATTTGGCCAGGCCCCGGGACCCGGCAAGGGTCATCGCAGGTACTTGTCGCCTTTTCTTTTAAATAGTTGATGTTTTCTAAGTTTAGCTTTACCTTAGCATTGAACCAATCATCAAACCCTTCAGGTTTAGTTTCCATTTTCGGTAAACCTGCTTTTGCCTTGTTCGATACGGGTGCTTCGCACTCGTTCGTCTCGGCCAAGTTTATCGAAGACCTAGACCAAGTCAAGCACACCAAAAGCGACTATAGGAGGGTGCGATTTCCGGACGGATCGGAGGTTCTAACAAATTTAACGTGCTTAATGAGTCTGGAGATTGGAGGAAGACTGTTCGAGGCCCCGGCAACTGTGCTAAAGATGAGGGATTACGACCTGATCCTGGGCATGAGTTGGTTGTATGAGAACCAGGCAAGGATTGACTGCCCGGCAAGGCGGATCGTGCTAGAGCATAAAGACGGTGTAGTGACTTTCGAAGGTACTCAACCTACCTCTCGTCTTTTTTTATCATCCGTTCAGGCTGTCAAGGCCCACCTGCAGGGAGACGAGGTTTATCAAGTGCTCTTTGAGGCGACTGAAGTCAAGGACTCAGTGCCAAGCATCCCGGTAGTTCGAGATTTTGCTGATGTCTTTCCGGAGAAGCTTCCTGGGCTACCACCGCACCGCGAGAAGGATTTTCAGATTCAGCTGGTGCCAGGGGCCAAGCCGGTGTCCAAAGCTCCCTACCGGATGGCCCCGAAGGAGTTGGTAGAGTTTCGGAGCCAGCTGCAGGAGCTGGTGGAAGCAGGGTTCGTTAGGCCGAGTTCCTCACCTTGGGGAGCTCCGGTGTTATTTGTAAAAAAGAAGGATGGGACACTCAGGCTGTGCATCGATTACAGAGCTCTGAATAGGCTGACGGTACGGAACACGTATCCTCTGCCAAGGATAGATGAGCTCTTTGACCAGTTAGAGGGAGTCCACTGCTTCTCGAAGCTGGATTTGAGGTCAGGTTATTATCAGCTGAGGATCCAAGAGGAGGACATCCCGAAGATGGCTTTCAGCAGCCGGTATGGATTATATGAGTTCACGGTGATGCCATTCGGGCTCACAAATGCACCCTCAGCATTTATGAGCTTGATGAACCGGGTGTTTGAGCCTTACCTTGACATCTTTGTCATAGTGTTCATCGATGACATCCTCATCTACTCGAGGACGGAGGAGGAGCATGCGCAGCATTTGGCACTAACCTTGGGGAAGCTGCGGGAGCATCGGTTTTATGCTAAGTTTAGTAAATGTCAGTTCTGGTTGAAGGAGGTGGCCTTCCTGGGCCACATCATCAGTGGAGCAGGCTTGGCAGTAGATCCAGCAAAGGTTCAGGCAGTACGGGACTGGCCGCCGCTGAAGACGGCCACCGACGTAAGAAGTTTCTTGGGACTTGCCGGCTACTACCGGAAGTTCGTTCAGGGATTTTCCCAGATAGCCCTCCCGCTTACCTCTCTGACAAGAAGGGATGCTGTTTTTACTTGGACGCCGCAGTGCGAGACAGCTTTCCAGGAGCTGAAGGGACGGCTTACTTCAGCTCCCATCCTTGCCCTTCCGTCGGGGAAGGAAGGATTTCAAGTGTATACAGATGCGTCTTACCAGGGGTTGGGTGCCGTTCTGATGCAGAACGGGCATGTGATAGCATATGCCTCCCGCCAATTGAAGGACCACGAGCGGAATTACCCAGTGCATGATTCAGTCGTATTCGCTCTTAAGATCTGGCGACACTACCTCTATGGTGTCCACTGCGACATATTCTCAGATCACAAAAATCTGAAATATGTGGATACGCAAAAGGAGTTGAATATCCGACAGAGGCGATGGGTGGAATTCTTATCAGATTATCAGTATACGATGCATTACCACCCAGGGAAGGCAAATGTTGTAGCAGACGCTCTGAGCAGGAGAGCTTCTACGTCAGGAGCAGAACCCAAGCTGATGGCCATGGAATTGGTGCAAATGTTCGAAGATATGCAGATCTCCCTGGTATCTGAAGATGATCCGGAGTTGTACGAGGAGTACCTACCGGCGACTGGTGCCACTTATGACATCAGAGACCGCATCAGGGAATGGCAGAGACAGGATGCCAAGCTGGAGCCGATTTTCAGAGCCTTGGAGGCAGGCTCAGCTGGAGATTATTCGATGAAGGACGACCTGTTGAGTTTTAGAGGTCGAGTGTATGTGCCAGCGGGAGATCAGATCCGGGAAGATATTATGGCAGAGGCTCACTGCAGTAAGTATTCAGTGCACCCGGGTATTACCAAGATGACGGCAGATCTGAAGAGGACCATGTACTGGCCGGGTATGAAGAGAGACATCATTTATTTTGTGACCCACTGCGAGACCTGCCAGCTTGTGAAGGCGGAGTGCCGGAACCCCGCAGGATTGTTGCAGCCACTCCCAGTGCCGGAGTGGAAGTTCGACGATATAGCGATGGATTTTATTCACGGTCTTCCCCGATCTCGGGCGGGGAATGACTCGATTTGGGTGATCGTCGACAGGTTGACGAAGGTGGCTAGATTCATTCCGATCAGGAAGGATGATTCAGTCAGAGTTTTGGTTCGAAAGTTTGTGGAGCAGTTTATCCGTTATCATGGCGTGCCAAGGACGATAGTTTCTGACCGAGATGGACGTTTTACGTCAAGGGAGTGGAGAGCGGTGCAGGCCTATCTAGGCACCCGGTTGACCTTCAGTACAGCTTTTCACCCCCAGACAGACGGGCAAACGGAGCGCACCAATCGGACCTTGGAAGATCTTTTGCGTCTTTGCATCCTAGACCGCGGGGAGCCGTGGGAGAGACTGTTGCCGTTGGTCGAGTTCTCTTATAATAACAGTCACCAGGCTAGCATAGGCAGAGCACCTACGAGGCATTATATGGTCGGAGGTGCAGGACACCGTTATCTTGGATTCAGGATGAGGATCCCAAGGCTCTTGGCTCAGAGTTCGTGGAGGACACGGAGGCCCAGGTGAGGTTGATTCGAGATAGGATGCTGGAGGCCCAGAGCAGGCAGACCAAGTATTACGATGCGCGTCATCGTATGGTGGAGTTCCAGGTGGGAGACCGGGTTTTCTTGAAGATACGTCCGATGCACGGAATCTCGAGGGTTCGCGGCCGAAGGAAGCTCAGTCCAAGGTTTATGGGACCCTATAGGATCCTGGAGCGGATCGGTCCCTTGGCTTACAGACTGGAGCTACCGCCGGATTTGGAGGGACTGCATGACGTATTCCACGTCTCTTCACTTAGGAAGGCTTTACTTCGGCCTGAGCAGCAGGTTTCTACTTCTGAGGGGCCAGTAGCTACAGATCGATCGATTCACCTGGAGCCGGTTCGGATAGACGACACAGAGCTACGAGTCTTGCGGCGCAAGAAGGTCCCACTGGTCAAGGTCCTGTGGAGGAATCATGGACAAGAAGAACATACTTGGGAGCCACTGGACTTAATGCAGCAGAAATATCCGCAGCTTTTTGTGACAGGTACAACTTACTTTTTCTGGGATGTTACAGTTTTCCTTAGTAGAAACCCCATAGGCTTGTCTGAATTTCGAGGACGAAGTTTTTATTTTTATGTATTGGGATTTGTAACATCCCCCAAACTGCTAGACCCCTAAGTTGGTTTTGTCATGACAGGGTCATGACAAAACCATAGGAAGAGCCTTTTGACCTTAAGAGCTTAAGAAAGGAGGAGGAACCACCTTGGTCTGCAAATAGCAATCCCCATCCTCCAAGCTTGGGATTGGAATTTAGGACTTCAACTTAACCCTAGGACCCCACCATAGTGTCCCTAACCCTTTAGGGGTCCTCTTGGGGCACCAAGGGCCCATGGAAGTCAACCTAAGAGACCAATTTGACCAAAGTCAACTTAAACCCTCAAATTGGTCAAAGTAGCCCTTTTAGAGCCAATCAACCCTCACCATGTCAATTTGATCACACTCCTAGGTCTAGAATACCATGAGAGACCTAATGGACCCAAAAGCCCCATCATGGGACCCCCAGGGGTGCAAATTGACCAAAATGCCCTTTTTAGGTCAAAAGGACTTTTCTTCTCAAAGTACCCCAATTGACCTTCACCATATCAAATTGACCTTACCCATAGGGTTATCATATCATAGGGGACCTAGTGGACCAAAAAGCCCCATGACCAAGTCAACCCTAGGGCTCAATTTGACCAAAGTCAATTTAGCCTATTTTGGTCAAATCATCTTAGATTGGGTCAACCAAGAACCATATGACCAAATTGACTCCACCATTAGTTCCTAAACTTAATTTGGAACCTTTTGAACCCAAAAGCCCCATCCTAGGGTTCCCCAATTGACCAATTTGACCAAAAGTCAAAATTGTCCAATTTAGGTCAAAATGCTCAAACCTAACCCAATCTCTTTGGGCTAACTCAATTGGATGGTCAACCAGCCCTTGTGGACCCTCATTAAACTCAGGAGAGAGTATAAAAACCGGCCATGGTGATTAGGAGAGAGAAAGTGGGGGGTTTTCCCATTTTTGAAGAGAGAGAAGAGGCCATTCATGGCCATTAAGAGGATTCACCTCTTGGCCTCCCCAATTGATCCCTCCATTCAACTCCTCAGCCGGCTAGGAGAAATTTCCATCTGTTTCCAAGAGACATTAAAGCAAGGAAGATGAAGAGGGGCCGGCCTTTGAAGAAACCGAAGAGGCCTTTAATGGCAATGAAGCTTAAAGCCACCACCACCCCAATTCGAACCCCTGATCACCTTCAGAAGCCTGAGAGGAGAGAAAACCCTAAGTTTCCTGGAGATTTCGCGCACTGTAAGAGGAATCGGCATGGCATCTCAATCGACGGCAGCTCCAATGGTGTACACAAGGGCAAACTGACGGCAAGCTCTCCAGCAGGTCCCTTTCTCCTCCCTGAGCCCTAAGGATTAGATCCAAATCGACGGCGGCTCGAATCGTGGTCAATCGGCCGTGAATCGAGCCGGCCAAGCCCTCCGTTGATCGGGTTGGGTATCCTCCTACAGAACACGATTCCGGCCACCTCCGGCCGATCAAACACCGCTCATCGCCGCCCCCCACCTCAACGGAGGTGGTGGTGGCGTTGGTCGGCCGGGGCGGCGCTCAGGTGGCCGGGAAATCACCTATCAAGGCGGCCCAGGCGCGGTAGATCTCAGCCGCTGAATCATTGGGGATGATAACCTGGCGCCATCCGATTTGCTTTAAGATTCGTGCGGCTTTAGTTCATCCCCTATTAATTCTGTGATTAAAACTGCAGTCTCTATTTAAATCTGGGAAAAATATTTAGAGGCCGAATCAGAAAAAGTGGTCAACACATAAATTGTAGCCCTTAGGGTCTAGTTTAATACAAAATTGAGATCACTCAATTTGGAGTCCTGGTTAGGGCTCAGCACTCATTTTAGTGGGGGCTGTCCTTAAGGCTATTCAGAGCTTGATTTTGATGCCCACTCCATTATAGAACTCCAAATGACTTGATTTTTGGGGTGTAGTCTAGTCTTAGGTATACCTAGGTTATGTCCAAAGATCAGAAGGATTAGAGAAGTTTTCCCCATGACTTTTGGGAAAGTTCAATAATCCTAGGTTAACCTAATTAGGTGCCCTAAACACCTCAAGACCCTTCCAAACTTGGATGGGTGGTCTTAGGGGGTATGTATAGGCCCTGGTTAAAATATCATGATTTATGGAGTTGTTTTGATAGGTATTTCACTAATATAACCTTAGGCTCCCTAGGTTTAGGCAAAACTTTGAGTGAGTGCCCCCACTCTTCCACAAGGTCTTTTGGCTTCATATTTGGGGTGCACCTCACCCTTCCCCATGCCAACCCTTGGTCCAAGTTTGGTGGCCATTGGAGGAGTTTTGCCCTAGTAAATCAAAAAGGGGGTAAATGCTATTTGCACCCCAAATAGGTACCTAATAGAACCCCACTCCCCACCAAGTATTGGTAGGATCTTGGGTGCTCTTTCACTGACCCCTGATCAGTTTAGTGAGTGGTATGGGCTTGGGCAAGGTAGGGAGTCTTCTTGAGAATAGTTTGCTTAAAGGTTAGGTTTAGGGCAAAAGTAAACCTAAGCTAACTTTGGAGTGTGGAGGGGCTTTCCTCCCACTGATTTTTGGGGTGACCTTGGTCACTGCCTAGGAAGGTAGGAAACACCCAAGGAGCAACTTTGGATGAGTTAGGGCCTAGTGTGCTCTTAAGACTTAGTGGTGAAGTGTTTGGTGCCCTTTAGGGTTTGTGAAGGAAGTAGGACCAAACCTCAATGGTTTGACCTTGGTTTTTGAAGGGTAGGTCATGGTGACCAGAAAAGACTCCCTTGTGAATTTGAAGAGGTTTGGAGTTGTCAAACCTAGGTAATTAATCCTTGGGTAGATTTGTAAATGTTTAAGTTTTTGGGTTCTAGGAAGAAATATTACCTTGTGGTTAATCATCTTCTGTCACCCTCTCAATTTTGATGTCTTAAATCTCTGGAGTTCCTACTAGAGCCATTGGAGAAATTTAGACCCTAACCCTAGGCTAAACCCTAATGGGGTGCAATTAGAGGCTAATGAAGGAAGAGGGGTCAAACCTTAATGCTTTGACTTGAAATTTTGGGGAGGTGGTCTTGGTGACCAGAGAATGCTACTGTGAGAATTTGGAGGGATTTGGAGTTGCAAATCCTAAGTAATAAACCCTTGGGTAGATTTGTAAATAATTAGGGTTTGGGGTTTTAGGAAGAAACAGTACTTGTTGATTCACCATCTTCTGTCATAAACTTGGTTTTAATGCTATTGATCTCTGGAAGAATCTGTTAGACCATGGGAAGACTTTTTGGGGTTCAAAGTGTAATATTTCATATAGTAGACAATTTTTGGGATGATCAATTTTAGGCTCATAAATTGCTGTAATTGCATGAAACTTTGCTGGTTATCTTTTCATATCAATATGTAACCACTGTAATTTTCTCATAATTTATGAATCAATATTTTTGGTACCTCTAGTTCATTTTGGAAGAAATTGCAAATATACCCTTGGATGAAATTGCAAATATACCCTCTGTGGAACATGGTCAAACTTTGTAGGACTGAATATTATATTGTGAAGCACCACTGTATTAATTTGCATGAAGTTTAGGGATCATATGAGGGTATCTCCTTTGGAATGTATTGGAAATAGATGTGTTTTGGAATTTCTAAAAATAGTAAATCTTGCTGGCTTTTCCTAAATTTTTATATCTACTCTTTATTAGGTACCCTTGATTTTTGAGTAAATTGGAGTAGGCATTGGAGATCAGAAAAGTACACTTGTAGTTCAAACCTTAGAAAAATTGCCATTTAGAAAATTGTTTAAAATATTATTATTATTGGAAAAATTATGAAACCCTATATTTGATCTGAAATAGGTAACATGGGTCCCCAGTAAATCCCTTGGGTCAAGGAGTTGGTTATTTAGTGTACCTCTCTTCATAAGCATCAAAACGTTAAGGGTGATCTGCGTTTAGCGATTTGACAACTTTGGGGTTAAAGGTCAAACGGGTGGTCTTGGGCCTGGAGTGATGGGTGTAGGGTGTTGACCTTGTATTATGTAAGGATCCCTAGAGAAGTTAGGGTTTGGTATGTCTTAGGGTGGTGGGGTGCCACCCTCGGAATAGGTCGTCCGGGGATTTGACGAAAGATTGTCTTTTCCTGTTAGCGTCTTGTAGCACCTAAGTTTCTATAACAGGAAAGTTATTATGAGGATGTGTTTTTTTAGAAGTCTAGCCGGTTTAGTCCGGTGATCATTTGTTTCTGAGATGTTTATTGGTGACGGGCGGGTTAGCCCGGGGAGCTTGTAGCTCGGTGTTGTTGGAAGATATCTTGCATGTGCATAAGGTGGTGGGTCCTTCGTGTTGGCGGTCGTTGCACCGACGTTGATACTTGGGCTCGGCTAGTGCGGTATTTGCACTTAGCCATAAAAATCTGGCGGTCCAGTCAGTAAGAGTACGCAGACGCTCCGCGGGTTTTGTGGAGGCGTACGATTGGTCTAGGTCGGGTAGTGCATATACCAACCTAGAGGTGGGCGGGGCCCAACCCACCGCTTCCGTTTGCCACTACGGGAGTATCCGGGGAGTCTAGCTCGCTCCAAAAAGGGGGAACTAAAGGTCTATGCGCATAGAGTCGTAGTGGGTGAGTTGCACTTGTTTGATCACCGCATAACAACATACTTGCATGACATAGCATAAACATTGCATTCAACCCCTGACACCTATCGTATAAATTGGTATGGGATTTTTTATACGATAGGCCCTGCTAAACGACCCCTTGGTCTATAGGTTTGTATGGGCTTACCTATAAATCAATGGTTAATTTTATTATACTTACTTGCCTCTACTTGCGCTCTTTACTGTTTTTTTTTTCTATACTTTACCATGCTGCTTATATCTCTTGTTTTACTTATATACATACACCGGTGTAGCGTGGATCTTACCTTGTCATCTGCTTTCATATTACCCCTTGTTGTCCTCCGCTTCCTCCTCCCCATACGGAGCCTAGGAGCCTTGGGGGGAGGGGTGGGGAATTGGCTGAGTCTTTATGACTGACGGTCGGTGGACCTTATCATTTTAGGAGACCGCGGCGACGGGGCAGCACCAGAGGCCGGTGCAAATGGAGGCGGGGCAGTCTAGCTCAGGAGCTCAGATGACAGGATCCGTGAGTGATGAATTAGTTGTTGTGCTTCCGCGAGTGAACTATGTAGTGAGGCTCTGATGTATCGGGCTGTAGCCCTAGTTATCTTGTTTCCTTTCTTTCAGCTATATTGTGGACATCTTCTGATGGTTTATTTATATATGTGATGTGGACTTAATTTGGTCTTTTATTCAGTTAAGCTTACTTTTCTTGTGATCGATTTGGCCGGCAGGATCGGTGTTTTGTGGTGGCGACCTTCTCGAGCGAAGGTGTCACCGCAAAACGGCGGTTCTGGGCCTAAGACCCGGTGGTTTTTACAAAAAAAAAAGGGGTCTTACACCTAGTTCGTCTATTACAACTTCACTACCCTACGCCCCTCCAGGGCACTTTACACCTCGCCCTTCTTGGGCACTTCACTTACATCTCGCCCTTCCTGGGCACTTCACTTACATCTCGCCCTTCCTGGGCACTTCACTTACATCTCGCCCTTCCTGGGCACTTCACTTACATCTCGCCCTTCCTGGGTACTTCACTCGGCCGCATGCTCCTTGGCCGTCTTCTTCACCACTTCCTCCGTCTCCTCAACTTCTTCTTGGTCTTTCCAGGTGAAGTTACTCCCCCTTGGTTGGACGGGGGCGTTCCTATCACCTCCCTGCCGGGGTAGCTGGTCCTGGGCGAGCTGCTGAAGAGCACTCGTTCCTGGAGGTTCAAACCCTCCTCTGAGACTGGCTTTCTCCCTTGCTGACAGGTTCTCCCTACTTCCATCAGAGGTGGTGAGGCGATCCTAGGTGCAGGTGATGTCGAGCACTCGCCGCGAGTGGAGGGTGCGGCCTGCATGAACTCCAGGATTTTCTTGCTGAATTCGTCGAAGTCGCTCTTCTTCACGTACTCACAAGGCGGAGGCGGGTCTCCCAACTCGTCGCTTCCAGCCATGAGACTTGGCTCAGAGTTTTCCGAACTAGTCGCTTCCACGCTCACCGCACCAGAATGTTGAAACCAGTTTCCCGGTCTCAGCGTTCGAAAGGGGGTTGCGACTAACCCTTACTTGACCTAAGCCTAGACCATTGACCGGTTACTAGGAACTGAAAGACTTGGACTTGATGAACACTTGAATCCACAAATGGACCCCTTAAGCTGCAGCGCGGAGGTCCCACCACATACCCGGAAGATCTTAGAGCGCTTCCCCTCCCAAGCCAATGCTGAGCCTAGGCACCTTGGAGGGCACTAAGAACCACCTTACTGTCAGCTGAAGGATGACAAGGGAGGGGGGTGCTTGCTCACAAGACACACGCAAGGGGGGGGGGGGGGGGGGTAGTGACCAACCCTTCCCAAGGTGCCCATGGGGGTCTATTTATAGACTTCCCAAAAAATAGACTGCGGATAGCAAAAATCCTGCTATCCGCAGTCCAACCATGACCGCAATCAACCACGCATGAGGGGGGAGGGGGGGGGGGGGGGGGGGGGGGGGGGGGGGGGGCGAGTGGGACTCGAAGTGCCCACTCCCCCCCTCACGGGAGGTCATACCGACCTCCCCACCCATGCGGGGCGAGTGGGAGGAGAGGTTGGCGAGTGGGGGGGGGGGGGGGGGCTGCCCCCACTCGCCTCCCTAAGAGGGAGGTGGCCGAGTAGGGGGGCTGCCCCCACTCGCCTCCCTAAGGGGGAGGTGGCCGAGTGGGGGGGGGGGGGGCTGCCCCCACTCGCCTCCCTAAGAGGGGGTGGCCGAGTGGGGGGGGGCTGCCCCCACTCGCCTCCCTAAGGGGGAGGTGGCCGAGTGGGGGGATGCCCCCACTCGCCTCCCTAAGGGGGAGGTGGACGAGTGGGGGGGGGGGGATGCCCCCACTCGCCTCCCTAAGGGGGAGGTGGCCGAGTGGGGGGCTGCCCCCACTCGCCTCCCTAAGAGGGGGTGGCCGAGTGGGGGTGCTGCCCCCACTCTCCTCCCAAGAGGGGGTGGCCGAGTGGGGGAGCTGCCCCCACTCGCCTCCTAAGAAGGGAGGTGGCTGAGTGGGGGGGACTTCCCGCACTTGTCTTGCTTGGCCATTCTTCCCTCTCTCGGGTCATTCCTTAGCCTCGCTCGACTTTGGTCTACTTCATCGCGGAACCTTTCCTATTACAACCTCACCCGGGCCGGGTCGCACCGACTCGGAAAATATGAGGGTTGTACAGGCACGGTCAAGTATCTCAGTGATAAACTTCTGTTGAGATAAGACGTGTCCTCTGGAAGAGTGATC
This sequence comes from Dactylorhiza incarnata, assembly GCA_033032865.1. NCBI lineage: Eukaryota > Viridiplantae > Streptophyta > Magnoliopsida > Asparagales > Orchidaceae > Dactylorhiza > Dactylorhiza incarnata. The sequence goes on along the minus strand of JAWHQI010000403.1, from coordinate 1,084,668 downwards.
AACTTCAAGGCTTAGGAAGTATCGAAGCGGTCCGAGATATTTCATTTCGAATTGCGTATTCAGATGAGCCTTTACTTCTTCGATATGTCGAGAGTTTCCTCCTGTGATAATTATATCGTCAACATATAGGAGTAGAATAGTGTCGGAGACGTAAGTAAACAATGTTGGATCAGATAGACTAGCAGTAAAACCAAAAACTAACATAGCAGTGGCAAATTTAGAGAACCAAGCGTGGGGAGCCTGTTTAAGACCATAGAGAGCCTTGGGAAGATGACAGAATTGTCCAGCTGAGTGTTGAATTCCTGGTGGTGGTGTCATATAGACACTTTCAGAAAGATTGTCATGTAGAAAAGCATTCTTGACATCAAGCTGGGAGATGTTCCATGAATGAATAGACACAATAACAAGGATAATATGAATGGTGGTCATCTTAACAACTGATGCAAAAGTTTCATCATAATCAATAGCATGTTGTTGTTGGAAACCACAAGCAACCAGACGTGCTTTATATCTGTCGATGGTGCCATCAGCCAGAGTTTTGATTTTGTAAACTCATTTACAACTGATAGGTCGAGTGCCCTTATGAGGCAAAATCAGGTCCCGAGTATTTGTTTCCTTCAAGGATTGTAATTCTTCATCCATTGCATGCTGCCAAGCAGGTATAGAGGATGCCTCGTGGTATGTTTGAGGTTCCCGATGACTAGAGAGTTGAAAGAAAAGCTTGGAGAACGGGAGTGAGAGAGGAAAATAGGTTAAGTCGATTCGGAGGCTTGTGAGTGCGAGTAGAGCGGCGAAGAGGAATTGGGGACTTGATGGTTCACTGGTATTGAAGTGTGAATCAGGAATTCGAGAGGAGTCTAGGTCGTCCATGGGGTCGTACTCACTAGTTTAAACATCGGGAGTAGCATAGGTGGTTACTGGAGATGTAGATGGTTGAAAATGTCAAGAAATATGAGGTCTTCAAGAGTGGATGGTGTTAATGGGATATGTGGATTTGGCAAGGCATAGTAGGAAAGATGTTCAAGGAAAACCACATGTTGGGAGATGCACATGCGTTTGGCAACAGAATCATAACATATGTAGCCCTTGTGTTATTCGTTGTAGCCCAGAAAGACACATGCCACAGAGCGAGGTGATAGCTTATCATGTTCAACTGAGGGAAGTTTAACAAAGCAAGTACACTCAAACACTCTTAAGTGGGAGTACGTTGGGGTCTTGTGATAAAGTCGTTCAAATGGGGAGATGTTTGCAGGTTTGGGGTAGGAATTTTATTTGTTAAGAAAACACTGGTAAGGACGGCTTCTGCCCAGTATTGGACAGGTGTCGAAGAGGTGAGGAAAAGAGATCTCGCTACTTCCAAAATAAGTCTATGTCGGCGTTCAACTACTTCATTTTGTTGGGGAGTGTGAGCAAATGAGTATTGAGCAAGAGTTCCTTAAGACCGAAGGAACTGTTGAAAGTGGTGTGAGAGATATCCCCCCGCCCCCAGAGTCAGTACACAAAGTTTTAATTTTACATGAAAATTGCTTAGCTACCATAGAAGCAAATTCAACATACTTAGAAAAAACATCAGACTTAACATTCAAGAGATATAACCAAGTGAAGCGAGAGTAATCATCAACAAAAATAATATAATATTTGTTTCCGCCTTTAGAAATATAAGGAGAAGGCCTCCAAACATCGGAGTGAACTAAATCAAATGGAGTTACAGTAGCAGAAGTGCTAGAGGGAAAAGAGGAGGCAATTTGACGACCTCGAATACAATGAGTACACGGATTAAGCATTTTTGTATTGACAGGACCCAGAGCACCGGAGGAGGCCAGGAGCTGAAGTCGTGGTAGCGAGACATAAGCAAGAAGATGATGCCAAAGATCACAAGAGGAGATGACGGCAGGAGAAGCAACATCAACAGTTGACTGAGGAAGAGGAAGGTGCAGACTGCTGAGGTAGTAGAGACCGTTCCGACGAAGGCCTTTACCAACAACCTTCCCCGTAGTTCAATCCTGTATAGAACAATTAAAAGTATTGAAAGAAACAGAGAAATTATGATCAGTAAGTTGGGAGACAGATAAGCGATTCATGGCCAGTCTCGGAACATAATAGACATGTGGGATAGTGAAGTTAGAGTGGTCTTGGAGATGTCCACGACCCCGAATTGGAAGTAAAGTGTCGTCAGCAGTGCGAATAGAGGAGGATGAGAGAGGTGTAAGGAAAGAGAGGTGGTTATCATCATTCGTCATATGGTAGGAAGCACCCGAGTCCAAAATCCAAGAGGCAGGAGCAATACCGACAGCAGCAACAGCGAAGGAGGAACCAATGTCAGAGGAGGAACTGTTGACCTGTATCATTGCCATAAGTTTGTTGCATCTGTTCTATGGAGAAAGTTGGCGGAAGATCAGTAGTAGCGGCCTGAGGAGTGGGGCGACTGGAAGGACGGTGGCTTGTAGCTTCTTGAGCCTTGCGGTTTGCAAGAGCAAAACATTCTTAAGTGGTATGATTTCCATAATGTGTGCCAGTTGCACCATTTTTGCCCAGGGGGGTTAGCAAGCACGGCCTGAGATTGACGATTTCTAGAGTGGGATGGTGATGACCTGGGAGGAGGCCGAGAGGTCGTGACCATAGCAGGAGTGACAGGAGTGGCCAAAACAGTGAGTTTCAATGAGGAACCATTCTCAGGAGCAAGACGTCGATTTTCTTCTGCAGTGAGTTCATTTACTGCGACATCTAAAGATGGAGACGGAGAACGTTGAAGAAAGATGCCAGCAAAAGTCTGAAATTCAGGCCAGAGATGCATAAGGAACTGCAATAGTCGGCGACGATCGCGAAGGGCAGGGTATTGTTGATAGAAAGGACTTTTGTCTCCTAGAAGAGGGGATGGCTCCATGATGCTCAGTTGATTCCAGAGATCAATCATGGTGGCATGGTACTGACGAATGAAGAGATTTCCTTGACGGGTGGACTGGATAGTTTGAAGAAGCTGAAACTCATGCGCATGCACTATCAGTTAGAGTGAAGTAGGTGCGAAGATGGTTCCACATAGATGTCGCAGTGTCGTAAGATTCAAGTTGCAGCATGATTGAGGGTGATGCAGATTAAAGGATAACATCGATTGCCCGATGCTCGTCATAAGTCCAGGTATCAAGTAGAGTAAGGAAAGCTTTTTCAGTTGATTTGCCAGGTGTTGTTGTAGGGATGGGAGTGCTGCCATCAATATGCCCCATAGACGACGACCGCGAAGATGACTTTTGGCGGCTAACAACCAAATCCTGTAGTTGGTACCATCAAGGGTGATGCAGAGACGAGACTCAGATGTCAGGGTAGAATCGGCCATCGGCGAGGTCAGCGAGCTTGGCAAGATGACGATGAGCTAGCGAGAACTCGTGGCAGGCAGACGCGACGAGAGGTCAACAGGATGATGCGAGCAGGGGGGGCGCGAGCCGGTCGCGGGCAGGGGGCGAGTCGGTCGCGGGCACGGGGGAGGTTGCACTAGTGGCCTCGCGGGAGGGGGGGGGGGGGGGGGGCGAGTAGCAGAATAAGGGTATTCAAAGAAATTCTTTAATTAAGCTCTGATACCATGTTAGAGTGAATAGAGAATGTAATATTTTTTTCATCCCAAGAAGGGGTATTTATAAGAGTGAGAGAGGTTACATAAAAACATAATGAAGATGTGGGACTAAAGAGCCTAAATGGTCTTTACAATATGAGCCTAAACAATGGGCCTTTCTATACAATAATAAGAATGGTTTTAACAGCGGGCCCCTCAACTTTTTATTTATATTTTTATTTAATGTTTCTCTTCCCCTCTCTCCCTCTCCGCTATGACATTCTCTTTCTCTATTTTTTTAATCTTAAACAGATGCGGCCCCTCCACTCTCTCTCTCTCTCTCCCTAATTTTTTAAAACTAAAGGGTAAAAAGGGAATATTGAATGTTTAACCAAAGACATGTTTTCCCTTTTGATATAGTATATAAATACAAATCCATTCAAACGTTATTGTACCTATAAGTTACGAGTGTCGGTGCATGATGGAGCTTCTGTGTCCCGCGAGACAATATTTTCGTCGCTCGCCTCCTCCCGTTTGAGTATGTGGCGATGATCGGATTCTATCTCGCTCGCCCTCCTCTCGCTCTTTAACCAAATGGGATCTGTGAACTCTATGATGTATAACCAAATGGGATTTGTGAACTCTATGATGTATAACCAAATGGGAAGGATTTGCGCCTTCCAAATACACTGTAGTTATATGATTTTAGGATTTATTTTGTATTACATATTCACACAATCAAAATAGTGTAGATATTCCAAAAAGTATAAAATAAATTAAAATAACATAAATTAGAATAAAATATAAAGTATTTTTGCGTTAGCAATCGAGTAAACTTATTCTTGTCGCAGAATGTTACGCAATGAGAACGTTTGTGACAGAAGGATTACTACGGTTGGAGATTGAGGCTCCGTTTGGCGCGGATTATTTGAAGTTGCACAATGAGACTGCCGCTTTATAAACCCCGCGCCAAATGGTAATTTCGTGTGCTTCTATTTCCACCGCCGACAGTTGAAAATAGCCGTGTGCCGCTCTTTTCGCACAACTCTAGGGGGGCATGGTGCACCGCTGGAAAAATGTTTTTTTCTTCCCCTTCTTCCAGACTGATCACACGCTGTTTTCGAGCTTTTTCTCTTCCGATCTCACCAGGGGCAAGCTTTCGATCTCCCCATGGCACAAAGGAGGATCATCCAAATCATCGGCAAAGTTTCCACACATCCAAATCGCAGGCGAATTGTTGATGAGCAGCGACGATAAGAGTATGAGGAGATGCCGTCGAATTAGGTGGCGGAGGGGCCGGGTGAGAGACGGATGGATGTATTTTTTATTCACTACTTCCTCATATTGACTGTACTTTAAGATTTTGAATTGCTTATGATATATATATATATATATTTAATTTATTGCTTATAAATTTAGAGCGATGTTAAATGCAGGCCGATTTTGGCTATATGCAGGCCGCAGATATATGCAGGTCAAAAAATTATTCATGCAGGCCAAATTTCCTATTTACATACCATATTCAAAAAATCAAATTAATATTTTCCTAAATAAATCACCAAGCAAAATAACATTCATAAAATAAGTAAGTAAAATATCATGCGTGCGAGGTTACGTTGAATGTCACTGTTTCGTTAGTAAATATGAGAGAGCTATTGATGGAGTATCCCTAAAGGCGCTAACCGCACCCCATCCATGGGGGTGCGGTAATCCAAAGAACCCCCACTAGCGACGTAACTACCTGAAGTATAAACATCGCCGCCATCGCCGCCATCGCCGCCATCGCCGCCATCGCCGACGACGTCGCGATCGTCACGATCGTCGCCGCCGCCATCGCCGTAGCAAATACCCATGAATAGCTTTAGGCCAGTTGTAATTTAAAAACACATCGGACTCAGACAAACGAGTAAACTCCTTGGGGACACGATTGCATGGAAGGAAAAACACATAATACTGTTAGAAATTTTAATTATAAAACATTATAAATTAAATGTTTTGATTAGAGCTAAATGGTGTTTGGTGTTTGGGCTCCTCATTATGATGAAAAAGCTCAAAACCAAATTGGAGGGAATCCAAATTATTTGGAAGGAAACCTTTCATAAAAGAAAGGATGAACCTTTAGTCCCACCTTGCTTATTTGTTTTCTAGCCAAAGAATATTTATATGTATTCACTCCTTCTTATTTGTTCAAAAGAACATAAGGAGAAACTATGAACCACACGCGCGCGCACGCGCACGCACCGCACCGCACCGGATCCGGATGTGGATCCGGATGTGGATTTGGATTTGGATTTGAATTTGGATTTGGGGAATAATTGAATTGAATTGAATGACTCAGTTGGTGATGAGGAGTTGTTTGAAAACTCCTTATCAAGGAGGTTGCGGGTTCAAGACCCGACCTCAACAATGCGCCGTTGCTGAGAAATAGTGGCGCGGAGAGGCTTTGGGGTGCTTGGGCTGCAGCCCGGTAGCGGCCTGGCTGGGTCCCGCTGGATCTCGTGTTGACGAGTCGGGCCTGGGTTGGTACAAAAAAAGTGCACTTTTTTTTGTAACGACCCAGAAGCCAACGCACGGGCTTAGCCCTAGCCTCAACTGGCCTCGCTACCGGGCTGCAGCCCAAGCAGCCCAAAGCCTCTCCGCGCCACTATTTCTCAGCAACGGCGCATTGTTGAGGCCGGGTCTTGAACCCGCAACCTCCTTGATAAGGAGTTTTCAAACCACTCCTCATCACCAATTGAGCTGTTAGATTTCGACGTAGCGTCGTTTTGCCCGCTGGAGTTGCGTGGCGTCGAATTGAACTCGACGCATGCGTCGATTGAACTCGACGTAGCGTCGATAAGGCTTGCGTCGTTAAGTCCTGCGTCGATAGAACTCGACGTAGCGTCGATATGATGTCGACGCAACGTCGATTTCTCTTTACACGTTCTGCCGTTTTTACGCGTTTTCTTAACCGCTCTTTTGCGCGTCTTTCTCGCCAATATTTACGTTGGAAATATTCAACGTTTATTTTCCTGATTATGATCCTTCCCCATATAACCGTTCGTATTTATTGTGGCTTTATTTTATTGCCGTTTTACGAGATCGAATTTCATTGAAGATCTTGCGGTCCGAGTTATATACACGCGCACGCACCGCACCGCACCGGATCCGGATCCGGATGTGGATCCGGATGTGGATTTGGATTTGGATTTGGATTTGGATTTGAATTTGGATTTGGGGAATAATTGAATTGAATTGAATGACTCAGTTGGTGATGAGTTGTTTGAAAACTCCTTATCAAGGAGGTTGCGGGTTCAAGACCCGACCTCAACAATGCGCCGTTGCTGAGAAATAGTGGCGCGGAGAGGCTTTGGGGTGCTTGGGCTGCAGCCCGGTAGCGGCCTGGCTGGGTCCCGCTGGATCTCGTGTTGACGAGTCGGGCCTGGGTTGGTACAAAAAAAGTGCACTTTTTTTTTGTAACGACCCAGAAGCCAACGTACGGGCTTAGCCCTAGCCTCAACTGGCCTCGCTACCGGGCTGCAGCCCAAGCAGCCCAAAGCCTCTCCGCGCCACTATTTCTCAGCAACGGCGCATTGTTGAGGTCGGGTCTTGAACCCGCAACCTCCTTGATAAGGAGTTTTCAAACCACTCCTCATCACCAATTGAGCTGTTAGATTTCGACGTAGCGTCGTTTTGCCCGCTGGAGTTGCGTGGCGTCGAATTGAACTCGACGCATGCGTCGATTGAACTCGACGTAGCGTCGATAAGGCTTGCGTCGATAAGTCCTGCGTCGATAGAACTCGACGTAGCGTCGATATGATGTCGACGCAACGTCGATTTCTCTTCACACGTTCTGCCGTTTTTACGCGTTTTCTTAACCGCTCTTTTGCGCGTCTTTCTCGCCAATATTTACGTTGGAAATATTCAACGTTTATTTTCCTGATTATGATCCTTCCCCATATAACCGTTCGTATTTATTGTGGCTTTATTTTATTGCCGTTTTACGAGATCGAATTTCATTGAAGATCTTGCGGTCCGAGTTATATATATACTCGTTCTTCTCAGATAGTCTTACACGCTCTGATATGTTCTTCTGTTCTCTCTATTCTGTGACGATCTTCTACGTGATTTCATTTTCTTTACATTTGCTTCATCAAGTGGGGGTTCGGGTGTTCTGTGCTTCTTCGGTGTCCGCGCACATCGGAGTTTCGGGATCTAGCCGGGTGTTGTATCTTGGAGGAGTGAACATCGGTTGAAAGCCCTGCCGGAGGGTGGTGCAACTTCTTTAGGGCAGTGACCACACGCCTTACCCAGGCTCGATTCTGAACTATAAATTACTCTCTTATTTATTTCACATCCCTTCTTGCAATTCTGTTATTATTGCTGTTCATAGAAATAGAACTACTGTTTTTATAAAAGTTTTAAAACCGAAAAAAATACATTATTTTGTATATTAATATAGGAATATAGAAAAATATTCCAACAAATACATGAAGTATTAAACTACTCGAATCATTTTTCCTGAAGTTTCTCACTGTGGCCTGCATATAGCTAAAATCTTGCGTTTAACATCTCTTTTTAAAAAACTGTGGCCTGCATATAGCCAAAATTACTGATCTGCGTTTAACATCGCTCTAAATTTATGTATACATGTACAAATGTCTGGATATTATAGTTTATTGCTTATAATTTAGAGCTCATGATTTATTGCATACCGAAATAATACGGTGTTAGTTATTTGATCAATAAATTTAGAATATATTTGAATATATTGCATTTACTTCAATTATTTATGGATCAATGTTATTTAAGTGATATTGTCATTTATTTACTTTTGTTGTACACTCGTAAAGGCCTTAGGACGCACCGGAAGAAAGCCCCGGAAAAGAGAGGAGGGGTCGACGGTCAAAGAGCGCGGTAGCACGCAGGCTGCACCCCCCGACCGCACCGCCCTTGGGGGTGCGGCCGGCCAAGTCACACCCCCCAAGGGGGTGCGGCCAAGCCGCACCCATTGGGGGGTGCGGCCAAGCCGCATCCCCCCTTCGGGGGTGCGGCCAAGCCGCATCTCCCCTTGGGGGGTGCGGCCAAGCCGCACCCCTTGGGGGGTGCGGCCAAGCCGCACCCCCCTTGGGGTGCAGCCAAGCCGCATCCCCCCTTGGGGGGTGCGGCCAAGCCGCACCCCCTTGGGGGGTGCGACCAATCCGCACCCCCCCTTGGGGGTGCGGCCAATCCGCGCCCACCCCTCCTCGGGGTGCGGTCCGGCGCCCTCTCCTCGCCAAAGGATCCCGGTCCCCCCTTTGGGGGGCAACTCCCCGCCCGCCGTCCGCCCGAGGCATCCCCGTGGTTCGTTGCGCACTTGGAGCACTTCGGCGCTAGCGCGCGCTCAGAACGTTTCTGAGCGCGATCAGGAAGCTTTCTTACTTTTTGTCTTTCCGGCTTCTCACTTTTTGGGTTTCCGGCTTCTCACTTTTTGGGTCTCCGGCTTCTCACTTTTTGTCTTTCCGGCTTCTCACTTTTTGTCTTTCAGGCTTCTCACTTTTCAGGAACAGTCAGTCGCCTTTTTCGCCTCCAACGGAACTGCCCGAACTGCCCGAGCTGCCCGAGGGGCAAGGTGGTCATTTACGAAAGATGGCGATCCGAGGGCCCCGAACCGGAGAATATGATTCGTCCACCGAGCATTTATGGAAACTACCAACGACAAAATTACCGGGTCGCCCCCGTCCAAAGCTATAAAAGGAGCCCCAAGGCTTCATTTGAAAGGACCTTGACTTCTGGACCCGGGAGAGCTCCTTGCAGACTTGCGGAATTCTCATTCGGCGCTTGAAGATCTCCTTCGTGGACTTGAAGATCTTCATCATCCCGAAAGGCGACTAGCCTACTCACTTCCGAAAGGCGACTAGCATTCTCAGAAGGAAAAGACGACTAGCCTTCTCACTTCCGAAAGGCGACAAGCATTCTCAGAAGGAAAAAGGCGACTAGCCTTCTCACTTCCGAAAGGCGACTAGCATTCTCAGAAGAAAAATGCGACTAGCCTTCTCACTTCTGAAAGGCGACTAGCATTCTCAGAAGGAAAAGGCGACTAGTCGTCTCACTTCCGAAAGGCGACTAGCATTCTCAGAAGAGAAAAAGACTTAGTTTTTCCGAGAGGTGGCCTGTCACGCTCGGAGCTCGTTCTCTCTCTCTCCAAATATTGTAATGAGCAGCGACCTGTCGCGCTCAAGTTCTAGTTTCCAAGTTGTAACCCCCAGAAGATAGTGAAGTTTGGTCGGCACAGCTCCGGCTGCGTGGTTTTTTACCCTTTCCGGGTTTTCCACGTTAAAAACTCCCTGTGTACTCAGCAAATCTCTAATTGACTATTTGCGCGCTTAGTTCGCTCACGAGCTAAGGTGGTTCAAGTGAACCGGTCTACCACGAGCCCTAAGCGTTCCGCAACAGTTTGGCGCCGTCTGTGGGAAACTTTACCGAAAAACTCTTCGAGAGCCAACTGCTATGGCAAGAAAGAGTGCTCGCATTACTGAAGGATCGATGCCGGAAGGACGCGTCGACCCAGCTCCCTCCCACTCACTTATCAATGCACCTCCCGCGGAGGAGGCGCTGCCTGCACCTGCAGCAGGATTGGAGGTGCGCATGCAGCAGATCGAAGAACATCAAGCTGAGATGTTGGCCCTCGTGAGGAATCTTGGGGCTCCTCAAGTTCCGAACCAACCGCCATCTTTGAACGCACCGCCGCCCCCAGCTCTGAATCATGCCCCGAACGGGGAGGCTGTCCAAGAAGACAAAGCTTCAGAAGGATTCTCCAATGCGGCAAGTACCGCTCACCTTGGCCCACCAGCTGGAGGCCCAGAAGCTGATCACCGCCGCCACCACCACGGAAGAGCTGCCCCTGAGCAAGCAGTGGAAAGAGCTACGCGGGAAGAGATACGCAACATGATAGAGGAAGAGTATGCCCAAGCAGGACGATGCGCCGCTCTCACCCGCCGTCCCGCGCATCATGGCTCCCCGCTATCACCTCAAGTCTTAGCCCATCCAATTCCTAATGGCTTCAAGCTTCCCAACATCGAGACGTTCGACGGGACGGACGATCCACTGGAGCACGTCAATCACTTCACCACCATCATGAGGATTTACAGCGCTCCTGATCAGCTCCTCTGCCAAGTGTTCCCAGCAACCTTGAAGGGACAAGCGCGCACTTGGTTCCATTCCCTGCGGAATGGGGCCATCAACAACTTCACAGAAATGGCGCAGCAGTTCGTGGATCAGTTCATTGCCAACCGCCGAATTGTCCGGGATCCCTCCCACCTCTCAGGAATCCACCAGAACGATGGAGAGACACTCAAAGATTTCTTCCGACGCTTCACTACCGAGGCTCGACAGATCCCAGGAGTCGACCCCGAGCTCCTGCGAGGAGTTTTCCTGGGAGGACTCCGCCCAAGTGGCTTCTACTCGGCTCTCATGAGAGAAACCGTGCCAAGTTATCCCGACCTCGTTCATCGGGTTGAAGCACAGATAGCTGCAGATGAGGCTATCGAAGCACACCGTCGGCAATTCGAAGGAAGCCAGGGAAGGAAGAGGGGATCAGATCAAGCCCCTTGCGAACGAGAAGAACGTCGCGGCGAGGAGCGTCGCGGCGATGAACGTCGGCATAACCACCAGAGGGATCTGGGACCACAGCCGCCCAGGGCCTATGTAAGACCCCCCTCCAAAATCGACGGTCCGACCGGGGGATCTTATCGCACACCACCCTTTAGCACGACGCCGAAGCGACCCCGAAGGGTGAAGGCACTAGCTTCTCCAACCCTTTTTCCTTGAACACTCCGATGTCACGCCTAGGGGTGGTGTTAAGCGAAAGTCACTACACACCAACAGAGTAAGGAAGCAGTATTTTAGCGGAAGACATTATTAAAGAGTGCGTTTTGTAACCCTTAGCGGAAGACATGGTTTATAGCGGAAGATTAAATATCACAGAAACCACAATTTCAAAACCTGTATGAATAATATCGATTTCGCCGCTGCATTAAATCCTATCCATCAAGGCTTCGTTGTCATTATATATATATACCCTGAGATAGGGCACAACAAAAAGGGAGATGCGACTTAATAACGTATACCTGAAGTAGCCTGCTCTGTGGCCTCCTCCACCCATGAGTGTTGTCCCTCATCTGCACCTGTCACTTGTGTTAAAGACAAGTTATTAGAACCACGAAGAGAATCCAACCTTACTAACAAACAAACATAATATAACATTTATAAGGGGGGATATCTGGACTCTTATTGGGCCGAGGCAGTCTTCCCGCGACCACCGCCTACGTACTCCGTATCATCCTGCATACGGCCTCAGACCCACGTAGTTCTATAAGTTTCGCACGGGTTGCCTTCCCAGACCATCCGTCGTGCGGGTTGTCGTAGAGTAAAACTCATCGGCCATCCAACTTTCTCCCCAGGCACATTTGATTCCCGTAGGAATTACTTCCTCGAAGGCAACATTTCATTCCCGTAGGAATTACTTCTCAAAGGCAACATTTCATTCCCGTAGGAACTACTTCTCAAAGGCAACATTTCATTCCCGTAGGAACTACTTCTCGAAGGCAACATTTCATTCCCGTAGGAACTACTTCTCAAAGGCAACATTTCATTCCCGTAGGAACTACTTCTCAAAGGCAACATTTCATTTCCGTAGGAACTACTTCTCAAAGGCAACATTTCATTCCCGTAGGAACTACTTCTCAAAGGCAACATTTCATTCCCATAGGAACTACTTCTCAAAGGCAACATTTCATTACCGTAGGAACTACTTCTCGAAGGCAACATTTCATTCCCGTAAGAATTAATCTCTCGAATGCAACATTTCATTCCCGTAGGAATTAATCTCTCGAAGGCAACATTTCATTCCCGTGGGAATTATTTTTTGAAGGCAACATTTCATTCCCGTAGTTTGTAGAAGGAGAGGAGATGAACTCTTTATAATCTTAGCGTATCTCCATCCGAGAAGGTACCACTAATTTAACTCGACTGACAATCAAACCTAACTTGCCCACATAAGGCACAATTGTATTCGTGTAGGCTTCCGTTGATCCTTTGGATGGTCAGCTCTACTTTGATACGATAAACAAAACGTCGTCCCTGAACCCGGCATGAAAAAGGGAGGGCCCAAGGACTCAAACTCAAATTCTCCAAAATGTACACTCTCAGTTTGGAGGCTTGCTTTCATCATTTATGTATGTATATATATATATGTTAATAGAGTATTTATAAGAGCCTTAAGGACTACGATCCTATGCCTCAACTCAAGCGACTTTTAATGTCAGACATTTTTGCTCGTTGATTTCAGCAAGATTGAACCATTTGGACCATTGAGTTTCCACTCTTAACTCTATCTCCATATAAGATCAATAGTATAAATAAATTTGACCTTAATAATAATGGAGGGGAAGAAAGCATAGCAGCTATCTGAAATAAACCACCCAACCTCTCAAGTGAAGCCCCAAGATAGACCCTCTTATGTGAGATGTATACATACATGTATTTGTGTATATGTACATATATATATATATATTAGAACTTGCATAGAGTGAGAGAGAGATGTATGTAGCATTAGCAAATTTAATCCACTCCACCAACGTAATTTTAAGCCCAATTTATATATACCCCCAGCCTGTTCTCAGAAATCAGAAAGAAGGCTTATGGGTTCTCAGAAATTAGAGGAGGAAAGAAAGCCCTCCTTGATGAGTTTTGACTAGCTCCACTCCTCTCAAAATTCCTAAGTGAAACCCCAAAAAGCCCCGGTTTTAAACCATATTGATTATGTATATATATAAACTTGCACGATCAAAGAAGGAGATGAAGATGGGGGAGAGAGAGAGAAAGAGAGAGAGAGAGAGTAAGAGAGCGTAAGAGTGAGGAGTTGGGGGTACCATAGCCAGAGTGAATTATGAACCAATTCAAGCTAGCGATTACCCCAACTCACGACCCTTCCATATTAGAGTTTTAGAAGAAAGCAACCTCCTCCATATAAATGAACCTTTAAACAAAACTTGGAGCAACATGATACAAAATATTCTTCCAATTATTACTGGACAGGTTTATGCCAACTTATAACCACCTCCTCCCAATTTAATAGGGGAATTCAAGGAATAAAATCATATTGGACACCCAAAAATAATAATCAATTTTTAGCAAAATGACGTTGGGTTAGAGAGTATCAAGCCAGGGAAACATAAGAGTGTAGAGGCGTTGTACCGGTGGACTGAGCTAGGCCGTCCACGGCGCACGACCATCAAATTTTCTAAATTTCATCTCAACTTCCTCATCTCAAGTTTTCAACACAAAAATAGTGAGAGGAAGAGAGAGAGAGAGAAGAAATGGGGGAGAGTGAGGGGGAGAGAAAGCAGATTTAATTTCAACAACCAATTAAGCTTCATTTCTTAGACGGGAACTTGGATCCCAATCATAAACTCAAACCAAAGTTAGAAATTACTCCAAACTGAGAAGAAGAGAAACTCATGCCCTTATCTCGACGGGGCTTCCAAGTAGAGGAGGAGAGAGAGAGAGAGTTAACCTTCAAGTCAGTTTATTGGGATCTGACCATTCGAAACCTCCTCAATCGGAGAGGAGGAGATTGACATGATCCAACCTCAGTCCTCCATCCATCCCTAACTTGATTTCCCATAGCATAACACCTCAACAACTTAGCATTGGTTATAATTTATCAAAATATAAATGGATATGAAGGTAATACACTTGTTTCGTTAGAGATTTGGGAGGGGGAGAGAAATAGACATTCATTTCTAGATTACCCCCTTCATCCACTTCCTTTCTCAATTTGCTGTGAACAAGAGAGAGAGAGAAAGAGAGAGAAAGGGGAGAGAGGGATGAAGGAGAGAGAAATAAACCATGCCATCAATCGGCCACCATTTTCCTACTTAACAGAGTTTCCTAATTTACCCAACCTTAACCATCGTGGAGGCTGAGTTCAGAACCAGAAGGAGAGAAAATGAAATAAAATAAATCAATTGCACTGGTTTCCTGCGGAGCTGGCTTTCCTTGGTGAAACAGCCCAATAACCCCTCCATCGGGTATAGGATAGAGAGGGAGACAGAGTAGAATGGAGAGAGAGGGAAAAGGAAGCTCGACCTTACCATGCCCCGATTTCCTGCTCTTAGTCCTTTCTCCGACAGGACTTCGAAGAGGGGGAGGCGAAGAGGCGAGAGAGCGAAGCTCGATCTTACCATGACAGGTGAGGGAGGGGCGAGCTCTTTCCGTGTCCTCGAGATGAAGCACCTCCCTCCTTCTTATAGCCATGGCCGACCAACCCAATGCCCCCAGCGAGCTCCTCTCCCGAATCCAGAAGTACAGGTGTTCCTCTCCCCATGAGCGATGAAAACCTCCCCCAAAAATATCTGTCCGGGAGGAAGATAAAAATACCTCCGGTGAGTCCCTCGCCTGAGCTTCTCCCCTGGTTTTTGCTGCTCGTGCTTTGGTTGTTGATTTTGGTTTTTTGTTTAGTTATCAACAAAATGGGTTTATATATATACATATATATATATATTTATTTATTTATACGAGCATCTTCGCACGGGCTACCGCCCGTGCTCGATGCTCTCCGCATCGACAGTACCCCAGCAACGACGGTACCTCCGCCTAAACGCGCATGCTCTAAGACGATGGGTCAATTGACAGTGCATGGGTAGCCCCCGTGCCCCGCACGACAGTACCCCTGCCTCGACAGTGTCCCGACGCGACGTCGCTCCCTCCGCTCGCGAACCCCCGTGCCCGGTGCTCTCTCCCGTCCCGATTTAGTCGTGTGCACGGGGGTTCGCGAGCGGAGGGAGCGACGTCGCGTCGGGACACTGTCGAGGCAGGGGTACTGTCGTGCGGGGCACGGGGGCTACCCATGCACTGTCAATTGACCCATCGTCTTAGAGCATGCGCGTTTAGGCGGAGGTACCGTCGTTGCTGGGGTACTGTCGATGCGGAGAGCATCGAGCACGGGCGGTAGCCCGTGCGAAGATGCTCGTATCCTAGAGAAGACAATGAAAAAAAAGACCATGTTATTAATTATTGTATGTAGAATAACTCGACGATGAAAAAAAAGATCATGTTATCATGTTGAATGTGATAAAGTATGCGATATGCAACAGTTTTCTGCTATAGCACCTCATGTTGAATATGCCATGTGCCCGGAGCATATTAGTATATCAGTTATTTCTGTTATATATAAGAGAAGCCCTCATTTATCATAAAACGATAGTTATTTAATAAATTTCATGCCTAAATTGCATAACATGAGTAGACAATTTTAGATAAAATAAAATAATAAAATAAAACTAAATATAGATAATAAAAGAAAAGAAGAAATAGAATATATAATAAAAAGTAAAATGAAGAGAAAATTGGGGGTGATATGCCAAAATGATATCACCTCTCTGCATTTTATATGGCAGGAGTAATGACTTCACCGGTCAGATATTATGCAGAAGAGATCGACTCGTCCAATTTCTAATGGTTCAATCGAGCTGCGAAACAAACAACTCTGTATAGAATAATTATATGTCTCATCATGAATCAAATAGATGGTGCAACTTAATTTAAGAGTAATCATAATCAAAGCGAGATATTCCATTAAAGTGTTACAAAAAATGCAACTTAATTATGCTACTGGAAGTGTTACTTGATCAATTCAAGAGTCAAATAGATGGTGCCGGTGGAGTGGGAATAGCTGGCAATGTACTACTTGCATTATTTCATATTAACTATAACAATACATATAAATATAACTATATCTAATTATATATATAGCTTCAGGTCAAAAAAAAAATGTTGTCAAAATTATACAGTCAATCCAATATCATTGTGGCAATTGACCAAACAACTTGTATGCATCATTGTGGCAATTGACCAAAGCTCTTGTATGCATCAAAATGTTATTGACCAAATATATGCAGCTTCACCAACAGAGGATGAAACCTTCTATTCAGCCTTCCTAGAAGATGGTCTCTCATGCTGTCCTTCAATGCTCGTGCTTCATGCTCTGTTGCAGGAATCATAAAACTATTGCTAACATTTGCCAACAAATGTTGAGAAGCAGCCCCACCTGACATTCTTCTATGAAACAAAATTGTAAAATACAATATTCAGCATAATATATAGATTCTAAATTGAGTAACTGTGTTGTAACTTTCGTGTATATAGAAATGAAGTTGCTGTCAAATATCAGCAATGTCAAATAACATAAAAAATTTAGAAGCAAGCGATTTGATCTGATTTTAGAGTGGAATAAAGTAATATAAAATTAGCAAAAAAATAAACTACCAGTCCATCCCATATCAAATGTCTATAGCACCACTTGATCCAGAAATTTGTGGTTTAGCAAAAAGAGAAGATCGACCTCCCAGTTGAAGAAGAAGAAGCAGCAGCCATGATGTATATTGGCTGAGTGCAACTACACCACAAAAATGAATGAGGCCTGAAGCTTAGTGCACTTGAATATTAATAAAATTATGGTCATTTTCATGTTAAAAGCACGCGATGAGGCTAGAACACATGGGCTAAGTTCATGTAATAGATAATTGTATTTGCATTCTAAGTTCATGTAATTGCATTCATAAATTTAAACTGAATAAAAAAACATTTTAGTATACCTCGTCTGAACAATTAGGTATGCAACGAAGATGTACAATCAAAAAGTGGATTCCAGGAAGATCTAGCAAGTGTGGGCTGGCTTTCGTGTAATAAACCTCGCTGTTTTGAAATGCAAATAGATTTGCAAAATTCAATAACTAAAAAGACTATAAAATTTACAGAGAAGTAATACGAAAAAGTTAAATTACATACCAGTGAGTCCATGTTTATCAAGTTTTTCATATATTTGCGACATATCGTATGACTTTGGTATGAGGAATGTGTTCGACCTCGAAAATTCATGAAAGACAAAATTCCATTGCTCAACACCTGATAGTTCCCGAGGCACGGCGCGTATGACTATTCGAATACCATGATAGTTATATTTAGACTTAGTCGTTGTATGCCACGATGTGGGTGGTAATTGCCCATCTGGATCTCTATATACATCTTCAAATTCTGCTAGAGTGTCAAGAGCAGCAATAATAAACTGGAGAGGAGGATTTCTAAACTGTGGCGGCATACCTGAAAAAATGTAATTCTTGTGTTATTCTGCACAAAGAATATAAATGTTGAACAATAAATTTATTGTAAATCGTAGGAAAAAAGGAAGAAAAATATATAGTAATTATTAGTAAATAGATAATAAAGTGACAATTAGATCACACACCAATGATTCCATATTTATGGAGTCGTTCATATAATTTTGTTATATCAGACAATTTTGGGATGAGGTTCCTTTTGGATCTGAGATATTCGCGGTAAACATACATCCATTGTTCAAGACCTGTACGAACAGAAGAATCGTTAACATGAGTAGAATAAATATAGTAACATGAGAAGCTAAATTGTTTACATACCAATTTGTCCGAATTTACGAAATCCCAGACTTTTTGAGAGTATGGTAGGATATCGCTTGATGACAGCACTATTAAATTCTTTAAGCATCCGCGTTTCATTGTTTAATCGTTCTGTCAAATTGAAATTAACTCGATGTGGTCAGATTGAATAATAAATAAAAGATTGTAATGGTTGAGAATAGTAATAACAAAAAAACATATTAGTATAACTGAGAAATGATAGAGAAGAGCAGTATGAAGCTCACTTGAACTATGACTTTCGAAAGTAGGTCTTTAAAGACAACATTTTTTGTATAAATCCCATGATGTCCTGTGATAGTACCATTTTTCACCAAAACTTTTGTATTCGACGAAGATACTCCTCTAGATAAAGCAACATAAAGTTGTCCATGAGTAAAAACATGAGATGGCAAGTAGATCCCAACCTGCTTAATGGTTTGCCCTTGAGATTTGTTTATAGTTAAAGCAAAGCTTAAACGAATCGGAAACTGCTTGCGAGTTAGTTCAAAAGGCATTTTCAGATCTTCAGCATTTTTGAGTGGTATACGGGGAAGAAATACTGCATTGCCTTTATGTTGTCCCGTAAGTATTTCTGTTTCAATAATATTTGCTGAAAATTGACGACATAATAGTCGTGAACCATTGCAAAGTCCGATTCGAGGATTTAAATTCCGCAAAAGTATAACAGGGGCACCCTTTTTCAAAGAAAGCTTGTGTGGTGGAAGATTGCCCGGTGAGATACTATTTAAAAACTCTTGAGGATATAAGTTGTATCTATCATCGTGAACAGAGTCAAATGAATAGTACGTCACTTCATCTCCAGGGAATACTTTGAGGCATTTTTCATTAAGTGCGGTGACATCTTCATTTAACGGAGTTAGTAATGCCCTGTTTTCCCAGTAATCTGAGTTGCTCATGTGCAATGTAATATCGGAGAATATGTTGTTGATGAGTACATTTATTGAATTTTCGCCTTCCCATGGAATAAGCATTGAATCTGGAACACGGATCATATCATTATCGAGTGTAGGTTCATCACCATTTCCTACTCGAAGCAAGAACTCTGAGAAACGTTGATCTGTCGAAGCACGCATATTTTCAGTTAAAGAAAGTACTTTAACAACCGACCACAAAGGTGATTCAACTATGCTGGAATTTATGATTTGTGCCATTGATCCGTTAATTACAACTGGTGGAACTTGACGAAAATCCCCTCCCATGATTACAACTTTACCACCGAAAGGCTGGTTTACGGCAAGGACATCTCGCAATGATCGATCAACAGCCTCAAAAACATGTTTGTGTGACATTGGCGCCTCATCCCATAGAATAGCAGAGCATTGATGCAAAAGTTTTTGTATATCAGATTGTTTGCCAAACTTGCAGAAGGACCCAGGTTCCAACGGAATTGGAATTTTGAATTTTAAATGTGCTGTGCTTCCACCTGGAAGGAGAGTTGCAGCAATTCCTGATGATGCCGTTGCCAGCACAATATGCCCAGCTTGTCGTAAATGAGCAAGTATAACTTTGTATAGAAATGTTTTCCCAGTGCCACCAGGGCCATCTATGAAAAAAACAGCACTTTGTCGATGTGTAATAGTTTCAACAATAGTGTGGAAGATATAACTTTGGGCAGCATTTAAAGACGAAACCGAGTTCAAATCAGCATGTGAAATAGGTATCGAAAGTTCATCTTCAATTAGGCTGGAGAAGGTACTTATGTTTGCAAAGATTGCAGATATTTGAGGGATATCAAACTGTGTAATGCTTTTGTTATGCTGTTGAAGAGTGTAATCTATTTCGTGTAACAACCTATTCAACACATATAAACCACTGATAGAATTAGACATAACATAATCTTCGCTCATTGCAGTGTAATTGTCGTCCCATAATTGTCTAACTTCTGTAGGGGTACAATATAACAAAATTGTAGTAAATAAAGTTCGTAGTGCCGACGGCATCTGAAATTCTCTAGCCTCACGCATACAGTTATGCAGACTGTTGTCTCGTTCCAGTAGACCATAATGTTCGGCAGCTTCTTTAAATGTTGGATAAATAGTTGTACCAACTGTCATTAGATGCTCAAAAGATTTGGGCCCTGCAATATGATTTAAAAGTAAGCGCAAATAAAATCTCTCGCCTTCTGAAGGATGCACAGAGTAAATGCGGCCAATAACTTTCTGACGTCGTCTTCTTTTAATCCAAGTTCTAGAAGTCAAATTCCACGTATAGTGCTTAGGGAATTCGCTGTATAAATAATTGTGTGGTTCCTGTTGGCCATTGTAAACATTGAAAAATTCAGTTAACATTGTTCTGGAATTCCGTTCATTTGCTAAAACATTGTGCACCAAGTCAGTAACGCGGAATTGAACTTGATGCTTATTAGGCAAGTGTATCTGCAAACGAATAACTGAAGGATATGTTTGGTACATAGTAAATTTGAATATCTTCCAAAACGCTTCTTGCGGGCATATCCATCGGCCATTTACGAATTCAGATACTTCATTCTGAGTTCGAAGAGGTTGAACTTGGAATGCAATAGCATCAAGACCTTTGTGAATGTATTTATATAAATATTTTATACTCTTAATACTGCTGCAAATCTCAACATTAATATGACAATCATATTTTAACAAAAGCCATGGATTATAAGGAACAACCCATCGATTGTCAACAACAAAATCCTGAGCACGCGGTAGTGGAAAAGATCTTCCATCATTACGGCGTTGATAGATTGGGTAAGAGTCCGCTCCTTGCAAGGTAGTTTCTGAAAAGTTTTTTGGGTAACCTTTTTTGCAAGCACCATGCTTCATGCAGGGAGCATGAGGGTTTACATGTGCGCACGGGCCATGAATCATATGGTGAACAACAGCATTGTATAATTCAGGTTCACTTTCCACATGAGGAAGCTCAGCTCTAACAATTTTATCATAATCATCCGGAGTATTCATTTTATCACGCGCATCAAAAATAATCAGCATATGAACATGCGGCAATCCTCTTTTTTGGAATTCAATTACATGAACATGGCTAATTGTTTGGCCCAAGATATGTTTATGAAAAATATCTTTCTTTAATTTCTCATATCTAGCATGAAATATTCGAGTAACTAAATCAGGACGATCTTGTGCTGTTTGCCCTGGATAAAGTGCCTCTGTGATCTCCGGCCAAGAAGGGTTGCACGTCATTGTTAAAAATATATCGGGTCTACCATAACGCTGGACAACCGCCATTGCGTCTTGGTAACGCTGGTACATGTCGCGTGGACTTCCGATAAAAGATGATGGCAGTATGACCCGATGACCAATATTTGCTGCAAAAGAATCACATATTAGAAGAGTTTGAAATTTTAAGTAGTTTATTATCGAAATCCTATCACTTTTCCTGAAAATATACATACCTCCACTATTTTCCCCAGCATTAAGACAATCTTGCAAGCCGACGTACAATTCAGCCCGAATATTTTTTTGATTATTTTTTATCCACCGCAATTTTTGAGTTTCAATTTTAACGTAGTTGTCAACAACATATTGTTGCAGCAGACGACAGCCGTGCAACGGTAACGATAAATTTGGTTGACGATCCTGTAGTAAAATGAATATACTAAATTAAATATAGTTTCAATGTAAGCAGTAAATTTGCGCATCAGGAATATTTTGTTTAGAACCTGGAGTATGTATGAGTAGTAGTCGCAGCAGCTGACGCGACGATTATTAAGTCCTTTATATTCAGCCAACCAACCATATGTCCCATATGGGTGTAGCAGCGGATCATAATAACCAGTATATTCTTGAACAGTGACAAAATCCCCTTCATTTGTTTCAACAATTATGCTTCGTTCGTCGGATTCAAAGTACTCTTCAGCGCCAACAATTATAGCAGCCACCTGTGATGCAGTCGGTAATGTATACTGTTGGTGAGCAGCAGGTCTTTCTTTGATTAACAATCTACAACTGTTAACATCTTGTCGCTGAGCTAATCGCCGAAACATTAATACAAATGGATTACATGCATCTAAAATTGCGGTTATTTTTTCAATTAACGCACGGTCCAACTCTGTGTTTTCGCGCAGGCGATGATCTATCTCATGTTCTGTATCATATATATAGAGTTGCAGGTATCTAGGTCTTGTGTTTGCGCCGGGGAAGAGAGACCCAATTCGGTGATATATTGCTCCATGAGCTCGAAATGTATAAATGGCGTGTTGATCCGATGCTAATGTTTGATCCAGTTTAACACCCATGGAAGTAAAAGAGAACACATGATTATATGAACGTATATATCGCTTAAAATGACGGCTTTCAATAGAATCACCGGTGAATATATTGTAGAGCTCAGGCGGAGCAGGTATAGTTGGAATTTGCACCCTTCCATTGTTGCAACACATCGTTGACGTTTCACCATCAAATAATTTAGCACGACAATATAAACAAAAATGAGGTTGTTGTAATTGTAAGTAAACAATTTGCTGCATGGTATTTGATATCCGAGCAACGTTGCGGTTTCTAGAGTGATGATTTATAGAAGGAATATTGTCATCAGTGCTGCTATCTTCTGAGCTTTCATGTTGCTGAACAGGGTCTACTGGATGGCCATTGCAAATAACAGCAAAGTTACGTATAAGAGCAGGAATTAGACATTTTTGCATGCACTGCTTCAGCAAGAACTAACCTTGGACGTCGGAGCGAAGTAGTATATTTTCTGACGGTAGTCGTGTTGCATTTTCATGTATGTTTAAGTGCGAAGACATTGGGGGGACATTACGGTCAGCCAAAGATGCAGTAATTGGAGGACGTGCGGATGATTCTCCAACCTCAAGTGTTCTCAGAACATGAGCAGACGTTGAGAATGGTATGGGTGTTAATGTATATCTATGCACAACACCATTTTCTGACGGCAGTCGTGTTGCATTTTCATGCATGTTTAAGTGCAAAGACATTGGGGGGACATTACAGTCAAACGGTGGTGCAGTAATTGGAAGACGGGCGGATGATTCTCCAAGCTCAGGTGTTCTCAGAACATGAGACGACGTTGAGAATGGTATGGTTGTTAATGTATATCTATGCACAACACCATTTTCTGCAGTTGTTACTGAAAAAATAGAACACGATTTACGTGTTCTGTTATGTAACAACATTAACAATAGAGAGGTGGAAGACCCAAAGTAAATCACGCTCTTACCCCATGTATTAAACTGTGCAGGGCTGTTGTTAGATGGCGGCGCAGGTTCGATAGCGGGACGCGGTCGTTCCGTCATTTCTGCTCTACTTTGTTGTGAAAGCTCTCGATATAAAGTTTGCTGAGCATCAAACTGTGGTCCTGTCATACATACATTTCACCTTGAAGCAAAATATTGATGTTCATCTGTTTTAGGTGTTGGCCTTGTTTTTTTGTAGGTCGAACATGAGCAAATAGTGTCATGCGATATTTCACTAAGGTGTACATATTTTGTGTCACGCAATGGAAAAGAAAAACAAACCTCATAGAAAATCATGCTCTTACCCCATGTCACATTTAAGTGTGCAGGGGTATGGGTAGATGTTTCAACTACAGTAATCTCACTATGGGGGCAATTGGTCGGCTATCGCAGGTTCTAATGTAAAAATCCAATAAAGTTGACGTATTGTGCTATAAAGTTGCATTTGAAACAGAG
Organism: Dactylorhiza incarnata; assembly: GCA_033032865.1. Lineage (NCBI taxonomy): Eukaryota > Viridiplantae > Streptophyta > Magnoliopsida > Asparagales > Orchidaceae > Dactylorhiza > Dactylorhiza incarnata. Next base: position 1,061,015 of record JAWHQI010000403.1, on the reverse strand, counting down.
AAGCGAAATATCCAAAGAAAATCGCGCTCTTACCGCATGGCATATGGAAGTGTGCATGGCTATTCGTAGGTGCTGCAGCTGCAGTATTTTCACTATAGGGTGCAGCAGCCGGTTGTACTTCGGAGTCTTGATTCTGGAATCGTCGCCTTTGTTGCAGCAATTGTTCGCGACGTCTTCGAGCAGCATTACGCCCCATTTCTCTTTGGTGCGCCCGTTGTGCTTCTGACATTTCAGCTCGCCTAACTCTTTGACGTGATCGATTATAAGCTCGATGTGCTTCACGTTCTTGTTCTGTCATGTGCGCTCGTCTCTGCTGTGAACGCTCTCGATTTGAAGCTCGCTGCGCAGCGCGCTGTGCTTCTGTCATTTGTGCATTTCTCCTTGATGCAAAAGTTTGGTTATATATACGTTGTGCTGCACGCTGATCAGCTGTCATGGATGTTTCTCTTATTCTTTTTCTAGGCCGAACATGAGGATGAATAATGTTATCTGATCGTTGCTCGACAGACTCTACTTGCATTGCAAATAGAAAACTGCGTGATAGTCAGAACAATGGAGAAAAAAACAAATTGTAAGCATATCATGGAAACAATACGATAACATTCACGCAAAATGGCAGAATCAAGCTAATAAATGAATGCAAGCAGAAACGTTGATCAACTGTTAAATTGCACCAATAAATACAGGGAAAGGAAGATGATGGTCCCTGACAGTAGCCCAGAAACTTAGGAGCAAAATCCAGGGCAGCGGTAATCGCATCACGAATGAAATAAACACAGGGAAATTAGCTAAGGGTATGCAAAACATGGTGAGCCATGTTCAAGCAATATATTATTGGTGCAACTATGATGAATTGAAACTACTATAAAACTACTATGGTGCATTATTTGTGCAACTAAGCTAATGTATTATTTGCGCAACTAATGGAGCAGGAACCCCCACATGCATTAATGAACAATGGAAGAGATGCAAAACATCTAAAAGCAGAAAAACTAAGTAGGAACCCCTACATGTTTGGTCATTGCTTACAATGACCCCTATATTGCTTCTGCTTTCAATTCTCCATTCTCTCCTTCCAAGGAAGTTTCATTATATATGACACTACCATGCAAGTTATTAACAGACGCACATGCAATATTTTTTGTGAAATTAATCAAACGCATGGCGTGCATACAAAAGTAGGTCGACAATAGCACATGCAATAATTTCTGTGAGCTTAAGCTTTTTGATAAATTTCTGTGAGCTTAAGCTTTTTGATAAATTTCTATGGGTTAATAAAGCACACTAATTGAAAAATGAAAAAACTAATTGAACAATTAGACAATTTAGATTCAAACTAAATTTTACACTAATTTCTGTGAAACTAATCAAACGCATGGCGTGCATACAAAAGTAGATCGACAATAGCACATGCAATAATTTCTGTGAACTTAAGCTAATTGAACAATTAGATAATTTAGATTCAAACTAATTGAAAATTTTAGACTAATTAGACAACAGCAGAGTAGAACCAATGTAATCGAAATAAAAACAATTTGAGCTGATTTTAGAGTGGAGTAATGGATTACGTAAGTAGAAAACAAAGGACAATGCCGAATGCTGGAAGCAGAAACCTGGAACAATGGATCACCTGAGTCGAATGGAGGGCGGTGCTGCAGCAGAATCGGCAGAGGCAAACCTAAGTGAGGGCAAGAAATGGAGGAATTTGAGTTACAGAACGATGCAATGGAGGCGAGATGATCGGGAAAAACGAAACCCAACGATCGAAATTAAACCACGCACCGGCGAGAAGAACCTAGGGCACCAGCGGAGCGTTTGCGATGACCGGCGAGAAGAGACCTAGAGACGGGAGGAGCGATGCGGTTGCGATGACCGGCGAGAGGAGACCAAGCGCACTGGAGGATTGCCGGCCATTGCAGAGTTTTCGATCTTTATATACAAAACGAAAATATCTTTATATACCTAAATGTGGAGGATTGCCGGCGGGGGAGGGGTACTGGAGGCCGATGCTTTCGAAGAAGAAGTTGAACTCATTGACGGCGTGGTAGGCATGGAAGCCATGAACGAAAGTCGGAGGGAGTGGCGTCGTGGAAGGCGATCCGGGAGACGAAGCTGCGGAGGGATACGGGGGAGTACTCAGCGAGGCGAAGGGGATTTGGTCGGCGAGACGAAGGATAGGGCTCAGCGAGGCGCAGGGGAGGGCTCGGCGAGGGCGCGGCGAGAAGAACCCCTAGGGCACGGGGGGAAGAAATGAATGGCGTGTTACGCAATCTTGATTTTAAAGCAATCAATCCTTTTACTGCCACGGACATGGAGAACTGTAGACAGCTATAAATATCCATCTCTCCTCTCTCTCTCTTCCGCTATTCTTTATTTGCGACTCACGAAAGCGCTACTGTAGAAAGAGGAAATATCTTTATATATATGTATCTATAAATGGATTACATGCATCTAAAATTGCGGTTATTTTTTCAATTAACGCACGGTCCAACTCTGTGTTTTCGCGCAGGCGATGATCTATCTCATGTTCTGTATCATATATATAGAGTTGCAGGTATCTAGGTCTTGTGTTTGCGCCGGGGAAGAGAGACCCAATTCGGTGATATATTGCTCCATGAGCTCGAAATGTATAAATGGCGTGTTGATCCGATGCTAATGTTTGATCCAGTTTAACACCCATGGAAGTAAAAGAGAACACATGATTATATGAACGTATATATCGCTTAAAATGACGGCTTTCAATAGAATCACCGGTGAATATATTGTAGAGCTCAGGCGGAGCAGGTATAGTTGGAATTTGCACCCTTCCATTGTTGCAACACATCGTTGACGTTTCACCATCAAATAATTTAGCACGACAATATAAACAAAAATGAGGTTGTTGTAATTGTAAGTAAACAATTTGCTGCATGGTATTTGATATCCGAGCAACGTTGCGGTTTCTAGAGTGATGATTTATAGAAGGAATATTGTCATCAGTGCTGCTATCTTCTGAGCTTTCATGTTGCTGAACAGGGTCTACTGGATGGCCATTGCAAATAACAGCAAAGTTACGTATAAGAGCAGGAATTAGACATTTTTGCATGCACTGCTTCAGCAAGAACTAACCTTGGACGTCGGAGCGAAGTAGTATATTTTCTGACGGTAGTCGTGTTGCATTTTCATGTATGTTTAAGTGCGAAGACATTGGGGGGACATTACGGTCAGCCAAAGATGCAGTAATTGGAGGACGTGCGGATGATTCTCCAACCTCAAGTGTTCTCAGAACATGAGCAGACGTTGAGAATGGTATGGGTGTTAATGTATATCTATGCACAACACCATTTTCTGACGGCAGTCGTGTTGCATTTTCATGCATGTTTAAGTGCAAAGACATTGGGGGGACATTACAGTCAAACGGTGGTGCAGTAATTGGAAGACGGGCGGATGATTCTCCAAGCTCAGGTGTTCTCAGAACATGAGACGACGTTGAGAATGGTATGGTTGTTAATGTATATCTATGCACAACACCATTTTCTGCAGTTGTTACTGAAAAAATAGAACACGATTTACGTGTTCTGTTATGTAACAACATTAACAATAGAGAGGTGGAAGACCCAAAGTAAATCACGCTCTTACCCCATGTATTAAACTGTGCAGGGCTGTTGTTAGATGGCGGCGCAGGTTCGATAGCGGGACGCGGTCGTTCCGTCATTTCTGCTCTACTTTGTTGTGAAAGCTCTCGATATAAAGTTTGCTGAGCATCAAACTGTGGTCCTGTCATACATACATTTCACCTTGAAGCAAAATATTGATGTTCATCTGTTTTAGGTGTTGGCCTTGTTTTTTTGTAGGTCGAACATGAGCAAATAGTGTCATGCGATATTTCACTAAGGTGTACATATTTTGTGTCACGCAATGGAAAAGAAAAACAAACCTCATAGAAAATCATGCTCTTACCCCATGTCACATTTAAGTGTGCAGGGGTATGGGTAGATGTTTCAACTACAGTAATCTCACTATGGGGGCAATTGGTCGGCTATCGCAGGTTCTAATGTAAAAATCCAATAAAGTTGACGTATTGTGCTATAAAGTTGCATTTGAAACAGAGAAGCGAAATATCCAAAGAAAATCGCGCTCTTACCGCATGGCATATGGAAGTGTGCATGGCTATTCGTAGGTGCTGCAGCTGCAGTATTTTCACTATAGGGTGCAGCAGCCGGTTGTACTTCGGAGTCTTGATTCTGGAATCGTCGCCTTTGTTGCAGCAATTGTTCGCGACGTCTTCGAGCAGCATTACGCCCCATTTCTCTTTGGTGCGCCCGTTGTGCTTCTGACATTTCAGCTCGCCTAACTCTTTGACGTGATCGATTATAAGCTCGATGTGCTTCACGTTCTTGTTCTGTCATGTGCGCTCGTCTCTGCTGTGAACGCTCTCGATTTGAAGCTCGCTGCGCAGCGCGCTGTGCTTCTGTCATTTGTGCATTTCTCCTTGATGCAAAAGTTTGGTTATATATACGTTGTGCTGCACGCTGATCAGCTGTCATGGATGTTTCTCTTATTCTTTTTCTAGGCCGAACATGAGGATGAATAATGTTATCTGATCGTTGCTCGACAGACTCTACTTGCATTGCAAATAGAAAACTGCGTGATAGTCAGAACAATGGAGAAAAAAACAAATTGTAAGCATATCATGGAAACAATACGATAACATTCACGCAAAATGGCAGAATCAAGCTAATAAATGAATGCAAGCAGAAACGTTGATCAACTGTTAAATTGCACCAATAAATACAGGGAAAGGAAGATGATGGTCCCTGACAGTAGCCCAGAAACTTAGGAGCAAAATCCAGGGCAGCGGTAATCGCATCACGAATGAAATAAACACAGGGAAATTAGCTAAGGGTATGCAAAACATGGTGAGCCATGTTCAAGCAATATATTATTGGTGCAACTATGATGAATTGAAACTACTATAAAACTACTATGGTGCATTATTTGTGCAACTAAGCTAATGTATTATTTGCGCAACTAATGGAGCAGGAACCCCCACATGCATTAATGAACAATGGAAGAGATGCAAAACATCTAAAAGCAGAAAAACTAAGTAGGAACCCCTACATGTTTGGTCATTGCTTACAATGACCCCTATATTGCTTCTGCTTTCAATTCTCCATTCTCTCCTTCCAAGGAAGTTTCATTATATATGACACTACCATGCAAGTTATTAACAGACGCACATGCAATATTTTTTGTGAAATTAATCAAACGCATGGCGTGCATACAAAAGTAGGTCGACAATAGCACATGCAATAATTTCTGTGAGCTTAAGCTTTTTGATAAATTTCTGTGAGCTTAAGCTTTTTGATAAATTTCTATGGGTTAATAAAGCACACTAATTGAAAAATGAAAAAACTAATTGAACAATTAGACAATTTAGATTCAAACTAAATTTTACACTAATTTCTGTGAAACTAATCAAACGCATGGCGTGCATACAAAAGTAGATCGACAATAGCACATGCAATAATTTCTGTGAACTTAAGCTAATTGAACAATTAGATAATTTAGATTCAAACTAATTGAAAATTTTAGACTAATTAGACAACAGCAGAGTAGAACCAATGTAATCGAAATAAAAACAATTTGAGCTGATTTTAGAGTGGAGTAATGGATTACGTAAGTAGAAAACAAAGGACAATGCCGAATGCTGGAAGCAGAAACCTGGAACAATGGATCACCTGAGTCGAATGGAGGGCGGTGCTGCAGCAGAATCGGCAGAGGCAAACCTAAGTGAGGGCAAGAAATGGAGGAATTTGAGTTACAGAACGATGCAATGGAGGCGAGATGATCGGGAAAAACGAAACCCAACGATCGAAATTAAACCACGCACCGGCGAGAAGAACCTAGGGCACCAGCGGAGCGTTTGCGATGACCGGCGAGAAGAGACCTAGAGACGGGAGGAGCGATGCGGTTGCGATGACCGGCGAGAGGAGACCAAGCGCACTGGAGGATTGCCGGCCATTGCAGAGTTTTCGATCTTTATATACAAAACGAAAATATCTTTATATACCTAAATGTGGAGGATTGCCGGCGGGGGAGGGGTACTGGAGGCCGATGCTTTCGAAGAAGAAGTTGAACTCATTGACGGCGTGGTAGGCATGGAAGCCATGAACGAAAGTCGGAGGGAGTGGCGTCGTGGAAGGCGATCCGGGAGACGAAGCTGCGGAGGGATACGGGGGAGTACTCAGCGAGGCGAAGGGGATTTGGTCGGCGAGACGAAGGATAGGGCTCAGCGAGGCGCAGGGGAGGGCTCGGCGAGGGCGCGGCGAGAAGAACCCCTAGGGCACGGGGGGAAGAAATGAATGGCGTGTTACGCAATCTTGATTTTAAAGCAATCAATCCTTTTACTGCCACGGACATGGAGAACTGTAGACAGCTATAAATATCCATCTCTCCTCTCTCTCTCTTCCGCTATTCTTTATTTGCGACTCACGAAAGCGCTACTGTAGAAAGAGGAAATATCTTTATATATATGTATAGATATTTGAAAACATTTATATACATATTCATAACTACCAGAATAAGCACAAAAAGTACGCGGAGGGCGTCATTGTGTTCGTGTCAACCATACGAAGCTAACGAAATTATCAGAAGTTGTTTCAGAGTTTGTTCACTCATAACTATTTACTCAAATCAGTGCATAGCTCTAGATAACTCTTTTTGACTAACTTCTTCGAATCTCATCGGATTTGGACGAAACGAATTGCATTGCGTTAGAATTCATCACATGAGTCTGATGCAACTGACTAGGGTGAAATTGGGGCTCGTTTACCCAATATTCTAAAATGGCGTTGTTGCGGCGCTCGATATTTCTCAAAATAGTCGTTTTATCCAAATGACTTCAGATTGGAACGAAACGAATTCCGTTGCACTCGTATTGACTATACGAGTCTAACGCAACTGACGGAAGTCGATTCGGAGCACGTATGCTCCATATTCAAAAATCGCGTCGTCGTGACGCGCTACGATACTTAAAATAGTCATATTCTACATATGACCTCGGATCGAAACGAAACGAGTTCTGTTGCACTCGTATCAACTATACGAGCCTAACGCAACTGACGGAAGTCGAATCGGAGCACGTATGCTCACTATACAAAATAACGTAGTCGTGACGCGCTACTATACTCAAAATGGTCACTTCTCTAAATGACCATCATTTTTGTGGCGAAGGTCGGGCCGTGGTTGTTCTGTGACCAAGCCTAAGCTCTTCCAAGGGTTCAACCAAACCGGCTAGACCCCTTTTTAAAATTGGGATGTTACAAACCAATAAAACAAAGAAAATTTTCGTCCCTGAAAATACGAGTGGGTCATGGGGATTTAAAACGGGACGTACTATAGACCACTAGAGGTGTTGAATGATCCCAAATTTTAAGGGTCTCTAGGTTTGGTTTTACCTAACGAGCTGTGTTGATGGCTCCTGTCATGTAATATACAAGTAGCTAAAGTAAGCTACGAGGTAGCTTGAGCGATTCAAATTGATCTAATCGTGAGAAACCAGAAACCCTTCATCACTCGATACCCCTCCCGTGAACCGAGCTTTACGGGAGACGAAGGCAACTCAACACCTTCCAGGATTTGCATATCTGAAACGCAAAATTTATGAGTTGTGTCCGAAAGGCATATAGTAAAAATCCATCAACATATAGCTAGTTCTCTTACGAGGCTACGTGTCAGTGGAATATATAAAAGTTATAACTTGCATAAGCTTTTGTAAATCCCATCAATATATAACCGACTCCCATACGAAGGTTATATGTTGGTGGAGCAGATGAAAATTGTAAATAAGTGGAGTAAATTCATGAACATATAACCAACTCCCATACGAAGGTTATATGTTAATGGTACACATGAAATTGCAAATAAGCAATACAAATCCATAAACATATAATCAACTCCCATACGAAGGTTATATGTTAGGGGAATATGCAGATATGTATGTTTCGATGCATATGCAAGCCATGCATAACGAGTACTCACGACTCAATCACAACACACAATGTTGAAACAGTTTGACCATTTTTCTTTCCAGCAGGGTTGCGACCCCCGCGGGCCTCACCGATGTGGCCGTCGGTCACAGTGGCCGGTCCTGCCACTTCTGGGTGTGGACGTACCGCACTACCCAGTCCCTAATGTACAACCCAGTGTGCTCCTGGATGTGAGCATCATCCGTCGATTACAAAGTTCGGCTATCCTGCGGAGGGACCCTTCGGGGAAATAATTAATAACCTCCCGGGGTTCACACTCTCCCTAGTGCCTCATGAGTTGTCAACCTTCCCATTCCTGTATGAACTGTCCTTGGGCATGACTGACCTGCCACGGTAATCACATATAATATTTTACCAATTTGCTCTTATGTTGTCATATTTTGACCGCTTCTTTTTGCAGGGTAGCGAACCCCGCAGGCCTCACCGATGTGGCCGTCGGTGACAGTGGCCGGTCCTGCCACTTCTGGGTGTGGATGTACCGCACTACCCAGGCCCCAACGTATAACCCCGTGTACCCTCGGACGTAGGAGACATCCGACAATAACTGAATTTGGCCAACCAGCGGAGGGACCCAACGGGGCATATAAGATACAACCGAGCTCCCGAGGTGCACACCTCCCTGTCGCCTAGAGTCGTCAACCTTCCCGCACCGGTACGTACGGTCTACGGGCATGACCGACCCGCCACTTTTCCCAATGCAAGCAAGCAATAAAATAGGTAACCATCACCTTCGGGTCCTCAGTGGCTTAACCTTTTTAACGAGGCTCCCCGGCTGGTTGAGTATGCAAACATCGCAAGTCCCGTGAATGCTAACATTGTACTTTTAGGATGGTTTGTATACAAGCTTTTATAAATTTGCCACAAATTTACTTCAATCCAGCACGTCGTCTTAGTAATCATTTCCTGAAATATTAACGTTATTGAAAAGACTAACATTTTATCATAGTTCTTTTACGATTGCACGACTTTATTTTCAACAGATCGTCAAATTGATCAAGTCAAAGCATACTTCATATTTGCAATCGTTAGAGCAATGCGCAAAATTTCATTTAATTAACTTACCTTAAATGAAATTTTGAAAACGATAATTTTAATCCCAATAAAACAAAGAGGCTTAAACCTGGGATTAGAAATTAGTAATAAAATCCTCATATTGCACACAAAATTTGATTAGTTTACCTCGAATGAAATTTTGAAAACGAGTATTTAATCTTAATAAAACAAAGAGGCTTAAACCCAGAGTTCAAAATTTGAAATGATCATTTGTAGGGTTTAAAGAGAGTGTTTTATGGGAATAAGATAGATGATTGCTCGAGATCAGATGTAGTAAAAGACATTTAAGTGTCGATCTGAGTCATAAAAAAAACATTTTGCATGACTAAAACTGAATTTGATAAATTCGAGTGAAAATGTTCATATATATGCCAAGTTTGTTGCCAACTTTTACCTTTTAGGTCCACCACCGCTTCCGCTGCAGTGGTTCGTCCCGAACCACGCTACATCGATTAGCGGAGCAATAAGTGTTTCTGTGATCATGAATAGGTCGAAAGATCGGTTACGCTCTGATCCATTTGTAAGACCCCCCCCCCTCCAAAATCGACGGTCCGACCGGGGGATCTTATCGCACACCACCCTTTAGCACGACGCCGAAGCGACCCCGAAGGGTGAAGGCACTAGCTTCTCCAACCCTTTTTCCTTGAACACTCCGATGTCACGCCTAGGGGTGGTGTTAAGCGAAAGTCACTACACACCAACAGAGTAAGGAAGCAGTATTTTAGCGGAAGACATTATTAAAGAGTGCGTTTTGTAACCCTTAGCGGAAGACATGGTTTATAGCGGAAGATTAAATATCACAGAAACCACAATTTCAAAACCTGTATGAATAATATCGATTTCGCCGCTGCATTAAATCCTATCCATCAAGGCTTCGTTGCCATTATATATATATACCCTGAGATAGGGCACAACAAAAAGGGAGATGCGACTTAATAACGTATACCGGAAGTAGCCTGCTCTGTGGCCTCCTCCACCCATGAGTGTTGTCCCTCATCTGCACCTGTCACTTGTGTTAAAGACAAGTTATTAGAACCACGAAGAGAATCCAACCTTACTAACAAACAAACATAATATAACATTTATAAGGGGGGATATCTGGACTCTTATTGGGCCGAGGCAGTCTTCCCGCGACCACCGCCTACGTACTCCGTATCATCCTGCATACGGCCTCAGACCCACGTAGTTCTATAAGTTTCGCACGGGTTGCCTTCCCAGACCATCCGTCGTGCGGGTTGCCGTAGAGTAAAACTCATCGGCCATCCGACTTTCTCCCCAGGCACATTTGATTCCCGTAGGAATTACTTCCTCGAAGGCAACATTTCATTCCCGTAGGAATTACTTCTCAAAGGCAACATTTCATTCCCGTAGGAACTACTTCTCAAAGGCAACATTTCATTCCCGTAGGAACTACTTCTCGAAGGCAACATTTCATTCCCGTAGGAACTACTTCTCAAAGGCAACATTTCATTCCCGTAGGAACTACTTCTCAAGAGCAACATTTCATTTCCGTAGGAACTACTTCTCAAAGGCAACATTTCATTCCCGTAGGAACTACTTCTCAAAGGCAACATTTCATTCCCGTAGGAACTACTTCTCAAAGGCAACATTTCATTCCCGTAGGAACTACTTCTCAAAGGCAACATTTCATTCCCGTAGGAACTACTTCTCGAAGGCAACATTTCATTCCCGTAGGAATTAATCTCTCGAAGGCAACATTTCATTCCCGTACGAATTAATCTCTCGAAGGCAACATTTCATTCCCGTGGGAATTATTTTTTGAAGGCAACATTTCATTCCCGTAGTTTGTAGAAGGAGAGGAGATGAACTCTTTATAATCTTAGCGTATCTCCATCCGAGAAGGTACCACTAATTTAACTCGGCTGGCAATCAAACCTAACTTGCCCACATAAGGCACAATTGTATTCGTGTAGGCTTCCGTTAATCCTTTGGATGGTCAGCTCTACTTTGATACGATAAACAAAACGTCGTCCCTGAACCCGACATGAAAAAGGGAGGGCCCAAGGACTCAAACTCAAATTCTCCAAAATGAACACTCTCAGTTTGGAGGCTTGCTTTCATCATTTATGTATGTATATATATATATATATATATATATATATATATATATATATATATATATATATATATGTTAATAGAGTATTTATAAGAGCCTTAAGGACTACGATCCTCCGCCTCAACTCAAGCGACTTTTAATGTCAGACATTTTTGCTCGTTGATTTCAGCAAGATTGAACCATTTGGACCATTGAGTTTCCACTCTTAACTCTATCTCCATATAAGATCAATAGTATAAATAAATTTGACCTTAATAATAATGGAGGGGAAGAAAGCATAGCAGCTATCTGAAATAAACCACCCAACCTCTCAAGTGGAGCCCCAAGATAGACCCTCTTATGTGAGATGTATACATACATGTATTTGTGTATATGTACATATATATATATATATTAGAACTTGCATAGAGTGAGAGAGAGATGTATGTAGCATTAGCAAATTTAATCCACTCCACCAACGTAATTTTAAGCCCAATTTATATATACCCCCAGCCTGTTCTCAGAAATCAGAAAGAAGGCTTATGGGTTCTCAGAAATTAGAGGAGGAAAGAAAGCCCTCCTTGATGAGTTTTGACTAGCTCCACTCCTCTCAAAATTCCTAAGTGAAACCCCAAAAAGCCCCGGTTTTAAACCATATTGATTATGTATATATATAAACTTGCACGATCAAAGAAGGAGATGAAGATGGGGGAGAGAGAGAGAAAGAGAGAGAGAGAGAGAGTAAGGGAGCGTAAGAGTGAGGAGTTGGGGGTACCATAGCCAGAGTGAATTATGAACCAATTCAAGCTAGCGATTACCCCAACTCACGGCCCTTCCATATTAGAGTTTTAGAAGAAAGCAACCTCCTCCATATAAATGAACCTTTAAACAAAACTTGGAGCAACATGATACAAAATATTCTTCCAATTATTACTGGACAGGTTTATGCCAACTTATAACCACCTCCTCCCAATTTAATAGGGGAATTCAAGGAATAAAATCATATTGGACACCCAAAAATAATAATCAATTTTTAGCAAAATGACGTTGGGTTAGAGAGTATCAAGCCAGGGAAACATAAGAGTGTAGAGGCGTTGTACCGGTGGACTGAGCTAGGCCGTCCACGGCGCACGACCATCAAATTTTCTAAATTTCATCTCAACTTCCTCATCTCAAGTTTTCAACACAAAAATAGTGAGAGGAAGAGAGAGAGAGAGAAGAAATGGGGGAGAGTGAGGGGGAGAGAAAGCAGATTTAATTTCAAACAACCAATTAAGCTTCATTTCTTAGACGGGAACTTGGATCCCAATCATAAACTCAAACCAAAGTTAGAAATTACTCCAAACTGAGAAGAAGAGAAACTCATGCCCTTATCTCGACGGGGCTTCCAAGTAGAGGAGGAGAGAGAGAGAGAGTTAACCTTCAAGTCAGTTTATTGGGATCTGACCATTCGAAACCTCCTCAATCGGAGAGGAGGAGATTGACATGATCCAACCTCAGTCCTCCATCCATCCCTAACTTGATTTCCCATAGCAGAACACCTCAACAACTTAGCATTGGTTATAATTTATCAAAATATAAATGGATATGAAGGTAATACACTTGTTTCGTTAGAGATTTGGGAGGGGGAGAGAAATAGACATTCATTTCTAGATTACCCCCTTCATCCACTTCCTTTCTCAATTTGCTGTGAACAAGAGAGAGAGAGAAAGAGAGAGAAAGGGGAGAGAGGGATGAAGGAGAGAGAAATAAACCATGCCAGCAATCGGCCACCATTTTCCTACTTAACAGAGTTTCCTAATTTACCCAACCTTAACCATCGTGGAGGCTGAGTTCAGAACCAGAAGGAGAGAAAATGAAATAAAATAAATCAATTGCACTGGTTTCCTGCGGAGCTGGCTTTCCTTGGTGAAACAGCCCAATAACCCCTCCATCGGGTATAGGATAGAGAGGGAGACAGAGTAGAATGGAGAGAGAGGGAAAAGGAAGCTCGACCTTACCATGCCCCGATTTCCTGCTCTTAGTCCTTTCTCCGACAGGACTTCGAAGAGGGGGAGGCGAAGAGGCGAGAGAGCGAAGCTCGATCTTACCATGACAGGTGAGGGAGGGGCGAGCTCTTTCCGTGTCCTCGAGATGAAGCACCTCCCTCCTTCTTATAGCCATGGCCGACCAACCCAATGCCCCCAGCGAGCTCCTCTCCCGAATCCAGAAGTACAGATGTTCCTCTCCCCATGAGCGATAAAAACTTCCCCCAAAAATATCTGTCCGGGAGGAAGATAAAAATACATCCGGTGAGTCCCTCGCCTGAGCTTCTCCCCTGGTTTTTGCTGCTCGTGCTTTGGTTGTTGATTTTGGTTTTTTGTTTAGTTATCAACAAAATGGGTTTATATATACATATATATATATTTATATATTTGAAAACATTTATATACATATTCATAACTACCAGAATAAGCACAAAAAGTACGCGGAGGGCGTCGTTGTGTTCGTGTCAACCATACGAAGCTAACGAAATTATCAGAAGTTGTTTCAGAGTTTGTTCACTCATAACTATTTACTCAAATCAGTGCATAGCTCTAGATAATTCTTTTTGACTAACTTCTTCGAATCTCATCGAATTTGGACGAAACGAATTGCATTGCGTTAGAATTCATCACATGAGTCTGATGCAACTGACTAGGGTGAAATTGGGGCTCGTTTACCCAATATTCTAAAATGGCGTTGTTGCGACGCTCGATATTACTCAAAATAGTCGTTTTCTCCAAATGACTTCAGATTGGAACGAAACGAATTCCGTTGCACTCGTATTGACTATACAAGTCTAACGCAACTGACGGAAGTCGATTCGGAGCACGTATGCTCCATATTCAAAAATCGCGTCGTCGTGACGCGCTACGATACTTAAAATAGTCATATTCTACATATGACCTCGGATCGAAACGAAACGAGTTTTGTTGCACTCGTATCAACTTTACGAGCCTAACGCAACTGACGGAAGTCGAATCGGGGCACGTATGCTCACTATACAAAATAGCGTAGTCGTGACGCGCTACTATACTCAAAATTGTCACTTCTATAAATGACCATCATTTTTGTGGCGAAGGTCGGGCCGTGGTTGTTCTGTGACCAAGCCTAAGCTCTTCCAAGGGTTCAACCAAACCGGCTAGACCCCTTTTTAAAATTGGGATGTTACAAACCAATAAAACAAAGAAAATTTTCGTCCCTGAAAATACGAGTGGGTCATGGGGATTTAAAACGGGACGTACTATAGACCACTAGAGGTGTCGAATGATCCCAAATTTTAAGGGTCTCTAGGTTTGGTTTTACCTAACGAGCTGTGTTGATGGCTCCTGTCATGTAATATACAAGTAGCTAAAGTAAGCTACGAGGTAGCTTGAGCGATTCAAATTGATCTAATCGTGAGAAACCAGAAACCCTTCATTACTCGATACCCCTCCCGTGAACCGAGCTTTACGGGAGACGAAGGCAACTCAACACCTTCCAGGATTTGCATATCTGAAACGCAAAATTTATGAGTTGTGTCCGAAAGACATATAGTAAAAATCCATCAACATATAGCTAGTTCTTTTACGAGGCTACGTGTCAGTGGAATATATAAAAGTTATAACTTGCATAAGCTTTTGTAAATCCCATCAATATATAACCGACTCCCATACGAAGGTTATATGTTGGTGGAACAGATGAAAATTGTAAATAAGTGGAGTAAATTCATGAACATATAACCAACTCCCATACGAAGGTTATATGTTAATGGTACACATGAAATTGCAAATAAGCAGTAAAAATCCATAAACATATAACCAACTCCCATACGAAGGTTATATGTTAGGGGAATATGCAGATATGTATGTTTCGATGCATATGCAAGTCATGCATAACGAGTACTCACGACTCAATCACAACACACAATGTTGAAACAGTTTGACCATTTTTCTTTCCAGCAGGGTTGCGACCCCCGCGGGCCTCACCGATGTGGCCGTCGGTCACAGTGGCCGGTCCTGCCACTTCTGGTTGTGGACATACCGCACTACCCAGGCCCTAATGTACAACCCAGTGTACTCCTGGATGTGAGCATCATCCGTCGATTACAAAGTTCGGCTATCCAGCGGAGGGACCCTTCGGGGAAATAATTAATAACCTCCCGGGGTTCACACTCTCCCTAGTGCCTCATGAGTTGTCAACCTTCCCATTCCTGTATAAACGGTCCTTGGGCATGACTGACCTGCCACGGTAATCACATATAATATTTTACCAATTTGCTCTTATGTTGCCATATTTTGACCGCTTCTTTTTGCAGGGTAGCGAACCTCGCAGGCCTCACCGATGTGGCCGTCGGTGACAGTGGCCGGTCCTGCCACTTCTGGGTGTGGATGTACCGCACTACCCAGGCCCCAACGTATAACCCTGTGTACCCTCGGACGTAGGAGACATCCGGAAATAACTGAATTTGGCCAACCAGCGGAGGGACCCAACGGGGCATATAAGATACAACCGAGCTCCCGAGGTGCACACCTCCCTGTCGCCTAGAGTCGTCAACCTTCCCGCACCGGTACGTACGGTCTACGGGCATGACCGACCCGCCACTTTTCCCAATGCAAGCAAGCAATAAAATAGGTAACCATCACCTTCGGGTCCTCAGTGGCTTACCCTTTTTAACGAGGCTCCCCGGCTGGTTGAGTATGCAAACATCGCAAGTCCCGTGAATGCTAACATTGTACTTTTAGGATGGTTTGTATACAAGCTTTTATAAATTTGCCACAAATTTACTTCAATCCAGCACGTCGTCTTAGTAATCATTTCCTGAAATATTAACGTTATTGAAAAGACTAACATTTTATCATAGTTCTTTTACGATTGCACGACTTTATTTTCAACAGATCGTCAAATTGATCAAGTCAAAGCATACTTCATATTTGCAATCGTTAGAGCAATGCGCAAAATTTCATTTAATTAACTTACCTTAAATGAAATTTTGAAAACGATAATTTTAATCCCAATAAAATAAAGAGGCTTAAACCTGGGATTAGAAATTAGTAATAAAATCCTCATATTGCACACAAAATTTGATTAGTTTACCTCGAATGAAATTTTGAAAACGAGTATTTAATCCTAATAAAACAAAGAGGCTTAAACCCAGAGTTCAAAATTTGAAATGATCATTTGTAGGGTTTAAAGAGAGTGTTTTATGGGAATAAGATAGATGATTGCTCGAGATCAGATGTAGTAAAAGACATTTAAGTGTCGATCTGAGTCATAAAAAAAACATTTTGCATGACTAAAACTGAATTTGATAAATTCGAGTGAAAATGTTCATATATATGCCAAGTTTGTTGCCAACTTTTACCTTTTAGGTCCACCACCGCTTCCGCTGCAGTGGTTAGTCCCGAACCACGCTACATCGATTAGCGGAGCAATAAGTGTTTCTGTGATCATGAATAGGTCGAAAGATCGGTTACGCTCTGATCCATTTGTAAGACCCCCCCTCCAAAATCGACGGTCCGACCGGGGGATCTTATCGCACACCACCCTTTAGCACGACGCCGAAGCGACCCCGAAGGGTGAAGGCACTAGCTTCTCCAACCCTTTTTCCTTGAACACTCCGATGTCACGCCTAGGGGTGGTGTTAAGCGAAAGTCACTACACACCAACAGAGTAAGGAAGCAGTATTTTAGCGGAAGACATTATTAAAGAGTGCGTTTTGTAACCCTTAGCGGAAGACATGGTTTATAGCGGAAGATTAAATATCACAGAAACCACAATTTCAAAACCTGTATGAATAATATCGATTTCGCCGCTGCATTAAATCCTATCCATCAAGGCTTCGTTGCCATTATATATATATACCCTGAGATAGGGCACAACAAAAAGGGAGATGCGACTTAATAACATATACCTGAAGTAGCCTGCTCTGTGGCCTCCTCCACCCATGAGTGTTGTCCCTCATCTGCACCTGTCACTTGTGTTAAAGACAAGTTATTAGAACCACGAAGAGAATCCAACCTTACTAACAAACAAACATAATATAACATTTATAAGGGGGGGATATCTGGACTCTTATTGGGCCGAGGCAGTCTTCCCGCGACCACCACCTACGTACTCCGTATCATCCTGCATACGGCCTCAGACCCACGTAGTTTTATAAGTTTCGCACGGGTTGCCTTCCCAGACCATCCGTCGTGCGGGTTGCCGTAGAGTAAAACTCATCGG
Organism: Dactylorhiza incarnata; assembly: GCA_033032865.1. Lineage (NCBI taxonomy): Eukaryota > Viridiplantae > Streptophyta > Magnoliopsida > Asparagales > Orchidaceae > Dactylorhiza > Dactylorhiza incarnata. The sequence continues at coordinate 1,043,648 of JAWHQI010000403.1, read as the reverse complement.
CCTTCCGACTTTCTCCCCAGGCACATTTGATTCCCGTAGGAATTACTTCCTCGAAGGCAACATTTCATTCCCGTAGGAATTACTTCTCAAAGGCAACATTTCATTCCCGTAGGAACTACTTCTCAAAGGCAACATTTCATTCCCGTAGGAACTACTTCTCGAAGGCAACATTTCATTCCCGTAGGAACTACTTCTCAAAGGGAACATTTCATTCCCGTAGGAACTACTTCTCAAGAGCAACATTTCATTTCCGTAGGAACTACTTCTCAAAGGCAACATTTCATTCCCGTAGGAACTACTTCTCAAAGGCAACATTTCATTCCCGTAGGAACTACTTCTCAAAGGCAACATTTCATTCCCGTAGGAACTACTTCTCAAAGGCAACATTTCATTCCCGTAGGAACTACTTCTCAAAGGCAACATTTCATTCCCGTAGGAACTACTTCTCGAAGGCAACATTTCATTCCCGTAGGAACTACTTCTCAAAGGCAACATTTCATTCCCGTAGGAACTACTTCTCAAGAGCAACATTTCATTTCCGTAGGAACTACTTCTCAAAGGCAACATTTCATTCCCGTAGGAACTACTTCTCAAAGGCAACATTTCATTCCCGTAGGAACTACTTCTCAAAGGCAACATTTCATTCCCGTAGGAACTACTTCTCAAAGGCAACATTTCATTCCCGTAGGAACTACTTCTCGAAGGCAACATTTCATTCCCGTAGGAATTAATCTCTCGAAGGCAACATTTCATTCCCGTAGGAATTAATCTCTCGAAGGCAACATTTCATTCCCGTGGGAATTATTTTTTGAAGGCAACATTTCATTCCCGTAGTTTGTAGAAGGAGGGGAGATGAACTCTTTATAATCTTAGCGTATCTCCATCCGAGAAGGTACCACTAATTTAACTCGGCTGGCAATCAAACTTAACTTGCCCACATAAGGCACAATTGTATTCGTGTAGGCTTCCGTTAATCCATTGGATGGTCAGCTCTACTTTGATACGATAAACAAAATGTCGTCCCTGAACCCGGCATGAAAAAGGGAGGGCCCAAGGACTCAAACTCAAATTCTCCAAAATGTACACTCTCAGTTTGGAGGCTTGCTTTCATCATTTATGTATGTATATATATATATATGTTAATAGAGTATTTATAAGAGCCTTAAGGACTACGATCCTCCGCCTCAACTCAAGCGACTTTTAATGTCAGACATTTTTGCTCGTTGATTTCAGCAAGATTGAACCATTTGGACCATTGAGTTTCCACTCTTAACTCTATCTCCATATAAGATCAATAGTATAAATAAATTTGACCTTAATAATAATGGAGGGGAAGAAAGCATAGCAGCTATCTGAAATAAACCACCCAACCTCTCAAGTGAAGCCCCAAGATAGACCCTCTTATGTGAGATGTATACATACATGTATTTGTGTATATGTACATATATATATATATATATATATATATATTAGAACTTGCATAGAGTGAGAGAGAGATGTATGTAGCATTAGCAAATTTAATCCACTCCACCAACGTAATTTTAAGCCCAATTTATATATACCCCCAGCCTGTTCTCAGAAATCAGAAAGAAGGCTTATGGGTTCTCAGAAATTAGAGGAGGAAAGAAAGCCCTCCTTGATGAGTTTAGACTAGCTCCACTCCTCTCAAAATTCCTAAGTGAAACCCCAAAAAGCCCCGGTTTTAAACCATATTGATTATGTATATATATAAACTTGCACGATCAAAGAAGGAGATGAAGATGGGGGAGAGAGAGAGAGAGAGTAAGAGAGCGTAAGAGTGTGGAGTTGGGGGTACCATAGCCAGAGTGAATTATGAACCAATTCAAGCTAGCGATTACCCCAACTCACGGCCCTTCCATATTAGAGTTTTAGAAGAAAGCAACCTCCTCCATATAAATGAACCTTTAAACAAAACTTGGAGCAACATGATACAAAATATTCTTCCAATTATTACTGGACAGGTTTATGCCAACTTATAACCACCTCCTCCCAATTTAATAGGGGAATTCAAGGAATAAAATAATATTGGACACCCAAAAATAATAATCAATTTTTAGCAAAATGACGTTGGGTTAGAGAGTATCAAGCCAGGGAAACATAAGAGTGTCGAGGCGTTGTACCGGTGGACTGAGCTAGGCCGTCCACGGCGCACGACCATCAAATTTTCTAAATTTCGTCTCAACTTCCTCATCTCAAGTTTTCAACACAAAAATAGTGAGAGGAAGAGAGAGAGAGAGAGAGAAGAAATGGGGGAGAGTGAGGGGGAGAGAAAGCAGATTTAATTTCAAACAACCAATTAAGCTTTATTTCTTAGACGGGAACTTGGATCCCAATCATAAACTCAAATCAAAGTTAGAAATTACTCCAAACTGAGAAGAAGAGAAACTCATGCCCTTATCTCGACGGGGCTTCCAAGTAGAGGAGGAGAGAGAGAGAGAGTTAACCTTCAAGTCAGTTTATTTTGGGATCTGACCATTCGAAACCTCCTCAATCGAAGAGGAGGAGATTGACATGATCCAACCTCCAGTCCTCCATCCATCCCTAACTTGATGTCCCATAGCAGAACACCTCAACAACTTAGCATTGGTTATAATTTATCAAAATATAAATGGATATGAAGGTAATACACTTGTTTCGTTAGAGATTTGGGAGGGGGAGAGAAATAGACATTCATTTCTAGATTACCCCCTTCATCCACTTCCTTTCTCAATTTGCTGTGAACAAGAGAGAGAGAGAAAGAGAGAGAAAGGGGAGAGAGGGATGAAGGAGAGAGAAATAAACCATGCCAGCAATCGGCCACCATTTTCCTACTTAACAGAGTTTCCTAATTTACCCAACCTTAACCATCGTGGAGGCTGAGTTCAGAACCAGAAGGAGAGAAAATGAAATAAAATAAATCAATTGCACTGGTTTCCTGCGGAGCTGGCTTTCCTTGGTGAAACAGCCCAATAACCCCTCCATCGGGTATAGGATAGAGAGGGAGACAGAGTAGAATGGAGAGAGAGGGAAAAGGAAGCTCGACCTTACCATGCCCCGATTTCCTGCTCTTAGTCCTTTCTCCGACAGGACTTCGAAGAGGGGGAGGCGAAGAGGCGAGAGAGCGAAGCTCGATCTTACCATGACAGGTGAGGGAGGGGCGAGCTCTTTCCGTGTCCTCGAGATGAAGCACCTCCCTCCTTCTTATAGCCATGGCCGACCAACCCAATGCCCCCAGCGAGCTCCTCTCCCGAATCCAGAAGTACAGGTGTTCCTCTCCCCATGAGCGATGAAAACCTCCCCCAAAAATATCTGTCCGGGAGGAAGATAAAAATACCTCCGGTGAGTCCCTCGCCTGAGCTTCTCCCCTGGTTTTTGCTGCTCGTGCTTTGGTTGTTGATTTTGGTTTTTTGTTTAGTTATCAACAAAATGGGTTTATATATATACATATATATATATTTATTTATTTATATATTTGAAAACATTTATATACATATTCATAACTACCAGAATAAGCACAAAAAGTACGCGGAGGGCGTCGTTGTGTTCGTGTCAACCATACGAAGCTAACGAAATTATCAGAAGTTGTTTCAGAGTTTGTTCACTCATAACTATTTACTCAAATCAGTGCATAGCTCTAGATAACTCTTTTTGACTAACTTCTTCGAATCTCATCGGATTTGGACGAAACGAATTGCATTGCGTTAGAATTCACCACATGAGTCTGATGCAACTGACTAGGGTGAAATTGGGGCTCGTTTACCCAATATTCTAAAATGGCGTTGTTGCGGTGCTCGATATTACTCAAAATAGTCGTTTTCTCCAAATGACTTCAGATTGGAACGAAACGAATTCCGTTGCACTCGTATTGACTATACGAGTCTAACGCAACTGACGGAAGTCGATTCGGAGCACGTATGCTCCATATTCAAAAATCGTGTCGTCGTGACGCTCTACGATACTTAAAATAGTCATATTCTACATATGACCTCGGATCGAAACGAAACGAGTTCTGTTGCACTCGTATCAACTATACGAGCCTAATGCAACTGACGGAAGTCGAATCGGAGCACGTATGTTCACTATACAAAATAACGTAGTCGTGACGCGCTACTATACTCAAAATGGTCACTTCTCTAAATGACCATCATTTTTGTGGCGAAGGTCGGGCCGTGGTTGTTCTGTGACCCAGCCTAAGCTCTTCCAAGGGTTCAACCGAACCGGCTAGACCCCTTTTTAAAATTGGGATGTTACAACCTACACCCCGTTGAACACCACCAGAACGAATGTGCTCTACGCCATACAAAACAACCCCGAGCTCCGCATGCCCAGGATACCCCCGCCAAATCCAAGGGGCGACCAGTCCAGGTACTGCGAGTTCCATCGGGGAACCGGGCATACTACTGAGGAGTGCACCAGACTCAAAGACGAAATCGAGCGCCTCATCCGCTAGGGACTCCTGGGAAGATTCCTACGAGGCCAGATTCCCAATCAGCCCCAGCAGCCTAGGAATGCAGGGGAGCAACCCCCCGCCCCCCGAGGCACGGGGGGAGGAAGGCCGATGGTAGGAGAAATCGAGACGATCGCCGGACCCCCCGTCTCAGCATCACAGATCCTCTCAATTGCCCAGCCCGTAAGAGACCACGAAGACAAAAAACTCAAGCAAGATATTACGATAGCTTTCAGAGATGAAGACTTGCAAGGGTTGCGGCTTCCGCACCAGGATCCACTCGTGATCAGCGTAGGGATCCGGGATCCCTGCTTCAAGGTGAAGAGAATACCGGTCGACAATGGAAGCTCGGTCGATGTCTTATTTCTCTCCACTTTGCAAAGTATGAAGCTCACAAAAGACCAGCTTAGTCCTGCAGCCGGGCCAGTCTACGGCTTCGACAACAGACCTGTCCCAGTGCAAGGCATGATCATTCTCCCAGTCACATTGGGCGAATTTCCAAGACAGTCAACGCACAACATCCAGTTCATGGTGGTAGAGTCCACCTCCGCCTATAATGTCATCTTCGGGAGACCGCTCCAGTCGATCTTTGGGGCAATCCCTTCCATTCCACACCTAGCTATGAAGTTCCCTACTGCCGCAGGAATAGGAGTCGTAAGAGGAGACCAAGAGGCAGCCAGGACCTGCTACCTGAAGCAGGCCCAACCAGCAAGGGCGACCGCTCTCAACATCAATAACTTCGACCTGCGAGACGAGGCTACTTTGCAACGAGGAGCGACCGTTGAAGGGCTGGTAGAAATACCACTCTCCCGACGAGACCCGACTCGAACTGTTCAGGTCGGGTCACTCTTAACACAAAAAGAGCGAGAAAAGTTCACCACCTTCCTACAGGAGAACGAGGACATTTTCGCTTGGAGCCCGGAAGACATGCCCGGGGTAGATCCTAACGTTATCTATCACTCGCTAAACATCAACCCCGCCTGCAGACCCGTGATTCAAAAGAAGAGGAACTTTGCCCCCGAGCATTTAAAGGCGATCGAGGAGGAGGTAGCTAAGCTCCTAGAGGCACGATTCATACGCGAAGCAGAATACCCCACATGGCTCGCCAACGTAGTCATGGTGAAGAAGGCCTCGGGAAAGTGGCGGATGTGCGTCGACTACAGCAATCTGAACCAAGCGTGCCCGAAGGACAGCTTCCCCCTCCCAAGGATTGACCAGCTCGTCGACGCTACGGCAGGCCATGAGCTGCTCAGCTTCATGGATGCTTATTCAGGTTACAACCAGATAAGGATGAACCCCGCAGACGAAGAACATACTTCCTTCCGCACCGACCGGGGAGTCTACTGCTACAAGGTGATGCCTTTCGGTCTTAAAAATGCCGGAGCCACCTACCAAAGGCTGATGAACAAGGTCTTCAAGGACCTCATCGGAGAAACGATGGAGGTTTACGTGGACGACATGCTAGTAAAGAGCGTCCACCGGCGCGACCACTTGGAAGACTTGGAAAAGTGCTTCCGTCTTCTCCGTCGCTTCCAGATGCGGCTCAATCCCAGCAAGTGTGCGTTTGGTGTGACGGCGGGGAAGTTTCTAGGTTTCATGGTAACCCATCGGGGAATTGAGGCCAACCCCGAGAAGATCAAGGCGTTGGAGGATATGTCGCCACCTCGCTCAATTAAGGAAGTACAACGCCTAAACGGGAGGATCGCTGTTTTGTCCCGTTTCCTATCACGAACGGGAGACAAGTACCTCCCCTTCTTCAAAATCCTCCGGGGAGCGCGCCATTCAGGTTTCTAGTGGACGGACGAGTGCCAAGTGGCCTTCGAGCTTCTCAAATAGTACCTGGCTTCGCCATCGCTTCTGTCAAAGCTCACCCCCGGGGAAACTCTGTTCTTGTACCTGGCCGTGTCGCCTACGACTCTTAGCTCAGTGCTCGTGAAAGACGAAGGAGGGGTGCAGCGACCGATCTACTACCTCAGCAAATTCCTCACCGACACCGAAACCAGATATCCGGCAGCAGACAAGACAGCCTTGACTCTTGTTTTCTCAGCTAGAAAACTTAGACCCTACTTCCAGGCTCATGCGGTCAAGGTATTGACGCAACTCCCATTGCGGGCAATCCTCCAGAAGCCGGAAGTCTCGGGGAGACTTGTAAAGTGGGTCGTAGAGTTCGGCGAGTTCGACATCCAATTCCTGCCTCGGACCGACATCAAGTCACAGGTGCTCGCCGACTTCGTGGTGGAATACACCATCCTGCCAGAAACAACCCTCATCAAAGACACCACCAGCCCCCGTTTGACCCTCTATGTCAACGGCGCCTCTGGAGCTGAAGGGGCCGAAGCAGGATTGCTCCTCATAAGCCCCGAAGAGATCACCCTGGATTACGGACTCCGGCTAAAGTTCCCCGCAACAAATAACATCGCGGAATACGAAGCACTGATCGCCGGTCTCCGACTCGCCATCGACTGCAAAGCCGAGAACCTAACAATCTTTACAGACTCCCAACTCGTGGTCTCACAGGTTGAAGGAGATTACGAGGCTAAGAGCGAACAGATGGCAAAGTACCTCGCATTCGCGAAATCACTTATCCAGAAGATCTCATCGTATCAGATTCTACACATCCCCCGAGAGCAGAATTCCAGGGCGGATGCTCTATCCAAGCTCGCCACCTCACCCTCCAGCTACCAGTCTCGAAGACGCCGAATCAAAGAAGTCGTGATCCCAAGCATTCAAGGGCCATGGGAAATCGCAGCCATCCACCAGGAAGAGTCATCCTGGATGACCCCATTGCGAGCTTACCTCGAGCAAGGGCACCTTCCTGAAGATCGCCTAGAGGCGTGAAGGCTACGAATGCGGGCAGCATCGTTCACCATTATAGACGGGGAGCTTTACAAACGGGCATTCTCAGGACCATATCTAAAATGCCTGCCAGCGAGCGAGGCGGACTACGCCCTCAGGGAAGTACACGGAGGAGTCTGCGGAGAGCACCTAGGCGGGAAGGCATTAGCGCGGAAAATACTGCGACAAGGCTTCTATTGGCCAACAATGAGGAAGGACGCGACCGACTTTGTCCAGAGGTGCAAAAGCTGTCAGCTGCACGCCAACATGCCTCATCAACCCCCGATCTCACTTTCCACGCTGCAGAGTGCGTGGCCATTCGCGCAGTGGGGGATCGACCTCCTCGGTCCCCTACCTCTAGCATCCGGGCAGAGGAAGTTCATCATCCTAGCCATCGACTACTTCACCAAATGGGTGGAGGCGGAGCTCCTGGCCAAAATTACGGAAGAAAACGCCAAACAATTCATCTGGAAGAACATCGTCTGCTGCTTCGGCATCCCGGCTGCGATCATTGCCGACAACGACACTCAATTCACTGGGAAGTCCTTCACCAAGATGTGCGAGGATCTGAAGATCAACCTGCGTCACACGGCCGTGGCACATCCGCAAACCAACGGACAAGTAGAAGTCACAAACCGCACCATCCTCAAAGGACTGAAAACACGCTTGGAAGAAGCCGGGAGACAGTGGGTAGACGCGCTCCCGAATGTGTTGTGGGCGTATCGCACGATAGAGAGGACTCCTACAGGGGAGACACCTTATAACCTCTGTTACGGAACCGAAGCTATCATCCCCGTCGACATCAGCGTTCCGAGTGCTCGAGTACTAACCTTCGACCCCAGCAAGAATGATGGACTGCTCCGAGAAAATCTCGATCTAATCCCAGAAGTTCGAGATAGCGCTTCTCACCGTGCTGCACTCTACCAAATGTGTGTCGCCCGGACCTAAGACAGGAGGGTGAAGCCCAGACCAATCAACATAGGAGATCTCGTCTTACGCAGCATCGAGGCCGCCGGTAAAGGCCCCCAAGGAGATAAGCTCTCACCGGCCTGGGAGGGCCCGTACGTAGTCACCACAGTCGTGAAACCCGGAACATACATGCTCAGGACGGCGGAAGGGAAGACTTTGCCACGCACCTGGAACGCTCAAAACCTGCGCCGCTTTTACCAGTGATCCAGGGAACTCTACCATATACTAAGCCACGAGCTCAAGCTCGTGCAAACTTATCTTCAATTTCTGTACCAAGCCGCAAGCTCTGACTCGTGTGAATTTATCTTATAATTTATATACAAGCCGCGAGATCAGACTCGTGCACCTATCTTATATTACATGTTATGTAAAAGCCGCGAGCCCAGACTCGTGCACCTATCTTATCTTACATAAAGCTATGCACCAAATGATTTCATACTGTAAAACCATATGTTGACACTTACACTCACTTAAGAAAAAACTTTATAAAGAGGCCCTGCCTCAGGGGCTTTGCACCGCCGTCGATTGAAGGTTCGCCCTTCTCCTCCGCCGTCGAGTCCCAGCGTCGTAGGGACCTGCCCCCCTTACGTTCGCCCCCGGTTTGAATACACCAGCTATTCACCGGCCACTTCGAGGCCCTGCCTCGGGGGCTTTGCACCGCCGTCGATTGAAGGTTCGCCCTTCTCCTCCGCCGTCGAGTCCCAGCGTCGTAGGGGCCTGCCCCCCTTACGTTCGCCCCCGGTTTGAATACACCAGCTATTCACCGGCCACTTCGGGGACCTGCCCCGGGGACTTTGCACCGCCGTCGATTGAAGGTTCGCCCTTCTCCTCCGCCGTCGAGTCCCGGTGACGTAGGGGCCTGCCCCCCTTATGTTCACCCACGGTTTGAATACACCCGCTATTCACGGCCAAGTCGTGAGCACAGACTCGTGCAAAAAAGCCGCAAGCACAGAATCGTGCAAAAAAGCCGCAAGCACAGACTTGCGCAAACTAATTTTCTATTGTGTAAAAGCCGCGGGCTCAGAACCGCGCAAGCTAATCTGTCATTTTGCAGAAACCCCTCAGCCCATACGGATATCAGAGCCGGGCAGCAAGCCCACAACGACCTCGGAAAACCAACACCCTCCGACATCAGCTCCTATCAGAAAAGCGCCGCACAGAGGACAATGGGAAAAGCCGCCGCAGAAAAAATCAAAACCTTCGAACTCCTCGCTCCAGAACTCGGACTCCGAAGGTTTGGGGGGCTTATGTTGTACACCCGTAAAGGCCTTAGGACGCACCGAAAGAAAGCCCCAGAAAAGAGAGGAGGGGTCGACGGTCAAAGAGCGCGGTAGCACGCAGGCTGCACCCCCGACCGCACCGCCCTTGGGGGTGCGGCCAGCCAAGTCACACCCCCCAAGGGGGTGCGGCCAAGCCGCACCCATTGGGGGGTGCGGCCAAGCCGCACCCCCTTGGGGTGCGGCCAAGCCGCATCCCCCCTTGGGGGGTGCGGCCAAGCCGCACCCCCCTTGGGGTGCGGCCAAGCCGCATCTCCCCTTGGGGGGGTGTGGCCAAGCCGCACCCCCCTTGGGGTGCGGCCAAGCCGCACCCCCCTTGGGGTGCGGCCAAGCCGCACCCCCCTTGGGGTGCGGCCAAGCCGCACCCCCTTGGGGGGTGCGGCCAATCCGCACCCCCCCCCTTGGGGGTGCGGCCAAGCCGCACCCCCTTGGGGGGTGCGGCCAATCCGCACCCCCCCTTGGGGGTGCGGCCAATCCGCGCCCACCCCTCCTCGGGGTGCGGTCCGGCGCCCTCTCCTCGCCAAAGGATCCCGGTCCCCCCTTTGGGGGGCAACTCCCCGTCCGCCGTCCGCCCGAGGCATCCCCGTGGTTCGTTGCGCACTTGGAGCACTTCGGCGCTAGCGCGCGCTCAAAACGTTTCTGAGCGCGATCAGGAAGCTTTCTCACTTTTTGTCTTTCCAGCTTCTCACTTTTTGGGTTTCCGGCTTCTCACTTTTTGGGTCTCCGGCTTCTCACTTTTTGTTTTTCCGGCTTCTCACTTTTTGTCTTTCAGGCTTCTCACTTTTCAGGAACAGTCAGTCGCCTTTTTCGCCTCCAACGGAACTGCCCAAACTGCCCGAGCTGCCCGAGCTGCCCGAGGGGCAAGGTGGTCATTTACGAAAAATGGCGATCCGAGGGCCCCGAACCGGAGAATATGATTCGTCCACCGAGCATTTATGGAAACTACCAATGACAAAATTACCGGGTCGCCCCCGTCCAAAGCTATAAAAGGAGCCCCAAGGCTTCATTTGAAAGGACCTTGACTTCTGGACCCGGGAGAGCTCCTTGCAGACTTTTGCCGAATTCTCCTTCGGCGCTTGAAGATCTCCTTCGTGGACTTGAAGATCTTCATCATCCCGAAAGGCGACTAGCCTACTCACTTCCGAAAGGCGACTAGCATTCTCAGAAGGAAAAGATGACTAGCCTTCTCACTTCTGAAAGGCGACAAGCATTCTCAGAAGGAAAAGACGACTAGCCTTCTCACTTCCGAAAGGCGACTAGCATTCTCAGAAGAAAAAGGCGACTAGCCTTCTCACTTCCGAAAGGCGACTAGCATTCTCAGAAGGAAAAGACGACTAGCCGTCTCACTTCCGAAAGGCGACTAGCATTCTCAGAAGAGAAAAAGACTTAGTTTTTCCGAGAGGTGGCATGTCACCCTCGGAGCTCATTCTCTCTCTCTCCAAATATTGTAACGAGCAGCAGCCTGTCGCGCTTAAGTTCTATTTTTCAAGTTGTAACCCCCAGAAGATAGTGAAGTTTGGTCGGCACAGCTCCGGCCGCGTGGTTTTTAACCCTTTCCGGGTTTTCCACGTTAAAAACTCCCTGTGTACTCAGCAAATCTCTAATTGACTGTTTGCGCTGTTGAAACCGAGACTCGCGAACAAGGCTTAGTCTCTGTGGAGTTCGGGGCCCTCAGCTAGCTGAGGGGCGACCAATCCTTACTCCTCCCAAGGGAGAGCTCTAGGTTGAAGGCGTTGGAACTAGGAACTGGACCAAGGGCTTAGTTGGGAGGTCCCGCCACATAACCGGAAGCCCCTTAGGAACTTCCCCTCCCAAGCCACTACTAAGCTTGGGCACCACTTGAGGCTCTCCTCACCCACTAGAGAGAGAAAGTGGGGGGAGAGAGAGAGAGAGCTAGCCTAGAATGAGATCTCCCCAAATGGTGCCCCTTGGTCCTATTTATAGGATTTCTGAAGTTGGGTTGCGAATAACCAAAAACCGGTCCGTGAAATTACCAAAATACCCCGGACTTGGCCTGCGAATAGCCAAATCCCGCCGTTCCACGGTGCTAAACGCAGACCTAAACGCAGACCTAATGGAGTATACTCACGCTGTCTCGCCCCCTTGCTGGGAGCGGGAGCGAGCCCCTGGGCAGCAGCCCGGGCTCGCCCCCCTTGGGGGTGGGGTCTTGTCCCTCCACCTCTCGCTCCCCTATGTAGGCCGGGCAAGCGGGAGGCTTCCTCCCTCACCGCTCGTCCCCTTGCCTCTACCTCCCTTCCTGCTTGGGTCGATGCTACCATGATGCTCCAATGAGCCTTATGGAGTATACTCGGCGAATATCCGGGTTGTACACAATCCCCGCTCTTCGTGAAGACAAATGTCCTCGCGAAGAATCATCCAACCCCTGATATTCGCCCGCTCCCGGATGACCTGTCAGGAATCTTTGGTGAGACCCACCCTGTGGGCTATAAATATCGTCCCGAACCCCCATTGGCGCGCGCCGTTACTTATCTTCCTTTTCTTACTTTAGTTGCCTGGAGATGCCGATTTCCGAAGAAGCAGAGGCTCGCCTGAGGGCGATGAGAGCTGGCGGGCTACCTTCCACGACCAAGGTCCCCTCCTGGATGAACCAGCCGTCCCTCGCCCAGTCGCCGAAAGTCAAGAAGGCGAAGGCGGCTCGTCGCACCGGAGACGACTCTGTGATGCTGGACTCCTCCCCGGACGATCGCCGCCCCGAGAAGGTATGAGCTACTCGAACTTACGTCAATAAATTGCTCCTCATTCATTTCTACTCGCAGGATACTTTGCCGAGCGAGATCGTTGGAGAACTTGCTGAGGGGTCTCGGAGAAGCCCGCAGGTGAATACGAACCTCGCTGGGAAAAACACAACCGGTACGATCTGAATCTCGCATACCGTAATACTTCTGTCAACCATATATGACCTCCGTTACTCTTTTTCTTACAGTCTCTCCCCTGAAGTCTCCGGTCCGCCAGTCGTCGCGGCCTCCTTCTCCGCTTCCGCCTGACAAAATCATAGACAAGCCTGGATTCCAGCTCTTGACGAGCGAGGAGACCGGGGGTTCCGCGCCGCCGAAGATCCCTCCTACCAACAGTGCAGCCTACCCCGCTGGTTTGGACAAATCTCTCTATCCTCACTACGGCAACGTGTTCCAGGGTCATCCCTCGAGCTCTCGCCTCCCGCTTGGTAGGTATTCTGACCTCGCCGGAACCCTGCGCGAACTCACGCGCGCCATCTGACCTCTTCGTAATATCTTGCAGACAATGCCGAAAATCCGCCTACCGATTCCGAGCTGGGCGACGACGAGATGTCCCCCCTTTCGGACCAGGTGGACTTCTTAGGGGATCCGCGAGACCCCGAGAGGTTGAAGCAGCGAACCGCGGAGTTGCTGAGGAAACACGGGAGGATGCTGATGGATCTCAACATGCAGGCGAGGCGAGACCGAGAAGCCGCCGAGGACAGGCACGGGGTTTTAATGGAAGAATGTGCGAGGCTCCGGCAGGCGAGACAGCGTGACCAGGATGAGAGCGCCACGACGCCGGAGGTGCATATAGCTAGGATGAGAGACTACGCCTTCCTCACGGACAGGGAGGGTCGCTTGGCGGAGGACTAGGGTACCGCCAAGGTCCGGATCGCGGGGTGGGGGCCGGTGGAAATGGCTACCCCATGATTCTCGCTAACTGCTATGTTATGGAATTACTTGTAATAGGTGTCGCTGTTTTTGAACTATCTCGATATGTTTCGTGGCTCGCGTAATTGCCACTGATGCTGGCTTCTGACAATTACCGTTATTTTTATGGTTTCTCGCTCGCTGTCTATAGATCTATTTTAATTGTTATATTGTGCTCGCGAAGACCCTTTATTCTCGCTAGACGTATCCCGCAAAAATGTTTATACTAACCTTGCAGGTCCATCTCGCCCATGGCCATGATGTGATGTTTTTACTGCCACCCGCGCTCGCCGGCGCTTGGACTTCTTCCCGCCCTTTTGCTTTGGCTATAAATAGGCGGTTTTAACTGAGTCAACCACCGCATTTACTCTCGACCTTCTTCTTCCTCTGTTTCAGAGCTCTCGCTTCTTCTCGTTTTCGCATTTCATCCTTTCTCGCAGGTTGCTAAGATGGGCGGCGACGCGGAGTCGGAGGGTCGGCGAAGGGTCGCGAAGGCCTTTGCCGAGCATAACTTTTTTACCTGCAACTTGACTGACGAGGAGTACTTCAGCGCGGTCGCTGATTACGTCACCCCCCCCCCCCCCCCGTTCGAGGCACGCCACCCTAGCGAGGACGACGTGATCAACGACCCGTTGGTCGACGAGCTGGCCATTCCTACCGCCCATTTCGCGGTCGGTCTGCGCCTTCCCTTGTGGCCGGAAGTCCGCCAGGTAATAATCGCTCTCGCTTATTTCCCTTTTTTTTTGCCACTCGAGTTTCGCTCGCCGTGCAGACTAATCCTGTTCTCGCTGCTCATTAGGTGCTCAAACACTATGGGGTGGTTCCCGGCCAGCTCACTCCTAATGCCATGGCGGTGGTCACCGCCTTCGCCTGCTACCTTCGCGAGGAGCGCATCGAGTTCAGCCTCCCGGTCTTCCGGAAGCTGTTCTCGTTCCGCGCCTACAAAGATGGGACAGCCTACTTCGTGGGCACGGGTCCGAAAGTGGTTGAGACCGTCAACAAGGCCCACTTCTGGGCCCAGAAGTTCGTCGTCGTCAAGGGGAACTTCGGCAACATTCCCCTCTCGCCGGTTCAACATAGCGAGACCACCTACCGGCCCACCGCCCTCGGCGGCCATGACACCCTCCTCCATCAGTTCTTCTGCAAGAAGAACTTCGAAGTCGTCTACCTCTGCCGCAACCTAGATTCGCTACCTCCGGTTCTCGCCGGAGAAGGTAAAGATCTCGCTGAACACCTTTGTCTTTATTTTCTACCATATCGTACTTATCCGAACTATTGTTTGTTTCTAGGCGAGCGAGATCTGCCCCTTCATCCCCCTTACGCGAGCACCCGGAAAACCGACGCTACCATGGCTCTCGCTACCATGGGGGCGGAAGCTTGCCGAGGCGCCGTCACTCCGGCCGAGCCTTCTTCTCGCAAGAGATCGGGGGCTTCTGGTAGCCATGCTGCCCCTTCGAAATCTCCGCCCAAGAAGAAGAGTAAGAAGAGCACGGTCTCGCTCGCTCCTTCGAAGGGTAAGGAACCTCGCGAGGCCGCCTTCGACGAGTTTAACCTTACCGGCCTCTCGGGGGGCGAGGACGAAGAGCCCTGCCAGGAGGCGGTTAGGACCTCCGTCCTCCCCATCCTGGTGAACCACTACAACTTCGGCCTCGGCCAGAGGCGCCGGGACGAGACTGGTGAGCCCCTCGTCACTTGGAAGCCGGAGACCAACAGGGTGGATATCTCCTCCATCCTCCCCTCCTGGGTGGAGAAGGAGACCGTCAGCGGTCATGCCTTCGACCTCGCGTTCGCTCTTTATGGTCGCGAGGATGCGAGGTCTTATAAGGATGAGACCGTGAGGACCCTTGCTTACGAGAGCGCGAGGTCCCAGCTGCGCTCTATCGAGCTCGCCCACATGACGGGGAGGCGTTGCTTACAGCTGGAGCTTCAGAATGTGGAGCTTGCGAGGGCCTACCAGGGGGTTCTTGCCGAGAACACGCAGCTGAAGGAGAAGCTGCTCGCCGCGGAGGGCAGTGTGGTGAGTCATCTAGACCTCCCTCGTCCTCCTTTCCCCTGGCCATTTCACCTCTAACTGAACTTATTTGCAGGATGTCGAGGACGCCGGGAGAGCCAACGCTCGCATCGAGAATTTGGAGGGCGAGGTGGCCGGGCTGAAGGCCCTAAACTGCGACTTCACTCGCGCCGTTGTTCCCCCCTCGCCTCGCCGTTTAAAAGAAGACCGGCGAACGCGAGATGAAGAAATCCGCGTGGGATCTATAGAGTCAGCTCGCTACATTTTTTTCGGTGGCGAAGGCGATCAGCCTCTTGGCTGATAATGCGGCCGACATGACTCTGGAAGACATCGTCCCGGAGCTCTTCCTCCCTCTTTCGCCCGTGAAGGATAGTGATGACGAAGAAGGATCGGCGGGTGGTTCCTGAAGCTCGCCGCTATTCCTTTCTTTTGCGCTGTAATTATGATCGGCGAGATCGCCGAAGATTGTAACCAAACTATGAACTGTGGAATGCAAATTTTGCTTTGCTCATTGTGTCCTCTTTCCTGTCTTGTTATTTTTACGCGTTGAATGTCTCGCTCTCACTTATCTCGATATCCGCCTTCGCGGAGGCTATTCTCGCGTTGGTTGTTCTCGCGTCACGCGTTGTTGAATAGATAGGTATAGGATACTTTGGTTGCTCGGCCCTTTCGTCGTTTCTTAGGATTACTACCCTTCGGGTTATGCGTATTTCTTCCTAAGTTTCGCAAGGCGTTTTTCTTCTTGGCGAGGGCTCGCCTTTTACCCGGTGTCGGCAACCTTTCTGCCGAGGACCAGTTGTCTGGGATCGTGTAAGATTGATTCTCGCCACTCGCCTGTCGTCGTGTGAAAATTCTCTTTGCCGAACGGACAGGTCCGCCGAGCGAGACGGAGTATTCTAGCATAAAGACCTCATCCTTGCCAGCCTCTCCAGAGATCAACCTGAACCCCCCGTCTAGTGAGAGCCCGGGAGCGGAATCGATCTGGGGCATTCCAGCACCACCACCTGTTACCTTGCCAGCCCCTCCAGAGATCAACCTGAACCCCCCGTCTAGTGAGAGCACGGGAGCGGAATCGATCTGGGGCATTCCGGCACCAACACTTGTTATCTTGCCAGCCTCTCCAGAGATCAACCTGAACCCCCCGTCCAGTGAGAGCCTGGGAGCGGAATCGATCTGGGGCATTCCAGCACCAACACTTGTTATCTTGCCAGCCTCTCCAGAGATCAACCTGAACCCCCCGTCTAGTGAGAGCCTGGGAGCGGAATCGATCTGGGGCATTCCAGCACCAACACTTGTTAACTTGCCAGCCTCTCCAGAGATCAACCTGAACCCCCCGTCTAGTGAGAGCCCGGGAGCGGAATCGATCTGGGGCATTCCAGCACCAACACTTGTTACCTTGCCAGCCTCTCCAGAGATCAACCTGAACCCCCCGTCTAGTGAGAGCCCGGGAGCGGAATCGATCTGGGGCATTCCAGCACCAACACTTGTTATCTTGCCAGCCTCTCCAGAGATCAACCTGAACCCCCCGTCTAGTGAGGGCCCGGGAGCGGAATCGATCTAGGGCATTCCAGCACCAACACTTGTTACCTTGCCAGCCTCTCCAGAGATCAACCTGAACCCCCTGTCTAGTGAGAGCCCGGGAGCGGAATCGATCTGGGGCATTCCAGCACCAACACTTGTTAACTTGTCAGCCTCTCCAGAGATCAACCTGAACCCCCCGTCTAGTGAGAGCCCGGGAGCAGAATCGATCTGGGGCATTCCATCACCAACACTTGTTACCTTGCCAGCCTCTCCAGAGATCAACCTGAACCCCCCGTCTAGTGGGAGCCCGGGAGCGGAATCGATCTGGGGCATTCCAGCGCCAACATATATCACACCTTGTTAGTCATAATATTGCATGCGAGAAAAATAACCTAAGTAAGAAAACAAACCACTGCATTACGTGGAGTTACTGGTACAAGCGTTTTTGGTCGCCACCACTTAGCTGGGATATCCTTTCTTTGCCTCCAACATCCTAGGGTCCGTCCTCCTCGACCCCCTTCGGCCAGTGTCGTTGTTGTATCGGAGCCATTGCCTCCCTTATTTCCAAAAACTCGGGGCAGGTGGATGTCGTGTGACCTTCCTCCTGGTGGAAATCACAGTAGGATAACTCCACCCTACCCCCTCCTCTTCCTCTTCTTCCCGCTTTCCTGGCTCTCCTCCTTCCCACGCCTATCGCCATAGCTTGCGGAGGCGGTGGAGGGGGTGTCCTTGGTCCCTGCCTCCACCTCGGGCAGCTGGATCTTTTCCTTTTATGGTTCTTCCTTTCCCCCCCTCGTGGAGTCGGCTTGTTGGCAGCTGCGCCCGCCGGGCTATTGGATGGCCGCCTACAGGGGTGGTCTCGCCCACCACCCTTCACTCGATTTCTTTTGGGGTGGGGCGAGTGGGGGCCGGATGCCTCCCCGCTCGCCCCCTTTCGGGACGGGGCTAGAAGGCCCGGGGCGAGCTGGGAGGGCGCCTCCCTCCTGAGCTTGCCCCCTTGGAACAGAGGCGGGGCGAGCTCGGAGGGCGGCCCCCTCCTGAGCTCGCCCCCTTGGAACAGAGGCGGGGCGAGCTGGGAGGGCGGCCCCCTCCTGAGCTCGCCCCCTTGGAACATGGGCGGGGCGAGCTGGGAGGGCGGCCCCCTCCTGAGCTCGCCCCCTTGGAACATGGGCGGGGCGAGCTGGGAGGGTGGCCCCCTCCTGAGCTCGCCCCCTTGCAGGGGTGGGGCGAGCTGGGAGGGCAACTCCCTCCTGAGCTCGCCCCCTTGCAGGGGTGGGGCGAGCTGGGAGGGCGCCTCCCTCCTGAGCTCGCCCCCTTGCAGGGGTGGGGCGAGCTGGGAGGGCGCCTCCCTCCTGAGCTCGCCCCCTTGCAGGGGTGGGGCGAGCTGGGAGGGCGCCTCCCTCCTGAGCTCGCCCCCTTGCAGGGGTCGGGCGAGCTGGGAGGGCGCCTCCCTCATGAGCTCGCCCCCATGGGGATGGGCGAGTGGGGGTATGACACCTCCCCACTCCCCCCCACCGGTACTTCCTTCCTGGACTGCTGGCCGAGAGTTCCCTCGTCCACCTGTTGGGGCGGGATCTCCGTACCATCTCTTCTGCCTCTGACTATCATGGCGAAAGCAACCTGGATGGTCTGTAAGACCTCTTGCTTGAAATTTTCGAACATCTCCAACGTCACCCCAGCCACCGGGGGCTGGGAGTGACTTGGGTCTGATCTTCCACCTCCGTCCATGGAACTCATCTTGAGGATTTCTTGAATCGGTCACACTCCACGCTCACCGCACCATGTGTTGAAACCGAGACTTGCGAACAAGGCTTAGTCTCTGTGGAGTTCGGGGCCCTCAGCTAGCCGAGGGGCGACCAATCCTTACTCCTCCCAAGGGAGAGCTCTAGGTTGAAGGTGTTGGAACTAGGAACTGGACCAAGGGCTTAGTGGGGAGGTCCCGCCACATACCCGTAAGCCCCTTAGGAACTTCCCCTCCCAAGCCACTACTAAGCTTGGGCACCACTTGAGGCTCTCCTCACCCACTAGAGAGAGAAAGTGTGTGGGGGGGGGGGGGGGGGGGGGGGGAGAGAGAGAGAGAGAGAGAGAGAGAGAGAGAGAGAGAGAGAGCTATCTTAGAATGAGATCTCCCCAAATGGTGCCCCTTGGTCCTATTTATAGGATTTCTGAAGTTGGGCTGCGAATAACCAAAAACCGGTCCGCCAAATCCCGCCGTTCCACGGTGCTAAACGCAGACCGAATGCCCTCCTGGGCTCGTCCCCTACTGGGCGTGGGGGTGAGAGAAGCTCGCCCCTTCCTTGGACGCGGGGGGGGCGAGAGGGGGGCTCGCCCCTCCTCCTCTCGCCCCTTAATGTTGGAGGCGGGGGCGAGATCACCGAGCGACGGCCCGGTCTCGCCCCCTTGCTGGGAGCGGGGGCGAGCCCCTGGGCAGCAGCCCGGGCTCGCACCCCCCCCCCCTGGTGGGAGCGGGGCGAGCCCCCGGGCAGCAGCCCGGGCTCGCCCCCCTTGGGGGTGGGGTCTTGTCCCTCCACCTCTCGCTCCCCTATGTAGGCCGGGCAAGCGGGAGGCTTCCTCCCTCACCGCTCGTCCCCCTTGCCTCTACCTCCCTTCCTGCTTGGGTCGATGCTACCATGATGCTCCAATGAGCCTTAGGGAGTATACTCGGCGAATATCGGGGTTGTACATGCGCGCTTAGTTCGCTCACGAGCTAAGGTGGTTCAAGTGAACCGGTCTACCACGAGCCCTAAGCGTTCCACAACAACTTTTTTTTATAATAAGATTTTCGATTGAGTAGTGATAACACGTGTAAATAGAAATGCAGAGTAACTTAAGATTTACATTTTTGCATGTGTGGTATATAGATTGAGTTTGTAACACGTTATCTTATATTTTTAAATATTGCAAAATACTATATATTTTAAAAAAACATCATATTATAATTGTTGCTTAAAGTGTGATAAGAAATATAACACTTAAAAATTGTTCCAAATAATAGATAATGAAACATTTACTGCATGTTGCATCAATAATGTTGCATAAAACTGCTACTTGATTGCGCAATTATAAATTGCTCTCTATTCTAAGACAGCATTTTATACATGTTGTAAAGTCAAGTATCGTTAAAAGGCCAAAATATTGTAGTGATTATTTTCTCTCTTCTGTTTTTTTTTCATTTGAAATATATATTTATCAATATGAAGACAAAGTTATATTATAGTTTTAATTTACAACCAATCACCACACATTTATTCTGTCAAATAGTATAGTCTATTTCTCTGTTCAAACAACACTAAAAAAGTAAATCTTTCAAACAGTTTCACTGATTTTCTCACCACTGTGCAAAACAACTGATTTTCTCACTACTGCATCACACTACTGCTTCTCTCACCGCTTCAACCGAGCCAAACAGAGCCTGAATGAGAAACTCTAGCTACAACGGTTTCGCCGGTGTGTGTGTGCACCTCAAAGTAATCTTTCAATTCTAACTATTATAAAATATTAGTGAGTATATAAGTGTAAGTGTGTTTGTCAAAATTGAATTAAATTATATTAATGCAGTTTAGAGAGCTAGAGCTATGGAGGGAACAAATACAAAAATATATATACAATACTAATAATAATGTAAATTAAAATAAAGTAAAATAAAATAGAGAAGAATAAATATACAAGGAGAGGGAATTAGTTACAAAAACATTTTTCATATGGGAAGAAACCCAGGACAGCTGAAAATATTAACATCAACTAACTCTAGGTTACGAATATTTATCGTCGTCGAAATAATGTTGTGTGCACGGGAGATCACTTGTAAAGCACGGGTCCCCTGTGTGTAATGTGTTGTAGCAACAACATTCAATGTCATGAGCGACGTCACTACACATTGAATACTCGTGCACGATACCTCGTGCTTGCGTGTCTGTGTGTGTTCTGCGATTTTAAGATTATCGGGGTGCCCATGCACTAAAAACTAACCATAATATGGAATCGTTGTTGCGTATTAAGTAGAGGAATGCTGAGAGAGTGAAAAGAAATACAAGTGATCTGTTAATGAATCGAATCGATGCGAATAATTTTTTTATATTTCTCGATATTATTTAAATAATCACTATACTATTCATTAGAGTCAATGGAACTCCTATACAATGTTCCAAAGTTTCTAAGGTTTTTTTTTTTATTAAAAATCAATATAAATTTATTTATTGACTAAATAAAACATTTTTGTTAAGAAATTAGTTCAAAATACTCCAATAAATATTATGATGCTAGTTAGGTTCATTTGGATTCCAAATCTCATTATTCTCTATTTTTAATTGATTTAATTCTTCATTTAATTAAATAGGTAATTTATTTAATTATTTTAATTAAAAAATTATGTCGTAATTCACTTCATAAGTCGTCCATTGATGGGTCAAAATCGAGTACCTATGATAGTGAAAATTGAAATGGTCCATTTGAGTGAATTGAGTGCGTTGGGGCCCACTAGGGCAAAGTCTGATACATGTTGAGTTTAATAGATCCGGGCTACGTTTGTTTCGGCGGATGAGCTGCTTTTCGTTTTGGCAAAAATGGAGTTTTGGCTTTTTGATTGTTTGCGGCTGCTTATTTCGAAAATTCCGTTTCTAATTAATCGCCGGTTCAGTGTAATATACAACCGCAGGTCTAGTGTTGCTTATGGGGCATCAATTAGGTTATCTTGATCAATTTGACGTCCAATGTGTCAATTGAGACCTGCTTCATGCATTGTAGTGTCCAATATTTAACGCAGAGAGGTCTGGAAGCGTGCGGGAGATGTTACAAATCCAATAAGGGTCCGTTCGTTTGGACGGAATTGAGCTCCTGGAATTGGAATTGAAGGTATAATTCCAATTTTGTCGTTCGTTTACGCGCTTGACATTGGAATTGAAATTTTAATGAATTCCGGGGAATTCATTTTGAACTAAACACAATTCTTTCCAATTTATATAAGAATTCGATAATTCTGGCCGAGACTTTTTTTTTCGTCTGAGCACGATTTTCGCTCGGGCACGTGTTTTTCGCATGTGAGTGCGTTTTTCGCCGAACATGATTTTTTCGTCTGAGCGCGCATTTTTCGCCCATGCGTGCGTTTTTTGCCCGGGCGCGCATTTTTGTCGTCGTGCACGCGTTTTTATAATCCGGCGCATGTTTGTTGCCCGGACGCGCGTTTGTCGTCGGACAATTTTTCGACAGAGCGAGATTTTTTCGCCCGACGGCGAAAATTTTGCCTAGGGGCAATTTTTTCGCACGGGCGCGAGTTTTTCGCCGGGGCAACATTTTTTCGCCCGAGGGCGATTTTTTTCGCCCGGGTGCGATTTTTTCGACCGGGGGAGATTTTTTTCGCCCGGGCGTGCGATTTTTTCACCCGGGCGTGCGATTTTTTCACCCGGGCGTGATTTTTTCACCCGAACGCGATTTTTTCACCCGTACGCGATTTTTCCCCCGAGAACGTTTTTTCGCCCGGACGCGATTTTTCCCCCGAGAACGTTTTTTCGCCCGGACGCGATTTTTTCGCCCGGGCGCGAATTTTTCTCCCTGGGGAGAGTTTTTCGCCCCAGCGCGATTTTTTTGCTCAAGCGCAATTTTTCGCCCGGGCAAGATTTTTTTGGCCGGGAGTGATTTTTTTGCCCAGGCGAGATTTTTTCGCCCGGCTAGATTTTTTTGCTCGGGGGCAATTTTCTCAGGATGCACTTTTATCGCCTGTGCGAACTTTTTTAGGTCGAGTGGGTGAAAAAATCGCACCCGGGAAAAAAATTTGCGCCCGGGCAAACAACGAAAGCCCGGGCGAAAAAATCGCGGTTGGGCGAAAAAATTACGCCGGGGCGGAAAAAATCGTTCTAGGGAAAAAAATCGCCCCGGTCAAAAACATCGTCGTCATGACATACATTTGTTTATGATATATGTGATAAATATTAGCTTCTTTGTAATATTTTTTAAATTTTAAATTGAATTTTATTTAAGAAACGAACAAAAGTATTGATTAATTCCACAATATTCAACAATATTGTTTATTAGCCAAACGTTGGAATTGGAATTTGTTACCAATATTTAATTTCACAATATTCATCAATATTCAATTCCAATATCGAATTCCAATTCCGTCCAAACGAACGGGCCCTAAAAGTAAATGATTTTCGTCACAAAATTTACATTGTTTGTGGGGAATTTACGGTAATGAATTAGATAAAATACTTGAAATAACTTATACCCTGCGCGAAAGATGTGGATAATTCTCTTGCATTTGATCTTCGGGTTCGCATGTAGACTCATCACATCCACAATTATCCAAAACAGCTCGGACCAGTAGCATCTTCTTTCTCCGAAGAGTCTGAGTTTTTGTATTGATAATTTGCACTGGGCTTATGGAGATAGACCTACATGACTCAATGGGTTGTGGTAGTTTCTCGTAATGATGAGACGTGAAATACGTCAAGTAGCTCTTCCAACTCAGGTGACAACTCAAATTGATATTCAACTCCGACAATTCTTTCAGTTAGAGGGTATGACCTCATATATCTTGGACTGAGCTTATGTTGTCGCCTAAGTCGAGAGACACCATATCGATGTCTGATATTAAGATAAATGTCTTTTTACAGAGAACTCCGCCTTTATGAGTCTGACATCATAGTACTCGACCTATCTGCTCTGAACCTCGAGAAGCCAGTATGGTGGTCGTAGCATCGTCGATGTAAGTCATGCCTAGAGCCCTATGATCTTCATCTTGTGCCCATGATAACAATGTTTGATTATGACGCCAGTAGAGAGCTTCGCACAGTGTCATGCCAATGCTCTCCCGGTGACTATTGTTGCAGGAGAATTCCACTAGAGACAAGAGTTGTTCCCAAGGGCCGTGTTAATCTATGATATATAATCGCTGAAGATCTTCTAGTGTACGTCCTATTCATCCTCTCCATTTGTCCGTCAGTTTGAGGGTGGAAGGCGGTGCTGAAATTCAACTTGGTGCCTAAGTAGGTTTGCTCTCTCTCTCATCGCGATCCGAAACAATAGTTTTCGGCACGCATGATATCTCATCACGTCTAGACGAACACACGAATGAACTTGCACTGCACGCAGACGTCATCCTCTTTTCGATTCGATTCATACTGAATCGAGGAACCGATTAATTTGCAGATTACTTATCAAAACTCATTGTTGTGATTCTTCCACAACATCAATTATATTGGAACAATATAATGTTTTTTTAAAGTTCATATGACTTCCAGCATTAAGGAGAGGTTAAAAAATAAATATTAATATTATTCTCTTTAGATTAGCCGGTTCCTATGAAAACCTCAAATCAAACTTTATTTCATTTTAGCCCTTCATTTTTAATGTAAGATATCTACTCATTTAACTATTATACAATAATAATAATTATTATTATTATTACGACATTAAAGCAGACATTAGAAGGGACACCTAATTTGTGGGGCCCAAAAAATATGGTAGGTATTATTCTCTTTCCCAATTAGCTATTTAAAAAAAAAAGATATTACTGTTAGATATCACTTGAAAAGGGTGGAGAGATTAAGGCTTCGTTTGGCGCAGTAGTGCCGGTCGTGAACGCGGTGGTCATGAATCGTCTTTCGTCTTTTTTGGTAGCAGTCATAAATTTGTCTTGTCAAACATATATTCTATGATAATGACGTTTTTGACCAAACTCATCGGAGCAAATAAGATGCGCCAAACAAAGCTTAAGGCTACTTTTGACACGATTTTTTTGCGCCGGCGAGTTTGGATAAAAATGTCACCGTCATAGAATGTATCCACCACCAAGAAATAAAACTAGTTTTGAACATAAAAGTGGATGGAGTTCCTTAGATGAGGTCGGACATTTACGAACGAAGGTTCATAGCCATCACACTCACGATCGTCACCGTCGCGCCAAATAGTGTCTAAAGTTTAAAAGATGATAAAATTTAGAGACTAAAAAGTTTGTGGGATTGATTTGTTGAGGCAATTGTTTTTCGCAGACCACAAATAATGTCAATCCACAAACAATTTTTTTTCTCATTTTATTTGAGTTCACAAATTGTTATCCGCAGACCAATTTTAAACTTGAGTAGTCGATGTCTTCGTTCTCCTAAGCAGGGCCCGACAACGAAGGAACATTTCTGACAACTTTCTGAGCACTCCAATGTGTGCACGGATCGTGATTCATAAAATAAATGCGCGGATAGAGACCGAGTTGAGGAAGAAAGACGTTTTCTTCGTTATTCATGCGATTTAGGTTTGTTTGGGAGGATTTAGATAGCTAGTGTTTGTTTGAGAAGATTTTGACAGCTACGGTTGCTCTCTCCCTGTGGTTAGAAAGTCGAAGAGGATGACCAATTTTTTTTATTACTAATCTGTGGATAACAAAAAATCCACGAATAACAAATCAGACTTCTTTTAGAGCTGCAAATAGACAAACACGATCAATTTTTTTTTCATTACTATTTTGTGGATAACCAAAAAATCCACGAATAAAAATCTTCACATTTTTTAGAGCTTCTAATAGACAAACACGATTTACGAATAACAACTCCCAACCAAACATTTTCAAACATCTAGCCAACAAAATTCAATGAATGTGCATTGGTGTAGGCAGCTGGCCAACTAGCCTTTCCTAAGCTGCCCGTGTCTCAATCATTGGGCTGCGGGCAGCTGACCCAGTCCTTCGGTAATGACGACCTCGCAATTGACAGCGACAGCGACGGAGGACGCGGGCTTCAGATTTTTTTTTATACGGAAGTAACGGAGCCCCCCTTCTCTCTCCTCTCTCTCTCTATCTTCAATTTAAAATTATTTTCTTCAAATTGCTTTATTTTCCATGGAGAATAATGAATTGCGACGAAAGCCGACTTTGAAAATTTCCACGATTTACTTAAAACCTAACCCTTCCTAGCCCGATCACAGCGAAGAAATTTAGCCCCCTTTCGTTGTCCGGCTACCATCTCTCTCCTCCGACCTACCGATCCAGCCGATTGCGAGGTGAGCGCCGTTTCAATGGTATCCCGATCCCCTTTCTCGGCTACTGCCATCGCAAGAACGACAAATTTTTTCTCGCTTTTGATTATAGTAATTTTGTCCGGCGATCTGGTGATTCTTGCTCGATCTTCTCTAATTTTCCTTATTTTTGTTGTTGACTGGTATATGCTGCGAATTCATCGGGTTTTCTTGTAATTTGGTTTCGGAAATTCAGTCTGATTTAGGGTTTCGTGCATGAACATAGTTCTTAGGGTTTCTTAGTTCTAACGATTATCTATATTCTTATGAACGAGAATCCTGTTTTTCTATATTATTTTTATCCTGGATTTGGATGTAAGATCTGTTAATTTAGATCATAAACTTTAAAGTAAGTCCTGATTCAACGCGTTCCATCTTTCTTATACTTGTTGGTTAGATTGAATCACATAGTATTTTTTCTGCGTAGAGAGTTTCCTCAATCTCTTTTTGAAATCACAAAACAGAACAGGTGAAGACTTAAAAATCAGTTCAGCAAAGTTTATCATGTCAATTTCTTAATTTCATGAAAAATCCTAATCCGATCTCCCTCCTTTGAGATGGAATTTGAATTATTTTCTGTATTAAATCTCATAAACCGTCTATTCATGCAGGTATTTTGAAAATCCATTGGAGTTAATTTTAGCTTTGGGTGGCATGCCACAGGAACAACCATCTCTGCACTGTGTTTTAAGAAATATCTGAATTCAATACCTCAGAATCAAAGGAAGAGGAGGAAATCGTATTGATTCCCTTCTCCGATCAACCGAGTATTTCTTCGGATTCGTTTGATCACGCCTCATCGAGAAGAATGGCTCAGGAGAGCTGGAAGGAGATCGATGAGACCGAATGCCAGAAGTGTGAAGGCCCAATTCTCTGCGCGAACAACTGCGGCTTCTTCGGGAGCGCAATGACTAACAATCTTTGCTCGAAATGCTATCGAGATCTCGTGATGAAGCAGCAAGCGATCGAAGTAGTGCAGCCGGCCCCCGTATCTTCTTCTTCGTCTTCTCCTCCTCCGCTGGAGCCAGTTTCGAATGATTCGGAGAAGCTTATTGCGGAAATCGCCGAAATTCTGGCGAAAAAACCGGTAGAGGAGACGAGCATCAAGCAGAAACCCGGTCGTTGCTTGCTCTGCAGTAAGAAAGTGGGGCTCACGGGATTCGGCTGTCGATGCGGGAACACATTCTGCTCGGCTCACCGCTACCCGGAGACTCACGAATGCTCCTTCGACTTCAAAACTGCCGGTCGAGAGGCTATCTCCAAGGAGAATCCGGTGGTGAAGGCGGAAAAGATTGAGAAGATATGATGCTATTTGGATTGAAGAATTGAAGAATATTTCGACTCCATGAGTTATACTCCTGCTGTTAGCGAAAAATCTTATAACCGTCGCTTTTTGGGAGGCGCTCTCCTCCGAAGATAAGCCGGTGGGATCTCTACCTCTATAGCTACTTTCCTTGTTCAATGCTGCTTGCGCTTCCCGAATCGAAAATAATGGGAACATTTCTCTGATTTGAATGTTTTTTTTGCATCTTTTACCGTGTTCTGTTCGTCGGCGATCGCCAATGTGTTTCATTGCATCTACTATGAATCTCTGATTAGTGTTCTCTCTTGGTTGAAGACGAACCCCGGATTGTTGTTCTCTTGTTTGAAGATTATGCTTTGTGTGTTTATGTCTATCCCACACTGATTTAGGAAGAAATTATGTGGTTGGTGGTGTGTGTTCTTCTGTTTCTGGTTTTAGACCAACTTAATCTTGTGCTATTGGAAGATATTGTTCTGTTGAATGCTGTGAAATAATATCCTTGTGTTTTTAGTTCTTTTTGCTCTGGTTAATGACAATTATAGAGGTGTGTTGATTCACCTTCATGTATGCAAAAATATGTTTGAAGGTCACAATTAGTGGTGTGATTCATTGGCGAAGTTTTTGGATCCACGAACAGGACACGCGTCCAGGTGGGTCGCGCGTGGTTGCGACTTATGACCTCCTCCCTTCCGGGTCCCACGTGCAAAATGTATCGCACTAATCCAGAGCTGATTGGTCCGAGATTTAGGAACGAGACTCGGACGTAAAAACCTCTCGATTCATTGGTTTTTTGTTCAATCTTTTTCTAGAGGAGTTAGAGAATGTCAAAAGTATATGTTAGAAGGCTGCAAAGAAGAATTAGGTTGTGTTATACCAATGTTTAAAGTGGGAAAAGAAGTACAAGGGAGACAAATATATATAATTATAGAATTACAATTTGTTCCAAACACCGCGTCTCAAGTTGGGGAATGTATATCCGCCATCTCCAACTTGTCGGCGAGCAGAACAATGCTGAAGAATCGAGCTCTATTAGCAAGGCGTTCCTTGCTTTTGGTGGATTGAAATCGTGTGGTCGAGAAGTATTTTTTTAATGAAGTATATATTAATCTCAATTTTCACACTTTGATCATGTTGAATTATTGGGTTTTGATTTTTGAGCAATGGTAGTTCTGAAATTACATCTTATTATGACTTAGATATGTATAATTAAATTTTGATCTTAATTGGAATTTGACTTGCTATTTAGCCGTGCGCAAATATGATTCACACGCATATATGATGATAGAAGACTGGCGAGGCAAAATACCTCTCTTTGTTATAGTTTGTAGGCTCCATCAACACGGGGGCTCGGCGCTTAGATTGACTAATGGAGGTCAATTTTGGTAGCTATGTGCAATATTAGTGCCAATTCCTCAGTTGACCAAGCAAACTACCATGAAATTATGTGGCCACTACCAAACCGCAAGTCAAAACCAAGAAAATAAGATTTTGATTTTTCTAGTATCTAGAAACTTGAAAGATCGTCTCAAAACCTCAAGTAATGAGCACCTTGATTCAGCTCAATCAGACTTTCTATATAATTTCATGTGTAGGATTATGAGGGCTTAAATATCATGTAGAGCACAATCAAACTTTCTTCACTATGCTCCTCTCTAAGATGTATGAAGATAATTACATCCTTGAATTTTATAATTTTAGAAAAAGAAAGGGCGTGCACACACACGTGCACACACGCACACACACACACATTGTAAAAAATCTGTGCCTAGGATGATGCGCACAACCACCAGAAGAAAAATTCACCAGAAAATAATGCAGGATATACTTGAAATCAAGAAAACAAGTTTGCAACAACACACAGATCAAATACCGGACATACACCGAGACAAACACAGATGTATGATTCCAAATAGAGTCCACAAGAAATAAAAACAGAGAATCTGAAAATACGAAAACAGATTAACCTCCGTCAATCTTCAACTGCATGTACGGCCTCGTAGGAGCGAAACGCCACTTCGAGAAATACACCACGATGATCTCCTTGTCGAGGGCTACGCCGTAGAGTCGGCGATCTCTAGAAACGATGGTCACGCGGCGCCGAAATGAGGAGAGAAGACTTTCTCTCTCTAGAAATCCTTCACAGACAAGCTTGACGGCTGAATGTTTCACGGGAGAAGAAGAAGCTACAGAATCATTAGAGTTCTCTTTAAACCAAATAAATAAACATATATATATATATATATATATATATATATATATATATATATGCGGGAGAAGAAGTCGACGTGGCGTTGAAGTGGGGTTGCGTCGAGATGGGAGAAGCGTTGAGAAGAACTCGGATGGAATCAGGCTGGAATACGTCGACTTGCCATCAAACCAAGTCAGAGCAACATGCATTGAATTCTTATCAAAGCGCTCTGAATTCTTATCAAAGCGCTCTGAATTCTTATCAAAGCGCTCTGAATTCTTATCAAAGCGCTCTGAATTCTTATCATAGCGCTCTGAATTCTTATCAAAGCGCTCTGAATTCTTATCAAAACAATAATAAATATATAAGTAAAAGCTGATTTCACTTCCAAAATTCAACACTCCCCCTAGAAGTGAAATCAAGATACCAGTCCGAGCAACCCGCAAAGGCGCTCAAACGGCCCCTTAGAGAGAGGCTTCGTGAAAATGTGGGCGACGTTGTCTTGACTCCGAACATACTCCACGACAAGAGATCCACCAAGTACTCTCTCCCGAATAAAGTGGTGCTCGATCTCAATATGCTTTGTCCGTGCATGACAAACCGGATTTGTAACAAGCTTCAGCGCACTTTCGTTGTCGCCGCGGAGCAAAGTAGGACTGCACACCTTTTCATAAACATCCTCCACCAACCTTCGCAACCAAATCCATTCCTGAGCCGCCAAGGACGATGCCTTGTACTCCGCTTCAGTGGTGGAGATGGACACTGAGTCTTGCTTCTTACTACACCATGATATCGCCGCTGAACTGCACATAAAGACGTACCCCGACGTCGACTTCCGATCGTCAACATCTCTGCCATAGTCTGTAACATCCCCCAAGCTGCTAGACCCCTAAGTTGGTTTTGTCATGACTAAGTCATGACAAAACCATAGGAAGAGCCCTTTAACCTTGAAGGCTTAGGAAAGAAGGAAGAAACCACCTTTGGTCTGCAAATAGCAATTTCCATTTACCAAGCTTAGGGTTGGACCTTAGGGCCTCAACTTGACCTTTTGACCCCAACATAGTATCCCTAACCCTTTAAGGGTCCCCTTAGGGCACCAAGGGTCCATTGGGGTCAACCTAAGAGACCAATTTGACCAAAGTCAACCTAAAACCCCAAATTGGTCAAAGTAGCCTATTTAGAGCCAATTAACCTTCACCATGTCAAATTGATCACTCATCTAGGTCTAGAATACTACAGGAGACCTAGTAGACCTAAAAGCCCCATCATGGGGCCCCCAGGGGTGCAAATTGACCAAAATGCCCCTTTTTAGGTCAAAATGGCAATTCTCCACAAAGTACCCTAATTGACCACCACCATATTAAATTGACCCCACCAATAGTTTCTAAACTTAATTTGGAACCCAAAGGACCCAAAAGCCCCATCCTAGTTCACCCAATTGGCCAATTTGACCAAAAGTCAAAATTGCCCAATTTAGGTCAAATCTCTCAAACCTAACCCAATCCCATTGGGCTAACTCATTTGGATGGTCAACCAGCCCAAGTAGACTAGCATTAAACTCAGGAGAGACTAGAGAAACCGGCCATGGTGATTAGGAGAGAGAAAATGGAGGTTTCCCCATTTTTGAGGTGAGAGAAAGAGGCCACTCATGACCATTAAGAAGATTCCCCCCCTTGGTCTCCCCATTAACTCTTCCATTCATCTCCTCTCCCGATTACAAGGAGTTTCCAGCAGTTTTCCAGGGGGATTAAGGCAGGGGGAATGAATGGGGGCCGGCCTTGGGAGGAATTCGAAGGGGCCATTAATGGCATTGGTGGTTAAAGTGACCATTGCCTTCATTCGACCCCCCCATCACCTTCAGAAGCCGGAGAGGAGAGAAACCCCCAAGCTTTCAGAGGAAATCGTGTGCTGTAGGCTTGAATCGGCATGGCGTCGCAACCACCCCGAGCTCCCATGGTGTACACGAGGACCACCCGTCGGCAAGCTCATCAGCAGGTCCGGTTCCCTTCCCTGACCCCTGAGGATTAGATCCCAATCGCCGGCGGCTCGTTTCGTGGCCAATTGGCCGGGAATCAAGCCAGCCAAGCCTCCCATTGATCGGGTTGGGCTTCCTCTTCCGGACCGAGATTCCGGCCACCTCCGGCCGAGCAAACACCGCTCATCGCCGGCCCCCACCTCAACAGAGGTGGTGGTGGCGTTGGTCGGCCGGGGCGGCGCTCAGGTGGCCGGGAAATCCAAGTTCTTTCGGCCCAGGTGCGGTAGATCTCAGCCGCTGGTTATCGGGGACGATGAACAGGCGCTGTTAGATCTGCGCCAAGATTCGTGCGCCCCTTAGTTCAAATCCCTATTATCTGTGATTAAAATGCAGTACCTAATTAATTCTGTTAAAAAATACTTAGAGGCCTCTAGGGAAAATGTGTCCAACATCAAAGTTGGAGCCCTTGAGGTCTTGTTTAATCCAAAATTGAGATCACTAGATTTGGAGCCCTGGTTAGGGCACAACACTCATTTTGGTGAGGACTGTCCTTAAGGCTAACCAGAGTTGATTTTTGATGCCCTCACCAATCTAGAACTCCAAATGACTTGAAATTTGGGGTGTAGGCTATTCTTATACATATGTAGGTCATGTCCAAAAATCAGATTGATTGGAGAACTTTTACCCATGATTTTTGGAAAAGTTCAATAATCCTTGTGGGACCTAATTAGGTGCCCTAAACACCTCAAAACCCTTCCAAACTTGGATGGGTGTTCCTAGAGAGTAAGTAGGGTCCCTGGTTAAAATATCATAATTTTTGGAGTTGATTTGGTGGGGTAATTCACCAAGACAACCTTAGGCTCCCTAGGTTTAGGCAAAACTTTGGGTGAGTGCCCCCACTCTTTCACAAAGCCATTTGGCTTCATATTTGGGGTGCACATCACCCTCCCCCATGCCAACCATTGGTCCAAATTTGGTGGCCATTGGAGGAGGTTTGCCGTAGTAAATCAAAAAGGGGCTAAATGCTATTAGCACCCCAATTAGGTACCCAATAGAACCCCACTCCTCACCAAATGTTAGTAGGATCATGGGTGGTCATTCACTGACCCCTGACCAGTGTAGTGAGTAGTTTGGACTTGGGCAAAGTAGGGAGTTTCCCTTGGGCATTTGTTTGCTTAAGGGTTATGTTTAGGGCAAAAGTGAACTTAAGTAAATTTTGGAGTGTGGAGGGGCTTCCTCCCACTGATTGGAAGGGGTGACCTTAGTCACTGCCTTGGGATGTATGGGACACCCCAAGGAGCAAAATTGGTTTGAGCTAGGGCTTAAGGTGCCCTTAAACCCTAGTGGTTAACCTTAGGAGGTCCTTTAGGGTTTGTGAAGGACACAGGAGAGTTTGTCCATGGAGAGAAGTGCAATAGCCTTCCCTGAGTTCTAAGAATGTTATAATACCCTCACAAGAAGTTTGGGTGGATTTGAGTGAGTTTTGACCATAACCCTAGGTTAAACCCTAAATGGGTGCATTTAGAGGCCAATGAAGGAAGAGGGGTCAAACCTTAATGGTTTGACTTGAAATTTTGAGGAGATGGTCATGATGACCAGAGAAGGCTACTGTGAGAAATTGGAGGGATTTGGAGTTGCCAATCCTAGGTAATAAATCCTTGGGTGAATTTGTAAATATTTAGGTTTTTGAGATTTAGGAAGAAATAATTCTTATTGATTAACCATCTTCTGTCACAAACTTAGCCTTGATGTTATAAATCTCTGGAGAACCTATTAGAACCATTAGAAAACTTTTAGAGGTTCAAATTGTAATTATTCATATTGTTGGCAATTTTTGGGATGATTGATTTTAGGGGGTTCGATTTTTGTAATTGGATGAAACTTTGCTGGATGACATTTCATACCATCATGAACCCACTGTATTTTCCTCATAATTTATGGATCAATATTTTTGGTACCTCTAGTTCAATTTGGAATTAATTACAAATATATCCTCTGTGGAAATTACAAATGTACCCTCTGTGGAACATGGTCAAACTTTGTAGGACTGAATATTTTATTATGAGTCACCTATGTAGTAATTTGCATAAGGTTTAGAGATAATATGAGGGTACCTCCCTTGGAATTTATTGAAAATAAATGAGTTTTGGAATTTTTAAAAATAGTACATCTTGCTGGTTTTTCCTAAAAATTTATATCTACTGATTATTAGGTACTCTTGATTTATGTAAAAATTGGGATAGACATTGAAAATCAGAAAAGTACACTTGTAGTTCAAACCCTAGGAAATTGCCCTTTGGAAAAATTGTTTTAAATATTAATATTGTGAGAGAAATTATGAAACTCTGGATTTGATCTTAAATAAGTATCATGGACCCCCAATAAATCCATTGGGTCCTAGAATTGATTATTTAGTGTACCTCCTTTCATGAGCATCAAAACGTTGATGGTGGTCTGCGTTTAGCATTTTGGCAACTTTGGGGATTAAGGGTCAATTTGGTGGTCATTGATTTGGAGATATGAGGGTTGAATGGTAATCACATAGTTATGTGAGGATCCCTGGAGTAATTAGGGTTTGGTGAGTCCTAGGGTGGTGGGGAGCCACCCTTGGGATAGGTCGTCCTGGATTGACGAAAGATCGTCTTTTCCCGTTAGCGTCCTTAGAGCACCTAGGTTTAATATAGGTATGGTATTACGAGGGTTTTCTTATAGGAGTCTAGCCGGTTTAGTCCGGTGGTCTTGTGATTATGAGATGTTTATTGGTGACGGGCTGGTTAGCCCGGGGAGCTTGTAGCTCGGAGATGTTGAAAGATATGTTGCATGTGCATAAGGTGGTGGGTCCTTCGTGTTGGCGATCGTTGCACCGACGTTGATACTTGGGCTCGGCAAGTGCGGTATTTGCACTTAGCCATAAAAGTCTGGCGGTCCAGTCAGTAAGAGTACGCAGACGCTCCGCGGGTTTTGTGGAGGCGTACGATAGGTCTAGGTTAGGTATTGCATATACCAACCTAGAGGTGGGCGAGGCCCAACCCACCGCTTCCGTTTGCCACTACGGGAGTATCCTGAGAGTCTTGCTAGCTCCAAAAAGGGGGAACTAAAGGTATATGCGCATAGAGTCGTAGTGGGTGAGTTGCACTTGTTTGATCACCGCATAATAACATACTCTGCATGTCATGGCATAAACATAGCATTCAACCCCTGACACCTATCGTATAAATTGGTATGAGACTTTTTATACGATAGGCCCTGCTAAACGACCCATTGGTCTATAGGTTTGTATGGGCATTCCTATATATCAATGGTTATTTTTATAATGCTTACTTGCCTCTATACTTACTGCTTACTATTTTTTATATTCTTTACCATGCTGCTCCTATTTCATGTTACATATATATATAAACACCCGTGTAGTGTAGAATTCACCTTGTCATCTGCTTTTGTATTACCCCTTGTTTGTCCTCCGCTTCCTCCTCCCCATACGGTGCCTAGGAGCCTTGGGGGGAGGGGTGGGGAATTGGCTGAGTCATTTTGACTGACGGTCGGTGGACCTTATCATTTTAGGAGACCGCGGCGACGGGGCAGCACCAGAGGCCGGTGCAAATGGAGGCGGGGCAGTCTAGCTCAGGAGCACAGATGACAGGATCCGTGAGTGTTTGTCCTAGTTGATATGCTTCCGCGAGTGATCTTTGTAGTGAGGCTATTTTGTATCGGGCAGGAGCCCTTGTTTTCTTATCTTTCTATTTCAGTTATGCATGTGGACGTCTCTTGATGGTTTAGTTATATGTGATGTGGACTTAGTTTGTTTATTCATTTAAACCTTACTTTTCTTTGTGATCGAATTGGCCGGCAGGATCGGCGTTTTGTAGTGGCGACCTTCCCGAGCAAGGGTGTCACCGCTAAACGGTGGTTCTGGGCCTAAGACCCAGTGGTTTTTGCAAAAAAAAAAGGGGGTCTTACATAGTCGGCATCCATGAAACCATGTAGATTGAAGTCGGTGTCTCTTCCAAACAGCAACCCCATGTCCGAGGTTGACTTGACATATTTCAGAATCCCCTTCGCCGCCTCCAGATGAGGCTTCCTAGGCTCTTGCATATAACGGCTCACTCGGCCAACCGCAAACGAGATATCCGGCCGTGTAATTGTCAAATAAATTAAACTTCCCACCAGAGCCCGGAAAGGCTTAGGATCTGGCAAGATCCTTCCTTCATCCCGACGAAGTTTCACTCCAACTTCAAGTGGAGTAGAGCAGCGCTTCCCATCAGCCATGCCAAATCTCTCCACGATCCGCTCCGCATAGGCCTTCTGAGAAATCAGCACCCCGCTCTTCTTCCTCTCCACTTCAATACCAAGGAAATGGTGTAGCTCCCCCAAATCCTTCATCTCGAACCGGATTGATAGCTCCGCTCTAAGCATTGCCACCTCTCCGTCGTCATTTCCTGTAACGATCATATCATCTACATACAACAGTACAAGAACATGAAGTCCACCCTTCTTCTTCACGAACAGACTCGAGTCGGAATCCGATGCATAGTACCCGCAAAACAACAAGTACTCTGCTATCTTCCCAAACCAAGCTCGAGGCGCCTGCTTCAAACCATAAAGAGCCTTCTTCAATTTACAAACATGCTCCGGATGAGACTTGGACACATTGTAAGACCCCATTTTGTTTTTGCAAAAACCACCGGGTCTTAGGCCCAGAACCGCCGTTTTGCGGTGACACCTTCACTCGGAAAGGTCGCCACCACAAAACGCCGATTCTGCCGGCCAACTCGATCACAAGAAAAGTTCATAAAAGAGAAGACAAGTCCACAGAATCACATGAATTAAAACCATAAAGGTAAATGTCCACAAATAATAACTGATTAAAAGATACAGGGGTTACAATAATAAAAGAGGCTCTTGCCCTGTACATCATATCCTCACTACAAGATCACTCGCGGAAGCTAACTACTAATCACTCACAGATCCTGAATCATGTGCTCCTGTACTAGACTGGCCCGCCTCCGTCTGCTCCGGCCTCTGGTGTTGCTGCGTCTCCTCGAACCCCTAAAATGATATGGTCCACCGACCGTAAGTCAAAAAGACTAAGCCTTATGTTCCCCACCCCACCCCCAATGGCTCCTAGGCACCGTGCGGGAGGATGAAGCGGAGGACAGCAAGGGGTATAACAAAGAGCAGGTGACGATGGTACATGGAATGTTTCTACACGACACATGTGTATTTATATAATTGAAATAGTAATTAAGAGCATGGTAAAAAGTATATAAAGAGCAGTAAGCAGTAAGTGTAGTAGCAAAAAGTAACCATTGATTTATAGGAATGCCCATACAAACCTATAGACCAAGGGGTCGTTTAGCAGGGCCTACCGTATAAGAAGTCCCATAACCGACTTATACGTTAGGGGTAGGTTGAATGCAATGTTTATGCTATGTCATGCAAAGTATGTTGTTATGCTATGTTCATACAAGTGCAACTCACCCACTACGACTCTATGCGCATAGACCTTTAGTTCCCCCTTTTTGGAGCGAGCTAGACTCCCAGGATACTCCCGTAGTGGCAAACGGAAGCGGTGGGTTGGGCCTCGCCCACCTCTAGGTTGGTATTCACACTACCTAACCTAGACCTATCGTACGCCTCCACAAAACCCGCAGAGCGTCTGCGTACTCTTGCTGACTGGACCGCCAAACTTTCAAGGCTAAGTGTAAAACCACACTTGCCGAGTCAACGTATTGACGTCGGTGTGAACGATCGTCCAATACCGAGGACCCACCACCTTCATTGCACATGCAACATGATTTACTTCCTATCTCCGAGCCATAAGCTCCCCGAGCTAACCTGCCCGCCATCAAACACCACTGAGTCACAAGCTCACCGGTCTTAGCAATCCGCTATCACCACCACCGAGCCTACCGCTCGCAGCACCAAACCAACTAAACCCCCGGAACCACGGGGCGTGTTATTAGTTAATGTCTTATTCCTATAAATTAGGGTTAGTCTTGAACTTCCCGAGGGTTACCCTGTGAGGGGCTCGCTACGGTACTAGGAACTACCATGGGATGACACCCCAAAGTTCCCATTCCCAAGACACTTAATAATGTTGGTATCTACCCATAAGAAAACCCCCTTAATACTACTACCTGAATTAATCCTAAGGGCTTTGAGACACTAAAGGGAAAAGACGATCTTTCGTCAATTCCAAGGCGACCTATCCCAAGGGTGGCACCCCACCATCCTAGGCCTCACCAAACCCTAAATACCTCCAGGGGTCCTCTCATAGCCATATAATCACCATTAAACTCTCACATCTCCAATCAATATACCCCAATTTGACCTATAACTAAAAAATTGCCAAATTGCTAAACGCAGACCACCCTTAACGTTTTGATGCTCATAAAGGGAGGTACATTAAATAATCAACTCTATGTCACAATATCTTTATTGGGGGTCCATGCTACTTATTTAAGATCAAACCCAGAGTTTCATAATTTTCCCATTATTATTAATATTTAAGACATTTTTTCAAAACACAATTTCCTAGGGTTTGAACTACAAGTATACTTTTCTGACTTTCAATGACTACCACAATTTTTACATAAATTAAGGGTACCTAATAATCAGTAGATATAAAATTTTAGGAAATTCCAGCAAGATCTACTATTAATAAAAATTCCAAAACCCATTTATTTCCAATAAATTCCAAAGGAGGTACCCTCATATGAACTCCAAACCTTATGCAAATTTATACATAGGTGATTCATACTAAAATATTCAGCCCTACAATATTTGTCTATATTTCATAGAGGTTACACTTATAATTTTCACAAGGGATATATTTGCAATTAATTCCAAATTGAACTAGAGGTACCAAAAATAACAATCCATAAATTATGAGCAAGGTTTCATGCAATTACAAAAAACTAACACCCTAAAATTGTTCATCCCAAAAATTGTCAATAATATGAATAATTACAATTTGGACCTCCAAAAGTCTTCCAATGGCTCTAACAAAATCTCCACGGATTAATAACATAAAAACTAAGTTGGTGACAGAAGATGGTTAATCACTAAGTATTATTTCTTCCTAAATCCCAAAACCCTAAATATTTACAAATCTACCCAAAGATTTATTACCTAGGTTTGGCAACTCCAAACCCCACCAATTTCTCACAGTAGCATTTTATGATCACCAAGATCATCTCCCCAAAATTTCAAGTCAAACCATTAAGGTTTGACCCCTCTTCCTTCATTGGCCTCTAATTGCACCCCTTTAGGGTTTAACCTAGGGTTAGGGTCAAAACCTCTCCAAATCCACCCAAACTTTTTGTGAGGGTGTTATAACACTTATAAAGCTCAGAGGAGTCCAATACACCCCTATCCAAGGACAAACTCTCATATGTCCTTCACAACCCCAAATTCCACTCCATAGGGATCAACCCTATGGCCTTGAGAAAATCAACTCTAATGCTCACAAATCTTCCTCATGGGGTCTCAAATTGACCCCACTGACCTTCCCAAGAAGACTCAAGTCTCTATGGTCCCATTTGACCAATGGTTCTTTACTTGGCTAAATGCACCCCAAGGTGCTCCAAACCCATGACCTAGGGCAATCCAACTCCTCATGGTCCCATAACTCTCTTGGAGGTGATTTGGGTGATATTAGGGCAGTGGCCAAAACCCCACTCCAATAGGAGGTGGTTTGATCATGAAAAATCCCAAATAGCCCTTATTCACAAATTTCCCCTAAATGGACAAATCTTTGGCCCAAAGATTACCTAATCAAATGAACTCCAAATGAGTTTAGATTTTAACCAGTGGTTTATCATGACCCTAATAACACCCCACCAAAATTTGGTGGAGATTGGAGGTAATTTGACCATCCAAATAATTTATGCAAAGATTATTAAATTTTTACAAAAACTTTAGGAAAATATTCTCCAAAAATTCTGATTTTTGGATATGTTTTAGATGTAGGTAATAATAGCCCACACACCAAATTTCAAGTCATTTTGATGACTGGTTTGGAGTGGGGAATTTTTCTAAGGTCTGGACATCCCTATGGATAGACCTCACCAAAATGAGTGCTGCGGTCTAACCAGGACTCCAAATTGAGTGAAATCTATTTTAAATTAAACTAGACATCAAGGGCTACAACGTTGGTGTTGGGAACTTTTTCTGTAGAGGGGCCTAAGTATTTTCTATATTTATTTCTATCTACTGCCAGTAATAATACATAAAATGAGATAATAATAGCAATTATTATAAAAATATTTAGACAGAAAGAGTGGACGGACGTGATTACGTCTTCTTCATTGGATGAACAGCCACGATAGCTTCTTCCTGTAACTTTTCCAAGTGTTGCCGCCGGCCATCCGGCCACCTCCCTGGCCGGCCACCACCACCACCTCCGTTGAGGTGGTGGCTATCGCCGGGCGGCGGCACGGCCGCCGGAGGGGCGGTTTCCGGCGATCCCGAAGTCCAAAAATCCATGAAAATTTCAGATTTTCGCTCACCGGATCGGGCTCAATTGAGCCCGATTTCTCTCCTATTTTGATCTAAAATTTATCAACAGAGGAAGAGGAGAAGAACCAGACCTTTGTTGGAGCACGACGACGATGGCGGTGGTGGTCGGCCATGGTTTTTCCCTTCTCCGGCGAGCTTGCCCGATCCCTTGATTCTCCACCAAATGTTGCAATCCAAAGCTCTATTCCGACTCCCTTCCACCTTCTAAAGCTAATGGAGTGGTCATATTGGAGTGGGGAGGGCTCAATAGGGGGAATTTGAGAGGGGAAATTTCGGCCATGGCCATTAAGAGGAATTTCGATTTTTGCTTGGGGGAGATGAATAGGGCCTTAATCCAGCCGGGAGAAGGCTGGAAACTCCTCCTCTCCCCTAGAGGAGATGAATGTGACCATTAATGGGGGAGATTGAAGGTTTCTTCTTCCTCCCCATTAATTCCCCCTCTTTCTCTCTCCTCCATTTTGGGGAAAATGGAGTTTTCTCTCTCCTGGCCGAATTTCTTGAAATTAAATGGCAATTTCAGTAGCACCCAACCCATTAGGTGGTGGACCACCTCAATTGAGGCTAGCCCAAGTGGATTGGGCTTGATTAGGTCAAAACATGTCATTTTGACCTAAATTTAGGGTGGAGTTGACTTTGGTCAATTTGACCATTTGGGTTGACCCCAATGAGTGGCTAGTGACCCATTGGCCTCTATTAATGGTTAGGAAGGTCTAGGTAGGGTCAATTTGTCAAGGTGGAGGCCAATTGACCCACAATAGAGCAATTTGACCAAAATAAGGCTAGAGTTGACTTAGGTCAAATTGACCATATTGGTGGTCCCATGAAGGGGGTTTTTGGTCCACTGGGTCCCCTATGACATGATAACACTATGGGTAGGGTCAATTCAATATGGTGGTGGTCAATTAGGGTACTTAGTGAAGAATTGCCATTTTGACCTAAAAAGGGCATTTTGGTCAATTTGCACCACTGGGGGTCCCATGATAGGGCTTTTATATCTACTAGGTCTCTCATGGTATTCTAGACCTAGATGAGTGGTCAATTTGGCATGGTGAGGGTTAATTGACTCTAATTAGGCTACTTTGACCAATTTAGGGTTAGGGTTGACTTTGGTCAATTTGGCCTCTTTGGTTGACCCCAATGGGTCTTTGGTGCCCTAAGGGGACCCCTAAAGGGTTAGGGATACTATGGTGGGGTCAAATGGTCAAGTTGAGGCCCTAAAGTCCAACCCTAAGCTTGGTCACTAGAAATTGCTATTTGCAGTCCAAGGCACTTTCAATCCTAATCTTGCCCAAGGGATTTCTACACTACCAAGGTCTTGTCATGACCTTGTCAAGACAGATTCACCTGGGGGGTCTAGCTGTCAGGGGGATGTTACACACATACCCGGGTGGTTGCACCATAAAAATATCCTTGTCAATCTCGCCATAAAGAAACGCGTTCTTCACGTCGAGTTGCCACAACTTCCAACCTTGGCTTGCCGCCAATGTAATCACCACCCGCACCGAAGTCATCTTCGCCACCAGGCTGAATGTTTCCTCGTAATCCTCTCCGTACTGCTGTGAAAATCCCCGAGCAACAAGGCGGGCCTTGTATCGCTCTATGCTGCCATCCGCCTTCTTCTTTACCTTGTACACTCACTTGCAAGTGACCGGAGTGACGCCATCAACTTTGGGCACAAGATCCCAAGTTTCATTCTTCTTGAGGGCTTCCATCTCCTCATCCATGGCTTTATCCCACTCCTCCACTCCAGTGGCTTCCTCAAAACATGACGGCTCCCGCTCATCAAGAGGACCTGCAAAGAAGCACGAACACATGCTAACAAGATTACCTTCCCTGTAGCGAGCCGGTGACACAATAGTCCTCTTCGACCTCCGCAAAGCAGAACCACTCTCCACCGCTCCCACAACATCATCACCATCAGCTCCCCCGCCAGAATAACTTGGAGCATCGCTCCCCCCGCTTCTAGAACCCGAAGCACCTGAACTAGAGCCTGATGAATTTGGAGCACTTGGAGACAAAGGCAATTCCACCAAAGAGTCATCAACAACTCTTCCTTCACTTCTTTCTCTTCTTCCTCCTGTACTTTCTTCCAAAGCAACAATAGAACCCCCTTGATAAGAAATCAACTCATCAAATACCACATCACGAGAGACAATGAACCGACGTGTCTGCGGGTCCATGCACTTCCAACCCTTCTTCCGCTCGTCATAGCCAATGAATATGCACTTTCGTGCCTTCGCATCCAACTTGGTTCTGAGAGCATCCGGAACGTGCACAAAGCAAGTAGCTCCAAACACCCGTAAGTGCTTCACACTCGGCTTCTATCCAAACATCATCTCGTGTGGAGACTTCAACTCAATCGGACTTTGCGGCAACCTGTTGATAACATACGTCGCGCAAGCCATTCCCTCCGCCCATAAGGCTTTGGGTATGCCCTTCGCATGCAACCAACACTTGCACGTTTCCGCCAAGTGCCGAATCTTCCTTTCCGCCACTCCATTTTGTTGTGGAGTGTGAGCACAAGATAACTCTCGCCTAATATCATGCTTCCTGCAAAAAATAGAGAACTCGTTAGAGGTAAACTCCCCTCCGTTGTCTGTTCTCAGCTTTTTGATCCGCAAATTTAGCACCCCTTCTACTCTCTCCTTGAACTCCATAAATTTCACGAAGACCTCCGACTTCTCCTTCACGAAGTACACCCACGTGT
Organism: Dactylorhiza incarnata; assembly: GCA_033032865.1. Taxonomy (NCBI): domain Eukaryota; kingdom Viridiplantae; phylum Streptophyta; class Magnoliopsida; order Asparagales; family Orchidaceae; genus Dactylorhiza; species Dactylorhiza incarnata. The sequence continues at coordinate 1,001,227 of JAWHQI010000403.1, read as the reverse complement.
ATCGAGAAAAGTCATCCACAAACACGAGTATGTACCGGTTTCCTGAATATGTGGGTGTGGCGCACAGTCCCATCAAGTCACCATGAATACACTCCAACGGCGCCTTGCATCTTGAAAGAGACCTGTCAAATGGAAGGCGATGCGCTTTCCCAAATTGACATCCTTCGCAAATATGACCGTCACCAAACGAAGATAAACTAGGTAAGCCTTTCACAAGGCCTCTTGCCACCATAGCCTTCAACTTGTCCATCCCCACATGACCCAACCTTTCATGCCAAATAACCGCACCATCATTTGTCTTCATCTTGTTCACATAGGAGTTTGTAGATAACACAAATAAACCCTTCACACGCCGCCCGGTGTGAGTGATATTCCGCCTTCATCGAAGAGAAGTTTTTCAAGAACTTTACCTCCTTCGGCCCGAACAAAACATGGTAGCCTGCATGAACCGCATTAGTCACTGAGAATAGGTTCTTCTTCATCCCTGGCACATGATAAACACTCTTCAACTTGAGTGCCCTTCCATCACTGCCCAAGGTAACTGTCCCCTCCTTCTCCACCGCATGCACTGAATCATCCGCCGTCACAATAGCATCATTCCCTTCATAGGACTGAAGGGAGGAGAACTTCGATTCATCGCCAGTGAGGTGATGACCGCACCCAGAATCAACAATCCAATCATCCTGAAAATTTATGGAGGCCAAGGCATCCACCGACGTCGCTGTCATCTCTGCCAGGAAACAGTTCCCCCACTCCTCTTCGTCCTTGGATCCCTCTCCTTTCTCCGCTACATGACCCGGCTTGAGATTCACCTTGCAATCTCTCATAAAGTGACCCGGTTTGTTGCACCTAAAGCATTTGAGCCCCTTCTGCCCTCCATCAGACCTTGGAGGAAACTTGCCTCCATCTCCTTGTGATGAGGTAGAAGGTCCCTCCCCCATGTTCTTCTTCTTCCGCCTGTCCCAATTCTTCTTTCCTGAGAATAGAACTTCACTTTCTCCCCCAGAAATAGAGCAATCAGACATTTGTCTTGCCAAGCTCTCCTGCGAAGCCAACAAGTTCTCCTCCAACTCCAACAAAGATGGCTGAGTAGCCCACCCCTGCGCCGAAGTAATGAAGGGCACATACTCCTTCCGCAGACCGCGAGTAATATGCCTCTTCAACTTAGCCTCCGAGATCGGCTCATTCGGATCCAACGCCGATATCTCCGCGCAAAGGTTCTTCATCTTCAAGAAAAAGACAGAAATCGACAACTCCCCCCGATTGGCCTTCGCCAACTCATTCTCCAGGAACTGCAACCTTGCGACGTTTTTCTTATTGAACAGACCATCCAACGACTTCCAAATTTCCGAAGCCGACTTGCACCCGATGATGTGATCAAATAAATCTGGAGATATTGCCCGTTTAAGCGTAAACTCGGCCTTCGCATTTGTCTTCTTCCAGGCCCTCACCGCTGGACCGTTGTCCCCGGCCGCAATAACTTCCTCCTGTTCATCACCGCCAACAACCGCCCATAGATCTTCTCCTACCAGATAACTCTCCATACAAGACGTCCACTTCTTGTAATTTGTCTGCGTCAGCAACTCAATACCAAGACCACTTGCATATCCTCCTGCACCGTCCATTCCGGTATACCGATCTTCTTCTCCGAAGGAACTTAGCAAACACCGCTAAAACCAACGTAGCTTTGATACCATGTAAAAAATCTGTGCCCAGGATGCGCACAACCACCAGAAGAAAAATCCACCAGAAAATGATGCAGGATATACTTGAAATCAAGAAAACAAGTTTGCAACAACACACAGATCAAATACCGGACATACACCGAGACAAACACGGATGTATGATTCCAAATAAAGTCCACAAGAAATAAAAACAGAGAATCTGAAAATACGAAAACAGATTAACCTCCGCCAATCTTCAACTGCATGTACGGCCTCGTAGGAGCGAAACGCCACTTCGAGAAATACACCACAATGATCTCCTTGTCGAGGGCTACGCCGTAGAGTCGGCGATCTCTAGAAACGATGGTCACGCGGCGCCGAAATGAGGAGAGAAGACTTTCTCTCTCTAGAAATCCTTCACAGGCAAGCTTGGCGGCTGAATGTTTCATGGGAGAAGAAGAAGAAGCTACAGAATCATTAGGGTTCTCTTTAAACCAAATAAATAAACATATATATATGCGGGAGAAGAAGTCGACGTGGCGTTGAAGTGGGGTTGCGTCGAGATGGGAGAAGCGTTGAGAAGAACTCGGATGGAATCAGGCTGGAATACGTCGACTTGCCATCAAACCAAGTCAGAGCAACATGCATTGAATTCTTATCAAAGCGTTCTGAATTCTTATCAAAGCGCTCTGAATTCTTATCAAAGCAATAATAAATATATAAGTAAAAGCTGATTTCACTTCCAAAATTCAACACACATATATATAATACACTCGTGTTTTTTTAAGGCCAAAAATGCGCGAGCGATCGGGCTATTTCCCGAGTTCAACCGACTGGTCAGACCTCAGCCGATGAGTCCCAGCGCATTCCAGCAGGGCGAGCTTCCCACATTCGCTCCTCACGAAATCACGTATCTCCAGGTCAGAGCTCAGCCGACGAGTACCAAAGCATTCGAGCAGGGTTTTTCCATTCTTTGGTGTTCCCGTTCACCACCAACAGACATGTTTTCTCCTTTTTGAATACAAACAGGGTTTTAATTTACCTATTCTTTGAGAGAGGGGGAGAGTGACGATCTCTTTATAGAGAGCTCTAAGGTTCTCTATGATCGGATAACCAGCCGTATATACTTCAAATAAACAATCGTATATACTATCGGATAACCATCGTATATGCGACCGGTTATGATTTATAATGCGAAATTGACATGTTGCAAACAAATACTATTTATTTTAAGCGTTCATATTTATTCATAGATATTTTACGACAATTGATTAATTTTTATTTACAACTTCAGGTTATTCTCAATGACATCTGATTTATCAAATTCTGAAAGTATGAATGTTGTTGAAGCTGAAACAAATACAGTTTCTAATGAGCCCAATGTTAGAGAACCATATGTTTGTTTGGTGTTTGAAAGCGTTGATGAAGCATATTGATTTTATAATAATTATGCTCTTAATTTAGAATTTGTAATTAAAAAATGTTCAACTTCTAAATCATTTACTTCAGGAGACATTATTGGCAGAAGGTTTGAATGTAATAAGTCTGGATTAAAAACTTTTAAAGAGGGAGAAGAATCTTCAAGGAGAGCACATAGGTTGACAAGAGTAAATTGCAAGGAGTGCACATCGATTGACAAGATGTTATATTATTATGAGAGATAGTGCAAGTGTGGCCCGTGCCGCCGCGACAGTACCCTGGCTACAACAGTTGTCGCGGCTCGACGACACTCTCACCGCTCACTCCCCTCGGATAGCAATACTCTGATTGTAACTCAATTTTCTATTGCGCTCCGGGGGGCTGCGAGCGCAGGAGCATGGTCGCGCCGTGACACTATTATGGCCCATACTGTCATGGCGGCATGGAGGGCTCGTGCACTGAGGGCCCGTGCACTGTCTCTCATATATATAATTAAGAAAATTAATTTCTTTTTGTTTCTTAAGATATTGGAAGGCTAATTACATAATTATCTTCGTAATCATGGGCAGATCTAGAGGGTTGGGGCAATTTGCCCCCCATGACGCCACACATGTAGACTGATAGGAGTGCTCGAAGCATCCGAGTGAACATCTAGTTTGGAATGAACTACCCGTTGCCCCGAGCGGGGTATTTATAGGCGTAACCCTAAATCCTCGACGACCCGTTAATGGACCCGTTAGGGTTCTGTTAAATATACGATACAATTCTAAATATACCTTAACATAGACAAGATTTATTAAAATGAACGATGAATTTGAATTCCTCTCGTCAATGCAATGATTTCGATTACTTATATATCAAAACAATGACCGGACGAGGGAGCAAATACTGGCAAGCGAGATGTTCATACTTATTTTATGGATGACGTCACAAAACATTGTAAAAAAATATGTAAATCAAAGACGATAGAGTTATTTGGTGCTTGTTGGAGAGTCAGTCTAGCTCAAAAAAATGTTGAAAATTTTTTTTGGAAAAAAAATTGCAAAAAATTTTTAGATATTTTGTTTTATGATTCTATGTACTGTTTTATTATTATTATATTTACTTATTAAAAACTGTACTTTACATAATTAAATAAAATTTATAATTGTTTTGGAAAAACCGGCAAAATGTCAGAAGTGGGGTTTGAACCCACGCCCTCTTACGAGGACCAGAACTTGAGTCTGGCGCCTTAGACCACTCGGCCATCCTGACAATGTAGAAGCTGTATGTGTTAATTTTATTTAATCCTTTCGTTAAGTTTGATACTTATATATTATAAAATAATGGTTCAATATCGATTTAATTGAAATGTTTCTGTTTTAAATTAACTGGTTAATATATATACGCCTATTGATTGGAATCAGTATTTGAGATTACTCATAGTAGTAAAATTCAATAAAGGACGGGAGAGTCTCGTTATCTAAAAACCAAGATTGCAATGAGCAGCACAAGATAAAATGATTTTTCAAGGCTTGACAAGGTGTATCATTTGTGTATAATTTGTAGGTATGTTGAACATAAATGGAGGATGGTATGCGGGTTGTATCTGAGCCGTCAATCAAGTTGCGTTGTTCTTTAATGTATGCATCACGACCGTTGAACGTACCATGCTCGGGAACGTTCATGGTCAAGACGGACAATATGGCCACGAGTTACTTCCAAACGCAAAAGAAGTTGTCTTCCAAGCAAGCGAGGTGGCAAGATTTTCTGGCAGAGTTCGACTATTCTATGGAATACAAGCCCGGGAAAGCGAATGTCGTTGCGGATGCCTTGAGCCGCAAGGCTGAACTTGCCGCTATGTCCATGGTGAAAGGGGAGTTGCTAACCAGGATCAAGGAAGGGTTGCAACAAGATCCATTGACGATTGAGATGATGAAGGCGGCAAGGGAAGGAAAGACCAAACAATTTTGGGTAGAGGATGAACTCCTTTACACCAATGGGCAGAGACTATACATCCCAAAGTGGGACAACCTACAGAGGGAGTTGATCAAGGAGTGTCATGACACTCGATGGGCAGGTCATCCTGGCCAAAAGAGGACCATGGCGCTAGTGGAGATCTCGTACTTCTGGCCGAAGATGAAGGAAAGCGTGGACTTGTATGTGAAGACATGTCTTGCGTGCCAACAAGACAAAGTGGAGAATCGGCAACCAGCGGGATTGCTAGAGCCTCTTCCAGTTCCAGATCATCCATGGCACACCGTGACGTTGGACTTCATCAGCGCTCTTCCCAAATCAGAGGGATTTGGATCAATTATTGTGGTAGTGGACAGATTCTCTAAATATGGGACGTTCATCCCATGTACAAAGGACTACACAGCGGAGGAAGCGGCCCAAGCATTTTTCAAGGAAGTGGTAAAGCATTGGGGACTTCCACAAAATATTGTGAGCGATCGGGATCCTCGCTTCACGGGGAAACTTTGGACGGAGTTGTTCAGAATGATGGGATCACAACTAAACTTCTCCACAAGTTTCCACCCACAGTCCGATGGGCAGACAGAGAGGGTAAATGGCTTATTGGAGTGCTACTTGCGGCACTTTGTGAGTGCTAATCAGCGAGACTGGGCAAAGATCTTGGATGTTGCTCAGTTTTTCTACAACTTGCAGAGGAGCGAGTCTACGGGAAGGAGTCCCTTCGAGCTGGCGACCGGACGTCAACCACTCACACCGCATGCACTAGCCATCAACCCAGGAGAAGGAAAGAGCCCAGGAGCACTTCAGATGGCTAAGTATTGGGAGGAGTAAAATGACTTGGCCAAAATCTGCCTAGAGAAAGCAAGGAAGCGCATGAAGAAATGGGCGGACGTGAAGAGAAGGCCGCAGGAGTTTGGCCTAGGAGATAAGGTGATGGTGAAGCTCTTATCCCAACAATTCAAAGTGTTGTGGAGCATGCACAAGGGGTTGATAAGGAGGTATGAAGGGCTGTTCGAGGTGATCGGCAAGGTAGGAAAGGTGTCATATCGCCTTGATCTACCCAACTCGTTGAAGATTCATCCGGTCTTCAATGTAAGTATGTTGAAGCCTTATCATGAAGACCAGGAAGACCCAAGGCGAGGAGAATCACATAGAGCACCTCCGATCATGACCAAATCGTTTGAGAAGGAGATTGATCGGGTGCTATCTCAAAGGGTGGTACGGCGACGCGGAGTCCCGCCAAGTACTCAATACTTAATCAGGTGGAAAGGATTGTCAGAGTCTGAGGCTACTTGGGAGACATTAGAAGACTTGTGGCAGTTCAAGGACTTCATTCATCAGTATGAGGCGACGAGGACGACGCCAGGATAGGTGGGGGAGAATGTTACGATCTCCTCACTTTTGAGGTTAACAAATGGGAAGATTCTAGAGAAATTTGGAGTATGTACATAGGAAGGCGGTAGAACAATCTAGAGAGTCCATGACTCTTGTATATACCGGAATTGTATATAATACTCTAGAATAGTAGAGATCTAGAATATTCTTTGGTTTGGAGGGAAACCTATTTGGGGCCTATAAAAGGGGAAGGCCCCCTCATTTGTAACCATCCAAGTTTGGAATAAGCTTTTGAGTTCTCTTTGCTTACTTCTTCTCTTGTGCACTTGTGCTCTCGTGTTCTTGTTCTCGTTCCCATTTCCACCACAGTTTTCTTAGAGCGAGGCTGACTTAGCTAGCCGCGAGGGGTGGCAAGAGGAGCTAAGGCCGTGCGCGACATAGTCAAGGGGACTAGTCCGCGACAGTCTGCTTGCTAGCGGATTGCAGTCAAGATTGTTCTCTCTCCCGCGGATCGAGCGAGTCCGCCTTCTCCGCGGCGTTTCTGTAACGAACGTTGGTATACTTCTTCGTATATTGAATATTGCAGTTATATATTTTTATATATGCGGTGCATGGTTCAAATTATTGTGCGCTTCTTTTGTCACCATGTATCGATTTGATTGTGTCTGCGGATGGATTTCGTGTTATCCCCAACATAAAGTGCTCCTCCATAAATACTTAGTGTTCATAAATAGTAGTAAGGAGGAATTGGCCGATCAACAACTCATCCATAAATGCATGCAGACAAAACATATGCCTTATGAGCCCAACTTATACTATGTCCTTAACAAAGGTAAGAAAAATGTAAGAATGACATTTGTAAAACACAACACCTATATGACAGGAACACACATTTTTAAATGAAATGGAAGGGGAATTTTATATAATAGTAAAATATCATTACATCAAAGGGCTAATCTCATCACATAGAAAGGAACACACATTTTTGAATTGCATGTCAAATTAAAAAATTAAAAATAAATAAATATCTGCATATGACTAATATCATCAAACTAAGAAATATTGTTATTTCATACAAACTTAATCTTTGAAGTCATGATTATGAGATGTTTTGTTATTAAGACTCCGTTTTAGCACAATTTTTATGCTCCGGTGAATTTGGACAAAAATGCTCTTAGATTTGTGAAGTGAGCTAGTGTCGGCGCTACCGCTGGCGGTAGCTCAGCTTCCAGGTGGCGTCTCTCGGATCTATAAATAAGGGGGGCAATCCTCTTGCAGAGCATATCAGAGAGAAATAGAGACTTGAGCGGTCTCAATTTGGCGGTCTTAGACAGAGGGAACTCGGAGTGAGTTCGGCAAGCGACCTAGAGAAGGTTTCTTGAGTGTGGGTGATCGCGAGCTAGCGCGGGCGGTAGTGATTGAAACGGTCTGGCGATCTGCAACCTGCGGTCTCGTCAGTGGAGTGTGCGAGCAGCGAGCTCGCGGTCTGAGTGCTAGCGCGGGAAATAGGAGGTAGCGCCTGTAACATCCCTGGTCTGCAAATAGAAACATGGGTCCGGCCGGGACCCCACGACATATAATATCCACAAAGCCTCAAATGTTAGTCATTGATACAAGAAAACATGCTAATAAAACTCAGAGTAAGCAGAAACGGAAGCTAACCACAAGCCCAAAACAAAGGGGCCAGAATGTCCACATCAACAAGGAAAACAATACTGAAGTGATACGGCCTTAAGGCCTTACATGGCTTTCAAAAGAGGTACAGACAAACCAAAGGGGCTACATGAAAAACACCAAAACAGAGAGAGGACCCTAGCCAGCTCCTCAACAACCCATGGGCTCCGGCCCACTACACACCACTGCGAGCTCCGCCATCTGAAACCAAGAACAAACAGGCGGTGCAACGAAGGTCCGCATGGGGCTGACCAACACAACGTAACGACTCCTCCCCCCGGCCATCCTAGCGGACTCCGGGGCGAGTATATCGCTCTCCTGCAAGTACGCACAAACACCAAAATATGCAAACAAGGAACAAAGGACCAAGAGTCAGGGGACACACTAAGCGCCACCTTTCAAACTACCACGCACGTGCTATGAACACACTGAAAGCGTACGATCTAAACTTCAACGCCCAGTAAAACAGTACGACCGCGACTCGGTCAATCGTAGTGACAAAAGGGACCAAACCTACAACTGCTCCATAGCATGGACAGAGGACTGGTTTGGGATGAACGACCTACAACTACCCCTTTTTAGGTGGCAGAGGACTGGTCAGAAAATATACGACCTACAACTGCCTTTTAACGTGACAGAGGGCTGGTCAGAAGATATACGACCTACAACTGTGATTTCAAAGTGGCAGAGGGCTGGTCAGAAAACATACGACCTACAACTGCCTTTTCAAAGTGGCAGAGGACTGGTCTACGGAAGCGCAATCTACGCAGGGACGGGGATCCGCCCGTCCAACAAAAGCCCACAAAACGTCATTCTACCGGGCCCAACACAGGCCCGCCTAGGAACGGGGTATTCACAAATTAAGCCCGCGAATTCCTACAAATCTACGACGAATAGCACGGGACATTCCCGTTCGCATATCTAGGGCTAATCGCAATGCATGTCACAAAAACATCACCGATCCGGGCTTACCGCCACGGGTAGGCTTCACACAGAATGCCTAAATCCAGACTCGCGCGTCGGATCACTAATGCACATTTATGCCGGGGACGGACACAATCGACCAGGGGGTTCGCAATGAACCGAGGGAAACACACTGCGTCCAATTGGAGGCGGGTGGCCCTCCTAAGCAAAGTAAAAGCAAAAAAACTACACCGGGGTCGCAATCCCACGCCCTGGCTGTAAGACCCTCTTTTTTTTTTGCAAAAACCACCGGGTCTTAGGCCCAGAACCGCCGTTTTGCGGTGACACCTTCACTCGGGAAGGTTGCCACTACAAAACGCCGATCCTGCCGGCCAAATCGATCACGAAGAAAAGTACAATAAAGAGAAGACAAGTCCACAGAATCACATGAATTATAAACCTTAAAGGTAAATGTCCACATGTATTAACTGAATAAAAGGTAGCAAGGTTACAATAATAAAAGGGGCTCTTGCCCTGTACATCATTTCCTCACTACAAGATCACTCGCGGAAGCTAACTCCTAAGCAAAACTAAAGCTAATCGTCACCGACACTGAAACCGGAGCACTCTGACCTGACTGACCCATCCCTGCAGACTCCGGGCTCCAATGGTGCTGCAACACTGGATGCTTCTTCTCTTTTAACCTGCGGTTGCTGCCTCGCAGTCCACGTTTACGTCTTCGCCATTGGCCTCCTGGTCGCTGTACTGGAGGGGTTCCACTCATCAAGGGGCATCTGACTCGAGTATGTCCCGGCTGGTGACAATGGTAGCATGGCCGTGGGGTCCACCATGTCGGATCCTGCTGTACCTGTTTCTTGAAGGTTGCTGCGTCTCCTCGAACTCCTAAAATGATATGGTCCACCGACCGTCAGTCAAAATGACTCAGCCAATTCCCCACCCCTCCCCCAATGGCTCCTAGGCACCGTGCGGGAGGATGAAGCGGAGGACAGCAAGGGGTAAAAACAAGAGCAGGTGACGGCGGAACTAGAGCTACACAGGTGTATACATATATATGAAGCATGGCAACAAGTATATAAAGAACAGTAAGCAGCAAGTAAAGTAATATAAAAGTAACCATTGATTTATAGGAATGCCCATACAAACCTATAGACCAAGGGGTCGTTTAGCAGGGCCTACCGTATAAGAAGTCCCATAACCGACTTATACGTTAGGGGTAGGTTGAAAGCAATGTTTATGCTATGACATGCAAGTATGCTGTTATGCTATGATCATACAAGTGCAACTCACACACTACGACTCTATGCGCATAGACCTTTAGTTCCCCCTTTTTGGAGCGAGCTAGACTCCCAGGATACTCCCGTAGTGGCAAACGGAAGCGGTGGGTTGGGCCCCGCCCACCTCTAGGTTGGTATTCACACTACCCAACCTAGACCTATTGTACGCCTCCACTATACCCGCGGAGCGTCTGCGTACTCTTGCTGACTGGACCGCCAGACTATCAAGGCTAAGTGTAAAACCACACTCGCCGAGTCAACGTATTGACGTCGGTGTGAACGACCGTCCAATACCGAAGACCCACCACCTTCAGTGCACATGCAACATGTTCTACTTCCTATCTCTGAGCCATGAGTTCCCCGGGCTAACCCGCCCGCCATCAATAACCTTCCGAGCCAAAAGCTCCCCGGGCTAACCTGCCCGTCATCAATAACCTTCCGAGCCATAAGCTCACCAGACTAACCAGTCTGCTGCAACAGCCACCGAACCCACCGCTCGGACAACCAATCCAACTAAACTTCCGAAACCACAGGGTGTAGATGAGTGTGTTATTAGTTAATCTTGTACCATGTCTTACTCCTATGAGTTAGGGTTAATCTTGGCCTTCCCGAGGGTTACCCTGTGAGGGGCTCGCTACGGTACTAGGAACTACAATGGGTTGACACCCCAAAGTTCCCATTCCTAAGACACTTAATAATGTTGGTTGCTACCCGTAAGAAAACCCCTTTAATACTTTTACCCAAATTAAACCTAAGGGCTTTTAGGTCCTAATAGACAAAGGATGATCTTTCGTCATCCACAGGACGACCCACCCCAAGGGAGGCACCCCACCATTCCAGAACTCATCAACCTTAAATCTCTCCAAGGCTCCTCTCATACCATACAATCACCATTCAATTCCCACATCTCCGATCAATGTATCCCAAATTGGCCTGTAACTCCAAAACTGCCAATTTACTAAACGCAGACCACCCTTAACGTTTTGATCCTCATGAAGGGAGGTACTCTAAATACTCAACTCCATGACCTACTGGATTTATTGGGAGTCCATGCTACTTAAATCAGATCAAATCCAGGGTTTCCTAATTTTCCCCATAATATTAATATTTTTAAACAATTTCTCAAAGGGCAATTTTCTCAAGTTTGAACTACAAGTGCACTTTTCTGACTCCCAGTGCCTACCCCAATTTTTACATAAATCAACAGTACCTAGATATCAGTACGTATAAACTTGTAGGAAAAACCAGCAAGATTTACTATTTTTAAAAATTCCAAAACTCATTTATTTTCAATAAATTCCAAAGGAGGTACCCTCATATGGACTCCCAACCTTATGCAAATTCATACAGTGGTGAATCATACTAAAGTATTCAGGTCTACCAAGTTTGACCACATAACACAGAGGTTACATTTGTAATTTCCTCAAAGGATATATTTGCAAATAATTCCAAAATGAACTAGAGATACCAAAAATATTGATCCATAAATTATGAGAAAATTACAGTGGGTACATATTGGTATGAAAATACAACCAGCAAAGTTTCATGTCATTACAGAGATCTAACACCCTAAATTCAATCATCCCAAAAATTGCCAACAATGTGAAATATTACAATTTGGACCTCCAAAAGTTTTCTCCTGGTCTAACCAAATCTTCCAGAGATTTATAACATTAAAACTAAGTTTATGACAGAAGATGGTAAATCAATAAGTACTGTTTCTTCCTAAAACCCCAAACCCTAATTATTTACAAATCTACCCAAGGGTTTATTACTTAGGATTTGAAACTCCAAATCCCTCCAATTTCTCACAGTAGCATTCTATGGTCACCAAGACCACCTCCCCAAGATTTCAAGTCAAACCTTTAAGGTTTGACCCCTCTTCCTTCATTAACCTCTAATTGCAAGCCATTAGGGTTTAGCCTAGGGTTAGGATCTAAATTTCTCCAATGGCTCTAGTAGGAACTCCAGAGATTTAAAACATCAAAGTTAAGAGGGTGACAGAAGATTATTAACCACAAGGTAATATTTCTTCCTAGAACCCAAAAACTTAAATATTTACAAATCTACCCAAGGATTAATTACCTAGGTTTGACAACTCCAAACCTCTTCAAATTCACAGGGGAGGTTCCTCTGGTCACTATGACCTTCCCTCCAAAATTTTAGGTCAAACCATTAAGGTTTGACCCTACTTCCATCATTAGCCTCTAATTGCACCCCATTAGGGTTTAACCTAGGGTTAGGGTCAAAACTTCACCAACTCCACTCAAACTTCTTGTGAGGGTATTATATCACTTATAACACTCAGAGGAGTTCAACACACCCCTCTCCAAGGACAAACTCCCCTATGTCCTTCACAAACCCTAAATGGCTCCATACACCTCACCATTAGGGCTTAAGGGCACACTAAGCCCTAACTCATCCAAAGCTACTCCTTGGGGTGTCTCCTACCTTCCTAGGCAGTGACCAAGGTCACCCCAACAATCAGTGGGAGGAAAGCCCCTCCACACTCCAAAGTTAGCTTAGGTTACTTTTGCCCTAAACCTAACCTTTAAGCAAACTATTCTCAAGAGGACTCCCTACCTTGCTCAAGTCCATACTACTTACTATACTGACCATGGGTCAGTAAAAGATCACCCAAGATCCTACCAACATTTGGTGAGGAATGGGATTCCAATGGGTACCTATTTGGGGTGCAAATAGCAATTTATCCCCTTTGTGGTTTACTAGGGCAAACCTCCTCCAATGGCCACCAAATTTGAACCAGAGGTTGGCATGGGGGAGGGTGAGGGGCACCCCAAATATGAAGCCATTTGGCTTTGAGGAAGAGTGGGGGCACTCACCCAAAGTTTTGCCTAAACCTAGGGAGCCTAAGGTTGTTTTGGTGAATTACCCCACCAAACAACTCCATAAATCATGATATTTTAACCAGGGCCTATACATACCCCCTAAGACCACCCATCCAAGTTTGGAAGGGTCTTGAGGTGTTTAGGGCACCTAATTAGATTAAACTAGGATTATTGAACTTTCCCAAAAATTATGGGGAAAACTTCTCCAATCCTTCTGATCTTTGGACATAACCTAGGTAAGCCTAAGACTAGACTACACCCCAAAAATCAAGTCATTTGAAGTTCAATAATGGTGTGGGCATCAAAAATAAGCTCTGAATAGCCTTATGGACAGCCCCCACCAAAATGAGTGCTGTGCCCTAACCAGGATCCAAATTGAGTGATTTCAATTTTGCATGAAATTAGACTCCAAGGGCTACAATTTCTATGTTGACCACTTTTCCTAAATCAGCCTCTAACTATTTTTACCAGAATTAAATAGAAACTGCAATTTAATCACAGGAAATAAGAATTTATACTAAGGCATGCACGAATCTTGGCGCAAATCGGACCGCGCCTGGTCGTCTTCTTCCTCTGGCCAACGGCCAGGATCGCCCGCGCCTGGGCCGCCTTGATCCCCGTTTTCCCGGCCACCTAGGCGCCGCCCCGGCCGGCCAATGCCACCACCACCTTCACTGAGGTGGTGGCCGGCGAATCGAGGTGGTTGACCGACCGGAGGTGGCCGGAACAGGGCTTTAGGGTTGGAATTAAAAGCTCGGTTCCGAGCTTCTTGATCGGCCCGATTCAGAGCCGTTAGGGCTCGAACCTTGCCGCCGATGTAGGGGATCTACCCACTGAGGAAAGGAGGAAGAAATGGACCTGGCTTGGGGTCGGTTTGCTGCTCCGATCCTTGGTTCACCATGGGTGGCCGACAAGCTTGAGGTTCTCACTCAAATTCTGCACAGAGGGCTCGAAATAATCGGGAAGGAGAGGGGTTTCACTCCTCTCTCCTTTATGAAGCTGATGGGAGGACCAATTTAATGTGAGGAGAGCTCTAACTCCAAAAGCCATTAATGGGCTTTTGGTATTCCTATGGCCGGCCACAATGCATCCCCCCTGCCATCAATCCCTCCTAGAAACTGTTGGAAACTCCTCCTCTCTCCTAGAGGAGATGAATGCAGACATTAATGGGGAGAATTGAGGGGGGTTTCACCTTCCTCCATTGATGGCCTCATCTTTCTCTCTCCTCCACATAGGATTTTCTCTCTCCTATTCATCAAGGCCGACTCATTTCTCTCTCCTGGGTTAATGCTAGCCTACAAGGCTGGTCAAATGGTTAATTTGGGCTTAGCCCAAATGGATTGGGCTAGGTTCAAGAGGTTTGACCTAATTTGGGCAAATTTGACTTTTGGTCCAATTGACCAATTGGGTGACCCTAGGATGGGGCTTTTGGGTCCATTGGACTCCAAATTAAGTTTATAAACTATTGGTGGGGTCAATTTGGTCACATGAGTCTTGGTTGACCCAATTTAAGCTGATTTGACCAAAACAAGCTAAGTTGACTTTGGTCAAATTGAGCCCTAGGGTTGACCCAGCCAAGGGGCTTTTTGGTCCACTGGGTCCCCTATGACATGGTAGCACTATGGGTAGGGTCATTTTAATATGGTGATGGTCAATTAGGGCACTTTGTGAAGAATTGCCATTTTTGACCTAAAGGGGCATTTTGGTCAATTTGCACCATTGGGGGTCCCATGATGGGTCTTTTAGGCCCACTAGGTCTCTCATGATACTCTAGACCTAGATGAGTGGTCAATTTGGCATGGTGAGGGTTAATTGACCCTAATTATGCTACTTTGACCAATTTAGGGTTAGGGTTGACTTTGGTCAATTTGGCCTCTTTGGTTGACCCCAATGTGCCCTTGGTGCCCTAAGGGGACCCCTAAAGGGTTAGGGATACTATGGTGGGGCCAAATGGTTAAGATGAGGCCCTAAAATCCAACCCTAAGCTAGGTCACTAGAAATTGCTATTTGCAGTCCAAGGCACTTTCAATCCTAATCTTGCCTAAGTTAAGGGGATTTCTACTCTACCAAGGCCTTGTCATGACCTTGTCAGGACAGATTCACCTGGGGGGTCTAGCTGTCTGGGGGATGTTACACTGGCGGAGTCCCCGCTCTCCACCGCGTAGCGGGAGAGGGACTCTACGTGCAGCTCACACCAACATACGCCGGGGTCGCAATCTCACGCCCTGGCGGAGTCCCCGTCCTCAACCGAAGTGGCGTGAGGGGACTCTCATTGCACAAAAATCATCACAAGCACACAAAAAATACCGAAAGTACGGTCCTAAGACCGGGGAAAGAAATCGTTACCCTTGCAGAGCGTCGTTGAGGCATCGGGGCAGTCGTAACGGCTGCCCTACCAGGGATCTAGCCTCGACTCGGCTCCGCACACGGTTCTCGGCAAGAGATCTCCTCTAGAGTCACGATCAAGCGCCAAAACAGCGAGAGAAAGGGAGGAGAGGAGAGGGCCGACTTCCTCCTTCCTGGAACAGCACGAGCAAGAGAGGGAAAAGGGGGCGTCGGCCTCCTCTTGACCGGCGAGAGAGAGGGAAGGGGGCGCTGGTCGGCCGACCTAGACGAGGGCGAGAGGGAAGATGGGCGACGGGAGATCGGGGAAAAGTGAGAGGGGATGAGGGAGGATTTAGGTTTTTATTTAAAACCCTAACCCGAAATTGTTAATCGCAGACCATATTCCCTATCCGCACCCCACTCTCAGCTATTCGCAGACCAATATGACTTCTAAATAAAAATTAAGGCGTTACAATTCTCTCCTCCTTAACAAAATTTCGTCCCGAAATTTAGAGCACGAACACGAAATTAAATTCGTCATACCTGAGTGAAAAGGTCGGGGTACTCCTCGCGCATGGCCTCTTCTGGCTCTCAAGAGAGCTCCTCACGGCCACAGTTGTCCCAATGGACTCTCACCATCTTGATTGACTTCCTCCGCAACTGTCGGATATCGGAATCAATGATGCACAACGGAGTCACCTTAGTAGATAGGCCACTATCCACCGGCACGCTATTGGCCTCCACCACAGAATCGGGCTCTCGCACCGCCTTCCTCAACACAGAAATATGGAAGACGTCGTGCAACCCACTCAGCTCTGTCGACAACGCAAGTCGATAAGCTGCCTCGCCGATGCGCTCGGTGATCTCGAATGGCCCTAGGTACCTCGGACTCAGCTTCTTCAAGCGTCAAATCCTCGACACTCCTTTGAAAGGCTTTATTTTCAAATACACCTAGTCGCCTACTGCGAACTCCACGTTCCGATGTTTGGCGTTGTAATATTTTGCCTGTCGGTCTTGGGCAGTCAACAACCGTTCTCGAATAGTCCGTAACGACTCATTCGCCTCATCAACCTCTTTGCGCTTCAAAAGCTTGGTATCACCGGTCTCCGCCCAAGCTAAAGGGGTGCGACACCTCCTCCCATATAATGCCTCAAACGGAGCCATCTGAATACTCGCCTGATAACTGTTGTTATAGGCAAACTCTACCATGTACAGGTGATCTTCCCAACGTTGTCCAAAATCCATGACGCACATGCGAAGCATGTCCTCCATCGTCCGATTCGTCCTCTCGGTCTGCCCATCCGTTTGCGGATGGAAGGCTGTGCTAAACTTGAGTTTTGTGCCCAACAAACGATGGACATGTTTCCAATCTCCGGACGTAAACCGCCCATCACGGTCACTAACGATGCTGCGAGGGACGCCATGCAATCGAACAATGTTTTCCACATAAAGCTTTGCCAGCTTCTCAACCGAATCGCTCTTCTGATTTGAAATGAAGTGTGCCACCTTAGTTAACCGATCTACGATCACCCAAATCAAATCATTTTTCTGCAGCGACTTTGGCAACCCGTGCACAAAGTCCATGGAAATATCATCAAATTTCCATTCCGGAATTGGTAACGATTTCAAAAATCCTCCTGGCCGTTGACACTCGGCCTTCACCAACGCGCATGTTTGGCATTTTGCCACGAAGAGAGCTATATCCTTTTTCATACCCGGCCACCAGAACAGTGCTTTCATGTCTTGGTACATCTTGGTACTCCCTGGATGAATCGAGTACTTGGTGAAATGGGCCTCGTACATCAATTCGTCACGCAGTTTCCCATAGTTTGGAACACAAAGCCTGCCATTCTTCCATAGTAACCCATCCTCAAAGAGAAACTCAGCGTTCGGCCCCTCAGCGGATTCTGCCATATAACGTTGCATGCTCGGATCAAACTCCAAGGCCTGTCTCACACGATCACCAATGTCGTATTGTACCTCCATCCAGCTCAGAACGGCAGTGGAAGACGATCCTCGATCTACACAAGAGATCTCCAAAGCCTCCAACTCACGTATCAACCGCTCATCGTGAGCCAGAATCCAACTTGCCTGCGCCGGTGCCCGACGACTCAGAGCGTCTGCTACCACATTCCCCTTCCCAGGGGTATAAAGTATCTCGTACGTGTAGTCTCCCAAGAACTCCATCCACCTTCTCTGACGCATATTCAGATCTTTCTGATCCACTAGGTACTTCAGACTCTTGTGGTCTGTGAAGATTTCGATTTTTACACCATAAAGATAATGTCTCCACAACTTCAGAGCAAACACCACGGCCGCCAATTCTAGATCGTGGACTGGGTAGTTTCTCTCGTGTACCTTCAGCTGACGCGATCCGTAAGCGATAACTTGTCCAAACTGACAAAGAACGCAGCCCAGACTACTTCCCGAGGCGTCACTGTACACCTGGTAACCTTCAGTCCCACAAGGCGAACACAAAATCGGGGCGGAAATCAGTCGGCTCTTCAGCTCCTCAAAAGCTCGAGCGCACTCTGGCGTCTAGAGGAACCTCTGATCCTTCCTAGTCAAAGTAGTGAGGGGAAGCGCAATCCGCGAGAAGTTCTCCACAAAGCGCCTGTAATAACCGGCAAGCCCCAAAAAGCTCCGGACCTCTGCTACACTCCTCAGCTCAGGCCACTCTCGAATCGCTACAACTTTCGCCGGATCTACCGCAATACCCTCTCCACTGACGATGTGCCCCAGAAATGCTACAGACGGTAGCCAGAACTCGCACTTGGAAAATTTTGCATATAACTGATGTCTCCTTAGGACGGTCAAGACTGTACGAAGGTGGCCAACATGCTCTTCCTCGGACTGCGAGTACACCAGAATATCGTCGATGAAGACAATAACAAACAGATCTAGGTACTCCCGAAAAGCTCTATTCATCAAGTCCATAAAGACAGACGGCGCATTCGTGAGCCCAAAAGGCATCACCGTGAACTCATAATGCCCGTAACGTGTGCTGAACGCAGTCTTTGGGATGTCAGACTCCCGTATCCTGAGCTGATAATAACCCGACTTCAAATCTAACTTTGAATACACCGTGGATCCTACCAACTGATCAAACAGATCGTCAATGCGGGGAATCAGATACTTGTTCTTTTCCGTCAACTTGTTCAACTCCCTGTAATCTATGCACAGACGCAAGCTACCGTCCTTCTTCTTCACGAAAAGGACCGGTGCACTCCACGGTGACGAGCTCGGACGTATATATCCTTGCTCGAGCAATTCCTGCAATTGCACTTTCAACTCTGCCATCTCTTTTGGCGCCATACGATAGGGCGAGCGTGACACGGGTTTGGCACCCGGTACAAGCTCAATGCAAAAGTCGATTTCCCTCTGGGGCGGGGCCCCAGGAAGCTCATCCGGAAAGACGTCCGCAAATTCCGCTACAACTGGCACGTCACACAGTTTGGGCTTACGCTCTGAAGCCTCTACCAAAGCAAAGAATAGCTCTGCGCCTTTCCGAGTTGCTTTCGCTACCTGGAGGGCGGTCATCAAGGTTTTGCTCACACCTCTCAGACCGGTAAAACGAGTTCCGCCTCCGCACCCTCCGCCTAACAAGAATTCTTTTGACTTGCAATCAATACATGCGCTCTGCTTTGTCAGCCAATCCATACCAAAGATGACGTCAAACTCCGACAACGGTAGCAGCGCGGCTTCCAAATCGAAGTCTTGTTCTCCAATACGAACCTTCACACGGCTCTTCCTCTGTGTACTCATTAAGAACCCATTGGGTAAGAGCACATCCAACTTCTCTTCTGCCAACATACAAGGCACTCCGACTCGCACCACAAATTCTTCTGATAGAAAGGAGTGGGATGCGCCGGTGTCGAACAACGCTCTCGCAGGGCAATTAAAGACCAATACGAATCCTAGCGGGTACACGATGAGTAAGCGCATACAAGGGTTATAAGCAAAAAAAATCATGACAGTAATTAAAGCATAAATGTACCTGTCACGACGTCATTCTGCCGAATGGCGTCCTGCCGACCGAGAGCGAAGACCCTTGGCTGAGCCTGTAACATCCCCCAGACAGCTAGACCCCCAGGTGAATGTGTCATGACAAGGTCATGACAAGGCCTTGGTAGTGTAGAAATCCGTTTAACTTAGGCAAGATTAGGATTGAAAGTGCCTTGGACTGCAAATAGCAATTTCAAGTGACCTAGCTTAGGGTTGGATTTTAGGGCCTCATCTTAACCATTTGGCCCCACCATAGTATCCCTAACCCTTTAGGGGTCCCCTTAGGGCACCAAGGGCACATTGGGGTCAACCAAAGAGGCCAAATTGACCAAAGTCAACCCTAACCCTAAAATGGTCAAAGTAGCCAGATTAGAGTCAATTAACCCTCACCATGCCAAATTGACCACTCATCTAGGTCTAGAATATCATGAGAGACCTAGTGGACCTAAAATCCCCATCATGGGACCCCCAATGGTGCAAATTGACCAAAATGCCCCTTTAGGTCAAAAATGGCAATTCTTCACAAAGTGCCCTAATTGACCATCACCATATTAAATTGACCTTACCCATAGTGTTATCATATCATAGGGGACCCAGTGGACCAAAAAGCCCCATGACTGGGTCAACCCTAGGGCTCAATTTGACCAAAGTCAACTTAGCCTGTTTTGGTCAAATCAGCTTAGATTGGGTCAACCAAGACTCATGTGACCAAATTGACCCCACCACTAGTTTCTAAACCTAATTTGGAGTTCAATGGACCCAAAAGACCCATCCTAGGGTCACCCAATTGGTCAATTGGACCAAAAGTCAAATTTGCCCAAATTTGGTCAAACCTCTTGAACCTAGCCCAATCCCTTTGGGCCAAACCCAAATTGACCTCTTGACCAGCACCCTTGACTGCTAATTAACCCAGGAGAGAGAAATGAGTCGTCCTTGATGACTAGGAGAGAGAAAATCCAATGTGGAAGAGAGAGAAAGGTGAAGCCATCAATGGAGGAAGATGAAACCCCCTTCATTCCTCCCCATTAATGGCTGGACTCAACTCCCCAAGGGAAGGGGAGAAGTTCCCAGTCGTTTCCCGGCCTCCTAGGGGTGAATCACTTGGAATTTCACCATGGCCGACTTCCACCATTAATGGTGATAATGGCAATTCATGCCATGGCTCTTCCCCTCCCTCAATTGAAGCCTTTAAAAGCTTCACCGGGCAGAGAGGAACGTTTCCCCCCACTTACCTGAAGGAATCGGGCTCCTCTATGTGGTGGTTGCAGAACTCGGAAACCATGGAGGTCGGCAATGGCGAGTTCCCAATCGGCAAGGTTTCAAGCTTCAAGCAAGGTCCAATCCTCTTCTCCTCTCTCAGTGGTTAGGTCATAATCTAACTGGGGCTTGATTCGAGTTCAAACGGGCTCGAATCGTGCACCCAAAGGTGCTCGTTTTCGATCATATTACTCCTTCCCGAAACCCCTACTCCGGCCACCACCGGCCGGCAAACGACCTCCTATCGCCGGCCACCACCTCAACGGAGGTGGTGGTGGCACTTGCCGGCCGAGGGGATGCGAGGGTGGCCGGGAAATCGAGGTTGAAGACGGCCCAGGCGCGGGCTATCACAGCCGTCGATTCGCTGGAGAAGACGACCCGATGCCGTCCGAATTGCTTCAGGATTCGTGCGGGAATCAAATGTATGAATGAAATGATTATTATTATTATTATTATGTATATTATGTCACACTTTGGGACAGATTTTGTGACCCGATTTTAAGGCCCTTAGGGGCCATAATTCGAAAAATGCCCAAAGATAACTTTTGTAGGCCTTGGTGTCTACTTTCTAATGGGAGTGAAATCAAGCTATTTGGTTAAGTATTGGACCCACAGCACTCATTCTAGTGAGGCTGGTCAAAACTCAAACCAGACCTTTAAACTAGGATAACTCTTAAATGGCACATCTGAAGTAGTTGATATTTTGGCTAAGCATCCATATGTCCTATACCTAGGTTAGGTTTGAGTATCAGATTTTTAGGAGTTAATTTTCCTAAAGTTTTTGTAGAAATTTAATAATCCTTACACAAATTATTTGGAGGGCCAAATGATCTCCAATCTCCACCAAATTTTGGTGGGGTACCATTAGGGTCATGATAAACCCCTGGTTAAAATCTCATCTCATTTGGAGATCTTTTGACTAGGTAATCCTTGGGCCAAAGTTTTGCCCTTTAAGGGGAAAATTGTGCTAAGGGGACACTTAGGGCTTCTCATAGCCAAACCACCTCCTATTGGAGTGGTATTATGTCGACTACCCTAACCCCACCCAAATCACCTCCAAGAGTATTATGGAGCCATGGGGAGTTGGTTTGCCCTAGGGCATGGAGTAGGAGCAATTTGGGGTGCATTTAGCCAAGTTATGGTCCATTGGCCAACTAGGTTCTTTGAATCTTGAGACTTCTTAGGAAGGTCAGTGGGATGAAGTTGAGACCCCATGAGGAGTTTGGGGAGCATTGGAGTTGTTTTGCTCAAGGTCATAGGGTTGATCCCTATGGGGTGGAATTTGGGGTTGTGAAGGACATATGGGAGTTTGTCCTTGGAGAGGGGTGTGTTGGACTCCTCTGACCTTATAAGTGATATGATACCCTCACAAGAGGTTTGGGAGGATTTGGATAGGTTTAGACCCTAACCCTAGGATAAACCCTAATGGGGTGCAATTAGAGGCTAATGAAGGAAGTAGGGTCAAACCTTAATGGTTTGACCTAAAATTTTGGAGGGAAGGTCATAGTGACCAGAGGAACCTCTCCTGTGAATTTGAAGAGGTTTGGAGTTGTCAAACCTAGGTAATTAATTCTTGGGTAGATTTGTAAATGTTTGAGTTTTTGGGTTCTAGGAAGAAATATTACTTTGTGGTTAATCATCTTCTGTCACCCACTTAGTTTTGATATCATAAATCTCTGGAGTTCCTATTAGAGCCATTGGAGAAGTTTAGACTCTGACCCTAGGCTAAACCCTAATGGGGTGCAAATAGAGGTCAATGAAGGGAGTGTGGTCAAACATTATTGGTTTGACCTAAGATTTTGTATAGTAGGTCCTAGTGACCAGAGGAGCCTCCCTTGTGAATTTGAAGAGGTTTGGAGTTGTCAAACCTAGGTAATAAACCTTTGGGTAGATTTGTAAATAATTAGGGTTTTGGGTTTTAGGGAGAAATGTTACTTAATGGTTTACCATTTTCTGTCACAAACTTTGTTTTAATGCTATTGATCTCTGGAAGAATCTGTTAGACCATGAGAAGACTTTTTGGGGTTCAAAGTGTAATATTTCACATTGTAGACAATTTTTGGGAGGATCAATTTTAGGGTGTTAAGTTACTGTAATTGCATGAAACTTTGCAGGATGTCTTTTCATACCAATATGTACCCACTGTAATTTTCTCATAATTTATGGATTAATATTTTTGGTATCTCTAGTTCATTTTGGAATTATTTACAAATATATCCATTGAGGAAATTACAAATGTAACTTCTGTGTTATGTGGTCAAACTTGGTAGACCTGAATATTTTAGTATGATTCACCACTGTATGAATTTTCATAAGATTGGGAGTCCATATGAGGGTACCTCCTTTGGAATTTATTTGTAATAAATGAGTTTTGGAATTTTTAAAAATAGTAAATCTTGCTGGTTTTTCCTACAAGTTTATACCTACTGATATTTAGGTACTATTGATTTATGTAAAAATTGGGGTAGGCACTGGAAGTCAGAAAAGTGCACTTGTAGTTCAAACTTGAGAAAATTGCCCTTTGAGAAATTGTTTAAAAATATTAATATTATGGGGAAAATCAGGAAACCCTGGATTTGATCTGATTTAAGTAGCATGGACTCCTAATAAATCCAGTAGGTCATAGAGTTGAGTATTTAGAGTACCTCCCCTCTTGAGAATCAAAACGTTAAGGGTGGTCTGCGTTTAGCAAATTGGTAGTTTTGGAGTTATAGGCCAATTTGGGATACCTTGTTGGAGGTGTGAGGATTTAATAGTGATCAAATGACTATGTGAGAAACCCTGGAGTTTGTTTGGGTTTGATGAGTCCTAGGGTGGTGGGGTGCCACCCTTGGGGTAGGTCATCTTGGGACTTGGCGAAAGATCGTCTTTTCCCCTAAGTGTCTTAAAGCACTTAGGTTTAGACCAGGTGAAATGTTAAGAGGGTTTCTTAAGGGTAGTAACTAATAAAATTAAGTGTCTTGGGAGTGGGAACTTTGGGGTGTCATCCCATAGTGGTTCCTAGTACCGTAGCGAGCCCCACACAGGGTAACCCTCGGGAAGTCCAAGACTAACCCTAACTCATAGGAGTAAGACATTGTACAAGATTAACTATAACACACTCATCCACACCCTGTGGTTTCGGAAGTTTAGTTGGATTGGTTGTCCGAGCGGTGGGCTCGGTGGTTGTTGCAGCAGACTAGTTAGTCTGGGGAGCTTTTGGCTCGGAAGGTTACTGATGACGGGCAGGTTAGCCCGGGGAGCTTTTGGCTCGGAAGGTTATTGATGGTGGGCAGGTTAGCCCGGGGAACTCATGACTTAGAGATAGGAAGTAGAACATGTTGCATGTGCACTGAAGGTGGTGGGTCTTCGGTATTGGACGGTCGTTCACACCGACGTCAATACGTTGACTCGGCGAGTGTGGTTTTACACTTAGCCTTGATAGTCTGGCAGTCCAGTCAGCAAGAGTACGCAGACGCTCCGCGGGTATAGTGGAGGCGTACAATATGTCTAGGTTGGGTAGTGTGAGTACCAACCTAGAGGTGGGCGGGGCCCAACCCACCGCTTCCGTTTGCCACTACGGGAGTATCCTGGGAGTCTAGCTCGCTCCAAAAAGGGGGAACTAAAGGTCTATGCGCATAGAGTCGTGGTGTGTGAGTTGCACTTGTATGATCATAGCATAACAGCATACCTGCATGTCATAGCATAAACATTGCATTCAACCTACCCCTAACGTATAAGTCGGTTATGGGACTTCTTATACGGTAGGCCCTGCTAAACGACCCCTTGGTCTATAGGTTTGTATGGGCATTCCTATAAATCAATGGTTACTTTTATATTACTTTACTTGCTGCTTACTGTTCTTTATATACTTGTTGCCATGCTTCATATATATGTATACACCTGTGTAGCTCTAGTTCCGCCGTCACCTGCTCTTGTTTTTACCCCTTGCTGTCCTCCGCTTCATCCTCCCGCACGGTGCCTAGGAGCCATTGGGGGAGGGGTGGGGAATTGACTGAGTCATTTTGACTGACGGTCGGTGGACCATATCATTTTAGGAGTTCGAGGAGACGCAGCAACCTTCAAGAAACAGGTACAGCAGGATCCGACATGGTGGACCCCACGGCCATGCTACCATTGTCACCAGCCGGGACATACTCGAGTCAGATGCCCCTTGATGAGTGGAACCCCTCCAGTACAGCGACCAGGAGGCCAATGGCGAGGACGTAAACGTGGACTGCGAGGCAGCAACCGCAGGTTAAAAGAGAAGAAGCATCCAGTGTTGCAGCACCATTGGAGCCCGGAGTCTGCAGGGATGGGTCAGTCAGGTCAGAGTGCTCCGGTTTCAGTGTCGGTGACGATTAGCTTTAGTTTTGCTTAGGAGTTAGCTTCCGCGAGTGATCTTGTAGTGAGGAAATGATGTACAGGGCAAGAGCCCCTTTTATTATTGTAACCCTTGTTATCTTTATTCAGTTATTGTTAGTGGACATTTACCTCCATGGTTTTAATTCGTGTGATTATGTGGACTTGCCTTCTCTTTTATGAACTTTTCTTGTGATCGAGTTGGCCGGCAGAATCGGCGTTTTGTGGTGGCGATCTTCCCGAGTGAAGGTGTCACCGCAAAGCGGCGGTTCTGGGCCTAAGACCCGGCGGTTTTTGCAAAAAAAAAAAAAGGGGTCTTACAGAGCCGGGGGGTACTGGGAGGCTGATGACTCTGCAACCTTCCCTTTTTCTTGATAGCTGGGCCCTGCCGCTTTGGGAGCTTCCAATGCTAAGCGATCAGTTCTCGGGGGGCCCTGACGACAGAAACGAGCAATGTGTCCTGCCACCCCGCATTTGTAGCAAGTGAAGGGACCTCGACCAGTAGTGACTCCTGAAGCGGTAGATTGTACTGGTGCGTAGTCTGCCTGCCTCTGCTTCTTATTATACCGCTTAAATTCGGGTTTCCCCTGGGACTTTGACGCCTTGAACTCGGTGCTCTTTGACTGAAATCCCCTGCGGCGCTGGACTCTCTCCAAGTCCATCTCTAACGCTCTTGCCTCCTCCACCAGGGCGCTAAAACCAAGGGCCTTAGGCCCTGACATGTTCAACCTCAGATTATCACGTAATCCATCAAAGAACCTGTGAGTTTTGGTCTTCTCCTTGGCTAATAATCCCCCAGAGAAGCGACCCAGACGGGTAAACTCGTGGAGATACTCATCCACCTTCATATCCCTCTGTAGCAACCGAAAGAACTGGTTCTGCAACTGTAGGCGAGTCGCCTCGGGAATGAAGCGCTCCAAGAAGGACTCGGAGAATTCCTCCATAGCTATCTCTGTCAGCTCTCTACCGCGAAACCTCATCTCTGCCTCCTCTTCCCACCAAAGCCTCGCCTCCCCATTGAGTAGGAAGGTGGCTAGGGTAACCATCTGCTCCTTGACAGTCTGAGTGGCAGCCAGAGTTCTCTTAATTCTGGACAACCAATCCTCGGCTTCAATAGCTGTCTCACTCCCCGAGAAAGATGGTGGGTTGAAGCTCAAGAAATGCTTCAATGGGTCATCCCGGGCTCGAGGATTAACCAACGGCACCGCAGCAGCACCAGCAGGTATAGTAGCAACGACTGGTACCGCAACATCAATGGGTACCGCAGCAGCAGCAGTAGGTGCAACCGGAACTGGTATCGCAGTAGGATCAGGCATCGTGGCCACTTCGGGAGTGGCAGGTATGGCGGGTGCGGCATTTGGTATCAATCTGCCCTGTCTCGCATCTAAAGCAGCAAGTACTGCCTCTGTGATTATTCTAATCGTTTCCGCAGAAGGCGGACTGGCAGCAGTAGACCCAGAAGTACTGCTGTCGGCAGCATTGCGGGAAGGGCCCGCGCCACTTCTAGCTACCTATAAACGCAAAACAATACTACATTTAGCGGCCTAAATTAGGCAAAATAGAGAGTTTGGAACTTCAAGTTCCCAAAAGCAGCGTAAAAGCTTGCTTTCCGTCAATTATAAGTGGACATTCTGCCTAAATTTACTTATTTAGGCTCTTGCACTACACGTGCTCACCACCCGTTAAAAAGGGTTCGTCCCGAAACCTAAAAACTAACGGATCACAAAACCTAAAGTCTGATACCAATTGTAACATCCCTGGTCTGCAAATAGAATATAACATGGGTCCGGCCGGGACCCCACGACATATAATATCCACAAAGCCTCAAATGTTAGTCATTGATACAAGAAAACATGCTAATAAAACTCAGAGTAAGCAGAAACGGAAGCTAACCACAAGCCCAAAACAAAGGGGCCAGAATGTCCACATCAACAAGGAAAACAGTACTGAAGTGATACGGCCTTAAGGCCTTACATGACTTTCAAAAGAGGTACAGACAAACCAAAGAGGCTACATGAAAAACACCAAAACAGAGAGAGGACCCTAGCCAGCTCCTCAACAACCCATGGGCTCCGGCCCACTACACACCACTGCGAGCTCCGCCACCTGAAACCAAGAACAAACAGGCGGTGCAACGAAGGTCAGCATGGGGCTGACCAACACAACGTAATGACTCCTCCCCCCGGCCATCCTAGCGGACTTCGGGGCGAGTATATCGCTCTCCTGCAAGCACGTACGCACACCAAAATATGCAAACAAGGAACAAAGGACCAAGAGTCAGGGGACACACTAAGCGCCACCTTTCAAACTACCACGCACGTGCTATGAACACACTGAAAGCGTACGATCTAAACTTCAACGCCCAGTAAAACAGTACGACCGCGACTCGGTCAATCGTAGTGACAAAAGGGACCAAACCTACAACTGCTCCATAGCATGGACAGAGGACTGGTTTGGGATGAACGACCTACAACTACCCATTTTTAGGTGGTAGAGGACTGGTCAGAAAATATACGACCTACAACTGCCTTTTAACGTGGCAGAGTGCTGGTCAGAAGATATACGACCTACAACTGTCATTTCAAAGTGGCAGAGGGCTGGTCAGAAAATATACGACCTACAACTGCCTTTTCAAAGTGGCAGAGGACTGGTCTACGGAAGCGCAATCTACGCAGGGACGGGGATCCGCCCGTCCAACAAAAGCCCACAAAACGTCATTCTACCGGGCCCAACACAGGCCCGCCTAGGAACGGGGTATTCACAAATTAAGCCCGCGAATTCCTACAAATCTACGACGAATAGCACGGGACATTCCCGTTCGCATATCTAGGGCTAATCGCAATGCACGTCACAAAAACATCACTGATCCGGGCTTACCGCCACGGGTAGGCTTCACACAGAATGCCTAAATCCAGACTCGCGCGTCGGATCACTAATGCACATTTATGCCGGGGACGGACACAATCGACCCGGGGGTTCGCAATGAACCGAGGGAAACACACCGCGTCCAATTGGAGGCGGGTGGCCCTCCTAAGCAAAGCAAAAGCAGAAAAACTACACCGGGGTCGCAATCCCACGCCCTGGTGGAGTCCCCGCGCTCCACCGCGTAGCGGGAGAGGGACTGTAAGACCCTCTTTTTTTTTTGCAAAATCCACCGGGTCTTAGGCCCAGAACCGCCGCTTTGCGGTGACACCCTCACTCGGGAAGGTCGCCACCACAAAACGCCGATTCTGCCGGCCAAATCGATCACAAAAAAGTTCTTAAAAGAGAGACAAGTCCACAGAATCACATGAATTATAAACCTTAAAGGTAAATGTCCACATATATTAACTGAATAAAAGGTAGCAAGGTTACAATAATAAAAGGGGCCCTTGCCCTGTACATCATTTCCTCACTACAAGATCACTCGCGGAAGCTAACTCCTAAGCAAAACTAAAGCTAATCGTCACCGACACTGAAACTGGAGCACTCTGACCTGACTGACCCATCCCTGCAGACTCCGGTGCTCCACTGGTGCTGCAACACTGGATGCTTCTTCTTCTTCGGCCTACGGTCACTGCCTCGCAATCCACGTCTACGTCTTCGCCGTTGGCTTCCTGGTCGCTGTACTGGAGGGGTTCCACTCATCAAGGGGCATCTGACCCGAGTATGTCCCGGTTGGTGACAATGGTAGCATGGTCGGGGGGTCCACCATGTCGGGTCCTGCTGTACCTGTTTCTCTGCTGTAGCTGCGTCTCCTTGAAACCCTAAAATGATATGGTCCACCGACCGTTAGTCAAAAGACTAAGCCTTATGTTCCCCACCCCCACCCCCAATGGCTCCTAGGCACCGTGCGGGAGGATGAAGCGGAGGACAGCAAGGGGTAAAAACAAGAGCAGGTGACGGCGGAACTAGAGCTACACAGGTGTATACATATATATGAAGCATGGTAACAAGTATATAAAGAACAGTAAGCAGCAAGTAAAGTAATATAAAAGTAACCATTGATTTATAGGAATGCCCATACAAACCTATAGACCAAGGGGTCGTTTAGCAGGGCCTACCGTATAAGAAGTCCCATAACCGACTTATACGTTAGAGGTAGGTTGAATGCAATGTTTATGCTATGACATGCAAATATGCTGTTATGCTATGATCATACAAGTGCAACTCACACACTACGACTCTATGCGCATAGACCTTTAGTTCCCCCTTTTTAGAGCGAGCTAGACTCCCAGGATACTCCCGTAGTGGCAAACGGAAGCGGTGGGTTGGGCCCCGCCCACCTCTAGGTTGGTATTCACACTACCCAACCTAGACCTATTGTACGCCTCCACTATACCCGCGGAGCGTCTGCGTACTCTTGCTGACTGGACCGCCAGACTATCAAGGCTAAGTGTAAAACCACACTCGCCGAGTCAACGTATTGACGTCGGTGTGAACGACCGTCCAATACCGAAGACCCACCACCTTCAGTGCACATGCAACATGTTCTACTTCCTATCTCTGAGCCATGAGTTCCTCGGGCTAGCCCGCCCGCCATCAATAACCTTCCGAGCCAAAAGCTCCCCGGGCTAACCTGCCCGTCATCAATAACCTTCCGAGCCATAAGCTCACCAGACTAACCAGTCTGCTGCAACAGCCACCGAGCCCACCGCTCGGACAACCAATCCAACTAAACTTCCGAAACCACAGGGTGTAGATGAGTGTGTTATTAGTTAATCTTGTACCATGTCTTACTCCTATGAGTTAGGGTTAATCTTGGCCTTCCCGAGGGTTACCCTGTGAGGGGCTCGCTACAGTACTAGGAACTACAATGGGTTGACACCCCAAAGTTCCCATTCCCAAGACACTTAATAATGTTGGTTGCTACCCGTAAGAAAACCCCTTTAATACTTTTACCCGAATTAAACCTAAGGGCTTTTAGGTCCTAATAGACAAAGGATGATCTTTCGTCATCCACAGGACGACCCACCCCAAGGGAGGCACCCCACCATCCCAGAACTCATCAACCTTAAATCTCTCCAAGGGTCCTCTCATACCATACAATCACCATTCAATTCCCACATCTTCGATCAATGTATCCCAAATTGGCCTGTAACTCCAAAACTGCCAATTTACTAAACGCAGACCACCCTTAACGTTTTGATCCTCATGAAGGGAGGTACTCTAAATACTCAACTCCATGACCTACTGGATTTATTGGGAGTCCATGCTACTTAAATCAGATCAAATCCAGGGTTTCCTAATTTTTCCCATAATATTAATATTTTTAAACAATTTCTCAAAGGGCAATTTTCTCAAGTTTGAACTACAAGTGCACTTTTCTGACTCCCAGTGCCTACCCCAATTTTTACATAAATCATGAGTACCTAAATATCAGTAGGTATAAACTTGTAGGAAAAACCAGCAAGATTTACTATTTTTAAAAATTCCAAAACTCATTTATTTCCAATAAATTCCAAAGGAGGTACCCTCATATGGACTCCCAACCTTATGCAAATTCATACAGTGGTGAATCATACTAAAATATTCAGGTCTACCAAGTTTGACCACATAACACAGAGGTTACATTTGTAATTTCCTCAATGGATATATTTGTAAATAATTCCAAAATGAACTAGAGATACCAAAAATATTGATCCATAAATTATGAGAAAATTACAGTGGGTACATATTGGTATGAAAATACAACCAGAAAAGTTTCATGTCATTACAGAGATCTAACACCCTAAATTCAATCATCCCAAAAATTGCCAACAATGTGAAATATTACAATTTGGACCTCCAAAAGTTTTCTCCTGGTCTAACCAAATCTTCCAGAGATTTATAACATTAAAACTAAGTTTATTACAGAAGATGGTAAATCAATAAGTACTGTTTCTTCCTAAAACCCCAAACCCTAATTATTTACAAATCTACCCAAGGGTTTATTACTTAGGATTTGCAACTCCAAATCCCTCCAATTTCTCACAGTAGCATTCTCTGGTCACCAAGACCACCTCCCCAAAATTTCAAGTCAAACCTTTAAGGTTTGACCCCTCTTCCTTCATTAACCTCTAATTGCACCCCATTAGGGTTTAGCCTAGGGTTTGGGATCTAAATTTCTCCAATGGCTCTAGTAGGAACTCCAGAGATTTAAAACATCAAAATTAAGAGGGTGACAGAAGATGATTAACCACAAGGTAATATTTCTTCCTAGAACCCAAAAACTTAAATATTTACAAATCTACCCAAGGGTTTATTACCTAGGTTTGACAACTCCAACCCTCTTCAAATTCACAAGGGAGGCTCCTCTGGTCACTATGACCTTCCCTCCAAAACTTTAGGTCAAAACATTAGGGTTTGACCCTACCTCCTTCATTAGCCTCTAATTGCACCCCATTAGGGTTTAACCTAGGGTTAGGGTCAAAACTTCACCAAATCCACTCAAACTTCTTGTGAGGGTATTATATCACTTATAACACTCAGAGGAGTTCAACACACCCCTCTCCAAGGACAAACTCCCCTATGTCCTTCACAAACCCTAAATGGCTCCATACACCTCACCATTAGGGCTTAAGGGCACACTAAGCCCTAACTCATCCAAAGCTACTCCTTGGGTGTCTCCTACCATCCTAGGCAGTGACCAAGGTCAGCCCAACAATCAGTGGGAGGAAAGCCCCTCCACCCTCCAAAGTTAGCTTAGGTTTACTTTTGCCCTAAACCTAACCTTTTAAACAAACTATTCTCAAGAGGACTCCCTACCTTGCCCAAACCCATACTACTCACTATACTGACCATGGGCCAGTGAATGACCACCCAAGATCCTACCAACATTTGGTGAGGAGTGGGATTCCAATGGGGTACCTATTTGGGGTGCAAATAGCAATTTAGCCCCTTTTTGATCTACTAGGGCAAATCTCCTCCAATGGCCACCAAATTTGGACCATAGGTTGGCATTGGGGAGGGTGAGGTGCACCCCAAATATGGAGCCAAAAGACCTTGTGGAAGAGTGGGGGCACTCACCCAAAGTTTTGCCTAAACCTAGGGAGCCTAAGGTTGTTTTGGTGGAATACCCTACCAAAACAACTCCATAAATCATGATATTTTAACCAGGGCCTATACATACCCCCTAAGACCACCCATCCAAGTTTGGAAGGGTCTTGAGGTGTTTAGGGCACCTAATTAGATTAAACTAGGATTATTGAACTTTCCCAAAAATTATGGGGAAGACTTCTCCAATCCTTCTGATCTTTGGACATAACCTAGGTATGCCTAAGACTAGACTACACCCCAAAAATCAAGTCATTTGGAGTTATATAATGGAGTGGGCATCAAAATCAAGCTCTGAATAGCCTTAAGGACAGCCCCCACTAAAATGGGTGCTGAGCCCTAACCAGGACTCCAAATTGAGTGATCTCAATTTTGTATTAAACTAGACCCTAAGGGCTACATTTTCTATCTTGACCACTTTCTCTGAATCGGGCTCTAACTATTTTTACCAGATTTATTAAGAGGCTGCAGTTTTAATCACAGAAAAAGGAATAACATTAAGGAAGAGCACGAATCTCAAAGCAGATCGGGTGGCGCCCGGTTATCGTCTTCCTCTGGCCAACGGCCAGGATCGCCCGCGCCTGGGCCACCTTGATCCCCATTTTCCCGGCCACCTAGGCGCCGCCCCGGCCGGCCAATGCCACCACCACCTTCGTTGAGGTGGTGGCCGGCGAGATGCGGTGGTTGGCCGGCCGGAAGTGGCCGGAACAGGGCATTTAGGTTGGAAGAAAAAGCTCGATTTCGAGCTTCTTGGTCAGCCCGATCCAGAGCCGATAGGGCTCGAACCTTGCTGCCGATTGAAGGGATCTACCCACTGAAGAGAGGGGAAGAGAACCAGCCTGATTTAGGGCTTGAAGTCTTGCCGTTAGGGGAATTGCCATGGCCGACCTCCATGGTTTCCGAGTTCTGCAACCACCACATAGAGGGGCTCGATTCCTTTGGGTAAGTGGGGGGAACAGATCTTCTCTGTCTGGTGAAGCTTTTAAAGGCTTCAATTGAGGGAGGGGAATAGCCATGGCTTCAATGCCATTTAAGGCCATGAATGGTGGAAGTCGGCCATGGTGAAACTCCAAGTGATTCACCCCTAGGAGGCCGGGAAACGACTGGGAACTTCTCCCCTTCCCTTGGGGAGTTGAGTCCAGCCATTAATGGGGAGGAATGAGGGGGGTTTCATCTTCCTCCATTGATGGCTTCACCTTTCTCTCTCCTCCACATTGGATTTTCCCTCTCCTAGTCATCAAGGCCGACTCATTTCTCTCTCCTGGGTTAATTAACAGTCAAGGGTGCTGGTCAAAAGGTCAATTTGGGCTTAGCCCAAAGGGATTGGGCTAGGTTTAAGAGATTTGACCTAAATTGGGCAATTTTGACTTTTGGTCAAATTGGTCAATTGGGTGACCCTAGGATGGGGCTTTTGGGTCCATTGGATTCCAAATTAAGTATAGAAACTATTGGTGGGGTCAATTTGGTCACATGAGTCTTAGTTGACCCAATTTAAGTTGATTTGACCAAAACAGGCTAAGTTGACTTTGGTCAAATTGAGCCCTAGGGTTGACCCAGTCAAGGGGCTTTTTGGTCCACTGGATCCCCTATGATATGGTAACACTATGGGTAGGGTCAATTTAATATGGTGATGGTCAATTAGGGCACTTTGTGAAGAATTGCCATTTTTGACCTAAAGGGGCATTTTGGTCAATTTGCACCCCTAAGGGTCCCATGATGGGGCTTTTAGGTCTACTAGGTCTATTATAGTATTCTAGACCTAGGTGAGTGGTCAATTTGGCATGGTGAGGGTTAATTGACCCTAATTAGGCTACTTTGACCAATTTAGGGTTAGGGTTGACTTTGGTCAATTTGGCCTCTTTGGTTGACCCCAATGTGCCCTTGGTGCCCTAAGGGGACCCCTAAAGGGTTAGGGATGCTATGGTGGGGCCAAATGGTCAAGATGAGGCCCTAAAATCCAACCCTAAGCTAGGTCACTAGAAATTGCTATTTGCAGTCCAAGGCACTTTCAATCCTAATCTTGCCTAAGTTAAAGGGATTTCTACTCTACCAAGGCCTTGTCATGACCTTGTCAGGACAGATTCACCTGGGGGGTCTAGCTGTCTGGGGGATGTTACAGGGACTCTACGTGCAGCTCACACCAACATACGCCGGGGTCGCAATCCCACGCCCTGGCGGAGTCCCCGTCCTCAACCGAAGTGGCGTGAGGGGACTCTCATTGCACAAAAATCATCACAAGCACACAAAAAATACCGAAAGTACGGTCCTAAGACCGGGGAAAGAAATCGTTACCCTTGCAGAGCGTCGTTGAGGCATCGGGGCGGTCGTAACGGCTGCCCTACCAGGGATCTAGCCTCGACTCGGCTTCGCACACGGTTCTCGGCAAGAGATCTCCTCTAGAGTCACGATCAAGCGCCAAAACAGCGAGAGAAAGGGAGGAGAGGAGAGGGTCGACTTCCTCCTTCCTGGAACAACACGAGCAAGAGAGGGAAAAGGGGGCGTCGGCCTCCTCTTGACCGGCGAGAGAGAGGGAAGGGGGCGCTGGTCGGCCGACCTAGACGAGGGCGAGAGGGAAGATGGGCGACGGGAGATCGGGGAAAAGTGAGAGGGGATGAGGGAGGATTTAGGTTTTTATTTAAAACCCTAACCCGAAATTGTTAATCGCAGACCATATTCCCTATCCGCACCCCACTCTCAGCTATTCGCAGCCCAATATGACTTCTAAATAAAAATTAAGGCGTTACAGCGCCGGCGGTAGTGGAGAGGAGGAGAAGTGGACCCTGTCCGCGACTAGTTGTTTTTTTTCTTTATTTTTGGCTGTTGTAAATCAAATTGTATGCAACTTGTATTCAGTCCTGTCTCTTGTAATTTGTAACTATTTGCCAAACAATAAAGAAGTGTTTTTGTTCATTCTTGGTGTGCTTGTCTCGGTATTCCATCGGTCTTGAAAACTTTACAAATGCCATCGTCATAAAATGCATTTGGCATAACTAATTTTGAACACAAAAATAGATGAAGTTCCTTAGGTGAGATCGGGCGTTCCATGTTCACGACCGGCACCGCCGAGCCTAAATGAAATGCAGGAAATTTTAGATACTAACAAAATATGATTGCAGCAAAGGGCTAATCTCATCATATATATATATATAATATAGATAGATACATATATAAACATTTGATCACTAGGCATAACATAAATTTAGGCTGATCGCATGAGCTCGAGGAACAATAGAGGGTCCGTTTGGCACGATGGTGGTGGTCGTGAACGCCCAACCTCACCTAAGGAACTCCATCCATTTTATGTTTAAAATTAGTTTTTTTCTTGGTGTCGTTCGTATAACTTTTGTCATGTCAAACACTAGTTTCATTATGTTGACGTTTTTGTTCAAATTCATCGCATCAAAACGCTGCGCCAAACAAATAACAATTCATAACCACGTGTTCACGACCACTACTGCCGTTCCAAACGGACCCAAAATCTCTAGAGTAGGACACCTTGCCTAGCAATATATGATCAAGCTTGCCACCATTATAACATCCATAAATTTTCCTATTATTTAGTTGATTAAATCAAAATATTAGATAGCAGATGACCAAATTAACCTCAAATAATTTAAGGCATCTAATCCAATAACATAAGCCATAAGATCCCTATCAGCGGTCGCCCGGAGAAGACAATCTGTCTTTACTTAGCATCACCAGAAAGTCCAAAAAAAAATTTTTGGGAAGGAATTCTCTACAAGGATGTTACTAACTCCCCAATTAAGAGAGAGAGAAATAAAAGCATAATTATATATAATACATATATACTATTAATGTTGAATGGAGCACCATGCCACTGGTTCAAACCATCTACCAGCCGGCCCCGCATCCGGACTGCAGTCCGCTTGACCCAACCCCTCTCCACAAGAGGGAAACCAAACCAAGTGGCGGGTTGCCGAGGTATAAGAGGTAGTGTTAACACTCTTATAAAGGAGGTCTGTGGTTCGATGCCCAGCATCAACAACCCCCCGCTTGGTTTGGGATCGGGTTTGGTTTCCCTCTTTCAGAGAGGGGTTGGGGCAAGCGGATTGCAGTCGGATACTCACATGAATGGGCCAGACCCACTTTCAACAATTAATTATCCAAATATACCTTTGGAATTAGCATAATTACAAATAGGACCCCTCTATCTTATGAAATTACAGCTGCCCTCTAGGACTACTTTTGTGCATGCATGTTATGAAATGTAAATTTACAAAGGAGGGTTTTGTAATTGCAAAATATAGAGGTTCGCAACCTGTAATAGGTGCCAGTAAACAGTCCCATAGATATATATATAGAAATAATTACCCAAATCTCCCCTGTAAGTTAGCATAATTACTGAGAGCACCCATCTTATTTTCGAAATTACAAAAATCTCCCCTTAAGTTTTCATTTCATAACAAAAACCTCCCCACTTTTCATTTCCTAACATCCATGAACAAAAATACCCCCTGAACACTATTCACCGAGAGGAGTATTTTTGTGCATCAATGTTATGAAAACTTCATGGGAGGTTTTTGTAATGAAATGAAAACTTTAGGGGAAGTTTTTGTAATTTCGAAAATAAGAGGGATGCTCTCAATAATTTAGCAAAGTTAGAGGGGAGGTCCCAGTAATATATATAGAAATAATTACCCAAAACTCCCTTGTAAGTTAGCAAAATTACTGAGAGCACCCCTCTTAATTTCGAAATTACAAAAATCTCCCCTTAAGTTTCATTGCATTACAAAAACCTCCCCTGAAGTTTTCATTGCATTACATCCATGAACAAAAATACCCCCTGGACACTATTCAACGAGGAGGGTATTTTTGTGCATGGATGTTATGAAATGAAAACTTAAGGGGAAATTTTTGTAATTTCGAAACTAAGAGGGGTGCTCTCAATAATTTAGCAAAATTAGAGGGGAGGCCCGGTAAATGGCCCTATATATATATATATATATATATATATATATATATATAGAGAGAGAGAGAGAGAGAGAGAGAGAGAGAGAGAGAGAGAGAGAGAGAGATGTTATTTTAAACAAAATTAGAAGATGAACACACTTTATTAAGGCTTCGTATGGCACAGTGGTGGCGGTCGTGAACGCGGTGGTCATGCACCGTCGTTCGTGAACGCCCTACTAAACCTAAAAAAATTCATGCATTTTATTATTTTGGTAGCGGTCATAACCTTTGTCTTGCCAAACATACAATCTATGATAATGGCGTTTTTTACCCAACTCACCGGAGCAAATAAGCTGCGCCAAACGAAGCCTAAATCCTTCTTATATTCAGTGATCATCACAAGAAGACCCAAAGATGATGCTCTTGGACAGCTCAAGTTTGTGTTATGAAAAGCATATCAAGTATACAAAAAAAAGAGAGCAAGAACAGAAAGAACTACAATTAACAATGGCAGTTCTTTCCCTCCATGCACTGTACAGTTGAGAGACTGGGGCATTGAGCTGCAGCTTTCTTTATACTTCTGAAATTAAAAAAAAATGATAAATTAGGCGGTTGAAAAAAAATGAAAAATTAGGCAAGCTTTAGCTAATAAAAAAAAAATAAAAAAATGAAAAAATATGTACTGCTGTAGCAGTAACCAAATTATATGTTGACCAGTTGTATGTTACTGCTACAGCAGTACATATTTTTCATGGGCAGTGGTGCCTAAATTTGCTGATAAATTAGGCGGACCACTATTTTCAGAAAATTATAGAGAAATGAAAACCTCAAGCATTGTAAATTAGAGCACTAATTTAGGAAAAACTCTTCTAGCTTTCCAGGCAACTGTTAGGGCCCGTTCGGATCGTAGGAATTGGAATTCATTTGTTTGGCTGCAGGATGATTTTCTAGAATTGAAATTGAAAATTGGTTTGGAATTCTTTATTTTTTCTTATGGTTGTAGGATAGGGTGACGATGTCAATTTGAAGTTGGAGTCTGGAGTCAATCAAGACGAAGTAATTGCAGCAAAACCTAATGATGGAGGGGATTATGCATTTATGATCTCCCGAAAAATGTAGAAGTTGCCAAAAAAAAAGAACACAATGCCAGAGAAATCAACTTTATGTAGTCTACCAACAATTAATTATGATAAATTTGTTGAAAACACATCATACGGAGTACAAAAACATGATGATGGTATCTTGCAAAAGTCCAATTTCAGGAAGGAAAGCATTGCAATATCTGAATAATCTTATTCAGATGGAATCAAGAACTGGAACCCCTATTGAAAATTTAACACCAAGCCGTAGCCCGATAACATCAATCCACTCATCTCTACGAAAATTAATGGCAGTTAGCATGCCAACAAATAGAAAAGCGAAGGATGGCCAAAATGACGGTAAAAAAATTGACTTGTCCGGACGACGACGAGATCGGGAGACGACGGTGAGATCGGGCGATGACGGCGAGATCGGGTGACGACGGCGAGATCGGGCGACGACGGAGAGATCGGGCGACGAAGGCGAGATCGGGCGACGAAGGCAAGATCGGGCGACGAAGGCAAGATCGGGCGACGAAGGCGAGATCGGGCGACAACGGTCATAGTACAAAACTGAATTTCATGGAATATCTGCCATAAGACTTGGCTATAGTACAAAAATGAATTCAATGGAATTGGACCAATTCAAATTCCGCGGCAATTCCTTGCATCCGAACACTGGAATTGGAATTCCGTTGCCCCAATTCCAAGGAATTCCAATTTCAGCGAACAAATTATCTAGTGTTTCTGTTTCATTTTGTGTATGAAATTTTTTATGATGGTTGGATTTCATGCTTCAAGAAGTTTCAAGGGAATTCAAGAGCTGAAATAACTTCCTCATCAAATAATATAGGAAGGAATTTTCGAAGTTTGTTAGTGTGACATATTGAAACATCTAAAATACATGTATACTCAGATGTCAAGCCTACAGCAGAATCCCTACCGACGTCAAACAGATTCGCCTGAAAGACAACCTCAAGGTCTTGTTTTTTCAGGAAACGGAGAAGAAGGGGGCGTCGGGGCGAGCATGCGAGCAGCAGTCGACGGAAAGGAGGAAAATAGGTGAGTGCGGATAGTATTTTAAGAAAGCTCTAAAAAATGAGTTATGGTGAGTACTAATAGCCAATATTGAAGTGCTATTAACAAACGCCATAATTTATACTAGCAGCCGACATCCATGCACAAGGCATATGACAACCCAAGTTTTACTCGTTTTAATATAGCGTGTAATATAGAAAGTTCACTCTTTAATCATTTTGCAGGGCTGTCTTAGTTAGAAAGCAAACTTATGAG
Organism: Dactylorhiza incarnata; assembly: GCA_033032865.1. Classification (NCBI taxonomy): domain Eukaryota; kingdom Viridiplantae; phylum Streptophyta; class Magnoliopsida; order Asparagales; family Orchidaceae; genus Dactylorhiza; species Dactylorhiza incarnata. The sequence continues at coordinate 961,910 of JAWHQI010000403.1, read as the reverse complement.
ATCAGTCCTAAACTACACACCTATTTTGAAATAGTCCTAAACTTTGACACTTGTAAGTTTACCTAATTTGAAATAGTTCTAATGATGGAGTATTGAACAAATCAAGAGACATGCTTTGATAGGAAGGAGGAAGAAGGGGAGAGATCTAGAGGAAATTAGGGTTAGAAGAAGAGGGAGAAGAATACCTTGATAATAATCTGCATAATGCTCCCATGAGAGCAGCCCCGGGTAATTATACCCGGGCCATAGAGGGGCCGGCCGGCCCCTCCAGTTGGGGCTGAACCCATTTGGTTCAGCCCCGGCCGACCGGTTCACTGGTTGGGGGCTGAACCGGTTGGTTCAGCCCCGTTGGTCGCCGCTCCCTTGCACCGCCGAACATAATGACGCCCCGTGAAGCGTAGCGGGGGCGTAACATTTCCCTCCCCATCAAGGACCAGCTTGTCCTCAAGGTGGTAGTCGGGGTAGAGCTCCTTGAAGTCCAGGAAATCCACCAAAGAATTGTGCGCCGTCGACAAATTCTTCCACTTGACCAAGAGCTCCGGCCGATACTCCGTGCCCCGGTTCGTCCATTTAAGCATTAACACATCCTCCGGAAGTGGGCGAAGCTCGCCCGCAGCAGTAACCTCAGGCAGAAGAGTACTCGGTTGGACATTGGCACCCACCTTCCGCTTGAGCAAGGACACATGAAAGGTTGGGTGAATGCGGGATCCCTCCGGCAGGGCCAACTTGTAAGCCACCGGCCCCACCCTGCTGAGTATACGAAAGGGGCCGTAATATCGAGGAGAAAGCTTCTGATTGCTCCGACGAGCAGCTGATAACTGCCGGTAAGGCTGTAGCTTGAGGAAAACTTCATCGCCCACAACGAACTCTCGTTCCTTGCGGTGTTTGTCCGCCTGCATCTTCATACGGTCCTGGGCTAGGCGGAGATTCTCCCGGAGAGTTGCCAACATGCTATCCCGATCACGAAGAGCGCGATCAACCGCCGGCAGGGCGGTGTTGTCGGGTTCATAGCAACCCAAGGTCGGTGGAGGGCGTCCGTAAACAATTTCAAACGGCGTCATCCGGCTGGCAGAGTGATATGAAGTGTTGTAGCAATATTCGGCCCAATGTAACCACTCCGGCCAAGTCCGAGGCTCATCCATAACAAAACAGCGTAAATATGTCTCGACACCCCTGTTGAGAACCTCCGTCTGACCATCCGACTGAGGGTGATGTGCCGTGCTGAACTGTAAACGCGTACCCTGTAATCGGAAAAGTTCCCGCCAGAAACTGCTCACAAAAGTAGGATCCCGGTCAGAAATAATGGCATGAGGTAGGCCATGTAATCAGACAATCTCCCTAGCAAAAAATGCGGCGACCGACTCGCCAGTGTACGGATGACTGAGGGCAAGGAAATGCCCGTACTTGGATAATTTATCCACCACCACCAAAATCACCGATTTCCCTTTGGACTTAGGCAGCCGGTCAATGAAGTCCATGGAAACCGTTGTTGAAACCGATTTCTCGGTCTCTTGTGAAGCTCGGGCCCTCAACGAGTTGAGGGGGCAGCTAGCCCTTACTAGTCCCTCGAAAGGAGCAGACCGGAGACTTGGAAATGGACTAAGACCTTAGTCGCAGCGAGGAGGTCCCATCACAAACCCGAAAGATCATTGAGCGTTTCCCCTCCCAAGCCAAAGCTGAGACTTGGGCACCTTGGAGAGCTTGAGAGCTGAACCAAAGTAACCAAGGAAGAAGAAGAAGCTCAGAGATCTGAGATTGGAATCCTCTCCCAAGGTGCCCTTTAAGGTCTATTTATAGTTTTTTGTTCATGGTCTGTCAATAGCGGAATTCCGCCTTTTGGTTTTACTAAACGCACCCCAGCTTGGCCTGCTAACAACCAAACTCCGCTGTTCGGAGGGGCTACCTGCAGACCACCAGGGGCAGAGGAGCAATTCCACCTCTTTAGTATATGGACGAGTGGTTTATAAAAGCACCACTCGCGAGGGAGGTGGATTCGTCGAACGAGTTTCGTCGAACGTAAAGATGAGTTCGTCGAACGGGTTTTGTCGAACGGAGAACGAAATTCGTCGAACGCTGAACTGGGTTCGACGATCTCAATGAACGCTCGGCGTTCGTCGAACGCACTTCGGCGTCCTGCCGAACCCCAAGACTCGGAAAGAATCCGACTCGCTTGCCTTCTCGCGAACAACCGGCGAGTACCTGGCTCGCTCGCCTTCTTGCGAACAACCGGCGAGTACCCGGCTCGCTTGCCTTCTTGCGAGCAGCCGGCGAGTACCCTGCTCGCTCGCCGTCTTGCGAGTTGACCTTGAAACTTGGGCTCGCGGGGATATGACTCGCGCGCCTTCCTGCGACTTCTTCCGCTGAGACAGGATAGAGGTAGCCGCTGAGACGGCCGTCGGACTGAGAAGCCAATTCGTCGAACGGACATCGGAGTTCGTCGAACTCAGGACTCCGTCGACCGCTGAGCTTGAGTAAAAGCGTCGACCGCTGAGCTTGAGTAAAAGCGTCGACCGCTGTGACAATCTGTTCGTCGACCGCTGAGCTGAGGCGGGATCGTCGAGCGCTGCTTGGGTTTCGCCGAGCGCAGCTTTGAACCTTTTCGTCGAACGCAGAGAACATATGTAAATTTTGTATGTTGGTTATTTCTCCGTCTTTGTTCGCCTCTAGGCGAATATCGGGGTTGTACAACCGTGTCCCAAATATGCTGTGGAATCTCCAGAGGAACCAATAGCACGGCCGAGGACGAAGTCTCGTACTTCTGACGCTGGCAGATCTCACACTGTCGTACGAACTGATGTATGTCTCGACGCATGCCGGCCCAAAAGACATTCGCTCGCGCCCTCTGAAGGGTCCGGAGCACCCCCGCATGGCCACCCGCCGGTGAGGAGTGAAACTCGTGCATCATAACCGCCTTCCATGCTGAATCGGCGGGCACAACCACCCTGCCCTGATAGTACAGACGGCCATTCTGAAGATGATAACCTGGAGCCACCGTCTCTCCCCGCTGTAAAGCCTCCACCAAGGGACGTAAAGTAGCCGTACGCATGACCTCCTCCTGAATATCATCTAATGAATCCACCAACGGTCCATAAATGTGAGTGATAGTACCCTCCGGTAGGCGAGAAAGAGCATCCGCGACCACATTATCCGTACCCTTCCGATACACAATCTCGTAATCATAGCCGAGAAGCTTAGTAACCCACTTCTGTTGTAGAGGAGAAGAGACCCTTTGGTCCAGGAAATGTTTCAAGCTTTGGTGGTCGGTGCGGATTTTAAAATGCCGACCCAACAAATATGGCCGCCGCATAGCCACAGCATGAATGATAGCCAACATCTCCTTCTCATATGCGGAGAGTCCCAAGGTACGGGGGGCCAGAGCCTTGCTGTAGAAAGCCAACGGCCGCCCCTCCTGCATCAGAACTGCCCCGATGCCAACACCAAAGGCATCCGTCTCCAACACAAACTCCTTTTTGAAATCCGGTAATGCAAGAACTGGAGTGGTGGTCATGACCTGCTTAAGAGCCTGAAAAGCGGCCTCCGCCCCCTCAGTCCAAGAAAAGGAATCCTTCTGCAGCAGCTGAGTCAAGGGGCGAGCTATCTTCCCATAATCTCGTACGAATCGCCTGTAGTACCCTGTAATCCCTAGGAACCCCCGCAAAGCACGGACTGTGACGGGACGCGGCCATGACTGCATACTCTGAATCTTCCTTGGATCGGCCCTGACGCCTTGGCCGGAAACCAAGTGTCCCAAGTACTCCACCTCCTCCTGACCGAAGGAGCATTTGGAACGGTTGGCATAAAGCCGGTGACGACAAAGTATGGCCAAAACCTGCTCCACATGGCCCACATGGTCCTCCCAATTGGCACTGTAGATAAGTATGTCATCAAAGAAGATCAACACAAATTTCCGCAGGAGCTCGCAGAAGGTCTCATTCATGTTTGCTTGAAAAGTGGAGGGACCGCCAGTCAGCCCATTCGCCATGACTAAGAACTCGTAATGGCCATCATGTGTCCGGAAGGCCGTCTTATGAATGTCCTCCTGTGCCATCAGAATCTGGTAATAGCCTGAACGTAGATCGAGCTTGGTGAACAGTCGTGCGCCATATAACTCGTCTAGTAACTCTTCAACTAAAGGGATCAGAAAGTTGTCCTTTACCGTGGCGCTGTTCAGGGCCCGGTAATCCACGCAAAATCTCCATGAACCATCTTTCTTCTTTACCAAAATGACGGGAGCTGAAAATGAACTTGTACTCGGCCGAATGATGCCCGCCTCCAACATCTCGCGGACGCTACGCTCAATCTCTGCCTTCTGAATAAGTGGGTAGCGATATGGCCGAATATTAGGGGGCTCGACGCCCGCCTTAAGCTGAATATGATGATCTCTGAATCGAGGTGATGGTAATGTGCGTGGTTCCTGGAAAACATCAGAATATTCCATCAGAAGAGACTGTAACTGAATTGGTACCTCAGAATGTGCGGTGTCGGCCGGTTGGACTTCCCTAAGGACGACCATCATCCTTCCTTCCTCGCCCAACCGCTGCATGCTCCGAAGAGAAATCTCCTTCACTGGCGAAGAAATGATACCCTTCAAACAGAACTGCTTTCCCCCGTGGAGGAACTCCATAGTCATGTGCTCCCAGTAGAACGTTACCCTCCGTAACTGACGTAGCCACTGCACTCCCAATACCATATCCGAGCCCCGAATGGGTAACAGGTAGACGTCGGTGCACCCGCTATAGCCCTGCATCCGCAGCTCCACACCCTTCAGCACCCCCTCGCATTGCATCTTGCTGCCATCCGCCACCATAACATGGAAGACAGCCCCCTTATCGATCATATGCCCCACTCGTTGCGCCACCTCTGAATGAATGAAATTGTGGGTGCTCCCACTGTCCACCAAAACAGTCACCTTCTCGCGGGCAATCCGTCCCGCAAGACGCATAGTAAGCGAAGGAGCGCACTCCTCAAGAGCATGTATAGAAACACCGAACTCGGTCAAGTCCAAGTCCCCTTCCAACTCCTCGTCCGGGACCGGCGCGTCTTCCACATCCTCATGCAGCATAAAAACTTGTATCTTTTGGCACTTGTGGCCCGGCACGAACTTCTCATCGCAGTTAAAACATAACCCTTTTTCCTTTCGAGCCGCCAGCTCACTCCACGAGAGTCGTGTCACTGTTGGCTTGCTACCAGTTGGCGGATCTCGCCGTGCTACTGCTGCTGCGACCGCAGGTGGCCTACTCGCGGTCCGGGTTCTCTGCCTGTTGAACCGCTCCTCCTGAATGAAGGCTAAACTGATGGCGTGGTTCAAACTTCGTGGCATATAAGCATGAACCTCATCCCGCAATTGCTCCTTCAGTCCCGACACAAAACAACTCATTAGTGTTTTCTCCTCCCAGTGTACCCGGTTCGCCAACCTCTCGAACTCTGTCCGATACTCCGTCACTGTCCCCTTCAGCCACAATTTTTGCAGTAGTGCCTCAAAATCTTCGTACTCCGGGGGCCCAAATCGGGCTGTGAACCCTTCCACGAAATCAATCCAAGGCACATACTCTCTACCTCTTAGGAACCACTGAGTCCACTGAAATGTGTCGTCCTCAAGATGGAATGACGCTAATTGCACCCACTGCGCCTTCGGGACCTCCTGGTAACTGAAGAACAACTCCACCTTCTGAACCCATTCCAGTGCATCCCCCCCCCCCCCCCCCCCCCCCCTTGAAATTGGGAAAGTTCATTCGTGTCAACTTGGGTGGCATGTACACTCGAGGCCCCGCTTGCCCTTGCCAGCCCTGTCCCTGCCTGTTCCACGCCTGACGTCCCGGGCCCAAACGACCTTCGTGTGCTCCCGGATAGCCTTGAGCCGGCTGTCCCTGATGAGGGACGTGCTGCCCAGCCCACGGAACATTGCCTCAATACCCGCCGGGAGGAACGCCGCCTCGCGGGTGAGGGAGAAGTCCTGCTGCAGCTCCTGGACCCCGCACAGCCACCCCTGGCCCTCCACCGGCCGGTGGCCACTGCTGCCGCCCGACATCCGCCGACCCAGCACAACCGGGTGGAGCGCCAAACAGCCTGGACGGCCCGCCATCAGCCGGCGCAGCAGAACTGGGGTCGACGCCACCCACTGCAGCCACCGACCATGCCGCCGCTCCCTGTGCCTCTCCGGTGGTCCCCCAGGGTCGGGAGAAGCCGGCGCCGCCATTTCCGCCCATCCTCGTCGCTCTCGTGCCCCAACGCCCCAGATCGGGAGTTCCCGAGCCTTCGGCGGACCGATCGGGCCTTCCGCCGATCGCGTCTTCCTCGGTCGCTGATTTTCCCTTCAACAGTGCTTTGAGCTCCTCCATACACACGTCCAGACGTTCCTCCAGCCGCTGCGTAGATGTGCGCATCTCTTGCTCCATCGCAGCTACGAAATCCGCCAATCCACCGTAGTTCTCCTCCAAGGTTTCCAAACGGGTGATCTCCTATTGTGTGCGGGTGGTGACCATCGTCGGAAGAAGGAAGCCTCTAATACCAAATGATAGGAAGGAGGAAGAAGGGGAGAGATCTAGAGAAGAAGCTAGAGGAAATTAGGGTTAGAAGAGGAGGGAGAATAATACCTTGAAACTAATCTGCATAATGCTCCCATGAGAGCAGCCCCGGGTAATTATATCCGGGCCATAGAGGGGCCGGCCGGCCCCTCCAGTGGTTCAGCCCCGGGCGGCCGGTTCACTGGTTGGGGGCTGAACCGGTTGGTTCAGCTCCGTTGGTCGCCGCTCCCTTGCACCGCCGAACATAATGACGCCCCGTGAAGCGTAACAGGGGCGTAACATGCTTGCATTAAACGGGAAAACAGATACAATCCGGAGCGGACTCCGACCAAGATCTAGGAGGCTGGTTCCTCCTAAGACCCCTCTCTCAAATGAGAGTCAAACCCTAATGATCAAAAAGATAATCAAACACTCTCATACCCACTCCTTATATAGGGAGGGGGGGGGGGCTCACATGACCATAAACATTAAATAATAATACTTAATTAATATTAATTAATTAATACGAATTAATTAATTAATACCAATTAATTACACTAATTAACTAAGGAGGTTTCCACATGCGCTCTTCGATAATTTTGATGATGCGTGGCTCCTCCGATGAGTGCGTGCGTGTAACATCTAAACTTTAAGAGTTCTATTAAACAGGTCAACAAGTCGATTTCCATCAAGTTCACTAACAGAATAGGCTGAATTGGCGCTTAGTTAAATTAATAATGGTGAGGTTTTAGGATTAAAGGGCAGCCCGGTGCACAAAGCATCAGCTCAACGAGGGTCCGGGGAAGGGGGGAGAATTTGGTCCTGTGAATGGAAGACATTGGTCTAGGCCTTGGCAGCTGAATGAAGGGCGGGGGCTTTAGAAGCCTTGCGCAGGCGAATGGAAAATATTTGATTCCCCTTGTGCAATATTCGGCAACGACAATCTCCCAGCCTATAGTGTCTCACGTCAAAAATACCCCAACAGCCCGTTCACAAAGTCTAGCACCAACAATACCTTCTGCCACCGCACAATCTCCTCGAATTTATTGTATATATATATATATTAGTTTTTACATTATTTTAGTTCAAAATCATAGTAAAAATGATAAAGCAAACCGATGGTCGTGCACGGGCTACACCAGCGTACAACTGCTCTTGATTGTGAACGGGCTTTGCCTATTCATGAGTTGCGAAAGAGCTGCGCCCATCCGTGGATAGCGAACGGGCTCCGTGCATCCACATGTTTTTTTGTGAGCACGGGGAGTTCCATTATAATTTATATGTACTAAATAAATCATACAAACTTTTGAAAAGGGAATTGATGATGAAGTCTATGAACTGGATCTCCATCGTTAATGCTTAATGCATTAAATATCAATCAACTTGGAAATGAACAGATTCACATGCTATAAAGGAAACAAAAATTAAAGTAAAACCACTATTAATAAAATGTTTCTACTGTCTGTTTTTCAATAAATAATAAAAAATTTAAATTTATATTAAAACTTCTAAGCAAATGCATTAAGAAGGTTAAACAAAAGAGAAAAAAATAACAAATAAAAAACACGGGAGGCATTGATCATTTTCCTTATGCTACAACTAATTATCTATATACTCCTGAGAATCCACTATTAATCTTCATACATTTTTCAACAATAAGATTACCTTCTTAAGCATTCAATATAAACTTCACTTTAAATGACCTTCCAGCTCTTCTTGATAGTTTGAAAACTGCACTATTTACATATTATAACGTCAATTCAGATTTAACAAAATAGAGGAAGAGAAACAACTTGGATGAAATATAAAATTGAGTTACATAAAAATTTAGGGTCCGCTTAGCACGGCGGTGTCGGTCGCGAACGCCGCAGTTACGAACCGTCATTCACGAACGCCCAATCTCACCTAAGAAACTTCATCCATTTTTATGTTCAAAATTAGTTTTTTTTTCTTGGCGGCGGTCATTATCATTGTTATTGTTAGCGAAATCCATGTAAAAGGGCCCATGTACAGGCCCATTTAGATCTTCTTCTCTTTAGTCTCACACCGTGTATAGGTTTTTCTGTATCTCTCTCTCTCCTATATATATGTATTCTTCCTTTGTATTTGTACATGAGAAATATATAAAAGATTTGGGGATTTTCCAACATGGTATCAGAGCCAGGTTCGACGCTCTGAAATCGCGCCCCCAATCCTCTCATCCGTTTTTTTTAACCGCCCCCTCGTCTCCCTCCTGGGCGGTCTTCCCCCTCTTTGTGCGGTCTCTACTTTGTGAGACCCCCCCCCCCCTCCTCTCTACTTTGTGCAGCCTCTACTCTGTGAGACCGCACCCCCTCCCCTCCTCGTGCTCCCTCCTCCTCCTCTTTATACCCTCCCTGCCTCTTGCCCGCTAGGACCCACCACTGCTCCAGTCCGTTGCAACAGCATGCGCGCCCTGCTCGCTGCTCGCACGACCCAGTCCGCGCGGCTCCTGGCTGCGACCTCCTGCTCCTGGCTGTGAGACCGCTCCGGCTCCTGGCTGCGACCTCCTGTCCGCCAGAACTGCCCGTGCTCGCTCGAACCCTCTCCCAGCGATCTGCCCTCCTGTGATCGTTGCCCGTTGCTCCAGTGACCGCCGATGTGTCCGCTGGTCTCTCTCTTCCTGTGATCGCTGCCCCAAGTCCGCCAGACCGCTGCTCCAGTCCGCGCGGGTCAGACCGCCAGACCGTCCCTGCGACCTTCCGCGGGTTCCTCCTCGCGCGGCCTGCTCTCGCGATCTCCCTGCACCCGCGCGCCCTGCTCGCCGCGGTTTGTTTTCGCGATCTCCAGAAGCCTGACCGCGCGGCCTGTCCGCCTGCTAGCTCTGTCGTGCGATCTCTTATCACTGCTCTGTTCAGCTTCATGGGTTCCTCGGTAAATTCCTCTGAAGTGTCTGCTGCTCGCGTCACTCCCCCCGAGCTCCGAGATGAGCTACGGATCACTACTATTTCCCTGTCCGGCAAGAAAAATTTTGTGCCTTGGGTGCACTCCGTCCGCCGGATCCTTCAGGCAAAATGACTCTTACTTCATCTCACGCAGGCACCTCCTCCCCCTTCTACCGACGATTGGCTGCAGAATGACGGTCGTGTTCAGACATGGCTTCTCAACTCAATGGATGGAGAACCTTACCAAATGACCATGTATCACGAGACCGCCAAGGGCATGTGGGATGAGCTTCATTCCTTGTACTCGGGTAAGGACAGCCTCCAGCACCTCTATGACATTATTACTGATCTCCAGGCCCTGGATACGGGCGGGGCTGCGGACATGACCTCCTTTGTTGCTCGTGCTAAGGGTCTTACTGAAGCATGGATCCAGCATCAGCCCTCTACCACTGATCTCGCGACTCAACGGACTCAGAAGGAAGCCGTATGTATTGCTATGATGATGGCCCGTGTTCCTCCACATCTGCACAGTGTTCGAGCTCAGATACTCTCTTCCACTACCACCCCCTCCCTTCATGATGTTTGCTCTATGTTACTCAGGGTAACTCCTCCATTTGAGACTCCAACAGTTTTTTCTCCAGTTCTTCTTCAGCAACCTCTCCTGCCAACTCCTCCTCCTGCTCGTGGCCCTTCCACCAGGGGAGGACGCCACCCGTCTCGGGGTCGAGGACGTGGTGGCCGCTCTTCTTTGAAGTGTACTTATTGCTCTCGTGAGGGTCACCTAGAAGCTACATGCTACCGTAAACATGCCCTACCTCCGCATCTGGCCGCCTCCGCTACTCCAGCTCCTTCTGCTGCCCCTGACACTTCCAACCTTGGTGCACCTACTCGCCAAGAATATGAAGACCTTCGCACTCAGTTCCAGCAGCTCCAAGGCAGTATTGATAGGACATCTGGCTCGGTTGCCTCTTTCTCTACTCAAGGTATATCCTGTCTTTCTTACAGCTCTCACTGGATCGTTGACTCTGGAGCAACTCATCATATAACATCTCAGAAACCGCCTCGGTATTCGACAACCTCTCACCCGCCATCTATTATTGTTGCCAATGGCGACACTACCCCGGTCTCTGGTGCTGCTGATCTCCGCCTCACTCCTACCTTGCTACTCTCCTCAGTTCTCCATGTTCCGGGCTCCCCGTTTAACTTGCCCGTTTAACTTGCTTTCTGTCAGCCAGTTAACACGGAATCTTGACTGTTGCATAACTTTCTCTCCTTCATCTTTTGTTTTGCAGGATCGTCGTACACGGAGTACCATTGATAGCGGTCGGCTGACGAATGGGTCGTATCTCTTGGATCTCCCACCTATCAGCCTTTCTTCCATCTCCACTTCTGACTGGCATTGTCGTCTAGGGCATGCTCCCCTTCCGGTTCTCAAGAAAGCTCTTCCTGGTGTTTTATTCCAAGAGTTCACTTGTGAATCATGTATCTACGACAAACAATATCGTGTTTCTTTCTCTCCTTCTTGTACCCGGAGTAATACTCCGTTATCTTTAGTTCATCTTGATGTATGAGGTCCATATAGGATCCCCAGTATATTTGGACATCGCTACTTTATCACTTTTATTGATGACTACTCGCGTGTTACTTGGCTTTATTTTCTTCATGATCGCACTGAGATAACTTCTGTGTTTCGTGCTTTTATATCTGAAACACGTACGCAGTTCTCGACGCCGCTTAAAATACTCTGCACCGATAATGCCCGCGAGTACACAAGTCGGTCCTTCTCCGCTCTGTGCTCTGAGTTTGGTGTTATCCACCAAACCTCCTGTGCCTACACAACTCAATAAAATGGCGTGGCTGAATGGAAAAATCGCCATCTTCTCGATACCGCTCGGTCCCTCATGTTCCAAATGCAGGTCCCAACAGACTTTTGGCACTTTGCTATTGCAACAACTTGTCACCTCATCAATCGCATGCCCTCATCCGTTCTCAGCTTTGCCACTCCACTAAACCTTCTTCTTCCATCCACTCCTCCTTCCCCCTCACACCCCGAGTTTTTGGGTGTGTTTGTTATGTTCACAACCTTGGTCCGCCAGCAGACAAACTTGCTGCTCGTGCTACCAGACAGATGTTTGTTGGCTACTCTCGAACTCAGAAGGGCTCTGCGTGCCATTCTCCTACAACAGGTAAAGTGACTGTCTCGGTCGATGTCACTTTTTGTGAAGATCAACTGTTCCACCTATCCTCCTCTCCCCAATCCATCCCTTCTACTATTACTCGTCCTATCGTTCCAGTCACGCCTTCCTCTCCACCGTCACCTCCCTCCCCGCTTGTGATCCGTCCGCCCATCCGCTACGTCTATTCTCGCCGTAAATCCAAGGATATTTCCCTACCGGAGCCGTCTGCTACAGATGACACACCGCCCGCGGCTGATCCTGCATCTTCCTCTACGGCTCATTCAATGGCCAGTTATGTGTCTCTACACCGGCTCTCTCCACCCCTCCACCAGTTTGCTACTTCTCTTTCCTCCATCTCTATTCCTAACTCTGTGCAGGAGGCGCTTCAGCATCCGGGGTGGCGGGCAGCTATGGAAGAGGAGATGAATGCCCTCTTGCTAATCACACCTGGGAACTGGTTCCCCTTCCTCCAGGTCAACATTGTGTTAGTTGCAAATGGGTCTTTGCAGTCAAACAGAATGCGGATGGGACTGTTGATCGTTTAAAAGCCCGTCTCGTGGCCCGGGGCTTCACTCAGCAACAAGGCTTAGATTATGAGGAAACTTTTTCTCCAGTAGCAAAACTCAACACTATTCGTGTTCTTATCTCCGTTGCTGTGCACCGGCATTGGCCCCTTCTTCAGCTCGATATTAAGAATGTCTTCCTTAGATCTGAAGGAAATTGTGTTTATGTGCCAACCTCCCGGGTTTGAGACCACGGGGGAGTCTCGTACACTTCTCGTTTGCCGCCTTCTAAAGGCTCTTTATGGTCTCAAACAGTCACCACGAGCTTGGTTTGATAAGTTCTGCAAGGTTCTCTTAGCTCTTGAGTTCACTCGGAGCTCCGCCGACTTCTCTCTATTCACCAAGCATGGACCAACTGGCACTGTAATCCTTCTTGTCTACGTTGATGATATCCTGATTATTGGCGATGACCTCTCTGGGATACAACAGCTCAAAGAACATCTGAACTCGGCCTTCCAGACCAAGGATCTTGGAAATCTGAGATACTTCCTTGGGATTGAAGTCGCCTGACGACCCGATGGGTTGGTTATGTCCCAACGAAAGTACTGCATCGACTTACTTCATGAAGCAGGATACTCCGGGTGCAAACCTGCGAATACTCCTATGGATGCTAATAAAAAATTGTGTGTTGCTGGGTCTGATTCTGACCAGCTTCTTGAGAATCCAGAATACTACCGACGATTGGTTGGGAAACTGATCTACCTAACGGTTACTCGACCGGATATCTCGTTTGTTGTTGGTGTTGTGAGTCGCTTCATGCATACTCCGCGCACTTCTCACCTTCAAGCTGCTGAGCGTATTCTCAGATATCTAAAGACCGCTCCGGGACAAGGCCTTGTCTACAAACCATCCAACTCACCATCTCTTCTTGCGTACTCGGATGTTGACTATGTCGGGTCCCCTGAGGATAGGCGCTCCGTGACTGGCTTTTGCACTTACTTTAGTGGACACCTCATAACATGGCGAAGCAAGAAACATACTGTGGTCGCCCGCTCCTCGGCTGAGTCTGAATACAGGGCTATGGCTGCTGTTGTGTCAGAATTAACATGGCTTGAGAGACTTCTTGGTGACTTGGGTGTCACTCTTTCTTCTCCGACAACACTTCAGTGCGACAGTCAGGCTGCAATTCATATAGCCAACAATCCAGTGTTCCATGAACGAACAAAGCATATTGAGGTTGACTGTCACTTCATCAGAGAAAAGGTTCAAGCGAAGAAGGTAGAATTAGAGCATGTTCCTGCTGCGAGACAAATTGCTGACATCCTAACAAAAGCTCTTCCTCAGCCACTATATCTCCAAATCTTATACAAGCTGGGTGCCTACAATTTGTACGCTCCAGCTTGCGGGGGAGTGTTAGCGAAATCCATGTAAAAAGGCCCATGTACAGGCCCATTTAGATCTTCTTCTCTTTAGTCCCACACCATGTATAAGTTTTTCTGTATCTCTCTCTCTCTCTTATATATATGTATTCTTCCTTTGTATTTGTACATGAGAAATATATAAAAGATTTGGGGATTTTCCAACAGTTATATTGGCGGCAGTCGTAATTATTGTTGGCGGCGGTCATAATCCATTTTTTCTTGTCGGTGGTGTTTTGGTCCAAACTCACCGGAGCAAAATGCCGTGCCAAACGGATAATGGTTCATAACCGCTGCGTTCACGACCGCCACCGCTGTGCCAAACGGACCCTTAATATGATGTCTTGGCCTAATACTTCAATTCAGACAGACCGTAAGACAAAATAAATAGCAAATATATGGTGGCAGCTCTTCAGCTTAAAGTAAATCAAATTATGCATCAATAGAAAGAAGCAAGATCAACAAATTAAAGAGTTTAATAGAAAGAAGCAAGATCAACATATTAGGGAGTTTAATAGAAAGAAGCAAGATCAACAATTTAGGGGGGTTAATAGAAAGAAGCAGTAGGATGATAAATCATCTATGAAGATCAACGTATTAAGATAAGAAGATATGATAGAATGATAAAAGAAGCAAAATAAAAATTGAAATAACTAACTGGCCGTTAAGAATTTCACAATATTCATAATCCATTAAAAATCCAAGTAAAACAACTCAAGTAACAGATGAAAGCCAAATAAAAAAGAGAAATTACACAAATGCTAAGGGAAAAGATTTCCTTTACATGATTGAGAGTTTGTGAATAGAAGAAGGGTGGACAAGTAAGGTAAGGATTTGCTTTACATTTGACAAGCTTTCCGAGGAGAACCTTGTTCCGGCAAGCCAACAGTCAGTCTGTGTTCGCAACAACAGAGGAATTTCAAAAGTATTCTAGATAAGCCATGCCTCGAGTTATTTATAGCTTTCAGCAGAGCCAGGTTTGGGTCACAATATTCGTGGTTATCAGTCTACTTTTTCAAAGTCCACGCGTACTTTAAAAAAAACAGGGATTATGATAACCCGGAATGCTATGACCCCAGCCGCGGCCAGAGCCAGCCCTTCAGCCAAAGCAAGCCACAGTGTTCGACGGTAGGGGCAGTTACGTTACCTGTAAGAGTGCCCTGTCACATAAAACCGAAAACCGTAGACCGAACCGGTACCGAACCGGAACCGCAAGGAACCGGACCGAACCGTTCACAAAATATTTGTGTACGGTTTGAATTTTGGAACCGTGAACAACAACGGTCTAGGTGAGGTTCCTTCATTTTATTATCCGGACCGGAACCGGAACCGCAACCGCAATCGCAACATACATGTCTTGTGCGGTTATAGAATTTCTAGACCCGAACCGAACCGAACCTAAACAAACCGAACCGCAACCCATTTATTATTATAATTATATTTTAATAAAAAATATTTATCCTAAAATAATTAAAATTTCAACTTTACTTATTAATTATTACAATATTATTATAATTTTTTATTCAATATTATTAAAATAATTTTTTATTCAATATTATTAAAATAATTTTTTATTCAATATTATTAAAATAATTTTTTATTCAATATTATAAAAATAATTTTTTATTCAATCAGGTGAGATTGTGAGAAGTCCCATCCAATTTCATTATGACGCCTCACCTCAAGTCTGCTGGCTGCCTGGCTATGCTATCATTGGCTCTCGTTTCAACAACATGAGTACATGACATGACACCATACCATCGCCATTTTCTCCAGGAAGCACCGAACAAGGAAACGAAAGGTTTATTTCCAGGTTTTTTACTCTCCGATCCTCGGCGTGGGAGAGGCGTTTCTGGTTGCTCACCGACGGTTCATTTTTGGGAGCTCACCGGTGGTTCATTTCTTCCTCACCGGCGCTTCAATTTTGGGAGCTCACCGGCGGTTCATTTCTGGGAGCTCACCGACGGTACGTGCCACTCCCATAGTTCACCGTTCTCTTCATCTCTTCCGTTGATTTTGGCATTGCTTAGATTTTTTTTGTTAGTTCCCATAGTCCACAGTTACTGGATATATCGGGTTCTTTTGGAAGAAATAAATGAGCATTTTTTTTCTTCTTCTCTTGGGCTATCCGACAATGACAGCAAAAATAATGGATTCCTTTGTTTTTTCTGGATGTGTAGTACTGTAGGTAATGAAGAATAATGGTGGGTGCAGTTTTTCACCAAAACAGCAAAACTGTTTTTCTATGCAAAATTGCCGGCCTGCAGTTTGTTTTCTGGAAATGTGAACTGAGACTACACTTCACTCCTGGAGGAGAAAATTAGAGCAAAAAAAAACTGAAAAAGTAAGATAAAAAAATCAGATCGATTTTTGTTGATATGGTACTCCAGTATTTGGAAACTTTTGGCATTTCAATTGGATGATATCCAAGAAATACATCAAAATAATAAAAAAAGGGAAAGCTGCTTGTCAAGTCTCTTGAGTTTGTATAATTATATAGATCTCCTCTCCTTTTGAATTTACCCAAACCTTCCTTCTGAGTTCGCATTGAATACCAAGAATCTTTGTAGGTGAATCTGTTTGGTGTCTCTTGATTAAAGAACTGAATCCCAAAAAGTAGCATAAAATGTATGTGTTTGTTTTTGGTAGTTATTTTATGTGTCTGTTTTTTGTAGTTATTCTATATGTGTTCGTTTTTTGTAGTTATTCTATATGCGATGACCGGAATGGAGAAAATTGGGACCGCCTCTGCTTCCGCGCCTAGTCAAGGTATCATAGTCTTGAGTAATTACCACTGGCTTAATAAAAAATTCATTTTTGAGTATAACATGTACATATTATAATTCTTTCTCTAGGTTCAACACCATCCAACCAATCTTCTCAAGTCATTTCTGATTGTTCTAATAGTAAAAAGAGAAAAGGGTCAGAAATATGTGAGAAGGATTTCAGTAAAGATTTAGTAAATGCAAAGACAACTTGTCTTCATTGTCAGAAAGTTTTTGTTCACACATCAAGTAATAGAACTTATACGCTTAGAAAGCATTTGCATTCCTCATGTTTGTATTACAAAAGAAAACAAATGTCACAAACACAATTAGCAAGTAGTCACGAGTCTTCAAATGAATTGAGGATTATCAAATTTAATCAAGAGCAAAGTCGAGATAACATCACTCGATGCATAGTAATGTGTGAACTTCCATTTTCTATTGTGGATCACCCGGCATTTAGAATCATGATTCAAAATCTTCAACCAGATTTTAATCTAAATCACAAAACAGCTAAGACGAAGGATGTCTTACAATTTTATAGAAAAGAAAAGAAAATCCTTCAAGATTTAATGATTAAATCAAAAGGACGTATTAGTCTTACTACCGATACATGGACAAGTATTCAAACAATGTGTTATATGAGTATCACTGCACACTATATAAATCAAAATTGGAAACTCCATAAAAAATTATCAACTTTTTGCATCTTGATGAGCGTCATACTGGAATCATATTAAGTTTGACAATTGAGAAGTGCTTAGCTGAATGGAGAATTGAAGATAAATTATGTGCACTTGTTTTAGATAACGTGTCAGCAAATAATATTGTTGCATCTACATTGAAAGGGCGTTATCGATTATCTCTTCCACTTCCTGGAAAGTTTTTTCATATTAGATGTTCTGCACACATTTTAAATTTAATCGTCAAAGAAGGCCTCAAGGAGCTAGATGGCAATATAGTTCGAATTCGTGATGCGGTTAAGTTTGTTCTTTCATCGCCACAACGTCTAAAAGTATTTACCGAGTTGAAGTTAGGTGATCGAGGGCTACTTTTGGATTGTGTGACAAGATGGAATTCCACATATCATATGTTGAAAAGGGCTTTAGAACACAAAGAGGTTTTTTATAGATTCAATTTGGTTGAGAGTTTCAAACATTCACCTACAGAAAATGATTGGTCAATTGCTCAAGAATTATGTAACTTTCTTAAAGTTTTTGATGATTCAACCAATATATTCTCGGCCACCAAAACTCCAACAGCTAATCTGTATTTTTTTCAAGTCTGCATGATTCAATTGCATCTAAGAAAGAATTGGAATTCTTTACTTATCTCAAAAATGCAAGTGGCTATGTTTGAAAAATTTACACAATATTGGGAGGATTATTCTATGGTGTTAGCCATTGCTGTTGTACTCGATCCACGGAGAAAATTGGATTTTGTGTCATTTTGCTATACTAAAGTATATAACAATTCTAGCAAAACATATTTCGAAGATGTGTTCGAAGAGCTTTCAAATTTATTCAATTGGTATAAGGAAAAGGTGAATTCTGCTATACATCATTGTGTTACAAGTGATATTTGTGACGAGTCATCTTCTTTGGTGGGCTCTAATGAAGATTTAAGTATGGATGCTTTCTTAAAGTTTAAAGCAGAAACAAGGAAGGAAGAAGAATCAAAAACTGAGTTGGAGATATATTTACATAAACCGGTATATATTTAAGTTAAGTTTTTTTTCTATATACAATATTCTTTTACTTTATGTACATAAAACATTTGCATTATGTTAGTTTTATCCGGATGATGCAACCTTTGATATTTTGAAGTGGTGGGAAGTTAATGAGAGCAAATATCCAATATTAGCTGCAATGGCAAGCGATATTTTGGCAATTCCTGTTTCAACCGTGGCTTCAGAGTCCGCATTTAGCACAGGTTCTAGAGTAATTCAAAAGAAACGTACATGTCTAAAGCCTTATACCATCCAAGCACTAATTTGCTTACAAGATTGGCTAAAGGAGAACTTTTTAGTTCCATCAATGTCAAACGGTAAAGCACATAATGTGATTTAAGTTTACTTATATTAGATCATTAAAATTTTGCGTTTACTTATTTTTTAGCTTTTTATATTGTGTAGATATATGTTTTGATGCTTATAATATCGATGAAGGTTGTGATGACAAGCTTGATGAGTCTACCTTAGAGGTAATTTATTATTATTAGAAAGTTATGAGCACTAATAATCTCTTTAATTATTTATGTGAGTCCTTACGATATACGATTAATATTTAATTTTCATATGTAGTAAATGAAAAGAGAAGGCTCTTTTTGAGGGAAGGTATTTGCTTTTTATCTTCAATTGCTGTTAGAGGTAAAATTTCATATGTATAATCTAAATTTTCATATGTAATAGGTCTTAGCTTCTTAATAATATGATTTCTGATATGTATCATCACTTAACTGCAAGCTGGATGAATGATTCAGGTCTATCAATTTTTGCATCTTGATCTGCATTCCAAAATTGGGTGGTGAGATCATGATCCTTTCATATGTCCAAAGATTGGCCTTTTGTGAAAATTTTGTCTTCTTGTGATTGGTGGCAAGAAGGGTGGAAGTAGGGTTCTTTGTACATACACGAAAGCAATCTTGTCCAAAGATTGACTTCTTGCCTGGTGTCCTTCCTCAAAGCTTTCCATATTAAAGGTATAACTCCTCTCAATTTCTCTTTTACATCCTCTGTGATGGTCTTGAATCATATGTAGCTCAAAAAACATTATGATTCATAGGTTGTGCTCCAGCCTTTTGAAGCTACCTTTGAATCAGAGTTTTGTCTGCAAGTGTTAGAGCTTTGCAATATTTTGGTATCTTTTCAATTTCTGCACAGAAGGGTTAGTGTTTCTATGAATATGTGAAGTTCATTTTTTCTTTATTTGTAAGTTTCTCTTTACTAGATTGTCTCTCTATCAGCAGATTCTGTGTAAATAGTACTTTTATTTGTAGTAAGAAATTGCAATCTAAAAAATAGGAATCCTGATTTTCAGTTAGTAAAACTTAGGTAGTAGGCCATTAATCACATTAACCAAAAAATGGAAGAAAAAATAGATTGCAAGTACTATAGTTTCACAAAGGAAATTAAAGTAAAAGTTAAGATCTATTATTTGAGTTTTACTTAAAAATCAACACTGTTCCTATTATTTAGGGTACAAATTCTTATTACAAATCTCAGATTTTAATAATGAGGGTGAAGAATGTTTATGATTTTAGATCAGTCTCAAATTTCATTTAAAATGCCTCAAATTTTGAGAAAAATTGGTGACTTCAAAATCTAAGTGACTGAACCGGAACTGAACCAGAACCGCATAGAATCGGACCGAACCGCTAGTGAATAACTTGGTTTTGGTTCTTAGTGAACCGGACCCGTAGGCACGATGGTTCCAAATTTTATTGTTGGAACCGGAACCGGTCAAACCAAATAAGGTTTTGGTTCTACTTAAAGAACCGTTACCTTAACGGTTCGGTTCACGGTTTTAGTAAAACCGGAACCGTGACAGCACCTGTAACCGCAAACCCTTCCCAGTCTCAATAGGGTGGGCAGTTACACCATGAGTAACCCCCCCCCCCCCCCCTTCTCCAGCATGAACAGCCGACCAGCCCTCCACAACAGCCGAAGTCTTGAGAGGTTGGGCGAATACCCTGTGTGCTCTCCCCCGCTCTCCTTAATTAGTAGCTGCCTGTGCGGGTACAACCCGTTGTAACCACACAAGCTTCCTCTCTCTCTCTCTCCCTCCTGCTTGGATTCTCCTGTTCCCCATGCAACTGTCATTTAATGCAACATTTAATGTGACATTAAATGCTCTCAACCGTCTGGGCAGCCCTCCCTTCTGTATAAATAGGGGTCCAGAGGTGCTTGGAAGGGAAACAGAACTTGAGCCAGAATCTGCCCTGTAGTAGGTGCAATTACAAATTCTAAGTCCCCATCGGTTGCCTTGAGTTCTCTTCTATTCGCAAATCCTTGGTCGGAAGGGCGGACGGGTAAGGTAAGGATTTGCTTTACATGATTGAGAGTTTTGAGCAATTAATGATTTTAAAAAGTAGGTGTTGGTGTGAGATCTTCCACGAATCATCAAAAGAAAATTTTAAAAATAAGGGTTTTGCATAGAATGAAATTTAACAAAGGAAAACTAGTATACTAAATTTCACATGCAGACATTGGGAATTTAACAAAGGCGATACATATAAATACAAAAAAAAAATGTAATACCAAGAAAACTTGAAAGGTTAGAGAAATTGAAAATTTCACCTTTGGATGGCTCTTGACTGAGTAGGTAGAGTTGCTGCTATCTTCGACGTGCAAGTTGAGCAGGGCTGCCACATGATGATATTTACAATGAAGACTAATCAGAACCCTAAAACTTAGAGTACCAATGTAACTCAGGCATCTATTTATAGCAATACACCAAGGAGACATGAATCTGACCTCGGAACAACATCCTAGAATAACAATACACCAAGGAGATATCCACAATATGTAACAATAATATGAAATATATGTATGTATAATATATATATTTTTCATACGTAGAGGAAATAAGTTTGAGGGAAGAACTTCAAATGCCTATAAATGGCGAGGTCTATATATTTTCCAGAAGTACATAAACTGATATAAATTGAGATGTGTAATCAGCCATTAAAAAAAAATTGGTCATTAAACATTGAACAAAATTGCACTAGTTTTGGAGATCTAAAAGCATGTATTAAAAAAGAATTTAACAGTACCAATTGAGAAAATAAATGGGGGAAGAAGAAATATGTTTTTGTGCCTTCACCCGAAGTAAAATTCAGTAAGTAAATGCCTAAAGGAGGATCCGACGGGGGATGAGCTAGATTTCAATTCAATCTCGAGCTAGATTGATGCAATCCAAACTCAGGTGAATTCAAGTTTGACCAGAGAGATCGACTTGCTACTCGGCTTGTTGATATGGACCTAAGCTCAATCCAACCGAAAGCCAAACTATGTTTTTAACCAATATTTGATCTCGAATCAAATACAGAGCCCTAATCTCTTAATTGCATGATACCTGTCCTATTTAATCGAACCAATCGGGCATTTAAATTAAGATAGCGACAAATGTCAATGCAATGGGGGACGGAGGCACGTGCTACTTCACATGTGTGGCTTGATTTTACTTCTGGTTTGAAACAGAAGTTCTTTGGTAAAACTATTTTTCACTGGTAACAGCATGCCTAATACTCACACCATAGATCAAATAAAAAAATTTAAGCATATGAAATGAGCTGAATCAAGTTCTTAAAAAAATTTGGTGAAAAAGCAAGGTCGATGAGCCATCTTGTAATTGCATTTATAAAAATTTCAAATAAATGCATTTCTTTACATACCAATTTGGGTGTCTCCTCAACTCTACGAGTACAGGATATATATTCTCAAATGCAGTATAGATCTCATCTCTCACCTGAAGTAAAGAAAATATATTAATCAAAGTGAATGAGACACATGTAAAGCATTATTTCCAACGAAGAATCTACTGCCTTTGCTCCAGTAAGAACAATCTTGCCCGATTGGAATAGGAGAAGTACAATTTTCGGCTGTTTCATTCGATAAATCAGACCAGGAAATAATTCTGGGTCATACTGTTAAACAAACAAAAAACATCTTCAAATTAGTCATTTAACTTGAAAATGGTACACCCAATGACTGTGTGTGTGAGAGAGAGAGGCAGACAACTTACAGTACAAAAAGCACAATGTGTGGCTTTCAAGCCCTCAAGCCATATGGGAAACTTCACATCACTAGACCCAACAATGTTTTGAATCTTAAAATCCTAAATGTTATGAGAAATTAGGAAATACAGAGATGAAAAACAGAAGGGAAGAAGAATTGAAGTTGACAGTAATTACCTTGAATTTAGCAGGAAATCCAAGTTTTTGAACAACACGAGCATACTGAAACCAACAAATTTAGGGATGAATTCAAACAACGACAAATAAGTAAAACTTCAAAATACTCCTATCTGTACAACCCGTATTCGCCGAGTGGGCCCCCCCAGCCAACTGGCGAAACCTGGGTCGTCCGGATCATTCGCCGGGTCACTCGCCCAGGCTAGGTGAGGTAAAAATGCCCTCAAGATGGTGGAGGTAAGCTATAGGAGAGAAGACGCTAGGCGAGTGGTGCCCTCACGGACCACTCGCCCAGAAGTGAGGGCATTCGCCCGGCCAGGGGACCACTCGCCCAGAAGCGTGGGCATTCGCCCAGCCAGGCGGGTGCCCAGCGAATGGTGCCCTCACGGACCATTCGCCCAAATGGGTGTGAGGGGAAAATGACCAGGATACCCCTTGTGGGCTGCAAATAGCCCTTCGGAACAGCGGAGTTAGGCTGTTAGCAGACCAATTTGGGGTGCGGTTGGTAAAATTAAAAGGCGGATCAAAGCTATTTACAGACCAGCCTAGGAAAACTATAAATAGACCCTTAAGGGCACCTTGGAGGAGATCCGATTTTAGAGAATCCTCTCCTCCAGGCTAGTTTTTGGTCGGCTGCTAGTGCCCTCCAAGGTGCCCGGTTGAGCTCTGGTTTGGGAGGGGAAGCTCTCTAAGATCTTCCGGGTGTGTGGCGGGACCTCCTCGCTTCAGCCTTGGGTCTATTCCGTTTCCAGCATCAACCGTCAGGAGAGTCTAGTGAGGGAGAAATAAGCATCGGCTACACCCCCAGTGGGTCCGAACTCAAGAGACCAGTTGCTGGTTTCAACATTTTTGGTGCGGTGAGCGTGGACCGTAGCCGGTGAAAGAAAATCCCAAGCTGGTTTCGATGACAGGAGATGGAGGAAATGGTTCTGACTCAGGTCACTCGCAGCCACCGGCGGCAGGGGAGTGGCTGGAGATGTTTGAGAAGTTCAAGCGAGAGGTCCTGCAGACAGTTCTCGCGGCAAGGAGCGAGTGCGAGACCCCGGCGGTCCCAGTGGTCCCGCCTTTGCAGATCGGCGAGAACGCACCGGGGCAGCGGCCGGGGAAGGAGGTGCCAGCAGAAGGAAGTGCGCGAGACCTCCCCGGACGGCAGCTGTTCAGCAGTCCGGCGAGTGCTGAGGTATGTGAGTTGGTCCCGCGCGAGAGGACCACTCGCCGAGCAGGGGAAGGGAGCCCCTTTTGCGAGATGATCCTCTCGGCCCCAGTGCCAGAAGGGTTTCGTGGGCCGGAGATGTCCTACTACACCGGCAAGGAGGATCCAGTTGTGCACCTGCAGTGGTTCGAGGACATGACTTCAATCCTTCCCATGTCGGGTTCTTTCCAATGCCGACTCTTCGCGACCACCCTGAAGGAGAAAGCAAGGGACTGGTTCCACCAACTTCCCACAGGTTCCATCTATGCGTTCGATGATCTGCGCCGAAGCTTCCGACTGCGTTTCTCGACGTCAAAAAAGAGGAAGAAGGATGCGGAGGCTCTCTTCAAGATCAGGCAGAGGGAGGGGGAATCCCTGGCCAAGTACGTGGACAGGTTCCAGGAGGAGATACACCTAGTGCAGGAGGTGCCGGGTTTCGCCCTCCAGATGGCATTCATCGTAGGGCTGCGAGATGGGTTCTTCAAGATGGACCTGAAGAGAAGACCTCCTGTATCCTTCGAGGAGTTGATGGAGAGAGCCGCGGAGGAGATTGAAGGGGAGGCAGCCAACCCCGAATTCTATAAAAGGTTGGCGAAGATGAGCGAGCCCGAGGCGAGGCAGCCAGAGGGAAGAAGGCGAGAGGAGCCCAGGGGCCAGGGGTTCGAAAGACCACCTCGGGTTTGGAGGAACCAAGAACCCAACAACAGGTTGGGCTGGAGGAACCAGGAAGGACCAGCGCGAGGTCAGGATGAAAGGTACCAAGGAAGGGAGGCAGGAGGAGTGAATCAGGGGTGGAGGCAGGGTCCCAGACCCCCTCATCCCCCGAGGGAGCAAGCCATGGCGATAGGCCGAGGGAGAAGAGGTAGAGGAGCAAGAGGAGGAAGAGGAAGAGCTGGAAGAGAAGACAGGGTGGCGTTGCCTTACTGTGACTTTCATCAGGAAGAAGGTCACGCGATCGCCACCTGCCCAGAGTTCTTGGAAATGAGGGAAAGAGGACAGCCACGGCGGCAGCAGGCCAGAATTGAGGAAGTGCTCCCAGAGGCAGAAGAGGACCGGTGTGAGGATAGGGCAGATACGGGAACCAGAGGGGGAATCGGGGTGATTCACGGTGGGGTTGGGATAGAGGCCTCTCGCAAGAGAAGCTTCCAGGCCATGTTCCGAAGGGACGTCGCGTCGACTTCCCAGACCCCACCCCCCTCTGAGAAGCTCACCTTCTCCTCAGAAGATATGCCAGATTACGAGGACCCATTCTGCGACGCCCTGGTGATCCAGACAGCGATAGAAAATTTCACGGTCTCTCGGATCCTGGTGGACAACGGGAGCTCGGTGAATGTGATCTTCAAAAAAGCTTTCGACGCGATGGAGGTAGAGAAGAAGAGAGTGCAGGCCTCCGACGGACCACTGTTTGGTTTCTCGGGAGAGCGGAAGGAAGTCGAGGGAGGCGTAGGTCTCCAAGTGACGTTGGGAGGGGTCCCCAGGAACTGCCGGTTCGTCATCGTTGACGCTCCGAGCAGCTATAACGCCATCTTCGGACGACCCCTCATCAGCGCCTTCCGGTGCGTGCCCTCATCGTACCATCAGTGCTTAAAGCTCCATAGTGGAGGAGTCCAGATCCGCGTCCGAGGAGATGCTAAGGTGGCGAGGCAGTGCTACGTGACTGCCGTCAACACCATTTCATGGATGGCGGATGCCGAAAAGATGGATGAAGAGATGGTGAGGCCGGAGGGGCCAGGAGAGGAAGTGGAGAAGAGAGAAGTAGGGGGAGAGGGCGATGCCCGAGAGGAGGAGATGGAGGTCGCTCGTGAGGAGCAGGAGGTCGAGGTGTTGGAGGTCGCTCGTGAGGAGCAGGAGGTCGAGCCGAGGGAGGCGGAAGGAGCTGCAGGGGAAAAGGCCCGGGAGGAGGGGCGAGAAGCAAAGGGCCAGTGGGAAGAGCCAGCCCGGCTCGAGGCGGCAGAAGAGGTGATAGAGATGGAGGTTACCACCCAGGCGGGAAGGGTGGAGAAGGTGCGGATCAGCGGGGGCCTCGGCCCGGAGGACCAGAGAAGGATGCTGGAGTGCATCCAGAAGAACATGGACATCTTCGCATGGAGCGCAGCGGACATGCCAGGCATCGAGGCGGACGTGGCTTGCCATCGTCTCAACCTCGATCCAGAAGCCCGCCCCATCCGGCAGAAGAGAAGGACTATAGCTGACAAGCTCGAAGGACCAATCCGCGAGGAGGTGGCAAAACTCCTCGAAGCAGGTTTTGTAACGGAGATCCAGTACCCAGGCTGGGTCTCCAATGTCGTAATGGTAAAAAAGGCCGATGGCCGCTGGCGTATGTGTGTGGACTTTTCATTGTTAAATAAGGCCTGCCTTAAGGATTGTTATCCCTTGCCTCGGATCGACGCGCTGGTTGACTCAGCCGTCGGTTTTTCTGTGATGAGTTTTTTGGATGCTTTTTCAGGTTATCACCAAATAAGAATGCACCCCCCGGACGTCAAAGATGTCTCGTTCATCACCAGGGAGGGATGTTACTGCTATAAGATGATGCCCTTCGGGCTGAAAAATGCAGGAGCAACCTACCAGAAGATGATGGATCGGGTATTTAAGAAGCAAAGGGGAAGGAACCTGGAGGTCTACGTGGATGACCTTATGATAAAGCGCAAGTGTGTGAGCTCTCACATCCGGGACCTCGAGGAGACCTTCGCCACCCTACGCAAGTACAAGATGCGCCTGAACCCCCTGAAGTGTGTGTTCGGGGCCAGCAAAGGGAAGTTCCTCGGGCACCTTCTCACCCCCTGGGGGGTAGAACCTAACCCGGACAAGGTTAGGGCTATAATGGAGCTGGGGTCGCCACGGAACGCCAAGGAAGTTCAGCGCTTGACCGGAAGACTCGCCGGGCTAAACAGGTTTCTCTCCCGGGCAGGGGAAAAATGCTCCCCCTTCTTCAAAGCGCTACGAGGCAATCGGAAGTTTGAGTGGACGAGAGAATGCGAGGAGGCCTTTCAGGCCTTGAAGAGCCAACTCACCAAGGCTCCGCTACTGCAAAGTCCCAAAGAGGGGGAGGATCTACATCTATATCTCGGGGTCGGGGCGGAGGCCGTAAGCTCCGTCCTGGTTCGGGAGGAAGGCAAGAAGCAGCTGCCAGTCTACTACGTAAGTAGGGTCCTGAGGGAAGCGGAGCTCAGGTACCCAATTTTAGAGAAGTTGGCCTTTGCCCTGGTCATCGCAGCGAGGAAGCTCAGGCCATACTTCCAGGCCCATTCGATCCAAGTAGTGACGGACCATCCTCTCCGCCAGATCTTCGAAGGAGTGGAGCACTCAGGAAGACTCGCAAAATGGTCAATCGAGCTAAGTGAATTCAACATTACCTTTGTCCCTCGATTATCTATGAAGGCGCAGGTGGTGGCTGATTTCATGACAGATTTCGTGGCCGAGATGAAAGAAGACGGAGCCCCTCGTCACGTTCCATGGAAGCTGCTGGTGGACGGGGCTTCGGGCAAGAATTCTCTCGGAGGAGGGGTGGTGCTGGAGAGTCCCCACGGAGTAAAGATAGAGCAGACGCTAGTGATACACTTCCCAATCACCAACAACCAGGCGGAGTATGAGGCTGTAATCGCCGGCCTGCGGTTGGCCCGGGAGCTCGGGGTCCATGACGTGGAGGTCCTCACTGATTCCATGATAATAGCTTCTCAGATAAGGGGAGAGTTCGAAACAAGGGAACCTGTGCTCATGAAGTACTTAGCAAAAGTCAAAGGTCTCGTGGGGACGTTCAAAACTTTCTCCATCCGGCATGTCCCTCGAGAGGAGAGCACCCCGGCAGATCGGTTGGCAAAATCTGGTCCTCGAGCCAGAGGGACCCTGACGGACCTATTCCGTCCTTCGATTGAAGAGGGAGAGCTCATGGAAGTAGAACAGCGGCCCTCCTGGAAGGATCCCTTCGTCACCTTCCTTGCAACGGGAAAATTTCCGGAAGAAGTTCCGGACCAGAGGCGCTTCCGGTATAAGTCTGCCTACTACGTGCTCCATGAGGGTGACTTGTATCGGAAGACCCTCTCAGGCCTCCTGGCCCGATGCATCTCGGAGGAAGAGGTCCCAAGGATCTTGGAAGAAGTCCACTCCGGCGAGTGCGGCAGCCACTCGGGGAGCAGGATGTTGGAGGCAAGAATAGTGAGGCAGGGGTACTTCTGGCCAACCCTAAGCAAAGACGCGGCAGCCTTCGCCAAGAGATGCCAGAAGTGTCAAATGTCCGCCCCGCTTCAGCTCATGCCAGCTCAGAGGCTGAAGAGTATCACGGCGCCCTGGCCATTCGCCATATGGGGAATGGATCTGGTAGGACCCTTCCCCCAGGCTAGTGGGCAGAGGAGATTTCTCCTAGTCATGATTGACTACTTCACAAAGTGGCTGGAGGTCAAGGCGTTGGCTAAGGTCACCTCCCAGGTAATCCGCAACTTCGTATGGGGGGAGATCATTTGTCGACATGGGCTTCCGCAGGCCATAGTCACGGATAATGGACCGCAGTTCGCAAGCGAGGAATTCATCAGCTTCTGTGGCCAGCTGGGGATAGACCTTAGGTTTGCGTCCGTCCACCATCCCAGGAGCAACGGGCAGGTAGAGGCGGCGAACAAGGTCATCGTGAACTTGCTCAAGAAGAAGGTGGAAAATCTCAAAGGCAATTGGGTGGAACAGCTCCCCTCGGTCCTATGGGCTTTAAGAACCACCCCCAACACCGCCACGGGAGAGACCCCTTTCAGGCTCTCTCACGGCTGCGAGGCGGTCATCCCCATAGAGTTCGAGATTACGACACCACGGGTAACGGTCGCCGCAAATGGAGAGGAAGATTGGAGAGCCGAGAACGAGGAGGAGTTGCGGCTCTCCCTCGACCTCATCGAAGAAGCTCGGGATCGAGCAGTCATCCATCA
Source organism: Dactylorhiza incarnata (assembly GCA_033032865.1). NCBI lineage: Eukaryota > Viridiplantae > Streptophyta > Magnoliopsida > Asparagales > Orchidaceae > Dactylorhiza > Dactylorhiza incarnata. The sequence continues at coordinate 933,632 of JAWHQI010000403.1, read as the reverse complement.
AGAAGAGGTCAAGCGGCGGATGGCCAAGTATTTTGACAGGCACGTCAGGATCAAGCAGTTCGAGAAGGGAGATCTGGTACTCAAGAAGGTCGACGCGGCTGGGAGATCCGCCGCGGTGGGAAAACTTAACCCCAACTGGGAAGGCCCCTATGTCGTGGAAGAAGCACTAAAGTCTGGGGGGTATCGCCTTCAGAATGTGGAGGGCCAACTCCTCAGCCACACATGGAGTGGCGACGACCTTAAACGCTTTTATCCTTAGTACCATGTAATAATGATGTTTTTTGAATGAAAGCATTTTGTTTAAACTATGTGTATGAAAATGTTGCTACAGCTCGCAGGAGAGACCCTTGATGTTCAAGAGGCTGGCCCCGAGCAGACCCGCTGTCCAGGCTCTCATCTAGCTGGCAGGTCCGAAGGCTCACTCGGTGGCAGGTTCTATGTTCCAGAGGTTGGCCCCGAGCAGACCCGCTGTCCAGGCTCTCATCTAGCTGGCAGGTCCGAAGGCTCACTCGGTGGCAGGTTCTATGTTCCAGAGGTTGGCCCCGAGCAGACCCGCTGTCCAGGCTCTCATCTAGCTGGCAGGTCCGAAGGCTCACTCGGTGGCAGGTTCTATGTTCCAGAGGTTGGCCCCGAGCAGACCCGCTGTCCAGGCTCTCATCTAGCAGGCAGGTCCGAAGGCTCACTCGGTGGCAGGTTCTATGTTCCAGAGGTTGGCCCCGAGCAGACCCGCTGTCCAGGCTCTCATCTAGCTGGCAGGTCCGAAGGCTCACTCGGTGGCAGGTTCTATGTTCCAGAGGTTGGCCCCGAGCAGACCCGCTGTCCAGGCTCTCATCTAGCTGGCAGGCCCGAAGGCTCACTCGGTGGCAGGTTCTATGTTCCAGAGGTTGGCCCCGAGCAGACCCGCTGTCCAGGCTCTCATCTAGCTGGCAGGTCCGAAGGCTCACTCGGTGGCAGGTTCTATGTTCCAGAGGTTGGCCCCGAGCAGACCCGCTGTCCAGGCTCTCATCTAGCTGGCAGGTCCGAAGGCTCACTCGGTGGCAGGTTCTATGTTCCAGAGGTTGGCCCCGAGCAGACCCGCTGTCCAGGCTCTCATCTAGCTGGCAGGTCCGAAGGCTCACTCGGTGGCAGGTTCTATGTTCCAGAGGTTGGCCCCGAGCAGACCCGCTGTCCAGGCTCTCATCTAGCTGGCAGGTCCGAAGGCTCACTCGGTGGCAGGTTCTATGTTCCAGAGGTTGGCCCCGAGCAGACCCGCTGTCCAGGCTCTCATCTAGCTGGCAGGTCCGAAGGCTCACTCGGTGGCAGGTTCTATGTTCCAGAGGTTGGCCCCCGAGCAGACCCGCTGTCCAGGCTCTCATCTAGCTGGCAGGTCCGAAGGCTCACTCGGTGGCAGGTTCTATGTTCCAGAGGTTGGCCCCGAGCAGACCCGCTGTCCAGGCTCTCATCTAGCTGGCAGGTCCGAAGGCTCACTCGGTGGCAGGTTCTATGTTCCAGAGGTTGGCCCCGAGCAGACCCGCTGTCCAGGCTCTCATCTAGCTGGCAGGTCCGAAGGCTCACTCGGTGGCAGGTTCTATGTTCCAGAGGTTGGCCCCGAGCAGACCCGCTGTCCAGGCTCTCATCTAGCTGGCAGGTCCGAAGGCTCACTCGGTGGCAGGTTCTATGTTCCAGAGGTTGGCCCCGAGCAGACCCGCTGTCCAGGCTTTCATCTAGCTGGCAGGTCCGAAGGCTCACTCGGTGGCGGGTTCTATGTTCCAGAGGTTGGCCCCGAGCAGACCCGCTGTCCAGGCTCTCATCTAGCTGGCAGGTCCGAAGGCTCACTCGGTGGCGGGTTCTATGTTCCAGAGGTTGGCCCCGAGCAGACCCGCTGTCCAGGCTCTCATCTAGCTGGCAGGTCCGAAGGCTCACTCGGTGGCAGGTTCTCAGTTCTCAAGAGATGATCTCAAGAGCATTCGCATAGACCACGCGCCGGAGAGAGGATCACACCCCACTCTCTTGACTACTTAAGCGAAACCCCGTGATACGCGAATGGTAAGGTTCACTTGGTAGCGAGAGATCGAAGGGGAGCGACCGACCTAAGTCATCTTCGAACATTCGCGGGGTGGCCAAGACAGTCGCGTCACGACCCGGCGTCCTAATGAGCCTAGCGAGGTGTGGCGGCGAATAAGAAAAATCGGCGTCCTAATGAGCCTAGCGAGGTGTGGCGGCGAATAAGAAGAATCGGCGTCCTAATGAGCCTAACGAGGTATAGCGGCGAATGAGGGGAAAGCTTAGAATAACACAAATTATAGTCAATATATACATCTTTCAAAGGCACTCGCCCGTTCAAGATTACAGCCAAAATGGTAAAGGCAAAAAGAGAAAATACAGGAGGCCCTTCTCAAGGATCAACAGACTTCTCGCTTGAAGATCCGCCGCTCTCGCCAGAGTCTGGGATGAGGGCGTCTTCTCGCGGCTCGACGTGGTCATCCTCAGGAAAGGGAATTGGGATGTAAAGCTCGGGGACGACTTGACGAGCGGAAAGGCGTTCGGCCTCCGCCTTCAGATATCCCGCTCGCCTCAGCACCTGCAGCGCATGCTTGACGGCATTCTGCGCGTTCTCTTGCATCAGCTGCTCCAACTCGTGATGGGGATAAAAATGGCCCCCGCTCCCCGGGTCGAGTGCTGACGCACCAGCCTCTCGCAATCGCTGGACCTCGGCTTTGGCCAGACGGATTTCATCCTCAAGGCCGGCCACCCGAGCACGGAGCATCTCGGCAACCGTGGTATCCTGAAATTAATAACAAGGGTAGTAAGAATAAAGTTGTCAATCGGCAACAAGTCACTCGCGGGAAAGGAGAACATACCTCTGCAATAGGACGGTTGGCGAGAAGAGTCTCCGCAGCCGCCAGCTTAGTCCTAAGCTCCATCGCCTCAGTAGAAGCAACGGACCGGGACTCCTCGACCGCCGCCAAGTCCCGCGCCAGTTTGATACTCCGGCGCGAAGACATGTGCGCGAGCTCGAGCGCCCGCAGCATGGCCCTGGCACTCTCGTGGGCGAGAATCTGGGTCGTCTCGGCATCGTATACTTCGGCGTCTTCTCGGCCATAGAGGGCATACGCGATGGCGTAAGCCTCCCCGCTAGCAAGGTCGCTCTCTATCCACGACGGATGGAGGGTGGAGAGCGAGACCCGGTTCGCATTCCTGTCCCACTTGACCAAAGGAGCCCCCGAGGGGTCCATGTACTTCTCGCCGCTGGGGAAGTTCCGATGGTCCCTGGGAAGTGGGGGCGGCGGCAACGACGGTCCCGCGCGAGGGGTGGTCTCTCCTGGCGCACTCGTCCCCAGTGCTTGGATCTGAGCACTCGCCGCGAGGGTCTCGCCCGGGACCCCCTTCCCCTTGGCGGAAGGGGGGTTTTTGGATTTCTTGGAGGTGGAAGGGGTCGGCGCCGCTGGCTTGCGCTTCTTCCCGCCAGGCTTGGAGGAAGAAGGTTCCTCCCGGCAGGCATCCGCGGCGGCCTGTGCGAGGGAGAGGGTAGATCCGGAAGGACGCGGCGGATGGAGAGGGAAATGGCGCACACCTGTATAATATAACAAACGGTTCTAGCGAATGATGTAAAAATTACAAGGCGAAAGCGAATGAAGTCTCGAACACTTACCCTCGCCCTGCGGAATAGGTGGAAGCGAGTTGACATTTCGCCGGAGATGGACGAGATCCATCCCGTGCTCCAGGATGTATTGGTGGAGTTTGGCCTCGTGCCCCCCTAGGGTCGGGGGGCGGAAGGTTGACTCCTCCTCCTGCACCGGCGCGAGGAGGGTGTTCCCTAGGTTCCCGCTTACGAAAATAAAGCGGCGAACCCAGTCATGGTTCTTGTTCGGGAGCCCGTAGTGCTTTAGGGGGCTCTGTCCCGAGAAGAACGAGATACCGTGGGTGCAGCGGAAGGTATAGAGCTTGCGGAAGACGGGTAGCGAGAACTCGATCCCCTCTTCTCGCAGGTAGCTCGCGTACCCGACCAGCATGGCGATGGAGTTGGGGTTGAGCTGGCCGGGCACGACCCCATAGTATCTGAAGGTCTGGCGGAGTTCCGGCCAGATCGGTAGGCGAAACCCCACCTCGAAGTGCTCTAGCGGGATCGCGAGAGCACAAGGCGAGATGGAATTCAGGCGCTCATCCGGCCTGGGCTTTCGCGCCTCGAAACCCGGCGGGACGTAGTCGGCGACGGCAGACAGGTAAGCCTCCTCAGAGAGGTCGCAGGAATCGAAGACGTGGTTGGCGAATGCGCTGGCGCACTTGGCTCTGCCTTCCGCATCGCCGCCCATTTTTGCGAATGAAGAAGAAAAGAGGAGCAGCAGACGAGGAAGAAGCGCGAGTGCTAGCGCAGGGAAGGAAAGCGGATGGTTAGGTATTTAATACGGTGGTTGAGAGACCTATTTATAGAGGGACTAAACGGCGTTTGGACTTTCGAGACCTCGGGTGTGCGGATAGCCATCGCGCCCTCCCGACGCCTCGAAGCCCGAGCCGGTCCCTCTCGCCCATTAATGGCAAATGCCCTATGTCTATTCATTCCGCGGCTACGCAACGAAATAGGAAGAGCATCCGGCTGTAAGTTATCATTCGGCAAAACCCAAGCAAAGTTATGAGATACGAAAAATGAATAAAGAAGCATTCGCAAAGCGTAGAAAAATTATTACAGATAAAAACAACGTTCAACATTCGCAGCATAATGTAAGAAAAGAAAACAACAAGAGGGATGGACGTTGGGTAGGTCAGATCTCCTCCCAGACCCACCGACCTCGCTTTCGCGACCCAGCTTCCGTGGGCGCTCGCGGGCGGTAGTGCGCGAGCATACTGGTGATTTCCTGGGAAGCAAGGTGGAGTTGGTCCCGGGCTCGCGCGGCATGCCTTGCGGGAGACAACTCCCCTCCTTCACCCCCCAGCCGCTCCACCGCCGCGAGAAGATGCGAGTGACTTCGTCGAAGGTCCTTCAGCTCCCGTGTGACTCCCAGCCGCACCTCATCCACCTGACCGGCGACGTTTCGCTGGATATGGATAAGCTTCCCCAGGACCTCCGAGATCCGATCCTTCAGGGTCGCGTGATCCGAGGAATCACCCAGGAAGTCAGCGAGATCCCCAGGGGAAGGGAGAGGCGAGAGCATTCCCTCTCCCCCCTCGTAGTAGGAGTCGAAGGGGGAGGCTTCTCGATAGCCTGTGGAATCACAACTAGGTTAGTGGTGATAAAATATGCGAGTACGATAGAGGCGGGTGAGTAAACTGACCTGGGGTGGGGTCCAGGTGACCTGAAGGACGAGACGAATGCGGATGCGTCCCAAACAGCCAGGCGGGAGGTAAGACCTTTCCCTTTCCTGGACGGTAAGGCTGTGAAGAAGGGGCCGGAGCCTCCGCACGGTCATCAGCACAGAGATGCTGATCCAGCTCTCGCTCAGGGGAGACCCTCCGTTCATTCGCGGTGGCAGAAAGGTTCACCTGAGCAGGGGGACTGGGAGGAATGGAGTCCCGCAGCGGGACGCTAGTGTTGAGGGCTGCGAAAAGATAGTGGTTAGTAGCCGACAACATAAAAGGAAGTAGCGAGAAGGTTCACAACTCACGGGATTGGGGTACAGTCTCCCCAGGAGGAGGCGGAGGAGCAAGATCCGAATCGGGAGGGGGTATCTCGTCCGCGGGAGGTGGCACCACCACACTGCTCAGAACGGCCCCATGGTCGTCCTCAGGTACCAAAGCCCTCTGCGAATGGTCGGAATAAGCGCAGGATAAGGGACAGGAACTAAATGGAGACAAGAAGAATCCTCATACCAGCACCGCGGGGTCCGGAAGGGCATCCGCCAGCGTATTCGCCGGTGGAGTATCCGCTGGAGACTCCGAAGCAGTCTCGCCTCTCTGACGATTCAGCCGAATCGTCTTGGCTCGACGCGAGACATAGGGGGCGCTCGGATCCCGTTTAGACATTAGCCAGGGAGCAAATTTGGATGCCCTGGGGGCAGTCGCAGCTTGGGCCGCAGCTAGGCGGTCGATCATCTCTCGCGAGAGGGGTTTCGCAGAAGGTTTGTGGAAAGACATTGGGAAGTGGAGGAACTCCGAGCCGAGATGAGAGAGTGGTCCAGGAAAACCTGACATGAGGATATATATATAAGGTGGCGGTGGGACCCACGGAATCTTATGGATCCAGTCAGCAGGCACTCACCGAATACAGGGTTGGACTGTTCTTTACGATCGTAGGAACCGCTCGTAAAGAGCGGGGATTGTGTACAACCCGTATTCGCCGAGTGGGCCCCCCCAGCCAACTGGCGAAACCTGGGTCGTCCGGATCATTCGCCGGGTCACTCGCCCAGGCTAGGTGAGGTAAAAATGCCCTCAAGATGGTGGAGGTAAGCTATAGGAGAGAAGACGCTAGGCGAGTGGTGCCCTCACGGACCACTCGCCCAGAAGTGAGGGCATTCGCCCGGCCAGGGGACCACTCGCCCAGAAGCGTGGGCATTCGCCCAGCCAGGCGGGTGCCCAGCGAATGGTGCCCTCACGGACCATTCGCCCAAATGGGTGTGAGGGGAAAATGACCAGGATACCCCTGGTGGGCTGCAAATAGCCCTTCGGAACAGCGGAGTTAGGCTATTAGCAGACCAATTTGGGGTGCGGTTGGTAAAATTAAAAGGCGGATCCAGGCTATTTACAGACCAGCCTAGGAAAACTATAAATAGACCCTTAAGGGCACCTTGGAGGAGATCCGATTTTAGAGAATCCTCTCCTCCAGGCTAGTTTTTGGTCGGCTGCTAGTGCCCTCCAAGGTGCCCGGTTGAGCTCTGGTTTGGGAGGGGAAGCTCTCTAAGATCTTCCGGGTGTGTGGCGGGACCTCCTCGCTTCAGCCTTGGGTCTATTCCGTTTCCAGCATCAACCGTCAGGAGAGTCTAGTGAGGGAGAAATAAGCATCGGCTACACCCCCAGTGGGTCCGAACTCAAGAGACCAGTTGCTGGTTTCAACACTATCTATATGAGAACCATGTACCTTCCGAGCAGCCAGCTTGGACTGGATTTCACTCTTAGCTCCAGTGCACACCTGTTATATACAGAGGTTAGATCAAGTAAGAACCGATGAATATGTTATGGGTTGCGTACCTGTTTATCTAGTTAATTAGGATTATCATTATGTAGGTGTCATTATTATATGGATGTTATCATTACGTAGGTGTCCTCAAGCACCGAGCCTGTAATAGGTGTCATTATCATTGTTTGTCTTTGTATGTGTTGTAAGCCTATATAAAGGCATGTGTAACGTGGTATGAGACAAGTAAGAAGCAATCTAATTCCTTTCTATTGTGTGAGATCTTTGGTGACTCTCTCCTCTAACAAGCAACCTCGCTTAGGCAGCCGCGATTAAGGCTCCGTTGTATCCTCCACCACCATCATCACCGACTCCGGTCACTACTCCGGCGAGTTACCGCTGTTGCGGAAGTAGGCCCGTAACAACTCGGTACCAGAGCTTCTCGGTCCCCTTCCAGTCTTCCACACACCAACACTTTTTGTTTTGTCGACACCTTCGGCAAGTCCTTCCCCAGCACGACGCCTCCAAACAAAAGAGCAGCAGCGCCGAAAATCGCAGGTCACGACACTAGCTTCGCCGCCCCTCTACAGCCGACCCCAGCAGCTCCTCTGTATAAGCCCCAGACGACATCTGCGAGGCCTCTTTTTCAGCAGACCACGACGCTAGCTCCGCCGCCCCTCTACAGCCGACCCCAGCAACTCCTCTCTGTATAAGCCCCAGACGACATCTGCGAGGCCTCTTCTTCCGCAGGGAGAACACGCAACAGCCGCCTCGACATCGACCAGCCGCATCCACCTATACCACCAGCGCCGCTCCATTGCGACTTCTTCTTCTTTCCGCAGGAAGAACCCACCGACAACCGTAGGCCACGCTACGCCCTCCGTCTCGTCAAAGCCCCACGCGCCGCACACGAAGTTCTTTCCGCAGGAAGAACCCGCTGACACCGCAGGCCACGCTGCGCCTTCCATCTCGTCGAGCCCCACACGCCGCACACGCCAGCTCTTGTCGAGCCCACCGCCCACCAACCCACGCCTCTATTCCAATTAAGCCGCCCGTTTTATTTCTTTTAAAAAAAAAAACCGCCCGCACGCCTTTTATATTTTATTAAGCCCTCCCCACCTGCACATTATTGTGGACTCATTTCCGGGTACCTCCAAGGCAGAGGATAGCAAAGGCTCGAGCATAGTAATTATGCCACCATTGGGCGACGTCGCGGCTCTCGCGGCAATTCCCAGCCAACCTCTTCAGAGGAATCGAGTCGTCCCGTCACTCGCTCCTTCTCTCGTGCTATTTCAAGCCGCCATATAGGCGACACACAAGATTTCATGACGGCTCTCCAAGGATTCATGACGTCCATAGAGACCCGTCTTCGGGAAGCCAAAACACGTCATCAAGATGACATGGCCGCCATCACCATTAAGCTGAATGAGCTGACCGTCGCCTTTCCCGTTGTTACTACCCCACCTACGGATCACGCCAACAGCAGCCAGGCGCCGCCACCGCCACTTATTCGCCACGAGCCACCGGCTTTCATCCGCCCGGAAGCGGCTATTATACTACGCTATACCAGGTTGGACTTCCCAACCTACGACGGGAAAACTGATCCTTTGGGTTGGCTCACCAAATGTGAGCAATTCTTTGGCCACCAACACACTCCGGCAGCAGAACGAATTCATCTTGTATCCTTCCACATGCTCGACTCCGCTCTGTTGTGGGCTTCTCGTCTCCTCTCCGACCAGCCGACTCTGATGTGGCAAGACTTCAAGTGGTTCTGCAACTTATGTTTCGGACCCCCAATCCGCAGCAACCCTCTCGGCGAACTCACGTCTTTACGACAAACGGGGTCCGTGGACGAGTACCTCGAACAATTTCAGATTCTTTTGGCACATGTCCCTCTTCCCCTAGATATGCAGATTGCCATTTTCACAGCAAGACTTCGCGATCGACTGCGCCTGGATGTCGAATTTGAGGCCCCTCCAGACTTAGTAACTGCTATGAGTTTAGCCCGACTATGCGACCGTCGGCTCCAGCTGGCACAGGAGACTTACTGGCCCCCCGACATCAGCACTCAGCAAGGTCGTACCGAAGGTCAGGCCGCGCCCCCGATCCACCGTTTATCTCGAGCTGAGATGTTGGAACGGCGCGCCCATGGATTATGTTTTAACTGCGATGAACAGTACACTCGCGAACACAAATGCAAAAAGCTTTTTTACCTGCACGTCGAGGACTCCGACGAGGAGGGTGTCGGATGATGATCATACCATTGTGCTCCCTCTTGAGCTTGAGGTCAAGCTCGTTTTCAATGACGGGAGAGATGTTATGGGATGCGTACCCGTTTATCTAGTTAATTAGGATTATCATTATGTAAGTGTCATTATTATATGGATGTTATCATTATGTAGGTGTCCTCAAGCATCGAGCCTAGTAGTAGGTGTCATTATCCTTGTTTGTCTTTGTATGTGTTGTAAGCCTATATAAAGGCATGTGTAAGGTGGTATGGACAAGTAAGAAGCAATCTAATTCCTTTCTATTGTGTGAGATCTTTGGTGACTCTCTCCTCTAACGAGCAACCTCGCTTAGGCAACCGCGATTAAGGCTCCGTTGTATCCTCCACCACCATCATCACCGACTCCGGACACTACTCCGGCGAGTTACCGTTGTTACGGAAGTAGGCCCGTAACAGAATAGTCTTATTATTGCATAAATCATTCTACAATAGTTGATTAATATTCTAAGTTTGAATTAATCTATACATGTAATTATTAGTTAATCATCTTATATTAATCTAGAACAACATAAGCAATTGTTTAACATATTCTAGGACGCAATGCTGCATTTTTGGACAAAAATTATTTCTTTTAAGAAAATGGACCATCTCATAGAGTAAGGGGGATTATAAATTGAGCGCAGGTTATGATTTATCAAGAACTAACCATCTTTCCTGATGCAAAGATCAATGCTGTGGTTTTGGGACATCTAATTCTCATTATAACTGCAGCAAAACGCTAGATATGGAACAAGAGCTTTGTTAGGAAGCAAGATGAAAAATGAGAGAAAGAATAATGTAGGACTAATGTTTTAGAAACTGGAAAACAAATCATATACTAGGCAAGAACCTAAGAAACCGCTTAATTAAAATTAAAACAACAATTTTTTATACCATCAAATAAAAAAGGCACACATCCTCACTCCTTTCTTTCTGTATGTACATGTGTATATGAGTATTTATATCTATATTCTAAAGGAAGTTCTTTAAAAGAGTTCATGGTCCTCATAAAGACCATCAAAAACAGTTGGACCGTCTGATCTTTACATGACAGAGAGGGGAAATATTTATAAGCTATAGCCCTCCTATCCCTACATGAGAGAGGGTGAGAGAGAGCGAGAGAGCGGAGGAGAGAAAAAGGCAGCAATTTTGTTGACTTAAAGAGAGGGGGAGAGAGAGTGAGAACACGCGAGAGAGATAAGTTTTGACTTCAAGAGAGGGAGAGAATCAACAGTTTTGAACTTTTCTACAAATAAATGGAAGACTTATACGAATTTGAGAAGTTAGTTATTGTAATTTAAAAACGCGAGAGAGAGTGAGAACACGCGAGAGAGCGGCTTAAAATGCTAGCTTTCATGTTTTATAAAAAAAAAATTATCTCTAATTTGAAATTTTATAGGTTAATATTTAAGTTTTATTATTATAAACCATAAAATTATTGATCAAAATAATGAATTATAAAAAAAAAATTGTTTGTGTTCCGATAGCAGTCAGCATGGGTAGGTTCTGTTGTGCATGGGCGCAATCCTTTCGTTCACGCGCGAATGCAGCCTCTGCGCTCCGAGATGGGTGAAGCCCGTGCGCCCTTAAGGCACTCCCGAAAAGGCAGAGTCTATACGCACCTAAAACATGCACGGACAAACGAAACTCATGCGCAACCAAGAGCAGTTAGGCACGGGCGTAGCCCCATGCACGACTGCTAGTTACATTAAAAAAACTTGGGGTGATCATGGTCTTGAAATAGGATCATCAAACGAATCTGTCATTTTATTTTAATCTTCTTGATCTAACAAAATTCGTGAATTTTTTAAATACATACTATTAGCATAAAATTAAAATAATGTATATGTTATTTATAAATACTACTGGCAGTGCACAGTAGCACAAGATCTCTCGTGCATACTGATCTAACAAAACATGAGGTTTTTTTAATCACCTTTCAGATGACGACCGAATACTATCATCGGCACACTACTGATAGAGTTTGAGAATCACACACATAATTACATTAACAATAGAGTATACATATACATGAGAGGGTGATCACAACACCCGAGGTGACTATACGCTAACACTACTACTCAATATACAACATATCTACCACCCCTCACAAACTCACGGGGGATCATACACCGAGAGTTTGGACAGTAGATAGGCATGTTGGGTCCTCGTATGCGGCTTTGTCATCAAATTTGCAATCTGCTGCTCGGAAGGAATAAAGGAATGGGCAAGAGTGCCCTGACTATAGTGCTCACGCAGGAAGAAAGCATCCACCCCGATATGCTTGGAGAGAGAATGCTTCACCGGGTTTAGAGTGATCCGAATGGCACCGGTGTTATCACAATAGAGGGGAGTGAGATATGGAGAAGAGACACCAAGATCCCCAAGAAGCCAACGGAGCCAAATAATATCCTCAGCGGTGGTAGTCATGGCTCGAAGCTCAGCCTCAATGCTGGAACGTGAAACACCAGTCTGTTTCTTGGACTTCCATGCAATAAGTGAAGAACCCAAGAACAGACAAAAACCAGTGACAGAACGACGGTCAACAGGATCACTAGCCCATGTGGAATCGGAGTAGTAGCTGTAGAGAACTACTGCTGGAGAAGAATAGACCGCGAGAGGTCGTCGCCCGGAGATAGCGCAGGAGCCGCAACAGATGGTCATAATTCACAGAGGTGGGTGCACTAACAAACTGGCTCAGCACATGAACAACATGGGCAATGTCGGGCCGAGTAATGGTGAGATAGACGAGACTCCCCACGAGGTGGCGGTATCGAGTAGGATCGGAGAGTGGAACCCCATCATCCAGACGTAGCTGAAGATGAAGCTCCATAGGGGTGTCCATTGTGCGAGAGTCAGAGAGAGCAACCCGAGCAAGGAGATCTGATGTGTAGCGCTGCTGAGAGAGCTGGAACCCGCGATCTGTAGAGCTGACCTAAAGACCCAAGAAGTAGCTCAGATGTCCAAGGTTAGTCATCTGAAACTGCTGTTGAAGGTGTGTTTGACGAAGGTCACATAAGAAGGATCATCACCAGTAATAATCATATCATCCACGTATAGTAACAAAAGGGTCCGACCACGGGAGGAGGAGTGCACGAACAGAGCTAGATCATATGGACATGGCTGGAATCCGGCGGCTGTAATGGCTGAACTGAAACGTTGAAACCAAGCGCGGGGCGCCTGCTTGAGCCCATAAAGAGCTCGCCTCAAGCGACAGACAAGGCCTGAAGGAGAGGATAGACTCGGAGGAGGAAGCATGTATACCTCCTGATGAAGATCACCGTGAAGAAAAATATTCTTCACGCCGAGCTGTGATATGGACCAGTGGCGAACAGCGTCAACATCAATAAGAGTCCGTATTGTAGTCATGTGAGCAGCTGGAGCAAAAGACTCATCATAGTCTCTCCCCTGCTCCTGCTGAAAACCACGAGCAATAAGTCGAGCCTTGTACCTCTCCACAGAACCATCGGAGCGAGTCTTGACCTTAAAGACCCACTTGCAAGTAATAGGAATATCACCATGTGGAAGAGGAACAAGCTCCCATGTACGAGTGTGCTCAAGCGCCTCCAACTCAGCAGGCATAACAACCTGCCACTCAGGTATCTGGGCAGCCTCACGGTAGGAATTCGACTCTGGAGTACTGCAAACAGTGGCAGGAAGGGCAGGTAGGTCCAGCGGTAGGGTAGCAAGACTAAGACGGTCGTGAGGACGCCACTCACGAGGTGGGTTGCGGCGCACAGGAGGATCATCCATAGGGCACTCGCTGGAGGAGGTAGGCACTGAGTTTTGAGGGCACTGGAGGCGAGGAGATAGGAGGAGGACGACGAGTATAGTGATAAGGAAAAGGAGAGACACGGTCCCAAGTGGATAACTCATCAGAGGGAGAGGAGTGAGGAGGTGACGGAGTAGACTACGACAAGGAAAGAGGAGGAGACGAAGTAGATTGCGGCAAAGGAGAAGGAGGTGACGGAGTAGACTGTGGTAAGGGAAGAGGATGGGAACATACCAGAGAGGAGGATACATGAGGCGGAGAGATGAGAAGAGTGAGAAACTGCACGTCAGAGGGAGTAACTGATGAGTGTGAGGTCGAGGAAACAGGGGACACAAAGAAATGATGAGACTCATCAAAAGTGACATCACGTGAAATGCGAAGTCGACGTGCAGCAGGGTCATAGCATCGATAGCCCTTGTGCTCAGTACTGTACCTAAGAAAGGTACAAGGAACAGACTGAGCAGAGAGCTTAGTACGCTCACGTGGAGAGAGAAGAACATAACATCGGCAACCAAAAATACGAAGATGAGTGTAACGTGGGGGTCGAGAGTACAGACACTCACCATGACATTGACCCTGAAGGAAAGTGGAGGGCTGCAGATTAATAAGATAAACAACAGTGGAAACAGCCTCAGCCCAGAAGTGAGGAGGAACGTGAGAGTAGATAAGAAGGGTGCAAGCTGTCTCAATAATATGACGATGCTTCCTTTCAGCGGTGCCATTCTGAGCATGGGGACCGGGACAAGCAAGCTGAGGGAGAGTGTCGTGAGTAGCTAGCAAATCTTGAAAAGCATGAGAGAGATACTCCCTCCCCTGAGTCAGAACGGAAAATGCTTATGGAAGCAGAAAACTGTGTGCGCACCATATCAGAAAAAGTAACATAAATCTGAAAAAATTCAGATCGAGAACGCATAAAATAGACCCAACAATAACGAGAGTAGTCATCAACGAAAATAACATAGTATCAGTGTCCACCCTCGGATACAAAAGGTGCGGCTCCCCAGACATCAGAATGAACTAGATCAAAGGGACGCTGAGACCTGGACTCACTAGACTGATAAGGGAGTTGTAGTTGTTTACTGAGCTTACAACCTAAACATAAGTGAGATCGGTCAATAGAAACACGACCAAGGAAACCATGACTAATGAGAGAAGCTAGACGTGAACCACTGGGATGACCAAGACGGTGATGCCGCTGAGAGAAACCCACCGAAGGAAGACAAAGGGAGGAAGCTGCATGTGACCATGAAGTGGATGGAAGGTGGAGACGATCAAGGATGTACACCCCGCAACGACGATGACCAGCCCCAAGGAGTGCTCCAGTCAGACGATCCTGCACACGGCATGTGAACTCATCAAAGGTAACCAGACAACCATGGAATATGAGCTGGCTGGCGAATATAAGGTTCATGGATAACTCAGGTATGTGTGCAACATCGGGAATGTGAAAATGGGTGGTGTGAAGGAAGCCACGACTAGTGATGGGGTGAATGGTGACATCTGCTACCATGATACTAAGGGCAAGAGTAATGGGCTGACATGACAAAAGGTGTGAAGCATCATAGGTCATGTGAAAGAGGCTCCAAAGTCAAGCAACCAGTCGGAGGTGGAGATACCTGCAGGGGCGGAGGCAGCCGGCTGAGAGACAGGGCAGAAGAGCAGGCTAGAGATAACTGCTGGACAATCAGCTGCACAAGCTCAGAGACAGAGAGAGACTGCGCTGGAGCCGAGAAATGAGCGGAAGGAACACCAGGAGCATGTCGTTGACCAGGTTGTTGAATCCTTTGAAGCTTGCGACACCCAGATGGAACGTGTCCAAGGCACTGGCAATAGTGACAGCAGACAGGCGGGCGACGAGAAGCACCAGACTGAGCTGCAGAAGGTGTCAGAGGAGGACGAACACTGGATGTCATCGAGAAAATCAACCAAGGAGGTCGGGGCTGCGGGATCAGAAGAAGAACATACGAGGAGGTCGTGGTTGCTGGATCAGCAGGAGGAGGAGAACATGGCCGACGGTTAAGGTGTCGATGTCGACGCCCGATCGGGGCAAGAACATGCAGCGGCTGGAAGTAGCGATCGAATGCAGGATGGCGAACCTACTTGAGCCCGGAAGCAGCGATCGAGATACCAACGACGGAACAGGATCGCGAGAAAACAGCGATCGGAAGCAGCAATCGACGGAAGCTGGATCAGGATCGTTGGAAACAACGATCGACGGAAGCGGGAGAGCGGGATCAGCAGAAGCAGTCGATCGGATGCAGCGATGGGATCAAGATCGGTGGAAGTGGATCAGGATCGACGAAAGCGGGAGAGCGACGGAACGAGCAGCGAGACTGCGGCGGCTAGCGGGACCAGCGAAGGTCGCCGAGATAGAGAAACAGCGACAATATCGGGCTTGATGTTGTCAGCAGAGGGAAGCAGCGTTGAAAACAGCTACAGAAGTTGTCGACGGAACCAGCGGGGGAGGCGTACGCAACGAGCGGGAACGAGGGAGGGCGGTGTGCGAAAAAAAACTTAAGGCTCTGATACCATGATAGAGTTTGAGAATCACACACATAATTACATTAACAATAGAGTATTCATATACATGAGAGGGTGATCACAACACCCGAGGTGACTAGGCTAACACTACTACTCAATATACAACATATCTAACAACTACGAGGGATCCCGTGCACGGCCGCTAATATATATATATCGCATAATTATCCACTATATTATACTCTACTTTTTCTCGCATTTATATATGTCTAGTTTATTTTACTTTATGTACACTTATTTATATTTTAAAATTTTATTTTATTTACTATATTTATTTTATAATTAATTACTTTATTTTTGTTGGTTGACTTGATTGGAACGGGTCTACGTCATGCGGGACCGCCCAATGTGCGGATTAATTCTTGGTGGCCCGCGTTGTTGATTAGTCTCATATTGCCTACCGCGCATCACCTGCTTGTTCTTATAAGCCCCGAGTCCCGACCCATTCTCATCACTTCGGAATTTTGGGATTAAAGTGCGGGTTTCTTAGATTGTACAACCCCGATATTCGCCAGGAAAGGATGGGCGTTTCGAGAGGTCAACATTGTGAAGAAAGTAATAAGGGGAACAAGCCAGACAAGTCCTCGCAAGAGTCGGGCGGGCGAGACAAGCCCTCGCCGACTGTTCGCTAGTAGGCTGGCGAGATGGGTACTCGTCGTGCATACGCGAGAAGGGCTGGCGAGCCAACCACTCGCAGTCCGCTTACAGCAGTTTTCTGGGTTCGACGAAAGGCGTCCGACGAAATCAAACGCGCCTGGGAGTTAGCATAATTACAAGTTGCACCTTATATCTTTTGAAATTACAAAAATCTTTGCCGTAAATTTACATTTCATAACAAGCCTACACAAGAATATATTACGGGCTCACCATAGAAAGTCTGTAGATATTTCGGAGGATGGATGTAGGCGGCGATGACGGAGGCGGGGGATATTATGGAGCCGAAATCGCGGCTGCCAAAGCGAGGTATGCTCAGAGGGAGAAAGTTACCACAATCTCATAAGACGTACAAAAAATAGACTAACTTCTTGGATACCTTCTAATGACCCAAGAGGTCCTTTAAATAATATTACATAAAGGAATAAAAGTAAATAAGTGTAACACTTGGACTTAAAAGGACTCACATAAAACGAACTATAAAAATGCGATAATAAAAAAATATAAAATAACGACGGGTAACAGAATGAGGTCGGGACCATAACATTGCATCCTTCCTTGAAATCGATCTTTCCCTCAAGCTCGAGCTTCGCTCAGTCGGTGTGATCCTCGGGCTCCTCAACTTCACGCAAAAACAATTCTTAATAGAGTGAGGTCAGAGCAAATGCGTCATGGCGATTGAAGCCCATGTTGTAATCACAGATGTCACGGCAGATGTCATTGCTGTCATAGGGAATCAGAGGAGTGGGGTGGCTTGGTAGCCACATAATGATGACTGTCTGGTGACTGTGGGCGATCGAAGCGCACCAATGATCCTGTGGAAAGAGGACTACGACAGTTAGACGTGGTGAAGCCAGTAAGGTGGCAATCGCCAATGGAACAGGGATTAGAGCCGACAAAGGTTGTAGCTGGAGTGGAGGGTGTTGGATGCATGACTGGCATAATGAACTGGATGTAGGTAGTCTGCAGGAGTCGGTGGCTGCACAAAAGCTATCGTGAAGGCGACATACTCTGTAGTCGGGAGGGCGGCATGACTTGCAGGGCCCCGTGTACGTATCGGTGGGAAGTTGTTGTATAGTGCCTTCTAATCGTTGTGCCTTGGCAGCCTTGAGGTGTTCCCCGTACTTCTCTAAAGGCACAATTATGTGCGCGCCAAGCAACTGGAAGTTGGTGTTGGCATCCATGATTTTTGCAAGGAACTGTTGTAATTTGCCGGACCCCTTTTTAAAGGAATGAATTAATTGGTGAGTCCACCAAAAAAATTTAATATCTTCATAGAACAATTTTTGGCAGCTGCCCTGGTTTGCAAGCAGTAGGTGTCATGTCGAAAGGGTGCGGTCGAACAGAAGGCGTGGAACTCGATAAAGCAGAAACATGTGTAGGGAGCGACGCAGTGTTGTGGGGTTCGATGGGAGAGAACAGGCGGCTCGATGAGATGAAGGGAGTTGAAATTGCGGTATCTAGAACTGCGTCAGTGGGTTGTGGCGCCCGGATCAGAAGCACGTTGTCCAAGGGATGGAGATCGACACCAGGAAAAAAAATCTAGTAGTGCGTGAGTCGACGGTCCCCTCGCACTGGGACCATGCGGAATGATCGGGTTTGCGACGGACTGGCTCGACGAACATGTCGACAATGGTTGCCCTTTTCGTCGTTTCCGGACAATGAGAGGGTTGCGTGTGAGCGGAGGAAGGAAGGTGACGATGCAGGCTGGAACGAGAGCGACGGGTATCACGCGAGCTTGGACGGTCGTCGGGAAGGTGTTGGACTGGAGCCGGACGGATTGTAAAAAGAAAAACTGCGGTCGGTGGTCTTGCACAATGGTTGTTGCTGGAAGGTTGTGGGGGCGTCTCGGCTTGATGAAAACAACGGCGAAGGGGATCGAAGATGGTTGCGGAAGGGAAGCGTAGATCTGAGGAAGAAAACATATTAACTTCTTGGATACCTTCTCATGACCCAAGAGCTTCTTTAAATAAGATTACATAAGGGAATGGGATCGGGAACATAACAAAATATCTCCTATAGCTCCCTTCCAGGGGTATTTTTGTGCATACATGTTATGAAATGTAAACTTAAATGGGAGGTTTTTTTCTAATTTAAAAAGATAGAGAGGTGCAACCCATAGTTCAACAAACTTACATGGAGGTCCCGGTAAACGACCCTTCCTTTATATAGTTATAAATGTTCCAAGAACTAATATGTTCCCAAACAAAGCATCGAAGTAAAGCCTTCAAAACCCTTACTAACCACTTCCCTTTAGCCATTGAATTTGATAGAGTGCATGAGAAATTTGAAGTTTGATTCTCTATCATTTCCAACAGAATTTTCCAAAAATAATCGACAAATTTGACGTTACAATTAGATATTACTTACTTTCGGTAATCCATGCAACCTAATGATCTCCTTGAAAATAGTGTAGCTATGTCAGAAGTAACGATCGTTTTGTGACAGATTGACAAGGAATGAATTGAGCCACTTTAGAAATTGGTTGAGCAGCACAAAATTAACATCAATGCTTTGAATAGTTTAGGGAAGGCATAGAACAAAAACAACACTTAAAATAAGGCAATATAAATACAATCTATGCTCAACCATGATAATCATCTTATCATCGCCAAAATATCCACAATTTCACCAAGGCGCAATTCTTAAACAACAAAACCTTTCATTGGTGTGGAGATTTGTTCTTCTAAAATAAGCATTAATGGTGAAATTTGTGTTGAAATTGGGGAATGTTCTGCCAATTATTTGTATGTTTCACCAAAAAAATTTGCATGACAAGTATGGGTCTTTAATCATTTCAAATCCCGACAATGTGACATTTAACTGTTGTAAAGTAGTAAGCAGACTAAGAGCATGGATAATAGATAAGTCTATTATCAACACTTGCTCTCCCAACACCCCCAACAGCTTGCTTTCATCACAATGCCATCCATATTCCCAGCAGCCACTGATTCTCATGTGCCTCTGCTCGTCCAATAATATGGTCCCCTTCCTCCTCCCTTTCAGTTCCAAGTCGTCGGCCTACATCCCACAACCAACCACCCTCCCCGTTCTCAAATCCAATCTGACACCACAACTCTCCATCAATAAGCCAGCCTACCACACTCATTACTCATCAACGCCCAATTAGTTGGTGAGTTTTTAGCTTAGTTTCAGATTTCTCTATTATGTTGCTGCTAACAAGCTACATCAAATCCTTCATATTACAACAAGTTCTTTATGATGCATCAAATCAGAAAGTAGTCTTGTATATATGCCAATATCAATCAAAAACAAAGTTCTGACCATACCTTAGGGTTGTACTCAGCATTTCTGGCTTGCAAAGCAATTGCTTTAAGATCCAGCTTGCAGCCCAGATTTACAGTTGAAACAATATTCCTGGAGATCAATCAAAAACCCAATACGTTATTATTTTCAGTCCAGTGTGAATAAGCAGTGCCCGCATAACTTTACATACTATATTGCCTTCCTGGAATTGAAATTAGAATTTAATATAGAACTGAAATATCAAAAACGCTAGAACAAGAAAAAAATGAAATATATCGAATAACTAAAAGCAAGAAAGAAGAGATGTTTTTAATCAAATTAGATGCATTAAAAGGGAAAACAAAAGGAGGGATAAAAACGATCATTTGAGTTATTAAACGACAAGTTTAAGGAAGAAAGTGTTTTGGATGAGTATAATACATGAAGAAGAGTGTTAGAAGCACACCCAAAGCCGCTACACGAAGTTTCCCTGAAATTTTTATCAAGTTTCGAGCACTTTCAATTTTCTGGCGAGGCGAAGGCCGCCGTCGGTCGCCACTACTCTGGGAAACCTGGTCGGGCTACCCGGATCCGCCCGGGAAGGGGGGGGGGGACAAAGTTGTCTGACCATCCAAGTTGATGATCCGAGGGACATAAACCATGCGCTTCTATTCATCCATCAATTAATTTAAAAAGTGAAATTTTGTGTCCCTCTTGAAATCTATAAAAAGGAGTCTATCTGAAAGGGCCGATAATTGGAGAAGAGTAAGGATCGCACTCCTGTGTTGCGACACCAAAAAAACTCCGACGAAATCCCACTTGCACCTTCGGGCGAAGCTCTTCTGAGCACACTCACAAGCAAAACCCTCTCAAGCGCACTCTATGCGCTCTGCTTTAGGGCACCTCCTACCCCCCTCCCCCCTCTCCGCACGCGGGTGCACGTGCTTCGTGCTCGGGTGCACGTTCCCATGACACGCCGCTTTGGTGCACGCTCCATAGAACATGCCGCTGTGGCGAACACGCCACTCCGGTGCGCGCTTCGCTCACCATTGTGGTCCCCCGCGCTCCAACTTCCAGTGCGCGCCCTCGCGCTCTGCTCTCCTGAAAATGCTCATGCCACTTCAATCCACGCCCCCGCGCTCCGTCATCCAGGCGCGCTCCCGCGCTCCGCTCTCCAATGCGCACCCCCGCCCACCACCCTCCAGTACGCGCCTCTGCGCTCCGTTCTTCAGTGTGTGCTCTCACGCCCCCTCATGAGAAGGCATTCTACTCTCCAGTGCGCGCTCCCACACTCCGCTCTACAGAAGGCGTTTGCTCTACAGAAGGCGTTCGCTCTCCAGAACGAGCCTCGTACCACTCTCCAAAACACATCACCGCTAGCCGACCTCCGGGACGCACCGCCGCACGCAACTTTCTAAAGGGTGTCTCTGACCCACACAACCATCGGAAGACTCTTTTAACATTATAGAACGAGAGGTGGTATGTTACCCTCGCTAAATCAGTTGTGTACTTTGACAATATTACTAGTGGAATTATACGAGCTGGGTCAATCCCCATAGTTTTTTTCCTTTTTATGATTTTTCGTGTAAAAATCTTACACGAACTCTAATTTAATTGTGTAGTCATTCAGTTGACTCTCGAATTAAGACAAACATAACCTACTGAATCCAAAGAGTGTGAATCGATCCGCAACAAAAATTAAATCAAATGTAGGGATACGTGCCTTCGCTGCAAGGACGAGAAGACAGGCGGCTAGGGGGTGATCGACCGCAGCGCTCACGCAGCCTGCTTTAGTGAGTAGTGGACGAAGATATGAGTTTGCTGGAGCAGAATAAAGCACGTTGTTTCAGTCGCAGATGCGAGGAAAATGGGCGCAAGTGCTGGGACATCCATGATCGTGCTAGGGTTGTCGGAAAGCTATCACACGATACTTTCTGAAGGGGCGAGCAGGTTGAAGCTTCCTCACGATCCAATCTGGAGCTGTACGATCTCGTCTGGACGGAGCTTTACGAGCCCGATCGAAATCAATCCTTCACGATCGTGTCGGGATCACACGGAAGAAAGCGGATGCCGTATGATATCTGGATGCACTTTTTTTTGGCTCGCTTGCGAATGAAGAGATCCTAGGAAAGAATGAAGGACTTCGTCGTGGATCCGAAAAGAAATGGTATGATACCAAGTTATTTGGGACTTCGTCGTGATACTTCCGTGGCATCGCCTCTGAGATGGCTGGAGATGGAGACGACGATTGGGGGAAGATATTACGGAGCAGAAATTATGACTACTTAAGAAGAAGAAGAAGAAGAAGAAGAAGAAGAATATACTCAATTTATGCTTATTTGATTCATAGTGATGGAACAGCTAAGAAGAAGAAGAAAATATGATTCCTGTAGCAGTAACATTACAGCAATTTTCATCATAACAGTTTTAAGAAATATTAAAAATATGATGAATGGATTCGGATTTTTCCTGTAAACTGTGATAACCAAATTGCAACCCTTCGATTGAACTTATTCCTCCAAACAAATTCAGATTCAACAAAAGGGAGCGAGATAAACTTACTGCAGCGTGGGGATAATGCCAAGCGGCTGCTTGGATAGATCAACCGGCCGGTTCGTCTCCAAGCTCTCGGCCATATTCCAAGTGCCCTGAGTTTCTCGAACACTACTGCTATGCAAACGAAGCCTTATTTTCCTTGAAAACCTAATAAAACGGAGAGATGGCCACTACTGTTATGGATAATCACTACTGGTATGGATTTTGATAAGATTGCAAACAATGGCTCGGAGAAATGGCAGAACGAGTAGCATTTGAAGCAAGATGTCGAGCAGATGAGGCCGATCCAGTGATGAAAAGTTGGATTTGGCGGGAATCGAATAGATGCTTTGGGGGGATTTTAAAATGGAGCCTTATATAGGATGGGACCAGAGGTAGAAGACGACGGGGGTTTCGTTTTTAGGGTTAAAGATGAGGTGGAGAGGAAAGAGCGGGGTCGTCACCTCCACTGGCATTTATAAGGGACAACCGGATAGGGCAGGTTGCAGCCGGTTATTGAAATTTGGATGATTTTAATTTTCGTATTAAGATTTTTAACTATTTGTCTTGCAAATGGGACTTTGTATTTGTTGGCATTATTTGTTTATGAATAAATGCAATGAACTTGATTTATAAATGGTGACAAATTCTTGATATTTAAGGAAAAATAACAATTGAAGATTAAAATTAAAAAAATTGATATTATCTTTGATATTGTTGGAGAGATTTACATTAAATAAATACTACAACTTTCTTAAAACAAATAATGTGTTAGCTAGAGGTTTTGAGAATATGACCGAAAATTGAACCGAAGTATAAGAGGTTAACGGTTAGATCGATTCAACCTCGATGACCCTAAAATATTAAAAAATAATAATTAAATTTATTTAAATTATATCATAATTGTAATTATATTAAAAAATCCTACACATCAGGATTTATTTCAATCATAAGACAACACAAAGCCGGATAAGACCACTTCCGTGACCACTGCAAACTGCACTAAGCTACACATATTGGGAGTGTAGGTGTGACCAAATGGAATTATAATGCGGCCCATGCGCCGCTCTCTGGATCGCGCCATCGAGCACTACTCTCAAATGCGACCACTCTATAGGATTCATGCCACTTTCCAGTACATGCCGCTCCACAACATTCGCTCCAACGCCCTGCTTATCTCTAGCTAGCACCCGCACATGCTCTCTGCTCTCTGAAACACATCTCCTATGTTCCACTCTACGAAACGCACCTCATGTGTTCCACCCTCCAAAATTCGCTCTATGTTCCGCTCTTCAGAATGCTTTTCGACATGCACAACGACAAAAGATATGTCGTTGCTCCTCTGCAAATATTATAAAATGAACGGTGACTTGTCACCCTCGCTGAAAGCTTGATGAATTTTCTCACACAAGGTCAGATCCCATAATTTTTTTTCTTTTCAAATTTTCTGTGCCAAAAATTTGTTTGTATTTTATTTTGGCTGTGCGCGTTCAATTCTTGATCTAAACTGAACATAATCTACCGAATTCAACGAAAGTCATCCACGACAAAATTAACTACAAATATTATAATATATATACTTGTAACAGTCAGAGTTAACCTAATATATTAGATAATAATATGATGCATACGTACCTATTAATAACGTGAAATTTAATATATTAAATACACAATATATCTGATTTAATGAAATATAATGTGTGTGTGTATATATCTATACTTTATACTTATAATGGGAATTATGGAGTTCTACAGTGCCACCACTGTCCACATGTCCGTCCGTCTGTTTTGGGATATACGAGTCCGAGCAACTCACGAAGACGCGCAAACTGTTCATTCAAAGGAGAGTGCGCAAACAAAAAACTTTATATAATAGCCTAAAAACATCCTACTTGATCCTCGACAACATGAGAGCACTGAACGTCGACCGCTGGAAAGCGCCATGCATCGAGATAGGAGCGGTTGCCGAGCGAGGGGATGTCGGTCGTTGGTCGCCGGGAGGGGAAGGACGATCGTCGAGCGAGTAAAAAAAAGGAGAAATGGGGAAATCGCCGATCGCCGAATTTGAGAGGTCGGCATTCCACGAGTGTGGAACCATTGAAATCAGCATACAAGTCTGAACAACCAACGAAGCCGCTCAAATGATCGATCAAGCATCTAGAGATCACCGCAAATTAAGCTTGAATGGACAATGGGTTGCAGCTGAAGGTGACAATATTGTCGTAGCCGCCGCGCCAAAATATTGAGTTGATCCAGAAGCTAACTAGTTCTCGATCCTTCTACGATTGTTGAAAGCTTGACGGGCTCTCATATGTGATACATTGATAATGAGTCTCCAACATATAGCTATTGATATCCGATCATAAATTCAGGCTTGAATATGCGTACGACTGAGGAAACGACGAACAGGGAGACATGTCATTGAGATCTTTTTGGTCTTTAAAAAAAAAACACATTAAGTTAAATCTATATACTAAAATATTCATCTTTCCAATTTCATCCATTCTTTATTTTAATTTTTGCAATTTTTTATAATTAAATTTATTATTCTTATTTAAAAAAAATTATGTCATCATCTCTTCAACTTGTATCAAATTTTGCATTTGACGCGGAAAAATATAGGAAATAGCGAATGACAATTGACAGTTGTGCTCTCACGCAGAAAAAATCTTGTGCACTATTGGTTGTTAATGATATAGGCAATAGTTATATGCAGACCGACTTGAGCTATGTGCAGTCCGTACAATTTGAAAATGACTCAATGCAGGTCAATTTTTGAACAAATTCACACTTCATATAGGTTTATAATTTAGGCTGCATTTATACTTAGACTGCATACAGCCAAAACTGGCCTGCATATAACATGACCCGTGATATACTGCACAAATTTGAAAGACTGATGTTATGTGCAAACCGGTTTTGGCTACGTGCAAACCATCAAAACTCGTGTTTTTTGAAAATACGTCTTATAAGTGCATTTTTAGGAAAAGTGTTCACCATCAAAGTTGTAGGTCGCGTCGAGATCTACAACTTTCGTGTAGAACATTTTACCTAAAAATACACGTATAAGACGTATTTTCAAAATGCACGAGACTGTTGTGAAATGTTTCGCGCCTTTTGAAAATACGCCTTATATGTGCATTTTTAGGCAAATTGTTCAACACGAAAATTGTAGATCTCGACGAGATCTACAACTTTGATGCTGAACACTTTTCCTAAAAATATACCTATAAAACGTATTTTTAAAAAGCACGAATTTTAACAGAAAAAATGTCCCCAATACATGAGGAAAAGCAAATAAAAAGTGTGTATATAAAATATTAAAATCTATATAACACGTGGAATCTGAAGAATGGCGGAGAGATATTTTTACGGGCTTGTGGATGGGAAACCTCAGCAGTTCCCACACTCAACTATTTTCCGCTGCCGTTCAAATTTCCGATCTCTCTCTTCTACAAATGCAAGCTACCCAAAGAAAAATCGTATTTCTTCTATAAAATCCCCGACATTGATTGATCCATACTCCAGGAAGTGGATCGAAGTTTTTTTCAAGCTTTCCTTAAATTTACTAGAGCAGAAATGGCGAGATTCACGGGAAATGGGGGGTTGAGGATTCTTCTTCATGGGGAGAGATACTGTTTCGGGGGCGAACCGAAGGAGCCAATTAAGTTTAGGGTTACTGAAGGGGGCAACTTGAAGAGCCCGATTAGGGTAAGGAGTAGAGGCAGGAGTTTTGGGCATCAGGGGCTTAGCAGGGTTTCTGCTGCGGGGAAGAAGATGGGGAATTCTAAGGCCCGGGAAAGGTTGAAAAGTGAGGATTATGATGATACTGATGATGATAATGAGGACGATGATGAAGATGATGATGATTTTGATGTTGATGAATTGGCATGTTTCAGAGGGTTGGTGCTGGACATATCTTATAGGTAAGTGCCCTCTTTCATCTCTGTTCCTTTTTTCTTTTCTTGCTTATTCTACTATTTGTTGAATTCATGGAAATTTTCAATAACTTTTGGGTGGTATTTGGTTGGTGATATTTCTGATGAGCTTCTGAGGTTCTTCATATATTCAAAGTATTACAAATCTGTTATTAGGGTCTGTTCGTCTGGATGAATTTGATGCCTTGTAGTTGGAATTGGAGCCCATTTCATCTAATTTTTATTCTAGGCCAATTACGCCCCAATGAACTGACCCTTAGGTTTGACTCATTTATATCAGCAACTAGTGCAGAAAACTTTACACTTATTTTTGCATGAATGCTTCAGTCGACTATAGAAAATGGTGTTAGGGAGAACCTCGACGCTATGCAGAGATTTAGGCTTCGTTTGGTGCGGTGGTGGCGGTCGTGAACGCCGTGGTCATGAACCGTCGTTCGTGAACGCCCGACCTCACCTAAAGAAATTCATGCATTTTATGCTCAAAACTAGTTTATTTTCTTTATAGCGGTCATAACCTTTGTTTTGCCAAACATACATTTTATGATAATGACGTTTTTAACTAAACTCTCCGGAGCAAATAAGCCGGGCCAAACGAAGCCTTAGTATTTTTGAGTATGAATACTCAGTTTTCTTTACAGAATTGGATAATAATTTGAACAATTCTTGTTTGTGCACTTTCTGAAAAATATTGGAAGGCTTTAATGGCATGAACATTATTTCATACTGAACACTTGGATCGAGATTATGGCTTTCAAATTTCTAGCTGTAGGACTCGTTTCAAACTTTTTGTTCATTGCATTTGCATTGATCTGCCAATTTGTTATTATTAACCTCTCCATTGTAAGTGGAAACTAGAGGGAATACTCTGGAACTGCAAGAATCCGATCAAATTTTTGTTTGTATGTCTTTTCTCCAAAATGCAATATTGCAATATAAAATCATAAAGCTCTTATCTTATGCACTATTTAGAAACCCAAATGAGATTGACTCTATAATTTTTCCTTAAGCTAGGCTCACAATATCTGTTTTTTACCCAAAGTCTCTAGTGGTCTGGTGTTAATCGTCACAATCAATTGTAGCCGATAAGAATATTCTAGCTAGGAATTGCTCTGAAGTGCAGTAATTGCAAAAAATTCACGAGCATGGGTTGATTTTACCCCATCAATTGGTGCCAATTTCTTATTGAAAAATGTCTATAGGATGTTGATTCTGAGTTAAAAACTGTACCTATTCCAACATTAGAAGCTTCACATTCTTTAGTAAATGGTAAAGAAAATATTGGCAATGTTAACACTAGAGTAATGGAAAGACATCTTTTTAATTCTGAAAATTCCTATGAAGTGTTGTCTGTCTAGTAAAATTTAGCATTAGCTAAAATGTTTATTAAGGGGGGTAGTGATAAAAACATAAATTTTCATGAAGCGATGGTAATAACCCATTAGTTCAAATAAGTCCCGAAGCTATTTTTACCGATGAAGGCTACAACTATTTTCGACTCACCTCATTTTTTGCTGAATTGAGTTGAACATCATTAGCAATTATAATGTGTCGCAAAAAATTCAATTGATGATACGCCAAAGAGCGATCTGCCAATTATGGGTTTATTTGCCGAGTCTCGAAAACGTATTTGGTACGGGTAAGCAGCCCTCAAGGAAGAATCGGCACTTCATAGGTTGCTGATGACCCAACGTTATAACAAGATTGGCATAGGTAGTTTTGTAATTTTTGTTATATTCGCTGCCTTGTTAGTGCAAAGTATTGCACAACTCTCTTTGATCTATATCGATCCTCCATACCAAGCAGGCATAGTTGCCTCCAAATCTTACCAGACCATATGAACATAGATTGGAGAGTTCCACAAGAAGTCCTTTCTTAGAGTAAGTTTTAATGCCCATCACGAAGGAGCATTTAGCTTAACATGCAGTCTATTGGTCACATAACAGTGGTGTTTGACAGGTCATAAGAGTAATGCAATTATTAAAAAAAAAGAATTATATCGACCATGTAAATCTGTACTAAGAGAGACATCTAAAAGAAGCATCATACATAGTCAAGGTCAAATTGATAGCTCTAATCTGCCCCAACAGATAGACCTGCTGAAGACTGTTGGAATGAATTGCTTTCGGGAACTCACTGATTAAATTTTTACTAGCCATTAATGCTATATTTAATACGGAATCACATATTGGTATTTCTTTGTGATGGGTATCATGGATCGAGGCCAGAGCGATACTTATCGGAACCCGAAGAGGTCTATGTATACATGATGCAGCGTCATGATCGTCGTATAGATGCTCCGAGCTCGTAGTCGTGTTCAGAGCGACAACATGATATATATATATTGTATTTTTTTTCATGCATTATTGTGACTTGATGTTCGGGATGATCTTGGCCACCCATAGTGTCTACTATGTCTGTAAATACGAGTTTAGAGAGGTTGATTTTGGGTATCGCGACAAAATTTCTGGGCTCTCGCGGTCTTTCTACGATGCCGATTCGGTAGGTTATAGTTGTCAAATCCTAGACTATCCTCCACCACCCCAAGCCACCAAAAACACCACTCCAAGCTGCCGACCAATCGCATTTCCCCCTTCGATCCTCCTCCTCATCCGATAACTACCTCTTCGACCACCACAATAATCACCCCTCTTCCCATAACTGTCCAATAACCACCCTCTCCACTTAACAAACACCCCTAACTGCCAATAACCACCCCAATCAACATTTTTTCCCATTCCTCACTAACTCCCCGCCCAACTGAAAACCCCCCTTCAACCTGCGAAGCATTCTGGTCTGGTACTTATCTGTTCAAGTTTTGAATTACAGAGTAACACATTTAAACTCCCTCCCCTGCATTCATAAACCACTTCTCCAACAAACCGACCATTCCTCTTCTCTCCAAACTCCATAACTATACACCAACAACCCAAATCCCACCTATCGAACCTCCATACACACCTAGATTTTTCGTCCAGGCCTGGAACTGCCCCTTCACTCTCCCCTACACCCTGGACCCTTGCCACCAATCCTCCCCTACCATATATGTTCTAGCCATGCAACAACCCTCCCCAACTGTCCTAGCACCCTGAAATCAGAGTGGTCTTACTAAAATTCCTTTGTTCAGCCCTGAAGTCAGCCACAATTCACATCCCCGAGTTCCTGTGTAAGTTCATTTACGAAGTTATCTCTCTCTTACTTGCATGTTTTATTCACTCGAGATTTAATTCAAGTATGTGTTTTCCCATGATTTGTTCTACATGCATGATTTATTTGCTTGATATTTAATTGAAACACTCCGTTAGGAATCTTGGTGAGACACTTTAGAAAAGAAGGGCTTTAGGTTGAGCAGAGCAAAGACAGAGTATATGGGGCTTAAATTTAGCAGTGCAAGAAGGACGAATGACTTCGTTATTAAGTTGGGTGATCAAGATATTCCCTGCAGTGAGTGCTTTAAATATCTTAGATCGATAGTTTAAAAAGATGGAGGTGTTGATAAAGATGTGATACATTAGATCCAAGGAGGTTGGTTGAAGTGAAGAGGCGCGTCAGGGATCTTATGCGATCGTAAAGTACCATAAAACTTAAAGGCAAATTTTACCGTACTGCAATTAGACCAGCGATGCTCTATGGTTCTGAGTGTCGAGCAGTGAATTGCGTACATGAGCAAAAAATGGGAGTTGCGGAGATGAGAATGCTTAGGTGGATGTGTGGACACACGAGACTGAATAAAATTAGGAATGAATGTATCAGGGATAAGACAGGAGTGACACCAATTGCAGATAAGATGCGAGAAGCTCGACTAAGATGGTTTGGACACATACAAAGGAGACCAATAGAGGCACCTGTTAGGCGTTGTGAGAATTTAATCACTAGGCATGTTAAACGGGGGAGGGGTAGACCAATAAAGACTTGGAATGAAACTATAAGGAAAGACATGATGTACTTAGGCATTAGTGAGATTATGACTATAGATAGGGCACAATGGCGACAAAGGATCCATATAGCCGACGCCACTATAGTGGGATAAAGGCTTGAGTGTTGTTGTATTCCGTTAGGGATCCCACGTCGTTAGTTATCTATTAATTATATTATTATGCGTCTTCATGTATTTGAGTTTGAGTTATATGTGTCGTATTAAGTGTAGTCGAGTCTTTAGAGTCTAAATGTTTTTGGTGTTATATTTTATTGAATGTTTTAGGTAATGTCTTGGGTCTATATATAGACCCCTTGGGTCATTGTAGAAATTATGAATGTTCTATTCCTCTCTCTAGTGCTTTTCTCCTCCTCACATTTATAGGGTTAGGGTTGAGCACAACTCCCCTTATTTCTCTCTCCTGACATTCTCCGCGGGATGAGCTCGACTCTCCTTGTATCTCCGCCACCTCCGACAATGCTACGAGCTAGACCCATAACATCTTGGTATCATAACATTCTTCCTCCATTTCCTGTGGTTCCGGTAAGCAACCCACACACGTAGCCCTCTCCAGAAGACGCCACACAGAGCCAGCTGCAACCAACATCAACAATATTAGAACCCTCGCTCCTCCTTCACCTTAAGACATGCTCCGCGCAAAACTTTCTGTTCCCATTCGACGACTTCCTCGACGACCAAAGCCATCATCTCTGTTGCAACATCTATCCAACACTATGCTTCTTCGTTCCCCCTCGACGACGTGCATCAACTCGATGACACATTGCAACCATCACAGAAGTTACAAATGCAACATCAACGCTTCATCGTCGTCCTCTTCCAGAGCCCGTGCCTTTTCCGATTCCTCCGCTTCGTTATCGTCAAGTCACACTCTCCCTTTTTGACTCGCCGCATTTTTGTCTTATCCTGCAACGCGATCGTCGTAGGCCTGGCCTAGCTGCTGCCTGCCCATCACGCACGATCTAGCATTACGCCAGCCCTCCGTCTTGGTATCGACGTCAATCTGTGACTCTGCGCCTGCCGCTCACCTTTATCAGAACTTCGAGCCTAGTGCTGACTTCTCGTATCTTCCCACGCCAGCTGCCCTAGGCCCTAGGACAACTTAAGTAATTAATTAATTCTTTCTTATAATTAGATGATTGCTTTTTTCCTTCGGCATGACGACGAGCTCCAGTGAGCAACCCGACCTCGGTTCGATGCTCCAGAAGTTACTATAGATGTCGGCGTCCTATGATGCCGCGCTTGCGCGACTCACCGCTAGCATTGAGCGTCGTTTCGGGGTCCGATTCCACTGGAGCCTCACTGATACCACCACAATGGTCTTCGATTCCACCTGCACTCGAAGATGCTCCTCCGTCCTTCGCAGTTATTGTCGCTCCACCATCGCCTCCGGTTGTTTGCTCTCAGCAGTTCCTACCATCGACCTCGTCGCCTCCACGCCCAGCGGTGGTGCCGCCACAAATTGAGTTACCTCCATTGGTCCCGACGGTCTTCATTCCTTACCCTGCTCTCCAGTCACCAATTACGAGGTCCCTCTCGATCCATTCCTTCCGATGACCGCCCCGCGTCAGCGTCGCCGCTTCTCAGCGCTGCTGCTCACATTCAGCTCGGTCCTTCGTCTCCATTGGGCCCACCTGCCCTGACTCTGGAGATTCTGTCTGACGGTCTTCCTTCCGCAAGTACCTCCGCCATTCCAGATCTCTGCAATATGTCGTGACACTTGTACGCATGATGATGACCTGCCACTCGATGCAACCTCCGCTAGAACAACGCGCTATTGAGAGATGTTCTGGCGCGAAATTGAGGAGCTAGACGGTCAAATCATTTGAGCCTCGTTCGATCTTGAGGACATACTCGATTTGAAAGGCAGATGAGATGTTAGGGATCCCACGTTGTCAGTTATCTATCAGTTATATTAGTATGCCCCTTCATGTTTGAATTCGAGTTGTATAAGCAGTATCAAGTTGAGTCGAGTCCTTAGAGTCTAAATGTTTTTAGTGTTATCTTTTATTTAATGTTTTAGGGTTAATGTCTTGGGTCTATAAATAGACCCCTTAGGTCATTGTATGAGGCATGAATGAAATTATGAATGTTCTATTCCTCTCTCTAGTGTTTTCTCCTTCTCACATTTCTAAGGTTAGGGTTGAGCATGACTCCCCTTCTTCCTCTCCCCTCGCATTCTCCATAGGTTGAACTCGGCTTCCCTTGTATCTCCGCCTCCATTGCCACCTCCGACGATGTTACGGGCTAGGTTCATAACACATTCTTGTCATAATATAACCTGAAATTTGTTCTCTTATATAGCATTTTAATCTCAATTGCGATTACTTGTAAATGTCTTTACTAATTTCAGCGCTAATTGCAACTAATCGTCGGATATACTTGCTTTTGCATCACATCTTCTTAGATCCTTACTATACTTCACTAACATCAGTTCACTAGAGTTCTTTTAGGGCACCATCACACTTTCACTTAAACTTATCCTATTCTCACTTTGGGTATGAATTGGGGTGGATTAGAGGAGACAATGATGCTAAATGCATGTGTACTACATTACAGAATGAACTTGAATTCATCGCTTTGACGAAACATATAAAGGTTTGTGATGGGGATCGGGCCACCCGATCCGTTAGGGTCTATTCCCGCCGACTACGTACTCAGTGACGATCGGGACCGTTCATCTTTAGCGGATCGCCGATCACAACATTTTTCGTCTTTACATTTTTAATTTTATTGTGTATTTGTTTTGTTTTGAGATAGGCAACGAACGGAGAATCATAACCGTTCGTTGCCTCCTCACTAATCTATATATAGAGGTAGAATATTCTAAAGAGAGGTATTGAAAGTTGAAGCCAAGAAGCCAAACTCTTGATCAACTGGTGCTTAAGCCGGAACCCCTCCAGGTGCGACGCTTGGAACCCCAACATCTCTTCCCTTGGTCGGCCATACCCTCCCCTTTTCCCCCTCCCAACCGAACCTCCCCATAACCCCCAACCGTCCCCCCATATCCCAACCTCCCTCCCACATCCGACAACCCCTTCCCCTCCCACCACCACCTCCTTTCGGAGCCCAAATCAGTCCCCACTGACCACCGACCATCCACCACCAAAACCCCCTCCTCAACCCCCACCAAAAACAACCCTCTCTCCTCCAAATTCTCCCCGTTTTCAGTCTCCGGCGATCACTGGAAAACCCTACACAATCACCTCCGACAAACCTGCACCACCACCCTCCAAGTTCCCTTCGTTTTTTTTCTTTCAGTTTTTCGGCTATCGCCGGAAAACAACTCCGACCACCACCACCACCACCACCACCGAGTGCCTCTCCGGCGACCACCTCCGGCCAACTCCGGCCAGCCACCACCCCACTACCCCATAACCGCCATAACCACCTGTTAGGGCTCATCCAACGGCCTCAGATCATCCAGCACCATCCAACGGTGTACCACGCAACAGCGCAAAAGCAGGATCTACGGCCAAAGATCATCCAGGAATAAACAACGGATATCCAACCGACAACAAGCCCACAGATCACGAAGCCCAGATCATCATCGGCCAAGGAATCCCAGCCATTAATTAAGTCAGCGGAATAGTATCTGTCACCGTCGTCCTCATCAGATCTCATCCACGTTTTTAGTAGTTTTATTTTAAAAGCAATGATTATATCGATTACTGTACCGCACGCTTTCATGCATGCAACGGTCTTATGGCCGGCTATATAAAGCCTTGTATCCCCTGTATGTTTTCAAGTAAGAAGTAATTAATTCCAGCTCTTCTATATCTCCTCTTCCTCGTCTTCTCTCTACCTCCGGCCCTCTCCTGGCCTTCGTCCATTACTCACCCAGCGGGATCGCAACATCTTTGGTGCTCTCGTTGAGATAACTCAGTGGCTCCGCTGGGATCACTATGGGAGAGGGACTGAGATCCATTGCCGAGTTCAAAGCCGCCCTTCAGACGGAACATGCTACTCGAGTCAGCCAACTGGAAGATGCCCACCAACGGATGATGACGGAGCTCAACCAACAAACACACCAGATGCGACAGTACTTCACCACGGAGTTACAAACCAAGGAGAACCTGCTAGCACGCCAAATTCTCGAAACCAAGGAGAACTCTGCCGACCAAATTACGGACCAAATCGCGACACTACGAAGAGACATTATGCAGCAATTTGAGAACCTCGTCAAACAAGGAACACCAACCGTTCAAAGGCGAATCATCATAGAAGAAGCACTGAGCAATCAATCAAGACCACCGGATAACTCTCCTAACCAAACACTCCATGGAATCCTGGGAGCAAGCCCGTCGCTCACCCACACCTAGGTAGTTTCTAACCGACCTGGTAATTAGAAATAACTTGCCCACGATTTTCGGAAGGAGACACCACCGATTGGCTGTATGAACTCAGGCGGTATTTCGAGTATAATGATATTAGGACTCAAGATTATTTGTTTATCGCAGCTTTTCATTTAGACAAACCAACTTCGAATGGTACCAAGCCACTCTTAGGGATCACCCCGCGTTAAACTTCCAAATGTTTGTGGATGCCATCCAAAAAAGGTTCGGACCCTCGCTTTATGTAAAACCAGCCGGACTTCTGACCAAATTACATCAAACATCAACAGTTCTCGCATATAAGCGGGAGTTCGAAGAATTAATAACAAAAGTACCCGGCCTAACACCTGACTTCATCGCTGATATGTTTGTCTCCGGCCTTAAGGAGAGTATTAGGGGACCAGTGATGTTAGCTCGACCCACGGAAGTACACGACGCATTTGCTATTGCTAGAATGTATGAAGACCAACATAACATACATTTTAAAGTACGCACACCATATAGTAACACGAATTCTTATCTTGGAACTAAACCGGCCCCCAACTACAATTTTAACAACAAACCAAAATTACCCCCCATTAAGAGACTCTCCCCCACCGAGCTCCAGGCGCGGAGGGAGAAGGGGTTATGCTACAATTGCGACGAACGCTATCATGCCAACCATAAATGTAAAGGAAGAGGTGCCCTCCTCTATCTAGGAGGAACAGACGAATCTGACGACGAGATGGAAGACCCTCCCGATATAGGGGGAGACGAGGGAGACCCCACTACACCTATGTCTACACGCACTCACAGTGTCCATCTCTGACCACGGGCTAAGAATGACTAGATACATTAATGCTCAACCCTTGGAAATCTTCATCGACGGGGGAAGTACACACAACTTCATATCCCTTAGGATGGCGGCATATCTCAAACTTCCCATACTCCAAATAACTGAATTCCCGGTATTTATGGGTAATGGGTCAACCGAGACATGTAAAGGGAAATGCAGGGACACCCAGCTGCTCATCCAAACCAACAGCTATAAAGCTCACTTATATGTCTTCGACATAGAAGGCACGGACCTCATTCTTGGCCAACGTTGGCTTAAAACGCTTGGTCCGGTCACCACCGACTATGAGAAGCTCACTTTAACCTATTCCCACCTGGGAGGACAAGTGACCTTAGCAGGACACCAAAAAGGAACCCATGTTGGACAGGTTTCATCATTGCAGCTTCGTAGGATGATAGCCCTTAAACCCTCGGTACTGTGCCTTTTACTTGGTAACCAGATGACAACAACCAAAGCCACCAACATCACAGATTTAAAATACACCCTCACGCAACCAATTTACAAAATACTCAAAGCCTTCACCCCCTTATTTGAGAACCCAATATCCCTTCCACCCCAAGAAGCATCGACCACCAGATCAACCTCCTGCCACATTCCGCAACACCCAACTTAAAACCCTTCCGGTATCCATATCACCAGAAAAACGAAATCGAGAAAATGGTGGACGAAATGCTCCACAATGGCCAAATCCGACCTTCCACATCAGCTTTTAGCTCGCCGGTCATACTAGTGAAAAAAAAGACGGGACCTGGCGTTTCTGCATAGACTGCAGATCTCTCAATAAAATCACAATTAAAGACAAATTCCCTATACCCACCATTGACGAGCTGTTCGACGAACTAAACACCGCACGTTTTTTTTCTAAAATCGACCTCCGATCCGGGTACCACCAGATAAGGGTAGCCGAGGGGGATATCAACAAAACGGCCTTTAGGACCCACCAAGGTCATTACGAGTTCGTCGTCATGCCATTTGGTTTAACAAACGCCACCTCAACCTTCCAATCTCTGATGAACTCCATATTCCGGCCATACCTCCGCAAGTTCATTGTAATTTTTTTTGATGACATTTTAATCTTCAGCCCAACCGAATCAGACCACCAAGAACACCTCCAAAAAACCTTAGAAATTTTGAAAGCAAACAACTTGTTCATTAAATTATCCAAATGCTACTTCGCTTCCCCCGAAATAGAATTCCTGGGCCACACTATTAGAGCAGGACAAGTGCTACCGACCCAAACCAATATTGAGAATATAAAAAATTTTCGAGAGCCAAAAAAACAATGGGACGTCAGAGCTTTTTTAGGCCTTACAGGCTATTACCGAAAATTTATCCAGGATTATGCCAAAATCGCTTTTCCTCTCACCGAGCTTCTAAAACGCCAGACGTTCTCATGGAACAAGCAATCCCAGGACGCCTTTGAGCAATTACGAATAAGACTTATTACCTACCCCATATAAACCCTCCCAAATTTTCAAGAGCCATTTATTTTAGAAACAGACGCATCCGGCACCGGCATAGGAGCAATCCTAAAGCAAGCCAACCAAACCATTGCATATTTCAGTAAGAAATTATCACCCGCAATGCAAAAGAAATCCACATACAGTCGATAAATGTTTGCCGTTACGGCTGCGGTCAGCAAATGACGTCAGTATCTGCTCGGACATCAGTTCACCATACTAACCGATCACCAAAGCCTCCACCATTTGCTGACACAGCAAATACAAACACCTGAGCAACAAACATTCCTCTCCAAACTCTTAGGGTACGATTTTATCATCAAATATAAAGCAGGAAGAAAGAACCAAGCGACTGATGCTTTATCTCGACTGCCAGAAAATCCCACAGACCAAGACTTTGGCAGCCTCAACATACTTACCACCACCCACTCCCCCCTGTTGGAAGGATTGGAGGAGGATTACCAGCACGATGAAATAGCACAGAAAATAATAAAAGAACCACATTCCTACCCTAATTGGAAACAAGTAGGAAATTACATCATGCGGCATGACAAAATTTACATTCTAGATCATTCCAACATCAAAGATAAAATTTTAAACGAGGCTCACTCCAGCTTATTAGGGGGGCATTCAGGGATCCGAGGGACACTGCACCGCATACAACCCCAATTCTTTTGGCACAAAATGAAACAAGACGTTACCACCTTCATCAACCAGAGTGACATCTGCCAAAAGGCTAAGGCCACCAATCACCCCCCTTACGGCCTGCTTCAACCATTACCAACTCCTAACAGATTATGGGCTGATGTTACCATGGACTTCATCACCCACCTCCCAAATTCTAAAGGATACACTATAATACTAGTCATTGTCGATAGACTTTCCAAAGCCGCACACTTATCCCCATTAAAACACCCCATTTCAGGGCCCAGTGTAGCCACAAAATTTTGGGATTGTGTAGGCAAACTGCACGGCTTACCTGAATCCATTATCTCCGATAGAGACAATCTTTTTAAGCAATTTTTGGGTAGAATTATTCAAGCTACAAGGAACTCATCTAAAATATAGCTCGTCGTATCACCCACAAACCGACGGCCTCACTGAAAGGATCAACATTTGCCTCGAACAATACCTACGAATTTTCTCTCATGATCACCCAAAAAAGTGGACCGAATTCTTAAATTCAGCTGAATTTCATTATAATACCTCATATAATTCATCGACCAACATGACCCCATTCGAGGCCATGTTTGGTCGACCACCTCCTGGTTTGCTTCCTTATGCTACAGGTACCACCAACAATAAAGTAGTGGAGGATGTCCTACAAACTAGGGATGAATTACTTCATTGCCTCAAACAGAATTTAGCCAAGGCTCAGCACCAGATGAAGATTCAGGCGGATAAAAAAAGAAAAGAACTCAAATTGGAAGCATGCGATTGGGTCCTACTCAAATTACACCCTTACCGGCAACTCACAATGACACGACCAAGAGGGCGGAAATTAGGTCTCAAATACTATGGGCCTTTTCAAGTTACGGAAGTCATTGGAGCAGCGGCATACCGCCTCCTCCTCCCCCCCGATTCCAGGATACATCCTGTTTTCCACGCATCAATTCTCAAACCATATGTCGGTGACCCCAAAATGCAGCCCATTAATTTACCCACCCTCACCTGGAAAAACAACCCCCTTCACCCACCTCTGGCAGTCGTCAGCACACGCAACATCATT
The DNA here is from genome assembly GCA_033032865.1 of Dactylorhiza incarnata. NCBI lineage: Eukaryota > Viridiplantae > Streptophyta > Magnoliopsida > Asparagales > Orchidaceae > Dactylorhiza > Dactylorhiza incarnata. The sequence continues at coordinate 895,367 of JAWHQI010000403.1, read as the reverse complement.
CGACAGGGGAAAAATATTGATCAAGCGCTGGTTCAGTGGGAGGGCTTACCACCCACCGATAGTACCTGGGAGGATACATCAACACTCGACACATTTCTACAGCTACACGCAACACAAAAAAATGGAAACCACAACACAAAGCTAACTTGGTCTCGTAACCAAAATAGAAACCCCCGCAGGCAACCATCACCAACGACACCAGTCACAGCAAATTGGGGACGAAAGCAGCAACGATCGGACCCTACAAAATCAAACGAAGACCATAGAGGACACCTACCCTATAATCCCAGGCCCGCAGCACGAACAGCGAGCGGCAGCAACTACGCGGCACCCCCGCATCACGGGACCATGACTGCCTCCTCTGAAGTTCCCACCAAGGACAGCCAGGATACAGCGCCAGTACCTCCACCCCCTCCACCAACGACGCCGGCAGGAACAACCTCCATCGCTCCAGATCTCGCCCCTACCAACAAAAAAAATGATAAAGACACTGGGGACAACGTCTCCAAGAAGAAGGGCCATGTTAGGGCTCATCCAACGACCTCATATCATCCATCACCATCCAACGGTGTACCACGCAACAACGCAAAAGCAGGATCTACGGCCAAAGATCATCCATGAATAAACAACGGAGATCCAACCGACAACAAGCCCACAGATCACGAAGCCCAGATCATCATCGGCCAAGGAATCCCAGCCATTAATTAAGTCAGCGGAATAGTATCTGCCACCGCCGTCCTCATCAGATCTCATCCACGTTTTTAGTAGTTTTATTTTAAAAGCAATGATTATATCGATTACTATACCGCACGCTTTCATGCATGCAACGGTTTTATGGCCGGCTATATAAAGCCTTGTATCCCCTGTATGTTTTCAAGTAAGAAGTAATTAATTCCAGCTCTTCTATATCTCCTCTTCCTCGTCTTCTCTCTACCTCCGGCCCTCTCCTGGCCTTCGTCCATTACTCACCCAGCGGGATCGCAACACCACCTCTCCCACTACCTCCACTTTCCCCAATTTTAGGACACATCTCCTAAATTTCCTCCCCTTCACCCATTTATCCACTTCCTCCACTTCCCACTCCTCCCTTCACGCCAAAACCACTCCCCACATACAAACCGAGCCCCCACTAATTTCTCCCATCAACCACAATCTCCTACTGCCTTCCGTGACCACCTCCCCACCTTCCATCGAGCCCCTCTCAAATCCCACAGCCGGCAACTGCCAATTCTCTTCCCAGACAACCTCTTTTCACTCCAAGAAGAAATTTCCCTTACAACTGCCTAACCTTAGTCCCAGATATTCTAGAGCCGGTCTGCCTCCAAATCGTGGGCTGGATTCTCTGTTGTTCACGGTCCAGCAAAATAGTGGATATTCTCTACCAGATCCGCATTCTTGCACCTTGAATTCCCTCCCTCCCTGCTGCCAGCCACTGCGCAACGCCCCCTTGTGTTCTCCACACAGGCTCGGGAACTCCAGATACTGCTCCGCTGCCTGCTATTTAGCAGCCCAACGGATCACCGGAAGTCCGAATTTCAGTATTTCTACTTGCCCCCACTCCCGGAGGTCCTCTCCAAGCCTTCTACTACTATTACCGTATGAGTTTCTTTATTTTAAAGTTAATTCTTAGTGTTGAATTCTGTATTTATTCCCTACTCAAGGAGTGCGCCGTTTGTAATCCTTGTTTTAAGCTCTTGAACTTTGTGAGTTTCCATTTTATTAGTTATTTAAATTTTTATTACTCTTTCGCATATACTCTGCACGTGTCTCCTTGTTCGTGTGCTTTATCTTTTTTGTCATAATTAGTATTTTGATACATAAATTAGAGCTTATTGCAAGTAATTTATATCGCCGGACGTATGTTTGCATATAGTACGTACCCCTAGCCCCTTTAGGATCTCGCCCTATGTCAGTTTGGTATCAGAGCGAGGTTATGGTTATTTGTATGCTTCTTAGCGGTAAGGTATTTATTCATATAATGGTAGGGTCTCTCCCTTTAGATAATCAAGCCACCGCCAGTTCTAATTCCCAATTATGAATGTCTGATTTCCAAAAAAAAAGGCAAATTGATTCGATCAGATAGACACACAATTCCATTATCTTAGGGAGCAATTCAGAGTCCTCACCACTGGGGGTAGATGGTCTAGATCCCCTTAGGAATCCACGTCCATTGGAACCCATTAGACCACAAATTATACACAACGAGGGTCACGAGATGTCGAGGAACTTCCTGAGCTTATATTCATTAACTCACTAACACAGGCTCCTCCACCCTTTCCCGGGGGCCTGGAGTTAGCTTATGAGTGTCGTAGAGATCCCACCGTCAGTCGACGCCACTACCAACAGGAAAAGCGAGCACAACCTCGATATTCGATGCATAGAGATCGCCCTGGTCACCACACACGGTTCGACCAAGGTAGAGATGACTATGGATTATCATGAGCCCAGTAGAGGTCATGAAGGAGAGGAGGATATCACACGCCGTATTCGTATTGATGCCCCATCCTACGACGAACAATTGGATCCTAAGATTTTTAGTGATTGGTTATTGGACATGGACAATTATTTTGCTTGGTACGAAATGACTTACGAGCGACGAGTGTGGTTTGCCAAGATGAAATTACTTGGGTAAGCTAAGATTTACTGGACTAGCGTAGAGCGCTCATTAAATAGAGATGGTTATTATCCCATCACCCGATGAGATGATATGAAGCAAAAAATTTAAGAAAAGAATCTCCCCGTACATACCGTAGTCAGCTCTTAGATCAGCTCCAGGTCCTACGCTAAGGAACCCTTTCAGTAGCCGGTATATGATTCACTTTAATGAGCTTATCATTAGAAGCGATATTACTGAGGAGTACATTGTGACCGCCTCCCACTTTGGGGCCAGATTGAGAGCAGACATTCGTAGGGAACTCATTCCCCACCACCTGGAGTCCGCGAGCAGATATTTCAGCTCGCATTAGAGTACATACAATATTTAGGCACTTCAGGTCCGTCCGACCTAATCCACAACTTGATAGCTCTGCACCTTTGAGACCTCCTCAGTAGGGACCCCCCAGACCATCCATGTCGACTCGTGGTCCCGTAGACACGAGGGGAACATCTACTGCCACTGGGTCCATGAAGCCCGGAGGAATCCAGTGTTATCGTTGTCAGGGTAGAGGCTATGTGGAGACACAATGCCCCACATGGAATCTGCTTATAAAGGAGGACCCAGACTCTAGTACTGATTCCATAAAGCCTCCCGAAGAAGAGATTGTTGTGACCATAGTGGAGTGTTGGGAGGACAAAGCAGATCGATCACTTGAGATGGGCATTATCCACCGCCTACTCTACACTCCCTGCACCGATGAGTATTGAAGGCCGACCGCTATCTTTTACACTTATTTACCGAGCGCAGACGGAGTCTGCAAGCTCGTTATTGATAGTGACAGCTGTGTGAATGTCATTGCCCAAAAGGGGCTTGAACGAATGAAGATTAAAGCAGAGACCCACCCACACCCATATCGAGTCGTCTGGATAGATAAGACAGTGATCCAGGTCACTCAGAGGTGCCAGGTACCTATTCGGGCCAGATTGAGAGCAGACATTCGTAGGGAACTCATTCCCCACCACCTGGAGTCTGTCGAGCAGATATTTCAGCTCGCATTAGAGTACAAACAATATTTACGCACTTCAGGTCCGACGCGAACCTAATCCACAACTTGATAGCTCTGCACCTTTGAGACCTCCTCAGTAGGGACCACCCAGACCACCCATGTCGACTCGTGGTCCCGTAGACACGAGGGGCACAACTACTGCCACTGGGCCCACGAAGCTCGGAGGAATCCAGTGTTACCGTTGTCAGGGTAGAGGCTATGTGGAGACACAATGCCCCACATGGAATCTGCTTATAAAGGAGGACCCAGACTCTAGTACTGATTCCATAAAGCCTCCCGAAGAGGAGATTGTTGTGACCATAGTGGAGGGTTGGGAGGACAAAGCAGATCGATCACTTGAGATGGGCATTATCGCCGCCTACTCTGCACTCCCTGCACCGATGAGGATTGAAGGCGGACCACTATCTTTTACACTTATTTACTGAGCGCAGACGGAGTTTGCAAGCTCGTTATTGATAGTGGCAGCTGTGTGAATATCATTGCCCAAAAGGGGCTTGAATGAATGAAGATTAAAGCAGAGCCCCACCCACACCCGTATCGAGTCGTCTGGGTAGATAAGACAGTGATCCAGGTCACTTAGAGGTGCCAGGTTCCTATTCGGCTAGCCTCCTTCGAGGATAAAGTTTGGTATGACATCATTCCCATGAACGTCACACATGTATTACTAGGAAGACCTTGGCTTTACGATAGGGATGCGACTTGTTATGGACGGTCCAACACTTGCTTATTTTTTGACAAAAACCGCAAGATCACATTATCCCCGACCCAACCCAAGGATCCCCCAAAAGTAAGGGTCGAGCCTTCAGTTACCATAGGTGCCCTGAGACTTATCCATATCCTACAACGTAGTGAGTTCACTCGGGATAGTCATGATACCAACATCATTTATGTCGTTGCTGCCTCTCAGACTCCGAAGGACATTATGGACCTAGAGTCTATTCACCCCGATGTTCGAAACCTCCTAGATGAGTACAACGACATCCAACACGTGATCGTTCTTATGCTAGGATCATCGTTGCCGAATATTCCACACTATCAGATGAATCCCAATGAGAATGAAGAGCTCAAGACTCAGATCGCCGAGCTCCTGCGAAAGCAATTTATTAGAGATCGCTTGAGCCCTTGTGTCGTACCCGCCCTTCTTACCTTTAAGAAGGATGATAGTTAGTCAATGTGCGTTGATAGCAGGGCTATTAACAAGATCACGATCAAATATCAGTTTCCCATTCCCCGACTCGACGACCTCCTAGACACTATGTCAGGTGCCCAGTTCTTTTCAAAGCTAGATTTACGGAGCGGGTACCATCAGATCAGGGTCAGAGAAGGTGATGAGTGGAAACCACATTTAAGATGAAGGACGGGTTATATGAGTTGTTGTCACACCCTTTGGGCTATCCAACACTCCCAGTACATTCATGTGCATGATGACTCTGATTTTACACCCGTATATGGGCAAGTTCCTCGTGGTCTATTTTGACGATACTCTAGTTTTCAGTTAGACTCACGGGGAGCACCACACACACCTACGACTGCTGTTTGACGCCCTCCGAAAGGAGCACTTTTATATTCTTCTGAAAAAGTGCACCTTTCTATCTGAGTCTGTACACTTTCTAGGGTTCAGCGTGTTCGCAGATCCTGATAAAGTCAAGTCTATTTGAGACTGGCCAATTCCCACTAATATTCATGAAGCTCCAAGCTTTCATGGGTTTACAAACGTTTTGTCAGAGGTTTCAACATCATCATGACTCCTTACACAAGCTGCCTTTGTAAGGGAGATTTTCAGTGGACACCCGCCGCTACTCAGACATTTGAGGACACTAAAGCAAAATTGACCATGACCCCGGTACTCCGATTACCTGATTTCAAACGATCATTCGAGGTAGCTTGCGATGCTTCCGCCGTAGGCATATGAGTACTTAGTTAGGAAGGTCACCCAATTTCTTACTTTAGTGATAAACTGAACGACGCACGACAGAGATATTCCAACTACGACCGAGAGTTTTGCGTGATTGTGCAGTCTCTGAGATATTGGAGACACTACCTCCTCCCTCTTGAGTTTGTATTATATTCAGATCACCAGGCCTTACATTATCTAGACTCCCAGAAGAAATTGAATCATCGACACGCAAAGTGGATAAAATATATGCAAGATTTCCATTACGTTCTTATACACCGAGCTGGTGTTGAGAACAAGTCAGCCGATGCACTTAGCCGCTGAGTGGGCCTACTCCACACCCTTATCACTGAAATTGCGAGATTCGAGCATTTGATCACGGAGTATTCGACCTGTCCAGACTTCGCGGCTATATACTCCGCACTGTCTCAGGACCCACCTGAGGTCATCCCTGATTTCTCGATCACCGATGGTTATCTATTTCGTGGCACACTCCTATGCATTTCTAGGACATCCATCCGAGATCATCTAGTCTGGGAGATGCATATCGGCGGTGCAGCTGGTCACTTTCGTAGAGATAAAACCACCGCACTTGTAGAAAATCATTTCTATTGACTAACACTCAAAATGAACGTTGCTCGAGTCATCGAGCATTGCTACATCTGTCAGACGGCTAAAGAGTCGCGATAGAACACGAGTCTATATATACCACTTATGGTACCACACCAGCCTTGTGTGGACATTAGTATGGACTTTGCTCTTGGATTACCTCGCACCCTGCGCAAGCACGACTTTATCCTTGTCGTTGTTGATCGATTTTCCAAAATGACTCACTTCATCGCATGCAGCAAGACTGTCGATGCTTCTCACGTCGCATCGATATTCATTCGGGACATCTTTAGACTTCACGGTCTACCTAAGACCATTGTATCTGATTGAGATGTCCGATTCATGAGCTATTTCTGGAAAACCCTATGGAAGAAGACTGTCACTACACTACAAGTCTCATCTGCTTACCACCCACAGATGGATGGCCATAATGAAGCAGTGAACAAGAGTCTAGAAAACTTTTTACCATGTCTTGTCGGTGACCACACCTCCTCTTGGGATTCATTATTACCTGTGACAGAGTTCGCATTTAATAGATCAATAAATAGGACGACATGGTTGAATCCATTCCAGGTAGTCGTAGGGTATCAACCTAGGAAACTCATAGATCTTATTCCTTTACCCATAGAGTCCCTCCCTAGTGAGTCTGTCGAGTCCTTTGCTAGACACCTCCGTAGTTTGCATGAGTCTATCCGACAAAAAATTACCACGTCCCGTTCAACGCATCATTGATCCAGCTATAGCTCCAACTTCTTCCGCAGCAGCACCACTTCCTCCGGCACCGGTCTCATCATCCGCTGGTTCCGGATCGCTCGGCGACATCATTGGGATCGTGACCCATGAGCTCGCACCCGCACCAGACAGAGTCAGATACATGGTCCGTTGGCGGGGCCGCACTTTTATTGACGAAACTTAAATTTATGCACCAGAGATTTAGAGACTCCCCTGACTCTACGACGACATTACAACCATCTCCATTCTTCGGAGATAAATGATTTTGAGACGGGGGAGTTGATGGGGGATCGGGCCACCCTACTCGTTAGGGTTTATTCCCGCCGACCACAGACCAAGTGACGATCGGGACTGCGCATCCTGAGTGGATTGCCGATCATAACATTTTTCGTTCTTTACATTTTTAATTTTATTGTGTAATTTAGTTTGTTTTGAGGTAGGCAACAAACGAAGAATCATGACCGTTCATTGCCCCCTCACTAGTCTATATATAGAGGTAGGAGGCTCTAAAGAGAGGTATTGAAAGTTGAAGCCGCCCAATTCTTGATCAACCGGTGCTGAAGCCGGAACCCCTCCAGCCAGGTGCGACGCTTGGAACCCCCCTCTCTCTTTCCTTGGCTGGCCATACCCTCCCCTTTTCCCCCTCCCAACCGAACCTCCCCGTAACCCCCAACCGGCCCCTATATCCCAGCCTCCCTCCCACATCCGACAACCCCTTCCCCTCCCACCACCACCTCCTTCCGTCAGCCCAAATCAGCCCCCTAACCACCGGCCAACCAACACTAAAACCCCCTCCTCAACCCCACCAAAAATAGCTCCCTCTCTCCTCCAAATTCTCCCAGTTTCCGGTCTCCGGTGATCACCGGAAAACCTTCCTCAACCACCTACGACGAACCTCCACCATCCTCCTCCAAGTTCCCTTTTTTTTTCAGTTTTCCGGCGATCACCGGAAAATACTCTAACCATTCTGCCTCTCCGGCCACCACCTCCGGCCAGCCACCACCCCAATACCCCATAACCGCCATAACCACCTCCCTCACTACCCCACTGCCTCCACTTTCTCCAATTTTATGACAGATCTTCTAATCTTGTCAAAAACAGGTTGTCCAGGAACCCTAGAAGATAGAGAACTAAAGATGAGGAGATTTCTTTTTTTACTTCCATTCCTTATAGCCAAAGGGGCATATTAATACAACTCAGGTGACATTTGCAAAAAGGTCCAAACAAAAACACCACTTCATAAAAACACTTGAACATAAATTAAAGCACTTGAACGTGAAATAAAAACATAATTGCAAATTCCATTTAGCCAGACACCTAATTAATTCTCCACATAAAAAGCATAACCAGTCCCCCCTCCCTTCCCCACCCCCGGTGCATAACCAGTCCCCCCTTCTTAATGATTGGGCTCTGTACACAACTTTCCTCTTGTTCCACTGTCCTACCTTCTTATCACACTTATAACCAAAAAATGGGGAAACATGAAGATTTGAATTGCATCTGTATATTGTGAACTACTTAGCATCTTTGACAGGAGTTAATGATTTAGGTACTACACCATTCCCTACAAATATCCCTTGATCCAAGCATTTTCGGTACCAATTTTTTGAAGCTTAAGATTACTTGATACCTTATGAAGAACCGGTACCAGTTTTTGAAGGTCCTGTCAACTTCTTTCACCACATTGAACTTTATTTCACCTATACCTATTCTGACAGTGTTCCTTTAAATGTATTTTTAATTTTTCTACTGTACATTGTGAAAAAAATTCTGGTTTTATAATTTTTTTGCATGTTGAACTAATTTTATTCATAAATTTTCAGGCCTGTCAATGTTATTTGCTGGAAACGAGCAATTTGTTTGGAGTTTATGGAGAAGGTTAGGCTGCTGCACAAGTTTTCATGACATAGATCTGTTTCTTATCAGGAGAAAATGAAGTTCCCTGATGATTTAATTGTAGCATTTTCGTAATGGTGAAATTTCTAAGTTCTCTTTCCTGTAACTCAAAAATATAGATTGCAATATATCTACCTGCATATGAGCAGATTTTTCACATTTATGTTCAAATTAATCTGACAGGCTGATGTTTTAGAATATTATGATCAGACAGTTTCGTCTCCTCAGGGTTCCTTTTACATTCCAGCTGTATTAAGGGTATGTGAGGACTCCTTTCTTCAGTTTTTTGATAGTTTGATAATGCTTTCTTTTGCTTGATTCTGCTTTCTTGAATGGAAGAAACAATTTTATGGGCGTTTGATTTAATTATTGTGTGAAAAAGTTCAGCTAGATAAAAAGAAAATTAATTTTTTTAGCAGTGGTTTAGATGGTTTCTTCAAGAAGTGCTTTTATGAAATTTGTTGCTATATATTTAATAGATAATAACAATTTTTAGTAGTTATATAGTAATTTATATTAGTTTATACAATTATAATAAATCTAGATTTATAAATAGTATTTATTTTATTCAGTGAAATATTATTAAGCAGTTGCAACCCTTACAACATTTTGTACAATAATTTTACCAAACAGCTCTTCTTTTTACCCAGCAGCATATCACAATGCCAAATAGAGCCTACTTTATTGATTTAGTTTCATGCATCACCATTCATTGTATATGGAAGCTACCAATGGATTTTTGCTCTCTACAGGTACGACACTTGCTACAAGCTGTGAAAAGAAGGAGAATTACACACAACCTTAGTCGAAAAAGCATATTTTTCCGGGATTCGTACACTTGCCAGTAAGTTCACTTCCAACCGTGCATTTTTTCTTTGATGGAACCTATGGATATAGAAGGTGGATATAGAAGGTGCTCCAGATACATCGAAGGCAGAACTTTGTTCTCATTTCAAAACATGGCAAAAGTTTCAAAACATGGAAAAAGTATATAATTATATGCCACGAACATAATTATTGTATCAAGAGCGCTAATAAGAAACTTGCATTGCATTAAACAAACATAAAGATACAATCGAGAGACAAGCTCTCGTCAAGCATCCGGAGGCTGGGTCCTCCTTGACACTCCACTCTCCAAGAGAGCTCAAACACTAAGACTCCAAAGATGAAACATAAATCCATCAGGTGCACTTATATAGATGGAGACCCACTACATGACAAAGACTACATGATCAAATACACCTCGAGTGCGTATTAGGAATCATGGCAAATAGTATATATTTATACCAAAAATATCAACCAACCTCTGTCTAAAACTATATAGGTTCATGATCTGAAGCAATCTTTCTTTCGATTCATTATTCTTGTTTGCTTTACGATTTTTTTATAAATTAGTTGAAATTAAGAAGTTGATCACTTTCAGTTGATTTATCAACTTCTGAAGTTGAAATGTCTTTTACCTGTTGCAACTAGTAGTGCTGGAAGAATGATCTCTATAATGAACATAATAAAGAATCATTTTTGGAATTGAATGAAAGCTGAATTGATGAGTGATTGTTTGATTACTTATATTGAGAAGGATGCTGTTGACACATTTAGGAATGAGCTAATTATCGTGCGCATCATCTAGAACATTTTTTTTGTTTGATCACTTAACCGACCTTTTTTGTGCTATTCGCAATGATAAAAGTATTAAAATTGGGACTATTGATTGTAAATTTATGCTTGGTCGATATTTGATACCCGAGTTACTTAAAATCTCAGTTTACCACCCACAATTTGGGCGGAGATCTAGGCCTCGTTCGGCATAGATGATTTCCCATGGAAGCCATCCACGCGGAGGCCACCGTGACCGCGGTGGCCTCCCCGTGGCGGAAATCCGTGGATTTCCTAAGTTGGGGCAGATCCCGCCGCGAGGCCGCGGCCCTACCAAACGAGCCACGACCGCGATTGCGCAAGGCGGTCCGCGCGGCAGCGCGTGATCCACCCCGCCAAATGAGGGCCTAGTCAAGTTCAAACTATGTTTGTTTCAATTTGAAATCAAAAATTTGGATTCTAATTTGATGATAACTTGAATGGAAATACATCATAGAGATATAATATAATATATCATCATTTACATATTACATAATGTATACCTTATCTAAATACTCATTTCGAATCATATTCTAAGTTGGATAGAGTTATAATCTAGTGAGTTAGGAAACACTCAAAATAGATCTCAATTTTGGAGTAGTAATCAATTCAACTCGAGTTTGAGTTGAATGTCAAGAGAATTTCAAGTTTTTTTAACCGCCCCAGGCACGGCATTATTGAAGTGTATGTTTTACTTCTTATTTGTACTAAAAATATATGAATAGATTTTCATATTGAAATAATAGAACGAATGTTGCCTCTTCTCCAGGTGTTCCAAGCAACATGCTTAGCGTTAGAATGTAACCTTTTACTAAGACAAAAGCTAGCTATTCATCCTTCTCACTGATTATACCTGGAGGCTTCTCGTTGAAAGATTTATAAACGGCTTATAATTTATTGGTAAATTTTTTATTCAGGAAATTTGATCATTTATATAAATCGGAAGCAAGTGTGACAGTTCCTATTTTAATGCTAATAATCATGTTATATTTCCGCAAATATACAGAGCATTGAAATAAACAAGAAGGAAAAAACCAGTAGTTCTGTTTGCTGGTGTTGCTTAGCCTTTTAGACATGCAGCGCTGCACTTCACCCATCACATGCAGCGCTGCACTTCACCCATCCAGCTTCTATTTTCTAAATGTTTTTTAATTTGTTAATTTTTTGCTTTGTATTCTAAGGTTATCCTACCATTTTGAGTTTGCTTAAGCAAAGTAATTCATTCATGAAAAATAAAATGAACTATTTTGCACTGTTTTTTTTGAAAGTGGTGCTACACTGCTACTATGAAGCTTTTGATGTTATCAACAGATATTGCGCTTCTCGTCAGGACTGTACTATTGACCATGTCTTACCAATTTCAAGAGGCGGTGAATGGAAATGGGAAAATTTGGTAAGTATATGACTAACACAAATGTTCTTTGTCCATTCGCACTAAAGTTATGGATTTATTTGAATCTTTTCATGTAACTAGTAGATGCATATATAATCCTCTTCTTATGTATTAACCTAGTCTGTGTTTGTCTTCAAAGGGATATGGTTGGAGGTGATACATCATGGTATTTTACTCAAATACTTTACTCAAATACCTGATAGTGAGATGTTTTCTGTTGAGAATAGTCCCACATCGGGAAATTAATATAGCCTCGTGCACTTAATATAGATCTCGGACCTCTCTAGCTCCAACCATTTAGTTTTAGATTAGTATCAGAGCAGATTAGGTGATGGGGATCACGACACACATCGGCCTATATGAAGATTGGAGCCATCCATTTTATGCTAATCGACGATCCGATTTTTTTAGCTATTTTTCTGTTTTTACTTTGATTTATTTGAGGGTCATCATGATTGGAGAATCATTTCCGTCCACGACGACCCCTTTGTCTATATATAGGGGTAGGAGGTTCATTTTAGAGGCATTGAAAGATTGAGTGAAGAAGTGATTCCTCCTTTCCATCACCCGGTGCCAAAGACGGAAAATCCGAGCGCCGAAGCTTGATAGTTATCCCTTCCCCTCTCTTCTCCATCTAGCTGTCTGCCCCCTACCCTCATCCCCCATATCTCCGGCCACCCCTTGCCCCACCACCCTTCAAGAAACCGTGATCCCCACACCAAGACCAGCCCCACCCCCTCAAAATCTCATGTTCGGCCTCCCCATTCCATCTTTTGGATTCTATAGACTTGATTTAGTTTCCTCACTTTAGTTGTTATATCTCTTGATTATGATATTTTGACATGAATACGGACAGAGGACGACCTTCCTCGCGACCGAGGAAGAGTCAGAGCCGTCTCTCCCCCTATCGTCAATTAATCTTGTCCTTTATTCAGTTTGACATCACCATGTAATTTTCCCTTAAGGGGCATTTTGATAAATTAGCACTTAGAGTACCTGCCTTATACAAGGGAGAGTTGAAGAGTATTAGGGGCTTGCAAGTCTTTTGTAACTCTCATTTAGAGAGGGATTGACGCATGACACATCTACATGTGATGGATGCACGATGTCCTAATCCTAGATGAATGAATGAAAGTACACAACATGCAAATGAAGTTATAAGATTATCTAAATGATGATACGAGCATGCACACAATCAATTAAACAACTGGGTGTCACTACATAAATCCTAAGTTAATGCAGTGCAAACTGTTGAAATAGCCCATGTATTTGGCCCATTTGGTGGCCCATTTACTCCTCTTCTATATCTCTTTAGTCCCACATTGTGTATAGGATTTCTCTCTCTCATCTCTCTCCTATAAATATGTACTCTCCTTTTTGTATACCTTAAGAAATACATAGAAGCTTAAGCGTTCTCAACATGGTATCAGAGCTAGCGGTCTCTCCCGTCTTCTGACCGCCCGCCTCAATTTTCTCGACGGCAGCCTGTGCGGTCTATCTCTCTTCAAAGATCGCAGCCTCTGCGGTCTATCTCTTCCAAGACCGCAGCAAGCACCCCGCTCCACTGCGAGGTCCCCCCCCCCCCCCCCCCGCCCATCGTCTGCTCTTCGTCGCTTTTTATAAGCTTCGCAGCCTGTGGGGCCCTCCGCTGATCTCACAGCCCGCACCGTTTGCTCTCCCCGCTCTGCCGAGCTCTCCCATTTTCGCTGCCGACCTCCCTGCTGTTCTCGCAGACCAACGGGCTCTCTCACCATAGCGGTCTCCTCAGTCCGAAGCTTCCTCTAGTCGCTGCCCTGTCCGTGGCTTCTTATGATCGCTGATTCCTCTTGCGGCTTCTTCCAGCGCCCTTCTTTATCTAGCGACCTCTTCTAGTCGCTCAGTCCGCTAACCCTCCTACGGTCTGTCTCCAGTCCAAGCGTTCCTCTGGAGATCTTGCAGACCGCCCGAGCCCGCCAACAGCGATCTCTCAGCCCGCTAATCCCCTGCTACTCCAGACCGCTACTCCAGTCTCACAGCTCGCGCGATCTCCTCGTCAGCGCTCTTCTGCGAGCTCATCTCACGCGATCTCCTACTCGCAGACCGCCAGCGCCAGCGCTTCTTCTGCGAGCTCATCTCGCCAGCGCCAGCAATCTTCTCCTCTCCATCAACGAGCTCTTCTCAACCCGCCGCGGTCTCGGAAAACCGTGCGGCTTGCTCTCCTCAGACCGCCAGCCAGGGTTTGTTTCTCGCACGGCCTGCTCCTCTGTCCGCCAGTCCGCTGCCTCCTCTGTGCTAATGGGCTCGTCTGAGAACTCCTCGACTTTGCCTCCTGAGACCGCACGGCCTGCTCCTGAGACCGCTCGCCAGCACTCTCCTAGTGAGCTCCGTGATGAGCTGCGGATTACTACCATCTCCCTCTCTGGGAAGAAAAACTTCATGCCCTGGATGCACTCTGTCCGCCGCGTCCTTCAAGCCAAGGGCCTTGCTTCTCATCTCACCCAGGATCCCCCAACTCCAGTCACTGAGGAATGGCTGCGGGACGATGGCCGCGTTCAGACATGGATTCTGAACTCGCTGGATGGCGAACCTTATGAAATGGCCATGTACCTTGAGACGGCCAAAGCCATGTGGGACGAGCTCCAGTCTCTGTACTCCGAAAAAGATAGCCTCCAACGTCTGTTCGATATCATCACCGACCTACAGGCTCTGGACACCACCGGGCCTAACATGACCTCTATCGTTGCCCGTGTCAAATCTCTGGCTGAAGCATGGATCCAACATCAGCCCTCAACGAATGATCATGCTACTCAGCGGGCTCAGAAGGAGGCAGTCTGCATTGCTATGCTCATGGCCCGGGTCCCTCCTCATCTTCTGGGCCTTCGGGCTCAGATCTTGGCCTCAGCTACTACTCCGTCTCTATCAAGTGTGTGCTCCATGCTCCTCCGAGTCACACCACCTCTTGATATCACGGCACCTACCTCACCGGCCCTCCTCCAGCACGCTCCTGCTTCTCCTTCTCTTCCTCCTCCACCTACCCGGGGAGGCCGGTCTGGCACCCGGGGAAGAGGTCGGGGTGGCCGGGGGAGACCCAAGTGCTCGTTCTGCGGTCGTGATGGTCATTATGAGGCCACATGCTTCCGTAAACACGGACATCCTCCTCGTCCTACAACATCCCTTGCCACGGAAAGTCCAACCACCTCAAGCAATCCGGTGGACCTTGACGCAGTCCGCCTCCAACTCCAGCAACTCCATGGACTTCTTAGCCCTACTTCTGCATCTGTCGCTTCCGTCTCCAATGAAGGTATGACTTGTCTCTCCACTAGCCCAGGTTGGATAATGGACTCCGGCGCTACTCATCATATTACCTCGCGGCAACCGACTCAATATTTGGATACTCCTCATCCAAAGTGCATCACTGTGGCCAATGGGGATACTGTTCCCGTCTCCGGTTCTGCTGACATCTCGCTCACCTCCTCTCTTTCTCTTCGCTTGGTTCTTCATGTTTCGGGCTCCTCCTTCAATTTACTTTCCATTGGTCGTCTTACTAACGACTTGGATTGTTCTGTCACATTTAACCCCTCGTCCTTTTTGATACAGGATCGACGGACGCGGACTACCATTGGTAAAGGACGATTGCGGAACGGACTCTACCTCCTTGACGACTCTCCCACCATCCTCTCCTCTGTCTCCTCCATAGACTGGCACCGACGCCTCGGGCACCCTCCTCTACCCGTCCTCCAGAAGGCTCTCCCTGATGTACCTCTTTCTCAGTTTAAATGTGAAACTTGTATTTTCGGCAAACAGCCGCGTTCTTCTTTTCCCGCACATTGTACTCGGAGCCCGGCTCCTTTTGATTTAGTGCACTCCGATATTTGGGGGCCATATAAAACTACTAGTATTTCTGGATATCGGTATTTTCTCACTTTTGTTGATGATTACTCTCGGTTAACGTGGCTATACCTGCTTCATGATCGCTCTGAGCTCCCTCGTGTCTTTAGAGCGTTTGTCCTCGAGACCCGTACGCAATTCTCCACTACCATCAAAACCTTACGCTCCGACAATGCTCGCGAATACACAAGCCACGATATCGCCACTCTATGCTCAGACTTCGGAATCATCCATCAAATATCCTGCGCTTACACCCCTCAACAAAACGGTGTGGCCGAGCGAAAGAACCGTCACCTTCTCGAGGTTGCCCGCTCACTTATGCTTCACATGAACGTTCCCAAAACATATTGGAACTTCGCGGTCTCCACTGCCTGCTTCCTTATCAACCGTCTCCCTTCATCCGTTCTCCATAATAAAACTCCGTTCAGCCTTCTTTTACCTTCTACTCCAGCCTTCTCTCTCATACCCCGCACCTTTGGGTGCACCTGCTATGTCCACATCTTGGGACCCTCCACGGATAAGTTGGATCCTCGTGCTACCAAGTCCATCTTCGTCGGCTACTCTCGAACTCAGAAATGTTACGTCTGCTACTTCCCTACAACCCGTAAAATAACGGTCTCTGCCGATGTTACCTTCTGGGAGGATCAACCGTTCTTTTTTGATCCTGGATCCACCCGTGCTCCACCACCCGCTCCGCGACCTGTCATCCCGGTCAACGACATTTCCGTTCCCGTTCCTCCATCTCCGGCTCCTGATATTGCTCCCACTCCAACCTCCATTATCTCTAAACCACCGATCATCCGAGTCTACACTCGTCAACATCCTCATTCCGATCCGACTCCGCAGTCCGACTCGACCTCCGGTGCTCTGTGTTCTGCTGATCAGGTAACAGAATCGACTGCCCATCCTTTGGCGAATTATATGTCCTTACATCGCCTCTCACCCCATCTTCATACTCTGGCCACTTCTTTATCGTCCGTTGCAGTTCCTAACTCTGTGCAGGAGGCTCTTCAACATCCTGTCTGGCGTGCCGCAATGGAAGAAGAAATGGCCGCGTTGTGGGCAAACCAGACCTGGCAACTGGTGGATCTTCCCCATGGCCAGAAAACTGTTGGTTGCAAATGGGACCATTGACCGCTTAAAAGCTCGACTGGTGGCTCGCGGCTACACCCAGCAACAAGGTTTGGACTACGACGAAACCTTCTCTCCCGTCGCCAAACTGAACACAGTACGGGTTCTTCTCTCCGTTGTTGTGCACCGCCAATGGCCCTTACATCAACTGGATATTAAGAACGCCTTCTTAAACGGTGATCTCACTGAAACGGTGTACATGCAGCAGCCGCCCGGGTTTGAGACCACGGGGGAGTCTAGGACCCCGAAAGTCTGTCATCTTTTGCGGTCTCTCTATGGTCTCAAACAGTCTCCTCGAGCATGGTTCGACAAGCTCAGCAAGGTCCTTCGTGAAGCAGGGTTTACTCGGAGCTCGGCTGACTTCTCCCTGTTTACTCGCCACCAGGCAATAGGCACCGTTCTCCTTCTTGTCTATGTGGATGATATCATTATCACAGGCAACGACTCAAAAGGAATTCAGACGATCAAACAACAACTCAGCTCCGTGTTCCAAACAAAAGATCTGGGGAACCTTCATTACTTCCTGGGCCTGGAGGTAGCCAGGCGACCAGATGGCCTTGTTCTATCTCAGAGAAAGTATTGCCTTGACCTTCTTCATGATGCAGGCTACTCCGGCTGCAAACCCATCAATACTCCAATGGACGCAAATCACAAGATCTGTGCTCAGTCCTCTGACACCGATCTCTTGCTTCAGAACCCAGAATACTATCGCCGTCTGGTTGGAAAACTGATCTATCTGACTGTTACAAGACCAGATATCTCCTTTGCTGTCGGTATTGTCAGCCGTTACATGCACGCCCCTCGTTCCTCTCATCTTCAGGCTGTGGAACGGATTCTCCGATATCTAAAAGCGGCTCCTGGTCAAGGCTTGGTATACAAGACCTCATCCTCAACTCCAACACTGGTGGCATACTCTGATGCTGACTATGCTGGCTCTCTGGATGATCGTCGGTCAACCAGTGGCTTTTGTACGTACTTCGGAGGACATTTGATTACCTGGCGTAGCAAGAAACAAGCAGTGGTTGCGCGCTCCTCAGCAGAAGCAGAATACAGGGCAATGGCATCTGTGGTCTCTGAACTTACATGGCTTGAAAGTCTTCTCACGGATCTTGGGGTAAAACTTCCTGCTCCTGCTCTTCTACTTTGCGACAGTCAGGCTGCTATACATATTGCCAAGAACCCGGTCTTTCACGAAAGAACCAAGCATATCGAGGTCGACTACCACTTTATCCGGGAGAAAGTACAAATGAAGAAAATCGAGCTGAAACATGTCCCTGGTACTGAACAAGTTGCGGATGTCCTCACAAAGGCACTGTCCAGTACCCTCTTCTTTCAATGCTTATCCAAGCTTGGCGCATACGATTTGTACGCTCCAGCTTGCGGGGGAGTGTTGAAATAGCCGATGTATTTGGCCCATTTGGTGACCCATTTACTCCTCTTCTATATCTCTTTAGTCCCACATTGTGTATAGGATTTCTCTCTCATCTCTCTCCTATAAATATGTACTCTCCTTTTTGTATACAATAAGAAATACATAGAAGCTTAAGCGTTCTCAACACAAACTAATTGTTCAATCACACAAGTATTTCTGACGCGCAATTAATTAAATAATAAAATTTGTTGCTCCCACAATTGAATCACATTCAAACACAAATACTCCAAATTAAACGAACAAATGATAATTACCATTGACTGCGAGTGCACAAAAATTAAATGCAGGCGAATAAATATTTCACGTCTACTAAGAAGTAAAATAGTCAAATCAATATAAGTCAAAAGGCCCGTACGATGTGAGAAGTGAAACAAAAATGTAGAACTCACCGAGTAATCAACACTGATGATGGAGTGTATGGTTGGCGGGCTTGAGACAGTTGTAGGTGCGATGCCTTGGTTCCGACATGCAGTTGATGGGGAATTATGAACCAGAGGGAATTTCTAGTGTTTATAGATTAAGGAAGGTGCTTTAGGGATGTGGCAAGGCTATCTAGATGGTTGGTTGGTGGGGAAGAGGCATGGGGGAGGGTTGTTTGGTTGTTGTGGAGGCAAAGGAACAAATTTGGAGGGTCGATGGGGCTGGCAGGGGCGTTGGCCGGTGGATGGGGAAGCGGGACATGGCTCTGTGGAGGTCGGGGCTGCTGGAGAAGGGGATGGAAGAAGGAAAAACGGAGCTAGGGAAGATAGTTGCAGGCTGTGGTGGGGCTTCTGGATGTAGGGATAGCGATGAGAGTGGCTGACAGGTGGTTCTGGGCGGCTGGATGGTTGGCAGAGGGCTGGAAGATGGTGTGAGACAGAATGGTCGTAGAAGATTTCAAAGAGAACTAGTGGAGTCGGCACCACCGGTCGAAGGACATATTTGTCGGTGTAGGCATCAACGCATTCCTCAGTTTCACACCAAGGATGGGGCGGCCGAGCGGCGTCGTGTAAAGAAGCCGTAATCCTCGATACCTGATGAAAACCCAATATGCGTATATAAAGGAGGGATGAGGATTTGTCATCCGACGACGATAATCCCTCAATCCGATAATTCATCCTAAATCTCAAAATACACGTTTGAAAAAAAAAATGAAATACAAAAAATCGAGCCGATCGCAATCATAGACTCCGATCATCAATCCGACGATCCAAAAATTGTCGATAATGAAAATGCTAACTGAAGCGCGATCAATCTCCATTAGGGATCCTTATTGGGAACCAACTTTTGTGGGTCCCCACCATATGTCACCGGTTACGCATATTTTATTTACGTACATCTGTCGCCAGTTACGCATATTTCATTTACGTATCTTTATGTATGTTATTTTGAGTGTTCTAGTCGAGTCGCAGTTACGACTAATTAGAGTCGTCGTGTTTTAGTATTTCACGGATATACTTTTATATTAGAGTATTTACACCCATGCCACTTGTGTAAGTTTTTAAATAGACCCCTTGAGTTATTGTATGAATTATGAATGAAAGTAGCCAAGTTTCTATTCTTCTCTCCAGTGCTTTTCTCCTCCTCACATTTCTAGGGTTACCGGTTAAGGTTGAGCACGACTCCCCTTCTTCCTCTCCCCTCGTTTTCTCCGCGGGTTGAGCTCGTCTCCCTTTGTATCTCCACCTCCTTCGCCATCTTCGATGAAGCCCCAAAATAGACACATATCATCTTGGTATCAGGGATACTCGATCCTTACACCCACCTTCCGCATCCATTCGATCCACGGTTCCACTGTTTCTTCCACAACCAACATCGTTTCCAGCCACCACCCACAACAACAATCGCTTCCTTCATTTTCGGTGATTCCACAGTCAGCCGCACCGGCCGCCCTCGTCATCTACAACAGATGATGCACCATCCGTTTTCGTCGTTCTTCTTGCGTGAAGGTGCCCGAGGCGGCACCGAACGAGATCTGCGCTTCTTCTTCTCGCGTCCTCAGTCAAAAGCGACTTCATCCCTCTTCATCGACAACAACTCTATCCCTCTTCATCGACAGCAACTCCGTCTCCATCGGCAGTAACGCGGATCGTCTGTATCACCGCCATCTTCTGCGCTGTCTCTCTCCTCTCGCATCTTCTGCGATCTCCCCGCGCCCCTGAGATCTCCCTGCACTGCCGTCTTGATCTCTGGCAAGTCGTCGCCCAGTCACATTTCGGTCCAATTGAGGTCTTGTTCTCGAGCGACACACCACACACCTCCTCATCGAGCCGCCTTTATCTTCCTTGAGCCCACCAAACAACCACATACCAACCCATTTCACGCGGCTTGACCTCTTCCAAAAGTTTTCCCAGACTTTTTTGTCCAATTAATTGATTACTTTTTTGTCCAATTAATTCTTCATTGGATGAACTGATTTAGTTAATTAATGCGGCTTGATGACGAGCCCCGACGAGCAACTCATCGTCCGTTCGATGCTTCAGAAGTTCTTAGAGATGTCAACGTCATATGCGTCGCGCTTGCGCGACTCACCACCAGTATCAATCGACGCTTCTGGGGTCCGATACCACCGGTGACGCCACTAATCCCACTACCGCAGTTATCTATCCCACCTGCGCTCGAAGTAGCCCCTCCAACAATCGCAATTAAGGTCGATCCACCATCGCCTCCAGTTGTTCCCTCCCCGCAGTTCACACAACCGGCCTCGTCGTAGTCGTGCCCCGCAGTAGTGCCGCCTCATTTTGCGCCGCCATTCGTCCCCGCGATAGTGCCTCCTCATTTTGCGCCGCCATCCTTCCCCGCGGTTTCCACTCCGCAGCCTCCACTCCAGTCACCTGTTATGGTGGCCCCTCTCGATCCATTCCTTCCAACGACCGCCCCTACGTCGGTGCCGCCGCTTCTCATCATTGCGGCTCACATTCAACACAATCCTCCATCTCCCTCGACTGTCTACATCCCTCGGGCACACTCACCCCAATTCCCGAGATTCTATGTAACGGTCTTCCTTCCGCAAGCGTCCCCGCCATGCCAGATCCCTGCAATCCATCCTGACATCTTTGCGCACGATGATGACCCTCCACTCGATATGGCCGCCGCCATAGCAATGCTCTATCGGAAGTTGTTCTGGTGTGAAATGAAGGAGCCAGACGGTCAAATCATTCAAACCTCGTTCGAGCTTGAGGACAAGCTCGATTTGAAGGGCAGGTGGGATGTTATGGGTCCCCACCATCATCGTCGGTTATGCATATTTCATTTGCGTCTCTTTATGTATGTTATTTTGAGTGTTCGAGTCGAGTCGTAGTTACGACTAATTAGAGTCTGTCACGTTTTAGTATTTCACACATCTACTTTTATTTTAGGGTATTTACACCCACGCCACATGTAAGTCTTTGAATAGACCCCTTGGTCATTGTAAGAATTATGAATGAAACTGATGGAGATCGGCCGCATGTTCGTGATCGGAGATCGGGCCACCACTTGGCGGGACCCGTTTTTGCTGATTTGTCGGAGATGCATTGATCAGATCGGCGATCCGAGACCGCGAGCTCGTCTGGAGCGTTATTTTTCATTTATATGTATTTTTTTAATATTTGTGGAATTGTATTTATTATTTTAGGACACCGGGCGTAACAGACGATCATAGTTGTTCACGTCGGGTGCCCAACCGCCCCCTCTCGTTATAAATAGGAGCAGACGTTCTCATTTTCAGATTATTGTGTATTTTGTGAGAGATTCCAGAATCCGCAGTCAATTCGTGGTATGACGCCGCGAAACCCGGGGTGCGACGTCTCGGTTTACTTTTCATTTTCCCGTTTCCCGTTTTGTTAATTTCTTATTTCCCGTAACCCATTACTATTCTCCTTCTTATACCCACGATCTCTTCATCCAGGAAGAAGAAAACCGCCAACGTTCCTGTACATCTTCCTCGGCAAAGTGACCGTTCATCATCATCTTCCCGGCGTGCAACCGCCCGATCCCACCACTGTACATCTTCCCCCTGCCGCTAACTCCATCTCAATCTTAATCGACGACAGTATAGCGCCAAGCCCGACTACTCCTATTCATTCTCTTCTTCCTGAACGAAAGCCTCCTGCCACAAGTCAATCCTTCACACTGCCGTATCTGTCCACCGGTCCCATCGTCGACATCTTCTGGCGGTTTCGCCTTCGCCACCCACCAACGAACTCCCTCCTCCCTCCTGCGGCGTATTCTTCATCCAGAACCGCTCGACTTCCCCTCCACCAATCCGAGCCCTAATTATCGTGGATCCACCGCAAGCCCTACGACTGGCCACTGTTCATCTTCCTCCACAACGCCTCTTCATCCTGCTTCAACCCTGGAGTGTCTCCTCTAGCAAACCGCTTCAGCAGCCCTCTTTCATTTCCTGCAACTACCTCAGCGCAGGGAATACCCTTTCCTGCTTAATTCAGTCAGCACAAACATCCCAAGGTTTTGTTCAGCACCCCCTTACCTCCCATCACATCCATTGCATTCATTTCGTGGAACCACGCCTGCCGCCGTTGCCGGATCTCCAGTGCTTTGTGAGTATTAATTTAATGTGTTTTTTTATTTTCAATGTGATATATCGGATGACGTTTCATGTTTGCTTGGGTATTCGTGATTGTGTTATGGGCTTGGTTCGTTGCCGGATTGTTGGAGGCGGAGATACAAAGGGCAAGCCCTAGAACGGTGGAGGAAGTAGAGAAGAGCTTAGAGAGAGAGAGAGAGGAATTTAGAGAGAGGAGAGAACTTTCATAATTCATTTCATAATCTCCAAATACAAGGGAAGGGTCTATTTATAGAACCCCGGGTGGCATACCCGTAAATACATAAAATGCAACAATATTAAAATACTAAAACATTACTACGAGTCTAATAACTATGACTCAATACACATGACGATATAAATAAGATAACTGACGGAGGACCATAACACATAACATTCCACCCGTCCTTCTTTTTGAGCTTGTCCTCAAGCTCAAACTCCAGTAGGTTGTTCGGTTTCTCTGGCTCCTTGATCTCGCGCCAAAATAGCGCCTGGTAGTCCGTCGCGGTGGTAGTGGCGGCGAGGAGTAGCGACGGCGCCCGTGGGAAGACGAGTGGCGGAAGGAATGAGGTCGGTTGGTCTGGCGGAGCTGCGGGAGGCCGGAGTAGCAGGGCCACCGAAGGAGCAACGACCGACAAAATGAAGGGGTCCGGCGGGAACGACGGTGTGGTGCGAGGCAGTAACGGCCATGCGGCCGAAAGGGCCGACTGAGTAGTGGCCGGCAGCAGAGGCGGCAGTGGCTTCGGCGGTGGCGGTGGCGGCGACGGCGGCGGTGACGACGGCGGAGGCCGCACAAGTTGTGCGGGCTTGGAGAGCGGGACCGGCAAGGCGGGGGCCGGTGGCGTAGGCGGCGGTGGAATCGTCCTCGGAAGGCGGTCAGAATGGGCCGAGGAGGCGGCTGAGGATAGCCGCAAAGCAGAATGTACCGGAGGTGACGGAGGAGCGAGACGAACCTCGGCGAGCGGAGAAGGGGCAACTGGCGTAATCGGCGGTCCGAAGTGGCCCGACGTGACCCATTTGTCAATGGTGGTGTTGAGGCGAGATGCGGAAGCCTGAAGAGGCTGCAGCATGTCCCACAACTTCGAACAAAGGGTGGCTTCGTCCACGGCGCTTAATTTTATGTCGCGTAGTTGCATGTTCATCAAATGAACTATGAAGAAGGGGTGCGGTTAGGAAGAAGGGGGTGCGGTTAGGAAGAGACAAGAAATGAATTAAAAATTAGGGAGTGATGATGATGGGAAAGGGGACTAGGGAAGTGTAAATGAATTAATTCAGGAGGAATTAATTTCATAAACAATTGATTTCGGAATTAAAAGAAAAAGAAATAAAATAGGATTGGAAAATGGCGCTGGGCTCAAGGAAATGGCGCTGGAAAAGAGGGGAAATTGTGCTGGAAAAGATCGGCAGTAAAAAAAAGGGATGGGACGCGATGGGGACAGAGCAGCAACGGAGGAGGGGCAGTCGGGCGTGTCGGGCGTGAAGGAAAAGACACAGGAGTGTGTCGAGAGAGGCGGGATGGGTCGCCTGGGAAGGAGGAACGCTCGCGAGAAGCAGTGCCAGTGGAAGACGGAGGCAGTGCTTGGGAGCAGTCGTCTGGGCGTCTGGCGGAGCTCTGCTAGGGCGCTGGATGGGCTCGAGCGTGCGACTGAGCGGAGGCTGACGGGGAAGGAGGAGGCTTCTGCCGTAGTCTGACGTGCGACTGGGCGGAAGCGGTGGCTGACGTGCGACTGAACGCTGGATGGTGGGGGGTCGATGAACGTGGGGGATCGATGATGGAGGAGGCTTGCGTCGATGAAGCTGGCAGCCGTGGGTCGATGAACGGGGCAGCTGCGACAGAGTAAAAGGCTGATGGAAACGGAATGGGACTTCGACAGAGGGGAGGTCTTGGCGGCTGCGGTGCGGCTTGCGGAAAAACAGCGGAGGCGGGGCGGTGTGGAGCAGCGGAGAGTAACGCCGAGGAAGGATGGCTCTGATACCAAGTTGTTATGGGCTTGGTTCGTTGCCGGATTGTTGGAGGCGGAGATACAAAGGGCAAGCCCTAGAACGGTGGAGGAAGGTGAGAAGAGCTTAGAGAGAGAGAGAGAGAGAGAGAGGAATTTAGAGAGAGGAGAGAACTTTCATAATTCATTTCATAATCTCCAAATACAAGGGAAGGGTCTATTTATAGAACCCTGGATGGCATACCCGTAAATACATAAAATGCAACAATATTAAAATACTAAAACATTACTACGAGTCTAATAACTATGACTCAATACACACGACGATGTAAATAAGATAACTGACGGAGGACCATAACACATAACAGATTGCTAGTGTCGTTGTTTCTTTTCCTTTAGTTCTATAAGTCTTTATTTGTGAAATTGTTGTGGATAACATCCTGTGTGAAAGAACGTGATTATTTGCTTGCGCGCGCGAAAATTATTGTGAACTCTGCGTGATTTGCTAGCCGTGTATAAATTTATTGTTAGTGTTAATTCCGGATTAATTTTAAAGCATGCATACCTAAATTACATTGGGTTCATTCGCGTTCATTTCACATATGCACGTAGGATTGTATTAGCGTGTCGGCACCGCCGATTATTGTACACTTGTCTTTTTTTTTTGTCCTGCGTCAGAAACTAAATAAGTTTCTATTCCTCTGTCCAGTGTTTCTCCTCGCATTTCTAGGATTAGGGTTGAGCATGACTCCCCTTCTTCCTCTCCCCTCACATTCTCCGCTGGTTGAGCTCGGCTCCTCTTGTATCTCCGTCTCTTCCATCTTCAACGAAGGCCCAAAAATAGGCGCATATCACCAGCCCCCGAGACTTTGACACCATTTTTTCCATTTGGTATCATATTTCATGCAAGCATTGTGCTACTTTGTCACCTCCTGTGGTGTTCCTACAACAAATATGCTTATAAAAAGCTTTTTGTCATTTAAGCAAGATTTCACTGTTCCACATAGAGCTTCGCTTTCTCTAATCATTTTCCTTTTGGGGATCAATTGTACTTTTTGTCAATCCTAACAAGGAGGTTGTTTGACCCATGGAGCAAATATGCGACTTGATACTACCAGCCGAGTAGGTAATGACCCATCTTTAATTGATTGGCTCTCACCGGACTGATTCTAGAGATAGTGGCCGCTTGACAAATTGAGGAGCAATTGTGTTCTCCGTATAATTTTAGTTCGATTTCGCATATCAATTAAGATGGAAGTTTTGATATCAAGCATTTTTTCAATAACAGTTTCAAATCACTATCAGCTAAAACCAATGTGAAATCCTTAGAAAAAATTATAATAGGTGGTAATTAAACTTTGTTACATCCTGGAGCCTCAATTAAACAACATAACCAGTTATAAAATTTTGTTGCATATTGTTTTTAACAAAACATGTAGTTCTTAATGCTTCTTGATGACCCTTGTCTTCCATTTTCATTCCTTTAACTTGAAGGTCACAGCATGTAGCAGGTGCAACTCAAAGAAAGGTCACAAAACCCTTGAGGAATCAAACATGAAGTTGATTAAGATTCCAAAGGTGCATGTTTTAAAAAGATTCATTTCATATTACAATTTACTATTTTTGACAAAAACCTCTATGTTTGATGGTTCTTGATCCTCTCCAATTACCATGTTAACTGTGTGTAGTTACCTATCCTGGCCATCCAATATTGATTGAATGGCAAGGATACTCCTCAGCTACTATGTTTGGGAGAGCGGTGCCGATGGCACCAGGGGAAAATAGAGCTCCCAAACACTTCTAAGTTTGCGAGAAAAGTCGAGCAATTTTCGTTAAATTGTGTGAAATTAATAATGTTTCTCCAATTTTGGGCCGACGTTATTGACGTTTCGCTAATGATGCAGGCCCCCAAAGACTTTGATATACTTGCCATACCCTTAACATCAGCAGCTGTGAGAATGCTAAAGATGAGGAAGGGAGTCCCAGAAGAGTGGCTCCAGTACCTGTCCAGTTGATAAATCAACTGTATCATTCATTCAAATGAGGTATTCTATTTACCTAAGTATTTGATATATGCAGCCCGTGTACATATAAACCATCTACAAGGGGGTCTTTTTCTTTCACAAGCTCATTTTTTGAGCTTCTCATTATACCATCCTGGTAAATTAGATGTGCATTTCAGTATATACTTGTGTAAGATTGCACTTTCAATCATTCTAATGAAATATAAGTTATATGTTATAACTTGTTGACTACCATGAGTTTATTTTTAATCGCTACACCATTTTCTAGGAAATATGGAACTAAAGGGAGATTAGAGTTGGGCTACACCATTTTCTAGGAAATATGGAACTAAAGGGAAATTATAGTTGGGGTAGATGCAGTAGTAGTCGGATTCATTTTCAACTAAAAAACTTGAGCACATATGTAAGAGGCAATATTTTGATGCTTCTTTACTTGACATATTTTCAACCAACTAATGTTGTAGTAAACCCAATATTCTCATGCTCTTAACAATATATCTTTCATATGAAGGCTTTTAAATTAATGTTTATTAAATTTAATGCATCAACGGTTCAATCACAATGGAAGTATGGAACTCTTGTAAGAATCACCCTCTCTTGATTCTTGCTCAATCATGGTAGAAAATGGTTACGGGTCATGAGCGACGTGTCTAGTTATTGTTTTCTTTTTAGTGTCTTTTATTATCATTAATTGTTGTTAGATGGTTAGGTTTTTCATTAAAAAGGTCATGTAACCTATTTAAAGGCAAGTGTGGTTTGTATGAAGGCATCCAATAAGTATTTTCTTTTTCCTTGTCTTGTTTAGGAGATTTTGGTAGCTCTCTCTTCTCACGAGCACACCCCGCCTAGGCTGCCGCGGTTCCAGCTCCACAGTATCCCCTGCCACCGTCATCTCCGCCTCCTACCACTGCTCTGGTATAAAGATTCTGTTGAAGCAGGTGCCCCCTTTCCGATCACAACCACGTGCAGTCCACTCAACAAATCCAGAAATGAACCAACAATGCTGCACAAATTAACTAAAAACCTTCCACCACATATGCAGGCTGTACAAGGGTATGGGATTTCTATCTACTGTTTCGGAGATCTGCGGAGGTTATGATGTTTTAAGGCCGTGTTTGGGAGAGCGGTGGGAGAGGAGCACACACTTATGCAAGACACGAAGCTATTTTCCAAAAATAAAAGATGTTTTAAGCCAAAACAGTGGCCACGGAAATGATGTTTTAAGCCAAACATAAAGTGAAATTGTGCTAAAATATTTTACCTAGAAAATTCCAAATGTAGGCGAACCGCCGTCATCATGCTTTCTACCACAATTTCACATCATCACCGTTCAAACACCCCGGTTATCCCAACCAGAGCCCAAACTAACGTGAATATATAATGTCTTCCTAGCTTACAATTCCCTCTGGAGCCTCCAGCTCAAAATCCATAAACGTGGGTGAATTGCGAGTTTCAATCCTCAGATCAAAAATAAAGAGCATAAATGATGAACAACAGAATTTTTTTAAAAATAATTGCTCACGACCAAGCCTCAGTTTGTTCGAAATGATTTCAATGAAAGACTAAAGAAGCACCATATAAATACACTACATGATGTTATATTCTGAGATATTTGTTGAAAAACAATCAATTTGATTGTATTTTTTGATTTTTTTTTTTCTAGGAGCATAAATTTTGGTTGAATTAACATTTTTTCCTGCAAAAAATTGTAGGAAAACTCTAGAAAAATGGGAGTTGTGTGAAGATGAGATCAGTGCTCAGTTTGGCGAGGCGGTGGTGGTCGTGATCGCGGTGGTTATGAATTTTCGTTCGTGAACGCCCGACCTCACCTAAGAAATTTCATCCACTTTTATGTTCCAAACTAGTTTTCTTTGCTTTGTGTCGGTCGTATCCGTTGTCATGGTGGTGTTTTTGTTCAAAATCTTTCGTGTGCTCGTATTTCTTATAGTAATACGAAGATGCTCACTAAACCCTAAAAACCCTAATGTGGCGTGAAATTGGAGCATTCTCATTGGGATCCGTGAGCATGATATGTGGCGGGATTGAGAGATTGCAAATGTAAAAATGCTAGTTTCTTCAAATTCATCCAACTCGCTCTATAAATTTATTTATTTTAATGTGGTAAAAAAGGATTTTACGGGTTGCATCATGCGGTGGTTGGTGTTTCGTTGCCTTAGTTGCCCGCACATTTATTTCATGTGATAATTTTCCTCTCAAAAAAGAGAAGATTAGGCTGATCATTATTAGAGAAAAAAGAGAGGAGAATTAAGAGAGGTGGTGCCACATCTGAATATTTGTAGACTGATGTTGTCATAGAGCTTGAGGTATCGCAAGTGGGTCAATGAGGTAGAGGTGAGAACGAGCTCGTTGAGGCTGCCAGTATAGTTGAACCAATCTCGTGGAACATATCTCGACGAGTGTTGGAGCTTGTCCAGAGGCAAATAATTTGGCGCACTATGTCACAGTTGAGCAATAAATTGCATAAAAAAATATTCGGCATATCAAATACTATCTAGAGACAATGCTTTTATTCCTTGTAAAAAAAGTGTTACATTAATACATTACACATGCACATACACAAACCAGAGATATTTATCATTCTTAAAGGTTGTTACGATGATTTCTTCTGTGATAGAAGACACCATGTATTAAGTTTGGACCTATAATCCCACAAAAATAGGTCAACCAAATTGCCCAGGCAAGTCCAAATACATAGCCCAAACACAATGCTTCCCATATAAACAGTATCCCCCCCTTCTCGTCTTCATCATCTACATGTCTTGGTAAATCTCCGGGTGGTGTTGATACAGAAACACACTTCACTTTGATCTGAAATCCACACAACACATTGTTATTTGCATAGATGCTCGGGTCAACCAATGTCGACATCTGTCCTTTCTCTGGTATCTTACCGGTGAGCATGTTATTGCTCAGATCTAATTTGGTAAGTTCTTTAAGTGTTACAAATGAAGTTGGTATCTCTCCTGAAAGCTTATTATGTGACAAGTCGAGGCTTTCTAGGAACTCTAACTGCCCAATACTTGTTGGAATTGCTCCATTGATATTGTTATAAGATAAGTTAAGAGACTTGAGAACTTTGAGTTTACCGATATAGTCTGGTATTTCACCAGTCAATTCATTGTTTGACAAATCAAGAGTGGGATACATCATATTTCTGCTAGATTCTATAACTTCAAAAAAACCTTTCCAGTTGAGGCTTACATCAGCTCCTTCATAAAAAATGTGAAATACAAAGACATTACTGTTCAATCCGCTTACATTTGCAAAAATATGGAGGAATGATACCATTGATCTTGTTGTTTGATAGATCAATGATTCTCAACAATGTTAGGTTTGCAAGGGAATCTAGGATTGGTCCATGAATATGATTATTTCTTAAGTTTAAAATGCGAAGAGATGTCAAGATTCCAAGAGAATAAGGTATTTCACCAGTTAACCTATTGTCATGAAAATCAAGTATTGTCAGAGATGACATTAAACTAAAATCCTTGAATAGTTTACCCGAGAAATAATTGTTATTCAATATTAGTATTTCTATGTTGGTCCCAAAGCTTAATGGAAGTTTGTCAGAGAAGTAGTTGAAGGATAAGTTGCATACAACAAATTACGTATTGATTTAGTTTCAAATTTTGACAATATTTCACCTGAAAGCATGTTGTTTGATAAGTCAAGAGACATAAGACTTGTAATACTGGAGATGGATATTGGCAATTCGCCCGAGAAATTATTGTTTCTTAATATGATCATACGTAATCTCGTTTCATTGCTAATTTTACTAGGAAGCTCTCCAGTGAGACAATTTTCCGACAAATCAATACTATCCAAGAATTTAGATTCAAGAAAGCATGAAGGAAGTGACCCTGTAAGATTGTTAGAGCTCAGGTTAATCTGGATAAGCTCTAGCTCGCAAAGCCATGTTGGGATCTCTCCTAAGAGCTTGTTGTTGGACAAAGATAGCAATTGGAGGTTTTTCTGTTGTGAGAGCCAACGCGGTATTTGGCCTGAAATACTGCAAGAGTCAAGTCCCAGGTACCTTAGACTTAATTTGGGATATATTTCTGCTGTGTTATTCCATAAGAGATTGTTTTGACTAAGATTGAGATACTTCAAGTTCCTGAGATCGAATAACCATAGTGGAATTTCACCAGAAAGATTGTTGTTATTGAGAGAAAGGTACTCAAGCTTGCTCGCCTCTACTTTTCTGAAATGTGAAATTCTTCCGGATAGGTAATTAAAGCCTAAATCCAGCTCTTGAAGCTCACTCAATTCTAAAATGGACATTGGGATTGCTCCATCTAAATTATTTCTACTAAGATCGAATGATTGCAAGTTGGACAATTTTCCAATCTCAGGTGGAATGCTTCCAGATAGATGATTGGATCTCAAGTGTAGGCTCATCAACTTTGAAAGGTTAGCGATATTCCCACTCAGATTTCCAGTAAGTAAATTAAATCCCAAGTCGAGGTACGCCAAGTTTGAAAGGTTGCCGATAATCTCAATCAGATTTCCAGTGAGAAAATTGACGCCCAAGCTGAGGGACGTCAACTTCGAAAGGTTACTGAAACTCCTACTCAAATTTCCAGTGAGTAAATTGATGCCCAAGTCGAGGTACGTCAACTTTGAAAGGTTACCGATATTCTCACTCAAATTTCCCGTGAGTGAATTGAAGCCCATGGAGAGGTAGTAAAGGTTTTTCATATCAAAAATTTGAGACGGAATGGATCCGTTTATGTGAAAATTAAAGCTCATGTCGAGGTAGGCGAGGCTAGTGAGGTTGCTAAGTTCATCACCAGGAATACGCCCCTGCAAATAGTTCGATGATACATCAAGGAGGAGCAAGCTGTCTATATGAAAGAGAGGGAGGAGGACTTCAGAACTAATGTAAGCTCTGTTACGAATAATAATGGAAGAGAGGTGCAACTCTATAACAGGCTTCAAGCGCGACCACAGACTGCAGTTTACACGCTCCCATGTGCAACAATCAATGCTCGAGGAATTCCATGAGGTCAACCCAGTGAATGATGATGAGTCGGCGACATAATATGCAGAAACAACCATGGATTTGAACTGAAGAAGAGATTGTCTGTGGTACAGAGGGCATGCTGAGAAAGAATGAAGCGAAGCGTTTACTGTGATGAGGAACACACAGAGCGAATGCCCCCAAGCTGGTGGCCTCATTAATAAATGAGGTAGAAGATGCATATTAATTAGCAGATGCTTCATGTGTTATGCCGATGCTGCTTTTAAAACCGAAAACCAGGAACCACATCATTCGTTGCGGTGAACAAGTCAAACCCTAATTGTTATTTCAGAAGCAATAATAATAATAGTTTTTGATGACATTTTATTTATTTATACAAGGGACGGGTGAATTTATTTCTTAATTATTCCCATGGCCTGGAAATATTATTATATAAATATAAATTGCAAGCCGGTGGACTAGAAATTACAAATAAATTACAAGCTGTTATTATCGAAGACTTTAAAGACTAGAATTTTTTTAAAAATTGCAGAGCTGTCTAAACACATTAATGGAAATAAATTAGTTTACGCTGAATGCGATTTAGGGTTCGTTTGGCGGGGCGTTTTGGCTCCATCGCGTTTTCCCCAAATGGAACGCGGCTTACTTTCTTGTTTGTTTTTTCCGCTGTTTTTTCGAGCCGCACGCAAACGCCGCGTAGTGCAAAATCGCGCGTCCCCCGCCCGGAGCCCACCCACTCCAGTCGATCGCGTTCCCCCCCCCCCCCCCCCCCCCCCCCCCCCCCCCCCCCCCCCCCCCTTTGAGCAGATCTCTCCGACGTCATCTTCCTAGCAGATCTTCTCCGGCGGCATCTACTCCGGCGGCAGCTTCCTAACTCTCTTCTTCCCCAAGCAGATCTCCCCGGCGTATACGTGCTCCTGGCCCAGATCCGGGATAGATCCTAGCAGATCTTTCTTCAATAGTTGTTCGATTTACATAGATCCTCTCAGATCCTCTCAAGATCTTCCCCTAGCAGATCTCTCCGGCGGAAGCTTCTCCGGCGGCAGATTTCTCTCATCCCCTAGTCGGACCCGAGCAGAGGAGGTAAGGATCGCTGGTTATTTCTCTTCGATTTTTTTTTCATGTGTATCTCCTCCCTCATCTCCCTAGCTGATAAAAGGCCGCTCATTCTTGTCAATAGCAGGTGAACACGTTCTTTTGGCAGCAGACAAATCCTCAGTTGATCCCTGAAATCGACGGGGTGGAGATAAAGCATCTGCTTGATCCCTGATCTGCAGCAGCAGCAGGTATATCTTCTTCCCTTTTCAATGCTATGATGAGTAAGTTTTGATTATTGTGTATGTCCTTGTGTAGATTTGTGTAGGCTTATGAGTTTTTGAGTATATATGAGTGTGTGTGTGTGTGTGTGTGTGTGTGTGTGTGTGAGTTTTTGAGTATATATGAGTGTGTGTGTGTGTGTGTGTGTGTGTGTGTGTGTGTGTGTGTGTGTGTGTGTGTGTGTGTGTGCAGTTGAGTGTGGGTGTGTGTGTATGTGTAGTTGTGTGTGTGTGTGAGCTGCCTGATTGTGTATGTCAATGTGTGTGTATGTGAATGTGTATGAGTGTGTGTTAAGTTTGTGTGTGTGTGTGTAAGTTTGTGTGTGTTTGTGTGTGTGAATGTGCATGTATGTCAATGTGTGTGTATAAAAACGTCAATGTGTGTGTATGCCAATGTGTGTGTATGTCAATTTGTGTGTATTTGATTATTTTTGTGTTTGTGTAGTTGTGTTTGTGTGTGTCTATGTGATTGTATGTATTTGTGTGTATGTTTGATTGTGTATGTATTTGTGTGTGTAGTTGAGTGGTGTGTGTATATGTGAGTATTTATGTGTATGTGAGTATTTATGTTTATGTGATTATTTATATGTGTATGAGTGTGTGATTGTGTTTGTGTGTGTGTGTGTGTATGTGTGGTGTGTGTGTGTATGTGTGTGTGTATGTGTGATTGTATGTATTTGTTTGTGTATGTTTGATTGTGTATGTATTTGTGTGTGTAGTTGAGTGGTGTGTGTGTATGTGAGTATTTATGTTTATGTGATTATTTATGTGTATGAGTGTGTGATTGTGTTTGTGTGTGTGTGTATGTGTGTGGTGTGTGTGTGTGTATGTGTGTGTGTATGTGTGATTGTATGTGTGTGGTGTGTATGTGTGTGGTGTGTGTGTGTATGTGTGTGTGTATGTGTGATTGTATGTATTTGTTTGTGTATGTTTGATTGTGTATGTATTTGTGTGTGTAGTTGAGTGGTGTGTGTGTATGTGAGTATTTATGTTTATGTGATTATTTATGTGTATGAGTGTGTGATTGTGTTTGTGTGTGTGTGTGTATGTGTATGTGTGATTGTGTTTGTGTGTGAGTGTATGTGTGATTGTATTTATTTGTGTGTGTAGTTGAGTGGTGTGTGTGTATGTGATTGTATGTATATATGTATGTATGTGTGTGTGTGTGTGTGTGAGAGAGAGTGTATGTGTGATTGTATGTATGTGTGTATGTATTTGTGTGTGTAGTTGAGTGGTGTGTGTGTATGTGAGTATTTATGTTTATGTGATTATTTATGTGTATGAGTGTGTGATTGCGTTTGTGTGTGTGTGTGTGTATGTGTGTGGTGTGTGTGTATGTGTGATTGTGTTTGTGTGTGAGTGTATGTGTGATTGTATTTATTTGTGTGTGTAGTTGAGTGGTGTGTGTATGTGATTGTATGTATTTATGTATGTATGTGTGTGTGTGTGTGTGTGAGTGTATGTGTGATTGTATGTATGTGTGTGTGTGATTGTATTTATGTGTGAGTGTGTGTATGTGTGATTGTATGTATTTGTGTGTGTAGTTGAGTGTTATGTGTGTGTGTGAGTATTTATGTTTATATGATTATTTATGTGTATGAGTGTGTGATTGTGTGTATTTGTTTGTGTAGTTGGGTGAGTGTGTGTGTGTGTGTTATTTGTTAGTTCTTTATGAAAATGTATGTGTGCTTATAATTTTTTGGGTACTTGAGTGAGTGTGTGGATTTATAGATGTGTATTTGTGTGTGTGGAGCTGCCTGAGTGTGTATGTGACTGTGAGTGTGCCTATGTGGAGCTGTATGTGACTGTGAGTTGAGTGTTTTTGTGTCTGTGGAGCACCATGTGCCTGTGTGTGTGGAGCAGCATGTGCCTGTGTGTGTGGAGCTTACTGTTTTTGTGTCTGTGGAGCAGCATGTGCGTGTGTGTGTGGAGCTGCTTGTGTGTGTATGGAGCTGTTGGTTTTTGTGTGTGTGTGTGTGGAGATGTCTGTGCCTATGTGGAGCTGCGGGTGTGTGCTTATGTGGAGCTGCCTGTGTGTGTGTAGCTTCCTATGTGGATGAGGAGCTGCTTGTGTGTGTTTGGGGCTGTCGGTTTTTGTGTGTGTGTGGAGATGTCTGTGCATGTGTGGAGATGTTTGTGCTTGTGCGGGCTTATGTATGTGATGATTTATATTTGGTTTTATGTTTCTTTGCATACAGTTTAAATATAATGGGTAAACATAAAGAAGGTGGTGTTAGCGCAAATTGGGAGGCAAACGATGTCTTGATATTTTGTGACTTGTGCTTGAAAGAAATAGAGTTGGGTAATCGCCCAACCACACACTTTAGTAGGGATGGGTGGGTCAACCTCACAACAAATTTCTTTGCACGCACGGGGAAAATGTATGATCGAAATCAAATGAAGAACAAGTGGGATCAACTTAAGAAAGATTAGAAGTTATGGCGGGAGCTTAAGGGCCGTGAAACAGGTTTAGGATGGGATCCAATTCGCAAAACAATTGCTGCCTCAGAAGATTGGTGGAAAGAACGGCTAAATGTATGTATTTTTACTAAATAGTGGTCTTTTTACTTTACTATACTATTGTGCTAATACATTTTCATTTCAATGTCAGGTTCATCCGAGTGCAAAAAAGTTTCAGTTCTCTGGAATATCACCTGAGTTAGAAGAGAAGCTGAATATGATGTTTAGCCAGGTTGTAGCTACTGGACATCTTGCATGGGCTCCAAATTCTAAAAATTTTGAGCATGAATCTATTGACGAACATGAGCTGTCTGCTGGAGAAGAGACGCAAAACAAGAACGAGTTACCAAATTCTGCTGAGGCAAAGAAAAAACCGATGAGAAAAGGTAAGATGGCAAACAAGAGGGCCCGGAGTTCGACGATGGATGAGATAGCGGAGACATCGCGCATTATTGGGCGTTGCATGGCGGAGCCGCCTCGTATTCAGATTTCTTCTTCCTTGTACAGTATTCCTGATGCAATTGCAGAACTCGAATCTATGACAGAGGTCATGGCTGATTCAAACTATGATTTCTATGACTACTGCACCATGTTTCTGAGAGAGAAACATAATAGAGAAACATTTATGAGCATTCAAAAGGATCGGCGACTCAGATGGCTGCAAGCTCGTTATGAAAAACGATCGGAGTAGTTGTTATGTGATTGGAGTTACGTTTGTGTTTTATTCTCGGATGGACTTTATATGTTATGTGATCGCACTTTATGGTTTATGTGGTTATGTCGTGAACGTGAAACTTCATTTTTTATTATATGTTATGTGATTGGAGTTTGTGTTTTATTAATTGTTAATCTATTGTTAATCTATTGTTTAAATTTAAAATGGCCGCAGATTTATAATGTCTATCTCGGATGGAACTAACAGTTCTAATGAGGAGACTCAGGAACAAGTAGCTGGTTGGTTTTACCGTAATAGAGCACTCATGGGGCAACAATTTCTAGCATCAATGGAGTTTCAGTTATCTGGCGCCAGTGGATCTACAAATATACCTTGCATGACATCAAGTCAAACAGGGTCTAGATGGGTGGGTGAACTTCTCGACGGACACCCTCATAGATTTTTCAGTTCTTTTAGAATGTCGAAGATTATATTTGTAGATTTGTTAACACTCCTCACACAACAGTATGGATTGCAAGGAACCAGGAGAACTCTACCACGAGAAATACTTGCAGTTACATTGCATATTTTAGGTCATAATATACCAATGCAAATTGCAGGCGAACGATTCCAACACTCCACAGAAACTATAAGTAGATTTTTTGCAAAGGGTATCACTGCTATTAAGAGGTTATCTGCTGATGTCATCACCCCTGTAGATCACCTTTTCAATGATATTCCCCCCCCAAATACTCAATGATACTCGATACATGCCGTTCTTTAAAGACTGTATTGGAGCTATTGATGGAACACATGTGGATGCTCGAGTTCCTGCTGATCATCAGGCTGCCTACATTGGTCGGCATGGCACAACAACACAGAATGTTATGGCAGTTTGTGATTTCAACATGTGTTTCACTTTCGCATTAGCAGGCTGGGAGGGTTCTACTCATGATAGCCGTATATTTCAGCGTGCTCTTATGGACCCCAGTTACAATTTCCCGTATCCGCCACCAGGTGAGCCTTTTACCTCTTGAGACCCCTTTTAAAAATAAATTTGTAAGATTATTGGTTATGATCGCTATTACTCACACGTAGATTACAATGTATAATTTTGCAGGTAAATATTACGTAGTAGATGCCCGATATCCACTACAACGTGGTTTTCTAAAACCGTATTCAGGTACACGGTATCATTTACCAGATTTTAGAAGGGGCAATAGACCTATACAAGGGCCCCGGGAAATATTCAATCAGGCTCACTCGTCATTGCGCAGCGTCATAGAACGTTCATTCGGAGTATGGAAGAAGAAGTGGAAAATACTCAGAGATATGCCGCCATACAGTTTGACAAAGCAGCGAGACATTGTGATAGCAACAATGACTTTGCATAATTATATTCGCAGACACCCATCCCGCTCAGACACTCATTTTCGTGCTTGTGATGAAGACGAACATTTCATTTACCCGGCGGGCCTTCAGAGAAGAATAGGGCAGAGTAATGAAAGCTCAGGTGGAGACCATGTTAGAGGGATTCGAGTAGGGGTGGATGCGATGGTGGCATTGCGTGACTCCATTGCCGATCAACTACACCGAGATTGACCATTTTGGAAGTATCTGCATTGTCGCTCGCCTGTGTGTTTTCGAGTTTTCAATATATTGAGTTTTACTACTATTTTGAAGTTTTTTGAGTTCATGTATGTGTTTGAGGCTCACGATCACAGCCACCGCCGGCAGTTAATTATAAAAAAATATTCCGTTAAATTATTTCAAAAAAATTATTTACAAAAAATTTATTTACAAATATTCTTCGAATATAATAATTTAAAAAAAGCTTTAATAAAAAAATTTAATAATCAAAAATTATTTACGAAACGCAACCGCAGTTTTGCCAAACGAATCTCTGTTTTGAACAGCTCTGCAAACACAGAATAATCAAACAGAACTCCATTTCCAGCAACAAGTTTCCAACAGCTCCATTTACAAACCTCCATTTACAACAACTCATTTTACAACCGCAACCGCTAAACCAAATGAAGCCTTACTACTATGCCGGCCTTCTGAATTTCTCCGGCTTTGCTCATGTCTTCGAGCTTGCGCAATCGGCGAAATATTTAGGTTCGGGACTTGAACCGCCTGCATCCCACACATATGATGTTATGTGCAGAGGAGAAATATCCTCAAATAAAAGAGAAATATCCTCTGATAAAAGAGAAATATGCATCGATAAAAGAGAAATATAACTATGTAAATCAATGACGTGGATGATACCCGATTATAATCGGGTATCAGGTCAAAAAAATTCACCTGCAATTGAGCCCGTCTACCACAAGGTTGAGAGATCACATTATTATTATTATTTACTCAAATAAGTTGTTACAAGCTGTCGTCAGCCGATCATAGGGTCTCCGGTGCATAATTAGAGACTGATGCGAGGAAGAAGATGCTCATAAGCTGCTGAAAATATGGGAATCCTACGGAGTCAGTTCCCATGGAAAAATGCTATTAACCGCATAAAAGAAATCTTTGGAGGGGATTGAAAGAAGGAAAAAGGAGGCTTCAAAAATTTCTAGCCAACCTGATATCGAGTCGATTTCGGTCGATTTCAACTCGGCACGAAATTGAAATTTTTGACTCGAAGTCGGCTCGAAATCGATTCGATTCCGGGCCAGCTCGAATCAATTTCGAGTCGGCCCGAAATTAATTATTTTTCCTATAAAAATTAAATTATTACAAGCATAAACATTTATTAACGGGTGAGACACCACTAACTGAGAAATGTTTTCATTGTCTCAAGCATCCTAAGATGAATTTTGAGAATTAACCAACTCTAAAAATATAATTATGCATGTGTACATAAATTTCCAAATCAACAATAACTAAAAGAAACTCACATTTTGAAGCAAATTAGGAAGGAGATGCAAAATAATCCGAAAAAGACGTAAAATTTATGTCGAGTAAATTACACTTACTATACAATAAAACGAACAAATACTGCTCATTAAAGAACACAAAATCATCATATGAACAATGCCCATACTTTATAAACTACTTCTAAACAAACATGACCTACACCTCGTTATAATTCATAGAGTTTGGATGAAAATGAAAGATTCATCAAATAAAGAAGATGTAGGAGAGCTTTTACCATACAACTGTACAGTTTAGGCCTTATAAACAACTTGTTGAAGCTCTATATCTTGCCTCTAGTTTTTTGTGCCTTATAATAGCTTATAGTAGTAGTCTCTTAAGTGGTATTCGTCGTTGCAGGTAAATATAACATTTAATTGGATGGGAAGAACTATAACCCTGTCATAATTCTTGGAAGAGAGATGTTTGAAAAATAATTCTTTGAAGAAAAATTTTCAAAATCTGTTGAATACGTACCCAACATCATCCCCTTTAATCTGAGCACCTTCGTCCAGAAGTTTGAAAAATAATTCTTGTATGAAAAGAAATAATTACAATATTTAAGAGGTTATTAATAATATTTTATTAATATCCCAATTCCATATCTAAGAAAATAAAATGAACTAATAATATCAAAAATTCATCTCTCTCTGATCAATAATTTTTTTGAAGTAAACATAACTATAATGAACAGATAATGTAATTTGGTGGTTTGGAAATTGTTGCGGGTCGCTTAGGGCTCTTGGTAGACAGGTTTACTTGAACCACCTTAGCTCGGGAGCGAACCAAGCGCGCAGACAGTCAATTTGAGATTCGTTGATTACACTGGGACTTTTTAGCGTGGAAAACCCGGAAAGGGTAAAAAACCACGTGGCCAGAGCTGTGCCGACCAAACTTCCACTATCTTTTGGGGGGTTACAATTAGAGACTTAGAAGTCGAGCGCGACAGGCCGCTGCTCGTTACAATAATAGAGAGAGAGAGAATTCCGAAGATGACAGACCACCTCCAGAAAAACTAAGTACTTTCTCCTTCTGAGAAAGGTGGAGAACAAAAGTGAGAACGCCCTGGAGAACAAAAGTGAACGCGCTGAGTCGCCTTTTGGGAAGAAGGAAATCTTCGAGTCCGAATGTGAATTCCGCGAAAGTCTGCAAGAAGCTCTCCCGGGTTCAGAAGGAAAGGTCCTTTGAAATGAAGCCCTGGGGCTCCTTTTATAGCTTTGGCCGGGGGTAGCCCGGTAATTTCGCCGTTGTAACCACCGTAACCACCTGGCGGACGAATCATATTTTTCGGTTCGGAGCACACGGATCGCCATTTTTCGTAAATGACCATCTTGCCCCTCGGGCAGTTCGGGCAGTTTGGGCAGTTTTGTTGGAGGCGAAAAAGACGACAAGCTGTTCCTGAAATCTGAGAAACTGGAAAGACAAAAAGTGAGCATGCTAGAAAGACAAAAAGTGAGCGCGTCGGAAAGACCAAAAGTGAGCTGAGCGCGCTCAGAAGCGTTCTGAGCGCGCAACGAACGGAGAAGCAATCTAGGCGACTGGGGAAGCGTTCCGGGCGCGTTAGCGCGCTCAGAAGCGTTCTGAGCGTTCAACGAACACGAGAGGCGTTCTGAGAGCATAGTGAACGCGGAGGTCTTCAACGTGCGGCGTGTACTTTGGGGTGTTCCGTGCGTGTGAACTTAGGAGGTGGATGCGTTGTGAGTGCGAGGGCGTACCGTTCACGGTGATGATGGTACGATTGCGGGGGCGTCAAGCGTTCGACCGATGCCTCTTGTTGCGCGGGAGTGCGGTTAAGACAAACTCCCCAATTGGGGAGTGCCACGTGGGGTGCTGACCAAGTCAGCCCTCCAAAGGCGCTGCAATGCCGCACCCCCAGTTTGGCATTGGGGGGTGCGGCAATGCCGCACTCCCCAGTTTGGCATTGGGGGGTGCGGCGCACCCCCTTGGGGTGCGGTTACCCTTGGTGCGGCAAGTGCCGCACCCTTTTGGCATGGCGTACTCTTAACGTGGCGGGTGCCGCACCCCTTTGGCGCGGCGGTCGACGCGGGGTGTGGCGTAAGTTGTGCGTATAGGTATACCGGCGACAGATTCGGAGTTCAAACAGACTCGGAATTGCGCAAGACTGGGCCCGTTGGAATCGTATTGGTGAGTTGACCGAGATCGTGGTGGAAAACTATGGGTCCGACCGGATACACTTTAGGGAACCGTATCAGAAATCATCAAATGAACATTCGATCGATCACATACAGATTAAAGAAAGCAAACGAAATACCTTTGCAAACGGCTCCGGGCAGTAATAATGGCGAGCGAAGCGAATGGTGGTAAAATGGGAATAACAAAAATAACCGACTGACGGGTTATTTGGCAGAAGGTTGCTTTAAATTCTACAAATTTAGTTACCATTATTATATTTATATCGTCAATTATCCCTCTTTACAGATAAAATGATGGTTTAAGCACAGATATTCTCTTTTCCTAGAACATGGAAAAACTTTGTTAAAAAATCGAATTTGACATTTTTAATATTTAACAAACCTGTACAATAAAAAAAAATAGATTTCGGTAAGGTGATATATTAAGTGTGGACAATTCTCTGCTGGTAATAATAAACTCTGTTGTTTATAAATCAAAAAAATATACGTCTACTTTTGAAATTTATAGTAATGATTAACGTGTGAAATGTTTATATTAAATAATAATATTAAAGAATTAGATTGTAGACTAGTGAGTCCATGCTTATGATGTTGTTCATATATTTTTGACATGTAATATGATTTTGGTACGATGAATCTTTTAGATCTAAGAAATTAGCGGAAGATAAACTTCCATTGTTCGGCAAGCAGCCACTAAGCCCATCTTGTCACACAATCTACGTAAGTCCAGTGAGCTAAGTCCTTTGGTTAGAAAAGTAGTCACTTGCTCTTTCGTAGCAACATGTCTCAGCTTTAGCGTTCCACCATCTAGTTTTTCTTTGATGAAAAACCTATAGATCTTTATATGCTTGGTTCTATCATGTTGGACGAGATTGTTTGCAATGCTAATAGCTGATTTGCTATCACACTACAATGTCATTTGTTTACCTTGATCCATCCTGAGTTAAACCAGCAAGGCTTTTAGCCATAACATTTCCCCTACACCTAAGGCATGGCCCTGTACTCTGCCTCGACAGTAGATCTCGCAACTACAGTCTGCTTCTTGCTTTTCCAGGAAACAAGGTTGCCTCCCACAAACATGCAATATCCCGATGTAGACCTTCTGTCATCTGCACAGCTAGCCTAGTCAGAGTCACAATAGCCCTCATTGTTTAGATGCTCATTCTTTCGGAAGATCAGACCCTTACTAACAATCAAAGCTAGTATATACGGTAGCTTCAGAGTCTGCGCTTTCTTTGAGTGACATGATTCTGTAGGAGCGAATAAGTCATTTGACTGAAGAATCTTTGGAGATTTTCATTTGCTACAATAACCATTTGGATGCTATGAGGAGGAGACAACATGTCTCGTCAATTGAAAATAGCAAGTCCTAAGTTGAAGACGAGCTGAATGACTTAATAGCAAGTCCTTGATCGTTTGTAAAGATTCTGTTGAACCAACAATGAACCACAAAAAGTCCTCTCAACAAATCCAGAAATGAACCAAACATTAATGCTTCACACATTAATTAAAAACATTCCACCGCATCTGCAGGCTGTACAAGGGTATGAGATTTCTATCTACCGTTTCGGAGAGCTGCGGAGGTTATGAACGCTGTGATGAAAAACGCACGTACGTTTGGATAAACGCAGCAGTCAGCACTATTTTCTCAACATAATGTTTTAAAACAAAACAACACCAGCCACATATGTTTGGTCAAGCTTATTCTCAGCCCCTGAAGTGAACTTTGGAGAAAATTTCAAACACAAATAAACAGCCAACACGAAGTTTACACTTAAGGCCGTGTTTGGGAGAGCAGTGTGAGAGGCGCACACACTTATGTAAAACAAGAGCTATTTTCCAGAAAAACAATCAATTTGATTGTATTTTTGTTTTTGTTTTTTTCTAGGAACATAAATATTGGTTGAATGTACATTTTTTACTGCAAAAAATTGTACGAAAACTCTAGAAAAAAGGGAGTTGAGCGAAGATGAGGTTAATGCTCTGTTTGGCTTGGCGGTGGCGATCGTGAACGTGTTGTTTATGAACTGTCGTTCGTGAACACCCGACCTCACCTATGTTCAAAACTAGTTTTCTTTTCTTTGTGTCGGTCATATCCATTGTCATGGTGGTGTTTTTGTTCAAACTCATCGGAACAAAAACAATGCACCAAAGAGAGCCTAAATTTGGAAAAATCTTTCGTGTGTTCGTATATCTTATAGTAATGCGAAGATGCTCATCTTGTCTTTGTCCCATGAATCACATTTGAATATTAGCAGATTGTTGGTGTCATAGTTCTTCCGCATTTCAAATTTTTTGGAATGTTGATGATTTCAATAATCGAGTCATTCGGGATGACGGAGGATTTTCCAGATATTATGATTTGTGGCGTGAAATTGGAGCATTCACATTGGGATTCGTGAGCATGATATATGTGGCGGGATTGAGAGATTGCAAATGTAAAAAGGCTAGTTTCTTCAAATTCATCCAACTCGTTCTATAAATTTATTTATTTTAATGTGGTAATAAAAAAGGATTTTACGGGTTGCATCCTGCGGTGGTCGGTGTTTCGTTGCCTTAGTTCCCCGCACATTTTATTTCATTGCCTTAGTTCCCCGTACATTTAAAAGAGAAAAGATTAGGTTGATCATTAATTATTAGAGCAAAAAGAGAGGAGAATTAAGAGAAGTGGTGCCACATCTGAATATTTGTAGACTGATGCTGTCATAGAGCTTGAGGTGTCGCAAGTGGGTCAATGAGGTAGAGGTGGGAACGATCTCGCTGAGGCTGCCAGTATAGTTGAACCAATCTCGCGGAATAGATCTCGACGAGTGTTTGAGCTTGTCCAGAGGCAAATGGTTTGGCGCACTACGTCACAATTGAGCAATAAACCGGCAGACAATCCTTTTATTCCTTGTAAAATAAGTTTTACATTAGTACATTACACATGCACATACACAAACCAGAGATATTTATCATTCTTAAATGTTGTTACGCTGATTTCTTCTATGATAGAAGAGGCCGTGCATTAAGTTTGGGCCTATAATCCCACAAAAATAGGTCAACCAAATTGCCCAAGCAAGTCCAAATACATAGCCCAAACACAATGCTTCCCATATAAACTGTATCCCCCCTTCTCTTCTTCATCATCTACATGTCTTGGTAAATCTCCTGGTGGTGTTGATACAGAAACACACTTCACTTTGATCTGAAATCCACACAACCCATTGTTATTTGCATAGATGCTCGGGTCAACCAATGTCAACATTTGTCCTTCCTCTGGTATCTTACCAGTGAGCATGTTGTTTCTCAGATTTAATGTGGTAAGATCTTTAAGTTTCACAAATGAAGTTGGTATCTCTCCTGAAAGCTTATTATGTGACAAGTCGAGGCTTTCTAGGACCTCTAACTGCCCAATACTTGTTGGAATTGCTCCATTGATATTATTATAAGATAAGTTAAGAGACTTGAGAACTTTGAGTTTACCAATATATTCTGGTATTTCACCGGTCAATTCATTGTTTGACAGATCAAAAGTGGGATACATCATATCTCTGCTAGATTCTATAACC
Source organism: Dactylorhiza incarnata (assembly GCA_033032865.1). Taxonomy (NCBI): domain Eukaryota; kingdom Viridiplantae; phylum Streptophyta; class Magnoliopsida; order Asparagales; family Orchidaceae; genus Dactylorhiza; species Dactylorhiza incarnata. The sequence goes on along the minus strand of JAWHQI010000403.1, from coordinate 850,580 downwards.
TCTAAAAAACCTTTCCAGTTGATGATTACATCATATGCTTCATCCAAAATGTCAAATGCAAAGACATTATTGTTCAATCCGCTTATATTTGCAAAATATGGAGGAATGATACCATTGATCTTGTTGTTTGATAGATCAATGATTCTCAACAATGTTAGGTTTGCAATGGAATCAGGGATTGGTCCAAGAATATGATTGTTTCTTAAGCTTAAAATGCGAAGATATGTCAAGCTTCCCAGAGAATAAGGTATTTCACCAGTTAACCTATTGCCATGAAGATCAAGTATTATCAGAGATGGCATTAAACTAAAGTCCTTGAATAGTTTACCCGAGAAATAATTGTTATTTAATATTAGTATTTCTATGGTGGTCCCAAAGCTTAATGGAAGTTTGCCAGAGAAGTAGTTGAAGGATAAGTTGACATAAAACAAAAGTTCTGATTTTTTCAAATTTGGACAATATTTCACCTGAAAGCATGTTGTTTGATAAGTCAAGAGACATAAGTCTTGTAATACTGGCGATGGATATTGGCAATTCGCCGGAGAAATTTTTGTTTCTTAATATGATCATTTGTAATGTCGTTTCATTGCTAATTTTACTAGGAAGCTCCCCAGTGAGACAATTTCCCGACAAATTAATTGTCTCCAAGAATTTAGATTCAAGAAAGCATGAAGGAAGTGACCCTGTAAGAATGTTAGAGCTCAGGTTAATATGGAAAAGTTCTAGCTCGCAAAGCCATGACAGGATCTCTCCTAAGAGCTTGTTGTTGGACAAAACTAGATTTTGGAGGTTTTTCAATTGTGTGATCCAACGTGGTATTTTGCCTGAAATACTGCAAGAGTCAAGTCCCAGGTAAGTTAGACTTAATTTGAGATATATTTCTGTTGTGTTATTCCATAAGAGATTGTTTTGACTAAGGTTGAGAAGCTTCAAGTTCCTGAGATTGAATAACCATAGTGGAATTTCACCAGAAAGGTTGTTGTCATTGAGAGAAAGGTACTCAAGCTTGTCCGCCTCTACTTTTCTAAAATATGGAATTCTTCCGGATAGGTAATTAAAGCCTAAATACAGTCGTTTAAGCTCGCACAATTCTAAAATGGACATTGGGATTGCTCCATCAAAATTATTGTTGGATCGTGTGACGCCCTTAGAGGGGGGGGGGGGGGGGGGTGAATAAGGGCTAAAAATTACTTTGATATTTTTCTAATATATTATGATAATTTTAACGGATAAACAAGTAGATTTTTAGACAACTCAAATAAGCACTTAGAAAATCATAAGAAATTGGAAATCAAATTTTATTTCCACAAGTGATGAATACAAAGGATTGTCGATCTTAATAAAGCTTAAAATCAAGGCTATGATAAAAGTAAAATTCTTTTCAATTTACCGGTCCTTCAACCAAGGATCGGAAGGCTATCACTTGTCTCTCCCTAGACCAAGCCCAAGCCTATCCTCTAGATCTTCCCAAGATCTAGACGTAGCACACAATGCCACGATTTCCTACCAAGCCACGCAAGGACTTGGACGCTCCGCACAAGGAAGCGATTTTCCCCTAAGCCACGCAAGGACTTAGACGTCACGCACAAGGAGACGATTTCCCTACCAATACAAAGTGAAATGTATGTAAATGAAAATACAAATGAAATGAACAACTCCCTAGAAATTCAGATCTCTGAAAGGAAGGTTGAAGCATCGAGATGATCGTTGATGTAGAAGCGCGTCCGATCTCGTCTTCAATTTTAAACCTTCTAAGCACAAATGGGAGTTGATGAGGTTCTGGAGCTCTCTGGTTCGTATGAACTCAGGAAAGGATCTAGAATCTTCAAAGCTCTGAATGCACGAACAAAACGAACCCATTTATAGATTTTCACTGTCGCCTGGGCGACATCGACTGTCGTAATTTCCGACAGCGCTAAACTGTTGTTCATCGTGCTGTCGTGCGGGCAGTTGCTGTAACTTCTGCGCTGTCGCCTGGGCGACATCGATGTCACCTGGGCGACAGCTCCTCTTCATTTTTGCCGTCCGAAACTTCTCTAGACTGTAGATTGAGTCGTTCTCATCTCCGAAATGGGGTGGCACGTTCTGTAACTCTTCCTGGATTGAAAGTTATGGACATTTTAAGATCAGCACACAAAACTCATCCTTTTGCTTTTTCTAATGTGTACACACTCTTGGATCATGCCCATGAACAAGGACTTGTCTCCTCATTGAACCTGTACAACCTGGACACTATAAACACACAAAATACTAGATCAAATATAACACGATATTTGTTATTCTCAAACCAAGAGATGCGGAACATAGGCTCCAACAATCTCCCCATTTTGATAATAACAAATACCCGTATGAGAAATTAGTGAGATTAAGACAATTTGTGTTTATAGATAAGCGAGGTAATAAGATATGCATGAATAACATATTAAGAGCATGATAGAATTGAAAGCGATAATGCCTACTCTTTCTATATCAAGTCCTCCCCCTACATTAGTGTCTCTTATAAACTACTCCCCCTAAATATCTATTTTACTAGGTTTATCAATTTCTTCCCCCCCTTTGTTATTAACAAAAGTGGGTAGGGATGAGTGTATATCTTTTAAGAAAGGTAAGGAATCATTTATTGAAGGATTTTCATGATCGAGCATATGATAGTGTATGCACCTCCTATATGATTACTCCCCCTACAAATATATCCATTTTTGAGTTTAATATCATTATAATGCACTCCCCTTAAATATTAGATTTATGCAATTTAATCTCCCCTTTTGGTAGAATCAAAAGAGGGTTTAGGAGTGAGTATGTATAATAAGGAGTAATATATTTTATGTCGAGAAGAAAAATAGGATGCAATCAAAAGCTTGTTAAATACTACTTGTTGAGAAAAATATAAGCATGATGTAACATAAAGTAGTAAACAACATAGCTAACATGATAAAGTAAGCATTCTATTTTAAGATACCACTTGTTTAAAGGAAAACACGGTGTTAAAAATAATAAGCACTCTTAAACATAAACATCATTTTAGAAGATAAAACCATATAAAGGATAATGAGTTTTAAATTTGAAAAGTTTATGTTTGAGTTAAAGATTGAAGAGATGCTATTCCATTAAGATAAAAAATTGCAAGCATGATTTCATAATATCAAGAAAAGATACACAAACTACAATGTAATAAAATTTGCATTTCAAGTAAACATAAACATTGTAGCGGTCATGCTTTGTTATCTAGTGCATTTACTTAAGTTTGTAGAGATTTGAGTAGATGAGCATTATGATCCAATTCTCATGAGTAGAAGTTTTATGAAAGATAATGATGTGTACAAAGTAGTGTTTTGATAAAGTATACAAGTGAATCAATCAAAAATACATGACATATATAATGAAATAACACAACATTAAAATACACAAATAATATTACTTCCACACTATTTCAATGCACATGAATAAATAGTACAACTACCAAGGTGTAACATCCCCCAAACTGCTAGATCCCTAAGTTGGTTTTGTCATGACTAGGTCATGACAAAACCATAGGAAGAACCATTTGACCTTGAGAGCTTAGGAAAGAAGGAGGAAACCACCTTGGTCTGCAAATAGCAATTTCCATTTACCAAGCTTAGGGTTGGACTTTAGGGCCTCAACCCGACCTTTTGACCCCACCATAGTATCCCTAACCCTTTAAGGGTCCCCTTAGGGCACCAAGGGCCCATGGGAGTCAACTAAAGAGGCCAATTTGACCAAAGTCAACCTAAACCCCAAATTGGTTAAAGTAGCCTAATTAGGGCCAATTAACCTTCACCATGTCAAATTGACCACACACCTAGGTCTAGAATACCATAAGAGACCCAGTAGACCAAAAAGCCCTATCATGGGAACCCCAGGGGTGCAAATTGACCAAAATGCCCTTTTTAGGTCAAAATGGCAATTCTCCACAAGGAGCCCAAATTGACCATCACCATATTAAATTGACCATGCCCATAGTGTTATCATGTTATAGGAGACCCAGTGGACCAAAAAGCCCCATGACTGGGTCAACCCTAGGGCTCAATTCAATTTAGCCTATTTTGGTCAAATCAGCTTAGATTGGGTCAACTAAGACTCATATGACCAAATTGACCCCACCAATAGTTTCTAAACTTAATTTGGAACCCAATGGACCCAAAAGCCCCATCCTAGGGTCCCCCAATTGGCCAATTTGACCAAAAGTCAAAATTGCCCAATTTAGGTCAAATCTCTCAAACCTAACCCAATTCCTTTAACTCATTTGGTTGGTCAACCAGCCTAAGTAGACTAGCATTAAACTCAGGAGAGAGTAGAGAAACCGGCCATGGTGATTAGGAGAGATAAAATGGAGGTTTCCCCATTTTTGAGGTGAGAGAAAGAGGCCATTCATGGCCATTAAGGAGATTCACCCCTTGGCCTCCCCCATTAACACTCCCATTCATCTCCTCTGCCGATTCTGAGGAGTTCCCAACAGTTTCTAGGAGGAATTAAGGCAGGGGGGATGCATTGGGTCGGCTATGGGAGGAATTCGAAGAGGCCATTAATGGCATTGGGGGTTAAAGCCACCACCACCTCCAATCGACCCCCCCCCCATCATCTTCAGAGGTCGGAGAGGAAAGAAACCCCCAAGGATTCAGAGGAATTTGTGCTCTCTAGGCTCAGATCGGCATGGCACCTCAACCTCCCCGAGCTTCCATGGTGTACACGAGGACAACAAGGCGGCAAGCCCCAATTCAGGTCCGATCCTCCTTCTCTCTCTCTCGGTGCTTAGATCCTAATCCAGCTGGGGCTTGATTCGAGTTCAAACGGGCTCAAATCGTGCACCCAAAGGTGCTCGTTTTCGAGCATTTTCCTCCTCCCCGAAACCCCTACTCCAGCCACCACCGGCCGGCAAACGACCTCCTATCGCCGGCCACCACCTCAACGGAGGTGGTGGTGGCACTTGCCGGCCGGGGAGATGTGAGGGTGGCCGGGAAATCGCCCCGCAAAGTCACCCAGGACGGGCCATCGCAGGCCGTTGGCTGATCGGGGACGATGGCTGTGAGCCGTCCGATCTGCCGCCTTTTGTTATTCGCAGTCCTTTGATTAAATGTTTTTAATTTAATAAGTGTATATTGTCACATTTTTGACAGTACCTTGCATTAAATATTAAAAATACTTAAAGGCTTCTAGGGAAAAATTGTCCAACATCAAAGTTGGAGCCCCTGATGTCTAGTTTAATCCAAAATTGAGTTTACTCGATTTGGAGCCCAGGTTAGGGCACAACACTCATTTTGGTGAGGTATGTCCATAGGGCTGACCAGAGATTGTTTTGGATGCCCACAATAATCCAGAACTCCAAATGACTTGAAATTTAGAGTGTAGGCTTTTCTTATATACATCTAACACATATCCAAAAATCAGAATTTTTGGAGAATATTTCTATATAGTTTTTGGAAATATTTAATAATCCATGTTTGATTCAATTAGGTGTCTTAAACACCTCAAAACCCTTCCAAACTTGGATGGGTGGTCCCAGAGAGTAAGTAGGGTCTCTGGTTAAAATCTCATAATTTATGGAGTTGATTTGATAGGGTAATTCACCAATATAACCTTAGGCCCCCTAGGTTTAGGCAAAACTTTGGGTGAGTGCCCCCACTCTTCCACAAAGCCAATTGGCTTCATATTTGGGGTGCACATCACCCCCCCCCCCCCCCCCATGCCAACCTTTGGTCCACATTTGGTGGCCATTGGAGGAGGTTTACTCTAGTATTTTGCAAAGGGGCTAAATGCTATTTGCACCCCAATTAGGTACCCAATAGAACCCCATCCCTCACCAAATGTTGGTAGGATTTTGGGTGGTCATTCACTGACCCCTGGCCAGTATAGTGAGTAGTTTGGACTTGGGAAGAGTAGGGAGTTTCCCTTGGACCTTTGTTTGCTTAAGGGTTATATTAGGGCAAAAGTGAACTTAAGCTAATTTTGGAGTGTGGAGGGGCTCCCTCCCACTGATTGTAAGGGGTGACCTTGGTCACTGACTTGGGATGTATGGGACACCCCAAGGAGCAATTTTGGAGGAATTAGGGCTTAGTGTGCCCTTAAACCCTAATGGTTAGCCTTAGGGTGCTCTTTAGGACTTGTGAAGGACCAAGGAGTGTTTGTCCTTGGAGAGGTGTGTAATGGACTCCTCTGAGCTCTATGAGTCTTATAATACCATCACAAGAAGCTTGGGTGGATTTGGAGAAGTTTTGACCCCAACCCTAGGTTAAACCCTAAAGGGGTGCAATTAGAGGCCAATGAAGGAAGAGGGGTCAAACCTTAATGGTTTGACTTGAAATTTTGGGGATATGATCTTGGTGACCAGAGAATGCTACTGTGAGCAATTGGTGGGGTTTGGAGTTGCCAAACCTAGGTAATAAATCCTTGGGTAGATTTGTAAATATTTAGGGTTTTGAGATTTATGAAGAAATAATACTTAATTATTAACCATCTTCTGTCACCAACTTAGTTTTAATGTTATTAATCTCTGGAGATTCTATTAGAACCATTTGAAAACTTTTGGAGGTCCAAATTGTAATTATTCATATTGTTGACAATTTTTGGGATGGTTAATTTTGGGATGATAACTTTCTGTAATTGCATGAAACCTTGATGTATGACATTTCTTACCATCATGGACCCACTGTATTTTTTTCACAATTTATGGATTAATATTTTTGGTACCTCTAGTTCAATTTGGAAATAATTGCAAATATATCCTTTGAGGGAATTACAAATGTAACCTCTATGGAATTTGGTCAAATTTTGTAGGGATGAATATTTTCGTATAAATCAACTCTGTATAAATTTTCATAATGGTTGGAGTTCATATGAGGGTACCCTTGATTTATGTAAAAATTGTGGTAGGCATTGGAAGTCAGAAAAGTATACTTGTAGTTCAAATCTTAGGAAGTGATATTTTAGGAAAAATGATTTAAATATTAATATTATTGGGAAAATTATGCAACTCTGGATTTGGTCTTACATATGTAACATGGACCTCCAATAAAATTTTTGAATCATAAGATTGAGTATTTAGTGAACTCCCCTTCATGAGCTTCAAAACGTTAAGGGTGGTCTGCGTTTAGCAGTTTAGCAACTTTGGGGTTAGAGTCAAAATCAGTGGACACTGAATTAGAGATGTGAGGGTTGAGTGGTAATCACGTAATAATGTGAGGATCCCTAGAGTAATTAGGGTTTGGTGAGTCCTAGGGTGGTGGGGAGCCACCCTTGGGATAGGTCGTCCCGGGATTGACGAAAGATCGTCTTTTCCCATTAGTGTCCTAAAGTACCTAAGCTTAATCCACGTAGGGTTTTATAAGGGTTTTCTTATGGGAGTCTAGTCGGTTTAGTCCAGTGAGCTTGTGATTCTGAGTTGCTTGTTGGTGACGGGCGGGTTAGCCCGGGGAGCTTGTGGCTCGGAAATTGTTGGAAGACATGTTGCTTGTGCATAAGGTGGTGGGTCCTTTGTGTTTGCGATCGTTGCACCGACGTTGATACTTGGGCTCGGCAAGTGTGGTATTTACACTTAGCCATAAAAGTCTGGCGGTCCAGTCAGTAAGAGTACGCAGGCGCTCCGCGGTTTTGCGTTGAGGCGTACGATAGGTCTAGGTTCGGTAGTGCATATACCAACCTAGAGGTGGGAGAGGGCCAACCCACCGCTTCTGTTTGCCACTACGAGGGTATCCTGGGAGTCTTGATAGCTCCAAAAAGGGGGAACTAAAGGTCTATGCGCATAGAGTCGTAGTGAGTGAGTTGCACTTGTATGAACATAACGTAACAGCATACCTTGCATGTCATGGCATAAAACATTGCATTTCAATCTACCCCTAACGTATAAGTCGGTTATGGGACTTCTTATACGGTAGGCCCTGCTAAACGACCCCTTGGTCTATAGGTTTGTATGGGCATTCCTATAAATCAATGGTTACTTTTATTATACCTTACTTGCCATTATACATACTGCTTACTGCTCTTTATGTACTTTTACCATGCTTTTATTTACAGCTTCATTTATTATATATACACACTTATGTAGTGGTGGATCTTTCCATAACTAGTTTCCCTGTCACCTGCATTTGCTTACCCCCTTTGTTTACCTCCGCTTCGTCCTCCCACTCGGTGCCTAGGAGTCATTGGGAGAGGGGTGGGGGATTGGCTTAGTCTTTTTGACTAACGATCGGTGGACCTTATCATTTTAGGAGACCGCGGCGACGGGGCAGCACCAGAGGCCGGTGCAAATGGAGCCGGGACAGTCTAGCTCAGGAGCACCGCTGACAGGATCCGTGAGTGTTAGTTTTAGTTAATTTGCTTCCGCGAGTGATCTATGTAGTGAGGCTATTATGTATCGGGCAGAAGCCCTGGTTATCTTTTTGTTCAGTTATGTTTATGGACATCTCTTTGATGATTTATTAAAATGTGATGTGGACTTGGCTTGTTTATTCATTTAAACTTTACTTTTCTTTGTGATCGAATTGGCCGGCAGGATCAGCGTTTTGTAGTGGCGACCCTCCCGAGCGAGGGAGTCACCGCAAAACGGCGGTTCTGGGCCTAAGACCCGGTGGTTTTTGCAAAAAAAAAATGGGGTCTTACAAGTGGTCCACAAACCCTGGGCCACCCCGCGCGAGCTTAGTTTGAGGACAAACTAGCAGCGGAAGCAATGGTGTGCCCATAAGGGAAATCACATGAAAAAGTCCACTTATAACTGAACTTCCTTTAGCAAACCCCTTACAAGTATATTCTTTCTTATGTAGCCTGCGACGGAACCTTCACCGCATCATGGAGTTCCACCGACTCCGAACATCGTCCCACCACCACCGGCTCCTACCCCGTTCCAGCAAACAGAGTTGGGACAGACACTGACGGCCATTCTAGAGACTTTCAGGGCATAGCAGGCACCGGCTCCCCAGCAAAATCCCGGGGCCAACTGGCTGAGCATCTTTTGGTGTCTCTCCCCACCTGCATTCATCGGGACGGAGACCGTTGTGAGGACCGAAGAATGGGTAGACATCATGGAAGAGATGTTGACAGGAATCCAGTGCCCGGCAGACATGGAGGTGCCACTAGTGGTTTCTTGCTTGGAGTCTCATGCCAAGAGGTGGTGGAAGAGGTTCCTGGCTACAGCTTATCCTGGACTGGAGGCAGCAGACATTTTGTGGGATGATTTCAAAGCGGCACTACTGGAACATTTTGTGCCGCAGTCAGCAAGAGATGATCTGGAGGGCAGGTTTTTGCAGTTGCGACAGGGGAGTAGGACAGTCCTGGAGTATCACCAGGAGTTTACCCACCTATCCCGGTTTGCGGTATCATATCAGCTAGATGACGTGGGATATGCAAAGAGGTTCTATAAGGGCCTCAGTGATGAGATGAGGCAGGCCCTCCTCTTCGTCTCCAACGGCAGCATGGCGAAGATCCTGGAGATGGCCAAGAAGCTGGAAGGAGACCAGCAAGCTGTTCGTGGGAGAAAGAGACCAATGGAGGAACATGGACGAAATGGCAGAAGGGACCAGCTAAGAGGCCGAGACACTGGAGAAGGAAAGATGGAGGTCCGACCCCGCCAGGGGGAGAGACAGGTGCAAAGGGAACCGGTAGTGCTGGCCCCTCAACCTCTGCAGATGAGGGAAATGCCAAGGATTGGAGGAAGTGGGCCACCTCCGGAGTGCTTTCACTGCCACCAGGTCGGCCACATCAAGAGAAACTGCCCCCAGAGGAATGCACCACCAGCATTTCAGGCAGCACCACGGGGTCAACATCCAGGGGGCCGAGGACGTGGTCGAGGCCGTGGATTTCAGGGAGACGATCGGAGACAGTACAGGGAGCAGGCATATGCTCTAGATTTGGCAAGGCCACGGGACCCAGCAAGGGTCATCGCAGGTACATTGATGTACTTTCATTTAAATTATTAATGCATTTTAAGTTTTAGCTTTACCTTAGCATTGAACCAAACATCAAAACCTTCAGGTTTAGTACCCGTGTTTGGCAAACCTGCTTTCACCTTGTTCGATACGGGTGCCTCGCACTCGTTCGTCTCGGCTAAGTTTATCGAGGACTTGGACCAAGTCCAACACTTCAAAAGCGACTATAGGAGGGTGCAATTTCCGGATGGATCGGAGGTTCTAACAAATACAACGTGCACCATGAGTCTGGAAATTGGAGGAAGACTGTTCGAGGCCCCGGCAACTGTTCTAAAGATGAGGGACTACGACCTGATCCTGGGCATGAGTTGGTTGTATGAGAACCAAGCAAGGATTGACTGCCCGTCAAGGCGGATCGTGCTAAGGCATGGAGACGGTGAAGTAGTATTCGAAGGTACTCAACCCACCTCTCGTCTCTTTTTGTCATCTGTTCAGGCCGTCAAGGCCCACCTGCGGGGAGACGAGGTTTATCAGGTGCTCTTCGAGACGACTGAAGTCAAGGACTCGATATCAAGTATTCCGGTTGTACGAGATTTTGCGGATGTATTTCCAGAGAAGCTTCCCGGGCTGCCACCGCACCGCGAGAAGGATTTCCAGATCCAGCTGGTGCCAGGGGCAAAGCCGGTGTCCAAAGCTCCTTATCGGATGGCTCCGAAGGAGTTGGTAGAGTTTCGGAGCCAGCTGCAGGAGCTGGTAGAAGCTGGGTTCGTTAGGCCGAGTTCCTCACCCTGGAGAGCTCCAGTGTTGTTCGTGAAGAAGAAGGATGGGACGCTCAGATTATGCATCGACTACAGAGCTCTGAATAGGCTGACGGTGCAGAACACGTACCCTCTGCCAAGGATAGACGAGCTCTTCGACCAGCTAGAAGGAGCCCACTGCTTCTCGAAGCTGGATTTGAGGTCAGGATATTATCAGCTTAGGATCCAGGAGGAGGATATCCCGAAGACGGTTTTCAGCAGCCGATACGGGTTGTACGAGTTCACTGTGATGCCGTTCGGGCTCACAAATGCACCATCAACATTTATGAGCCTGATGAACCGGGTGTTCGAGCCTTATCTCGACATCTTTGTCATTGTGTTCATCGATGACATCCTCATCTACTCGAGGACGGAGGAGGAGCATGCACGACATTTGTCACTAACCTTGGAGAAGCTTCGGGAGCATCAGTTGTATGTGAAGTTCAGCAAGTGCCAGTTTTGGTTGAAAGAGGTGGCCTTCCTAGGCCATATCATCAGTGGAGCTGGCTTAGCAGTGGACCCAGCAAAGATTCAGGCAGTACGGGATTGGCCGCCGCTGAAGACGGCCACCGACGTGAGGAGTTTCTTGGGACTTGCTGGCTACTACCGGAAGTTCGTTCAGGGGTTTTCTCAGATAGCCCTCCCGCTCACATCCCTGGCGAAGAAGGATGTTGTTTTTACTTGGACGCCGCAGTGTGAGGCAGCCTTCCAGGAGCTGAAGGGTAGGCTTACTTCGGCCCCCATCCTTGCCCTTCCGTCGGGGAAGGGAGGATTTCAGGTGTATATGGATGCGTCATATCAGGGGATGGGTGCCGTTCTGATGCAGAACGGGCATGTGATAGCTTACGCCTCCCGCAGTTGTGTTCGCTCTCAAGATCTGGCAACACTACCTTTATGGTGTCCACTGCGACATATTTTCTGATCACAAGAATCTGAAGTATGTGGATACGCAGAAAGAGCTGAATATCCGGCAGAGGCGATGGGTGGAGTTCTTATCAGACTACCAGTACACGATGCATTACCACCCAGGGAAGTTGAATGTAGTAGCAGACGCGTTGAGCAAGAGAGCTACTACGCCAGGAGTAGAGCCTAAGTTGATGGCCATGGAGTTAGTGCAGATGTTCGAGGATATGCAAATCTCCCTAGTATCTGAGGATGATCCGGAGCTGTACGAGGAGTATTTAGCGGCGACTGGTGCCACTTACGACATTAGAGACCGCATCAGAGAAGGGCAGAGGCAGGATGCCAAGCTGGAGCCGATATTCAGAGCCTTGGAGGCAGGCTCAGCCGAAGATTATTCGCTGAAGGACGACCTGGTGAGTTTTAGAGGTCGAGTGTATATACCCGCAGGGGACCAGATTCGGGAGGATATTATGACAGAGGCTCACTGCAGTAGGTATTCAGTACACCCGGGTATTACCAAGATGATGGCAGATTTGAAAAGGACCATGTACTGGCCGGGTATGAAGAGAGACATCGTTTATTTTGTGACCCACTGCGAGACCTGCCAACTTGTGAAGGCGGAGTGCCGGAACCCAGCAGGATTGTTGCAGCCACTCCCGGTGCCGGAATGGAAGTTCGACGATATTGCGATGGATTTTATTCACGGTCTTCCCCGATCTCGTACGGGGAATGACTCGATTTGGGTGATCGTCGATAGATTGACGAAGGTGGCCAGGTTCATTCCGATCAGGAAGGATGATTCGGTTAGGGTTTTGGTACGGAAGTTTGTGGAGCAGTTTGTCCGATATCATGGTGTACCAAGGACGATCGTTTCAGACCGAGATGGACGTTTTACATCGAGAGAGTGGAGAGCGGTGCAGGCCTACCTAGGCACCCGGTTGACTTTCAGTACAACTTTTCACCCCCAGACAGACGGGCAAACAGAGCGCACCAATCAGACCCTGGAGGATCTTTTGCGTCTTTGCATTCTAGACTGCGGAGAGCCATGGGAGAGACTGTTGCCGTTGGTCGAGTTCTCGTACAACAACAGTCACCAGGCTAGTATAGGCAGAGCGCCTTACGAGGCATTATATGGACGGAGGTGCAGGACACCATTGTCATGGATTCAGGATGAAGATCCCAAGGCTCTTGGCTCAGAGTTCGTGGAGGACACGGAGGCCCAGGTGAGATTGATTCGAGATAGGATGCTGGAAGCCCAGAGCAGGCAGGCCAAGTATTACGATGCGCGTCATCGTATGGTGGAGTTCCAGGTGGGAGATCGGGTTTTCTTGAAGATACGTCTGATGCACGGAGTCTCGAGGGTTCGCAGGAGGAAAAAGCTCAGTCCAAGGTTTATGGGACCCTATAGGATCCTGGAGCGGATCGGTCCCTTGGCTTACAGACTGGAGCTACCGCCGGATTTGGAGGGACTGCATGACGAATTCCACGTCTCCTCACTTAGGAAGGCTCTACTTCGGCCAGAGCAGCAGGTATCTACTTCATAGGGGCCAGTAGCTACAGATCGATCGATTCACCTGGAACCGGTTCGGATAGACGACACAGAGCTACGAGTCTTGCGGCGTAAGAAAGTTCCGTTGGTCAAGGTCCTGTGGAGGAACCATGGACAGGAAGAGCACACTTGGGAGCCATTGGACTTGATGCAGCAAAAGTACCCGCAGCTTTTTACGACAGGTACAATTTAAGTTTTCCGGGATGTTACATTTTCTTCTATAGTAGAAACCCCACAGGCTTGTCTGAATTTCGAGGACGAAATTTTTTTTTATGTATTGGGATTTGTAAAAACCCCCAAACTGCTAGACCCCTAAGTTGGTTTTGTCATGACTAGGTCATGACAAAACCATAGGAAGAACCATTTGACCTTGAGAGCTTAGGAAAGAAGGAGGAAACCACCTTGGTCTGCAAATAGCAATTTCCATTTACCAAGCTTAGGGTTGGACTTTAGGGACTCAACCTGACCTTTTGACCCCACCATAGTATCCCTAACCCTTTAAGGGTCCCCTTAGGGCACCAAGGGCTCATGGGAGTCAACTAAAGAGGCAAATTTGACCAAAGTCAACCTAAACCCCAAATTGGTCAAAGTAGCCTAATTAGGGCCAATTAACCTTCACCATGTCAAATTGACCACACACCTAGGTCTAGAATACCATAATAGACCCAGTAGACCAAAAAGCCCTATCATGGGACCCCCAGGGGTGCAAATTGACCAAAATGCCCTTTTTAGGTCAAAATGACAATTCTCCACAAGGAGCCCAAATTGACCATCACCATATTAAATTGACCCTGCCCATAGTGTTATCATGTCATAGGAGACCCAGTGGACCAAAAAGCCCCATGACTGGGTCAACCCTAGGGCTCAATTTGACCAAAGTCAATTTAGCCTGTTTTGGTCAAATCAGCTTAGATTGGGTCAAATAAGACTCATATGACCAAATTGACTCCACCAATAGTTTCTAAACTTAATTTGGAACCCAATGGACACAAAAGCCCCATCCTAGGGTCCCCCAATTGGCCAATTTGATCAAAAGTCAAAATTGCCCAATTTAGGTCAAATCTCTCAAACCTAACCCAATTCCTTTGGGCTAACTCATTTGGTTGGTCAACCAGCCTAAGTAGACTAGCATTAAACTCAGGAGAGAGTAGAGAAACCGGCCATGGTGATTAGGAGAGAGAAAATAGAGGTTTCCCCATTTTTGAGGTGAGAGAAAGAGGCCATTCATGGCCATTAAGGAGATTCACCCCTTGGCCTACCCCATTAACACTCCCATTCATCTCCTCTGCCGATTCTGAGGAGTTCCCAATAGTTTCTAGGAGGAATTAAGGCAGGGGGGATGCATTGGGTCGGCTATGGGAGGAATTCGAAGAGGCCATTAATGGCATTGGGGGTTAAAGCCACCACCACCTCCAATCGACCCCCCATCATCTTCAGAGGTCGGAGAGGAGAGAAACCCCCAAGGATTCAGAGGAATTTGTGCTCTCTAGGCTCGGATCGGCATGGCACCTCAACCTCCCCGAGCTCCCATGGTGTACACGAGGACAACAAGGCGGCAAGCCCCAATTCAGGTCCGATCCTCCTTCTCTCTCTCGGTGCTTAGATCCTAATCCAGCTGGGGCTTGATTCGAGTTCAAACGGGCTCAAATCGTGCACCCAAAGGTGCTCGTTTTCGAGCATTTTCCTCCACCCCGAAACCCCTACTCCGGCCACCACCGACCGGCAAACGACCTCCTATCGTCGGCCACCACCTCAACGGAGGTGGTGGTGGCACTTGTCGGCCGGGGAGATGTGAGGGTGGCCGGGAAATCGCCCCGCAAAGTCACCCAGGACGGGCCATCGCAGGCCGTTGGCTGATCGGGGACGATGGCTGGGAGCCGTCCGATCTGCCGCCTTTTGTTATTCGCAGTCCTTTGATTAAATGTTTTTTAATTTAATAAGTGTATATTGTCACATTTTTGACAGTACCTTGCATTAAATATTAAAAATACTTAGGGGCTTCTAGGGACAAATTGTCCAACATAAAAGTTGGAGCCCCGGATGTCTAGTTTAATCCAAAATTAAGTTTACTCGATTTGGAGCCCTGGTTAGGGCACAACACTCATTTTGGTGAGGTCTGTCCATAGGGCTGACCAGAGATTGTTTTGGATGCACACAACAATCCAGAACTCCAAATGACTTGAAATTTGGAGTGTAGGCTTGACTTAAATACATCTAACACATATCCAAAAATCAGAATTTTTGGAGAACATTTCTCTATAGTTTTTGGAAATATTTAATAATCCATGTTTGAATCAATTAGGTGTCTTAAACACCTCAAAACCCTTCCAAACTTGGATGGGTGGTCCTAGAGAGTAAGTAGTGTCTCTGGTTAAAATCTCATAATTTATGGAGTTGATTTGGTAGGGTAATTCACCAATATAACTTTAGGCCCCCTAGGTTTAGGCAAAATTTTGGGTGAGTGCCCCCACTCTTCCACAAAGCCAATTGGATTCATATTTGGGGTGCACATCACCCTCCCCCATTCCAACCTTTGGTCCAAATTTGGTGGCCATTGGAGGAGGTTTACTCTAGTATTTTGCAAAGAGGCTAAATGCTATTTGCACCCCAATTAGGTACCCAATAGAACCCCATCCCTCACCAAATGTTGGTAGGATTTTGGGTGGTCATTCACTGACCCCTGGCCAGTATAGTGAGTAGTTTGGACTTGGGAAGAGTAGGGAGTTTCCCTTGGACCTTTGTTTGCTTAAGGGTTATATTAGGGCAAAAGTGAACTTAAGCTAATTTTGGAGTGTGGAGGGGCTCCCTCCCACTGATTGTAAGGGGTGACCTTGGTCACTGACTTGGGATGTATGGGACACCCCAAGGAGCAATTTTGGAGGAATTAGGGCTTAGTGTGCCCTTAAACCCTAATGGTTAGCCTTAGGGTGCTCTTTAGGACTTGTGAAGGACCAAGGAGTGTTTGTCCTTGGAGAGGTGTGTAATGGACTCCTCTGAGCTCTATGAGTCTTATAATACCCTCACAAGAAGCTTGGGTGGATTTGGAGAAGTTTTGACCCCAACCCTAGGTTAAACCCTAAAGGGGTGCAATTAGAGGTCAATGAAGGAAGAGGGGTCAAACCTTAATGGTTTGACTTAAAATTTTGGGGAGATGATCTTGGTGACCAGAGAATACTACTGTCAGAAATTGGTGGGGTTTGGAGTTGCAAAACCTAGGTAATAAATCCTTGGGTAGATTTGTACATATTTAGGGTTTTGGGATTTAGGAAGAAATAATTCTTAATGATTAACCATCTTCTGTCACCAACTTAGTTTTAATGTTATTAATCTCTGGAGATTCTATTAGAACCATTAGAAAACTTTTGGAGGTCCAAATTGTAATTATTCATATTGTTGACAATTTTTGGGATGGTTAATTTTGGGGTGATAACTTTTTGTAATTGCATGAAACCTTGCTGGATGACATTTCATACCATCATGTACCCACTGTATTTTTCTAACAATTTATGGATTAATATTTTTGGTACCTCTAGTTCAATTTGGAAATAATTGAAAATATATCCTTTGAGGAAATTACAAATGTACCCTCTATGGAATTTGGTCAAATTTTGTATGGATGCATATTTTAGTATAAATCAACTCTGTATAAATTTTCATAATGGTTGGAGTTCATATGAGGGTACCTCCTTTGGAATTTATTGGAAATAAATGGTTTTTGGAATTTCTAAAACTAGTAAGTCTTGCTGGAATTTCCTAAAATTTCATATCTACTGATTACTAGGTACCCTTGATTTATGTACAAATTGTGGTAGGCATTGAAAGTCAGAAAAGTATACTTGTAGTTCAAATCTTAGGAAGTGGTATTTTAGGAAAAATGATTTAAATATTAATATTATTGGGAAAATTATGCAACTCTGGATTTGGTCTTAAATATGTAGCATGGACCTCCAATAAAATTGTTGAATCATAGGATTGAGTATTTAGTGAACTCCCCTTCATGAGCTTCAAAATGTTAAGGGTGGTCTGCGTTTAGCAGTTTAGCAACTTTGGGGTTAGAGTCAAAATTAGTGGACACTGAATTAGAGATGTGAGGGTTGAGTGGTAATCATGTAATCCCTGGAGTAATTAGGGTTTGGTGAGTCCTAGGGTGGTGGGGAGCCACCCTTGGGATAGGTCGTCCCGGGATTGACGAAAGATCGTCTTTTCCCATTAGTGTCCTAAAGTACCTAACCTTAATCCAGGTAGGGTTTTATAAGGGTTTTCTTATGGGAGTCTAGTCGGTTTAGTCCAGTGAGCTTGTGATTCTGAGTTGCTTGTTGGTGACAGGCGGGTTAGCCCGGGGAGCTTGTGGCTCGGAAATTGTTGGAAGACATGTTGCTTGTGCATAAGGTGGTGGGTCCTTTGTGTTTGCGATCGTTGCACCGACGTTGATACTTGGGCTCGGCAAGTGTGGTATTTACACTTAGCCATAAAAGTCTGGCGGTCCAGTCAGTAAGAGTACGCAGGCGCTCCGCGGTTTTGCGTTGAGGCGTACGATAGGTCTAGGTTCGGTAGTGCATATACCAACCTAGAGGTGGGCGAGGCCCAACCCACCGCTTCTGTTTGCCACTACGGGGGTATCCTGAGAGTCTTGCTAGCTCCAAAAAGGGGGAACTAAAGGTCTATGCGCATAGAGTCGTAGTGAGTGAGTTGCACTTGTATGAACATAACGTAACAACATACCTTGCATGTCATGGCATAAAACATTGCATTTCAACCTACCCCTAACGTATAAGTCGGTTATGGGACTTCTTATACGGTAGGCCCTGCTAAACGACCCCTTGGTCTATAGGTTTGTATGGGCATTCCTATAAATCAATGGTTACTTTTATTATACCTTACTTGCCATTATACATACTGCTTACTGCTCTTTATGTACTTTTACCATGCTTTTATTTACAGCTTCATTTATTATATATACACACTTGTGTAGTGGTGAATCTTTCCATAACTAGTTTCCCTGTCACCTGCATTTGCTTACCCCTTTGTTTACCTCCGCTTCGTCCTCCCACTCGGTGCCTAGGAGTCACTGGGAGAGGGGTGGGGGATTGGCTTAGTCTTTTTGACTAACGGTCGGTGGACCTTATCATTTTAGGAGACCGCGGCGACGGGGCAGCACCAGAGGCCGGTGCAAATGGAGCCGGGACAGTCTAGCTCAGGAGGACCGCTGACAGGATCCGTGAGTGTTAGTTTTAGTTGATTTGCTTCCGCGAGTGATCTATGTAGTGAGGCTATTATGTATCGGGCAGAAGCCCTGGTTATCTTTTTGTTCAGTTATGTTTGTGGACATCTCTTTGATGATTTATTAAAATGTGATGTGGACTTGGCTTCTTTATTCATTTAAACTTTACTTTTCTTTGTGATCGAATTGACCGGCAGGATCGGCGTTTTGTAGTTGCGACCCTCCCGAGCGAGGGAGTCACCGTAAAATGGTGGTTCTGGGCCTAAGACCCCGTGGTTTTTGCAAAAAAAAAATGGGGTCTTACACAAGGTGCTCTGCACACACAATGCTTATTAAGACTTATCAGGGTGCAAAGTAGAGCTTGGGGGATCACTTTTATACTTTTTAGCTTTATTTTCAATTTTTTTGTGATCCGGTGTACTAAAGAGAAGTGGTGTATAAATTGTTTGCTACAAGACACTTTAAAATTCTTAGCCAAGGTGCTCAACCTCACAATGCTCATTAAGACTTATCAGGAGGGTGAGTAGTGCTTGGTGGAGTTTTCCTTGTCATTTATTATTTGCTTTTTAGTTTAGTGACTAAGGACTCCGAATTCACTTGTTTTGCAAACATAGCATTTTAAACCACATTTCTCTAACGAATAAGTGCATGAAAAGCAAAGAATTGTAATAACCAATTCAATGTTGTGTAGGTAATCTATTTAGGCATTTTAATTATTTATGTTATTACACTACACAATCATGTAAGAATAAGATTGTAAACACATGTAGGTTATCAAAAATAAGTGAGTGAATGAATCATTATCAAACATAATACATTACTCATACTTAGAGGCATGCTAAACATTTCTACACATGTTTATCTACAATCAATTTCATTGCACATAACAAGATAATTTTCAAGGCATGTCAAATACAAAACAATGTTTTTAAGAAACTTGAAAGTTAAATTAAACATTGTATTTAATCTTTAATTGATATAATTAATCATCCATCCTTGACAATGGCAATGAATAACAATCAGCTTTTTTTATAAATTTTTGATTTTTTTTATATATGCACAAAACAATAAACACACATAAAGAAAAACATATTTTTGTTCTTTGAAATTGTTTTGTAAATTTGTATTTGTTTTTTTATATATATTCTTTGGAAATCATAGAAGTCTTTAATAGCCCTTTCAGTAAATGATAATATATGTCAGAGAAATAAACAAAAATAATGTATGAGAAAATACATATATATTTTTTAAAAGAAATAAAATTTTGTTTTAAAAGGAATAAAAAGATAGACAACATTTACAAACACACAAAATATTAAAATAATACCAGAAATAATTCAAAAAAAAAAAAAATATTTTGGAGCAAAGGAGCTAACGCCAGGCATTAACTTCTTAACGCCAAAATAGAACTGCATTTCTTGATGTTTTGAAAAATATTTTTCTCAATTCATTTGTATTATAAAGTGACCTTCCTTCAGTTGAAATTTCAGAGTATATTGATTAGATTTGAAGGCTCTTTTAGCGTGTATTTGGTGATTTTTCAAATACTTGTGTTTGGTAAAATCATTAAAGCTCGAAATATTAAAATATGCAAACACAAGATGCAATGTTAGAATAAAAAAAATATGCATGATTTATGTATAAAGAGTGAGATAATGTTCATGCAATGAATATAATATAAGTATATCTAAGATCAAGATACCTTAACTACATGACTACACTCTAGCCCCGTACTAAGTGATGGATGGGCATGAGGAGTTGCACACATGTCGTAGGTTGGGGTGTTAATCCCATATGCATGCAAAAGACGACGCTCAACCTAACACTCTTTCCCCCCCCAGTGCCTCTCAAGGCCCCACTGGAACCCTCCCCGGTTAAGGACAAGACATGACTTAGAGGTTAGGTCTCTAATGCACACAATCCTACGCCCTCGCTATTGTAAGACACATGTCATAGGTTTATTGATTATGGACATACTAAGCGTGTAAGCCTTAAATATATTAACTATGTTATAATTTCATGATTAGTTTTGGATTTACAATTTTATCGAAGATTGTTGATTTTAAATCCATTTAGAAAAGTTTTATTCATGCAAATAACTAAAAAGGAAAATAAGATTTTCATATTTTAATGATATAATTTACTTTAGCATTGCAAGATATAACTAGCATGAGCATTGATTTCTATCTATGGTACGGGATAGTGCTAGTGTGATGAATTAGGACGGCATGGTGCAAAGCTAAGTAAAGATGGTCAAATATAAGATTGAGTTGCATGTATTCAAACATAGAGTTTTGAATTTTCATAGACCTAGAAAGAAGTGACAATTCTATTTGATTTCATCTTGTTGATATCAAGTTAATTCATAGGTCTAAAGATAATGAGATTCATGCAAACAATAAAGATGCACATCACACACACACACAAAACAAGATATGAAACTATAATACCAATTGCAATCATATATTTCATAATTCCTAAGGTTGATAGAATTAGTTGATTTAAGATAGGTCTTGGTGGATCATGAATTATGATATATGATTATAGTGAATTTTAGCATAGGATATTAATAGATCATGGTGGTGATTGTGAAATCATATTCATCATTTTTGTAAATTTTCTTTTTGATTTTAATTTTTAGAAATTAGACAAAACAAATACAAGGTATTTGACAACAATGATAGTAAAAATAATTTTTCAGAGAAAATCAGAATTTTTAGGAAAATATGCTACCGCCAGTGTTAGTGACGGAGTTATTATATTTGATTTAAAACACATTGTTTTTGATATTATTTGATTCTGATTTTTCTCGATTATGATTTTCAATATAGGGGCTATTATATGCAGCAACGAAAAATAGACAAATATGCAATTAGTTGCGCATTTAATATTTTAGCCTAAGACCCCTACAAATCCATTTAAATCCAATTTTGAAGGTAATTTCATTAGTCTTGATAATATCATTTAGAAAATTTAGCATTCAATTTATAAAGACATTTATAGGCAAAGGATTTAAAAAGGATAAAACAAAAGGAAAAGATAGATCACTTAAAAATTATGACTTTATGTTCAATTTAATTCTATTTTGATTTGATAAACATTAGGCTTAAAATGTAAAAGTCATATTTTATTATATATCTAAGTGACCTTAGCGTGTTGGCTCAAAAATAAGAAAACAAACAAAAGAAAAAGCAATTAAGCATATCATGAAGTAGAGTACTGATATTTCATTTTTAATTAATTTCTACTTCATGCAATATAATGATTCCTAGTGAATGAGAGACTTAAGTATCCAAAGGGGACCAAGTGTGATGGTTCCTTTGGGTACCCAAATACATCGTGTAGGCTTTTGGAGAGATAGTGATGAATGGGCCTTTACAAGTGGAGTTAGTGTTTCGTTTTTAATTTTGGGCCTCCATTCATACTTTGGTTGTTTACCTTTTAAATTCATATTATGATTATTTGACATCTTTTTGGAATGATAGTTGTTTGAAAAATAATTCATTTGGGATTTATGTTTATTCAAATTATTTTTCAAAATACATTGATGTTGATAATCATAATGAATTTTATTATATTGATTCTTTGAGAGTTTATAAGAGTGATGGTCTTTCTTAAGAATTGAATGTTGAAAAAGTGGGTTACAATATGTTTTAAATGATTGGTTCTTATTTTGATAATTTTCATTTCCATTCTTTCTTATAGACGTACTCTTATAATATGAAGTTAAGCTTTTAGACTTTTGATAATTTGATAAACTATAAATAAAAGATGTTTTATTATATGAAAAGTTTTGAATAAACATTTTTAATGATTCAAATTTATCCTTTAAATTATCATTTTCTTTTGACAATTTTTCATTATGCTCTTTTGAAGTTAAAAGACCTTTTTACAAAACCTCGAGTTCTTCTTTAAATGTATTATAATCAAAACAAGGTTTAGCATTTTCAATTAAAGAGCATGAACAAGAATTTGAAACATCAATATAAGATTCTACTTTAGCGTTTGCTTTTAAAGTTTTATTTTCTAAACGTAATTTGGAATTAGCATGTTTCAACTTTGAAATTTTACGTTTAGCAAATTTAAGCACACGAAATGTAGAAATAGAATTTGTTATGAAAAGAGAAGATTTAGATTTTCTTACCTTACTATAGTTCTCGTCTTCTCTTTTGCTTGATGTTTTGCCATCAATTGAGTCCAGTATTGTGACTCTCTTAGATATATCTTCCTCCAAGCATGAGTCCTCATCGGTTTCTTCTCTTGGATCCATAAGGAATTGCTCTTGTTCATCATCTGTGGAAGGAAGACTATAAGTAGTTTCAAGAAATTTCCAAACTTCAAAAGCAGTAGGAAGCGTATAAATAAGTTTGAAAATATTTTGATCTAATGCACAATATAGACTATTCATTGATTTGGCATTTAAAAACATTTCATTTTTATTTAAAATATTTGGGGGCATTTTAATTGTAATATTCCAAACTTCAATATCCAAAGTTTTAAGAAATATTTCCATAAGTGTTTTCCACCCATTATAATTTTCACCCATAATAATGGTGGACATAATGATTTTTCATTTTCATAAAAATTATCCCCTCTAGAAGATGCGAGATCATGAAGCGCCATTATTCCCGGTTGTGAAGCCGTATTGGAATAACCTGCCCTCTGATACCACGTGTTGGATCGTGTGACACCCTTAGAGAGGGGGGGGGGGTGAATAAGGGCTAAAAATTACTTTGATATTTTTCTAATATATTATGATAATTTTAACGGATAAACAAGTAGATTTTTAGACAACCCAAATAAGCACTTAGAAAATCATAAGAAATTGGAAATCAAATTTTATTTCCACAAGTGATGAATACAAAGGATTGTCGATCTTAATAAAGCTTAAAATCAAGGCTATGATAAAAATAAAATTCTTTTCAATTTACCGGTCCTTCAACCAAGGATCGGAAGGCTATCACTTGTCTCTCCCTAGACCAAGCCCAAGCCTATCCTTTATGTACAACCCCTATTCAGCAGACAAGAGCCCAGGGTGTCCGGCGAGTAGGCTGGCACCCCCTGGCGAGTAGAGCCCAGGGTGTCCGGCGAGTAGGCTGGCACCCCCTGGCGAGAAGAACCCAGGGTGTCCGGCGAGTAGGCTGGCACCCCCTGGCGAGTAGTGTCACGACCCGTCTCATAACAATTATCAGAGTGCGCTACGGGCGGGTCGTGATGCCGCAGACATGGGCAAAGAGAAAGCATGCCTGCCAGGCGGTTACTGTAATACCAGAATATCTGTAGAAAATAATTGGATCTTGAAAAAAAAATACCAGTTTGATTTATTATGCGGAAGCTTGAATTAAAAGTGATGCTAGTAAACTGCAGAAACAAAATGAACATTTATATAATGCTGAAATACATCCGTACCATCCTAAGAGTTGTCCACGATACAAGGAAAATACTTGAAAATAACTAGTACAGGAAAACCAAATCCAAAAGTAAAAGAACAAGATACAAAAGACCTGATGCAGCAACTACAAAAAAAAAGGTAAACCTCCGACAGACGGGAGCTGGGCAAGGAACAGCTCAGGAAGTAGGCGGCGCAGTCACGAACCCTAAGGCAAATCCAAACAGAAGGAGAAGCCTCAGAACAAGATCAATAACAGAGATTCAAGTTAATAAAATAAACAAGTAAACTGGGAAACAAGCATAGCAGTAAAGTATGTCAGAGACTAACTGAGATTGTTTAGTAAATTTTTAGCCTACTCCGGAGTTTAGCCTAAACACAAACGTATAAGCAGAAATCAATGAAAGGCGTGTGTGTCGTCATTTGATGCACAAGATTCTAGCATGGGAGTAGATGCAAGGCTTAAGCTACCGCTGCTTACAAGATTCCCTTATTGGTTTCTGTTACCATTCAAGCGTGAACTCATTTTTCCGGTGTCACATCAAACGACACATTCTCTTTCATTGTTTGTCTATGACGTCTAATGAGATTACTTATCTGCAAGTAATAAATTCAAGAGGGGGCTAGTACGGTACAAGTGTGACTTAAATAAAACTTGTTTACAAGTGAGAGAGTTTTCTCTACTTGCCTTAAGGAGGAGCCGGGCTTGAAGGCGGCGGCTAAGAGGCAAGGTCTAAACTCTATCGGAACCTGTTCAAGATGCGTTCACATGAAAAGTTTGTTTCAACGCTTATTCCTACGCGCACACATGTGACTATGTTGCGTAAAAATATTTCAAGGGGCAAGTTAAGGGATTTACCTCCCTCGGCAAAGAGGGGAGAAGCGGTTACCACAAGAGATCCGAAGGTTTTGGCGGCGGTTGAATCCGGGAACCCTAATTCGGAGAGGGACTTGAGCGATTCCACCGCTACATTCGTTGAACGGCACCGAAAACCAAAAAAGAAACTTAGGATTAGTCGAGTACACGACACACCCACGCGGATCCGACGTGATTACGTCGTCCGGAGGCGAAAGTTAGCACAAAGCAATTAGGTTAAAATCTGAAATGCGGGGATCGGAGGAAGATTTACCCAAGGAGGCCGGATCGGAGCCCAAAAATCCACGGAGAGGCGGATCCGAGCAAACCCTAGACGTCCTCCTTGCAAATCTCCGGCTAAATCGAAGAGGAAGGGTTGCCGGAGGAAGAGGGTCTGGCTGCCGGCCAGAGGAGGAGAATGGGGGGCTGTTGTCGGCCAGAGGAGAAGAAGAGGGGAGGCCTTGCTGCTGCCGGCGTCCAGGAAAAGAGAAGGAGAGGGCGGCTGGAGGCAGAGCAGGTGGCGGCGGCGCACGCAGGAGGAAGAGCAGGCGGCGGCGGCGCACGCAGGAGGGAGAGCAGGCGGCGGCGGCGAGTTGTGCGGGAGATGGAAGCAGGAGCGGCAGCGATGTTCTACGCAGGGGACGAGAACGGGATCGGGAAGAAGCAAGCCCTAGCGTGCGGGAATGTTAGACCGGGGGGGCGGTTTTAATCAGGAGAGATGGGGGGTGCGGTTAGAGGGATTAATAAGGATAATAAAGAGGGGGGCTTGGGCTGCGGATAGTCTTTTCATATCAAATATTTATTTAGATATTTTTAGGGTTGTTACATTCTCCCCTACTTAGAAAGTTTCGTCCCGAAACTTCTGAGAATTCTCTGAATGGGGGATCTTATGGCGAAGATTCAGATGTTCTTTATACCGACAAGGTTTGCAAATCAAAGCATGGAAAGTAACTATGCAAATAGCAAAAAAAAGCGAAGAGAACAAGAGCGGAGGCATACCAGGATCAGGAGAAAAGATGTGGGTACTTGCTACGCATTTCAGACTCGAGCTCCCAAGTGAACTCCTCAGATCTGCCATGCCCCCAAAGTACCTTCACCATAGGAATGGTTCTCTTCTGAAGCTTGCGTTCTTGATACTCAACGATCTTCGCGGGTTCAACTGGATAGGACAGATTAGCTTCAGGAATCACTGGAACTTCCTCAATGACGCGGGTAGGATCATGAATGTACTTCCGAAGCTGGCTGACGTGGAAGACATTATGAACACTGGCCAAGGAATCAGGTAGCTCCAGGCGGAAAGCAGATCCTCCCACACGCTCTGAAATAACACACGGTCCCACGAATCTCGGGCTGAGCTTATGGTGGCGACCGAAACGCTTCACCCCAGGAGTAGGAGAAACCTTCAAGAAAACGCGATCACCCACCGCAAACTCCAACGGACGGCGATGCTGATTAGCATACTTCCTCTGCCTCTCGACGGCACGGCTAAGCTGAAGACGAGTCTTCTTGGTGGCCTCTTCCATTTCCTGAAGGAGCTCAGGGCCCAACACAACCTTTTCACCAACTTCTGACCAGTAGAGAGGGGTCCTACAACGACGCCCATACAACGCCTCGAAGGGGGCCATCTTGAGGCTCTCCTGATAGCTGTTATTGTAGGCGAATTCAACCAATGGCAAGTGCTCATCCCAAGCTCCCTTATAGTCCAGAATATAACACCGAAGCATATCTTCAAGAATCTGATTCACCCTTTCGGTCTGGCCATCAGTAGTCGGATGGTAAGCGGTGCTCAGGTTGAGCTCAGTGCCCAGAGCTTGCTGGAATCCCTTCCAGAAGTGCGATACAAATCTCGAGTCACGATCAGAAACAATCCGCAGAGGGATCCCATGAAGTCTAACTATCTCAGAAACATAGATCCGAGCCATCTTCTCGGTGGGATGACCTTCCTTGTACGGGATGAAGTGAGCTACTTTAGTCAAGCGGTCCACAATAACCCAAATCGCATCATGACCTCTCGGAGTACGGGGCAGTCCAGTGATGAAATCCATAGAGATGTCTTCCCATTTCCACTCTGGGATAGGCAGAGGCTGCAAAAGACCACCCGGACGCTGACGCTGGGCTTTCACCTTCTGGCATGTCAGGCATCGGGAGATAAAATGAGCAATATAATTTTTCATACCAGGCCACCACACGATCTGCTTCAAATCATGGTACATCTTATTATTGCCGGGGTGACCAGAGGTGCGGGACTCATGAGCTTCTCGGCAAATGCTATCCAATAACTCAGGAACATCAGGGATGCAAAGGCGACCTCGGAATCGCAGGATGTCATCAGTGATGGAGAAATCTGGGAGAGTACCAAGTTCAACCTGCCGACGGATACGCTGGAGTTCTGGATCAGATGGCTGCAAATCCTTCACCTGCTCTACCCACAACGGAACGGAAACTCCTCCGTGACCCTCAGGTGCGATGGATATGTCCATCCGGTCGAGGTCATCTATGAAGGCTGCAAGGGATGCTGACATAGGGGTGCAGGCGGCAGCCGTAGCATGTCGGCTCAGCGCATCTGCCACTGAATTGGCTTTACCGGGCACATAAGTGATCTGCAAGTCATAATCCGCTACAAACTCAAGCCATCGCCTCTGCCAAAGATTGAGGTCCTTCTGAACGAAAATGTACTTTAAGCTCTGGTGATCGGTGTAAAAGTGGCACTTCACCCCATAGAGGTAATGACGCCACAGCTTCAAGGCAAAAACCACCGCGGCAAACTCCAAATCATGAGTGGGATAATTGCGCTCATGGATCTTCAACTGCCTCGATCCATAGGCAATAACACGGTCCTCCTGCATCAGAACACCACCCAGACCCACTCCGGAAGCGTCAGTGTAC
This sequence comes from Dactylorhiza incarnata, assembly GCA_033032865.1. Classification (NCBI taxonomy): domain Eukaryota; kingdom Viridiplantae; phylum Streptophyta; class Magnoliopsida; order Asparagales; family Orchidaceae; genus Dactylorhiza; species Dactylorhiza incarnata. The sequence continues at coordinate 823,104 of JAWHQI010000403.1, read as the reverse complement.
ACAGAAAAATCCAAACCCTCAGAAGGAAGAGCTAACACTGGTGATGAACACAACCGTTGTTTCAATTCAAAGAAGGATTGCTCACACTGATCTGACCACTCAAACCTGGCATGCTTTTGAGTTAGCTTTGTCAGAGGAGCAGCAAGAGAGGAGAAACCCTTGACGAAGCGCCGATAATAGCCAGCTAACCCAAGGAAACTGCGGATTTCGGTAGGGGTGGAGGGTTGCCTCCAGTCCATCACTGCAGAGATTTTGGCGGGGTCAACGGATAGCCCATCCCCTGAAATGACATGCCCCAAAAAGGCAACACGATCTAGCTAAAACTCACACTTCGCCAACTTGGCATAGAGTTGGTGCTGGCGAAGGGTGGAGAGAGTGAGCCTAAGATGTGCATCATGCTCTTCACGGGTCTTGGAATAGACCAGAATATCATCAATGAACACAATGATGAACTTATCCAGATATTCGCGGAAAACGCGGTTCATCATATCCATAAAGGTGGAGGGAGCATTGGTCAACCCAAAGGACATCACCAGGAACTCAAAATGTCCATACCGAGTTCTAAAAGCAGTCCTGGGGATATCGGATTCCTTGATCTTCAACTGATGATAACCCGATCTGAGATCTATCTTGGAAAACACGGTACTGCCCTTAAGCTGATCAAAGAGGTCATCCACACGCGGGAGGGGATACTTGTTCTTGATTGTGACCTTATTCAGATCCCGGTAGTCAATACAAAGTCTCAAAGAACCATCCTTCTTCTTTACGAAGAGGACGGGGGCTCCCCACGGAGACGTGCTGGGACGAATGTACCCAAGCTCGAGCATCTCGTCCAACTGCAATCGGAGTTCTTCCAACTCGCGCGGGGCCATCCGGTAAGGAGCTTTAGATATGGGGCGCGTTCCAGGCTCCACATCAATAGAGAACTCTACCTCACGATTAGGCGGCATCCCAGACAGCTCGGCGGGAAACACGTCAGGAAACTCAGAAATGATCGGAATAGACTCGAGTGAAGGAGTAGCAGAATCTGAATGAGAAGCATAAACAAAGCCAGCAATGCACCCTTGACTGAGAAGCCGAGTGGCGCGTACAGCAGAAATTACCTTCAGATGGCCGCGGGTCTGCACGTGAACACTGTAATCCTTGCCACCGATGCTGAGATTGATCCTCTTTGCCGCGCAATCCAGCTTTACTCGATATGCAACCAGCCAATCCATTCCCAAAATCACGTCGAACTCATACATCTCCAGAATTATGAGATCCGCAAAGACTTGCAATTCTTCCAGCAAGATTGGGCAATTGGGGATACCCCTAGTTGATAGGTGCTGATGACCCGGCACAGAAATCTCAAAAGGGGCCTCCAGAGGTGAGGTGGGCCAACCATGCAGGTCCACAATATGGCAAGCGATAAACGAGTGAGATGCGCCAGAATCAAAGAGAATCTGCAACCACTTGTTTCTGACTCTAAATCTCCCTAAAATGAATAGCAGTTATAACCGCCAATTCCGGTTGTTTTTGATATAAAAGCATGCATAAATACTTGCAGGAAAAATAGAACAACGCATACGTACCAGAGATGACGTCCGTGGAAGCGAGCGCCTCGCCTTGAGTAAGGACATTCAGCACAGCCTTGCCCATATTCTGGGCTCCGGGGTTAGCCTGCTGTGGCTGAGTAGTGACCGGGCCTTCCCTCATGGGGCAGTCGAACTTGAGATGACCCACTTGCCCACACTTGAAACAGGCCTTCAGCTTACGGCGGCAGTCCCTCTGTTGATGGCCCGGCAACTTGCAGTAGGCACAAACGGTGGAGGTGGAGGCAAGTGTCATCGGAGGTTGTGTAGGAGCGGCTGTCTTCTGCTTCTTCAGGAGAGAACGGCAGACTTGGGCGGTATGGCCCACCTTGTGGCAGTAAGCACACACCTCCATGGACCTGGGACCTTGCTCCTGAGGTGGAGCACTCCTGCGCTTGAGGTCGGATGCAGCGGCATTGCTCGTTCCGTGCTGGGCTTTCTTTCCAGTACGATCCAGTTCAATAGCTTCCGCCCACATGGCGGCTCCCACGGTCTCTGCATAGGTTCTGGCGTCGTGTGCTACCACATGCTGGCGAATGTCATGGCGAAGTCCCTTCACGAAACGACTGATCTTCTTGGCTTCATCCGGCACGAACTCCGCAGCAAGGAGGGATAGGCGGGAGAACTCCTGTGCATACTCTGTCACTATCCTACCAGGCTGCTGAAGGGACAAGAATCTCTCTGCTAACTTGTCCCGCTCCACAGAAGAGAGGAAGTTCTCCATCAGAGCGTCCTTGAATTGCCCCCAAGTTAGGGTGGTAGATTCGTGGAGGCTGCGGTGCTGGAGCCACCAAGTATTGGCGTCCTCGGTCAGCTGATAGGCCGCAAGAAGGACCTTCTGAGCTTCTGGAACTCATACTCGAAGTGCTTCTCCATCTGGGAGATCAATTCTGTGATCACGAAGTAGTCACGGTTACCGTTGTAGGCAGGCGGATTTAGCCTCTTGAAAGCCAGAGTGTCAGCCATCGCCAAAGGAAGAGCAGCCGGAGTGGTCACGGCCGGGGTAACTACAGCATCAGATGCAGGAGGGGTGATGGTGACAGCTACTCCAGACGTCCCTGCGCTGCCAGAACCAGAACCTGGATCAGGAGCTTGGCGATCCCCTTCCAGACAGGTGACACGCTCCACAAGCTGCTTCAAAAGTTGGACCATTTCACCTAAAGGGGCTTCCCCCGCAGAAGGTGTAGCCTTCTTGCGCTGTGATCGCTTAGAAGCCATCTAGAAAGAAACATAGAAGAACCGAGTGAGACAACGGCTAAGTTAAGCTTGAGGGTTGAGATTACAGGTCATAACAATCTAATATTGTTGGATAAGCAATTCAAGTAGTAGTTACAGCATTTTCATTGGACAACTTTAAGTGACGACCATGCAGATGCAAGTGCGGAAATATGATCACATGCAGTAAGACGATGATTTGTAAAATCCATGTGTGTACATTCGTTGTCTGTTACTCTTAGCTTAGACACTTGTGTAATGAGTTATGTTATGCATGCAACATGATTATGCCTACAATGCATTCCTAAGAATGTTTATGAATGGATACGCATGTCATGTTAAGCGCCCATATCACTTAACATGTCATGCGCATTATGATTCTAATGTCATCGCACTTGAAAATATTATATCGCCCATACAATTTAATATTTGCAAGCGGTGTAAATCCTAATGGAAATTCATATGCATATAAATGTTAAGTTTGCCCATACTCCCTTAACATTTGTACGCATACTACTCATGCTTATGGGTGAGTGCGTGCGTGTTTCAGCCTCGAACAACAGACAACGACAAGGTGAGTGAGGAAATGATGCATGCGCGAATATTTACATAATAGATTTCAAAATATATGAAAATTTTAAAATACTTATCTTTAGATGCAAACCTGGCTCTGATAACAACTGTCACGACCCGTCTCATAACAATTATCAGAGTGCGCTACGGGCGGGTCGTGATGCCGCAGACATGGGCAAAGAGAAAGCATGCCTGCCAGGCGGTTACTGTAATACCAGAATATCTGTAGAAAATAATTAGATCTTGAAAAAAAAATACCAGTTTGATTTATTATGCGGAAGCTTGAATTAAAAGTGATGCTAGTAAACTGCAGAAACAAAATGAACATTTATATAATGCTGAAATACATCTGTACCATCCTAAGAGTTGTCCACGATACAAGGAAAATGCTTGAAAATAACTAGTACAGGAAAACCAAATCCAAAAGTAAAAGAACAAGATACAGAGGACCTGATGCAGCAACTACAAAAAAAAGGTAAACCTCCGACAGACGGGAGCTGGGCGAGGAACAACTCAGGAAGTAGGCGGCGCAGTCACGAACCCTAAGGCAAATCCAAACAGAAGGAGAAGCCTCAGAACAAGATCAATAACAGAGATTCAAGTTAATAAAATAAACAAGTAAACTGGGAAACAAGCATAGCAGTAAAGTATGTCAGAGACTAACTGAGATTGTTTAGTAAATTTTTAGCCTACTCCGGAGTTTAGCCTAAACACAAACGTATAAGCAAAAATCAATGAAAGGCGTGTGTGTCGTCATTTGATGCACAAGATTCTAGCATGGGAGTAGATGCAAGGCTTAAGCTACCGCTGCTTACAAGATTCCCTTATTGGTTTCTGTTACCATTCAAGCGTGAACTCATTTTTCCGGTGTCACATCAAATGACACATTCTCTTTCATTGTTTGCCTATGACGTCTAATGAGATTACTTATCTGCAAGTAATAAATTCAAGAGGGGGCTAGTACGGTACAAGTGTGACTTAAATAAAACTTGTTTACAAGTGAGAGAGTTTTCTCTACTTGCCTTAAGGAGGAGCCGGGCTTGAAGGCGGCGGCTAAGAGGCAAGGTCTAAACTCTATCGGAACCTGTTCAAGATGCGTTCACATGAAAAGTTTGTTTCAACGCTTATTCCTACGCGCACACATGTGACTATGTTGCGTAAAAATATTTCAAGGGGCAAGTTAAGGGATATACCTCCCTCGGCAAAGAGGGGAGAAGTGGTTACCACAAGAGATCCGAAGGTTTTGGCGGCGGTTGAATCCGGGAACCCTAATTCGGAGAGGGCCTTGAGCGATTGTACCGCTACATTCGTTGAACGGCACCGAAAACCAAAAAAGAAACTTAGGATTAGTCGAGTACACGACACACCCACGCGGATCCGACGTGATTACGTCGTCCGGAGGCGAAAGTTAGCACAAAGCAATTAGGTTAAAATCTGAAATGCGGGGATCGGAGGAAGATTTACCCAAGGAGGCCGGATCGGAGCCCAAAAATCCATGGAGAGGCGGATCCGAGCAAACCCTAAACGTCCTCCTTGCAAATCTCCGGCTAAATCGAAGAGGAAGGGTTGCCGAAGGAAGAGGGTCTGGCTGCCGGCCAGAGGAGGAGAATGGGGGGCTGCTGTCGGCCAGAGGAGAAGAAGAGGGGAGGCCTTGCTGCTGCCGGCGTCCAGGAAAAGAGAAGGAGAGGGCGGCTAGAGGCAGAGCAGGCGGCGGCGGCGCACGCAGGAGGAAGAGCAGGCGGCGGCGGCGCACGCAGGAGGGAGAGCAGGCGGAGGCGGCGAGTTGTGCGGGAGATGGAAGCAGGAGCGGCAGCGATGTTCTGCGCAGGGGACGAGAACGGGATCGGGAAGAAGCAAGCCCTAGCGTGCGGGAATGTTAGACCGGGGGGGGGGGGGGGGGGGGGGGGCGGTTTTAATCGGGAGAGATGGGGGGTGCGGTTAGAGGGATTAATAAGGATAATAAAGAGGGGGGCTTGGGCTGCGGATAGTCTTTTCATATCAAATATTTATTTAGATATTTTTAGGGTTGTTACAAGTAGAGCCCAGGGTGTCCGGCGAGTAGGCTGGCACCCCCTGGCGAGAAGAGCTCAGGGTGTCCGGCGAGTAGGCTGGCACCCCCTGGCGAGTAGATCCCAGGGTGTCCGGCGAGTAGGCCGGCACCTCCAGGCGAGTGGACCCGTTTTCAGGCGAGACCAGGACGGGAGAATTCGCCCAGGAAGATCTTTTGAGATAAAATCCTCTGGATGCCCTTAGTGGTCTGCCCATAGCTCCTCAGAACAGCGGAATCCGGCTATCAGCAGACCAACTTGGGGTGCGTTTAGCGGAAACGTAAAGCGGAACTACGCTATCCGCAGGCCATCCGGACCATTTTACCCTCATAAGAGTTTGCCTATAAATAGGACCCATTATGTCTCAGATCAGCACAGATCCACCCCCCTAGAGAGAGCCTGTGCTTTCTTCCTTGTGTTGTCTGAGACAGGCTCAGCTTCTGGTTTTTGGGAGGGGAAATCAAGTTAGATTTCCGGGTTAGTGGCGGGACCTCCTCGCTGCAGCCAGTGGGTCATTCTTAGGGAGCTACCTACCAACCTGTGAGGGTCAGTTCTTAGCTCGGAATACTTAGTTCTAGGGATCCGACGAAGAGAGAAGTAACTCAAGCTACTCCCCCAGTCTCGAACAAGTTGGACCGGTATCCGGGTTCCAACATTTTTGGTGCGGTGAGCGTGGACTGTAGCGAGAGAAGAAAATCTCATCTGACGATCCCATGACTGAACGTGACGAGTTGGGAACCGGCCAGGGGAACTCGCCACCTTCGGGCGAGTTCGTGACCAAGAGTGTCTTCGAGCAGGGGATGAAGGCGATGGAGGATACCATCCGGAGGTTACTCACGCCTCGCGCCAAGGTGGGAGTATCCCCCCATGTCGCAGTCGCCTCGCCCACGGAGGCGGGTCCTAGTCAGCGCCTCGGCAAGTAAGCGCTCCTAGGGGAGGAAGATTCGCCGCTCCGCGCGCGAGTGCTCTTTGCCAGCCCGACGGAGACTCGCCAGTCAGAGGGCGAGTACGACCAAGTTCGTCCCATCCACCAGCTCGCCCCGCGCAGTCCATTCTGTGAGTTGGTGTTGTCCGCTCCCATTCCTGCAGGATTTACGGAGCCCGCCATGAGTTTCTACTCCGGGAAAGAAGATCCCGTCAAGCATCTGCAGTGGTTTGAAGACATGGTCTCCATCAAGCCGATGACGGATCCCTTCAAATGTCGGTTGTTCGCCATAACCTTCTAGGAAAAAGCCAGAGATTGGTTCCACCAGTTACCGGCGAGAAGCGTCGACGGGTTCGATGACCTGCGCAGAAGTTATCTGCTCCGCTTCTCCACATCCAAGAAGAGGAGGAAGGGTTCAGAGGATCTTTTCCTTGTCAAGCAAAGACCCCAAGAGATGCTTGGGTCGTATTTGGATCGCTTTCAGGAGGAGATCCTCCTGGTCCAAGAGGTCCCTGGACATACCCTGATCTTGGCATTCAAGCTGGGGTAGCAGCCAGGGTTTTTCAAGATGGAGATCACTCGCAATCCCCCCTATCGTTCGAGGAGTTAGTCGATCGGGCCGGAAGGCAGATCGCGGGGGAGGCAACCAGCCTAGAGTTCGTAGCCAAGTTAGCCAGATTGGAGGGAGGGGAGAAAGAAGGAGAGGGGAGCGGCCGGCGCGAGTCCAAGAAGAGGAGTGAGCCGAGGAGGCGAGAAGAGGGAGGGTCCCGGGAGAACCGGGATCAGCGAGATCAGGAGAGGAGGTTCCAGGCTCCGCCCCGCCGGCCGGCCTGGAGACCTGCTGGAGGAGGCTACCAAGGGAGACCGGGAGGGAGGTACTCTCCGGAATGGCGAGACCGCTATCGATCGCCCGAGCGGAGGCAAGGGCAGTGGAGGCAGAACCAAGCACCGCCTAGAGAGGCTAATGTGATCAGGAGAGGACGAGGACGAGGGAGAGGGGGAAGGCCGCGACAGCCCCGGGGTGAAGAAGAGCGTCGGGCGATGCCCTACTGTGATTTCCATCAGGTAGAGGGCCACGCGACGGCCACATGCCCTGAGTTCTTGGAGTTGAGGAGGGGAGCTGGAGGAGCCCAGGAAGGGCATGAGAGGCGAGAAGGAGATATGTTGAGAATCGAAGGGGGAGGAGCCCCCACCCCAAGGAGGTGTGAGGATAGGGGAGATCTGGGAGCCCATGGGGGGATAGGGGTCATCCACGGAGGGGCAGGATTGGAGGCGACCCGGAAGGGGAGCCTCAACGCCGTGTATCGGAAGAGCGTGGCCTCTGTAAAATCCCCCAGACAGCTAGACCCCCCAGGTGAATGTGCAATGACAAGGTCATGACAAGGCCTTGGTAGTGTAGAAATCCCTTTAACTTAGGCAAGATTAGGGTTGAAAGTGCCTTGGACTACAAATAGCAATTTCTAGTGACCAAGCTTAGGGTTGGACTTTAGGGCCTCAACTTGACCATTTGGCCCCACCATAGTATCCCTAACCCTTTAAGGGCCCCCTTAGGGCACCAAGGGCCCATTGAGGTCAACCAAAGAGGCCAAATTGACCAAAGTCAACCATAACCCTAAATTGGTCAAAGTAGCCTAATTAGAGTCAATTAACCCTCACCATACCAAATTGACCACTCCTCTAGGTCTAAAATGTCATAAGAGACCTAGTAGACCTAAAAGCCCTATCACGGGACCCCTAGTGGTGCAAATTGACCAAAATGCCCTTTTTAGGTCAAAATGACAATTCTTCACAAGTACCCTAATTGACCACCACCATATTAAATTGACCCTACCCATAGTGTTATCATGTCATAGGGGACCCAGTGGACCAAAAAGCCCCATGACTGGGCCAACCCTAGGGCTCAATTTGATCAAAGTCAACTTAGCCTGTTTTGGTCAAATCAACTCAAATTGGGTCAACAAAGGCTCATGTGACCAAATTGACCCCACCAGTAGTTTCTAAACCTAATTTGGAGTCCAATGGACCCAAAAGCCCCATCCTAGGGTCACCCAATTGCTCAATTTGACCAAAAGTCAAATTTGCCCAAATTAGGTCAAATCTCTTGAATCTAGCCCAATCCCTTTGGGCTAAGCCCAAATTGAGTGGTCAACCAGCATGCTTGACTGATAATTAACCCAGGAGAGAGAGGAAAATTGGCCATGGTGAGTAGGAGAGAGAAAAACCCAATTTTGGAGGAGAGAAGGTGGTGTTCATGGCCATTAAGAGGATACACCCCTTGGAATCCCCATTGATGCCCCCTTTCATCTCCCCTGATGAATGTGGAGGGAATTCTAGGAGTTTTTTGGAGGAATTGAAGGCATGGGGGAAGCATAAGGGTGGTCGGCCATGGGGGAGAGGAGGGGTCACTTGGTGATCTCTTAATGGAGCCCTCCTCCCATTAAATTGAGGCCTCCATTAGCTTTAGAATGGTTCAAGGAGTTGAAACCCCCCCTTCCCCGTGAGAGATGTGTTATATGTGCAAGGAGTTGGGAGGTGCCGAATTTTCCAAGGAGGAGCAATGGTGGTCGACGGCCGGAGCACCAAAACCCCCAAGTGCAGGTCTGGTTCTCTGCTCCTCCCTCAGTGGTGTAGATCTAACTCATCGGCGGCTCGAATCGTGGCCAATAGGCCGTGGATCGAGCCAGCCAAGCCACCCGTAGATCGAGTTTGGGATTCCACCCAGAATCCACCATTCCGGCCACCTCCGGCCAATCAAGCACCGCTCGTCGCCGGCCACCACCTCAACGGAGGTGGTGGTGGCGTTGATTGGCCGGGGCGGCGCTCAGGTGGCCGGGGAAATCGAAGATCATATCGCCCAGGCACGCGAAATCGCAGCCGTAGGCTATCGGGGATGATGGCCAGCAGCCGTCAGATCTTCACCGTAATGATTGATTTAGATATATTATTTGTTATTAATATTCTTATTAGTAGTGTTTTTAAGGGCTGAATCAAATTTTAAATATAGAAAATACTTAGATGCCTCTACAGAAAAAGTGCCCAACATGAAAGTTGTAGGCCTTGACCGCTAGGACCATACAAAATTGAGTTCACACCATTTGGAGCCCTGGTTTGACCTCAGCACCCATTCTAGTGCAAAGTTTGACTGAACTTTGAAGGGGTGCCCACACCAAACCACTAGTCCAAATGACTTGAAATTTGGACTGGTAGTGAGTCATACCTAGGGTTATAACATATCCAAAAATGAGAATTTTTGGAGAACATTTCCCTAAAGTTTTTGTAGAAATTTAATAATCCTTGCATAAATTATTTGGAGGGTCAAATGACCTCCAATCACCACCAAATTTTGGTGGGGTGTTATTAGGGTCATGATAAACCCCTGGTTAAAATCTCAACTCATTTGGAGTTCATTTGATTAGGTAATCATTAGGCCAAAGATTTGTCCATTTAGGGGGAATTTGTGAATAACGGCTATTTGGGATTTTTCATGGGCAAACCACCTCCCATTGGAGTGGGGTTTTGGCCACTGCCCTAATATCACCCAAATCACCTCCAAGAGAGTTATGGATCCATGGAGAGTTGGATTGCCCTAGGTCATGGGTTTGGAGCACCTTGGGGTGCATTTAGCCAAGTAGAGATCCAATGGCCAAATAGGTCCATAGAGGCTTGAGTGTTCTTGGAAAGGTCAGTGGGATCATTTTGAGACCCCATGAGGAAGTTTGGTGAGCATTGGAGTTGAGTTGCTCAAGGCCATGTGTTTGATCCCTATGAAGTGGGATTTGGGGTTGTGAAGGACATAGGAGATTTTGTCCTTGGAGAGGGGTGTATTGGACTCCACTGAGTCCTATAAATGTTGTGACACCCTCACAAGAAGTTTGGGTGGATTTGGAGAGGTTTTGACCCTAACCCTAGGTTAAACCCTAAAGGGGTGCAATTAGAGGCCAATGAAGAAAGAGGGGTCAAACCTTAATGGTTGTACTTGAAATTTTGGGGAGATGATCTTGGTGACCAGAGAATGCAACTGTGAGAAATTGGTGGGGTTTGGAGTTGCCAAACCTAGGTAATAAATCCTTGGGTAGATTTGTAAATATTCAGGGTTTTGGGATTTAGGAAGAAATAATACTTAATGATTAACCATCTTTTGTCACCAACTTGTTTTTGATGTTTTTAATCCCTGGAGACTTTGTTAGAGCCATTGGAAGACTTTTGGAGGTCCAAATTGTAATTATTCATATTGTTGACAATTTTGGGGATGAACAATTTTAGGGTGTTAGTTTTCTGTAATTGCATGAAACCTTGTTGGATGGTATTTAATACCATTATGAACCCATAGTATTTTTCTCATAATTTATGGATTATTATTTTTGGTACCTCTAGTTTAATTTGGAATTAATTGCAAATATATCCCTTGTGAAAATTACAAGTGTAACCTCTATCGAATATGGAAAAATATTGTAGGGCTGAATATTTTAGTATGAATCACCTCTGTATAAATTTGCATAAGGTTTGGAGTTCATATGAGGGTACCTCCTTTGGAATTTATTGGAAATAAATGGGTTTTGGAATTTTTATTAATAGTAGATCTTGCTGGAATTTCCTAAAATTTTATATCTACTGATTATTAGGTACCCTTGATTTATTTAAAAATTGTGGTAGTCATTGGGAGTCAGAAAAGTATACTTGTAGTTCAAACCCTAAGAAATTGTGTTTTGGAAAAATGTCTTAAATATTAATAATGATGGGAAAATTATGAAACTCTGGGTTTGATCTTAAATAAGTGGCATGGACCCCCAGTAAAAATATTGGGTCATAGAGTTGATTATTTAAGGTACCTCCCTTCATGAGCATCAAAACGTTAAGGGTGGTCTGCGTTTAGCAATTTGACAATTTTGGAGTTATAGGTCAAATTGGGGAATATTGATTGGAGATGTGAGAGTTTATTGGTGATCATATGACTATGTGAGTATCCCTGGAGTTAATTAGGGTTTGAAGAGTCCTAGGGTGGTGGGGTGCCACCCTTGGGGTAGGTCGTCCTGGGATTGACGAAAGATCGTCTTGTCCCTTTAGTGTCTTAAGCCTTAGGTTTAGATCGGGTAAAGTATTAAAGGGGTTTCCTTATGGGTATTAACTCATAACACACTCATTCACACCCTGTGGTTTCGGGAGTTAGTTGGTTTGTTTGTACGAGCGGTGGGCTCGGTGGTTGTAGCAGCAGACTAGTTAGTCTGGTGAGCTTATGGCTCGGAAGGTTATTGATGGCGGGCAGGTTAGCCCGGGGAGCTTATGGCTCGGAAGGTTATTGATGGCGGGCAGGTTAGCCCGAGGAGCTTATGGCTCGGAAGGTTATTGATGGCGGGCCGGTTAGCCCGGGGAGCTTATGGCTCGGAAGGTTATTGATGGCGGGCGGGTTAGCCCGGGAAGCTTATGGCTCAGAGATAGGAAGCAGAACATGTTGCTTGTGCATTGAAGGTGGTGGGTCTTCGGTATTGAACGGTCGTTCACACCGACGTCAATACGTTGACTCGGCGAGTGTGGTATCTACACTTAGCCTTGAAAGTCTGGCGGTCCAGTCAGCAAGAGTACGCAGACGCTCCGCGGGTTTAGTGGAGGCGTACAATAGGTCTAGGTTAGGTAGTGTGAATACCAACCTAGAGGTGGGAGATGCCCAACCCACCGCTTCCGTTTGCCACTACGGGAGTATCCTGGGAGTCTAGCTCGCTCCAAAAAGGGAGAACTAAAGGTCTATGCGCATAGAGTCGTAGTGAGTGAGTTGCACTTGTATGAACATAGCATAACAACATACTTTGCATGTCATAGCATAATCATTGCATTCAACCTACCCCTAACGTATAAGTCGGTTATGGTACTTCTTATACGGTAGGCCCTGCTAAACGACCCCTTGGTCTATAGGTTTGTATGGGCATTCCTATAAATCAATGGTTACTTTTATATTACTTCGCTTGCCATTATATATACTGCTTACTGTTCTTTACATGCACTTTACTATGCTTATTTACTGCTTCATATATATATACACCTGTGTAGTTGTAGATCCGCCGTCACCTGCTTTTGTATTACCCCCTTGAATGTCCTCCGCTTCCTCCTCCCCATACGGTGCCTAGGAGCCATTGGGGGTGGGGTGGGGAACATAAGGCTTAGTCTTTTTGACTAACGGTCGGTGGACCATATCATTTTAGGGGTTCGAGGAGACGCAGCAACATCAGAGGCCGGAGCAGACGGAGGCGGGCCAGTCTAGTACAGGAGCACAGGAATCAGGATCTATGAGTGATTAGTAGTTAGCTTCCGCGAGTGATCTTGTAGTGAGGAAATGATGTACAGGGCAAGAGTCCCTTTTATTATTGTATCCCTTGTATCTCTTTTATTCAGTTAATATATGTGTGGACATTTATATTCCATGTTGATTCTGTGGACTTGTCTTCTCTTTTATGAACTTTCCTTTGTGATCGATTTGGCCGGCAGAATCGGCGTTTTGTGGTGGCGACCTTCCCGAGTGAGGGTGTCACCGCAAAGCGGCGGTTCTGGGCCTAAGACCCGGTGGTTTTTGCAAAAAAAAAATGGGGTCTTACAAGTGGTATCAGAGCGAAACCTCGATCTGAAGAAAAGAAGTCCACAAACCCTGGGCCACCCCGCGCGAGATTAGTTTGAGGACAAACTAAGCAGCGGAAGCAGTGGTGTGCCCATATGGGGAAATCACATGAAAAAGTCCACTTTTAACTGAATCTTCTTAGTTATTTTCCCTACGAGCGTCAATTTTTTCTTTTGTAGCCTGCGGCGAACCCTGCCCCCAGCGGGGAATACCTCCGGCTGCAAAAGAACTCTTTAGATAGTCTTTTAGTCAATGAGTTAGACTCAACCCCACTAGGACATGTGACTTACTTTGACAATTTATACCATGACCTAGTCTGAAATAGACCGTAAGTATAACTTTTGGTGAAGGTACGAGGATACTCAAAAGAGACTAGAGAAAGGAAGATTGACACCTAAGTAGAATTGGTGTGAGACTTGTTGACTCAATCCTCGTATCCGTGACGTGATTACATTAAGACAACCACCACGACAAACACCGAGGGTTGGATAAGAATTCAAGTTCAGAAGAGACCCGTTTGAGATTAGGTCAAATATTGACCCTGTTAAGATTGCGTAGAAGGTACCTAGAAGAATCTAAGGTTGTATGCCCTAAGAATTGTTTGCATACTTGGGACGAATATAACTTTGTGATATTGAAGATACTCAGCCCAAAATAGATAGTGGCTTATCTTTTGTTTATAGTGGCTTATCTTTTGTTTATTGGGGGCTTGTCCTTTGTTTATTGGGGCGTACCTTTTATTTATTGGGCGAATTAACGGCGGACTTAGACTTCCCTTAAACTTAAGTTAGAAATTTTGTGTCGTGAACACTATGATTTTGAAGTCGATCTTACTCAATGTTACTTAAAATAAGGTGAGACGGTGTAACAGTATGTTTGGAATGATGACCGGTAGAAGTACCAGGGCAATGGATAGACATCATTTGGGTCGGACAACAACTTGCCCTTAGTTGAATCATTGGAAATGTAAAGTCGCCAGGATTAGTCATTTAAGGATGTCGATGTCTAAGTATAGAAGTTAAGGGCGGAAATTAGATCTTACAAGTTGTAGTTAAATTTGAAGTTCTTGTGACTTTGGGCGTTCGGAAGTGATTAACTCATGTCTTGTTAAAAATCATGCCCCGTCATGGTTGATAATTTTATCTACAATAATCGCTTTATACCTTATGAGCTTTGATGATAAATAACCAGAGATCTTAGACGATGACTTATTGGTTTTACAATCTAGTATTTGAGTTACTATGACAAGAGCGATCTAAGTTTATCTTGCTTAAGACCATTTGAGAGTGATCAAGGCTAGCATAAGTGGAAGTGACAGGATTTTTGGAGAAATAAACGTGATGATATTTCTTTGAATTATGAAAAACCCCAAGGTATCAAAATTTTGCCGTTATGAATAGAATTTCATGTAGAAAGTGATTGAGAGTCATCTTATCATTACGAGTGGTTAGTATATACTCATAAGGGACCACAAGTGCACTCCCATTTAAATTTAAGGATGATTGGGACGCTAGACGATTAGATTAATTCCATCAATAGTAGAACTGGAAAAGTGGTAGAGTTGGAGTTGATTGATTAATTCGGACGTACCTGGAAGAGTAAGAATTGAACGTGAAAGATAACTTTAGAGGCATAAGAGTCTGCCCAAGTTAGAGTGGAAGTTCGAGGATAGATTGACCAAGGTAGCTAGGTCACCCCGGTCAGGATAGATGATACGACGGTGCGAGTCTTGCGGAGCAAGAAGATTCCAGAGGTTAAGACATGTGGTAAAATTGGGGTCAGGAGGAGCACAACTTGGAGCCATTAGAGCTGGTGTGGCAGAGATAGTTGGTGCTCTTCGAGCCAGAAATAACTTTGACTCTTAGGGGATGTTACGTTCAGTCACTCTCGGTGAGAACCCCGCAAGCCTAACCTGAATTTCGAGGACGAAATTATTATTTTTTGTTTATTGGGATTTGTAACATCCCCCAGACAGCTAGACCCCCCAGGTGAATGTGTCATGACAAGGTCATGACAAGGCCTTGGTAGTGTAGAAATCCCTTTAACTTAGGCAAGATTAGGGTTGAAAGTGCCTTGGACTGCAAATAGCAATTTCTAGTGACCAAGCTTAGGGTTGGACTTTAGGGCCTCAACTTGACCATTTGGCCCCACCATAGTATCCCTAACCCTTTAAGGGCCCCCTTAGGGCACCAAGGGCCCATTGAGGTCAACCAAAGAGGCCAAATTGACCAAAGTCAACCCTAACCCTAAATTGGTCAAAGTAGCCTAATTAGAGTCAATTAACCCTCACCATACCAAATTGACCACTCCTCTAGGTCTAAAATGTCATAAGAGACCTAGTAGACCTAAAAGCCCTATCATGGGACCCCCAGTGGTGCAAATTGACCAAAATGCCCTTTTTAGGTCAAAATGACAATTCTTCACTAAGTACCCTAATTGACCACCACCATATTAAATTGACCCTACCCATAGTGTTATCATGTCATAGGGGACCCAGTGGACCAAAAAGCCCCATGACTGGGCCAACCCTAGGGCTCAATTTGATCAAAGTCAACTTAGCCTGTTTTGGTCAAATCAACTCAAATTGGGTCAACAAAGGCTCATGTGACCAAATTGACCCCACCAGTAGTTTCTAAACCTAATTTGGAGTCCAATGGACCCAAAATCCCCATCCTAGGGTTACCCAATTGCTCAATTTGACCAAAAGTCAAATTTGCCCAAATTAGGTCAAATCTCTTGAATCTAGCCCAATCCCTTTGGGCTAAGCCCAAATTGAGTGGTCAACCAGCATGCTTGTCTGATAATTAACCCAGGAGAGAGAGGAAAACCGACCATGGTGAGTAGGAGAGAGAAAAACCCAATTTTGGAGGAGAGAGAAGGTGGTGTTCATGGCCATTAAGAGGATACACCCCTTGGAATCCCCATTGATGCCCCCTTTCATCTCCCCTGATGAATGTGGAGGGAATTCCAGGAGTTTTCTAGAGGAATTGAAGGCAGGGGGGAAGCATAAGGGTGGCCGGCCATGGGGGAGAGGAGGGGTCACTTTGTGATCTCTTAATGGAGCCCTCCTCCCATTAAATTGAGGCCTCCATTAGCTTTAGAATGGTTCAAGGAGTTGAAACCCCCCCTTCCCCGAGAGAGATGTGTTATCTGTGCAAGGAGTTGGGAGGTGCCGAATTTTCCATGGAGGAGCAATGGTGGTCGACGGCCGGAGCACCAAAACCCCAAGTGCAGGTCTGGTTCTCTGCTCCTCCCTCAGTGGTGTAGATCTAACTCATCGGCGGCTCGAATCGTGGCCAATAGGCCGTGGATCGAGCCAGCCAAGCCACCCGTAGATCGGGTTTGGGCTTCCACCCAGAATCCACCATTACGGCCACCTCCGGCCAATCAAGCACCGCTCGTCGCCGGCCACCACCTCAACGGAGGTGGTGGTGGCGTTGATTGGCCGGGGCGGCGCTCAGGTGGCCGGGGAAATCGAAGATCATATCGCCCAGGCGCATGAAATCGCAGCCGTAGGCTATCGGGGACGATGGCCAGCAGCCGTCGGATCTGCGGCGTAATGATTGATTTAGATATATTATTTGTTATTAATATTCTTATTAGTAGTGTTTTTAAGGGCTGAATCAAATTTTAAATATAGAAAATACTTAGAGGCCTCTACAGAAAAAGTGCCCAACATGAAAGTTGTATGCCTTGACCCCTAGGACCATACAAATTGAGTTCACACCATTTGGAGCCCTGGTTTGACCTCAGCACCCATTCTAGTGCAAAGTTTGACTGAACTTTGAAGGGGTGCCCACACCAAACCACTAGTCCAAATGACTTGAAATTTGGACTGGTAGTGAGTCATACCTAGGGTTATAACATATCCAAAAATGAGAATTTTTGGAGAATATTTCCCTAAAGTTTTTGTAGAAATTTAATAATCCTTGCATAAATTATTTGGAGGGTCAAATGACCTCCAATCACCACCAAATTTTGGTGGGGTGTTATTAGGGTCATGATAAACCCCTGGTTAAAATCTCAACTCATTTGGAGTTCATTTGATTAGGTAATCATTAGGCCAAAGATTTGTCCATTTAGGGGAAATTTGTGAATAACGGCTATTTGGGATTTTTCATGGGCAAACCACCTCCCATTGGAGTGGGGTTTTGGCCACTGCCCTAATATCACCCAAATCACCTCCAAGAGAGTTATGGATCCATGGGGAGTTGGATTGCCCTAGGTCATGGGTTTGGAGCACCTTGGGGTGCATTTAGCCAAGTAGAGATCCAATGGCCAAATAGGTCCATAGAGGCTTGAGTGTTCTTGGAAAGGTCAGTGGGATCATTTTGAGACCCCATGAGGAAGTTTGGTGAGCATTGGAGTTGAGTTTCTCAAGGCCATGTGTTTGATCCCTATGAAGTGGGATTTGGGGTTGTGAAGGACATAGGATATTTTGTCCTTGGAGAGGGGTGTATTGGACTCCACTGAGTCCTATAAATGTTGTGACACTCTCACAAGAAGTTTGGGTGGATTTGGAGAGGTTTTGACCCTAACCCTAGGTTAAACCCTAAAGGGGTGCAATTAGAGGCCAATGAAGGAAGAGGGGTCAAACCTTAATGGTTGGACTTGAAATTTTGGGGAGATAATCTTGGTGACCAGAGAATGCTACTGTGAGAAATTGGTGGGGTTTGGAGTTGCCAAACCTAGGTAATAAATCCTTGGGTAGATTTGTAAATATTCAGGGTTTTGGGATTTAGGAAGACATAATACTTAATGATTAACCATCTTCTGTCACCAACTTGGTTTTGATGTTTTTAATCCCTGGAGACTTTGTTAGAGCCATTGGAAGACTTTTGGAGGTCCAAATTGTAATTATTCATATTGTTGACAATTTTTGGGATGAACAATTTTAGGGTGTTAGTTTTCTGTAATTGCATGAAACCTTGCTGGATGGTTTTTAATACCATTATGAACCCATAGTAATTTTCTCATAATTTATGGATTATTATTTTTGGTACCTCTAGTTCAATTTGGAATTAATTGCAAATATATTTCTTGTGAAATGTGAGAGTTTATTGGTGATCATATGACTATGTGAGTATCCCTGGAGTTAATTAGGGTTTGAAGAGTCCTAGGGTGGTGGGGTGCCACCCTTGGGGTAGGTCGTCCAGGGATTGACGAAAGATCGTCTTGTCCCTTTAGTGTCTTAAGCCTTAGGTTTAGATCGGGTAAAGTATTAAAGGGGTTTCCTTATGGGTATTAACTCATAAAACACTCATCCACACCCTGTTGTTTCGGGAGTTAGTTGGTTTGGTTGTACGAGCGGTGGGCTCGGTGGTTGTAGCAGCAGACTAGTTAGTTTGGTGAGCTTATGGCTCGGAAGGTTATTGATGGCGGGCAGGTTAGCTCGGGGAGCTTATGGCTCGGAAGGTTATTGATGGCGGGCAGGTTAGCCCGGGGAGCTTATGGCTCGGAAGGTTATTGATGGCGGGCAGGTTAGCCCGGGGAGCTTATGGCTCGGAAGGTTATTGATGGCGGGCGGGTTAGCCCGGGAAGCTTATGGCTCAGAGATAGGAAGCAGAACATGTTGCTTGTGCATTGAAGGTGGTGGGTCTTCGGTATTGAACGGTCGTTCACACCGACGTCAATACGTTGACTCGGCGAGTGTGGTATCTACCTTAGCCTTGAAAGTCTGGCGGTCCAGTCAGCAAGAGTACGCAGACGCTCCGCGGGTTTAGTGGAGGCGTACAATAGGTCTAGGTTAGGTAGTGTGAATACCAACCTAGAGGTGGGCGATGCCCAACCCACCGCTTCCGTTTGCCACTACGGGAGTATCCTGGGAGTCTAGCTCGCTCCAAAAAGGGGGAACTAAAGGTCTATGCGCATAGAGTCGTGGTGAGTGAGTTGCACTTGTTTGAACATAGCATAACAGCATACTTTGCATGTCATAGCATAATCATTGCATTCAACCTACCCCTAACGTATAAGTCGGTTATGGGACTTCTTATACGGTAGGCCCTGCTAAACGACCCCTTGGTCTATAGGTTTGTATGGGCATTCCTATAAATCAATGGTTACTTTTATATTACTTCGCTTGCCATTATATATACTGCTTACTGTTCTTTACATGCACTTTACTATGCTTATTTACTGCTTCATATATATATACACCTGTGTAGTTGTAGATCCGCCGTCACCTGCTTTTGTATTACCCCCTTGAATGTCCTCCGCTTCCTCCTCCCCATACGGTGCCTAGGAGCCATTGGGGGTGGGGTGGGGAACATAAGGCTTAGTCTTTTTGACTAACGGTCGGTGGACCATATCATTTTAGGGGTTCGAGGAGACGCAGCAACATCAGAGGCCGGAGCAGACGGAGGCGGGCCAGTCTAGTACAGGAGCACAGGAATCAGGATCTATGAGTGATTAGTAGTTAGCTTCCGCGAGTGATCTTGTAGTGAGGAAATGATGTACAGGGCAAGAGTCTCTTTTATTATTGTATCCCATGTATCTCTTTTATTTAGTTATTATATGTGTGGACATTTATATTTCATGTTGATTCTGTGGACTTGTCTTCTCTTTTATGAACTTTCCTTTGTGATCGATTTGGCCGGCAGAATCGACGTTTTGTGGTGGCGACCTTCCCGAGTGAGGGTGTCACCGCAAAGCGACGGTTCTGGGCCTAAGACCCGGTGGTTTTTGCAAAAAAAAATGGGGTCTTACA
This sequence comes from Dactylorhiza incarnata, assembly GCA_033032865.1. Lineage (NCBI taxonomy): Eukaryota > Viridiplantae > Streptophyta > Magnoliopsida > Asparagales > Orchidaceae > Dactylorhiza > Dactylorhiza incarnata. The sequence goes on along the minus strand of JAWHQI010000403.1, from coordinate 803,462 downwards.
GCCTCTACCTCCCAGATTCCGCCACCGTCAGGAGAGATCACTTTCTCGGAGGAAGATATGCTGGGGAATGAAAACCCTTTCTACGACGCTGTGGTGATCAAGGCCGCGGTAGAGAACTATACGGTCTCTCGCATCCTGGTGGATAACGGGAGCTCCGTCAATGTCATGTTCAAGAAAGCGTTTGATGCCATGAAGGTGGAAGAAAAGAGGGTTACCTCGACGGAAGGACCGCTCTTTGGATTCGCGGGAGAAAGAAAAGAAGTAGAGGGAGGTTTGGAGTTGGTGGTGACATTGGGAGGAACCACCAAGTGTTGCAGGTTTGTCATTGTAGACGCCCCCAGCAGTTACAATGCCATCTTCGGCAGACCACTCATCAGTGCCTACAAGTGTGTGCCCTCCTCCTACCACCAATGCCTGAAGTACAACCAGGGAGGCGTGCAGATCCGGATCCGGAGCGACCCCAAGGTGGCAAGGCACAGTTACCTTAACGCTGTCAACGTGGTCAGCTGGAAGGAGAAGGCAGAGGCGGTAGACCTGGTGATGGAAGAAGTGGCGAAGCAGGAAGCGGCCGAAGAAGCAGAGGAGACGGCAAGGCTGGAGGCAGCCGAAGAAGCAGAAGAGAAGGAGATCCTAGCTGAAGGCGGGAGGCCGGGAAAGGTGAAGATCAGCAGGGATCTGGGAGAGGAAGACAAGGAGAAGATAATGTCCTGCATCCAGAGGAATGCGGACATCTTTGCGTGGAGCGCAGCCGATATGCCAGGCGTCGACGCGAACGTCGCCTGCCATCATCTCAACTTGGATAAAGGAGTCCACCCCATCCAACAGAAGAAGAGAATAACCGCCACCACCCTAGCCGAGCCCATCAGGGAGGAGGTCAAGAAGCTGTTGGAAGCAGGGTTTGTGTCGGAGATCCAATACCCAGCCTGGGTCTCCAATATTGTAATGGTGAGGAAGGGAGAGGGGAAGTGGCGCATGTGTATCGACTTTTCTATCCTTAATAAAGCTTGCCCCAAGGATTGTTACCCTTTGCCTAGAATCGACGAGCTAGTAGACTCGGCCGTCGGATTCCCTGTCATGAGTTTTTTAGATGCTTTTTCTGGTTACCATCAAATCCGCATGCATCCACCCGACGTTAAGCACGTGTCTTTCATTACCAACGACGGATGCTATTGTTATAAAATGATGCCATTCGGGCTTAAGAACGCAGGAGCAACCTATCAGCGCATGATGGACAGAGTGTTCAAAGAGCAGAAGGGATGAAACTTGGAAGTATACGTCGATGATCTCATGGTGAAGAGCAAGAGCGTCGGGGAGCATCTCCATGACTTGGAGGAGACCTTCGCCACGCTGCGGAAGTATAAGATGAGACTAAATCCGGCCAAGTGCGTGTTTGGGGCTGGAAGGGGAAGTTCTTGGGACACCTCTTTGTTGGATCTTACGGCGCCCTTAGAGGGGGGGGTGAATAAGGGAATAAAATTCTTTCTATAATTTTCAAGATAATTACTAAATTGTTTTATAATGAAGGAGATTGACATAAATAATTTAGATTTAGAATTGAAAACTTAGAACACAATATAATAGAGATTACGCCAAATGATAGAAATCAAGTAAACACAAAAGAGACATGATTATATTATATGAAAAAGTGTTTACATAAATTTGATTTCTATATCGCTAGAAATCGGAGGCGTACAAATGTAAATTTCTTTTTGTTTACCAATCCTTCTCCCAAGGATCGGAAGGCTATCATTTGTCTCTCCCTAGACCAAGCCCAAGCCTATCATCTAGATCTTCCCAAGATCTAGATGTAGCACACAAGGCCACGATTTCTCACCACGTCGCGCAAGGACTTGGACGCTCCACACAAGGAAGCGATTTTCCCCTAAGCCACGCAAGGACTTAGACGCTCCGCACAAGGAAGCGATTTTCCCTACCAATACAAAGTAAAATGTATATAAATGAAAATACAAGATAAAATAAGAACTCCCTAGAAATTCAGATCTCTGAAAGGAAGGTTGAAGCCTCGAGATGATCCTTGATGTAGAAGCGCGTCCGATCTCGTCTTCAATTTCAAACCTTCTCAGCATAAATGGGAGTTCATGAGGTTCTGGAGCTCTCTGGATGGAATGCACTCAGGAAGGGACTTAGAATCTTGAGGGCTTCGAATGCACGAACAAAATGAGCCAATTTATAGAATTTCGCAGTCGCCTGGGCGACATCAGCTGTTGGAAATTTCCGACAGCGCAAAACTGTCGGTCGTGGTGCTGTCGTGGGCAGTTGTTGTAACCTCCGAGCTGTCGCCTGGGCGACATCAATGTCGGATTTCCGACAGCTCAAAACTGCCTTTCGTCGTGCTGCCGTGGGGGAAGTAGTTGTAACTTCTCTGCTGTGACCTGGGCGACATTCGCTGTCGTCTGGGCGACATCAGTTGTCACCTGGGCGACATCAGCTGTCGCCTGGGCGACACCTCCTCTTCATTTTTGCCGTCCAAAACTACTCCAGACTGTAGATTGAGTCGTTCTCATCTCCGAAATGGGGTGGCACGTTCTGTAACTCTTCCTGGATTGAAAGTTATGGCCATTTTAAGATCAGCACACAAAACTCATCCAACCTGAGACTTGTTGTTCTCGGATCATGCCCATGAATGAGGACTTGTCTCCTCATTGAACCTGTACAACCTGGCCACTATAAACACACAAAAGACTAGATCAAATACAACACGGTATTTGTTATTCTCAAACCAAGAGATTCGGAAAGCAAGCTCCAACAATCTCCCCCTTTTGATAATAACAAATACCCATATGAGAAATTAGTGAGTTTATAGATAAGTGCGATAAAAGATATGCATGAATAAAAGGTTTACTGCGTGATAGATTTTACTTCCCCTAAATATCTATGTCACTAGATTTCTCATTTTATTCTCCCCATTTTGTTATTACCAAAAGTGGGCTGTCATGATCGAGCAATATCACTCCATCTACATAGACGCTTTCCATGAAAACTTTTTAATATACTCCCCCTAAATTAATGCTCCCCCTACATAAATGCATTTTATGTTTTACTCCCCCTACATGATAGAATTCATGAATTAGTCTCCCCTTATTCTTTAATAGTTCACCTATATAGATTTCTTCAATTAATCTCCCCCTTTTGGTATTATCAAAAGAAGGTGGGGTGAGGGTAGTAAGGAGGCATTCTTTAGGCTAGTTTATTAATCATGATCGAGCTTTTTAATATATGAAATGATAAAGAGTTTAAGCATAGTATTGAAGAGATTTCAAATAAATAGATAAGAGTTTTAGCATAGCGGAAGATTATAAGAAACATCTTTTTGTAAGCATGAAAAGCATAAGTTAAAATATGAGTTTTAGTTCAAAATTGAAAGATGTTTTAATCTTTTTGAAATCTCAAAGTTTTTTATAAAGATACCAAGCATGAAATGAACATATCAAAGAGAGATTATACTACAATGTTACTTAATTCTAAGTTCAAGAGATACCAAAAACATTGTAGAGATCATGCTAGGTTATCTAGTGCATTTTTATATAAAGAGTAGTATAGATAAAACATTAGAATTCAATACTTATGAGAAGAAGTGTTATGAAATATAATGATGTGCACATAAGTGTATTTTGGGCAATGTTAACAATTGATTTAAATCATCAAAACACAATACATATGTAGAGTAAAGTGCATAATAAAACACAAGTAAATTACTTTCACACACTTTTAATACACATATTTTTTTTTTAACAAAGTGGTGTAATAACTAAGGTTTGCACAAAACACTTTACTATTCTTTCCAAGGTGCTCAACCTCACAATGCTTATGAAGACTTATCAGGAGGTTCAAGTAGTGCTTGGTGGAGTTATATTTGTCTACATATATATATATATATTAGGACATTTGTGAGACAACTTTCTCCGAATACACTTGTTTTGCAAACCAAAATTTTTAACTTAACCACTTTTCTAAATTTCATAAGTGCAATTAAAATGTAGTGTAGGCAATAAACTTATGCAAGTTTTAATTCATTGTTCAAATACAATACACAAGCAAGCATTTATAGATTTAGACACACATGTTGATTACCAAAATAAGTGAGTGAAATGTATCATTATCAATCATAAAACATTTACTCATACTTAGAGGCATGCTAAGCTTGGTTCTACATATTTTTCAATACAATTGATGCACTTTAAATAGATATATCAAAGCATGATAAGCAAAACAATGTTCATAGTAATTTGAAAGAATATGTTTAAACATTGTAAATAATTCTAAATAGTAGAATTCATACATGCTTGATATTGACAATAAAGACGATACAGTTTTTTTTTTTGTCTTATCATTTTTTAAAACAATTAAAACAAAAATAGAAAATCACAAAAAAAAAACATATTTTTGTATTTTTAAATTTTGAACTTTTGTAGTTGATTTTTCATAATATGAATAAAAACAAAGATAACAAAAACATATTTTTGTATTTTTTGAATTTTGAATTTTTTTTATTTGATTTTTCATAATATGAATAAAAACAAAGATAAATCAAAAAAACAGAAACACAAAAACTAAGTAGTACATATGAACTAACATATTTTTAAGGATTTTTTGAAATTTTAAAAATCAGAAAATTCCAACACCCACGCTAGCGCCGGCGCTAGCGATAGCGCGGCAAACAGTACACGATTTTTTAGGAATTTTAAAATTCTGATTTTTGGTATTTATTAAGTGTCCTTAGAGCATTCTTATGCAAAATTTTTGTAATTTTTGGAGATGTTTTGATTGCTCAAATTTGCATACAACTTTAGCTTTTTCAAATTTATGTGTTTTACAAAAACATTTAAGCATAAAAATACATAAATTATGCAAAACACAAGAGGACATAAATTGAATAACCCAAAATATGCATGATTTAAGTGATAGGTAAATAAAATGATCGTGCAAAGAGTAATATAAGTATGTCCTAAGATTAAAGACTACCCCGACTAAATGTCTACACCCTAGCCCCGTACTAAGTGACGGATGGGCATGAGGAGCTACACACATGTCGTAGGTTGGGGTGTTAATCCCATATGCACACACTAGAGAACGCTCAACCTAGTACTCTTTCCCCCCAGTGCCTCGCAAGGCCCCACTGGAACCCTCCCCGGTTAAGGACAAGACATGACTTAGAGGTTAGGTCTCTAATGTATACAACCCTACGCCCTCGTTATTGTGAGATATGAAGTCATAGGTGAAATAATCTTTTGGACAACCTATGCTTTTAAATCTAAGGGCTGGTATATAAACTATGGGTTTTGTTTAATGTGATGAGTTATAAAGCCGCATAGTTTTTCTACTTTTATGAGATGATAATATGTGATAACTAGCACAATTACTAATATTCAATAAGTGACAATGCTAGTATAATGAGTTTTGGGTTTAATGTCATGTCATAAGAATTATATTGAAATTACATGTATTCCAAAATAGAGTTTCAAATTATAGATCTAGAATAGAGTGATGATTAAGTTTGATGTATATCTTCATTGCAAAGTTGATTCTAGGGTCTACAAATATGAGAGATACATGCAATCAATAGTAAAGCATATTAATACATCAAATAATGTAAAGAAAACATTATTTAAATTTTTTATCATAAGATTCATAATTCTTATTATTGATTTGAGATATTTCTTGATAGAACATGAATTATGATTTATGATTATAGTGAATTTTGCATAAAATATATGTTAGATCATCATGATGTATGAGAATTCTAATCCTTCTAGACTTATGATATAGTGATATAGTGATTTTCTTTTGAAAGAACATGATTGATTTGTAAGTCTAGAAAAATGATGATCATGTAGTCATATCAATGACAAAGATCAAATATATAATGTTTTGAAATTTTTAATAAAATTTGCATTCATTAATCGAATCTATTGTTCTTTGGTTTTGCATGATAATATATGATTTATGATACAATATTCATATATATTTTAATGATTAAACCATAAACTATGTGTTTGTTGGAATTTTAGTATTCTATTATAATTTCAAATCACATAGTTATCATGATATTTTAATAACATTGTAAATGTTATACCTAGCATATAAATTTGAGCATAAACTAAGAAGTGATGCTAGAATAATGAGTTTGAGTGCAATGTTATTATACATGATTTAATGGAGATAATGTTGCTTGTAATATGAGAAGTTTACAAATTAATTTTTTTTAGACCTATAATGAAATGATTAAACTTTTGATTTGATCTTAATGATATAAGATGATTCTAAGGTCTAAATTACATGCAAACAATGGTGACACACATCACACATAATATCTAAATTAATATATGAAACAATTATACATAGGATATCATGTGATGAAAAAATCCATAAACACAGAAATTTCCGAATCAAGCGAACTAAGATAGCATTTAAAAATGGAGTTGAAATTGGGCAAATTGACAGAACCAAACAAACTTAAATGGGCAAGTTTAGTTTGCCGATAGATGGAGATTTCTGTGCTCTTTCCGAAAAGATATTAAACGCGAAAATCGGACGAGCGGATCAAAAGATATGGCTTTTTGAAGTTTTGATCAAAAACTCGCTTTTTGAAAGATTAAGCATGCGTTTAGATGAATGTTTGTTTTCGATTTTATTTGATAATATTTTTCATTATAAGGGCTATCAAATGCAACAAATAGAAAGGAATAAAAAACGTTGCGCATTTTAATTTTTAGTTTTAAGCCCTTAAATAAACCATTTAAATCCAATCTTTAAAATAGTTTCACTAGTCTTGATAATAATTTCAATATTCAATTTCTAATGATAATTCAAGACAATTAAGGGTAAAGGATTTAAAAGGATATATATAACAATTTAAAAAAAATGATAGGTAGGTCTCTTTTAAAATCATATGACTTTATGTTCAATTTTAATTCAATTTGATTTGATAAACATTAGGCTTAATATGTGAAAGTCAAATTTCATAAAATATAGAGGGACCATAAGCATTTTGGATCAATAAATACAAAAACAAACAAAAAAAAGAAATAAAGCACATCATGAAGTAGAGTATTGATATTTCATTTTTAATTATTTCTACTTCATGCAAATGAAAGATATTAACTGATAAGAGATTTAGGTATCCAAAGTTGACCATGTGTAATGGCTCCTTTGGGCACCCAAATATGTCGTGATGGCTTTTGAGAAGATGATGATGAATGAGCCTTTTTAATTAATGTTGATATGTCATTTTTCTTTATGGGTCTCCATTCATACATTGATTGTTTATTACTTAAATTCATATAATGATTATGTGACTTGTTTGAAAAATAATTCATTGGAGGTTTATGTTTATTTAAATTATTTTTCAAAGTAGCTTGATGTTGATAATCATAATGATTTTTATTATATGGATTGTTTAAAATTTTATAAGAGTGATTGTCTTTCTTTAGAAGTGATTGTTGAAAGAGTGGATTACAATATGTTTTAGAAGATTGATCATTATTTTGATGATTTTCATTTCCACTCTTTCTTATAGACATACTCTTATAATATAAAGGATAATATTTTATATTTTGATTTTCATGAAAAGGAGTTTTTAAGTTTGAGTCATGATTGAAATTATATTGAGACTTATAATAGTGACTCTTAAGAATTTTGTGAGGGTCATAATTCTTTTTGAAACTTAACTCCTTTTGAGTTGATGTATGAAAATGATCCTTTTTAGAAATGATTTTGTAAGTTAATTTATCCTTGTTATTCAAAATCTTATGATGAGATTCATTAGATGACATTTGAAATTTTTCAACAAAAGATTTTAATTGTATTAACTTACAAGATAAAACATCATTTTCAATTAACAATTTTTCATTATGCCTTTTAGAAATTAAGAGCCCTTTTTCAATTTCCTTGAATTTTTCTTTTAATAAATTGCAATTAAGACAAGGAATAGGAATTTCAACTAAAGAGTATGAAAGAGAATTTAACACATCAATATTTGATTCTACGTTATCATTTGCTTTTAAAGATTTATTTTCCAAACGTAATTTGGAATTAGCAATTTTTAATTTTAAAATTTTACGTTTAGCAATTTTAAGCATACGAGATGTAGAAATAGAATTCGTTACAAAAAGAAGTTTTTGATTTTCTTACCTTGCAATTGTTTCCGTCTTCTCTTTTGCTTGATGTGTTGCCAACAAATGAGTCCAATATTGTGATGTTGTATTCTTCTTCCTCCAAGCATAAGTCCTCATCGATTTCTTCTCTTGGATCCATAAGGAATTCCTCTTGTTCATCATCTTCTGTAGAAGGAAGACTATAAGTATTCTCAAGAAATTTCCAAACTTCATAAGCAGTAGGAAGTGTATAAATAAGTTTGAAAATATTTTGATCTAATGCACAATATAGACTATTCATAGATTTGCCATTTAAAAACATTTCATTTTTATTTAAAATACTTGGGGGCATTTTAATTGTAATATTCCATACTTCCATATCCAAAGATTTAAGAAATTTTTCCATTAGAAATTTCCACCCATTATAATTTTTCCCTTCAAATAAAGGTGGTGCTAAAGATTTTTCATTTATAAGAAAATTTCCCTTATTAGTAGAAGCGAGATCATGAGACGTCATTATTCCCAGCTGTTAAACCGATTTGGAATAACCTCGCTCGGATACCAATTGTTGGATCTTACGGCGCCCTTAGAGGGGGGGGGGGGTGAATAAGGGAATAAAATTCTTTCTATAATTTTCAAGATAATTACTAAATTGTTTTATAATGAAGGAGATTGACATAAACAATTTAGATTTAGAATTGAAAACTTAGAACACAATATAATAGAGATTACGCCAAATGATAGAAATCAAGTAAACACAAAAGAGACATGATTATATTATATGAAAAAGTGTTTACATAAATTTGATTTCTATATCGCTAGAAATCGGAGGCGTACAAATGTAAATTTCTTTTTATTTACCAATCCTTCTCCCAAGGATCGGAAGGCTATCACTTGTCTCTCTCTAGACCAAGCCCAAGCCTATCCTCTAGATCTTCCCAAGATCTAGACGTAGCACACAAGGCCACGATTTCCCACCACGCCACGCAAGGACTTGGATGCTCCACACAAGGAAGCGATTTTCCCCTAAGCCACGCAAGGACTTAGACGTTCCGCACAAGGAAGCGATTTTCCCTACCAATACAAAGTAAAATGTATATAAATGAAAATACAAGATAAAATAAGAACTCCCTAGAAATTCAGATCTCTGAAAGGAAGGTTGAAGCCTCGAGATGATCCTTGATGTAGAAGCGCGTCCGATCTCGTCTTCAATTTCAAACCTTCTCAGCATAAATGGGAGTTCATGAGGTTCTGGAGCTCTCTGGATGGAATGCACTCAGGAAGGGACTTAGAATCTTGAGGGCTTCGAATGCACGAACAAAAGGAGCCAATTTATAGAATTTCGCTGTCGCCTGGGCGACATCAGCTGTCGGAAATTTCCGACAGCGCAAAACTGTCGGTCGTGGTGCTGTCGTGGGCAGTTGTTGTAACCTCCGAGCTGTCGCCTGGGCGACATCAATGTCGGATTTCCGACAGCTCAAAACTGCCTTTCGTCGTGCTGCCGTGGGGGAAGTAGTTGTAACTTCTCTGCTGTCGCCTGGGCGACATCCGCTGTCGCCTGGGCGACATCAGCTGTCGCCTGGGCGACATCAGCTGTCGCCTGGGCGACATCAGCTGTCTCCTGGGCGACAGCTCCTCTTCATTTTTCTGTCTGAAACTACTCCAGACTGTAGATTGAGTCGTTCTCATCTCCGAAATGGGGTGGCACGTTCTGTAACTCTTCCTGGATTGAAAGTTATGGCCATTTTAAGATCAGCACACAAAACTCATCCAACCTGAGACTTGTCGTTCTCGGATCATGCCCATGAATGAGGACTTGTCTCCTCATTGAACCTATACAACCTGGCCACTATAAACACACAAAAGACTAGATCAAATACAACACGGTATTTGTTATTCTCAAACCAAGAGATGCGGAAAGCAAGCTCCAACACTCTTGACTCCGGCTGGAGTAGAACCGAACCCGGACAAGGTGAAGGCGATCATGGAGATGGAAGCACCCAGGAACGTCAAGGAAGTTCAGCGCCTGACAGGTCGCCTAGCCGGTCTGAGCAGGTTCCTCTCCAGGGCAGGAGTGAAATGCTCACCTTTCTTCAAAACCCTCCGAGACAATAAGAAGTTCGAATGGTCGGCAGAGTGTCAGGGAGCCTTCAAAAGCCTAAAACTCCAGTTGGCCCAGGTACCCCTGTTACAAGGGCCTAGAGAGGGAGAAGATCTCTTTCTATACATAGGGGTGGGGTCAAAAGCGGTAAGCTCGGTCCTGCTCCGCGAGGAGGGGAAGCGCCAACTCCCCATTTACTACGTAAGTCGGGTCCTGCGGAAGGCAGAACTGCGGTACCCCATCCTAGAAAAATTGGCGTTTGCCTTGATTGTATCGGCGCGGAGACTCCGACCGTACTTTCAGGCCCACCCGATCAAGGTAGTGACCTACCACCCTCTCCGCAATGTCCTAGAAGGAGTAGAGCATTCTGGCAGGATGGCGAAGTGGTCAGTAGAACTTAGCGAGTTCGACGTCACCTACGTACCCCGACTAGCCATGAAGGCCCAAGCAGTGGCAGACTTCCTAGTCGACTATACCACAGAAGTAGGCAAGGAGGAGATACCCCAGCAGGTGGCGTGGGAAGTGTTCGTGGATGGAGCGTCGGGGAGAAACTCATGTGGAGGAGGCATCATCCTGATCAGCCCACAAGGCACCAGAATTGAGCAGGCCGTCAGCATTCGCTTCCCCGTTACCAACAATCAGGCAGAATATGAGGCCGTAATCGCGGGGCTACGCCTAGCCCAGGAGTTGGGAATCCATGACATCAAGGTCCACTCCGACTCACTGGTGGTCACCTCCCAGATCCGAGGAGAGTTTGAAGCAAAAGAGCCGGTACTGCAGCGCTATCTGGTAAAAGTCAAAGACCTGGTGGGCGCCTTCAAGTCCTTCCCATACAGCACGTGCCGAGGGAGGAGAACGCCCGAGCTGATCGACTGGCCAAACACGGCCCCTTGGTCGGAGGAACAATCACCGAGTTGTTTCGGCCCTCGATCGAGGAGGGAGAGGTGATGGACATCGATCAACCCACTTCGTGGATGGACCCCCTGGTCACCTTCCTAACCACAGGATGCTTGCCTGCGGAGGTTCAGGACAAGAGGCGGTTCAGGTACAAGTCCGCTTATTATTTACTAACTGACGGGGTACTCTATAGGAAGACTCTATCCGGCCCCTTGGCCAGGTGCCTGTCCGAGGAGGAGGCCTCCCGGGTCTTGGAGGAGATTCACGCAGGCGAGTGCGGCAGCCATTCGGGAAGCCGAACCCTGGAAAAGAGAGTACTCCGAGCGGGATACTTTTGGCCCACCATCAGGAAGGACGCGGAAGAATTCGCGAAGAGATGCTCAAAGTGCCAACTCTACGCTCCGCTCCAGTTACAGCCAGCCCAGCGTCTCCGGTCGATCACCACCCCCTGGCCCTTCGCCATTTGGGGGATGGATCTAGTGGGACCGTTCCCCCCGGTGAGTGGGCAAAGGAGGTATCTCCTGGTGATGATCGATTATTTCTCCAAGTGGATGGAGGTGAAGGCCCTGACGAAAACGACCTCCCTGGTGGTGAAGAACTTCATTTGGGGGGAGATCGTGTGCAGACATGGTTTACCCCTCGCCATCGTCACTGACAACGGTCCACAATTCGCAAGCCTCGAGCTCACCGATTTCTGTAGTCAACTTGGCATCGATCTCCGCTTCGCCTCAGTTCATCACCCGCGAAGCAACGGTCAGGTTGAAGCAGCCAACAAAATCATCCTCAACCTGCTCAAGAAGAAAGTAGAGAATCTGAAGGGAAATTGGGTGGAACAGCTCCCCTCGGTCCTCTGGGCCTTGAGGACTACCCCCACCACGGAAACCGGCGAAACACCATTCAAGCTGTCGCACGGCTCGGAGGCCCTCATCCCGATAGAGTTCGAAGTTCGGAGTCCTAGGGTGGTGGCCGCGGAAGAAGGAGACGAGGGGTGGAGACTCGAGAACGAAGACGCACAGCGACTGGCCTTGGATTTGGTGGAAGAGCTCCGCGACCAGGCCACGATCCGGCAAGAAGAGATCAAGCGAAGGATGGCAAAGCACTTCGACAAGCAGGTCCGAGTCAAGCAGTTCACCAAGGGAGACCTGGTTCTCAAGAAGGTGGACGCAGCAGGAAGATCCGCCGCGGTGGGCAAACTCCACCCCAATTGGGAAGGCCCCTACATCGTGTTCGAGGTGTTGAGAACCGGCGGGTACCGCCTGCAGAACGTTGAGGGAGAACTCTTAGGAAACACTTGGAGTGGAGACGATTTGAAGCGTTTCTACTCCTAGCATTAATGTAATACTTAGTCGATCCTTGTTATGCTTAAAAATAATAACGCTTTCCATGGCAAACTTATAACGTCTCACCACCTAGGAGACAGACATCGAGCAGTGAATCCTAAGTCCTCGAGATGTGTTGTTGTCGTAGACCAGGCCGTAGCACTGGGCTCCTCCCCTGCAGGCTGGCTACTTGCCCCCTCGAGTGAGTTCTAAGTCCTCGAGATGTGTTGTTGTCGTAGACCAGGCCATAGCACTGGGCTCCTCCCCTGCAGGCTGTCTACTTGCCCCCTCGAGTGAGTTCTCAGTCCTCGAGATGTGTTGTTGCCGTAGACCAGGCCGTAGCACTGGGCTCCTCCCCTGCAGGTTGGCTACTTGCCCCCTCGAGTGAGTTCTAAGTCCTCGAGATGTGTTGTTGTCGTAGACCAGGTCGTAGCACTGGGCTCCTCCCCTGTAGGCTGGCTACTTGCCCCCTCGAGTGAGTTCTAAGTCCTCGAGATGTGTTGTTGTCGTAGACCAGGCCGTAGCACTGGGCTGCTCCCCTGCAGGCTGGCTACTTGCCACCTCGAGTGAGTTCTCAGTCCTCGAGATGTGTTGTTGCCGTAGACCAGGCCGTAGCACTGGGCTCATCCCCTGCAGGCTGGCTACTTGCCCCCTCGAGTGAGTTCTAAGTCCTCAAGATGTGTTGTTGTCATAGGCCAGGCTGTAGCACTGGGCTCCTCCCATGCAGGCTGGCTACTTGCCCCCTCGAGTGAGTTCTAAGTCCTCGAGATGTGTTGTTGTCGTAGACCAGGCTGTAGCACTGGGCTCCTCCCCTGCAGGTTGGCTACTTGCCCCCTCGAGTGAGTTCTAAGTCCTCAAGATGTGTTGTTACCGTAGACCAGGCCGTATCACTGGGCTCCTCCACTGCAGGCTGGATACTTGCCCCCTCGAGTGAGTTCTAAGTCCTCGAGATGTGTTGTTGCCGTAGGCCAGGCCGTAGCACTGGTCTCCTCCCCTGCAGGCTGGCTACTTGCCCCCCTCGAGTGAGTTCTAAGCCCTCGAGATGTTTTGTTGCCGTAGACCAGGCCGTAGCACTGGGCTCCTCCCCTGTAGGTTGGCTACTTTCCCCCTCGAGTGAGGGTTGTACTCAATAGTGTACTAGAACCTTGTTACCACCTCAGGGGAGGATGAACAGGTGGGCGAGGCGAGTGGTATTAACATCCCTCCGAGGCGAGTCCGACACCGCCGCCATCTTACCGCCTCGCAGGAAGTCCCAGTGCGAACGCGTGAGCAACCAAAGCGCCGAGTCTTCCGCCAGCCTCCTCGCGTTAGTAGCCAAGGAAGGGGGGCCTGGGCGCCGAATCTACAAAAGAACCCTCCTGTGCGAGTCACGGTCACGCGCGAGTACACCCTAAGGGCGAGTAGAAAATGCGTATGCGTAAAAATTGATCCTAAGCATGAGCGACAGCCGCAGAATAAAATAAAGCAAAACGCATCAAGGCAAATACGAGGAGAAGGGAGAGTACACCCAAAATAAACACGCCAAGATAAGTTTATTGTTACAGCCAAAAGGGTTAGACGTCCGGACCCTCTTCTTCTGACCCGCTAGCGGAGTCCTCATCCTGGGCCTCGATGGGAGCAGGATTCACCGCCTCGCGGTATAACTCTGGAAGAAGGGTGGCGAGATCAACTTGGGCCCCATCAGCAGTAAGCATGAAGCGGCGCCGGAGGCGCTCCCGCACGAACACCGCGGTCGCGATCGCCAGCTTCCGTCGCGTCTCCGCGATTTGAGCAGGGGTAAATTGGAGGAGGGTTGGCGCATTCGACGACTCCCCCCGACTGGGGTGGCGAAGTTCCTCTATTTCAGACTCGGCTTCGGCGAGGCGATTACCGAGATAATCGACCTGACGCTGCGAGGCAACGAGTTGATCCTCCAGTTCGGATATCTGCGTCACTAGCGTCACCGCGGCCTCCTGAGAAACGAGACATTAGCTAAACCCAAGTTAAGCAAGTAGGACGGAGGCGAGGCGGGCTAAATACCTCGGGAGGGGGAACCTCCTTGGCCTGGAGCCCGGCTATCTCCCTATCCCTCTCAATCATCTTCTTCTCCAACTCCGCGTGGGCGGCGCCCAGGTCGCGGAGCCGCCTGTTCGACTGAATCCCCCGCCGCGCTGTCTGGTGAATCAACTCGGCTGTCCGGAGGGCGGAGCGGCAACTCAGGTTGTCCAACTCGCTGATAGGAACCTCCGCGAGTACCTCGGCGTCATCTCGCCCGTACAACCCAAAGATCAGATTGAACGCCTGATCGCCGCCCTCCTCGAAATCCTCCCAAGAGGGGAGGAGCGCACTCACGGAAACTCGGTTCGCCTCGTGATCCCATATCATGAGGGGGTCACCCCGGGAGTCCTTACTCTGCATCCCCAGCCCGTAATGCGGGTGAGTGGAAGGGTCGGGAGGGGGACTCGCCGGAAGGCGGGAGGAAGAACCCCCTGTCTTCTGCCTTTTTGGCCTCGGCTCGCTCGCCGAGGCGATTTCGGGATCCACCTGCCCCTTGCCCTTGTCCACCGGCGAGGCCGGCCCGCTGTCCACCGTGACCACCACCCCTGCGAGGGACCCCTCCCTGGAAGGCTCACTGGACCATTGTCGAGAAGCGTCATGAGGGGGTAAGAGGGGCACGGTGCGCTCTCCTGCATTTAAACACGAGGCAGTTAGTAACCACCCCCACCAGGAACAAATAACCAATACCGCGAGGCGAGTAAGATTTACCCGCTCCCGGATTAACGAAGGCGAGTCGATCCACGCCCTGCCGCAGGAAAACGACGTCCAAGACCTTGTCCTTCAGGAAACGGTAGAGTTCGAGCGCGTCCCCCCTCAGGCGAGGCGGTCGGTACTCTGCCTCCGTCTTCTGGATGGGGGCGAAGGGAATGTTGTCGTAGTCGCCTCGCACCAGGACGAATTTGTCCGTCCAATGGTGGACCTTATTGAAGCTCTCGGCAACCTTGACGCACACGCTGGTGAAAAATAAGTTGCCATCGCTGGTCGCCTTCAGGGTCATCACTTTGCGGAAGGTGGAGAGGTTGAACTCTATTTTCTCTCCGCGGAGATAGCAGGCATAAGCGACCAGGACGCTGATCGCGTTAGGGTTGACCTGCGCAGGGATCATCCCGAAATACCGGAAGACTTGGCGAACCTCAGGCCACAGGGGCAGCCTCAATCCTACCTGGAAGTGTGCCAAGGGGATGGCGAGCTCTCCACTATACAGCGAGTTGAGAAACTCGCCCGGTCCTGGACGCCTCGCGGTGTAGCCCGGAGGCAGGTAACGCTTCCGACATCCGCCAACTCCTCGCCGAGGGTCTGCGAGCTGGGAAAGTTGTGCGCCCTGAAATTGCGGACGCAGAAGGCGCGCCCCTCCTCGGATGGTTCTTTCCCCATAGCGGGCCGCGAGTAGGAGCAAGGGAATTCGGTGGAGGAGGTTCAGAGATAGGATGCCTGGGAGGGGTAGGGAAGCGTACCTACCAGCGCAGGAGGACCCTCTATTTATAGACCCTGCCCCCAGGCCTAACCGCGTGCGAGCAGATCACCTAGCGTGGCGAGTAGGCCCTAAGCAGCGAATAGATATAGAAAGAATGCATGCCCATCAGAAAAAGGAAAAATAACGAACGAAGGAAGCACACCATACAAGCACAAAAAGAACACATGTAAATATATGATAAACATTCTTGAGGCGCTCAGCGCGAGTACAAGTAAAGGGACATAAAAGGACGCCTAAGGATTACAAGGACCCGTGGGTCGCGAGTTAGATTGCTGAGCAGGCTCTCAAAAAAAAAGATCAAAAGAAAGAACAGGGACTATCCCTGAAGGTCTCAACCACGATGCACCGGACCGCGACCCCAACGACGAGGACGTTGGGGGTGGCGAGCTCTCCAGGCGATGCCTTGGGCCGCACGCAAGTCTTCGCGAGCCCTCTCCAGGATCCCTTCTCTTTGGCGGATACGTTCCTCGCCTCACCTAATGTGCTCCTCCAAAAGGGAGGCCTCCCCCACGGTGCCCGCCACCTAATCAAAGCGATGAAGATCGTCATCGTTAGCCTTCTGGCGAGTCTCCACCTCATATAACCTCGCCTCCGCATCATTCATCCGGCCAAGTAGGTCGTCTTCACCGTGCAGGTTGTCGTGAAGTCCCTCCACTTCAGCGAGGCGATCACCAAGGTTGACCAATTGGGCCTTCACCTCGGTCGGCGGCATAATCATCAAGAAGGAATCATGGGCCCGAAGGACAGCCATCAGGCGAGTCCATGACTCCTCGTTGAAGGCAGGGGGGTCCGCGAGAAATTCCCTTAAGGGAGTGGACGCCGCTGGCGGCGGCGACCCCGGAATCGAGTCAGAAGACGGTAGACGACTAGACGGGAGGGACCCGTGGCTGCCTGAAGACGAGAAGTCAGGCGAGAAGGGTAAGACGGAAAGAAGAATAAAGACGAGGTAAGCGAGGCGAGTACCCTCCAACGCGTTGTCCTCTCCTTGAAGCCGAGGTGGATCTGTCCGCAACCCCCCGGTGGAGGTAGATAGGCGAAGAACCGCACCAGTCCTCCCCGGCAAGGGGCCCATCGTCAGCGACTTCCCTCCAGAGGTTGGGCGGGCGGGCTGACCTATCCCAGACTGAGACAGGGGCCGTTGCAAGGGAGGAGCCGGAGTTGAACCAACCCGACCCAAAATGGAAGACGACGCGGTCGCTAAATCCGTTGATGGCGCCGCAGCAGGTTGCCCTTGTGAAGGAGGACGAGTAGGGAGCGCTGCACGGGGTATGAAGTCAAGACCTGGTAGATATAATTGGAAGAAAACCATAGCCTTACCCAACGTCAGGACGGTAGGAGCAGGGGGGAGCAGCAGGCCGGTCGTAAGGACTGGAGGCGCTCTCGCGTCCTCAGTCCCACCGGTGGTAACTACGACCCCGCCCTCATTCTCTCGGAGAGGAACGTCAGCGTGGGGCTCTTCCGGGATCGGTGAAGCGGTAGGCCTCTTAAGTGGGGGATCGTACCGGGCCGTAGAGTCGGGATCGGTAGAGGACTTCTCACGCAGCTCGGGTTCCGCCCTCTTTCTCTTATGCTTCTTTTTTCTCGCGGAACCCGGGAGGCAAGGCGTCGAAAACTCGCCAAGGATATCTAGGACCGCGGCCGCCTCGGGTTCGTCGTCCGCGAGAACCCGGTTATCAGCCCGAGAAGAACCCATCCCAGAAGACATCTTGGAATGAGGGGATCATGGTACACCCTCACCCTATTTATAGAAGAAGGCCCTGTCAGCGCGCAGCCCCGCCGAATTGGAGGTTGGACTCTTCTTTCTTACCTCTGACGAGCTCGCAAAGAGCGGAGATTGTGTACAACCCCTATTCGACAGACAAGAGCCCAGGGTGTCCGGCGAGTAGGCTGGCACCCCCTGGCGAGTAGAGCCCAGGGTGTCCGGCGAGTAGGCTGGCACCCCCTGGCGAGAAGAGCCCAGGGTGTCCGGCGAGTAGGCTGGCACCCCCTGGCGAGTAGAGCCCAGGGTGTCCGGCGAGTAGGCTGGCACCCCCTGGCGAGAAGAGCTCAGGGTGTCTGGCGAGTAGGCTGGCACCCCCTGGCGAGTAGATCCCAGGGTGTCCGGCGAGTAGGCCGGCACCTCCAGGCGAGTGGACCCGTTTTCAGGCGAGACCAGGACGGGAGAATTCGCCCAGGAAGATCTTTTGAGATAAAATCCTCTGGATGCCCTTAGTGTTCTGCCCATAGCTCCTCAGAACAGCGGAATCCGGCTATCAGCAGACCAACTTGGGGTGCGTTTAGCGGAAACGTAAAGCGGAACTACGCTATCTGCAGGCCATCCGGACCATTTTACCCTCATAAGAGTTTGCCTATAAATAGGACCCATTATGTCTCAGATCAGCACAGATCCACCCCCCTAGAGAGAGCCTGTGCTTTCTTCCTTGTGCTGTCTGAGACAGGCTCAGCTTCTGGTTTTTGGGAGGGGAAATCAAGTTAGATTTCCGGGTTAGTGGCGGGACCTCCTCGCTGCAGCCAGTGGGTCATTCTTAGGGAGCTACCTACCAACCTGTGAGGGTCAGTTCTTAGCTCGGAATACTTAGTTCTAGGGATCCGACGAAGAGAGAAGTAACTCAAGCTACTCCCCCAGTCTCGAACAAGTTGGACCGGTATCCGGGTTCCAACACTCTAGATCTTCCCAAGATCTAGACGTAGCACACAAGGCCACGATTTCCTACCAAGCCACGCAAGGACTTGGACGCTCTGCACAAGGAAGCGATTTTCCCCTAAGCCACGCAAGGACTTAGACGTCACGCACAAGGAGACGATTTCCCTACCAATACAAAGTGAAATGTATGTAAATGAAAATACAAATGAAATGAACAACTCCCTAGAAATTCAGATCTCTGAAAGGAAGGTTGAAGCCTCGAGATGATCGTTGATGTAGAAGCGCGTCCGATCTCGTCTTCAATTTTAAACCTTCTAAGCACAAATGGGAGTTGATGAGGTTCTGGAGCTCTCTAGTTCGTATGAACTCAGGAAAGGATTTAGAATCTTCAAAGCTCTGAATGCACGAACAAAACGAACCCATTTATAGATTTTCACTGTCGCCTGGGCGACATCGACTGTCGGAATTTCCGACAGCACTAAACTGCTGTTCATCGTGCTGTCGTGCGGGCAGTTGCTGTAACTTCTGCGCTGTCGCCTGGGCGACAGCTCCTCTTCATTTTTGCCGTCCGAAACTTCTCCAGACTGTAGATTGAGTCGTTCTCATCTCCGAAATGGTGTGGCACGTTCTGTAACTCTTCCTGGATTGAAAGTTATGGTCATTTTAAGATCAGCACACAAAACTCATCCTTTTGTTTTTTTCTAATGTGTACACACTCTTGGATCATGCCCATGAACGAGGACTTGTCTCCTCATTGAACCTGTACAACCTGGACACTATAAACACACAAAATACTAGATCAAATATAACACGGTATTTGTTATTCTCAAACCAAGAGATGCGGAACATAGGCTCCAACAATTATTACTACTAAGATCTAATGCTTGCAAGTTGGATAGTTTTCCAATCTCAGGCGGAATGCTTCCAGATAGATGATTGGATCTCAATTGGAGGTACGTCAACTTTGAAAGGTTGCCGATATTCCCAATCAGATTTCCAATGAGTAAATTTAATCTTAAGTCGAGGTGCGCTAACGTTGTAAGGTTACCGATAATCTCAATCTGATTTCCAGTGAGAAAATTGCTGCCCAAGTCGAGGTACGTCAACTTTGAAAGGGTACCGATATTCCCACTCAAATTTCCAGTGAGTGAATTGAAGCCCAAGTGGAGGTACGTTAACTTTGAAAGGTTACCGATATTCTCACTCAAATTTCCAGTGAGTGAATTGAAGCCCATGGAGAGGTAGTAAAGGTTTTTCATACCAAAAATTTGAGATGGAATGGATCCGTTTATGCGATCATTAAAGCTCATGTCGAGGTAGGCGAGGCTAGTGAGGTTGCTAATTTCATCACCATGGATACGCCCCTGCAAATAGTTCGCTGATACATCAAGGAGGAGCAAGCTGTCTATATGAAAGAGAGGGAGGAGGACTTCAGAACTAATGTAAGTTCCGTTAGGTATAATAACGGAAGAGGGGTGCAACTCTGTAACAGGCTTCAAGGGCGACCACAGACTGCAGTTTACACGCTCCCAGGTGCAGCAATCAATGCTCGAGGAATTCCATGAGGTCAACCCAGTGAATAATGATGAGTCGGCGGCATAATATGCAGAAACAACCATGGATTTGAACTGAAGAAAAGATTGTCTGTGGTGCAGAGGGCATGCTGAGAAAGAATGAAGCGAAGCAATTAGTGTGATGAAGAACACATACAGCAAATGCCACCAAGCTGCTGGACTCATTAATAAATGAGGTAGAAGAAGCATATTTAGCCGATGCTTCATGTGTCATGCCGATGCTGCTTTTAAACCCCGAAAATTAACCATAAGCAATAATAATGGTTTTTAATGCTATTTTATTCATGGAAGGGCTCGACGATGCAAGTCATTCCTTGCTTTAAAAATTAATGCTTCATTTTCTATTCTTATAATATTTTTTTATCTGCGGTTTCCCACGCAGTTTCCTTTCATAAAAACTATTCTTACTTTCTATTTTATTTATTTTATTCGCACATCATTTTATTTTATAATACTAATTATTATTATTATTATTTCAATAATTGTATGGAAGACTTGGGTCAAGAACGACTTTCACGGGCCAATCATATGCTTTAATTAATTTTCTAGCTATATTATTATATTAATATTTTAATTTGAAAAAAAAATTATAACAGCAGAACTAGCCGGTTGAAGGGGAAAAAAAAGAACATAAACATTGGAGACAAATTTGATAGATGGAAGCCAAAACCAGAGCCGATCCACCGCAGCTTCCTGAGCACCGAGAATGGTCGTCCGACTTCGAGCCCAGCCACTAGCAGCCGCCCCTTTATAAACTCAGACTCCAAATCTTCGTTAATGGTTGATTCGTTCCGTCGAAACCGCATGACACACATTCGACAAAATTTATAGGCAATTGTTATTCGCAGATCATAAATGTCTATCCGCAGATTAATTTTTTCCATTTTATTTGAGTTTACAAATTGTTATCTGCGAATTCAGTTTTTTTTTATCACTATTAATCTGTGAATAACAAAAATATCTACGAATAACAAATTTGACTTCTTTTAGAGCTGTCAATAGACAATTTAGTAATAAACGAACACGGTTTGCGAATAAAAACCGCCAATTTCATGACCAAGATTAATTTTTACTTTATCTAAAGGTGCACAAATTTTAATTAAATTAAAAAAATATAAAAGGAACGGATTAGTGAACCCGTCGGATCAGTCTCAAATAAATCTGGACCGTGAAATAGATACTATTCATTTGGGCTCAAATAAAAATCGAGGATCTTGGTTCAACTTTCGTAGCGGCTATAGATTCAGACCAAAAAAGATGAATACATTATCTCAGACCAATTGTTAGATTCATGAAACTCGTACTCAAAGCATCGGAAGAAGCGCGTAATTGAATACATTATTCGGGGGATATGTCATCGTCGAGATACAATCGAGGGTCGGTCCCTCGGCACCTAGCACTAGACCGAATCTAAAATACAACTTGACATGCTTATAATATCCCTATAATAAGCATCGAAAAAAATACCCTTCGGTGAAATATTCAATTTTCCATTACAAAATTTTACTCCTCTCCGTTACAAAATTTCCATTTTTTAATTTATGTTTTTTTCTTTAATTTTAAAAAATTTGCTCTTATATAGAAAAGCCCCCTATCTATAATAAATGTGTTCTCCCCTTCGCTCACATGCAACCCTGCACACGGCAAAATCGAGTGACGGGCGGAGTATAGCGCTCGAGCATTTGCTCTACTGTGGTATTTAATTTGAGAGGAGATGTTTGATCTATTTGCAGGTGGTGATGAAAGACAGTGCTCCCTTTCATGATACATGGAAAATCTTTATTCTTTAAAACAATTTATCTGCCAGAAGGCGTCTCTAGGCTCATTAACTAAGAGAAAGTACATTAATTAGTAATACATGTTTGTAATAATTAATAATCTTATCTTTCATATTTGTTTAGAGAGTTTTATCATGCCATTTTTATTTACATTGCACCAGATATTGATCTCTTAATCTAAATTTAGTGTTGATAGGGTTCTTCTAAAATCTATCAGAGTCAGACCGGAATTAATTTCCAGATCGCGACCCTGATCGAATCACAAAACGGTTCGCCTCGACCGCACAAAATGCGCCTCACCCGAGCGCAGTGCCGCGCGCGGGAGCACCCCAGAGCACACTCATCGCCGCGTCGCTCCCCCGCGCTCCCCCTTTACCATAGTTGTCACCGCCGTCTCACCGATAAATCTGCCCGGGCCGCCCGGCTTGCCCGGGAGCATGATCATCATTTTCTGAAAGTTGGTGATCCAGGTGACCAGAATCGCGCGCTCTCATTCGCCTGTTCAATTTCCAAGAAGAACAATTACCAATGCCCCCCCCCCCCCCCTCCCCGAAAAACAATAAAAAGGCGCTCAGACTTTCATTATCAAGGACAGAAAAAGATGTGAAATTATTTGAAGTCGTAAGAACACGTCAACCAACAAGGGAATAAGGACACCAATAGATGAACACAAACTTTCACAATAATAACTCTAGGTAGCTAGTTACAAATGAACAGGGCTGAAAACAAGTTGCATCCAACTTGATTCACGACAGCCAATAGTAGAAAAAAGAACTTGGTCACAGACAGTGTCCGCTTCTCCTCTGGAGCACACCACACAGGTGCTACTCGCTACTCGCTAGCGCCGACGTTAACTCCTAACGCCCAGCGTTAGCTCTGCTACTCGCAAGCTCGCTGCTCGCACTCAAAGCTCGCTAGTCGCTACTAGACGAAGCTCGCTACTCGCCACACTTAACGCCTGGCGTTAACTCTAACGCTCCGCGTTAACTCGCGAGCAAGAAACTCTCCCGGTCGCTTGCCGAACTAACTCCGGGTTCGATGCTCGCCAGGTAGCACTCTGGTATCTCAAACACGCTCAAAGTTGATGATACTCGCCACTTTCAGAATGCATACTCTTAGAGGGGGGTACCCCTCCTATCTATAGACAAAAGATAGAAGATTTCGAGAAGGTATAGCTAACGCTGGCGTTAGCTCACTTCACAAAAACTAACACTCCCCCTTGAAGTGAGCTCCGGGAATAACTCCAAGCAACGAGCGAAGTCTCCGGAACGGCCCCGCAGATAGGGACTTCGTGAATATATCAGCAAGGTTGTCTTCGCTCCGCACATGCTCCACTGCGATCAAGCCACCCATCACCTTCTCTCTGATGAAGTGATGCTCGATCTCTATGTGTTTGGTCCTTGCATGACACACTGGGTTTGTTACCAGTTTCAAGGCACTCTCATTGTCCCCGCGAAGCACAGTTGGTCCGCTGACCTCCTCGTCCACATCCTCCACTAGTCTCCTTAGCCAGACACACTCCTGAGCTGCTAAAGACGACGCCTTGCATTCGGCCTCCGTGGTAGAAAGGGAAATAGAGTCCTGCTTCTTGCTACACCACGAGATAGCAGCAGCTCCAAACAAAAACACGTAACCTGATGTCGACTTGCGATCATCAGCGTCACCTCCGTAGTCTGCATCCGTGTACCCATGCAGCTTGTATTCAGACTCCTCTCCATAGGACAACCCCATCTCAAGGGTTCCCTTCATGTACTTCAGTATCCCCTTAGCTGCCTCCAGATGAGGCTTCCGCGGCTCCTGCATGTACCGACTAACTCGGCCGACAGCAAAGGCGATGTCCGGCCTCGTGATAGTCAAGTAGATAAGACTCCCCATCAATGCTCGAAAGATCTTCGGATCAGGAAGAATCCTCCCTTCTTCCTTCCGAAGCTTCAGCCCAGCCTCTAGAGGAATGAAACTGCTCTTCCCCTCCTTCATGCCGAATCTCTCGACGATCCTCTCGGCATACGCCCTCTGGGAAACATACAGCCACCTCTTCTCTTCTCAACTTGGAGGCCAAGGAAATGGTGCAGTTCACCAAGATCCTTCATCTCGAATCGTATGGAAAGTTGCTGTCTCAGCGCCGCAACCTCCTCAGGGTTGTTCCCTGTCACAATCATGTCGTCGACGTACAGCAGCACCAGCACGTGAAGACCTCCGCTCTTCTTCACGAACATGCTAGAGTCTGAGTCTAAGGCATCATAACCGCAGAACTGCAGGCACTCCGCAATCTTTCCATACCAGGCTCTCGGCGCCTGTTTCAACCCGTAGAGGGCCTTCTTCAGCTTGCAGACGTGATGTGGTAGTGACTTGGACACGTATTCAGGTGGTTGCACCATGAATATGTATTTGTCAATCTCTCCATACAGGAACGCGTTCTTCACATCAAGCTGCCACAGCTTCCAACCTCGGCACGCCGCCAGAGCGATGACCGTCCTCACCGACGTCATCTTCGCGACAGGACTAAATGTCTCCTCGTAGTCCTCTCCGTAGGTTTGCGAGAAGCCTCGAGCGACAAGCCTCGCCTTGTATCGCTCTACTTCTCCATCTGCTCTCTTCTTAACCTTGTACACCCATTTGCAGGTGACAGGTTTGATGCCCTCCACCATGGGAATCAGGTCCCATGTTTCATTCTTCTCTAGGGCCTTCATCTCCTCAATCATGGCCGCGTCTCACTCCTTGATGCCAGCTGCATCCTCAAAGCAGGTAGGTTCCCTCTCGTCGAGTGGTCCTGCGAAGAAGCAGGAGACCAAACTCACGAAGTTCCCCTCCTTATAGAGAGAAGGCGGGACGATGGTCCGCTTCGACCTCCTCACGGCTTGGCCACTATCTACTACACCGGTAGACTCCTCCGCTTGAGCTTCTCTCTCAACTGCTCTTGAAGCAACGCTCCCTCTGCTTCTAGAGCCCGAAGCTCCCCCTGAGCCAGAAGCTTCTCCTGAGCCAGATGCTCATCCTGAGCCAGATGGCGATGGAGCACTGGGAGATAGCTCCAACTCCACAGTAGGGTCCTCAGTAACTCTCTCTTCCCTGCTTGAGTCTCCACTCTCCGGCAGCACCACAGAAGAGACTCCCTGGTATGAGACCAGTTCGTCAAACACTACATCGCGCGAGACGACGAACTTGTGGGTCTGCGGATCCATGCACTTCCACCACTTCTTCCGCTCATCGTAGCCGATGAAGATACACTTCCTCGCTTTCGGCTCCAACTTGGTTCTCTGAGCGTCTGGGACGTGCACGAAGCAGGTAGAACCAAAAACTTTCATGTGACCCACATTTGGCTTCTCTCCGAACATGAGCTGGTGTGGAGACACCATCCTGTTGGGACTCAGAGGTAGCCGATTGATCACATGGGTAGCACACGTCATTCCCTCCGCTCATAAGGCCTTGGGAATGTTCTTGACATATTGCCAACTCCTGGTAGTCTCCACCAGATGGCGGATCTTCCTCTCTGCCACCCCATTCTGCTGAGGGGTGTGAGCGCAGGAGAGCTCCCGCTGAATGCCGAACCTTCTGCAGAAGGAGGCAAACTCATTGGAGGTAAACTCCCCTCCATTGTCGCTTCTCAGCTTCTTCACTCAGCGGTTCAACCTCCCTTCCACAAGTTCCTTCCACTCTTGGAACTTCTCGAATACTTCTGACTTCTCTCTCAGAAAGTATACCCACGTATAGCGGGTGTAGTCATCCACCAGAACCAGCGCATATTTATTGCCTCCATAAGTAAGGGTGGCGCACGGCCCCATAACATCAGCATGTACGCACTCAAGAAGTGCCTTACACCTGGTCTCCGACTTTGTTGAAACCGACTACTCGGTCTCTGTGGAGTTCGGGGCCCTCAACGAGGCTGAGGGGTGACCGACCCTTACTTCCCCCAAGGGAGAGCTCTAGGTTGAAGGTGTCGGAACTAAGAACTGGACCAAGGGCTTAGTGGGGAGGTCCCGCCACATACCCGGAAGTCCCCTTGGAACTTCCCATCCCAAGCCACTACTAAGCTTGGGCACCACTGGAGCCTCTCGCTCACCCCCTAGAGAGATTTGGGGAAAGGGAGAGGGGAGGAGAGAGCTAGCCTAGGATGAGTCTGCCTCCAAATGGTGCCCCCTTGGTCCTATTTATAGGATTTCTGAAGTTGGGCTGCAAATAGCCAAAAACTGGTTTGCCAGATTACCAAAATACCCCTGAATTGGGCTGCGGATAGCCGAACCCCGCTGTTCTGAAGCGCTAAACGCAGACCACCGGTCTGCGAATAGTAAAACTGGAAGAGGGGATCTCTCCTGGGCGAGAGAGAGGGAGGGGCGAGACCCCCCCTCCCCTCTCTCCGCCTCTCTTTTTGGGCGAGAGGGGGAGGGGCGAGCCCCCTCCTTCCCCTCTCCGCCTCTCTTGCTGGGCGAGAGGGGGAGGGGCGAGCCCCCTCCTTCCCCTCTCCGTCTCTCTTGCTGGGCGAGAGGGGGAGGGGCGAGCCCCCTCCTTCCCCTCTCTGCCTCTCTGGCTGGGCGAGAGGGGGAGGGGCGAGGCCCCTCCTTCCCCTCTCCGCCTCTCTTGCTGGGCGAGAGGGGGAGGGGCGAGCCCCCTCCTTCCCCTCTCTGCCTCTCTGGCTGGGCGAGAGGGGGAGGGGCGAGCCCCCTCCTTCCCCTCTCCGCCTCTCTTGCTGGGCGAGAGGGGGAGGGGCGAGCCCCCTCCTTCCCCTCTCTGCCTCTCTGGCTGGGCGAGAGGGGGAGGGGCGAGGCCCCTCCTTCCCCTCTCCGCCTCTCTTGTTGGGCGAGAGGGGGAGGGGCGAGGCCCCTCCTTCCCCTCTCCGCCTCTCTCTCTCTCTTCCTCTGCGCGGTTCGATGCTACCAAGCTGTCTCCCCCGGATCCTCGGGAGTACTCGGCGAATATAGGGTTGTACACAATCCCCGCTCTTTTCGAGCGTGGCTCACGCTCGGAAAGAAATGTCCAACCCTGTATATTCGACGAGTGTCGCTGGGAACCTGATTATCGGTGCTTTCTTGGAAAAATACATTGCCTTCCCAAGAGGTCCTCCAACCTTGCCGGCTAATGAGAGCCCGGCTAGCGAGTCTACTCGGGACCAAGTGCTTCTAGGAGCGAGCTCTACTAGTGGTCGACATTGGGTCGACACACTCCTAGGAGCGAGCTCTACTAGTGAGAGCCACATCTTCCTTCCGAGGATCATTCGACCCACCCAGCTAATGAGAGCCTGGAGTGAGGAGGACATCTCGGCGCTGAACTTACCCATCCGAGGATCATTCGACCCATCCAGCTAGTGAGAGCCTGGAGTGAGGAGGACATCTCGATGGTCAGCCCTTCCTTCCGAGGATCATTCGACCCACCCAGCTAATGAGATCCTGGAGTGAGGAGGACATCTCGGCGCTGAACTTACCCATCCGAGGATCATTCGACCCACCCAGCTAGTGAGAGCCTGGAGTGAGGAGGACATCTCGATGGTAAGCCCTTCCTTCCGAGGATCATTCGACCCACCCAGCTAGTGAGAGCCTGGAGTGAGGAGGACATCTCGGCGTTGAACTTACCCATCCGAGGATCATTCGACCCACCCAGCTAGTGAGAGCC
Source organism: Dactylorhiza incarnata (assembly GCA_033032865.1). Classification (NCBI taxonomy): domain Eukaryota; kingdom Viridiplantae; phylum Streptophyta; class Magnoliopsida; order Asparagales; family Orchidaceae; genus Dactylorhiza; species Dactylorhiza incarnata. Next base: position 775,920 of record JAWHQI010000403.1, on the reverse strand, counting down.
TGGAGTGAGGAGGACATCTTGATGGTAAGCCTTTCCTTCCGAGGATCATTCGACTCACCCAGCTAATGAGAGCCTGGAGTGAGGAGGACATCTCGGCGCTGAACTTACCTATCCGAGGATCATTCGACCCACCCAGCTAGTGAGAGCCTGGAGTGAGGAGGACATCTCGATGGTAAGCCCTTCATTTCGAGGATCATTCGACCCACCCAGCTAGTGAGAGCCTGGAGTGAGGAGGACATCTCGGCGTTGAACTTACCCATCCGAGGATCATTCGACCCACCCAGCTAGTGAGAGCCTGGAGTGAGGAGGACATCTCGATGGTAAGCCCTTCCTTCCGAGGATCATTCGACCCACCCAGCTAATGAAAGCCTGGAGTGAGGAGGACATCTCGGCGCTGAACTTACCCATCCGAGGATCATTCGACCCACCCAGCTAGTGAGAGCCTGGAGTGAGGAGGACATCTCGATGGTAAGCCCTTCCTTCCGAGGATCATTCGACCCACCCAGCTAGTGAGAGCCTGGAGTGAGGAGGACATCTCGGCGTTGAACTTACCCATCCGAGGATCATTCGACCCACCCAGCTAGTGAGAGCCTGGAGTGAGGAGGACATCTCGATGGTAAGCCTTTCCTTCCGAGGATCATTCGACCCACCCAGCTAGTGAGAGCCTGGAGTGAGGAGGACATCTCGATGGTAAGCCCTTCCTTCCGAGGATCATTCGACCCACCCAGCTAGTGAGAGCCTGGAGTGAGGAGGACATCTCGGCGTTGAACTTACCCATCCGAGGATCATTCGACCCACCCAGGTAGTGAGAGCCTGGAGTGAGGAGGACATCTCGATGGTAAGCCTTTCCTTCCGAGGATCATTCGACCCACCCAGCTAGTGAGAGCCTGGAGTGAGGAGGACATCTCGATGGTAAGCCCTTCATTCCGAGGATCATTCGACCCACCCAGCTAGTGAGAGCCTGGAGTGAGGAGGACATCTCGGCGTTGAACTTACCCATCCGAGGATCATTCGACCCACCCAGCTAGTGAGAGCCTGGAGTGAGGAGGACATCTCGATGGTAAGCCCTTCATTCCGAGGATCATTCGACCCACCTAGCTAGTGAGAGCCTGGAGTGAGAAGGACATCTCGGCGTTGAACTTATTAAACATATAAGCAAAATAACTTTATCCATCAAATGGGGGGATTTCCCTTGTCAAATCCTCCTGGCCCAACCAGCGAGGGGTAGAACTTGCTACAAAGGAAAACAATAATAACAAAAGAAAGAACAAACACAACATACCCCCCCCCCCCCCCCATGGCACTCTCTTCTCAGGCTGTTTGAGGGAGATGATCATTCCTCCTCGTGGAAGTCGCAGTAGGGTAGCACCACCCTATCTTTTCTTCTTCCTCTTCTTTCTGCTTTCCTGACGCTCCTCCTTCTATCTGCGCCAACCGCCATGGTTTGCAGAGGCGGTGGAGGGGGTGCCCTTGGTCCCTGCCTCCACTTCGGGCGGTTGGCTCTTCTCATTTGGAAGTCCTCCCTTCCATGCTCTTGCGGAGTCAACTTGCCAGCCTCTGCGCCCGTCGGGCTATCGGATGGCCACCACCCTGGGTGGTCTCGTCTGCCATCATTTGCTCGACTCCTTTTGGGGCGGGGTGAGTGGGGGCCGGATGCCTCCCCGCTCACCCCCCTTTGGGGCTGGACCGGAAGGGGCGGGGCGAGATGGGAGGGCGCCCCCCTCCAGATCTCGCCCCCTTGCTGGAGCGGGGCGAGATGGGAGGGCGCCCCCCTCCGGATCTCGCCCCCTTGCTGGGGCGGGGCGAGATGGGAGGGCGCCCCCCTCCGGATCTCGCCCCCTTGCTGGGGCGGGGCGAGATGGGAGGGCGCCCCCCTCCGGATCTCGCCCCCTTGCTGGGGCGGGGCGAGATGGGAGGGCGCCTCCCTCCAGATCTCGCCCCCTTGCTGGGGCGGGGCGAGATGGGAGGGCGCCTCCCTCCAGATCTCGCCCCCTTGCTGGGGCGGGGCGAGATGGGAGGGCGCCCCCCTCCGGATCTCCCCCCCTTGCTGGGGCAGGGCGAGATGGGAGGGCGCCCCCCTCCGGATCTCCCCCCTTTGCTGGGTGAGTGGGGGTATGGCACCTCCCCACTCTCCCCCCGCTGGCACCTTCATCCTGGGATGCTGGCTGAGAGCAACCTGCAAGACCTGCAAGACCTGCGCGACCTCCTGCTTGAAGTTTTCAAACATCTCCAATGTCACCTCAGCCACCGGGGGCTGCGAGTGACCTGGGTCGGAACATCCTCCACCTCCGCCCATGGAGCTCATCTTGAGAGTTTCTTGAATCGGTCACACTCCACGCTCACCGCACCATAAATGTTGAAACCGACTACTCGGTCTCTGTGGAGTTCGGGGCCCTCAACGAGGCTGAGGGGCGACCGACCCTTACTTCCCCCAAGGGAGAGCTCTAGGTTGAAGGTGTCGGAACTAAGAACTGGACCAAGGGCTTAGTGGGGAGGTCCCGCCACATACCCGGAAGTCCCCTTGGAACTTCCCCTCCCAAGCCACTACTAAGCTTGGGCACCACTGGAGCCTCTCGCTCACCCCCTAGAGAGATTTGGGGAAAGGGAGAGGGGAGGAGAGAGCTAGCCTAGGATGAGTCTGCCTCCAAATGGTGCCCCCTTGGTCCTATTTATAGGATTTCTGAAGTTGGGCTGCAAATAGCCAAAAACTGGTTTGCCAGATTACCAAAATACCCCTGAATTGGGCTGCGGATAGCCGAACCCCGCTGTTCTGAAGCGCTAAACGCAGACCATCGGTCTGCGAATAGTAAAACTGGAAGAGGGGATCTCTCCTGGGCGAGAGAGAGGGAGGGGCGAGACCCCCCCTCCCCTCTCTCCGCCTCTCTTGCTGGGCGAGAGGGGGAGGGGCGAGCCCCCTCCTTCCCCTCTCCGCCTCTCTTGCTGGGCGAGAGGGGGAGGGGCGAGCCCCCTCCTTCCCCTCTCCGCCTCTCTTGCTGGGCGAGAGGGGGAGGGGCGAGCCCCCTCCTTCCCCTCTCTGCCTCTCTGGCTGGGCGAGAGGGGGAGGGGCGAGGCCCCTCCTTCCCCTCTCCGCCTCTCTTGCTGGGCGAGAGGGGGAGGGGCGAGCCCCCTCCTTCCCCTCTCTGCCTCTCTGGCTGGGCGAGAGGGGGAGGGGCGAGCCCCCTCCTTCCCCTCTCCGCCTCTCTTGCTGGGCGAGAGGGGGAGGGGCGAGCCCCCTCCTTTCCCTCTCTGCCTCTCTGGCTGGGCGAGAGGGGGAGGGGCGAGGCCCCTCCTTCCCCTCTCCGCCTCTCTTGTTGGGCGAGAGGGGGAGGGGCGAGGCCCCTCCTTCCCCTCTCCGCCTCTCTCTCTCTTCCTCTGCGCGGTTCGATGCTACCAAGCTGTCTCCCCCGGATCCTCGGGAGTACTCGGCGAATATAGGGTTGTACAGACTTGTCAAATGGAAGTCGATGTGACTTTCCATATTTGCATCCATCGCACACATGGCTGTCGTCGTAGGAAGAGAGATGAGGCAGGCCACTCACTAGGCTCTTTGCCGCCATCATCTTCAGCTTGTCCATCCCCACATGACCCAGCCTCTCATGCCAGATCACTGCGCTGTCGTTAGTCTTCAGCTTGTCCACGTAGGCATTTGCAGACAGAACATACAAATCCTTCACCCTTCTCTCGGTGAGCGTGACATCAGCATCGACAGACGATAGGTTCTTTAGGAACTTCACCTCCTTCGGTCCAAACAGCACGTGGTATCCAGCATCCACTGCGTTAGCAACCGAGAATAGGTTCTTCTTCATGCCAGGCACGTGATACACACTCTTCAGTGTCACTGGCTTCTCTTTACTCCCAAGGGACACCTTCCCTTCTCGCTCCACGGGATGTACCGTATCATCCGCAGTGATGATAGCATCCGTTCCTTCATATGCTTCCAAGGAGTCGAACTTCGACATATCTCCAGTGAGATGATGCCCGCAACCGGAATCCACTATCCAGTCGTTCTCGAGGTTGATGGAGGCTAAGACATCGACTGACGTTGCCGTCATCTCTGCCAGGAAACAATTATCTCCCCTCTCACCGCCCTGGTGAACTCCACCTCTCTGATGGTCTCCCTCCTTGTTAGCAACATGACCGGCCTTCAGATTTGATCGGCAGTCCTTTGCCATGTGCCCGTACTTCCTACAGGCAAAGCAAAGGGATCCCCCCATCTCATCGCGCGCAAGGAGGAACTTCCTCCCATCTCCCTGAGAGGACGTTGAAGGTCCATCTCCGGAGCTCTTCTTTTTCTTATCCTGGGACCTCCTCTTTCCTGAGAACAAAGCCTCACCATCTCCCCCTGAGATGGATACTCCCGCCATCTGCTTCGCCAAGATCTCTTGAGACGACACCAGGTTATCTAGCTCCAATAAGGAGGGCTGAGTAGCCCACCCTTGCACAAAAGTAACGAAGGGGACATACTCCTTCCTCAAGCCTCGGAGTATGTGCCGCTTCAACTTCGCCTCTGAGATCGGCTCGTCTGGATCCAACCCCACACAAGTTCCTCACCTTCAGGAAGAAGGTGGATATCGTCATCTCGCCTTGAGTCGACCTAGCCAACTCATTCTCCAGGAATTGTAGCCGCGCTACATTCTTCTTGTTGAATAACTCATCGAGGGCTATCCAGATCTCAGACGCTATTTGCAACCTATGATGTGGTCGAACAAGTCAGGTGATATGGCTCTCTTCAAGGTGAACTCCGTCTTGGCGTTGGTCTTCCTCCAAGCTCTCATAGCTGGACCATTTTCTCCGACAGCTACTACTTCCTCTTGCTCCCCACCACCAACGACCTCCCAGAGATCCTCTCCAAGAAGGTAGCTATCCATACAAGACATCCACTTCTTATAGTTGGTTTGAGTAAGCAGCTCAATGCCAAGTCCCCTAGTATACCCTCCTCCGCCGTCCATCTTGGTTGCTTAGTCCTTGTTCCCACTATCCCTCTGATACCATGTGAAATTATTTGAAGTCGGAAGAACACGTCAACCAACAAGGGAATAAGGACACCAATAGATGAACACAAACTTTCACAATAATAACTCTAGGTAGCTAGTTACAAATGAACAGGGCTCAAAACAAGTTGCATCCAACTTGATTCACGACAGCCAATAGTAGAAAAAAGAACTTGGTCACGGACAGTGTCCGCTTTTCCTCTAGAGCACACCACACAGGTGCTACTCGCTACTCGCTAGCGCCGACGTTAACTCATAACGCCCAGCGTTAGCTCTGCTACTCGCAAGCTCGCTGCTCGCACTCAAAGCTCGCTAGTCGCTATTAGACGAAGCTCGCTACTCGGCACACTTAACGCCTGGCGTTAACTCTAACGCTCCGCGTTAACTCGCGAGCAAGAAACTCTCCTGGTCGCTTGCCGAACTAACTCTGGGTTCGATGCTCGCCAGGTAGCACTCTAGTATCTCAAACTCGCTCAAAGTTGATAATACTCGCCACTTTCAGAATGCATACTCTTAGAGGGGGGTACCCCTCTTATTTATAGACAAAAGAGAGAAGATTTCGAGAAGGTATAGCTAACGCTGGCGTTAGCGCTAACGCTGGCGTTAGCGCTAACGCTGGCGTTAGCGCTAACGCTGGCGTTAGCTCACTTCACAAAAACTAACAAAAGAAGACAGAGCTCTGAGATTTTCCGGCGAAGACTTGACTCTCTGTTCACTCCTGCTCAGCGTACACTCCGTCACAGTTGAGCAAGTGTGGTTTCTATGAAGACATCCAAGAAGTATTCTCTTTTCCCTTGTCTTGTTTATGAGATTTTGGTAGCTCTCTCTCCTCACGAGCACATCACGCCTAGGCAGCTGTGATTTCAGTTCCACCGTACCCTCCGCTGCCGTCATCTCCGCCTCCAACCACTGCTCCGGTATAAAGATTCTGTTGAAGCAGGTGTCCCCTTTCCGATCACAACCACGTGCAGTCCACTCACCAAATCTAGAAATGAACCAACAATGCTGCACACATTAACTAAAAACCTTCCACCACATCTGCAGGCTGTACTACAACTCTACAAGGGTATGAGATTTCTATCTACTGTTTCAGAGAGCTGCGGAGGTTATGAATGCTGTGATGAAAAACGCACATAAGTTTGGATAAATGCCGTCAGCACTATTTTCTCAAAATAATGTTTTAAAACAAAACAACACCGACCACGTATGTTTGGTCAAGCTTATTCTCAGCCCCTGAAGTAAACTTTGGAGAAAATTTCAAACACAAATAAACAGCCAACACAAAGTTTACACTCAAGGCCGTGTTTGGGAGAGCAGTGTGAGAGGCGCACGCACTTATGTAAAACACGAGCTATTTTCAGAAAAACAATCAATTTGATTGTATTTTTGTTTTTTTTTTCTAGGAACATAAATATTGGTTGAATGTACATTTTTCCTGCAAAAAATTGTAGGAAAACTCTATAAAAAAGGGAGTTGAGAGAAGATGAGATTAATGCTCTGTTTGGCGTGGCGGTGGCGGTCGTGAACGTGTTGTTTATGAACCGTCGTTCGTGAATGCCCGACCTCACCCAAGGAATTTCATCCACTTTTATGTTCAAAATTAGTTTTCTTTGCTTTGTGGGTCATATCTATTGTCATGGTGGTGTTTTTGTTCAAACTCATCGGAGCAAAAACGATGCACCAAAGGGAGCCTAAATTTAGAAAAATCTTTCAGTGTGTTCGTGTTTCTTATAGTAATACGAAGATGCTCATCTTGTCCTTGTCCCATGAACACCACATTTGAATATTCGCAAACTCATCGGAGCATTATGATTGGGATCCATGAGCATGATGTTGGAACTCGGATACCGGTCCAACTTGTTCGAGACTTGGGGAGTAGCTTGAGTTACTTCTCTCTTCGTCGGATCCCTAGAACTAAGTATTCCGAGCTAAGAACTGACCCTCATCGGTCGGTAGGTAGCTCCTTAAGAATGACCCACTGGCTGCAGCGAGGAGGTACCGCCACTAACCCGGAAATCTAACTTGATTTCCCCTCCTGAAAACCAGAAGCTGAGCTTGTCTCAGACAGCACAAGGAAGAAAGCACAGGCTCTCTCAAGGGGGGTGGATCTGTCCTGATCTGAGACATAATGGGTCATATTTATAGGCAAACTCTTATGAGGGTAAAATGGTCCGGATGGCCTGCGGATAGCGTAGTTCCGCTTTACGTTTCCGCTAAACGCACCCCAAGTTGGTCTGATGATAGGCGGATTCCGCTGTTCTGAGGAGCTATGGGCAGACCACTAAGGGCATCCAGAGGATTTTATCTCAAAAGATCTTCCTGGGCGAATTCTCCCGTCCTGGTCTCGCCTGAAAACGGGTCCACTCGCCTGGAGGTGCCGGCCTACTCGCCGGACACCCTGGGATCTACTCGCCAGGGGGTGCCAGCCTACTCGCCGGACACCCTGGGCTCTACTCGCCAGGGGGTGCCAGCCTACTCGCCGGACACCCTGAGCTCTTCTCGCCAGGGGGTACCAGCCTACTCGCCGGACACCCTGGGCTCTACTCGCCAGGGGGTACCAGCCTACTCGCCGGACACCCTGGGCTCTACTCGCCAGGGGGTGCCAGCCTACTCGCCGGACACCCTGGGCTCTTGTCTGTCGAATAGGGGTTGTACACAATCCCCGCTCTTTGCGAGCTCGTCAGAGGTCGGAAAGAAGAGTCCAACCTCCTATTCGGCGGGGCTGCACGCTGACAGGGCCTTCTTCTATAAATAGGGTGAGGGTGTACCATGATCCCCTCATTCCAAGATATCTTCTGGGGCGGGTTCTTCTCGGGCTGATAACCGGGTTCTCGCGGACGACGAACCTGAGGCGGCCGCGGTCCTAGACATCCTTGGCGAGTTTTCGACGCCTTGCCTCCCGGGTTCCGCGAGAAAAAAGAAGCATAAGAGAAAGAGGGCGGAACCCGAGCTGCGTGAGAAGTCCTCTACCGATCCCGACTCTACGGCCCGGTGCGATCCCCCACTTAAGAGGCCTACCGCTTCGCCGATCCCGGAAGAGCCCCACGCTGACGTTCCTCTCCGAGAGAATGAGGGCGGGGTCGTAGTTACCACCGGTGGGACTGAGGACGCGAGAGCGCCTCCAGTCCTTACGACCGGCCTGCTGCTCCCCCCTGCTCCTACCGTCCTGACGTTGGGTAAGGCTACGGTTTTCTTCCGATTATATCTACCAGGTCTTGACTTCATACCCCGTGCAACGCTCTCTACTCGTCCTCCTTCATAAGGGCAACCTGCTGCGGCGCCATCAACGGATTTAGCGACCGCGTCGTCTTCCATTTTGGGTCGGGTTGGTTCAACTCCGGCTCCTCCCTTGCAACGGCCCCTGTCTCAGTCTGGGATAGGTCAGCCCGCCCGCCCAACCTCTGGAGGGAAGTCGCTGACGATGGGCCCCTTGCCGGGGAGGACTGGTGTGGTTCTTCACCTATCCACCTCCACCGGGGGGTTGCGGACGGATCCACCTCGGCTTCAGGGAGAGGACAACGCATTGGAGGGTACTCGCCTCGCTTACCTCGTCTCTATTCTTCTTCCCGTCTTATCCTTCTCGCCTGACTTCTCGTCTTCAGGCAGCCACGGGTCCCTCCCGTCTAGTCGTCTACCGTCTTCTGACTCGATTCCGGGGTCGCCGCCGCCAGCGGCGTCCACTCCTTTGAGGGAGTTTCTCGCGGACCCCCCTGCCTTCAACGAGGAGTCATGGACTCGCCTGATGGCTGTCCTTCGGGCCCATGATTCTTTCTTGATGACTATGCCACCGGCCGAGGTGAAGGCCCAATTGGTCAACCTTGGTGATCGCCTCGCCGAAGTGGAGGGACTTCTCGACAACCTGCAGGGCGAAGACGGCCTACTTGGCCGGATGGATGACGCGGAGGCAAGGTTGTACGAGGGGGAGACTCGCCAGAAGGCTACCGATGACGATCTTCACCGCTTTGCTCAGGTGGCGGGCACCGTGGGGGAGGCCTCCCTTTTGGAGGAGCACATTAGGCGAGGCGAGGAACATATTCGCCAGAGTGAAGGGATCCTGGGGAGGGCTCGCGAAGACTTGCGCGTGGCCCAAGGCATCGCCTGGAGAGCTCGCCACCCCCAACGTCCTCGCCGCCGGGGCCGCGGCCCGGTGCATCGTGGTTGAGATCTTCAGGGATATTCCCTGTTTTCTTTTGATTTTTTGAGAGCCTGCTTAGCAATCTAACTCGCGACCCGCGGGTCCTTGTAATCCTCAGGCGCCTTTTTGTCTCTTTACTTGTACTCGCGCTGGGCGCCCCAAGAATGTTTATCGTATATTTACATGTGTTCTTTTTGTGCTTGTATGATGTGCTTCCTTCGCTCATTATTTTTTCTTTTTCTGATGGGCATGCATTCTTTCTATATCTATTCGCTGCTTAGGGCCTACTCGCCACGCTAGGTGATCTGCTCGCGCGCGGTTATGCATGGGGGCAGGGTCTATAAATAGAGGGTCCTCCTGCGCTGGAAGATACGCTGCCCTACCCCTCCCAGGCATCCTATCTCTGAATCTCTCCCACCGAATTCCCTTGATCCTACTCGCGGTCCGCCATGGGGAAAGAACCATCCGAGGAGGGGCGCGCCTTCTGCGTCCGCAATTTCAGGGCGCACAACTTTCCCAGCTCGCAGACCCTCGGCGAGGAGTTGGCGGTTGTCGAGAAGCGTTACCTGCCTCCGGGCAACACCGCGAGGCGGCCAGGGCCGGGCGAGTTTCTCAACTCGCTATATAGTGGAGAGCTCGCCATTCCCTTGGCCCACTTCCAGGTAGGGTTGAGGTTGCCCCTGTGGCCTGAGGTTCGTCAGGTCTTCCGGTATTTCGGGATGATCCCCGCGCAGGTCAACCCTAACGCGATCAGCGTCCTGGTCGCTTATGCCTGCTACCTCCGCGGAGAGAAGATAGAGTTCAACCTCTCCACCTTCCGCAAAGTGATGACCCTGAAAGCGACCAGCGACGGCACCTTATTTTTCACCAGCGTGTGCGTCAAGGTCGCCGAGACCTTCAATAAGGTCCACCATTGGACGGACAAATTCGTCCTGGTGCGAGGCGACTACGGCAACATTCCCTTCGCCCCCATCCAGAAGACGGAGGCAGAGTATCGACCGCCTCGCCTGAGGGGGGACGCGCTCGAACTCTATCGTTTCCTGAAGGACAAGGTCTTGGACGTTGTTTTCCTGCGGCAGGGCGTGGATCAACTCGCCTTCGTTAATCCGGGAGCGGGTAAATCTTACTCGCCTCGCGGTATTGGCTATCTGTTCCTGGTGGGGGTGGTTACTAACTGCCTCATGTTTAAATGCAGGAGAGCGCACCGTCCCCCTCCTACCCCCTCATGATGCTTCTCGGCAATGGTCCAGTGAGCCTTCCAGGGAGGGGTCCCTCGCAGGGGTGGTGGTCACGGTGGACAGCGGGCGGGCCTCGCCGGTGGACAAGGGCAAGGGGCAGGTGGATCCCGAAATCGCCTCGGCGAGCGAGCCGAGGCCAAAAAGGCAGAAGACAGGGGGTTCTTCCTCCCGCCTTCCGACGAGTCCCCCTCCCGACCCTTCCACTCACCCGCATTACGGGATGGGGATGCGGAGTAAGGACTCCCGGGGTGACCCCCTCATGATATGGGATCACGAGGCGAACCGAGTTTCCGTGAGTGCGCTCCTCCCCTCTTGGGAGGATTTCGAGGAGGTCGGCGATCAGGCGTTCAATCTGATCTTTGGGTTGTACGGACGAGATGACGCCGAGGTACTCGCGGAGGTTCCTATCCGCGAGTTGGCCAACCTGAGTTGCCGCTCCGCCCTCCGGACAGCCGAGTTGATTCACCAGACAGCGCGGCGGGGGATTCAGTCGAACAGGCGGCTCCGCGACCTGGGCGCCGCCCACGCGGAGTTGGAGAAGAAGATGATTGAGAGGGATGGGGAGATAGCCGAGCTCTAGGCTAGGGAGGTTCCCCCTCCCGAGGTATTTAGCCCGCCTCGCCTCCGTCCTACTTGCTTAACTTGGGTTTAGCTAATGTCTCGTTTCTCAGGAGGCCGCGGTGACGCTAGTGACGCGGATATCCGAACTGGAGGATCAACTCGTCGCCTCGCAGCGTCAGGTCGATTATCTCGGTAATCGCCTCGCCGAAGCCGAGTCTGAAATAGAGGAACTTCGCCACCCCAGCCGGGGGGAGTCGTCGAACGCGCCAACCCTCCTCCAATTTACCCCTGCTCAAATCGCCGAGACGCGACGGAAGTTGGCGATCGCGACCGCGGTGTTCGTGCGGGAGCGCCTCCGGCGCCGCTTCATGCTTACTACTGATGGGGCCCAAGTTGATCTCGCCACCCTTCTTCCAGAGTTATACCGCGAGGCGGTGAATCCTGCTCCCATCGAGGCCCAAGATGAGAACTCCGCTAGCGGGTCAGAAGAAGAGGGTCCGGACGTCTAACCCTTTTGGCTGTAACAATAAACTTATCTTGGCGTGTTTATTTTGGGTGTACTCGCCCTTCTCCTCGTATTTGTCTTGAAGCTTTTTTCTTTATTTTATTCTGCGGCTGTCGCTCATGCTTAGGATCAATTTTTACGCATACGCATTTTCTACTCGCCCTTAGGGTGTACTCGCGCGTGACTGTGACTCGCACAGGAGGGTTCTTTTGTAGATTCGGCGCCCAGACCCCCCTTCCCTGGCTACTAACGCGAGGAGGCTGGCGGAAGACTCGCCGCTCTGGTTGCTCACGCGTTCGCACTGGGACTTCCTGCGAGGCGGTAAGATGGCGGCGGTGTCGGACTCGCCTCGGAGGGATGTTAATACCACTCGCCTCGCCCACCTGTTCATCCTCCCCTGAGGTGGTAACAAGGTTCTAGTACACTATAGAGTACAACCCTCACTCGAGGGGGCAAGTAGCCAGCCTGCAGGGGAGGATCCCAGTGCTACGGCCTGGTCTACGGCAACAACACATCTCGAGGACTTAGAACTCACTCGAGGGGGCAAGTAGCCGGCCTGCTGGGGAGGAGCCCAGTGCTACGGCCTGGTCTACGGCAACACTACATCTCGAGGTCTTAGAACTCACTCGAGGGGGCAGGTAGCCAGCCTGCAGGGGAGGAGCCCAGTGCTACGGCCTGGTCTACGGCAACAACACATCTCGAGGACTTAGAACTCACTCGAGGGGGCAAGTAGCCAGCCTACAGGGGAGGAGCCCAGTGCTACGGCCTGGTCTACGGCAACAACACATCTCGAGGACTTAGAACTCACTCGAGGGGGCAAGTAGCCAGCCTGCAGGGGAGGAGCCCAGTGCTACGGCCTGGTCTACGGCAACAACACATCTCGAGGACTTAGAACTCACTCGAGGGGGCAAGTAGCCAGCCTGCAGGGGAGGAGCCCAGTGTTACGGCCTGGTCTACGGCAACAACACATCTCGAGGACTTAGAACTCAGTCGAGTGGGCAAGTAGCCAGCGTGCAGGGGAGGAGCCCAGTGCTACGGCCTGGTCTACGGCAACAACACATCTCGAGGACTTAGAACTCACTCGAGGGGGCAAGTAGCCAGCCTGCAGGGGAGGAGCCCAGTGCTACGGCCTGGTCTACGGCAACAACACATCTCGAGTACTTAGAACTCACTCGAGAGGGCAAGTAGCCAGCCTGCAGGGGAGGAGCCCGGTGCTACGGCCTGGTCTACGGCAACAACACATCTCGAGGACTTAGAACTCACTCGAGGGGGCAAGTAGCCAGCCTGCAGGGGAGGAGCCCAGTGCTACGGCCTGGTCTACGGCAACAACACATCTCGAGGACTTAGAACTCACTCGAGGGGGCAAGTAGCCAGCCTGCAGGGGAGGAGCCCAGTGCTACGGCCTGGTCTACGGCAACAACACATCTCGAGGACTTAGGATTCACTGCTCGATGTTTGTCTCCTAGGTGGTGAGACGTTATAAGTTTGCCATGGAAAGCGTTATTATTTTTAAGCATAACAAGGATCGACTAAGTATTACATTAATGCTAGGAGTAGAAACGCTTCAAACCGTCTCCACTCCAAGTGTTTCCTAAGAGTTCTCCCTCAACGTTCTGCAGGCGGTACCCGCCGGTTCTCAACACCTCGAACACGATGTAGGGGCCTTCCCAATTGGGGTGGAGTTTGCCCACCGCGGCGGATCTTCCTGCTGCGTCCGCCTTCTTGAGAACCAGGTCTCCCTTGGTGAACTGCTTGACTCAGACCTGCTTGTCAAAGTGCTTTGCCATCCTTCGCTTGATCTCTTCTTGCCGGATCGTGGCCTGGTCGCGGAGCTCTTCCACCAAATCCAAGGCGAGTCGCTGTGCGTCTTCGTTCTCGAGTCTCCACCCCTCGTCTCCTTCTTCTGCGGCCACCACCCTAGGACTCCGAACTTCGAACTCTATCGGGATGAGGGCCTCCGAGCCGTGCGACAGCTTGAATGGTGTTTCGCCGGTTGCCGTGGTGGGGGTAGTCCTCAAGGCCCAGAGGACCGAGGGGAGCTGTTCCACCCAATTTCCCTTCAGATTCTCTACTTTCTTCTTGAGCAGGTTGAGGATGATTTTGTTGGCTGCTTCAACCTGACCGTTGCTTCGCGGGTGATGAACTGAGGCGAAGCGGAGATCGATGCCAAGTTGACTACAGAAATCGGTGAGCTCGAGGCTTGCGAATTGTGGACCGTTGTCGGTGACGATGGCGAGGGGTAAACCATGTCTGCACACGATCTCCCCCCAAATGAAGTTCTTCACCACGAGGGAGGTCGTTTTCGCCAGGGCCTTCACCTCCATCCACTTGGAAAAATAATCGATCATCATCAGGAGATATCTCTTTTGCCCACTCGCCGGGGGGAACGGTCCCACTAGATCCATCCCCCAAATGGCGAAGGGCCAGGGGGTGGTGATCGACCGGAGACGCTGGGCTGGCTGTAACTAGAGCGGAGCGTAGATTTGGCACTTTGAGCATCTCTTCGCGAATTCTTCCGCGTCCTTCCTGATGGTGGGCCAAAAGTATCCCGCTCGGAGTACTCTCTTCTCCAGGGTTCGGCTTCCTGAATGGCTGCCGCACTCGCCTGCGTGAATCTCCTCCAAGACCCGGGAGGCCTCCTCCTCGGACAGGCACCTGGCCAAGGGGCCGGATAGAGTCTTCCTGTAGAGTACCCCGTCAGTTAGTAAATAATAAGCGGACTTGTACCTGAACCGCCTCTTGTCCTGAACCTCCGCAGGCAAGCATCCTGTGGTTAGGAAGGTGACCAGGGGGTCCATCCACGAAGTGGGTTGATCGATGTCCATCACCTCTCGATCGAGGGCCGAAACAACTCGGTGATTGTTCCTCCGACCAAGGGGCCGTGTTTGGCCAGTCGATCGGCTCGGGCGTTCTCCTCCCTCGGCACGTGCTGTATGGAGAAGGACTTGAAGGCGCCCACCAGGTCTTTGACTTTTACCAGATAGCGCTGCAGTACCGACTCTTTTGCTTCAAACTCTCCTCGGATCTGGGAGGTGACCACCAGTGAGTCGGAGTGGACCTTGATGTCATGGATTCCCAACTCCTGGGCTAAGCGTAGCCCCGCGATTACGGCCTCATATTCTGCCTGATTGTTGGTAACGGGGAAGCGAATGCTGACGGCCTGCTCAATTCTGGTGCCTTGTGGGCTGATCAGGATGATGCCTCCTCCACATGAGTTTCTCCCCGACGCTCCATCCACGAACACTTCCCACGCCACCTGCTGGGGTATCTCCTCCTTGCCTACTTCTGTGGTATAGTCGACTAGGAAATCTGCCACCGCTTGGGCCTTCATGGCTAGTCGGGGTACGTAGGTGACGTCGAACTCGCTAAGTTCTACTGACCACTTCGCCATCCTGCCAGAATGCTCTACTCCTTCTAGGATATTGCGGAGAGGGTGGTCGGTCACTACCTTGATCGGGTGGGCCTGGAAGTACGGTCGGAGTCTCCGCGCCGATACAATCAAGGCAAACGCCAAATTTTCTAGGATGGGGTACCGCAGTTCTACCTTCCGCAGGACCCGACTTACATAGTAAATGGGGAGTTGGCGCTTCGCCTCCTCGCAGACCAGGACCGAGCTTACCGCTTCTAACCCCACCCCTATGTATAGAAAGAGATCTTCTCCCTCTCTAGGCCCTTGTAACAGGGGTACCTGGGCCAACTGGAGTTTTAGGCTTTCGAAGGCTCCCTGACACTCTGCCGACCACTCGAACTTCTTATTGTCTCGGAGGGTTTTGAAGAAAGGTGAGCATTTCTCTCCTGCCCTGGAGAGGAACCTGCTCAGCCCGGCTAGGCGACCTGTCAGGCGCTGAACTTCCTTGACGTTCCTGGGAGCTTCCATCTCCATGATCGCCTTCACCTTGTCTGGGTTCGGTTCTACTCCAGCCGTAGTCAAGAGGTGTCCCAAGAACTTCCCCTTTCCAGCCCCAAACACGCACTTGGCCGGATTTAGTCTCATCTTATACTTCCGCAGCGTGGCGAAGGTCTCCTCCAAGTCATGGAGATGCTCCCCGACGCTCTTGCTCTTCACCATGAGATCGTCGACGTATACTTCCAAGTTTCGTCCCTTCTGCTCTTTGAACACTCTGTCCATCATGCGCTGATAGGTTGCTCCTACGTTCTTAAGCCCGAATGGCATCATTTTATAACAATAGCATCCGTCGTTGGTAATGAAAGACACGTGCTTCACGTCGGGTGGATGCATGCGGATTTGATGGTAACCAGAAAAAGCATCTAAAAAACTCATGACAGGGAATCCGACGGCCGAGTCTACTAGCTCGTCGATTCTAGGCAAAGGGTAACAATCTTTGGGGCAAGCTTTATTAAGGATAGAAAAGTCGATACACATGCGCCACTTCCCCTCTGCCTTCCTCACCATTACCACATTGGAGACCCAGCCTGGGTACTGGATCTCCGACACAAACCCTGCTTCCAACAGCTTCTTGACCTCCTCCCTGATGGGCTCGGCTAGGGTGGTGGCGGTTGCTCTCTTCTTCTGTTGGATGGGGTGGACTCCTTTATCCAAGTTGAGATGATGGCAGGCGACGTTCGCGTCGACGCCTGGCATATCGGCTGCGCTCCACGCAAAGATGTCCGCATTCCTCTGGATGCAGGACATGATCTTCTCCTTGTCTACCTCTCCCAGCTCCCTGCTGATCTTCACCTTTCCCGGCCTCCCGCCTTCAGCTAGGATCTCCTTCTCTTCTGCTTCTTCGGCTGCCTCCAGCCTTGCCGTCTCCTCTGCTTCTTCGGCCGCTTCCTGCTTCGCCACTTCTTCCATCACCATGTCTACCGCCTCTGCCTTCTCCTTCCAGCTGACCACGTTGACAGCGTTAAGGTAACACTGCCTCGCCACCTTAGGGTCGCTCCGGATCCGGATCTGCACGCCTCCCTGGTTGTACTTCAGGCATTGGTGGTAGGAGGAGGGCACACACTTGTAGGCACTGATGAGTGGTCTGCCGAAGATGGCATTGTAACTGCTGGGGGCGTCTACAATGACAAACCTGCAACACTTGGTGGTTCCTCCCAATGTCACCACCAACTCCACACCTCCCTCTACTTCTTTTCTTTCTCCCGCGAATCCAAAGAGCGGTCCTTCCGTCGAGGTAACCCTCTTTTCTTCCACCTTCATGGCATCAAACGCTTTCTTGAACACGACATTGACGGAGCTCCCGTTATCCACCAGGATGCGAGAGACCGTATAGTTCTCTACCGTGGCCTTGATCACCACAGCGTCGTAGAAAGGGTTTTCATTCCCCAGCATATCTTCCTCCGAGAAAGTGATCTCTCCTGACGGTGGCGGAATCTGGGAGGTAGAGGCCACGCTCTTCCGATACACTGCGTTGAGGCTCCCCTTCCGGGTCGCCTCCAATACTGCCCCTCCGTGGATGACCCCTATCCCCCCATGGGCTCCCAGATCTCCCCTATCCTCACACCTCCTTGGGGTGGGGGCTCCTCCCCCTTCAATTCTCAACATATCTCCTTCTCGCCTCTCATGCCCTTCTTGGGCTCCTCCGGCTCCCCTCCTCAACTCCAAGAACTCAGGGCATGTGGCCGTCGCGTGGCCCTCTACCTGATGGAAATCACAGTAGGGCATCGCCCGACGCTCTTCTTCACCCCGGGGCTGTCGCGGCCTTCCCCCTCTTCCTCGTCATCGTCCTCTCCTGATCACATTAGCCTCTCTGGGCGGCGCTTGGTTCTGCCTCCACTGCCCTTGCCTCCGCTCGGGCGAGCGACAACGGTCTCGCCGTTCCGGAGAGTACCTCCCTCCCGGTCTCCCTTGGTAGCCTCCTCCAGCAGGTCTCCAGGCCGGCCGGCGGGGCGGAGCCTGGAACCTCCTCTCCTGATCTCACTGATCCCGGTTCTCCCGGGACCCTCCCTCTTCTCGCCTCCTCGGCTCACTCCTCTTCTTGGACTCGCGCCGGCCGCTCCCCTCTCCTTCTTTCTCCCCTCCCTCTAATCTGGCTAACTTGGCTATGAACTCTAGGCTGGTTGCCTCCCCCGCGATCTGCCTTCCGGCCCGATCGACTAACTCCTCGAACGATAGGGGGGGATTGCGAGTGATCTCCATCTTGAAAAACCCTGGCTGCAACCCCAGCTTGAATGCCAAGATCAGGGTATGTCCAGGGACCTCTTGGACCAGGAGGATCTCCTCCTGAAAGCGATCCAAATACGACCCGAGCATCTCCTGGGGTCTTTGCTTGACAAGGAAAAGATCCTCTGAACCCTTCCTCCTCTTCTTGGATGTGGAGAAGCGGAGCAGATAACTTCTGCGCAGGTCATCGAACCCGTAGACGCTTCCCGCCGGTAACTGGTGGAACCAATCTCTGGCTTTTTCCTGGAAGGTTATGGCGAACAACCGACATTTGAAGGGATCCGTCATCGGCTTGATGGAGACCATATCTTCAAACCACTGCAGATGCTTGACGGGATCTTCTTTCCCGGAGTAGAAACTCATGGCGGGCTCCGTGAATCCTGCAGGAATGGGAGCGGACAGCACCAACTCGCAGAACGGACTGCGCGCGGCGAGCTGGCGGATGGGACGAACTTGGTCGTACTCGCCCTCTGACTGGCGAGTCTCCGTCGGGCTGGCAAAGAGCACTCGCGCGCGGAGCGGCGGATCTTCCTCCCCTAGAAGCGCTTCCTTGCCGAGGCGCTGACCAGGACCCGCCTCCGTGGGCGAGGCGACTGCGACATGGGGGGATACTCCCACCTCGGCGCGAGGCGTGAGTAACCTCCGGATGGTATCCTCCATCGCCTTCATCCCCTGCTCGAAGACACTCTTGGTCACGAACTCGCCCGAAGGTGGCGAGTTCCCCTGGCCGGTTCCCAACTCGTCACGTTCAGTCATGGGATCGTCAGATGAGATTTTCTTCTCTCGCTACAGTCCACGCTCACCGCACCAAAAATGTTGGAACCCGGATACCGGTCCAACTTGTTCGAGACTTGGGGAGTAGCTTGAGTTACTTCTCTCTTCGTCGGATCCCTAGAACTAAGTATTCCGAGCTAAGAACTGACCCTCACCGGTCGGTAGGTAGCTCCTTAAGAATGACCCACTGGCTGCAGCGAGGAGGTCCCGCCACTAACCCGGAAATCTAACTTGATTTCCCCTCCTGAAAACCAGAAGCTGAGCCTGTCTCAGACAGCACAAGGAAGAAAGCACAGGCTCTCTCAAGGGGGGTGGATCTGTCCTGATCTGAGACATAATGGGTCCTATTTATAGGCAAACTCTTATGAGGGTAAAATGGTCCGGATGGCCTGCGGATAGCGTAGTTCCGCTTTACGTTTCCGCTAAACGCACCCCAAGTTGGTCTGCTGATAGCTGAATTCCGCTGTTCTGAGGAGCTATGGGCAGACCACTAAGGGCATCCAGAGGATTTTATCTCAAAAGATCTTCCTGGGCGAATTCTCCCGTCCTGGTCTCGCCTGAAAACGGGTCCACTCGCCTGGAGGTGCCGGCCTACTCGCCGGACACCCTTGGATCTACTCGCCAGGGGGTGCCAGCCTACTCGCCGGACACCCTGGGCTCTACTCGCCTGGGGGTGCCAGCCTACTCGCCGGACACCCTGAGCTCTTCTCGCCAGGGGGTACCAGCCTACTCACCGGACACCCTGGGCTCTACTCGCCAGGGGGTACCAGCCTACTCGCCGGACACCCTGGGCTCTACTCGCCAGGGGGTGCCAGCCTACTCGCCGGACACCCTGGGCTCTTGTCTGCCGAATAGGGGTTGTACACATGATATGTGGCAGGATTGAGAGATTGCAAATGTAAAAAGGCTAGCATCTTCAAATTCATCCGACTCGTTCTAATTTATTTATTTTAATGTGGTAAAAAGAGATTTTACGGGTTGCATCCTGCGGTGGTTGGTGTTTCGTTGCCTTAGTTCCCCACACATTTATTTCATGTGATAATTTTCCTCTCATAAAAGAGAAAAGATTAGGATGATCATTATTAGAGAAAAAAGAGAGGAGAATTAAAAGAAGTGCTGCCACATCTGAATATTTGCACACTGATGCTGTCATAGAGCTTGAGGTATCGCAAGTGGGTCAACAAGGTAGAGGTGGGAACGAACTCGTTGAGGCTGCCAGTATAGTTGAACCAATCTCGCAAAACAGATCTCGACGAGTGTTGGAGTGTGTCCAGAGGCAAATAGTTTGGCGGACAAAATCACAGTTGAGCAATAAATTGCATAAAAAAATATTCGGCATATCAAATACTATCTAAATTCAATCCTTTTATTCCTTGTAAAAAAAGTGTTACATTAGTACATTACACATGCACATACACAAACCAGAGATATTTATCATTCTTAAAGGTTGTTACGCTGATTTCTTCTGTGATAGAAGACATCGTGTATTAAGTTTGGGCCTATAATCCCACAAAAATAGGTCAACGAAATTGCCCAAGCAAGTCCAAATACATAGCCCAAACACAATGCTTCCCATATAAACTGTATCCCCCCCTTCTCGTCTTCATCATTTACATGTCTTGGTAAAACTTCGGGTGATGGTGATCCAGAAACACATTGCACATTGATCTGAATTCCACACAATCCATTGTTATTTGCATAGATGCTCGGGTCAGACATTGTCAACATATGTCCTTCCTCTGGTATCTTACCGGTGAGCATGTTGTTGCTTAGATTTAATTTGCCAAGCTCGTTAAGTTTCTCAAATGAAGTTGGTATCCCTCCTGAAAGCTTATTATGTGACAAGTCTAGGCTTTCTAGGACCTCTAATTGCCCAATACTTGTTGGAATGGCTCCATTGATATTGTTATAAGATAAATTAAGAGACTTGAGAGCTTTGAGTTCACCGATATATTCTGGTATTTCACCAGTTAATTCATTGTTTGACAGATCAATAGTGGGATACATCATATTTCTCCTAGATTCTATAACTTCAAAAAAACCTTTCCAGTTGAGGCTTACATCATCTCCTTCATCGTATATGTGAAATACAAAGACATTACTGTTCAATCCGCTTACATTTGCAAAATATGGAGGAATGGTACCATTGATCTTGTTGTTTGATAGATCAATGATTCTCAGCAATGTTAGGTTTGCAAGGGAATCAAGGATTGGTCCATGAATATGATTGTTTCTTAAGTTTAAAATGCGAAGAGATGTCAAGCTGCCAAGAGAATAAGGTATTTCACCAGTTAACCTATTGTCATGAAGATCAAGTATTGTCAGAGATGACATTAAACTAAAATCCTTGAATAGTTTACCCGAGAAATAATTGTTATTCAATATTAGTATTTCTATGTTGGTCCCAAAGCTTAATGGAAGTTTGTCAGAGAAGTAGTTGAAGGATAAGTTGACATACAACAAATTACGTATTGATTTAGTTTCAAATTTTGACAATATTTCATCTGAAAGCATGTTGTTTGATAAGTCAAGAGACATAAGACTTGTAATACTGGAGATGGATATTGGCAATTCGCCCGAGAAATTATTGTTTCTTAATATGATCATATGTAATGTCGTTTCATTGCTAATTTTATTAGGAAGCTCTCCAGTGAGACAATTTCCCGACAAATCAATAGCATCCAAGAATTTAGATTCAAGAAAGCATGAAGGAAGTGACCCTGTAAGATTGTTAGAGCTCAGGTTAATCTGGAAAAGCTCTATCTCGCAAAGCCATGATGGGATCTCTCCTAAGAGCTTGTTGTTGGACAAAGCTAGCCCATGGAGGTTTTTCTGTTGTGAGAGCCAACGCGGTATTTGGCCTGAAATACTGCAAGAGTCAAGTCCCAGGTACCTTAGACTTAATTTGGGATATATTTCTGCTGTGTTATTCCATAAGAGATTGTTTTGACTAAGATTGAGATATTTCAAGTTCCTGAGATCGAATAACCATAGTGGAATTTCACCAGAAAGATTGTTGTTATTGAGAGAAAGGTACTCAAGCTTGCTCGCCTCTACTTTTCTGAAATGTGAAATTCTTCCGAATAGGTAATTAAAGCCTAAATCCAGCTCTTGAAGCTCGCTCAATTCTAAAATGGACATTGGGATTGCTCCATCTAAATTATTTCTACTAAGATCGAATGATTGCAAGTTGGACATTTTTGCAATCTCAGGTGGAATGCTTCCAGATAGATGATTGGATTCCAAGTGGAGGTGCGTCAACTTTGAAAGGTTACCGATATTCCCACTCAAATTTCCAGTGAGTAAATTGAATCCCAAGTCGAG
Source organism: Dactylorhiza incarnata (assembly GCA_033032865.1). Lineage (NCBI taxonomy): Eukaryota > Viridiplantae > Streptophyta > Magnoliopsida > Asparagales > Orchidaceae > Dactylorhiza > Dactylorhiza incarnata. Next base: position 754,262 of record JAWHQI010000403.1, on the reverse strand, counting down.
GTACGCCAAGTTTGAAATGTTACCGATATTCCCAATCAGATTTCCAGTGAGTAAATTTAATACCAAATCGTGGTACGCCAAGTTTGAAAGGTTACCAATAATCTCCATCAGATTTCCAGTGAGAAAATTGATGCCCAAGTCGAGGTACGTCAACTTTGAAAGGTAACTGATACTCCCACTCAAATTTCCAGTGAGTGAATTGAAGCCCAAGTTGAGGTAAGTCAACTTTGAAAGGTTACTGATATTCTCACTCAAATTTCCAGTGAGTGAATTGAAGCCCAATGAGAGGTAGTAAAGGTTTTTCATACCAAAAATTTGAGACGGAATGGATCCGTTTATGCGAAGATTAAAGCTCATGTCGAGGTAGGCGAGGCTAGTGAGGTTGCCAAGTTCTTCACCAGGGATACGCCCCTGCAAATAGTTCGATGATACATCAAGGAGGAGCAAGCTGTCTATATGAAAGAGAGGGAGGAGGACTTCAGAACTAATGTAAGTTCTGTTACGAATAATAACGGAAGAGAGGTGCAACTCTGTAACAGGCTTCAAGGGTGACCACAGACTGCAGTTTACACGCTCCCAGGTGCAGCAATCAATGCTCGAGGAATTCCATGAGGTCAACCCAGTGAATGATGATGAGTCAGCGACATAATATGCAGAAATAACCATGAATTTGAACTGAAGAAGAGATTGTCTGTGGTGCAGAGGGCATGCTGAGAAAGAATGAAGCGAAGCAATTACTGTGATGAGGAACACACAGAGCGAATGCCCCCAAGCTGCTGGCCTCATTAATAAATGAGGTAGAAGAAACATATTTAGCGGATGCTTCGTGTGTTAGGCCGATGCTGCTTTTAAATCCAAAAACCAGAAGCAATAATAATGATTTTTAATGATATTTTATTCATGGAAGGACTTGACGATGCAAGTCATCGGTCATTCCTTGCTTTAAAAATGTCATTTTTATCGGTGGTGATGTTCACCACCCGGTCACCCACGCAGATTCCTTTCATAAAAAAGTATTCTTACTTGATATTTTTCAATTTTATTTATTGTACTCGGTCATCATTTTACTCTATAATACTAATTATTATTATTATTATTTCAATATAATTGTATGGAATACTTAGGTCAAGGACGACCGTCAGATGCAAGTCACGGGCCAATCATATGCTTTAATATTCACTACTTAATAATTCAAAAAAAATTATAATAGCAGAACTAACCTGTTGAAGGGAAAAAAATAAAGAAGACTACTTTTGGAGACAAATTTGATAGATGGAAGCCAAAACGAGCGATCGATACTTCGAGACTGTATGGTTGATTCGGTCCGGTCGTAACCGCATGACACACATTCAACAAAATTTGTAGGCAATTGTTATTCGTAGATTATAAATGTCTATACGCAGATCAACTTTTTTCCATTTTATTTGAGTTTACAAATTGTTATCCGCAGACCAAGTTTGAGCGGTCGATGACTTCGTTCTCCTGATCAGGGCCCGACAACGAAGGAACATCTCCGACGACCTTCTGAGCACTTCGACGCATGCACGGATCGTGATTCATTAAATGAATGCGCCGATGGAGACCGAGTGAGGAGGAAAGGCAACTTCTTCGTTGTTCATGCGATTTCGGTTTGGTTGGGAAGATTTTGATAGTTAGGGTTTGTTTGGGAAGATTTAGATAGCTAGGGTTACTCTCTCCTTGTGGCGAGGAAGACAAAGAGGACGACCAAATTAAGTTTTTTTTTAATTTTCTTTACTAATATATGAATAACAAAAATATCTGCGAATAACAAATTTGATTTGTTTTAGAGCTATCAATAGACAATTTACGAATAAACAAACACGATTTGCGAATAACAACCGCCAATTTATATCCACTCGCCACAAATAACTCGTAGAAGAGAATAATAAGTAGCCTATCATGCAAGTTTTTTTTATATTTTCTCAAATAATATATATAAATAAACTCATCTACAACTACAAGACATACATATAATTTTGCTTTATTTTTCTTACAGAAATTTTCCAGTTTTGAACCCCAAAATTAATTTTCACTTTATCCAAAGGTGCCCAAAATTTTAATTAAATAAAAAAAAATATAAAAGAATGGGATTAGTGAACCCGTCGGATCAGCCTCAAATAAATCTGAACCGTGAAATGGATACTAATATACTATCAATTAACTACACAAGAGAAAGTACATTAATTAGTAATACATGTTTGTATTAATTAATAATAATCTTATCTTTAATATTTGTTTAGAGAGTTTTATCATGCCATTTCTATTTACATTGCACGAGATATTGATCTCTTAATCTAAATTTAGCGTTGATGGGTTCACCTAAAATCTATCCGAGTCAGACCGGAATTAATTTCGAAACCTCGACCGTGCAAAACGTGCCTCACCCGAGTGCGGTGCCGCGTGCAGGCGCACCCCGGAGTGCGTTCGTCTTTGTCGTCCTCGCCGCCGCACGGCCACAGCCATCTCCCCGACAAATCTGTTGGGATATAAGCGGAAACTATCCCCTAGGCGCAACCAAATAAATACAGAGTAACAAGCACATGAAATCTGAACAAGAAACGCAGCATAAAAATCATATAACTGCAAAATATATAACAAGAAATGTACCGACGTCCGTTACAGAATACACCGCGGAGAGCCGCACTCGCTCGACCCGCGAGAGAGATAATAATCTGGACTGCAATCCACTAGCACATCGGACGCACAAGGTTCACCGTGAACCTTCAACGTCGACGTCCGACGTTCAACCGCACCACCACCGGAGAAGCACCGTCGAGGCCAACTGCACCTGCGCATGCCATCGACACCAAGCCACACCACCGGAGAGAAACATCATCAAGGCCATTGCACTCCTGCATGCCTTCGCCGCCACATCCGCACCGTCGGAGAGAAACTCCGTCAATGCCACTTCACCGCCGCAAGCCTTCGCCGCCACGCCCGCACCGCTATTATCTCCTCACGTCACCGCCCTCGCACGGTGTTGCACCAACGGCAACCACCGGCGGAAACTCTACAGGGGTCTCCCACCCCTCGCGGCACCAAGAGCAAGACGACGGCGGCGGCGGCGACTTCCCTCCAACGCGAGCAAGATGGCTGTTTTCTTCTCTCCTTCACAGTGTTTTCTCCAAAGGTGGATGACTCCTCTCTATTTAAATAAAACAACCATTAAAGGCGGGGCCCACATTGGTCATGAATATTTGAAACCCCTCCTTTAATCCTGGCGGTTTCAATTCCATGCAAAAACTTCTCATTTAAATGCGATTTTAATGGCTCCAAAAATATTCCATATATAAACGGCGACATTATGAGCCAATCCTTGGCTCTCCCAATCAACCAATGGGGAAGGAGGATTGATTCTTTTTGGATCCGGACCAAAAAAGGCAACAAAATCTGCCCGGGCCGCCTGAGAGGCATGACCGTCATTTTCTGAAAGTTTGTGATTTAGGTGGCCAGAATCGCACGCTCTCATTCGCCCGTTCAATTTCCAAGAAGGCGCAATTACCAACGCCCCCCTAGAAAAACTATAAAAAGGCGCTAAGACTTTCATTTTCAAGGACACATAAAAAAAGGAGAAGACGCAACTCTGAGGTTTTTCGGTGAAGACTTGACTCTATGTTCACCCCTGCTCAGCGTACGCTCCACGTGCAACAGTTCTGTCCCAGAGATTGCTCCCGCGAGTGCTGCTGAAGACTTAGTTTTTTTCCTCAAAGCAACTTGTAAGATGAGCGGTGACCTGTCACCTTCCTAGAAACTCCTGTAACCGACTGCAACTAGTGGATTTCTGTCAAAGCTAGGCATCTTGGCCCATGACTTTTTCTCTTTTCGAGTTTTTCACGTAAAACGTCTCGCTATTCCTCCAATTTTGGATCGGCGTTATCGACCTTTCGTTAATGATGGCCCCAAAAGACTTTGAAATATTTGCCATACCCTTAACATCAGCAGTGAGAATGCTAAAGATGAGGAAGGGAGTCCCACAAGAGTTTCTCCACTACCTGTCCAGTTGATAAATTAACGGTATCATTCATTCAAATGAGGTATTCTATTTACCCCAAGTATTTGATATATGCAGCCCATGTACATATAAACCGTGTGTACTTGTGACTACCATGAATTTGTTTTTTTGCAATTGTTATTCTCAGATCATAAATGTGTATCCGTAGACCAATTTTTCCTTCATTTTATTTGAGTTTATAAATTGTTATCCGCAGACCAATTTTAAACATGGGCGGTCGATGTCTTCGTTCTCCTGAGCAGGACCCGACAATGAAGGAACATCTCCGATGACCTTCTGAGCACTTCAATGTGTGCACGGATCGTGATTCATAAAATGAATGTGTGGATAGAGAGGCCGAGTTGAGGAAGAAAGACAATTTCTATTTGTTTGGGAAGATTTAGATAGGTAGGGTTACTCTCTCCCTGTGGTGAGGAAGGCGAAAAGGAATGCCGAAGTTCTTTTTTTTTTTCTTTACCAATCTATGGATAACAAAAATATCTGTGAGTAACAAATTTGGCTTCTTTTAAAGCTGCGAATAGACAAACACGATTTACGAATAATAATTGCCTTTGTTAATCGCTACACCATTTTCTAGGAAATATGGAACTAAAGGGAGATTAGAGTTGGGGTAGATGCAGGAGTAGCCGGATTCATTTTCTACTTAAAAATTTGAGCCCATATGTAAGAGGCAATATTTTGATGCTTTGACATATTTTCAACCAACTGATGTTGTAGTAAACCCAATATTCTCATGCTCTTAACAATATATCTCTTTTAAATTAATGTTTATTAAATTTAATGCATCAACGGTTCAATCACATGGAAGTATGGAACTGTTGTAAGAATCACCCTCTCTTGATTCTTGCTCAATTATGGTAGAAAACTCAATAGCTATATGTAAATGACTCAACTCACAATATTCGAGGTATTGTCTTCTTTGGTTTAGCATAACTCATACTAAGATGTATCTCACAGTTTTATCATTTTTTTGTCCTACAGAGTACTTCCCAGAATGCCACCCATTCCAGGATTACTCTCGTCTAAAGTTCACTTAACTATGGAGTTCCTTACATAACACAATCACTTGATCTGGAAAGATACCTCAGATAAATTTTTTTTCCTTCGATTCTCATCTGATGAGGTTTAGTTTATTTATTCATCTCATTTCACCTAGAAGTTTATCATCCTAGAAACCTTCAAGAGCCGTTGTTTGTCTGGGTTTCACTGCGCTAAAGATACGCCTAGCTCTCGTCAAACAACCCTCATTGGATTCAATATATTACACTATAGATAGCATAAACCACTCAATGTTAGGTGACTGCCACCAAGAAAAAACATAGGTTTGAACATAAATGTTGAAACCGGAAAACCTGGCTCAATGGAGTTCGGATGTGGGGGCAGCTCGTTTTTACTTCTCCTGAGCAAGGTCCCAAGATCGGGCACTCAGAAACAGGAAACTCACTCACTTGGATAGCTAACCCAGAACAGACCCCTGGAGCTGCAGTGAGGAGGTCTCACCACAAACCCAGAAGATCCAAGGATCTCCCCCTCCCAAATCAAGACTGAGCTTGACACCCTAAATAACCTAGGAGAGGCTTAGAAAAGTGGAAGTGCTCTCTAGTCTTCCTTTTTCTTTTCTTTTTTCTACTTTTCTTAGGATGCTCTTGGGGGTCTATTTATAGGTTTTGAAAAATGGTCTGCGGATAGCCGCTTCCGCCTTTTGGCTTTTACTATCCGCAGCCACGCTTGATCTGCGCATAGCACAATCCTGTTGTTGGGAGACGCTAAGGGCAGACCAGAGCATTCTTGGGGACATGTCGCCTTCTGGGGGCGCGTACTCCCCTTTGTGAGAGTACTCTCCCTTGTCATCGAGGGCCAAGCAAGTGTCCCATGGGACAGGGCACTCGCCTCCCTTTCCTCTAACTGCAAGGCGAGTCCTTCTACCGAAGGGTGCTTGCCTCCAAACCTGTTTTCTCTGGGCGAGCACTTCTTTTGCTGGGCCGGTCTGATCGAGCCCACTCGTCAAATATGGGGCTGTACAATAAAAGTGATGAAATTCCTTAGATGAGTTGTACGGTCACGAACAACAATTTATAACCATTACGTTCACGACAGCCGCAAGCGCGCCAGACAGTGCCTTAGATATTGCGGGTGAAATATAAATACCTATTATTATTTTTATACTAAAAAACAGCATTAGAATCAATCAATAGGAGGCTTTCCCACGTGCAGCCACGTACACCTGTATACTGCATAATGCCAAGCAGCACTGCTTTATCCAATCACCAATCCCATTATAAATAAAAGTTTCATCGCCACCTGCCTGCCACCAATGCGTCTCCCCTTAATAATTAAGGCAATTGTTATTAGCACACCAGTTTTGACTATTCGCACACTAATTTCTATGAGTTATTACGCGCCTTTTGAAAATACGTCTTCTACATGCATTTTTAGGAAAAATGTTCAACACAAAAATTGTAGATCTAGACGAGATCTACAATTGTCATGTTGAACACTTTTCCTAAAAATGCATGTACAATGCGTATTTTTAAAAGGCGCGTAATAACTCATAGAAATTGGTGTGCGAATATCCAAAGCTGGTGTACTAATAACAATTGCCATAATTATATATAATTATATATAAAGGGAGGGAAAAAATAAATAAAATATTTTCATATAGGAGGGGAACTGTTCCTTGGATTAAAATACTCTCACTATCGCGAACTTTCGAATGCTATATCTTTTCATTGAAGATGCAGATGTGCGCAACACCGATTGTGTGCGCGCACGCGTGCTCTCCGCCTGTGTTTTTTTTTAAAGAGGGGTAAAATTAGAATGACGAGTGTTATAGTAAAAGGTCCTCTTTTAATGAAGAGAGTTTTTTTTCCTCAACACCCTTATCCGCATTCTCAGTTGAAATTTCTAGAGGGGCCTAAATATAAGATATATTTTTACATGTAGGACCTTAATATCATCAAATATTTCTTGGGGACGAAGCAACCAAGATCCACCATCCATTTGGCCAAGAAATAAGGAGAGAGTGCCACTTGTTGGCTTCATATACCATTTGGAAAATTTGAATATGGTGTGGTGTGTTGCTAACAATCAAGATCAAGCCTTTAAACTTTTATCTCCCACCTTTACAGCCTTGGAATTCAAGAACAACATAAGAGTCAAAGCTCGTGTAATCCTGGTTCTTTTACAGTTACTCAGTCACCGCCCTTTTTAGATTGTTTTGATGAGATTCATTTTCAAAATAATTTTGTCAAGAAAGGTGTTTTGGGAACTTTTTGAGCAGTCGATCCAACATGACTTTATAAAAATCACTTTCTCCGTTTTTCCTCTTTTATTCGAGGATTTACGAAAATCACGCCCATACAAAACTAAAGGACTTCTTCTCTGTGGAAAGGATTAAAAGGTAGGGGATTATTGCCCACGTGTAAAGATTCTGTTGGCACAGGAGTCACCTTTCAGATCACAAGCACGTGCAGTCCACTCAACAAATCCAGTAATGAACCAACAAATTATTCACACATCAATTTAAAACCTTCCACCACATCTGCATGCAACCACCCTGAATCCTGTTTGGGATAGCGGTGGGGGATATGAATGCAGCGGTGAAAAACGCACATACGTTTGGATAAATGCAGCCATGAATACTATTTTCTTAAAACAATGTTTTAAGACTAAAACGACACCATAGTCATAAGTGCAGTAAGCATTAGCAATCGTAAACTCTGAGACCCCATAAAGTGGAATTTGGAAAGAAAAATAATCACCACCGCTAGAAACGCCAGACTCAAATGGAACCCAAGGTCATGTTTGGGAGAGCGGTGGGAGAGATGAGCGCGCTTATGTAAAACACGAGCCACTTTCCTACGAAACAATATTTTAAGCCAAAATGCGACCAGTCATACAAGGGCGGTCAAGCGTTAGCAACATGAACTCACAAACCTCTGAAAGTGAAATTGGGCTAAGACTTTTTGCCCAGAAAATTCCAATGGAAGCGAGCCGCCCGTCACAGTTTGAATAATGTCTTCCTAGCTTCTAATCCCCTATGGCGCCTCCGGCTGAAAAGCCATAAATTTGGGCGAAATGCGAGTTTCAATCCCAACACCCAAAAAAGAGCATAAATGATGAAGAGGGTGAGATGATAGCGCAGACAATTAACAGAAATTTAAAAACAATTCCTCGTGATCAAGCCTGAGTTCGAAAATACTGTGGTCACAGTAATATGATTTCAATGAAGGACTAAAGAAGCAGCATATAAATACACAAGAGAAAGGGAAAACATATGAAAGACTTTAGACCTTGCAACTCTCATCATATTGCATACAGCAATCCTTATAAAAAGCCTAGGAGAAGAAGGCCTCTTTACAAAAACTAAAAACCTTGATGTCCCAAAAAAAACACCATACACCACTTCTCTAGAATCACAAAAACACAGATAGCCAAAAAAAAAATGCTACAATGGCGAAGAAAACCAGGCGCATAAAACATTCAAAGGACGAAAACAAGAAGAAAAAGGCTGAATCCAAACCACTAGAAAACATTAGCGTCGACTCGCACCACCTAACTACAAGAATTTCAAAACAGGGAAGAAGAGCAATGGCAGAACATGAGATTAGCTTCTACCAAGTGAGAACTCCGTGAAATGCGAATCAAAGCCACATGAACCGGACCTTTACGGAGCTCGAATTAGAACCACGGGTTACCTCGAGCCATTTTCACCGGCCACCGCAGAAGCCGAAACAGACTCCGGCAAAAACCTGAGGCAGCGGCTACGATGAAAAGATCGGGATTAACAGGCATTGGCAGCACCATTTGAAGTTATCTTCTTCTCAGGCGCCGTCCTCGATCCCTTCGGGGCGTCGGCGGCGTCCGATAACAAAGTGTTATCTGCAGATTGCTTTCGCTCGCCGAGGCATGCGGAGCTGGCTTCCTTCTTCAAGACTGTGACAGGTTGCAGAGGTTTCGGCAATCCCGGGCTCACCGTGAATCCCTCTTTGCCTTTATCCTCAACGGGGATGGCTGGTTTTACCTCAACCATCTGTAAAAATGAAATGGGCAAAGAAATCGTGAATGACGGTTAATCATGTAGAACTTACATAATTTGCTACCGACAGGAGAGATTATTCAAAGGAGTGCATGCAGCAGGAACTTTATCATACCGGCTTGCTTAGCTGTTGCTGTTTGGACCGCTTTTCCTGAATCACTTTCTGACGAGCCTCATAGAAGCCAAAATCATCCAAAATGGATGTCTTGCTGGTATGCTCCTTGAAAATCTTAAGCAACTGAAGGCCTTGCTCCAGCTTCACCTGCAACAAGAACGAACAAATTAGAAGGATAGAGTGTAGATGACTACAAAACTTGAGAATTAAACAGTCACAAGCAAGTTCTTCAAACCTCCTGAGTGTCTCTGCTGTTCGTAACTGGTTTGTTATCGTTGTTCTCGATGGTTATGTGCTTGAGAATGTTGTTTGGCACATCTTTTACAATGTGCCACTTGAGATCGAAGCAACCATTCCACTTATCCTGCTGCCAATAGTCAACAGTCTTATTGAAGTCGACCGGACCGACCATCTCAGCAACACCAACAAACTGCCCGCTGGTATTTACCTGTTAATCAGTCATATGAGAGATTAGCACAAGTAAAATGTAAAAAAAAATGACAATTTTGGCCCTGCTTGTAAAAGTGGTGGCAGTTGTGAACGCAATTATGAGAAATACAAGTAATGTTTGGTTAGGTGTGATCACGAGCGCTATTTGATCAAAACGCCACCACAGCCATGTGGGTGTGGACAGGCTTTAGCGTTCGTGAATGCTGAGACCCCAGAAGTGATATTTGAGATGACACGAAAATTCAAAACGCAGGTAAACAATCATCATTGTGTTTGCTACCATAGTTCCACATCGCCATATCGCTCAAACTCCACACTTTCTCCAAACCGAGCTTAATTAGGGTAGGAAAAATTTCATACAGAGAACAACAAGAACACGGGGCATTCGACTGTCTTTCCCTGAGCCTCCTTGTACGCAGCATCGAGCTTCTTGTTTCCATTGGGAGTGCTTGCCCACACCCCATACTTGATACTTTTGTGTACATCATCTTCGCTGTACGATTTGATAACAAAGAACTTGGCCTCCGAGTATCTATCGGAGAAATCAGCTCTGTTGTATTGCTCTCTATGGGGGGAAACACTAGAATCCTCGGCATTTTCAGGCGTGGAACCCTTCAAATTTTTAAAGCGGTTGGCCCTGGGCCCTCTATTTAACTCACTTAATCCGTCTAAATTCTCGTTTCCGTAACCATAAAATCCATTTCCTCGGCCACGAGGCTTGTATTTTCCGTCCACGAACATCCCCCACCGGCCATTGATTTGGGGATCATATAAACTCGATCCAAACCCAATGCCAGGTCTATACACATTACCACACTGCTCATACATTCGGTTGCTAGGGTACATCCTGTTCATGATTCCAGGAGTTTGAGGTCCCATCCCCGGAGTTGGTCTAGGAGCATGATATCCCTGCAGGTAAATCGAACTCCAGATGTAATTCCATAATAATATTATCACTTAAACAGAATTACTGAATATGATACGACTTCGAAAAAAACAGATGAATCGCATACCATGAGTTGGGGTACTGCGCGCGCATTTTGGTTTCTCGATGAATCTGAATTAGTGGTATGGGGAGCAGTTGAGGATGTAGGATTCGAAATTGCTGACCTGGCATAGGCATCGGAGAACGAAGATCCGTCGTACCACGAAACAGGCGATCGCATCCCATCGAAATTGTACCTTGGATCCTGGTACCCAGAAGAAGGGTGTCCACCGACCAGACCGCCTCTGCTGTACGCAGCATTTGAAGCCAGTGACGAATTTTGCTGGTTTTGCTTCAGAAAAACAGACTCGTTGCTCCCATTAGCGGTTTCATTAGTAACCATAGTTGAATTTGGTTTGATGGAATCTACAGTGACGGAGGGCTTATCGGCAGCAGTGGCGGAATTGGTATCAGCACGAGGAGCGGAATGGTTTGCGTATGTTCCATTCATGGCTGTTTGTGGTTGGAAATATGGAGAGGGGTACTGGTAGTGTTGAGCTCCATACATTTGGGTATCATGGCCCAAGGGTGGTACTGGAGAACCAGAAGAGTGATATGCACCATAAGGAGAATATCCATAACCATACATATCACCATAAACTCCCTGATGAGAAGGAAATAGAATAACCAAGGAAATTTTAATTCCAAACATGATAAGAGGAAAGCATAGTCTAAGGCATCAAAAAAAAAGTTTTTTTTTTTAAAATAATCATTAAATGACTTAGAAATATTATTTGTGAGCACATAGCATCATGTGAATTTATAAATAATAATTGTAAATTTTGCAAAGAATGAAAACATATTGATGATAAACATATATATATTACATGTTGCATCTCCACTCCTTCGGGGTATCGAGAATAGTCCCACTCACTCACTGAACCATCATAACCTGCAATATTAAAATGGCAGTTCAGATAATGTACTTGAGAAATTATATTTATAAATGTAAGTTCCCATAGTTTGACCAATTGATAACAAGTACATTTTTCAAATTTAGTGCTTAAATCTCTATATTATTGTTTAACAGGACAACCAAAGTTAGTCACAATAAATAGCTCCCTCGTGTTAGTAATTTCTCGTCCACTGCCTGCTCTCCCATCCACCTGAAGTAAAATCACGGACCCAAAACTACGAAAATATATTGATTTTTGTCGTGTTAGGGCGTAATTTAACATTGCGATTGGATTTGGAACAACCCTGGCACCTTTTATCTAGTTTGGCCTAAACGTTTTGAGGTAAGAATCGCTTGTATGCGGGGAAGAAATGCAATAGGGAGCTAATTATATTAAAATTAAACTAGTAGCTTACAAAACATATGTTTTGAAGCATACCATTAAACTATTTAATATAGGTATATGTCAACACATTGATTAACTCCTTCGAAGAAACACCATGATTAGATGGTGTTGACTTGATAAGAATTCTGAAATTTCGATAGATGGATCTGAAATATTACTGTGAATACAAAAAGTAACCCTCCTAATAACAAGCTGACGAGTAAAGTAGAATCCACAAAGATCACAACTTTGAAACCCAATTGTCATTTGGTTTTATCAATTGGTTTGTGGTTAGTTGACACATCGAATGTTAAAGAAAAATATAATATGAGAGTTGACCAAGGCCCTGTTTGGAAGAGAGGTGGAAGCTAGTAATGAAAAAGCTAAGTTGCGGTTATGCCGGTGCAATCACGAGGACGTTTTACGCCAAAAAACCACCACAATTTTAGCGGGCGTGAATGCGCATATGTAAAAGGCGGAATTTGAGGGGGGAAAAAGCTATTCTGGGAGATTAAAACATGGTCAAACCGCCATCACTGCGTTAACTACCACAATTTCGGCCCACCGCCGCTAAACCGGCACAGTTATCTCAAACAGAGCCAACATGTTGTGTTAGTAATAAGAAATTAGGGTGGATTACCAATAAAATCATATACTTGGGTGAATACTACTAAAAATCACTAAAAATTTTGATTCTGTGGAAAAATTACAGGCTAAAACAATAAAGAAAAGCAGAGAATTAGAATCACCTCCATAATAATAAGCTGTTGAAGGATATCCATTGGGCAGGTAGCAAATATTATGATCTGCATACTCAGGAAGCACAGGAGTCAGAGAACGCTCTGAAGATGGCATCTGAAACTTCGGTGCTTCGACACCGTTGGCAGATCCATACTGAATTCCAGAAGGCTGTTCGATTTAACAAAGAAATGTTACAAATCAATCCACAAAAACTATCGCCCGAAATTCAGAGAGGAAGTAATCAGACAATCTCGATTAAATTCAGATTAAATGAACAATTATACCTTCTTGGCAACCTCATGAGCCTCGTGCGTCTTGTTCTTGGATTCCATCGACAGCTTCTGCAGTAAATCTGCAGTTTCTGTGGAAGATAAGAAATTAAGGAGCAAGACAAATCCACAACGATATAAGATGGTCAAATTATGATTTAGCAATTACATGGAAACTAGAGTTCCAGATCGCAATCAAATAGATTTTAAACAAAACAAACCCGCAGTCGAAGATTCAAAACAATACGAAAGGGCATTAATTTCGAAGAAAATATTAAAATGAATTCTTTTTTTTCCTCCGGGCCAACACTTGCTCTACATAAATCTAGATCTCCGATCTGCAATAAACCCTATCAAAGGCCTTAAATTATAGCGCGAGGGACAACGGCGAAGAATCAAAGCCAGATGGATTCGGATCCAATAGAACAGAGCCCAAAAGAAACGAAAAAAAAAAAACAGAAAAAATACTAAAGGCGGTAACGAAAAAGGATACGATCTACAGCTGAGGCAACAGCCGCCATGGTTGGATCCGAAACCGTCGTGCTGTATTGAAAATCGCGACTAGATCCTGAGAAGAGCGACGATGCTGATGATTCAAAGCCGAAACCCTAGGGGCGGAAAAGGCGATAGACGGGTGTAGATAGGGAATAGAAAACCCTAGGAGAGAGAGAGAGAGAGAGAGAAGAGAGAGAAACAAAGGAGCCGCCACGAGAGGAGAGAGAGAGAGAGAGAGATGCCTTTTCGTCGGGAGAAGCAATGATTCAAATAGTTCCACAGCCCCCGCCCCAGAAATCGGATTTTTATTTTCCACCACGAACCAACTTTTCCTATAAAATTATTAATTCTTTTTTGAGTAATATAAAATTATTAATTAATTAGGGTTCTGCTTTACACATGCATTTTTTATAAACATTATTTTTCATGCTGCACACTGAATATTATAACAGATTTAATATTTAATGAATTTCTAAGAATAATGCCCTATATTAATCATCATTATGATAAGAATAATTAAAGATGGTATGAATTTAACTACTATTATTAGGAGTGAACTTAGTGGCACATGCAACATATGAAACCCTACAATGAATCACAATTGCATGTCAATATGTATCCGCTCACACAGAGGCGGATCCAGAGGGGGGCCCGAGGGACACTGACATCCCCATTATTTTTCGAAATTATTAGTGAATTTGGATTCCTCTCGTCGAGGCAATGAATTTTGACTGCTTATATGTCAAAAACGGTGGTCAGATGAGGGAGAAATAGCTCTGATAAGATGGAAGCATTCTCACGTCACGTAACTAGTTTGTTTTGGGACAAATATTGGCTATTCGCGGACCAAAGTTGGTTATTCGCAGTCCAAATTTGGCTATTCGCAGTCCAAATTTGGCTATTCGCAGACCAAGTTCAACTATGTGCACCCCCAAAATTAATTTCGAGCATGTGACCCACGACCCTCCTACTCACCCCGCTAGCATTTGTGTTGAGAAATTTTTTGTGCACCCCCATTTATAATTTTCTAGATCCGCCACTGCGCTCACAACTAACGAACGTGCAGTCGTCGACTAACAAAAGTGCATCCCAGTAGTTCGCTCACCAAACTAAAGATATGCACGCAGACCGACGAACGCACATTCAATGTATGTGGTGCACGCCTCAGTATGCGGCTGACGAATCTCATATGTGAACAACTATAATGACTGTGCATTGGCTAATGAACGCGCCTACACGTGCAACTGGGAAATGCAGTTAGCAAGATGATGTACCCTTGCGTGTTGCAGAAGATCGAGCTCTATATGCTGCTAACGATCGTGCTCTGCTCGCCGCTGATGATCAAGTCTCTACATCGGCTTTGCACACCATTTGCTAACAACGGATTTTTTTTACTTGCCTTTTTTGCTTGTAAGCAGAGTATGTTATGTTATCCTCATTCCTTGATGTTGTTTCATGATGAGTAAAAAAAAACTCCTTCCTAACCAAATCAAAAATCTAGGGAAGCTTTATGTAAAAGCTTTATCGTAATTTCTCTTCTAATAACTTAGAAGAGTTCTACTGTAGCTTGTTCGATGGGACTAAATTGTTTGTGTGAGTAACGCACTTAAGAACATGGTGCGGAACCTCCAATCCCGCTGTCTATTTCTCCGCTAGCACGATTTTTCGTCCATGATTGATCTAAAATATGGTCAGTATTTAATACGATCGTAATATACAAATACGGCCGTATATCTTCACAGGTGATATCCGTCATTAGAATCACGATCATACGACTCTATTTTCTTCCCCCACAATGATTCTTTTAATCACCGTGTGTTACACAAACGTAAGTATATCTCGTCCGGTGGAGCCCTTGAGACGTTGAAATATCTACTATCTAATAAACTGATTGGAGTGTCCTAATAATTTTGATATGCATACTACACTCAAATGTCAAAACACGATCACTCCATTCGCTGGAATGTTGAAAAAGAATTGGAACGAATCGAATGCTGGACCACGATCATGTTTTATCCTTTTTGTTTTGAGGTGGCCTGCGACTTTATGCTTTTCATGAGGGTTTTCAGTTCTTCTACAACAATAGTACTCGAAGTCCCTCGCTGCTCCCCCGATGCAAAATTTACTGGAATGTTGAAAAAGAATTGGAAAAGTTTATTCTTGTTCACAAGATGATTCAAGAGTTTTCTCAGAAGGCTGGGAGAATACACTGATTATATTGAGAATACTCAAAAGAAACTCATCACCTGTCTATCCACTTTCCTTGAAAAGCACAAGTGAAATTATCTTCTTTTCTTTCTTTAGTGCATTTTCTTCTTTTTCTGATGTAAATGTTTTGATGATGATGATATATGAATTAATGAATAAAATGAGGGTGTGTATAGATCAATTTGTCTATCTCTTCTCTGTGTTTATTCCTGTATCCATCATTTAAATCTATTTTCTTTTCTTTTTTGAAATCATTTATTCTTGTAAAACCTGTAATATAAAATAAAAAGAGATTGTTGTGAAAAATCCATTTATGATTTGATATATCAAGTTATCAAATTAATATTAGATTCACCTCAGCGCATACTAAACCGGACCATGATGTTTTATCCTTTTTTTAGGTGGCCTACAACTTTATGGTTTTCATGAGTGTTTCTAGTTCTTCTACAACAATAGTACTCGATGTCGCTCGCTGCTCCCTCGATGCACAATGCATTGTGGCGATGGTATATATGACTTTCGCTCGCCGTCCCCCATCTACAATACTACAATGAGTGATTTACGACAATGAACACAGAACCAGGGATGAGGGCATGAAGTCATGTATTGTTGTTGTCTCACACTGCACGCAGGGGTGGATCCAGGAAGTTCAATTAGGGGGCCAAACATTGTCTTTCTCCGACCAATTTTTTTTGTACGTCTCCACCTTAACGAAGTTGTACGTTTCTCCTCCATTCGATCACTGTTTTTGACATGTAAGTAGTCAAAATTCACTGTCTCAAAAAGAGAAATCCAAATCCACTATTTATTTTTGCAAAATGTTTGGGGGGGGGGGGGGGGGGGGGGGGGGGGGGGGGGGGGGGGGGGCCCTTAGATCCTTCCCTAACTGCACGCATTACGATGGTCATTTAATTATTCTTAATATATATGATTGTTTTGATTTTATTTGTTTAGAAGTGCATGAAGTATATCATTTATTAATTAGATCATTTAATTATTCTTGATTTAAGTATACATATTTACTTACCAATGTCTTTAATGAGTAAATATAATCAATAATCCCAATCTTAGCTCATGGTATTCAACTCTCACATCAAGGTATGGAGTGATTAAGCCCTATTTATTTTAACCTTAACCACCTAATTAATCAATTGCACCACTAATGAGGCTTAGCTAATGGTTTTGAAGTCCTCTAGGCTTAAATGCTTAATTATCCCTACAACAATTTACACGTCAGCATCATTCACAGCACGCCACCTCACCTTCCTTTTAAGTGTAGGGCATGCAGCCACGTGGTTATTTAGGATCCCCTTTCATTTCATGTGAGAAACTCTAGCCCTTACAAGTTGTAGTTGACAATGAATTACTCCTTCGTCGAGGAAGTGAACGGTTGTCGCCGTCTTATGGATTCATTGGTAAATTGATTTCGTGAGATCTATGCGTTTCGAAATCATTCTCGTTGAATCGTCGAGAACGAGATTGAAATATATGAGCATGCATGTATGATACAGGCGGGTTACGAATATTCCCAGGGTTAGAATTTTGTTAATCTATAAATCATTTCATTGAGTTTTCATGACCTATGATGTTAACATGAAACTTTTAGTTCTATGTTTCCTAGGATTTTGAATTTTGGGAATAATTTAATTGAAATGTTTATTTTGTTAAAAATAGTCTTAGGCTTCGTTTGGGGGGGACTTATTTTTACCGTTCAAGCGGTTACGACCGCATGAACTGGACCTTAAATTAAGGTCCGGTTCATGCGGCCGTAACCGTTTGAACGGTGAAAATAAGTCCCCCCAAACGGAGCCTTATTTCATAATAAATGTTTGGTAAAGTCATTTCATAATTCTTGCTTAAAAACCTTGATTGTTGACCGCGGTGAAATCTTTATTGTAGACTTGTAATACCCAATCGTCCATCACTCCATTCGATCGTCGACCGCTGATCGATGATCAACAATTACTTGTCTTCGTTGCTTCAAGAGCTTACAGATCGAGACATATTCTTTTCTTCTTATTCATCTTCTTCATGATCTGTTTACTACTACAAATAAGATTGTTCATAAATAGTATAGTTCGTGAATAGTTCAAGATTCGATTAAAATTTGTATTTTTTTAATTTGAATCCGAATGCGGATTCGAATAGTTTTCGAATCTGAATCCAAAATAACTTTATTCGTGTTCGAAGGATTCGCGAATAGTAAAATATATAATTAAATAATTTTTATACATGTAATTAAATATTATATATAATTATATTTAAATATTATATGTAACTGTTGCGGGTCACTCGACGCTCTTCTAGACCGTTCGAATTGAACCGTCTTAGCTAGAGAGTGAGACGAGCGCTCCTTTTATAGCCTTGGGCATGGGTAATCTGGTAATTTTGCCGATGTAACCATAGTAACCATCTGACGGGCGAATCATGTTCGTTGATTTGGGGCACACATATCGCCATTTCCGGATATTCCTGACTTGCGCCCCAGTCAGTTCGGGCAGTTCGAGCAATTCGTGCAGCTTTGTTGATGACAATGTCATCAACGAACAAGACCTGCAATCTGGGAAATCAAGAAGATTAACTGTTGCGCGCGGTGCAAACTTGCAAACATCCAGCGTGCGCCATGTAGGTATAGGCGTTCTGAGCGCGTTGCGAACTCTGGGACATGCATTCGGTGCGCATCACATATTTGGGAGTGTTCGGCGCGCGTCGCATATTTGGGAGTGTTCGACGCGCATCGTGAACTTTGTGGCGTTCAGCGCGCGTCGTGAACTTGGAGGCGTTCATCGCACGTCGTGAACTTGGAGGCGTTCAACGCGCGTCGTGAACATGGAGGCGTAGCTAGACGATACTAGGGAGGTGCGTTCTCGCCGTATCACAATAATAGTTATTTATAGGGACCTCGCTTCGAAGTTTGCTTAATTACAGGTTGCACCATCTCTAACTTTCGAAAATACAATCACTTCTCTTCAATGTTCACATATCATAACATCCATGCACAAAAAGACCCCCCTAATGATTTACTCGAAGGGAATACTTTTGTGCATTGATGTTTTGAAATATAAACATTGTGGGGAGATTTTTGTAGTTTCAAAAGTTAGATGGGTGCAAATTGTAATTACGCAATTTTCGAGAAAAGGTCCCGATAAGTAAAAGGCGGCCCACACCAATTATTGAAGACCAGGAACTTCCTTCACGGCTATCCCTCCCATTTGTATCACAATAATAATGCATAGAAGACAAAAAACAAAATAATTAATACGCCAAAAGAAAGCAAGAAAAATAAAAAATAAAAAATAAAACAAAATAAACAGACAAAAACGCATCTTCTGTACCTACATATTTGGCAAAGGTCTGGAGATTCTATTCTACTTGATGTTATTTTCAAGGAAATTTATACACAAGCTGTTTTTTTTTTAGAATTCATTTTGCAAAAATAGTCAAAGAGAGTTGACGACAATATATTTAAGAGTAAAATCAGGAAAGGAAAAAAAATCATTGGACCCGACCAAATTGAGAAAATAGACTGAGCGTACACTGTCGTTGTATCCACCACTCGATTTACACAATTTTGAGACAAAAACCAACGACCCACTTCAGAGAGATCCACTTGCTGAGTAGAAAGCTCTGCAGTTCCACTACATAAAGTTCCATTCCTTGTGCAGAAAATTTTGCAGTTTCAATTCAAAAGCTCTGTTCATCACATGAAAAAAAACATTGTTCCACTTCAGAAAGCATTGCTTCCAAAAAGCTATATATGCACCTTCGCTCTCGAATTCGATCCTTCTAAATGAGTGATTAAGTCTCATTTTATATGTTAATGTATATTTGGACTTGTACCGAGCTCGGAGGCTTAACGGGTCGGTTCAGATACTGGGACATCTGATACCCGTATGTAACCTAGGGTTTCACTATAAATACCTTGCTGAGGGCAACAGTTAGTGTATTCCACTTTGATCCAGTACACCCAGATGCTTCGAGCGACACCAACATTATATATTGGGGGGGGGGGGGGGGGGGGGGGGGGGGCTCGTAGAGAATTTCGCCTCCTTAATACATTGCAGACGAATAGAAACAGGTGGTTCTTGCCCTCTAGATTGTAATCATTGATGGTTAGACAACTTTGCCCTCTCTCTGGGCGGATCTGGTTGGCCCAATCAGATTTATCAGATTTTGGGTGGCCACGCCGGATAAATGAAAATTCTTGGAATTCAACGAAAAATTCAAGAAGCTCTGTCTCGTCGCTATGAGACAGCTGGTCGCGATAGTTTCTAGATTGAAGGTCCATAACTTCTGAAATCGATGGTGGAAGATTTGTTTGGGTGGAATGACCACTGTTGGGATTGGTGACACCTCACCGGTCAGTGTGCCTAAGTAATTCCTGATTTGAAGGAGACCTATATTTGAAAGAAAGTCTTTATTTCCATTCGGTCCTAGATGACAACATCCTTCTATCGCCTCTGTCTTCTTAGGCAGTTATTTATCTTCACCCTATTTCCTTCCGTTTCATCTCCATGCATGCTATTAATGGATGGTCTTCTATTCATCTATAAATAAGGAGGCTATCTTAGGATCTATGTGCAGAGAAAAGGTTGAGAGCGAGTTCTTCTTCCCGATGAGCGTTTTTCGGATTCTCTTAGCGGTATCTCCCTCTCGGCCGGCGAGCTCCTCTCGCCGCCGTGTTCTTCCGCCGCTTGCTTCATCTCTCGTCGCCAATTTTTTTTGTTTCTCGTCGCATCATGTACGGACGGATCTTGGAGGTTTCGAGTTCTTCTCGGTTTATTCCTTCTCCTTCATTTTAGCTGTATTGTATGTTTGAGAAACTTGAAATATATATGATCTCCGCTTGCACAGTGGACGTACCCATTTCATTTTTCTGGGGAACCACTTTAAATTTTGGTGTTCTTCTCTTTTGTGATGCATATTTTATTTCCTTTATTTTTGTGCCTTATCATTTTGCGTAACCTCGTTTGGCTGTTAGAAATTTATTTGGAACAGGAGAATTTTTATCCGCACTCGAATCGATCGATTTTCATAACAAGTGTTATCAGAGCTAGATTCGATCGACGACCGTTTGTACATTCCGTTTCGAGTTGGATCAACGGTAAGTGACGACATTGGTCCGCTCCCTATCTTCCCAATCTTGATCCGTGAATTTATTCGGTCCCTTCGATCTCCGTGTACAATTTTTTCTTCAGTTTGATTTCTATGGCGACTTCTACACCCGGTGCGAAGTTTGACGGAAAGCACAATTTTGGCCTGTGGCAGGTCAAAGTCCGAGCGTTACTGATTAAGGAAGGATTACACCGTGCCCTATTGGGGAAGGCTAATAAGGATGTTGAGGTTACCGATCACATGTGGGAGGATTTGGATCTCAGAGCCTTGTCCACCATACAGCTTTGCTTACACGACGATGTGCTGTATGGAGTTCTTTCAGAGACGACTGCATCTGGTCTTTGGGCAAAGCTAGAGAGTATCTACATGACGAAGTCTCTCCCCAATCGCATCTACCTCAAGCAACAGTTGTACAATTTCAATATGAAGGAGGGTTCCTCTCTACATGACCACCTGAACAGTTTTAACAAACTGTTATCTGAGTGTCTCAACATGAATATCAAGGTGGAAGAAGAGGAAAAGACAATTATTCTACTAAACTCTCTTCCAAAGTCCTACGAGAGTATGATCACTACTCTCACCTACAGTAAAGTCGTTTTAGACATGGAAGATGTCACGATAGCTTTACTCTCAGATGACATCTGAAAGAAGTCGTCCGGCTCAAGCGTTGCTGAAAGCTCAGCTTTATTCTCTCGGGGTCAGTCTGGTTCAGGCAGAGGAGGCAAGCCCAAGAAAAGTTCAAATAGCCACTGCAATTACTGCAAAAAGAAGGGTCACGGAATCAAGGACTACTGGAATCTTTAGAACAAGGAGAAAGAAAAAACCCTTGGTGATGAAAAGGGAAAGTTTGTCGCATCTCTATGCCTTGAGGATGTCGATGATGACGTCCTTTAGTACTTTTCTCACCTATCTTTTTCCCTTGTTTTATTTGTATTCTTCTTCCTGCATTTTTTCCTTTTCATTCTGTTTTTTTATCCCTTCATTTGCTCACCATCATTTTCTCTTTATTTTTTCTAAGTCATGCTACATCAATGCTTGTGTCTTTTATAACTCTTATTTTGAGTTTTTTTTCTTGGTCAAATATTTCACTATTGAATGCGTTTTGTTCCCCTATTACCTTAGCCCTTTCATTGTTACTCCTTCGTTCTACATGGTCTTAGGGCGTGTCTAATCAATCCAATTCATATTAGTTCTCATAGGGGTTTCATCTTTCCATGCTGAGGAGAGTTGTTTGCATTCTTTTCTTGATGTGTCCGCATTTATCAATCTCTCTCCCGCGCGCACATCAATGGCCAGAAGTCTTGATAGGCTCATTTTTGCTATAGGAGACCACTGCTGGAGGTGGAGCAGTTGAAATTTAGCTTCAAGGTGGAGCGTTTCTGAGGCAGCCATGTTGAAACCAATAACTTGGTCTCTGTGGAGTTCGGGCCCTCAACAAGTTGGGGGGGGGGGGGGGGGGGTAACCTCACACTTACTTCTCCCAAGGGACAGCTTTAGGCTAAGAGGCTAAGGAACTAGAAATGAGACCAAGGGCTTAGCGAGGAGGTCCCACCACACACCCAGAAGATCTTAGAGCGCTTCCCCTCCCAAGCCAATGCTAAGCTTGGGCACCCTTTGGAGGCTCTCTTCACCCACTAAAGAGATTTGGGGAGAGAGGTAGCCAAAAGATAGATCCCTCCAAATGGTGCCCCCCCTGGTCCTATTTATAGGATTCTGAACTTGGTCTGCAAATAACCACAATCTGGGCTACGAGATTACCAAAATGCCCTCAGATTTGGTCTGCGAACAGCCAGATCCCGTTGTTTGGAGGCGTTAAACGCAGTCCAGAACACCCTCCCGGGGTCGGGCGAGAGGGGGCTGACCTCCTCCCCTACTCGCCCCCCTCACTAGGCTGGGATGGGGCGAGATGGGAGGGTGTCTCCCTCCTGAGCTCGCCCCCCGCTGGGGGCAGGGGAGAGAGGAGCTCGCCCCCCTTTGCTGGGGAGCAGGGGCGAGAGAAGCTCGCCCCCCGCTAGGGGCGGGGCGAGAGGAGCTCGCCTCCCCCCTTTGCTGGGGAGCAGGGGCGAGAGGAGCTCGCCCCCCCTCCCCCGTTGCTGGGGAGGCGAGAGGAGCTCGCCCCCCCCCCCCCCCCCCCCCTCCCCCCGTTGCTGGGGAGCAGGGCCGAGAGAAGCTCGCCCCCTGCTGGGGGCGGGGCTAGAGGAGCTCGCCCCCCTTTGTTGGGGAGCATGGGCGAGAGGAAGCTCGCCCCCTGCTGGGGGCGGGGCGAGAGGAGCTCCCCCCCCCCCCCCCCCCCCCCCCCCCCCCCCCCCCGTTGCTGGGGAGCATGGGCGAGAGAAGCTCGCCCCCTGCTGGGGGCGGGGCGAGAGGAGCTCGCCCCCCCCCCCCCCCCCAGTTGCTGGGGCGCAGGGGCGAGAGAAGCTCGCCCTCTGCTAGGGGCGGGGCGAGAGGAGCTCGCCCCCCCCCCCCCCCCCCCCCCCCCCCCGTTGCTGGGGAGCAGGGGCGAGAGAAGCTCGCCCTCTGCTGGGGGCGGGGCGAGAGGAGCTCGCCCCCTTGCCTCGAATCTCGCCCCCTTTGCTGGGGGGGGGGGGGCAGGGGCGAGAGGAGTTGGCCCCCTAGCTGGGGCGGGCCGCGGGCGCGAGCCCAGGAGGTCGCACGCCTCCGACTCACCCCTCTTACGGGCTGGGCGAGCGGGAGGCCTCCGCCTCCACCGTTCGCCCCCTCCTTCTTGCCTGGGGTCAGTGCCAAAATAAAAACTGTTGGGCCTAAAGACATTTTAGGACCCGGGGACCCACTCGGCGAATACGGAGTTGTACACAATCCCCTCTCTTTTCGAGCGAGGTACGAGCTCGGAAAGAAAAGTCCAACCCCACATATTCGGTGAGTGGTGCTGAAAACTGCACCATAAGCGGAGCCACCTTGAGGGAAGAACACTTAGCCTCCCTAGGAGGTCAACCTGCCCTGTCGGCTAGAGAGAGCCCGGTCAGCGGAACCATCCGAGGGGAAAAATACTTAACCTCCCTGGGAGGTCAACCTGCCCTGCCGGCTAGAGAGAGCCCGGTCAGCGGAACCATCCGAGAGGAAAAATATTTTGCCTCCCTGGGAGGTCAACCTGCCCTGCCGGCTAGAGAGAGCCCGGTCAGCGGAACCATCCGAGGTGAAAAATACTTAACCTCTCTGGGAGGTCAAACTGCCCTGCCGGCTAGAGAGAGCCCGGTTAGCGGAACCATCCGAGGGAAAAAATACTTAATTTCTCTAGGAGGTCAACCTGCCCTGCCGGCTAGAGAGAGCCCGGTCAGCAGAACCATCCGAGGGGAAAAATATTTTGCCTCCCTGGGATGTCAACCTGCCCTGCCGGCTAGAGAGAGCGCGGTCAACGGAACCATCTAAGGGGAAAAATACTTAACCTCCCTGGGAGGCCAACCTGCCCTGCCGGCTAGAGAGAGCCCGGTCAGCGAAACCATCCGAGGGGAAAAATACTTACCCTCCCTGGGAGGTCAACCTGCCCTGCCGGCTAGAGAGAGCCCGGTCAGCGGACCCATCCGAGGGGAAAAATCACTTAGCCTCCCTGGGAGGTCAACCTGCCCTGCCGGCTAGAGAGAGCCCGGTCAGCGGAACCATCCGAGGGGAAAAAACACTTACCCTCCCTGAGACGTCAACCTGCCCTGCCGGCTAGAGAGAGCCCGGTCAGCGGAATCATCCGATGGGAAAAATATTTTGCCTCCCTGGGAGGTCAACCTGCCCTGCCGCTAGAGAGAGCCCGGTCAGCGGAACCATCCGAGGGGAAAAATACTTACCCTCCCTGGGAGGTCAACCTGCCCTGCCGGCTAGAGAGAGCCCGGTCAGCGGAACCATCCGAGGGGAAAAATCACTTAGCCTCCCTAGGAGGTAAACCTGCCTGCCGGCTAGAGAGAGCCCGGTCAGTGGAACCATCCGAGGGGAAAAATATTTTGCCTCCCTGGGAGGTCAACCTGCCCTGTCAGCTAGAGAGAGCCCGGTCAGCGAAACCATCCGAGGGAAAAAATACTTAACCTCCCTAGGAGGTCAACCTGCCCTCCCGGCTAGAGAGAGCCCGGTCAGCGGAACCATCCGAGGGGAAAAACATTTTGCCTCCCTGGGAGGTCAACCTGCCCTGCCGGCTAGAGAGAGCCCGATCAGCGGAACCATCAGAGTGGGAAAAAAACACTTACCCTCCCTGGGAGGTCAACCTGACCTGCCGGCTAGAGAGAGCCCTGTCAGCGGAACCATCCGAGGGGAAAAATATTTTGCTTCCCTGGGAGGTCAACCTGCCCTGCCGACTAGAGAGAGCCCGGTCAGCGGAACCATCCGAGGGGAAAAATACTTACCCTCCCTGGGAGGTCAACCTGCCCTACCGGCTAGAGAGAGCCCGGTCAGCGGAATCATCCGAGGGGAAAAATCACTTAGCCTCCATGGGAGGTCAACCTGCCTTGCCGGCTAGAGAGAGCCCGGTCAGCGGAATCATCCGAGGGGAAAAATATTTTGCCTCCCTGGGAGGTCAACCTGCCCTGCCGGCTAGAGAGAGCCCGGTCAACGGAACCATCCGAGGGGAAAAACACTTACCCTCCCTGGGAGGTCAACTTGACTTGCCGGCTAGAGAGAGCCCGGTCAGCGGAACCATCCGAGGGGAAAAACCACTTAGCCTCCCTGGGAGGTCAACCTGCCCTGCCGGCTAGAGAGAGCCCTGTTAGCGGAACCATCTGAGGGGAAAAATACTTACCCTCCCTGGGAGGTCAATCTGCCCTGTAGGCTAGAGAGAGCCCGGTCAGCGGAACCATCCGAGGGGAAAAATACTTAAAAAAACTTTTATTACATTAGTCATCCGGTTACATGCAAGAAAAACTAAGTATGGAAACAAAACCATCATACTACATGGATTTAAAGAAAAAAGCTAAGCACGGAGACCGGGGCTCGGACTCCTACTCCCAGGCATGGTCCTCCTTGACTTCCTCTGGTTGCCGACGTTGCGACTTCGGACCCCTTGCCTCCCTCATTTCCAAGAACTCGGGGTAGGTGGATGTCGCGTGACCCTCCTCATTGTGGAAGTCACAGTAAGGTAACTCCGCCCGGACTCCTCCTCTTCCTCTCTTACGATTTCTTCTTCTTCTGTAGCCGATCGCCATGGTTTGCTGGGGTGGTGGAGAGGGTGCCTTCGGTCCCTGCCTCCACCCTGGGAGGCCGGGTCCCTCTCCCTGGAAGTTGTCCTCTTGGTCGAACTTCCTCTTGGGAGCCTCTACCCTCCTCCCTTGCTGCCTCACCTCTGGCTCACTCAGCTTGGCCAATCTTCTTGTGAACTCTGGGTTGGCCTCCTCACTCTCAACTTCTTTCGCCACCCTTTCCATCAACTCCTCAAAAGACGAAGGAGCTCTCCTCTTGAGGTCCATCTTGAAGAATCCCCCTGCAGCCCCACGATAAAAGTGAGTTGGAGGGTGTAGTCTGGCACCTCTTGGGTGAGGAGAACCTCCTCCTGGAACCGGTCAACATAGTGAGCCAGTGACTCCCCTGGCTCTTGCTTGATCTTGAAAAGTGCTTCGACATCTTTCTTCCTCTTTCTTGATGTCGAGAAGCGTAGCAGGAAAACTCGACGCAAGTCTTCAAAGGAGTAGATGGATCCCGCAGGGAGATGGTGGAACCAATCTCTAGCATTCTCCTTCAGAGTTGTCGCGAAGAGTCGACACTTGAAAACGTCCGACATGGGCCTGATGGAGACCATGTCCTCAAACCACTGCAGGTGCAGGACGGGGTCATCCTTGTGAAATTTTTTGAATCTTTATGAAGCGAGCAGGAGTTAGTCAACTTAAAGTTCACAAGCCAAACAACCAGAAGCAAATGGAGGCAAACAAGAAATCTTTATTGATAGCAGCTTCAAATTACAAGGCAAGGCATGCTTGGCGAGACATGATTTCGCCAGCACAAACACCAAAGAGAAAATTACAAAGATGAAGATAACTTGAGACCGCTCAGACCGCGCGACCTCCCTGTGACTTGAGCAAGCTGCCAAACCGCAGCGACCTGTCGATCACAGAACACCACCAAACCGCACTCCTTCTTCCGAACTCCTGATTCTCCCGAACTACAGCACCACAACTCCAAGCCGCAGACCGCCTGAACACTTTCAGAGGAAGAGGTGATCGTTGCTGCCCACACTATCCGCAGAAGCTGCACAAGAAGAGTTCAATCAGCAGACCGCCCGGTCAGACAAATAGAGACCGCAGGAAAGAAGAGAACTCGGCTTACACTTGGTGTATCTTGATTTTGCTGCTACAGTGGCTCCTATTTATAGGCGTGGGACCTGATCCAGTCACCACCCAATGAGATAGGATCACCACCCTCCAGACCGCGCGACCTGACCGGTCACACCGCGCGATCAGCAACAGTACTCCTGCTTCATTTTGGTGAACTTGCCAGCTTTAACATCAACTATGAGAGACCGCCACTCTCACAGCAGATCGCGACTCCAAGAGAGATCGCCAGACCGCCCGAAGCTGTTCACCCCCTGTGTTCGTCCGAGACCGCGAACACAGCCAGTTCGCCATCAACCCGCGAACTTAAGTCTGCATGCCGGTCTCCACCTGAGACCGCGAACAACGTCCAGCTCGCATACCAGTCTCCTCCTGAGACCGCGAACTGAGACCGCGCGACTAAGTCCCTTAGTCCGCGAATACCACCAGAAAGCCCGGTCATCCACCGGTCACACCAGACCACCACAGCCTTGACGAAGACAGCACGCCACGCGATCACGCACAAATCGCGCACACCTGAAGACGATCAACCCACCACGCGGTCACAGACAGACCGCGCGGCCTTCACCTTCAGCCGCCTTGGACCCATACCAGCGATCAAGCCAGGAGACCGCAGCTAGGCTTAGACAAGCCAGACCGCAGAGGCAGACCGCCAGGTCGTGCGGTCACGCCAGACCCCCCGACCTCCTCCCAGACCGCCCAGGTCCAAAAGTCTCCAAACTTCCACTTCAACAATTTCAACACTCCCCCTTGAAGTGGGAAGTTGAAACCAGCCCCAGTAGGCTCCTTAGCCGTGTGAACGGTCCCTTCGCCAGCGCCTTTGTGAAGATGTCCCCCACGTTGTCCGCACTCCGCACATGCTCGACCGAAAGAGATCCCTCCAGCACCTTCTCCCGTATGAAGTGATACTCGATCTCGATATGCTTGGTCCTCGCGTGACAAACTGGATTGGTAACCAGTTTGAGAGCACTCTCATTGTCACCGCGTAGCAGAGTCGGCTCCCGAACCTCCTTGTGGACGTCTCCCACCAACCTCCTAAGCCAGATGGCTTCCTGAGCTGCCAAGGCCGAAGCCTTGTATTCCGCTTCCGTGGTGGAGACCGATACGGAATCCTGCTTCTTGCTGCACCATGATATAGCTGTAGGGCCCGCCATGAAGACGAATCCAGACGTCGACTTCCGATCATCTGAATCTCCCCCGTAATCAGCATCCATGTACCCATGCACCTCGAAGCCCGCATCCCTCCTATATAGGAGACCCATGTCCGAGGTCGCCTTGACATACTTCAAAATATTCTTGGCCGCTAGCAGATGAGGTACCCGTGGCTCCGCCATATATCGGCTCACTCTGCCAACTGTATATGCAATATCCGGCCTCGTGATCGTCAGATAAATCAAGCTCCCAACCAGAGCTCGGAACACCAGCGGATCTTGCATAATCCTCCCCTCATTCTTGCGAAGTTTTGTGGCCTTCTCTAGAGGTGTGGAAGTGCACTTCCCTCCTTCATGCCGAATCGCTCCACGATCCGCTCCGCATAACCGGCCTGGGTCACCAGCACTCCACCTTCCTTCCTCTGCACCTCGAGTCCAAGGAAATGGTGAAGCTCACCTAAGTCCTTCATCTCAAACCTGATGGACAGCTCGGCCCGAAGCTGCGCTACCTCCTCCTTCGAGTTCCCCGTCACGATCATATCGTCGACGTATAGCAGCACGATGACTTGAAGCTCCCCGCTCTTCTTGACGAACAAGCTTGAGTCTGAGTCTGAAGCACCAAATCCACAGAATAGGAGGTATTCTGCGATCTTCCCGTACCACGCCCTCGGCGCTTGCTTCAACCCATACAGGGCCTTCTTCAGCTTGCAGACATGCTCCGAAAAATCTTCAGACATAAAGCCTGGTGGCTGGACCATGAAGATATCCTTGTCAATCTCTCCGTACAAGAAAGCGTTCTTGACGTCGAGCTGCCAAATCTCTCATCCACTGAATGCCGCCAAGGCAATGATGAACCGAACTGAAGTCATTTTCGCCACCGGACTGAATGTCTCCTCGTAGTCTTCACCGTATTGCTGCGAGAACCCCCGAGCTACAAGGCGAGCCTTGTACCGCTCGATGCTACCATCAGCCTTCTTCTTAAGCTTGTAGACCCACTTGCATGTAACAGGAGTGGTGCCCTTGGGCTTGGGCACAAGAGACCAGGTCTCATTCTTCTCAAGAGCTGCCATCTCTTCTTGCATAGGAATGTCCCACTCCTTCACGCCTCTGGCCTTCTCAAAGCTCGACGGCTCCCTCTCATCCAAGGGACCAGCGAAGAAACATGAGACGAAGCTCACTGCGTTTCCTCCTGTATAGCGATCAGGGGCAATGATCGCTCGCTTCGACCTCCTCAGCTCCTTCCCCTGAACCGCATTATCTCCAGCTGCTTCTTCCCTAGCTCCTCTTCCAGACGTGCTAGGAGCATCGCTCCCCTTGCTCCCTGAACCAGAAGCCCCCGTCTCGGAACTAGAAGGAGATGGACCACTTGGTGACACAGGTAGCTCCACCTGAAGATCCTCCACAACTTTCTCTGGCACCTCCACCCTGCTTTCTGGTAGCTCCACATCAGAAGACCCCTTATAAGATGTCAACTCATCGAACACGACGTCGCGAGATACCACAAATCTCCGCGTCTCCGGGTCCATGCACTTCCAGCCTTTCTTCCGCTCATCGTATCCCACGAAGACTAGCTTCCTTGCTTTCGCATCTAGCTTCGTTCGAAGAGCATCTGGAACATGCACATAGCAGGTGGAACCAAACACCCTAAGGTGTGCCACGCTTGGCTTCTCCTTATACATCATCTCATGCGGAGTCAACATGTTGATGGGACACAAGGGCATCATGTTGATGACGTAGGCAGCACAAGACATTCCCTCCGCCCAGAAGGACTTTGGGATACTCTTGGCAAGCAGCCAACACTTGCAGGTATCCGTCAGATGACGGATCTTCCGCTCTGCAACTCCGTTCTGCTGTGGAGTATGTGCACAAGTGAGCTCTCTCCGGATGCCTGCCTTACTGCAAAAAGTAGAGAACTCACTGGAGGTGAACTCCCCTCCGTTGTCAGTCCTCAGCTTCTTCACCCGCAATCCTAGCCGACCCTCCACGAGCTCCTTGAACTCCACAAATTTGGCAAACGCCTCTGTCTTCTCCTTCAGGAAATATACCCAGACATATCTGGTGTAATCATCGATCAACACCAGCATATATCTGCTGCCTCCGAGGCTTGGGGTAGCAGTTGGTCCCATTAAATCACCGTGGATGCACTTCAACGGCACACTACTCCTTGTCTGCGACTTGTCAAACGGTAGCCGATGAGACTTGCCGAACTGACATCCCGCGCAAACATGACCTTCACCGTAGGAAGATAGACTTGGCAGGCCCTTGACCAGACCTTTCACCGTCGTAGCTTTCAGCTTGTTCATCCCTACGTGCCCCAACCTCTCATGTCATATAACGGCACCATCATTCATCTTCATCTTGTCGACGTAGGAACTTGTTGATAAAACAAAAAAGTCCTTTGCCCGTCTCTCGACATGGACGACCTCGGCCTTTACGGCCTCAAAATTGCGTAGAAACTTCACTTCTGTTGGGCCGAACAGAACGTGATACCCAGCGTCTACAGCGTTGGTCACGGAGAAGAGGTTTTTCCTCATACCATGCACGTGATAGACACTCCTCAAAGTAAGTGGCCCTCTATCACTGCCCAAGGAAACAACCCCCACCTTCTCTACTGGATGCATAGTATTATCAGCAGTAATGATTGCATTGTTACCTGTATAGGGCTGTGCAGAAGAAAGCTTGGTCTCGTCTCCGGTGAGGTGATGACCACACCCCGAGTCCACGATCCAGTCCTTCAGATAGTTGATAGAAGCAGAAGCTCCAACAGAAGCCGAGAAGGCTCCTCCCCAACCTCCTTCAAAGTGCCTGGCCTCAGCTTCCTCCTTCTCCGCAGCATACCCAGCTTGGGTGACCACCTTGCAATCCTTCCTGATGTGGCCATACTTGCCACACTTGAAGCACTTCGGACCTTCACCCTTCTTCTTCCCGTCAGCCTTGGGAGCATACCCCCTTTCCCGCTGCCCAGAAGTTGAAGGCTCATTGCCTCCTCCAGCGGTCTTCTTCTTCTTATCCCACTTCTTCTTCTTGCCTGAGAAGAGCACTTCGCCATCTCCCCCAGCCACTGACACCCCCGCCATCTGCCTTGCCAAACTTTCTTGCGATGCAAGCAAGTTCTCCAGCTCCAACAGAGACGGTTGATTTGCCCATCCCTGCACCGACGTCACAAAGGCAACATATTTCTTCCGCAAGCCGCGGATGATGTGCCTCTTCAGCTTTGCCTTAGAGATAGGCTCATCAGGATCCAATGCTGAGATTTCAGCGCACAAGTTCTTCATCTTCAGAAAGAAAGTGGAAATAGAAAGATCACCCTGAGCCGACCTTGCCAGCTCATTTTCCAAGAACTATAGTCTTGCTACATTCTTCTTGTTAAACAGCCCATCCAGGGCTCTCCAGATCTCCGCAGCTGATCCACACCCCAAAATGTGATCAAACAGATCAGGTGAAATTGCTCTCTTCAGAGTGAACTCTGCCTTCGCATTCGTCGTCCTCCAAGTTCTCACCTCTGCCCCATTATCCCCTTCCGGGACAACTTCCTGTGTCTGATCTCCTCCAACTATCTCCCAGAGGTCCTCACCTAGAAGATAGCTTTGCATACACGACTTCCACTTCTTGAAGTTAGTCGATGCAAGCATCTCAATTCCAAGACCCCTCGCTTCCATTGCTCTACCACTGGTTCCTTCTTCACAAAGGCGATGGCTACTCTAAGTTAATCACTGCTCAACCACTCCAACCTGCCTCTGATACCATGTGAAATTTTTTGAATCTTTATGAAGCGAGCAGGAGTTAGTCAACTTAAAGTTCACAAGCCAAACAACCAGAAGCAAATGGAGGCAAACAAGAAATCTTTATTGATAGAAGCTTCAAATTACAAGGCAAGACATGCTTGGCGAGACATGATTTCGCCAGCACAAACACCAAAGAGAAAATTACAAAGTTGAAGATAACTTGAGACCGCTCAGACCGCGCGACCTCCCTGTGACTTGAGCAAACTGTCAAACCGCATCGACCTGCCGATCACAGAACACCACCAAACCGCACTCCTTCTTCCGAACTCCTGATTCTCCCTAACTCCAGCACCACAACTCCAAGCCGCAGACCGCCCGAACACTTTTAGAGGAAGAGGTGATCGCTGCTGCCCACACTATCCGTAGAAGCTGCACAAGAAGAGTTCAATCAGCAGACCGCCCGGTCAGACAAATAGAGACCGCAGGAAAGAAGAGAACTCAGCTTACACTTGGTGTGTCTTGATTTTGCTGCTACAGTGGCTCTTATTTATAGGCGTGGGACCTGATCCAGTCACCACCCTATGAGATAGGATCACCACCCTCCATACCACGCGACCTGACCGGTCACACCGCGCGATCAGCAACAGTACTCATGCTTCATTTTGGTGAACTTGCCAGCTTCAACATCAACTATGAGAGACCGCCACTCTCACAGCAGATCGCGACTCCAAGAGAGATCGCCAAACCGCCCGAAGCTGTTCACCCCCTGTGTTCGTCCGAGACCACGAACACAGCCAGTTCGCCATCAACCCGCGAACTTAAGTTCGCATGCCGGTCTCCACCTGAGACCGCGAACAACGTCCAGCTCGCATACCAGTCTCCTCCTGAGACCGCGAACTGAGACCGCGTGACTAAGTCCCTTAGTCTGCGAATACCACCAGAAAGCCCGGTCAGCCACCAGACCACATTCTGGAAAAAACTGGATCAACCTGTGCGGTCACACCAGACCGCCACAGCCTTGACGAAGACAGCACGCCACACGATCACGCACAAATCGCGCACACCTGAAGACGATCAACCCACCACGCGGTCACAGACAGACCGCGCGGCCTTCACCTTCAGCCGCCTTGGACCCATACCAGCGATCAAGCCAGGAGACCGCAGCTAGGCTTAGACAAGCCAGACTGCAGAGGCAGACCGCCAGGTCGTGCGGTCACGCCAGACCGCCCGACCTCCTCCCAGACCGCCCAGGTCCAAAAGTCTCCAAACTTCCACTTCAACAATTTCAACAATCCATGTCGGAGTAGTGAGACATCTCCGGCCCCCTGAACCCCTCTGGAACCGGGGCTGAAAGGATCAACTCACAAAAGGGATTTCTCTCGCTCGCCCCCCTCTGGGGCTGGGCGAGTGGGGGTATGACACTTCTCCACTCGCCCCCTTGGGGATGGGCGAGTGGGGGCCTGGGACCTCCCCACTCGCCCCCTTGGGGCTGGGCGTGTGGGGGTCTAGGACCTCCCCACTCGCCCCCTGGGGCTGGGCGAGCGGGGGTCTGGGACCTCCCCACCCCCCCCCCCTCCTAGGGAACTGGGCGAGTGGGGGCCGAATGCCTCCCCACTCTCCCCCACTGGCACCTCCTTCCTGGATTGCTGGCCGAGAGTGCTCTCACCCACCTGCTGAGGCGAGACCTCCAGACCACTTCCTCTCCTGCCTTCGCCTATCGTGGCGAAAGTTAGCTGCAAGGTCTGCAGCACCTCCCACTTGAAATTTTCAAACATCTCCAACGTCACTCCAGCCACCGGGGGCTGCGAGTGGCCTGGGTCAGATCCTCCACCTCCAGCCATGGAGCTCATCTTGAGAGTTTCTTGAGTTGGTCACTCTCCACGCTCACCGCACCATAATGTTGAAACCAATAACTTGGTCTCTGTGGAGTTCGGGCCCTCAACAAGTTGGGGGTGACCTCACACTTACTTCTCCCAAGGGAGAGCTCTAGGCTAAGAGGCTAAGGAACTAGAAATGAGACCAAAGGCTTAGCGAGGAGGTCCCACCACACACCCGGAAAATCTTAGAGCGCTTCCCCTCCCAAGCCAATGCTAAGCTTGGGCACCCTTTGGAGGCTCTCCTCACCCACTAGAGAGATTTGGGGAGAGAGAGCCAAAAGAGAGATCCCTCCAAATGGTGCCCCCTGGTCCTATTTATAGGATTTTGAAATTGGTCTGCAAATAACCACAATCTGGCCTACGAGATTACCAAAATGCCCTCAGATTTGGTGTGCGAACAGCCAGATCCCGCTGTTTGGAGGCGCTAAACGCAGTCCAGAACACCCTCCCGGGGTCATGCGAGAGGGGGCTGACCTCCTCCCCTGCTCGCCCCCTCACTGGGCTGGGATGGGGCGAGCTGGGAGGGTGTCTCCCTCCTGAGCTCGCCCACTACTGGGGACAAGGGCGAGAGGAGCTCGCCCCCCCTTTGCTGGGGAGCAGGGGCGAGAGAAGCTCGCCCCCACTGGGGGCGGGGCGAGAGGAGCTCGCCCCCACTTTGCTGGGGAGCAGGGGCGAGAGGAGCTCGCCCCCCCCCCCCCCCCCCCCCCCATTGCTGGGGAGCAGGGGCGAGAGAAGCTCGCCCCCTGCTGGGGGCGGGGCGAGAGGAGCTCGCCCCCCCCCCCCCCCCCCCCCCCCCCCCCCCTTTGCTGGGGAGCAGGATCGAGCAGGGGGCGGGGCGAGAGGAGCTCGCCCCCCATTGCTGGGGAGCAGGGGCGAGAGAAGCTCGCCCTCTGCTGGGGGCGGGGCGAGAGGAGCTCCCCCCCATTGCTGGGGAGCAGGGGCGAGAGAAGCTCGCCCTCTGCTGGGGGCGGGGCGAGAGGAGCTCGCCCCCTTGCCTCGGATCTCGCCCCCCTTTGCTGGGGGGGGGGGGGGGGGCGAGAGGAGCTCACCCCCTAGCTGGGGTGGGCGCGAGCCCAGGAGGCCGCACGCCTCCGGATCACCCCTCTTACGGGCTGGGCGAGCGGGAGGCCTCCGCCTCCACCGTTCGCCCCCTCCTTCTTGCCTGGGGTCAGTGCCAAAATAAAAACTGTTGGGCCTAAAGACATTTTAGGACCCGGGGACCCACTCGGCGAATACGGGGTTGTACAAGCCACGTTAATCCAGTTTGTGTGCTACTTAGGATTGAAAGAGTTTCTTTTCTCGTGATCCGTTATCGGCCGAAATTCATTCAGTTGGTTTTTTCTTTGGCCTTGGACCGTGGTGACCCCAAGGAGAGAGGGTAGTTTTCCGGAGGGAGAAGATCCAAGCTGCAGGTGGAGCATTTCTTGCGTGAGGCGTCAAGGTGGAGATTGTTGTGATTGGTGACACCTCACTGATCCGTGTGCCTAAGTAAATCCTGATTTGGAGGAGACCTATATTTGGAAGAAAGTCTTTATTTCCATCCGATCCTAGATGACAGCTTCCTTCTATCGCCTCTGTCTTCTTACGCAGTTATTTATTTTCATCCTATTTCCTTTCGTTTCTTCTCCATGCATGCTATTAATGGATGGTCTCCTATTTATCTATAAATAAGGAGGCTATCTTAGGATCTATGTGCAGAGAAAAGGTTGAGAGCGAGTTCTTCCCGGCGAGCTTTTGTCGGATTCTCTTAGCGGCATCTTCCTCTCAGCCGACGAGCTCCTCTCGCTGCTGTGCTCTTCCGCCGCCGGCTTCGTCTCTCGTCGCCATTTTTTTTGTTTCTCGTCGCATCGTGTACGGTCGGATCTTGGAGGTTTCGAGTTCTTCTCTGTTTATTCTTTCTCCTTTATTTTAGCTGTATTGTATGTTTGAGAAACTTGAAATATATATGATCTCTGCTTGCACAGTGGACATACCAATTTCATTTTTTTTGGGAACCACTTTAAATTTTGGTGTTCTTCTCTTTTGTGGTGTTTGTTTTATTTCCTTTATTTTTGTGCATTATCATTTTGCGTAATCTCGTTTGGCTGTTAGAAATTTATTTGGAACAGGAGAATTTTTATCCGCACTCGGATCGACCTATTTTCATAACAAACCACCCTATCAAAACTTCATCAAAACCTTTTATTGAATAACGTATCTCGTGTATTTTTCTGAGAGCAATTCAATGTTGCTCTGATCAAATTCCGTTGAGTTGAAAAGGAGAGAGCTCTCAAAGTTTTCGGTTTGGGGGAGTTAAAAACTCAAAATTGTGTCTTTCCGAGCTCACTCAAATCGTCTCCCCGAGCTGGTCGCTATGAGTCCGCAGGTTGCATCAGTTTCTCGATTGAAGGTACAAAACTCTGGCAATCGACGTTGGAAGATTTGTTGGGGGAAATTGCCACCCTGCCAAGAGAGAATTTTCTGTACGTGTAATGTTCCTAAATGATGGTACGGGACATTATTTTTAGTTGAAATTGCGACTGTAACTGTATTCATAGTTATATTTACAGTCGTAAAAATATATGTAATTTACAACTGTAAACTGTATTAAAAAAAACATTTTTTAACACGTATATTTTCAGACCGCAACATATACATATGAGATCTTAAAATGATCATAAAAATAATTAAATTAATATTCTGTAATTTATTTTTTTAAAAACACTGTATTTTGGCCTACAAATACAATAAGCACACCATACTTTAGATATATTATGTGTACCTAAGTATTTTCCCCCTGCCAAAACTTCACAAAAACCTTTGATTGGATAACATAGCCGATGCATTTTTTCGAGCGCAATCAAATGCTGCTTTTTGATCAAAATTTCGTCGAGTTGAAAAGTTAAGAGCTCCGAAAGTTTTCCGTCTGCGTAGTTAAACGGGACTCAGAATTGTGACTTTCTGAGCGTACTCGAGTTGTCTCACCGAGCTGGTCACAAGCTTCGTTTGTCTGGTCTGATCCTATCATCTTCAATTTTCAAGGGCCGCCTTCACATTAGTTAATTGAAAAATATAATTATTCGTCATTTTAGATACATAATTATTTTTCAACCATTTTATTTATTTCTTTTTAGATAAATATATTTTTTTCAACCTAAATAAGTAGATTATTTTATGACTTTAAGCGCGGTATTAAAACCACACAAAAATTGGCTATGTGCACACAACTTTTAAGAAAGAAAAAAAACCTAATTATTCCCTCAATTATTATCGTTAAAGGCAAGTCATATCCCATTCAAGATTCCTTCCCCATTCGAAAGGCGAGCTTTTTTGGTTCGCATGCACACATAGAGGTATGTGCGCGCGCCATCTACTCCACCCGATGCATAATCCAAAGGCCAATAAAAAGCATCTTTAAAAAAAGTTAAAAAAAAAAAACAGATGATAGGCTGAGATTGCGTCGAGTGTACACAGCTTTTGTGCACGAAAAAAAAATCATTCGGAAGACCATATCTTGAAAATCCCTGCTCGATATCACCTCCTCCCGGTCCTCTTCCCCGGGAGCAGGGGCTGCTGCACTAAGAATCGCCGATCCTCTCTCCCCTGCTCCACAACCTCCTTGAGACCTAAACTTCGATGTTCCCGGTGATCTCGCATCCTCTGCCGATGATTTCACGTTTTCTGAAGAAAAACTGCTCTTTTAAACAAATCTTCAATCTTGAACCTGCTCCAAGGGTTCATTTCTATCTTTGTGCATGTAGCACGCGAATGCTTTCTTTGTGTATAACGTGCTTTGGGGGTTCATTACAAATGGGGGAAGGAAGATACGTAAACATATTCCGATTAATTTTGTACGACAACATCAAATTTAATCGAAGGAAATCTGCTTCGGGGTTCATTTCCACAGCAATCATCCGATTTGGAAGTGAAATCACTAGCATTCTTGTGGATCTAGTCGAGGAGCCGGATGCCGCTTTGCTGTGGAAATGAACCCCAAGTGTTAACTCATTCCCGATTCCCCCGAAAGGCCGAAACAGGACGTTAGTAGGAAAAACATGGAATTCTGGTTGAAGCACTCTGTCCACTAAGCGCTGACCGGAGGAGCTTCGGTGTCTGAGACCGCGACCTCTTGACCCAGGGAGCACCGATTGAGGGGGCAAGTCGAGTACTGAGAGTGGGGCCACATGTCGATGCAGTGAAGATGGTATTCATGATTGCATTTAGGGAGCAATCGAACCTCCTCTCCATCAGAGAGTTCGCAGAGACAAACGGAGCATTCAAGACCATCCTTCAAGAACATTTCCGATGACTCAACCATTGCTGCACCGTCTTACAATTTCCGCCACCATTGGCCTCCACCATCACATCAACCGGAACAACATTCAGCGTGATTGCTTTTTGTATGGTGTGCATTTAACATATGACCTACTTTTAAATGTTCATGATGTGCATTTATCACCAATGTGCATACAACGATATCCAGTGTGCCTTTAACACGACCCTACATTTATCGAAAGATTACATACATCTAACCATTTAGGCAAGCAATTAAAATCAAATGCAGAACAACAGAAGGAAATAAAAAAAGAAATGATGTAAAGCAATAAATAGGTAGGAGACAATAATATGGATGAATGCAGGGGTCAAAATGACGGACTACTAATTTGGAGTGATTGTTAACCGTAACTTTGAAATTAGCTTGTCACACCCCATTGTTAACCGCAATCCAAAAAATTTACAAATTTTATCCGCAACACAAAATGTTAAATAGTAGTCTTATATTACAAGACTAAATATCTTGTAGAATACACGAGCTACATATAAGAATTCATTTTAATGGAGCTAAATCCTTCTAAAGAAGAAATCATGCTAAATGAGATTTTTTTGTGGATGTATGTTATGTAATATAAACTTATAAAAGATACTTTTGTAATTTTAAAAAATAAGAGGGGTGCAGCATGTAATTATGCTATTTTCACTTTTTGGTGAAAATTTTGATAATCTATTACCACTTAAAAGGAAATATCGTAATTAGGCAAGCTAAAAAAAAGACATTGAGATAATCTCAATCGTTGGATCTCAAAATCAGATCATGAATATAGACTGCAAATAGCCATTCGAAGGAAACCCTCCTCCCTCCCTCACCCAAAAATACCGAGCCCGCCATCGCTGAAACCCGAACCACCCATTTGGGTTATCGCCGGCAGCGGTCTGCTCTGAGCCAGGTTCGCCGGACCCCGGCGAACCCGCCGGGGGTAGTCCGGCGGCGGTGGCCCTGCCGGAGCCCCGCCGGACTACTCCCGACGGGTTCGCCGGGGTCCGGAGAACCTGCTGGTGGGCTGAGGGCAGGCCTCAGACGGCGGCCTTCTACGCGCAACTAATTTTTTTAATTATTTATTTTGTTAAATTTTTCTGAAAAAATTATACTAGAAAAAATTATATTAGTAAAAATAAATAAATAATTAAAACAATTATATACTAAAAAATATTTTAGTATAAAAAACTATATAAATATAATATTTTATAATCTTAAACAATTAAAAAAATAAAATAGATAATATATAAATATATAAATATTAAGAACATTTCCGGACGGGCAAAATCCGCCGGAAATGGGCAAAGCCCGCCGATTACACTCAGGGCGGGATGGACTAAAAGCCTGAACTCATATTTTCTCCCCACCCGGATGCCGGAGGACGGATACCGGATGCCGGAGGTGCTCCAAACTCCAAAAGCGTGGTACATTATGGCCAAAGAAAGAGGTATCTCCGCCTTGAGAACGCCGTGGCGAAAACGTACCTTCTACACGCGGTGAGAAGACAGTTGCCGGAGCCAGATCTCCGATCGTCCAATTCCACTGAAATTGCTTGATATTTGACGAAGCTAAACCCTGGTTCTCAAAAAAGAAAAGAGGGGATATACTGTACCGATTCCACTCCCTTGGGATTCCGCACAACTGGGAAGACGATCTCTGCTCCCATTGATGTGGCGCTCGATCGCAAGGAGACGGATAACTGTGACTGCCTGAAATCTGCAATGTAGGTAATATTCTCTCTGTTTTCCAAAATTTTTCATTCATTCTAAGTTTGCCGTGTTTTTAATGGCTTTTTGGCAGTTTGCACCCCCGAAAAGCGGGTTTTTGGCACTTTGCACCCCCAATCTTTAAATTTGGCACTTTGCACCCCCTAAACACAATTTTCTGGCACTTTGCACCCCATGGCCGAATTCTGAAGGGCAATTTCGTCCGGGCAGCATTATTAGTGTATATTTTTGGCGTTTTGCACCCCGGATTTACATTTTTTGGCTATTTGCACACCATATTTTGTCACATTCGTATTTGCACCAACAAGAAATTTTGTTTTTTGCACTTTGCACACCGAGTTCGGTTTATTTGGCTATTTGTACACGTATTGGTACAGTAAATGTATGATGCGCAACCTGATTTTCTTCATTTCAATATCCAAAACATAAATTTCAGCAATATAATTTCAACAATTAGAGCAGATTTTGCATTCCAATATTAAAATATTATAAAGATACATGAGTTCCAAATTGAAATGCTAAAAGAGTACAAATTTAAAAAACAAAAATACATGAGTTCAAATAGTAACATGACAACATAAATATCCCGATCCGCCACAACATAAATATAACGATCCGCCATAACATAAATATCCCGATCCTCCACAAGCTTAAATTTCACGATCACATATTCCTCCTTACCTGCATATAAACAAGAGGTAATTAAAAAACAATCGCATAATAAGGAAACATAAAAGAAATATAACAATCTTAATGCCTACCAGCAGTTTTCTTTTTGTAGTAGACGTTGTATCGTTGGTGTTGGAGGCTTCAACACAACTTTTC
Organism: Dactylorhiza incarnata; assembly: GCA_033032865.1. Lineage (NCBI taxonomy): Eukaryota > Viridiplantae > Streptophyta > Magnoliopsida > Asparagales > Orchidaceae > Dactylorhiza > Dactylorhiza incarnata. Next base: position 713,677 of record JAWHQI010000403.1, on the reverse strand, counting down.
TTGTTATGCCCTCCCTCTCATTCCACAGTTGGAGCATGTGTATTTCATCCCATGTCTATTTACCCCATATTTTTGGCCCTCTATTTCGTCCTCCTCCTTTCTTCTAGAATAATGCGACGGCCTTCCGGTCTTCTTGTTTACATTACACCATGGCACTATTGGATTCAAATTAGCCAATGACCACTCTTTATGTGATTTTATTGGATTTAGCAAGTGTTCATATGCCTTCATAAACATATCCTTTCTATACCAATGTTCAACAAAATCTTCAACGTTTTCCCTCCGATAGAATATGCACGACGTCGCATGCACACAAGGAATACCTGTTAGATCCCACCGCCTGCAACTGCAACTTCTAGAACCCAAATCAACTGTCCACTTATCACCTCTCCACCCTTCAACTTCAAACTTGTGATGACCATTCCATACTAAAATGTAGTTATGCGCATTTTTTTTGTTGTTCTCCAAAATTTGTTGTATATAATGACAAATCTCGCCACTAAACTTGAATACCTTGTCTCTTTGTGTATGAAGCCTCCTCATAAGTAACACTCTTATAGTCTCCAACATTGTTATTATAGGCTTATCTCTTGCTTTCAAAATAACTTTGTTAAAGGCTTCACAAAAATTATTTAACAACATATCACATTTAGGCCAAGTTCTAAAGTGAGACTTCGCCCAATGTCTTTCATGTCTTTCTTTAACCCATTCATAAGCTTTAATATCACACGCCTTTAACTTCTCCATTTCATTATTGAAATCTACGACCCTAGTAGCGGATGCAGCCTTCCATAGAATATCTTTTAGGTGTAGGCCTCTATGTTTTTGTTTGAAGTTATTATACATATGACGGAAACAAAATCTATGTTCTGCATTAGGTAGGAGCTCCTCAATAGCTTTAATTAGCCCTTTTTGCTTATCTGATATTATTGACCAAGTGTGTGTGTTTTCAATCCATAAATCTTCCATTAGAAGGCTAACGAACCATTTCCAGGTCTTCGTATTTTCCTTTAAAACAACCGCATAAGCAATAGGATACATGTTATTGTTACCGTCAACACCAACAGCACATAACAATACTCCACCAGTCGATGTCTTCAAATGAGTCCCATCCAAACCAATAATAGGTCTACAACCTGCCATAAAACCTTTCTTCAACGCACCCCAACATACATAAAGCCTTTTAAAAACACAAGTTTGCGATGCTAGATCATGCTTGCATTTCACCTTAATTGTGGTGTCAGGATTGGTCCTATAAATTTCCTCAATGTAATCCCACAATTTTGCGTACTGCTCCAACTCTGTGCCACTAATTAATTTAGAAGCATGTTTTTTTACTCTATACATCTTCCATATACTAAGTGAGGTTTTGTTGTCCCTCTGCATTATTTCCTGCATAGAACTAGCGGGCCACTCCGGGTTGCTCATAATATTGTGCTCATACTTCTTGGCAAGATACTTGGAGTTGCAATGTTGCGAATTTGCAACCCTACAACACGTATGTTCCCCTGTAATTGTCTTAACTTGAAATGTTTTTTCATTTCTCGACATGAAAGAAGAATACATAGTCCAACCACAATCACACGTAACTCTAATTTTGTCACTGCAATTTTTAATAAACTTCAGAGGTTTCCCTTGTTTAGTAGCGTGCAACCTCACGGCATCCCTAAAGTCAGAAGCAGTATTAAAACACAACCCGATCTCGAACTCAAAATCAGAATCGTCCGCGTCTCCTTGATAAACTTGAACCTCACATTTCCCTTTCTGTGTCTTGGACTGACTACCACGATCCCTTAAATGTATTCCAACATTCGCACTCAAGGGTTGATTGGATTTAATTTTTTCACCAATCAATTCGATTTCGTCTTCTATATTTTCATCGAGCACCATATCATCTACCTCAAACTCACTATCATTCAAATCATCATCAGAAATTGATGAATTTTGATCGTCCGTGCATTGTGAGTCATTACTGCTATCAACATCACCCCCCTCTTCGGAATAATTCTCGTCAATCAGCATATCTTCCCACTCCACATCTCCGACATGAGCCATTTCTTAAATGAAATTCAAATTACACCTAAAAAATTAAATAATACTAAATACATAAACCACCATAAACCCTAGCAAATCTGAAATCTATGTTCAAAAATAACAAGAAGAACAACAATACCAGATAACTGTAGCAAATCTGAGATCTGGAAATCAGAAATCTGCATTCAAGAATATCTAAAATTAGAAAAATCGCAGCTGGGTTGAAATCGTAGATAAAATCAGAGAAATCGTAGCTCTCCCTCCCGGTCAAAACAGTTTCGCCGGGAAGCTCGCAGCTGGGAGAAGAAATCGAAAATGCCCTAAATAGGTCGCCGGGAAGCTTACCTGTCGCCGGGAAGATCGCAGCTCCAGAATGAGTCGCCGTTCTCGCCGGGAAGGTCGCCGAGCTCTAGGTCTCCGAGCTCCAGCAAAGCAGGATGAAGATCGCCGTTCTCGCCGGGAAGGTCGCCGAGCTCCAGCAAAATCGCGCAGGGCACTGCGCCTCGCTGCGGGAAAAGGAAAGGGAAAATAAATCGGCAGCCCTAATACTTTAATAACGCTGCCTGGACGAAATTGCCCTTCAGAATTCGACCATGGGGTGCAAAGTGCCAGAAAACTGTGTTTAGGGGGTGCAAAGTGCCAAATTTAAAGATTGGGGGTGCAAAGTGCCAAAAACCCGCTTTTCGGGGGTGCAAACTGCCAAAAAGCCTGTTTTTAATGGTATGTTTTTTCGATCATTTGGCTTTCTTACATTTGTTTAGATAGAATTTTTGAAGGAGGTTTAGGCCCTCAATGGTATAGTGGCATCTATATATCAACTAGAATACTGGGACATCTAGAGATGTCGCTTTGACATCTAGAACAGACCCAAACAAGGTCGTTTGTATGTCTTAAATATAATGTCACTGAACCACTTATACAATATTTGGAAGATAATATCTTAAATGACTGTTGAATTTTTTGGTTCTGCTATCGATCAAGTGAACCAACAATGGACAAGGAAGATTTATATTTCTCAACTAGGCAATCAATTACAAATTCACACGGCTGAATACAAGTTGCATCCAACTTGAATCACAACAGCCAAAAGAAGTAACACTCGGGTCACGGACAAGGTCCGCTCCTCCTCCCGAGCACACCAGGATGGTGATACTCGCTCCAATACTCGCTCCTCGCCACAGAAGCTCGCTTCTCGATGTCGCCGGGCGATATTGACTGTCGCCTGGGCGATAGCTCCGATCCTCGCAAGCTCGCCGCTCGCGCTCCAGATACTCGCAAGCTCACTGCTCGCACTCCAGGATACTCGCACGCTCGCCGCGCGCGCTTCCTTTCCTCCTCGCTGTCGCCGGGCGATATCCACTGTCGCCGGGCGATATCTCCTCTACTCGCTACTCGCTCTAGAGAGCTCGCCGAACTCGCTCCAAGTCCGATGCTCGCCTGCCGAACTTACTCCAAGTCCGATGCTCGCCGGGTAGCGCTCTGGTATCTCTAACTCGCTCAGAGTTGATGATACTCGCCACTTCTGAAGTCTCTACTCGCCACTTTCAGAATTGGTTTCTCTTTAGGGGGGGTACCCCTGTATTTATAGGCAGATGCCTACTCGGCGGCGAGTATGATACTCGCCCACTGTCGCTGGGCGACAGCCACTGTCGCCGGGCGACAGCTCACTTCACAAACTCAACACTCCCCCTTGAAGTGAACTCCGGGAACAACACCAAGCAAGGAGCGAAGCCTCCGGAACGGCCCCGCAGATAGGGGCTTTGTGAATGTGTCCGCAAGGTTGTCTTCACTCCGCACATGCTCCACAACGATCAAGCCTCCCAGCACCTTCTCTCTGATGAAGTGATGCTCGATCTCAATGTGCTTGGTCCTTGCATGACAAACTGGATTGGTTACCAGTTTCAATGCACTCTCATTGTCCCCACGCAGCACAGTAGGTCCGCTGACCTCTTCGTCCACATCCTCCACTAGTCTCCTTAGCCAGACACACTCCTGAGCTGCTAAGGACGACGCCTTGTACTCGGCCTCCGTGGTAGAAAGGGAAATAGAGTCCTGCTTCTTGCTACACTACGAGATAGCAGCAGCTCCACACAAGAACACGTAACCTGATGTCGACTTGCGATCATCAGCGTCACCTCCGTAGTCTGCATCCGTGTATCCGTGCAGCTTGAAGTCAGACTTCTCCTCATAGGACAACCCCATCTCAAGGGTGCCCTTCACGTACTTCAGAATTCCTTTGGCTGCCTCCAGATGAGGCTTCCGCGGCTCCTGCATATACCGACTTACTCGGCCGACAGCAAAGGCGATGTCCGGCCTTGTGATAGTCAAGTATATAAGACTCCCCACCAGTGCCCGAAAGATCTTCGGATCAGGAAGAATTCTCCCCTCTTCCTTCCGAAGCTTCAGCCCCGCCTCCAGAGGAACGGAACTGCTCTTCCCCTCTTTCATGCCGAATCTCTCGACGATCCTCTCGGCATATGTCCTCTGGGAAACATTCAGCCCGCCTCTTCTCTTCTCCACTTGGAGGCCAAGGAAATGGTGCAGTTCACCAAGATCCTTCATCTCGAATCGTATGGAGAGCTGCTGTCTCAGCGCCGCGACCTCCTCAGGGTTGTTCCCTGTCACGATCATGTCGTCGACGTATAGCAGCACCAGCACGTGAAGACCTCCACTCTTCTTCACGAACATGCTGGAATCCGAGTCTGAGGCATCGTAGCCGCAGAACTGCAAGTACTCCGCAATCTTCCCATACCAGGCTCTCGGCGCCTGTTTCAGACCATAGAGGGCCTTCTTCAGCTTGCAGACATGATGTGGCTGAGACTTGGACACGTATCCAGGTGGTTGCACCATGAATATGTCCTTGTCGATCTCTCCATACAGGAACGCATTCTTCACATCAAGCTGCCACAGCTTCCATCCTCGGCACGCTGCCAAAGCAATGATCGTCCTCACCGACGTCATCTTCGCTACAGGACTGAAGGTCTCCTCGTAGTCCTCTCCGTAGGTCTGTGAGAAGCCTCGAGCGACAAGCCTCGCCTTGTACCGCTCCACTTCTCCATCAGCCCTCTTCTTCACCTTGTACACCCACTTGCAGGTGACAGGTTTGATGCCCTCCACCATGGGAACCAGGTCCCATGTCTCGTTCTTCTCTAGGGCCTCCATCTCCTCGATCATGGCCTCGTCCCACTCCTTGATGCCAGCTGCATCCTCAAAGCAGGCAGGTTCCCTCTCATCGAGTGGTCCTGCGAAGAAGCAGGAAACCAGACTCACGAAGTTCCCCTCCTTATAGCGAGCAGGCGGGACGATGGTCCTCTTCGACTTCCTCAAGGCTTGGACACTATCTACCGCTCCGGTAGACTCCTCTTCTCCAGCTCCTCTCTGTCCTCCTCTAGGAGCAATGCTCTCCCTACTTCTAGAGATCGAAGCTCCCCCTGAGCCAGAAGCTCCTCCTGAGCCAGATGGCAATGGAGCACTTGGAGATAACTCCAACTCCACAGTAGGGTCCTCAGCGACCCACTCCTCTTCCCTGCTAGCTTCTCCACTCTCCGGCAGCTCCACAGAAGAGACTCCCTGGTATGAGACCAGTTCGTCAAACACAACGTCGCGCGAGACGACGAACCTGTGAGTCTGCGGATCCATGCACTTCCACCCCTTCTTCCGCTCATCGTAGCCGATGAAGATACACTTCCTCGCCTTCGGCTCCAACTTTGTTCTCTGAGCGTCCGGGACGTGCACGAAGCAGGTAGAACCGAACACCTTCATGTGACCCACATTGGGCTTCTCCCCGAACATGAGCTGGTGTGGAGACACCATCCTGTTAGGACTCAGAGGTAGCCTGTTGATCACATGAGTAGCACACGCCATTCCCTCCGCCCACAAGGCCTTGGGAATGCTCTTGGCATGTAGCCAACTCCTGGTAGTCTCCACCAGATGGCGGATCTTCCTCTCTGCCACCCCATTCTGCTGAGGGGTGTGAGCGCAGGAGAGCTCCCGCCGAATGCCGAACCTCCTGCAGAAAGAAGCAAACTCATTGAAGGTAAACTCCCCTCCATTGTCGCTCCTTAGCTTCTTGACTCTGCGGTTCAGCCTCCCCTCCACAAGCTCCTTCCACTCGAGGAACTTGCTGAACACTTCTGATTTCTCTCTCAGAAAGTATACCCACGTATAGCGGGTATAGTCATCCACCAGAACCAGCGCATACTTATTGCCTCCATAAGTACGGGTGGCACATGGCCCCATCACGTCAGCATGTACGCACTCAAGAGGTGCCTTACACCTGGTCTCCGACTTGTCAAATGGAAGTCGATGTGACTTTCCATATTGGCATCCGTCGCACACATGGCCGTCGCCGTAGGAAGAGAGATGAGGCAGGCCACTCACTAGGCCCTTTGCCGCCATCATCTTCAACTTGTCCATCCCCATATGACCCAGCCTCTCATGCCAGATCACAGCGCTGTCGTTTGTCTTCAGCTTGTCCACGTAGGCACTTGCAGACAGAACATACAAGTCCTTCACCCTTCTCCCGGTGAGCGTGACGTCAGCATCGACAGACGATAGGTTCTTCAAGAACTTCACCTCCTTTGGTCCAAACAGCACGTGGTATCCAGCATCCACGGCGTTCGCCACTGAGAAGAGGTTCTTCTTCATGCCAGGCACGTGATAGACACTCTTCAGTGTCACTGACTTCTCTATACTCCCAAGGGACACCTTCCCTTCTCGCTCCACTGGATGCACCGTATCATCCGCAGTGATGATAGCATCCGATCCCTCATATGCTGCCGAGGAGGCGAACTTCGACATATCTCCTGTGAGATGATGCCCGCAACCGGAATCCACTATCCAGTCGTCCTCGAGGTTGATGGAGGCTAAGACATCGACCGACGTTGCCGTCATCTCTGCCAGGAAACAATTGTCTCCCCTCTCACCGCCCTGGTGACCTCCACCTCTTCCTCCACCTCTTCGATGGTCTCCACCTCTCTGATGGTCTCCACCTTTCTCAGCAACATGACCGGCCTGGAGATTAGACCGGCAATCCTTTGCCATGTGTCCGTACCTCTTACAGGCAAAGCAAAGGGATCTCCCCTTCTCATCGTACGCAGGGAGGAACTTCCTCCCATCTCCCTGAGAGGACGTTGAAGGTCCATCTCCGGAGTTCTTCTTTCTCTTGTCCCAGGATCTCCTCTTTCCTGAGAACAACGCCTCGCCATCTCCTCCTGAGATGGATACTCCCGCCATCTGCTTCGCCAAGCTCTCCTGTGACGATAGCAGGTTCTCTAGCTCCAGAAGGGAGGGCTGAATAGCCCATCCTTGCACGGAAGTAACGAAGGCGACATACTCCCTCCTCAAACCTCGGAGTATGTGCCGCTTCAGCTTCGCCTCTGAGATTGGCTCTTCAGGATCCAAGGCTGAGATCTCCCCGCATAGGTTCTTCACCTTCAGGAAGAAGGCGGATATAGCCATCTCGCCTTGAGTCGACTTCGCCAACTCATTCTCCAGGAATTGTAGCCGAGCCACATTCTTCTTGTTGAATAACCCATCGAGGGCTATCCAGATCGCAGACGCTGACTGGCAACCAATGATGTGGTCGAACAAGTCAGGTGATATGGCTCTCTTCAGGGTGAACGCCGCCTTGACGTTGGTCTTCCTCCAAGCTCTCACAGCTGGACCATTATCCCCGGCAGCTACAACTTCCTCTTGCTCTCCACCACCAACTACCTCCCAGAGATCCTCTCCAAGCAGGTAGCTCTCCATGCATGATCTCCACTTTTTGTAGTTGGTCTGGGTGAGCAGCTCGATTCCTAGTCCTCTCGCAAATCCTCCTCCGCCGTCCATCTTGGAAGACAACCTTGAACTCCGATAGCAGGCGCTGCTTCAGCAACCTCCCTCTGATACCATGTTGAATTTTTTGGTTCTGCTATCGATCAAGTGAACCAACAATGGACAAGGAAGATTTATATTTCTCAACTAGGCAATCAATTACAAATTCACACGGCTGAATACAAGTTGCATCCAACTTGAATCACAACAGCCAAAAGAAGTAACACTCTGGTCACGGACAACGTCCGCTCCTCCTCCCGAGCACACCAGGATGGTGATACTCGCTCCAATACTCGCTCCTCACCACAGAAGCTCGCTTCTCGATGTCGCCGGGCGATATTGACTGTCGCCTGGGCGATAACTCCGATCCTCGCAAGCTCGCTGCTCGCGCTCCAGATACTCGCAAGCTCACTGCTCGCACTCCAGGATACTCGCACGCTCGCCGCGCGCGCTTCCTTTCCTCCTCGCTGTCGCCGGGCGATATCCACTGTCGCCGGGCGATATCTCCTCTACTCGCTACTCGCTCTAGAGAGCTCGCCGAACTCGCTCCAAGTCCGATGCTCGCCTGCCGAACTTACTCCAAGTCCGATGCTCGCCGGGTAGCGCTCTGGTATCTCTAACTCGCTCAGAGTTGATGATACTCGCCACTTCTGAAGTCTCTACTCGCCACTTTCAGAATTGGTTTCTCTTTAGGGGGGGTACCCCTGTATTTATAGGCAGATGCCTACTCGGCGGCGAGTATGATACTCGCCCACTGTCGCTGGGCGACAGCCACTGTCGCCGGGCGACAGCTCACTTCACAAACTCAACAATGACAGCTTTTTCTTGTTCTTCCTTTAACTTTTCTCTTGAAATTGCTTGATTCTGCCAGTTCAATGCTAGAAACGATGTTGAATTGGCTGAATCCTTTGTAGTAATGAACTGAATGAAAAATTTGGGATATAGAAGGGAGATAGAAGAGTGATGGTTGAATAATATCGACGAAGCCATTGAGCTCGGGATTGAGTTTAATCAAATAGTTAGAACATCTTCTCACTAGCCCATGGGTTTCTACCAAAAGTGAAATAAGAGTGCACGAAGAAGTGGAAATAACTCCTATTTTCACTTGTAGTATGAAGGATCACAGAGAAGGTTCATTTGCATTATATATTGGAGAGCAAAAGAGGTCCCTAAGATGAAATGAAAATGGATCTAGAGACTTAGGGTGCGTTTGGAGCCCGGTGGCGAATGAATGCTCTCTTCTTCGGTGAGCAGTGGAGGCTCACCAGAGATTTTTCCCCTTTCCAACTGGAGGCGGAATGCCACAGAGTACCACACACCGTTAGGGGTGCCTCCATCTTCCACCGCTCCAGTAGCAAATGGAGCTGCACCGGCCTCCCAAACACACCCTTAGATTGCATCGAATCAAAGAAGAATGTAGAAAATCTAGAGAACCAATCTAGAAACAATAAATTTCTAAACATATATTTTAAGAATATAACACTTTTCTTAAAATTTACTATCCGGGGAAAGACTAGGATGTTCCCGAAGAGCTTCGCACAGACCCTTTGAAAATGATTTTGTGAAGATAGTGATGTTCTTGTCCCTACTTCTCACATGCACCACATTAATAGTTCCATCAAGAGAACTGGAACGAAACTTTCCTTGGATGATACCAAACTTGTCAACAATCTTATTAGCCCAACTAATATTATTTAAGAACACTCCATCGTTAATCTGTTCAACCTCCACTCTAAGAAGATGATGTTCACCCAAAGTTTATCATCTCTTAAAATGTAAGAGCTCAACAAAGCTTACAGATCTCCCCATTTTCATTTTCAGTGACAATCATATCATTCACATTATAATTGAGGGAGGTTCGATGAGGATGAAGAGTGTCTTTTGGTGGCGGTTAAGCCCATATAAAACAGCTCCTGACAAGGTTCTAGGTTGGCAGACTTCTAGGTGAAAGGGAGACACAATAATGGACCGAATACCGTATCGAAATTGGAGAAAAAATTGTTGAACTTAAGTATTAATTTGGACCCTCAAATATCAGAGGCGCCTTTTCGGAGTAAGTGTTGGAAACTCCATAATTAAGCATGCTCATGTAGGAGTAACCTTATAGTGAGTGACCTCAAGTGAAGTACTCGTAGGCTACCCGTAGAAAAGAATAAAACCGTGCGATTCAACTTAGTATAGTATAGGCTAAGATGAACCAAAACAAACAATACTTCTGATGTTGTGTGAGTTGAGTCGTTGCACACATGTATGAGGACAATCATACGACATTTTAGCTTTATGCATAAATATGCCAGGATATGAGTTTGAAGATGAATAGTTAGTAAAGTGAAGATATTCGATTATCTCATCATAAAAACACATCAATTGTTTTTTCAAGTCATATAAAGCCTTCTTGATCTTGCAAACATGCTCAAAATGACTACTTGAGTAGTTATCGTGATTAAGAGAGGCATCAAAGGCTTACAGAACGTCAGAGTGTTGGTGTTATTGTTGCATAACCCCTTCCGTATTTAGAACAACTTTGCCCTCCAGGTTTGAGCTAAGGGTGTAATAAGCGCTCTTCATCATAAATAACTACATCCGAGGAACAAGGAAGAATTGTTGAAGGAATCGACGAAACATGTGTCATAATATGATTTGAGTAAAAAGACATGAAATAATGAGTGGACTCGAGACCATTGTTAACATTTTGTAATATAACAGACCATAGTAGTACATAAGAAATTTTGATAGTGTTTAGGAATGGGGAGGCAACTATGGAAGGTATGGAGTTTATCATTAGGTCATTTTCTATTGAAACCAAGGGTATCTGTGTAATCAAGGGTTTTTGTTAGGAGTTTTCAAAATGCTAGACCTGCAACTAAGAATTCTGAGAGGAATAGAGGGATGGAGAGGAAGAGCAATAACCTCTAGGGTTCCCAAGTTTCTTATTACCACCAAGATAAAGAAAATACACAGCCCCGTGGGTTTATTTAACACCCCGGTCCAATTACAAGACAAGGAAAGATACATTCGATACCCCCAAAAATATTCGAGCGTCTTAATGACTTTCCGCCAGCGTGTCACGAGCGGGCCTTTCGCGACGCTGGTATACTCGCCTCACTGGAGGATGTCCCTCTCCCTCCTCTACGTCCATAACAGTATTTGTGAAACCATAGTCTCGATGAACAAATATTATCCAAAATAAAACTGAACCTTGAGGTCAATGTTCTTATTGGAATGAAGACGGAAGGATACAAACATTCCGGCAGTAATTACTAGGTGGGTTGACCAAGGAGTGTTTCCAACCAACGTGCTTTATGTGATCTATGGATTGTCACATAATTATGGAGTGATTTCTTTGTTTATGAAGTTACAGGTAATTAGTGGTTTCCCAAAATTGGTAGCCAGGGGAGCATATATATAGTTGCCATATTTATGCTAAGAGTTATTAAGAAAAAACAAATTTTGTTGTTGTAGCTCTCTATTTATCTTCTTCTTTCGGTGCCCAAATTGGGAGAAGCCCCCTATCGAACTTCTTCGTACCGATATGTGGAGAGGCTTATGTTCCATTTGCGGAGTTTGATTTTAATGTTAATGCCCAACTACATCCAACCAGATAATGAATTTAATAAACAGAACATTTAATGAACATATTTTCTAATTCCTAATACTAAATGAGAATATTGAGTATTTCATTTACAACTGGACTATTACTCGTTTAAAAAAAACTGCACTGACTTGAGCAAGAAAAATTGTCTTTCTAATTGCAACACAATTCTCCGCGGTGAAGAAGAAACCTGAGATCAAAGAGGTAATCATCATACTTGAAAGTTATGGTGCGGTTTCCTTCTGTGATAGAAGGCACATTGTGCTAAGTTTGGGCGTAGAATCCCATAGTAAGCCAACCCAAGGGACCAAGCAAGTCCAAATACATACCCCAGGCACAATGCTTCCAGTGTCAACCATTCGTTCTCATTCCCCTCTTCATCATCTAATCCTCTTGGCAAAACATCAGAGGGTGCTGCTGCTGAAACACACTGCACATTGATTTGAATTCCACACAAACCACTATTATTTGCATAGCTGCTCAAATCATCCATTGTGGATATCTGACTTCCCTTTGGTATCCTACCAGCGAGCCTGTTGTTGCTCAGATCTAATTTAGTAAGATCGTGAAGCTTCCCAAACGAATTTGGTATCTCACCAGAAAGCTTATTATGTGACAAGTCGAGACTTTCTAAACCCTCTAGCTGCCCAATGCTTGCTGGAATCACTCCAGTAATATTGTTATGAGATAAATTAAAAGATTTGAGCCCTTTGAGATTGCCGAAATGTTCTGGTATTTCACCCGACAATTCGTTGTTTGATAGGTCAAGGAAGGGATACATCATAATGTCTGCATCTGCAAGAGCTTGTGGAGAGCCCTTCCAATTGATGACAGCATCATTTTGTCCAGCTACATTAAAGATAGAATCTCCACCAGCCTCACCCATCATGCCTCTTAGATTTGTTAAATTTGGAGGAATATATCCATTGAGCTTATTGTTTGATAGATCAATGATACTCAACACTGCTAGGTTTGCAAGGGAATCGGGGATTAGTCCATGAATATAGTTGTTCCTTAGGTTTAGAATGTTAAGAGACGTCAAGCTTCCGAGGGAATCAGGTATTTTGCTGGTTATTCTATTGTCATGAAGATCAAGGATTTTTAGAGCTGTCATTGAACTGAAGTTCATGAACAATTTACCTGAGATATTGTTGTTATTCAATATTATCGTTTCTATGGAGTTCCCGAAGCTTATTGGAAGCTTATCAGAGAAGTAGTTGAAGGACAAGTTGAGAAAGCTCAAGCTTGATTTTATTCGGAACTTGGTGAATATTTCACCTGAAAGCTTGTTGTTTGATAAGTCCAACAGCCCAAGAGATGCAATGCTAAGGATGGATTCTGGCAATTCTCCTGAGAAATTGTTGCTGTTTAACTCCAGGGATAGTATTGTCGTAGCATTACTGATTTTACTTGGAAGCTTGCCGCTGAGACTATTTCCTGACAATTGGATGTCGAGCAAGCTTTCAGATTCGAGCACACATGAAGGGAGCTGCCCTGTAAGATTGTTATAAGATAGGTCAATCATTTGAAGCTCTAATTTGCATATCCATGGGGGGATACCTCCTGAGAGCTTGTTTTTAGGCAAATCGAGGATGACGAGATTCTTCTGCTGTGAAAGCCAATTGGGTATTTTTCCTGACATACCGCAGGATCCAAGCGACAAGACAAATAGATTGCATTTGGGAGATATTTCCGCAGCGTTGTTCCATGAGAGATTGTTTCCATCAAGAAGGAGCTGCTGCAAGTTTCCGAGATCGAATAGCCATATTGGAATTTCGCCAGAGAGGTTGTTTTCGTAAAACACGAGAATCTCAAGCTTGCTCATCTCCCTTATGATATATGGAATGCCTCCGGACAGAGAATTAATGCCTAAATCTAGCTCTTGAAGCTCGCTCAATGCTGAGATGGATGTTGGGATTTCTCCGTCGAAATTGTTTGAAACGAGCGATAAAGATTGCAACTTGGACAACTTTCCGATCTCCGACGGAATGCTTCCGGTAAGAAAATTGAACCCCAATTGGAGCAGTTCCAAGTTTGAAAGGCTGCTGATATTGCCACTCAGATTACCAATGAGTGAATTGGAGCTCAAGTCGAGGTGGCGAAGGCTTTTCATACCGAAAATTTGAGACGGAATGGATCCGTTTATGCGATAATTCTGTTTCATGTCGAGGTAGGCGAGGCTAGTGAGGTTGCTAAGTTCATCACCAGGGATACGCCCTTGCAGAGAGTTCTTTGATATATCGAGGACGAGCAGGCTCTCTATGTGAAAGAGAGGGATGATGACTTCAGAACTAATGTAGCTGTCGCCATGAGCAATAGAAGAGAGATGCAGCTCTGTAACAAGCTTCAAAGGCGACCGAAGACTGCAGATTACACGCGCCCAGGTGCAGCAATCGGCGCTCGATGAGTTCCATGATTTCAACTCCGTGAGTGATGATGAGTTGTCGGAGGGATATGTAGAAAGCATGGATTTGAACTGAAGGAGAGCTTGTTTATGATGCAGGGGGCATGATGAGGAAGAATGGTGTGAAGCACTTAGTGTGATGAAGAACAAGAAGAGGGAATGCAAAGCTGCTTTCATTGAGGTAGGTGTCGACTTCTGTGTGCTCTCTTCTCCATATATATAGTATTTACATATGGTGATTTTTAAATGACTATGAATCATTGTTGGGGTCAATGAGTCAACCATAATAAATTTTAGAAGCAGCAATTATGACTATCAAGTGGGAATGGTGATGTACTGTTTTTATTTTAAATTTTGTCCTGATGGAATTATTGAAGACTGTGTGGTCAACACTGAGTTCTCACTGAAAATTTCAGGCAAACTTTATTATTATTTGAAGCTACTAATTATTCAAAAAAAAATTGGGAGTTTGTATAATTACAAGTAACACTTCCTATCTTTTGAAATTACAAAAAATTCCCTTTTGATCTTTTACATTCCATAACATGCATACACAAAAATATCCACCGCCCCGAGAGTTCTTTATTTTATACATGTTCTGAAATATAAACTTATAAGAGAAATTTTTGTAATTTGAAAAGATGGAAGTGTTGCAACCTGTAATTATGCAAAATTACTGAGGAGTGTTCCGGCAAGCGCCCCTTATTTGAAGAGGTAGTCATAACTTATCACTTCAACCAGCCCCAAATTGAATGATATAAATCCTAGGAATTTTACTATAGACTCTGAGACTCTTCGTTTGAGTGTTTTTTTAGAAAACGTAAACACTATTTTTTTGCTATTTTTTACTCGGTTGAATAGTCTCCATTTGGAACCATCCATCTCCTAAATCGTTGTTTATGTCTGATTCCAACCTCCGAGTAGGGAGCTCCGTTCAAAAACATTGTTTTATCTTTGACTTCGTTTGTTTGTGATTTTTCCCTCTATTACATTTATCAGAAAACACAAATGCTATTTTTTTTCCGTTCGAATAATCTTCATTTGGAAACACTGATCCTCTGAAACATCGTTTTATTATTCTGATTCCAATTGTAGCGAGGAAACTCCATTTCCAAGCGCCGCCAGCCACCCAAACTGACCCTTCATCTTCAACCGCTCCATCACCCACCGCCAACACAACTCGACCAAACAGACTCTAATATTGTTATATGCTGTTATATTCTGATGCAGAAATAAATTATTGTTACTTGAATATATATATATATATCTTATATTAATAAGGATATTCTGCGGTTCGAGTCGCCTGTCGTCGGTCACGGCCTTTTTTCCCGATTTCGCCCTTCCGCCGCTCTTCCGCCCGATCGACCTCCGTCATGCCTCGACGTGCTGGCAACGAAGCAGGGCGGCACTGTGGGCATCTGTGTCTGGCGTCGCCGCGTGTGCTCCCACCGCCCCTCTCGCCGCTAGCCGCTTACTAATGAACCCCGTCGCTCGCCTCTCCGCCTCATTTCCACGTCCTCTCCCTCCGCTTCTCCCTCATTTTCCCCAAACCTCCACATTCCTTTCCTCTTCAATCCCTTCTCCAGGTTCCTTTCCTCTTCGCACCTCGACATTGGCGGCGATCCTATCTTCTTCACCGCGCTGGTGTTTTTAGGTACAACGCAGCTTTCCGTCACGGTTCTTCTCCGTCTTCGGCCAGCTGCACCTCCTCCTCCATCGCCTGTGATGACTTCCGCCCTCTTTAACATCGGTATGCATCGTGCTCTTATTCATCTTACACAGCAGCTCATCTTTTCAACTCCCATCTCCCTTTCCTCTCCCTCATTCTCTACCTTTTTCCTATTCTGTAACTCTGCAATTGGAAGACCTATTCTAATTTCCCTACCCTATTTTTTCGATTACCTAAATGTTATAACACTTTGGATTCTCCATTTCCAGTTGGGGGCGTAAAGGACGGAAAACAGAGTTTTCCGATCAACTGCAGGAGGAGGGCTTCGTGTTCTTTGTGATTTTTGGTTTTCGTTTTGAGATTTGTTCTTTATTTCAATTTTTATTTCGGTTTTTACTTCGTTTTTATTTCTACCTGTGATTTCTAGGTCGGCTCTGGCTTCTTTTTTGCCGTCGTCGCCTCCGGAATCCACATCTCTCGCCATTGCTGCCACGACTTCTGACCGGCCATCTTCGATCACGGTATACTTCCTCCGCCGTTTCATTTCTTTGTGATTTTTGCTCTTACTTTTCAGATTTTTTCTTTATTTCTTTTTTGAACTATAAAATCATAGATTAATCAGAACATATCAAATAAAATCTAAATTGATACAATCTGGACCAATGGAGCATGAGAATGGAAGTGAATGTCTTTTGGATTGATACATATTATTCTCCAATATCCTGATGCTACTGACAGTTGGCCCGCGTGGTAATATGTATATACATTCTATGTACTTAGGTTAAGTGTCACTAAAAGTTATGTTCAGATTTCTCAAGTTTCAATGCTATGTTTCACAGTTTTCATTTCTGATGGACCAACTGTAGCTTGGAACCTAGGAGGAGCTCCATGGCAGTGATATGAAGGCATACTCACTTGATTTCTAAATCATTCAGAACAATGACGGCAAGATTGGAGTTCACTTTGGCTTTCAAAGCTACACGGTAATCTCATATACACTTTCTCATTTATGTCTTTATTTCCACTTTCATATGTTGATATATGTTTGGAGCAGTTGTGCTCTTATTACATGGGGGCGAGGGAGTGGCGGAGGGTAAAATGAGATGTGAAATTGAGGAGGAGCTTGGCACTTATAGCCTTCAAAAGTACAAAGAAGTCATCAATCAGTTTGTCATACCCGCACTATACAATCATTGGAATTTATGAGTAGCTTCATACGAGTTTGCCCCGTGCCCATTGCTCTAAAATACTAAGCTGTCTATCGCAAGCAAAGATCGATGGGAAATTTACCGGCTTTACCGAAGTTGCAGCTTACGGTCGCTCCAAAGATCGGGGATGGATTTCGGTGGAGGCGAGAGATTTCCGGTCACGAAGAGGGGTGAGGCGGAGTGAAGGAAATCAGCGGCAACAAATTCTCTCCAAGATAACAGCGAGGATCCCAAATGATGATGAGATGAGGTAGGAATCGAGAGCACAGACGATGAGAATCGGCGAGGAGTAGCGAGGCCGTCAACACCGTGTGGACGGCGGAGTAGTCCTCGACAACATCACCTCATAGCTTTCGATATTGTCATATTTTCCATAGACAAAATTCTGCAGTTTATTGAGTTCAAATGACTTGGTTAGGTTGCAAAATAAATATTTTCCTTCCCACTTTCAGGAGATCAATTGGAATTGTAGTCCAGCATCTTTTTCCACTACATTTTCCGGGAAGATTCATTACATTTACGGCCTTTCATTTCTATGAAAACTCATATTTGCTGGATTTCTTTCTAATCCTCGCGTTCTTTGTTAGTAACTAAATTTTATTGTGAACTAAATTATAGCAATGTTTAATAAGTTTTATTGTGAGGTAAATTTTAGAACTAAATTTTGGTACCTATATTATAGCAATGTTACACATGCGAGCAATGTTGTTACTAACTAATTATACCTTCTCATAATTGTTTTTACAATCACACGCCGATGGTGTTTATTGGGCGATGGTTTCATTTGCTCCTCCCGTCCCCTTCTAGGGCCTGTGCATCGGAAATCCGTCGCCCCTGCGCTGGTAAGCCGCTGCAGATTTCTCATCGCCGTTTCGACCGCCCGTTGCAAACAAAGGTTCCGTCGGCACTGCACATCTCAACGCCCCATCCGTCGCCGTTATATTTCCAGTTTATTCCTGTTCTTTTGCTTTTTTAGCTCATCGGTTGCGTTTTGAAGAATCGCCTCCTCTCCAAGGTATTTATGGAATCTCCATTAGATCGAACCTAAAATCTCTTATGAGCACAAATTGGTGTTCTCCATTACATTTATGTTTTCTTCTTGATTTTCTTTTGACATGTAAGTGATTTCACGAGCACACATCAAAGTTCCCCAGCTCTCAACTTTTGGGATTTCCCCAACTCTCATTCTACTTAATTCCACAGCTTCCTCTGTTATGGTTAAAAGCAGCCCCTTCTACCCTTTGTTTGCTGTAAATTTGTTCTCTTAGTGTTGGTCTGTGAGTGAATTTTATGTTCTTTGATTCATTGTCTCTTATTAGCTTTGTTTAAAGTGATGATATCATTTTACCCTTTCCCTTTTACTATGGATTGTAAGTGCAAAATATCATAGAAAGACCAACGTATACATAAACTATACACTGAATTTACATCCACGTATAACTCATACACTTTTTTTTGAAAGGATAATTATTACACGAAGCTACGGACTGCACAGGTTCGAGCTTGGCCTCTCCTAGCTCTTCATGTGCCGCTCCTTCTCTTCGTAAAAATTTCCACGGCGGCTGATCTCCATGACTGCAAGAATTCCTATTCTTCAAAACAAAATTGTGGGGTGTCATAATGGAGCCTGGAGTACTAATATATGCTATTGGCGTCATCAGCATCATCCTTCATAGATTAAAGAGCTTTGGAGAAGGATAGAAGGGAATAAGGGATGATCGACCGTCCAGGCCTGTGAATTCTTCCAGCATAGGATGTCAAAGGGGGACTTATGAGAGATGATTGACTATAGTGTCTGACTTTAGATGCTCAATATTCAGGCGGCGGGGAAGACAGTTTATGAATACATATCTTAATGCTGTTATATTCGAGTTTAATGCACAAGTTTGCAATGTTTCTCGCTCTTTTGGTGTGCCAGATGGTCGGAGTTTAAAATTAGAGGTCTCTGGGTCCTATGCTTTCCAATTCGGTTTACACTAATGATCTGATTATTACTACTCGAGAAATAAAAATGACATTTGTCACAATATTTGCTTATTTGAATTGAGTATTACTTTGTATTATGAAGACATTTTATTCTTTAAGCATTTTTGAAATCAATTTCACTTTTACTTAACTAGGTTTATGGGTAATTAAATTGGAATTTTTTTGGCATAAAAAGTGAGAATGACTTATATTAAAATTTATTGCATGCAAGGACCCAATTTTGGGTTGGGAAGTTTATAAAAAAACTGGCGAAATCTCATTTCGTCCTTCCCTGTGACATCTGCTATTCTCTAAACCTAACACGAGTTCTCCTTTCCAACAGGTGTACATTAGGTATATATGTTTGCTAATCTACCATCTATTGCTCATCAACTCTGGCCTGTTTACCTTAAACTAGCTGTGCTTTTTTGGAATTGTTTTACTGATAAATTTCTCCCAAAATTTTGGTGATTCTCAAAAATTTGTTGTGACTCAAAATAGCAATCACACAACGGTTAAACTAAGTTCATAAATTTACAAATGGGCCGTCAATTTTGGCAGTTTATTCCAAATTTTGATTATATTCCCAGAACTGTGTTGCTTTAAAAAAAGGAAAGTATTTTCGTAACTCCTTATTTTAATATGACATTGTCATTTCGTTGTTGCAATGCACTCTCACTGCTATCACTCTGCTTATCCATCACCGCTTCGCCTACTCGCGCCCATCCTCTCACCGTAAGAAAAGGTAATCCGTTCTTTTTCATTTTCGTTCCTCTTACGCCAGCCCGTGCTTCCAAAACCCACTTCCCGAACCACGACGCCCTTCACGCGACTCCTCTTCACGCGACTCCTCTTCTCCGCGCATATCTTCCGCGACGCCGCTTCTCCAACCTTCTCAGTGACGATCAATCGAAGAACACCAGCTAGCCGAAGTTCAGCCCGTAATCTCCCCCTCCTGCTTCCACGATTCCTCCCCAGAAATTCAGAATGCTCGCTCATCCGCCTCCTACGGTTCACACGTTTTCAAACCCCCAAAAAAGCTGTGCCCTAAACCTCTCTCCTTCTGCGTGCGTCCTCCCCTGATTTCGCCATTCCTCACAGGTGATTCCTTTTCGTTCTTCTTCATAGCCCTAGGAAGAAACAAGTGATTTCCTTTTTCATTCTTCCTCATTGCCATGAATAAGGAGCTTTCTACCTTCAAGAGGTGTCGAGCTTCTTTGAATTGTAAGACCAACATTGAAATTCTTCTTTGAGTTATATGCGAGATTTAGGTGAATTGGAGGCAGAGCATATCTTCAAAGAGATGGTAACTTCGTGGCAATTTGTTAGATTTTCTCTTCTTCGAGATCTTCACTGGGATAATCTTCTGCCTTTTGATTTAGGATGATATCAGTCATTCTAATGACGGTTTAGATTCAAAGTTAACTTTGATTCCCACGTTAGAGGAGGAAATTTCTGAATTTTTGACTCAAGTGGCAACCCTGCTCAATTGAGTGGTTCCCATTTAGGAATTAGGATTAATCCAAACTCCTGCATAGGGCATCCTGCAAGTTTGTTTAGACTTTACTAATTGCTTACAGAATTATTTGCAACTAATAACCTGTATTTTATTTCAACTCTTGCAACACATGAGTACCTGTATTTTTTTGCATATGCCAGCTCTTGGAGAAACATCTGAATACAACTTGCAGCAGATAATGTATGGGATTGATGCAGTTCATGGCCATAAGATTGCATATGAAGATATACTATTCTCACAAGAATTCAATTTGGAGATACCAGGTGAGTTAAATTTTTCGTTCTACTTCACATGTATGTTAATATTTTTGGTAGTGGCTGTTCGTATCGATTGCTTTGTTTCTTAAGCTTGGTCTTATTCATTTTCTCTGGCCTTCAGTCCAGCGGCACCCAACAGTTTTCAGCTCCTTTGAGCTGTTCTTCAGTTTTATTTGTTGCAGCTGCCTCTCCGACGCAGCGGGTGAATGGAAAACAAAGGTTATTACCATGAAAATCTTCAAGAAACAGGCTGAAGAGGGCGCAGCCGCCTTTGTCTGTCTTGGCTTAGCAGGTCCATAGTCCTTATCCTCTTATGCTCCATGGCTTTTCATTGTTTTGGAGTTCTATTTTTTTTTTTAATTGTTGTGGTAGAGCATAAGAGGATGAGATTTGTGCTACACATTTTACGGTTATTAGATGTCATTTAATTGTAATTCAAATTTTAACGTCGTCAGTTTGTTAGTTATTTTTTCCGTTTATTTCTCCTCTTATAAATAGTTTACATATTTGGTGAGCAAACCAACAACTTTCTTCTGGGATTACTCACTTCCTGTTGGAGTGTTGTTTCAGTTTTATTGTTAGGTTGATTTTATATTGCTTGAAATAAGTTATGAGGTTAAGTTTTGTATTGACATATTACTCGATTTTTTATTGCAGTATTTTTAATTTATTTGTCTATTTAGATTCTCAATTTTTAATTAATAGATCATGTTCATAGCCCATGACCCAGGCCTTCTAAAAAAATTCTTCGAGGACCAGGAGTCTTTGGAAAATTCCTACAATATCCTTCCAGGAAACCAGGTCACATGAGCAACTTCTTGGCTTACCAGCTCCATAGTCCTTATCCTCTTATGCTCCATGGCTTTTCATTGTACTCCAGTTTTTTTCTTAAATTGTTGTGGTAGAGCATAAAGGAAGAGATATCAAAGCTCAAGTTGCACGCTATAGTAATTAATGTTAGTGCGCATTAATATTACTCATGATATTACTCTATTGCAAGTATATATGGTGAGCATTCTTCAAGAGAGGCACAAACACTAAAATGAAGTAGCTAAAGTGATAGGTTTTAAATCAAAGACAAAGATACCGGGTTTCCAATTTGCTTAGTTGAGATGTCCTCAATCCTATTTTGTTTGTTTATAGTCATATCCTGTTTTTGCTGATACGAGCATCTTCGCACGGGCTACGCCCGTGCTCGATGCTCTTCACAGCGACAGTACACTTGCAGCGACGGTACCTCTGCCTAAAGTCACCCCTTCTCGGGCGCTCGGTCAATTGACAGTGCAATTAGAATGCTGCGCTTGGGGGTGGCGAGCAGGGGGGCAACCCTCCAGCGATTTCTGTAAGCCCGAGAGAACTTGATTGCAGGCTGACTGACGACCGCAGTCAAAGTACTATTGTCTCTCAGGTACTGTCGTGCAAGGGTGTTTACGAACTGCAAGATTGTCACATTAGGACACTAACGATGAGGGGCTACTGCCGGGTTGGTCATGTGGGCTCCCGATGCACTGTCAACTGACCGAGCACCCGAGAAGGGGTGACTTTAGGCAGAGTTACCGTCGCTGCAAGTGTACTGTCGCTGCGAAGAGCATCGAGCACGGGCGTAGCCCGTGCGAAGATGCTCGTATATATCTATTACTAATAAGGGGATTCTTCGTTCTTGAGTCGCCGTCGTCGGTCACAGGAAATCCCGCTGCTGCCCTCGCGCCATCCGCTGCCACGGAGACATGGCGCCGCCCGCTGCTGCCGCCGCGTGTCCCGCCTCCCGCAGCTCCTCGCTCGCCGCGTGCCCCTGCTTCCGCCGCTTTAGCGCTGTCGATGGATCAAAACCCCGGCGCCCTCTCTTCTCCTCCTTATTTCCGCAAGACCCGCCGCCGATAGCTCACTTCTCAGCCGCTTCCTGCTCCGGCGGTACGCCTCCTCTTTCGTTTTTGAGTTTATTTTACCCTTATTTCTCATTTCCTTTCTTCTAAGCTCACTTGGTTTTCTTTCTGTGATTTCTAGGTCGCCTGTTTTCTCTTTTCCGCCGTCGACTCAGCATTCCACATCGCCTGCAACTGCTTCCTCCGCTTCTCACCGGCCTACGAGCGCATCGTCCACTCTGCAAGCACCGTTAAATCATCGGTGAGCTTCCCTGCGCTATCCCTGCGCTGCTCCCTCATTTCCCTCATACCTCAGGCTCGCCGGGAACCTCTACGCACGTACGCTCCAGGTATGCTTCTCCTTCGTTCCTCAGTTTTTTTTCCTCCGCCTACTGCTGGGATCCACATCTCTAGGTCGCCTCTGAATTACCTTGCATTCTCTGACTTCCCTGCTTCTCATTCTCCTCTACCCTCAACCAGATACAACTTGGCTCATCTCAATTCTCGGCGGCGGAAGTGGAAATACTTCCATTTCGGCTCGATCGTTCCATTTTCATGGCATTGCCGGATGATCTTATGCGCCACTGCAATTTCGGGTGTCAGCAAGGTTGCAAAATCTGTCATTAATCAGGTAAATTGATTACTAATACTTGGAAATCACATCATGTTTGCTTTATTTTGCCTGCTAAATCTTTTCACACAATATAGTTTTTTCACCCGATCATTTGTAATAAACATTTTATTCTTCTGTATAAGTTAGTGATATGACACATTGCTATTTTGGCTCCATTTTCGTGGGAGAAAAATGACAGTCATACACATGTGTTTGACAAACCTCCATTTTGAAAAACTTATTTTCTATGCACACAAGCTTCTTGATGGAATGCCCATAAGAGATCTCTTCAGATGGAAGATCATGAGTTCTTCCATGGAATCAACACTTACGTGTGATTGTTAGGTAATGATATTTTTATTTCTGCAATCAGCAACTCACGATGGTATGCATCAAATCTAAAGATGGGCTCATACTTTGCGAAACGTAGGAGTTTTGTTAAGTGATTCAAAAATTGATAGTGATTTTGCTTCGCCTTCATCCAGGCGGGTATGCATATGTCAAAAAATGGGAGCGTCAATCAATCTTTCTGTACGAGGGTGTCCTGCAATAGGTGACGTGATCTTCGTTTTCAAATCTGTTCTCAATCATCTAGGTAATCGAAGAAAATATCCTCAAGATAATAAACATGAAGGAGAAGCACCACTGAAGAAATGATTTATTACTCATCTCTGTTCTGTCTTCAGTTGTAATCCTAACAATAATTTATCATCGAAATCACACGAATGCTGATTCTTGGATTACTTCATATTCCCCTTTGTTACATCCATGATCCAACATTCAACATGAAGGAGAAGCACCACTGAAGAAATGATTTATTACTCATCTCTGTTCTGTCTTCAGTTGTAATCCTAACAATAATTTATCATCGAAATCACACGAATGCTGATTCTTGGATTACTTCATATTCCCCTTTGTTACATCCATGATCCAACATTCTAAGGGGTTGTTTATTGGGTTGAAATTTGATTGACCTATTTAAATAACATATTTCTATAAATAGCTGTTATTTTAATCATGACTACATCTTGAATTTTTGTATGGCTGAAAAAAACTAACAAAAAACAAAAATGATAATCATGTTGGTCATCCTAAATAACATTAAACTACTTAATACAACATTGAGCTATACATTGCTATATAGTCACTCATCAATACATTTAGTCGTTGTTAGCGAAAAAAATTGATGCTCATAGAAGTACTAAAAAAATGCAAATATTGGATAGAAAAGGGGTAAAATCCTTCTGCTCATCTTATACTATTTGCAAAAATCTTGCTTTATACAGGATCTTCAATAGTTTCATTTCAAATATTTGTGCCTCCTGCTCTTCAAATGATTTACGAAACACTACTAGACTACTCTATGATTAGTATGATGATACAATATGACTCTCGCCGTAATAATATATAATAGTAAAGTGCTACCAGAATTTAGAAAGTGGAGCACTACTACACTATTCTATGATTTCTGAAATTCATAATGACTTGGTTTTATTGCCACATGCAATCATGCACTATGTGTTTGTTGTTGAAATCTTCAAAGTTCAATACATGTAGATTTTGGATATGCATGTATGTCCCTTTTAAGTCACTATATATATGTTTTCTATATATATGCAACTTAATATATCTTTATTCAATTTTTTCTCTCAACCAAAATACCCTATAATTTTAGTGTAAATGAAAATTTTAGAGTAAAATTTGAAATTTAAAGACATATTCTGAAGCAAGAGAGCGGCAAAGGCTATGAGCGACGTAGCTAGGGCATGAGAAGGGTCACAGAGAACCAACCGTTGTTACCGAAGCAGGGCAGAGGTGCAGAAGAGAACGTCGCCGCCGACTGGGAGTTGCGGCTAGCAGCGTATCAGGGCGAACCTGGGCCGATGCGAACTGTGGAAAAATACATGCGAAAGCTGACCTAAAACACACCCATGGTAGAATTTTGCGAGTGGAGTTCTCCTCCTTATATCTTTGTTTCAAATTATATATCGACCACTTAAATGGGTGGCTTTGGTAGCAGTTATTCTAGGTCTTCCACAAATCATACTACGCAATGTTGCTGCAATTCGAAGATAATACACGCATTATATCAGCATTCTCATGTTGATTGCAGGTACCTTCTCTTCAACATTTTATCTTCCCACCCTAAATCACTCGCACCGTACTTCCTGATTTATAATTTCATTATCTGCCCTCCATTTACTCATTGAGAATGTGCTCTTAAATGAGAAGGTCTTTATAATTACTCTATTTTGTTTGTACTATGATTTCCTTAGCTGAAATATTTACAGAAGATTTTCTACTGCTTCATTTGCTTATTTTCGATATTAGCTGATCATAATATCGTAATAATAATATCATAACCATTAGGTTTGCATATTCATGTACCAACTTTCTACTGACCTGTACCAATTTGCAGTTCGTCTTTTATTTCAGGTAGAGGAAATATGGAGTGGATAGCAAAACGGTGCAGTGATCTAGGTAATGCAAATAGGTGTGGACGAAGGCGGGGAAGCCGTGGGAGGTCAATAGATTGGGGGTACTAAAGCTCTATTTAGCGTGATGATGAGCTCTGAATGTTTTTGTACTCAATTTCTGCTCCTGTTTCTCATTTCATGTTCGATTGTTGCTGTCCGCTGCTGAACTTGCAGGCGACTCGTTGCAGTAATGCTTCCCTCCATTTCAACAGAGCAAACATATTTCTCATGCTGTAGACCTTTGTTTAAGGCATTCCTGTTCAAGAAAGGTGATTGCAGCGCTGCTGCATTAAAAATTATGCTGTAGCCGCCTCTACAGCAGCTACTGTTTTAGATGATTTACATGATTGATATCATATATAAATTAGAAATTATGCTGTGGTCGTTATTCTTCGTATGGAGGCGCTGTTGTTCTACATGATTGAAATCATATATATATACACATATTAATAAAAAAGGGGACATTGATAGGTGATTGCTGTTTTAGATGACTGATATCATATATTGATATATATATATAGATATATACATATTAATAAAAAAGGGGAGATGGATAAGGTGCTTGAAGCAATTCAGGTGCAGCATAATATTCATGTCTTCAAAGGTACGTTTTCATTATCCGCACTTCATTACATTTAAACAATCTCCTCGCATTGATTTTAATCGCGTGTTTTCTCTTAATTGATTGAATAATTAGAGAAATATAATTTTGCATGTTGCTCCAATAGAGATTGACAGATTTTGAATAATACGATTTTGCATTCGTCGTCATCATATTCAGTGTTTTTGTTTTTCGTTCTATAACACAATTTCATATTGACGCCCTAAATTTGTTGAGAATACAGGTTAAATTAATACGGACCCCTCAAGCAATGGAAGGAGATTAATATAATCTTGCTCATATGGAATTTCTTTGCCCAGATTTCTTTTTTATCACTGCTTTGGAAATAGGAATCATTGCATAATCAGACTATAGCAAGATTAATAGAGTTAACCCGGCCTGTACAATAAACAGGTCGCCTGCAAAGACAATCATAAATGCAAGCAGATGCCCTGTTCTCTTTGTATTTACAGACTTATCATTTCCTGATTTCCATTGAGGGGTTTGCATAATTAGACAACACATTGGTGGGATAATGTGATATTACAGTTCTCTAATTATCCGATGTCATTGCTCTGCTTTCACAACATGAACCTCTGTTGATCTAAAACTTCTGTTTATGTCAATCTGCACAACTACCATACAAAACCAATTTGATTTCTAAACTCACCCACTGCTTTGTATGTTTATCTGCTTCATGAATTGCCCACACCAAATGATTAAAGAATACCACTATTTTGGGGAATATTTTGAATAGCCCTCAGAGTGCCAGGTATCTCTAAGTTTTGTTACTCCATAGAAAGCCGCGCGAATTGTGTTTTTTTTTTTGTAAATTGATGTTAGCCTCTCATAATTGTTTTTACACTCACACGATGATCATGTTTTTACACTTACAGGGATGTTAGCCTCTCTAATATTCGAATTACTACGGTTAGCCAAAATTATGAAGACTGCAGCTAAATGTTAGTTTATTTATGTTTAAGTAATCATACTTTATTGTTAATTTTATTTAGGCTTCCACTGAGACAATATCGAAAGCTATAAAGTGATGTTTCCGATGACTGCTCTGCCCTGCAGACGGTGATGATATCGATGCAACAAGGTAAAAATTCAACATAAAATAGCGATAACTGCACTTTATAATGTCATATTTTCAGTAAATCACAATTTATCTCTCTCTTTAATTTATTCATGCACAATTCTGAACAGTGCAATTTCGCAGCTGCATGTATATTAAAAAAATAATATACCTCCCGCGGAAAACAAAATGTCTTCTGCTTCCTTCAAATGCAATACTGAACTCGCTGGCTTTCCTTCTTTTTGCAGCGATGAACCTGCTACATTGTATGGTACCTGCATCATTTTGAGGGCCCTTTGCCTACCATAATTCCCTACCAGAGCGTTGGACATTTGTATTGTATTTGAAGTTTCTCTGTAATCTATACTAACCGCATGAAAGTAATAACATCTGCTCTGTAAGAAGTTTGGTGTTTATATATATATCTACAGCTGTCTACTTTTGAATGTTACACATGTTCTATGAATTTTATATTTCTTAACAATTAAATTGTTTTTTAAACTGCATAACTACGTATTTTATTTACATGTTTGTCGTTAGCCTTTGTCATGAAGTTGAACTAAACGCTTTCTCTATGAAGACTGTGCATCCAGTTGAACTAAACGCCCTCTCTATGAAGACTGTTCATCCAGTTCAACTAAACGCCTCCAGGATGAAAGGATCAATATTCTTCTCTATGTATTTATTGATTTGATTTGTAGAACTTATTTTACATATTTGCTTGAGATTAAGAAATAATATGAGTAGACACTGACTGCACTATTTTTTCTGGGAAGGAATCATATATGGCATTTTCTGTTCTCAATTTCCTAGAAATATTGTTCAAAATTTGATACTAAACTTTCACACCTTTGTTTTGGTTTCACGTTCAGGTTTCTAATGGTAATATCAAATCCATTCAAATACTTTAGTCCAAATAGATTCATGAGGCTGAATCATGACTCAGTTTTGATGAAATTGTTCTACTTTTTGTTATATGCTGCTACTTTTGTTATATGCTCCTGCAACACTTAATAGGTTCATATAGATTTCGTCACTTCGCGCCTTTGTATGCCCTCTGTGTAATGTTTGTATGTACTCTATCTGCACTTATGATGGATCCATATAGATACTTGCAGGATTGCTATGCCCTCTACGATCTTTGGCACCGACGCATGATATGAATTCAACACCCATCTCCACTTCTCCAAAGCGCGCTCTCTTACCAAATTTCGAGTTTCAAATTGCACTTACAACCCATGCAAGTATAACTACTGTTCTATTTGAATATCAGGCAAGCTACGTAGAATTTGTATTTTGAATAAAAAAATTCTCTGTTTGAATTTATAAAAACAAAGAGAGAAATGCCCTATTTATGGTTCAATGATTTACTCCCTATTGCAATATAGACAAACTTATGATTCAATGACTCAACTAGGCATAACCAAAAGAACCAAACCCCCAAACAACTACATGATTCGACACCATAGTCATTATAGAGTGAGGATAATCTTCTGTAGCTACAGTTACAATTACAATCATGTTGATTATGTGATGTTGATTATGTGCTTTGGGTTGCCTTTTCAGCTTCATTTGGTAGAAATAACAAAACTCAGGTTGTACGCTATAGTAATTAATGTTAGTGATGGTATTACTCTACTTCAAGCGTATAGGGTGAGCATTCTTCAACAGAGGCACAGACACTAAAATGAAGTACCTAAAGTGCTAGGTTTTAGATCAAAGACACAAAGATATAGCCATATCATGTTCTTGCTAATACGAGCATCTTCGCACGGGCTACGCCCGTGATCGATGCTCTTCGCAGCGACAATACACTTGCAGCGACGGTACCTCTGCCCAAAGTCACCCCTTCTCGGGCGCTCGGTCATTTGACAGTGCAATTAGAATACTGCGCTCGAGGGCGGCGAGCGTAGGGGCAACCGTCTTGCGTTTTCTGTAAGCCCGAGAGAAGGTGATTGCAGGTTGACTGACGGCCACAGCCAGAGTACTATTGTGTCCGGGGTACTGTCGTGCACGAGTGTTTGCGAACTGCATGATTGTCATCGCATTAGTACACTACCGAGGAGGGGCTACTATCGGGCTGCTTACGTAGCCTCCCGATGCACTGTCAAATGACCGAGCGCCCGAGAAGGGGTGACTTTGGGCAGAGGTACCGTCGCTGCAAGTGTACTGTCGCTGCGAAGAGCATCGAGCACAGGCGTAGCTCGTGCGAAGATGCTCGTATATATATATATTGAAGGGGGTGGTAACGTGGTATTGATGATTGTGAGTCAAGTTTGGCATTTAGTATCAAATGTCTGGCTTTCACATTATTTGTCTGAAGACCACAAAAGTCTTTAAATAATTGAAAGCCAGGATGTCGGCCCAGAAACCAACAAATAAAAAAGATAAATAAATTACACAAATATCGAAATATTAAAATGCTGACAAATTCCAAATTTAATATTAAGTTAGCCTTAACGTGTTTGAGATTATCTCAGAAGTAGGCCATATAACTTTATATTTCATAATAATAATATGGCTGCATAAAATTATAAAAATAAGCCACCAATAAAACAATATTTGATATCCATATGTGTTACGACATTGCATCCGCCGGAGCACACCATCTGGCAGGAGTCACAGGGGCGCGTTTGGAAGCCGCCATGATACTGATTATTATTAGTTCATTAATTAATATTGATTAATTAATATTAATTATTTAGTTAAAGTATTTTGTATTTGGGTTTCCCTCCCTCATATATATAGGAGGGAGTGGTTTGTGTTGAGGGCATCTTTGAGATCTTAGGGTTTTGGCTCTCATTTGAGAGAGGGGTCTTAGGAGGAATCAGCCTCCTAGATCTTGGCCGGCGTCTGCGCCGGATTGTATCCGTTTTCCCGTTTATTGCAAGCATGCCTCTTGTTTTGTTCGATAGTCTACCAATATGTTTGTTGTGACATCAGATTTTTATCCGGTTGAATAACAGATTTGTTATGAATATAAATAGTGACTGGGCAGTCCTGTAATTGATGTAGCTCGGTCAAAAGATGCTTTAACCAAATTGTCCGACAAGTGCGCGCAGCAGCTGCAATATATTTTGTTTCGTATGTGAAGTGTGCAGTGATAGTTTTCTTCTTGGAACAACACGAATTATAGCCGATCCAATATGAAATGTAGATCCGCTAGCATTCTTTCGATCATTGATGTCGCATCCATAATCATAACCTTTAATATATCCATAGGAATGAAAAACACTGCAAAGGTGGGCGGCTGTAGGAGCTTCTTAATCTTTCCCAACCTCCTTGAGTGGACAAGAGATTGAGGCGTTGCATGATACTTATCCTTTCCACTTATGCTTACTCTTCTTCACCCCACTTGTTGTCTCATCTTTCTTCATCACCACCTTAGGCATGTTCGAGATCTAGTCCGTCTTCTAGTGCTCCTGATGGGGTCAATTGAACGGGTTAGTCATATAAAATGACCAAGTAAAATCCCGCCCCTCCTCGAGCCCTCAAATGCTCAAAGGATTGTATGAATTCACTATGCCGCAGTAGGTGTCAGATAAGCCCAACATGTATGTACGCAAGCGGGTAGTAGTATATAAGTAAGGAGTGCAAAAAAACAAAGTAAAACATTAAACAGAATAGAACAATGCTAAGGTACTACAATGTCCTCATCTCACTACACTCATCGAGATGTTACATAAGAAAAACTCATTTATTGAACAAACACATCAATTATAAATATCCATCATTGACTATTACACACTCATTCGTTCTTGCCCATAATTAACTATTACACACTCATTCGTTCTTGCCCATCATAGAAAATTACACGCTCATTCCTTCTTGCTATTACACACTCATTTCTCCTTACCCATCATTGACTATTACACACCAATTCGTTCTTGCCTATCATTGACTATTACACACCCATTCATTCTTGCACATCATTGACAATTACACACTCATTCGTTCTTGCCCATTGTTAGAAAAGTTCATGTAAAGTTCTTGTAAAGGCCCATATATGAGCCCATTTGGTTTCTTATTCTTCTCTCTTTACTTTAGTCCCACATTGTGTATAAGAGACTCCTCTCTCTTTCTTCCTCCTATATATATGTATTCATACAATGTATTTGATACTTGAGAAAATATATACAAGTTCCACTCTTTTCTACATGGTATCAGAGCCAAAGGTCCGAACCTGCGGTCTCCTTTTTTTCTAACCGCACCTCTCCTGCGGTCTCTGCTCTCTGCGAGCTACTCGCCCCATGCAATCTCCAATTTCTGTGACCGCAGCCCCCCATCGGGCTCCCTGCTCTTCTCTTCGTCCCGCTTCGCCGTCTTACCAACTCTCTTATATAGCCTTCTCCCTTCTGACAAGTGGGTCTCGCTCCTCCTGATCGCTCAGCTCCCGCGCGGTCTCATTCTCACTGTTCGCTTCTTTTCGCTGCTGTCTCCCTCTGCTCGCGCCGAGCTGCTCGTGCCGAGCTGCTCGTGCGACCTCCCAGAGGCCTCCTCTTCTGCTCCTCCTGATCGCTCCGTTCCCGTGCGGTCTCGTTTTCGCTGTTCGTTCCTTCTCGCCGCTGTCTCATACTCATTCCTTTCACCGGCTATTACACACTCATTCGTTCTTGCCCATCATTGGCTATTACACACTCATCCCTTCTTGCCTATCACCGGCTATTACATACTCATCACTTCTTGTCCATCACCAACTATTACACACTAATTCGTTCTTGCCCATCATTAGCTATTACACCCTCATTCGTTCTTGCACATCATTAGCTATTACATCCTCATTCGTTCTTGCACATCATTGGCTATTACATACTCATTTCTTTCCCATCATTGGATATTACACACTCTTTTGTTCTTGCCCATCATTGACTATTATACAATCATTCTTTCTGGCTCATTGTTGAATATTACACTCATTTTTTTGCCCATTGTTGGCTATCAAAGACTCATTCGTTATTGTCGATCATTGGGTATTACACACTTATTTTTTCTTGCCCATCATTGACTATTGCACATTCATTCTTGCCCACAATTGACTATTACACACTCATTCGTTCTTGCACATAATTAGTTATTGCGCACATTCGTTCTTGCCCATCATTGGCTATTACACAGTCATTGGTTCTTGTGTATCATTGGTTTTTACTCACTCATCCTATCATCGGCTATTACATACTCATTCCTTGTTGCCCATCACCGACTACTACATACTCATGCGTTCTTGCCAAGTATTGGATATTATACACTCATAAGTTCTTGCACATCATTGACTATTACACACTCATTCCTTCTTTCCCATCATTGGTTATTACACACTCATTCGTTATTGCCCATCATTGACTATTATACATTCATTCGTTCTTGCTCCTCATTGACTATTACACACTCATTCCTTCTTGCCCATCACTGGCTATTACAAACTCATTCGTTATTGCCCATCATTGACTATTACACACTTATTCCTTTTTGCCCATCATTGGCTATTACACATCGATTCATTTTTGCCCATCTTTGGCTATTACACACTCATTCCTTCTTGTCCATCACCGGCTATTACACACTCATTCATTCTTGCCCATCATTGGCTATAACACACTCAGTCGTTCTTGCACATCATTGATTATTACACACTCATTCCTTCTTGCCCATCATTGGCTATTACATCCTCATTTATTTTTGTCCATCATTGACTATTATACACTCATTAGTTCTTGTCCTAATTGACTATTACTTCCTCATTCATTCTTACCCATCATTGACTATTATACACTCATTCGTTCTTGGTCATCATCGACTATTTAACGTCATTCGTTCTTGCCCATCACTGACTATTACACACTCATTCGTTATTGCCCATCATTGACTATTTCACACTTATTCCTTCTTGCCCATCATTAACTATTACACAACCATTCATTTTTTCCCATGATTGGCTATTACACACTTATTCCTTCTCGCCCATCACAAACTATTACACACTCGTTCATTTTTGTCCATCATAGTCTATTACAGACTCATTAGATCTTGCAGATAATTGGTTATTACACACTCATTCCTTCTTGCCCATCTTTGGCTATTACATCCTCATTCGTTCTTGCTCATCATTGACTATTATACACTCATTCATTCTTGCCCATCATTGGCTATTACACACTCATTCCTTCTTGCCCATCATTGACTATTACACACTCACTCGTTATTGCCCATCATTGACTATTTCACACTTATTTCTTCTTGCCCATCATTGGCTATTACACACATATTCGTTCTTGCCCATCATTTGCTATTAGACACTCATTCATTTTTGTCCATCGTTGGCTGTTACACACTCATCTATTCTTGTCCATCTTTAGCTATTACATACTCATCCCGTCTTGCCCATCATCGACTATTACACACTCATTCGTCCTTGAACATCATTGACTATTACACGGTCATTCCTTCTTGCCCATCATTAACTATTATACACTCATTCGTTTTTGCTCATTATTGGCTATTACACAATCATTATTTCTTACCATCATTGACTATTACACACCCATTCTTTCCCATCATTGGGTATTGCACAGTCATTTATTATTGCCCATCATTGTCTATTACACCAATTTCTTTTTGCCCATCATTGGTTATTACACACCCATAGGTTCATACCCATCATTGACTATTAGACACCCATTCATTTTTGCACATCGTTTACTATTGCACACTCATGTCTTCTTGCCCATTATTGGCTATTATACACTCATTCATTCTTGAACATTATTGGCTATTACACACTCATTATTTCTTGCCCATCTTTGGCAATTACACCCTCATTTGTTCTTGCTCATCATTGACTATTATACACTCATTCGTTTGTGCTCATCATTGACTATTACACACTTATTCTTTCTTGTCCATCATTGGCTATTACACACTCATTTGTTATTGCCCATCATTAGCTATTACACACTTATTCCTTCTTGCCCATCATTGGCTATTACACACCCATTTGTTTTTGCCCATCATTGGCTATTTCACACTCACTCGTTGTTGCCCATCATTGTCCGTTACACACTCACCCCTTCTTCCCCATCATCGACTATTAAATACTCATCCCTTCTTTCCCATCACCGACTATTACACACTCATTCGTTATTGCCCATCATTGGTTATTACACACTCATTCGTTCTTGCACA
Source organism: Dactylorhiza incarnata (assembly GCA_033032865.1). Taxonomy (NCBI): domain Eukaryota; kingdom Viridiplantae; phylum Streptophyta; class Magnoliopsida; order Asparagales; family Orchidaceae; genus Dactylorhiza; species Dactylorhiza incarnata. The sequence goes on along the minus strand of JAWHQI010000403.1, from coordinate 679,402 downwards.
TCATTGGATATTACACACTCATTACTTCATTCCTATCATTTGTTATTACACACTCATTCGTTCTTGCCCATCATTAACTATTACACACTCATTCGTTCTTGCTCATCATTGGATATTACACTCTCATTCCTTCTTCCCCATCACTGGCTCTGAAAAGGAGCCTCTGATATTTGAGGATATGATTATTACTCAAGCCCAACAACTTTCCATCCAATTCTGATGTGAGATCAAGTTCATTCTTGCACCTCCTTTCACTTAGAAGCCTACCATTCTAGAAGAATGTCAGGAGCTACTTTTCCTAGGCTTCACTACCCCCAAAGCACTCCTCGCCCTCATCTGATTCATAATGTTTTAATTACACACCCATTTGTTCTTGCCCATACATGGCTATTACACACTCATTCATTCATTTCCATCATTGACTATTACACACTCATTCATTCTTGTCCATCATTGCCTATTGCAGACATTCCTTCTTGCCCATAATTCACTATTACATACTCATTTGTTCTTGCCCATCATTGACTATCACACACCCATTCATTCTTGCCCATCATTGGCTATTACACACCCATTCATTCTTGCCTATCATTAGTTATTACACAACCATTCATTCTTGCCCATCATTGGCTATTACACATTCATTCATTCTTGCAAATCATTAGTTATTGCACACATTCCTTCTTCCCCATCATTGGTTATTACACACTCATTCGTTCTTGTCCATCATTTGTTGTTACACACTCATCCCTTCTTGCCCATCATCAGTTATTACATACTCATCTCTTCTTTCCCATCATCGACTATTACACACTCATTGGTTCTTGCCCATCATTGGCTATTACACACATTCGTTCTTGCACATCATTGACTATTACACACTCATTCATTTTTGCCCATTATTGGCTATAACACACATTTGTTCTTGCTCATCATTGACTATTATACACTAATTTGTTCTTACTTATCATTGACTATTACACAATCATTTCTTTTTGCCCATCATTGGCTATTACACACCCATTCCTTCTTCCACATCATTGGTCATTACACATTCCTTCTTGCCCATCATTGGCTATTACACACTTATTCGTTCTTGCACATCATTATTTAGTACACATATTCCTTCTTGCCCATCATTGGCTATTACACACACATTCATTCTTGCCCATCATTGGCTATCACACACATTCATTCATGCCCATCATTGACCGTTACACACTCATCCCCTCATTGACTATTACATATTCATTATTCCTTGTCCACCACCGACTATTACACACTCATTCGTTCTTGCTAAACATTGACTATAACGCACTCATAAGTTCTTGCATATAATTGGCTATGACACACTAATTCCTTCTTGCCCATCATTGACTATTACACACTCATTCGTTATTGCCCATCATTGACTATTATACACTTATTCATTCTTGCTCATCATTGGCTATTACACACTCATTCCTTTTTGCCATCATTGGCTATTACACACTCATTCGATATTGCCCATCATTGACTATTACACACTTATTCCTTCTTGCCTATCATTGTCTATTACACACCCATTCATTTTTGCCCATCATTGGCTATTATACAATCATTCCTTCTTGCCTATCACCGAGTATTACACACTTATTCATTCTTGCCCATCATTGACTATTACACACTCATTAGTTCTTGCCCATCATTGGCTATTACACAATCATTCCTTCTTTCCCATCATTGCATGTTACACCCTCATTCGTTCTTACCCATCATTGACTATTATACACTCATTCGTTCTTGCTCATAATTATCTATTTCACACCCATTACTTCTTTTCCATCATTGGCTATTAGACATTTATTCCTTCTTGCCCATCATTGGATATTACACACTTATTCCTCCTTGCCCATCATTTATTGTTACACACCCATTCGTTCTTGCCCATGATTGACTATTACACATTCGTTCTTGCCCACCATTGCCTGTTACACACTCATTTCTTCTTGAATGCCCATCATCGTCTATTACATACACATCATTTCTTGCCCATCACCAACTATTATGCACTCATTCGTTTTTGCACATCATTGTCAATTACACACTCATTCCTTCTTGCCCATCATTGGATATTACACAATCATTTCTTCTTTCCCATCTTTGACTATTATACACTCATTCGTTCTTGCTCATTATTGGCTATTACACAATCATTCCTTCTTGCTCATCATTGGCTAGTACACACCCATTCTATCCCATCATTGACTATTACCCACTCATTCATTTTCTCCCGTCATTGGCTATTACACACTCATTTCTTCTTGTCCATCATTGTCTACTACACACATTCGTTTTTACCCATCACTAGCTATTACACACCCATTTGTTCTTGCACATCATTGATTATTACACACTCATTCCTTCTTTCTCATCATTGGCTATTACACACTTATTCGTTCTTGCACATCATTGGCTATTACACACTCATTCCTTTTTGCCCATCATTGGCCATTACACACTCATTCATTCTTGCCCATTATTGGCTATTACACACTTATTCGTTCTTGCCCATCATTGGCTATTACACGCTCTTTCCTTGCCCAACATTGGCTATTGCACACCTATTCATTGTTGCCCATCATTGACTATTACACACTCATTTGTTCTTGCCCATTGTAAGCTATTACACACTCAATCGTTCTTGCCCATCATTGGCTATTTTACAGTCATTCATTTTTGCCCATCATTGGTTATTACACACATTTCTTCTTGTCCATTATTGGCTATTACACACTAATTCGTTCTTGCCCATCGTTGACTATTACACACTCATCCCTTCTTACCCATCATAGGCTAGTACAAACTCATTCTTTCTTGCCCATCACCGATTATTACACACTCATTCGTTCTTTCCCATCATTGACTATTACACACTCATTCGTTCTTACACATCATTGAGTACTACACACTCATTCCTTCTTATCCATCATTAACTATTACATACTAATTCATAAGCCCATCATTGACTATTACACACTCATCCCTTCTTACCCAACATCGGCTATTACACACTCATCCCTTCTTGCCCATCATGGACTTTTACACACTCATTCGTTCGTACCCATTATTGGATATTACACATTCATTTGTTCTTGCTCATCATTGACTATTACACACTCATTCCTTCTTGCTCATCATTGGCTATTACAAACTCATTCCTTCTTGCCGATCATTAGCAATTATAGACTCATTTGATTTTGCTCGTCATTGTTATTACACACTCATTCCTACTTGCCCATCATTGGATGTTACACGCTCATCCCTTCTTGGCTCTTGCCCATCATCGACTATTACATACTCATTCTTTCTTTCCCATCACCGACTATTACTTATTCGTGTTTGCCCATCATTTGCTATTACACACACATTCGTTCTTGCATGTCATTGAATATTACACACTCATTAGTTATTGCCCAGCATTGGCTACTGCACACTTATTCGTTCTTGCCCAGCATTGACTATTACACACTCATTCGTCCTTGCATATCATTGGCTATTACACACTCATTCCTTCTTGCCCATGATTGCCTATTACGCACTCATTCATTCTTAACCATCATTGACTATTATACACTCATTCGTTCTTACTCATCATTGGCTATTACCCACTCGTTCCTTCTTTCCCATCGTTGACCACTACAAACTCATTCGTTCTTGACCATCATTGGCTATTACACACTCATTCCTTCTTGCCCATCATTGACTATTACACACCCATTCATTTCTGCCCTCATTGGCTATTACACTCATTCGTTCTTGCCCATCATTGGATTTTACACACTCATTCGTTGTTGCCCATCATTGATTATTACACACTCATTCGTTCTTGCCCATCATTGACTATTACACACATTCCTTCTTTCCCATCATTGGCTATTACACACTCATTCATTTTTGCCCGTCATTGGCTATTACACACCCATTCATTCTTTCCCATCATTGGCTATTACACACCCATTCGTTCTTGCCCATCATTGACTATTACACACCCATTCGTTCTTGCCCATCATTGACTATTACACATATTCCTTCTTTCCCTTCATTAGCTATTACACACGCATTCGTTCTTGCCCATTATTGGCTATTACACACCCATTCATTCTTGCCCATCCTTGGCTATTACACACTCATTTGTTCTATCCATCATTGACTATTATACACTCATTCGTTCTTGTCCATCATCGCCCATTACACAACTATTCATTCTTGCACATTATTGGATATTACCCTGTCATTCGTTCTTTCTCATCATTGACTATTACACATTCATTTGTTCTTTCTCATCATTGACTATTATACATTCATTCATTCTTGCTCATCATTGTCTATTACACAATCATTCCTTCTTTCTCATCATTGACTATTACACACTCATTCGTTATTGCCTATCATTGTCTATTACACGATCATTCTTTCTTGCCCATCATTGGCTATTACTCATTCATTTATGCCCCTTATTGACTATTACACACTCACTCGTTCTTGCACATCATTAGTTATTACTCTCATTCTTTCTTGACCATCTTTGGCTAGCTATTACACACATTCATTCTTACATATCATTGGTTGTTACACACTCATCCCATCATCGACTATTACATACTCATTATTTCTTACCCATCACCACACACTCATTCTTTATTGCCCAACATGGGCTATTACACACTCATAAGTTCTTGCACATCATTGGCTAGTACACACACATTCTTTTTTGCCATCATTGACTATTACACCCTCATTCGTTATTGTTCATCATTGACTATTACACACTCATTCCTTCTTGCCCATCATTGGTTATTACACACTTATTCCGTCTTGCCCATCATTGACTATTACACACTTATTCCTTCTTGCCATTATTGGCTATTACATACCCATTCGTTCTTGCCCATCATTGATTATTACACACTCATTCGTTCTTGCCCACCATTGGCTGTTACACACTCATCTCTTCTTGCCCATCATCAACTATTACATACTCATCCCTTTTTGCCCATCACCAACTATTACACACTAATTCGTTCTTGCACATCATTACTATTACACACTCATTCGTTCTTGCCCATCATTGACTACTACACCCATTTGTTCTTGCCCATCATTGGCTATTACTCACTCATTCATTCTTGCCCATCATTAAATATTGTACACTCATTCGTTCTTGCTCATCATTGATTATTATACACTCATTCTTTCTTGTCCACCATTGGCTATTACACACTCATTCGTTATTGCCATCATTGGCTATTACACACTTTTTCCTTCTTGCCTATCATGGCTCTTACACACTTATACGTTCTTGCACATCATTGACTACTACAAACTCATTCTTTCTTGTCCATCATTGGCTATTACACACTAATTCGTTCTTTCTCATCATTGGCTATTACACACATCCCTTCTTACACATCAACATCTATTACACACTCATCCCTTCTTGCTCATCATTGACTATTACACACTCATTTGTTTTTGCCCATCATTAGCTATTACACATTCATTCATTATATCACATCATTGACTATTACACACTCATTCCTTCTTGCCCATCATTGACTATTACACACTCATTCGTTTTTGCCCCATCATTGGCTATTATACCCTCATTCATTTTGCCCATCATTGGCAATTCCACACTAATTCCTTCTTGCCCATCATTGGTTATTACACGCTCATATGTTATTGCCCATCATTGACTATTACACACTTATTCTTTCTTACCCAACATTGGTTATTACATACCCATTCGTTCTTGCCCATTATTGACTATTACACAGTCATTCATTCTTACCCATTATTGGCTATTATACACCTATTCATTCTCACCCATCATTAACTTTTACACACACATTCCTTCTTGCCCATCGTTGGCTATTACACACTCATTCTTTCTTGCACATCATTGGCTATTACACACTCATTCCTTCTTGCCCATCTTTGACTATTACACAATCGTTCCTTTTTGCCCATCATTAGATATTGTACACCTATTCGTTCTTGCCCATCATTGGCTATTACAAACTCATTCGTTCTGCCTATCATTGGCTATTATACACTCATTCGTTCTTGCCCATCATTGGCTATTACACACTCATTCGTTCTTGCCCATCATTAACTATTATACACTCATTCGTTCTTGCTCATCCTTGACTATTACACACTCATTCTTTCTTGCTCATCATTGGTTATTACACACTCATTCGTTATTGCCCATCATTGGCTATTACACACATATTCCTTCTTGCCAATTATTGACTATCACACACACATTTGTTCTTGTTCATCATTGACTATTACACACTCATTCCTTCTTGTCCATCATTGGCTATTACACACTAATTCGTTCTTGCCCATAATTGGCTATTACACACACATCCCTTCATACCCATCATCAACTATTACACTCTTATCCCTTCTTTCACATCACTAACTATTACACACTCAATTGTTCTTACCCATCATTGACTATTACACACTCATTCATTCTTGCACATCATTGACTATTCCACACTCATTCCTTCTTGACCATCATTGACTATTACACACTCATTCGTTCTTGCCCATCATTGGCTATTATACACTCATTTGTTTTTACCAATCATTGGCTATTACACACTAATTCTTTCTTTCTCATCATAGGTATTACACACTCACATGTTATTTCCCATCATTGTCTCTTACATACTTAATCTTTCTTGTTCATCATTGATTACTACACACTCATTCGTTCTTGTCCATCATTTGCTATTACACACTCATTCGTTCTTGTCCATCATTTGCTATTACACACTCATTCGTTCTTGTCCATCATTTGCTATTACACACTCATTCATTCATGCCCATTATTGATTATTACACGCCTATTCGTTCTCGCCCATCATTAATTATTACACACATTCCTTCTTGCCCATCATTGGCTATTACACACTCACTCCTTTTTGCTCATCATTGGTTATTACATATTCATTCCTTCTTGCCCATCATTGACTATTACACACTCATTCATTCTTGCCCATCATTGGCTATTACACGATTATTCGTTCTTTCACATTGTAGAAAAGAGCAAAGCATGTATGTATTTTCTTGTCACTGTATACAAGGAGAGAGTACATATTTATAGGAGAGAGAAGTGAGAGAGAAATCCTATATACAATGTGGGACTAAAGAGAGAAGAGAAGAAACTGGGCCCCTAAATGGGCCAAACATATGGGCTATTTCAACACTCCCCCGCAAGCTGGAGCGTACAAATCGTATGCGCCAAGCTTGGACAAGCATTGATAGAAGAGGGTACTGGATAGTGCCTTTGTGAGGACATCCGCGACTTGTTCAGTACCAGGAACATGTTTTAGCTCGATCTTTTTCATTTGAACTTTCTCCCGAATAAAATGGCAGTCGACCTCGATATGCTTGGTTCTTTCGTGGAAGACTAGGTTCTTGGCAATATGTATAGCAGCCTGAATGTCGCAAAGTAGAAGAGCAGGAGCAGGAAGTTTTACCCCAAGATCTGTGAGAAGACTTTCAAGCCATGTAAGTTCAGAGACCACAGATGCCATTGCCCTGTATTCTGCTTCTGCTGAGGAGCGCGCAACTACTGCTTGTTTCTTGCTACGCCAAGTAATCAAATGTCCTCCGAAGTACGTACAGAAGCCACTGGTTGACCGACGATCATCCAGAGAGCCGGCATAGTCAGCATCAGAGTATGCTACCAGTGTTGGAGTTGAGGATGAGGTCTTGTATACCAAGCCTTGACCAGGAGCTGCTTTTAGATATCGTAGAATCCGTTCCACAGCCTGAAGATGAGAGGAACGAGGGGCGTGCATGTAACAGCTGACAATACCGACAGCGAAGGAGATATCTGGTCTTGTAACAGTCAGATAGATCAGTTTTCCTACCAGACGGCGATAGTACTCCGGGTTCTGAAGCAAGAGATCAGAGTCAGAGGAGATCAGAGTCAGAGGACTGAGCACAAATCTTGTGATTTGCGTCCATCGGAGTATTGATGGGTTTGCAGCCGGAGTAGCCTGCATCATGAAGAAGATCGAGGCAATACTTTCTCTGAGATAGAACAAGGCCATCTGGTCTCCTGGCAACTTCCAAGCCCAGGAAGTAATGAAGGTTCCCCAGGTCTTTCGTTTGGAATACGGAGCTGAGTTGTTGTTTGATCGCCTGAATTCCTTTTGAGTCGTTGCCTGTGATAATGATATCATCCACATAGACTAGAAGGAGAACGGTGCCTGTTGCCTGGTGGCGAGTAAACAAGGAGAAGTCAGCCGAGCTCCGAGTAAACCCTGCTTCATGAAGGACCTTGCTGAGCTTATCGAACCATGCTCGAGGAGATTGTTTGAGACCATAGAGAGACCGCAAAAGATGACAGACTTTCGGGGTCCTAGACTCCCCCGTGGTCTCAAACCCGGGCGGCTGCTGCATGTACACCGTTTCAGTGAGATCACCGTTTAAGAAGGCATTCTTAATATCCAGTTGATGTAAGGGCCATTGGCGGTGCACGGCAACAGAGAGAAGAACCCGTACGGTGTTCAGTTTGGCAACGGGAGAGAAGGTTTCGTCGTAGTCCAACCCTTGCTGCTGGGTGTAGCCGCGAGCCACTAGTCGAGCTTTTAAGCGGTCAATGGTCCCATTCGCAGCATGCTTGATGACAAAGACCCATTTGCAACCAACAGTTTTCTGGCCAGGGGGAAGATCCACCAGCTGCCAGGTCTGGTTTGCCCACAATGCGGCCATTTCTTCTTCCATAGCGGCACGCCAGCCAGGATATTGAAGAGCTTCCTGCACAGAGTTAGGAATAGAAATGGAGGAAAGAGAAGTAGCAAGTTGGCGAAGTTCCGGAGAGAGGCGGTGAAGAGAGACAAAGTGTGCCATTGGATGTGCAGTAGAGGAAGAAGTCGGATCGGCAGGCCGCGAGTCATCATCAGAGGAGGGCACCTCCCGTAGGGCAGTGGAGGACAGAGGACGACGAGCGTACACACGAGTGATAGGAGGTTTCTGGGAGGGAGGTAGAGGAGGGATGGGAGAGACTGGTATGGAGGAGATGGGCGGGGAGGAGACTGGTGTTGGAGAGAGTGGAGGAAGGGGTGAAGTAATCGGAATAACAGGCCGCGGAAGAGGAGGCAGCGGAAGAGGACAGTCCGCTGGTTGGGAAAAATAGGGTTGATCTTCAAGGAAGGTAACATCAGCAGTCGTAAGAAGCTTGCGATCCTGGGGAGAGAAGCAGAGATAGCCCTTCTGTGTCCGAGAGTAACCAACAAACATATATTTGGTGGCACGTGGAGCAAGTTTGTCAGAGAACGGACCAAGGCGATGAGCGTAGCATACGCAGCCAAACACGCGAGGAGCGATGGAGAACGGAGTCGTAGAAGGAAAAAGGAGACTGAAGGGGGATGCAAAGTTGAGACGAGAAGAAGGCATGCGGTTGATGAGAGTGCAGGCGGTAGAGACCGCGAAATTCCAATATTGTTTGGGGACGTTCATTTGGAGCATGAGAGAGCGGGTGACCTCAAGCAGGTGACGATTCTTGCGTTCAGCAACGCCATTCTGTTGGGGGGTATAAGGACAAGAGGTTTGATGAATTATCCCAAACTCAGCACATAAGTGAGTGACTGTATGACCCGTATATTCGCGGGCATTGCCGGTGCGAAGAGTTTTAAGAGTAGTAGAAAATTGGTTGCGAGTTTCGATGATGAAGTTTCGAAGAACACCAGACAACTCAGAGCGGTCACGAAGGAGGTACAACCATGTCACCCGTGAGTAGTCATCAACGAAGGTAATAAAGTAACGATAGCCAAACACACTGGCGATTTTGTAGGGACCCCAAATATCAGAGTGAACCAAATCAAGGGGAGCAGCACTTCGAGTGGGATGGGGGCTGAACGTAGAACGATGATGTTTGGCATAGATACACGACTCACAGGTAAACTCATGGAGAGAGACGTCGGGAAGAGCTTTGCGGAGTATTTGTAGAGGAGCGTGACCAAGACGGCGGTGCCACTCAATAGTGCTGATAGAGGAGAGAAGAACGGTGGGAGAGGTATCGAGGAGATAGAGTCCGTTCGAGAGATGCCCTTTGCAGATGATGCGCCGCATCTGTCGATCCTGCACAATACATGAAGTAGAGGTGAATGAGACACAACAATCCAAATCTTGGGTGAGACGGCTAATAGATAAGAGATTGAAGGAGGAGCCCGGAACATGAAGAACTGAGCGAAGAGTAAGTGAAGGTGACAGAGTGAGATCGGCAGAGCCAGCAACAGGAGTAGAAGCACCATTTGCCACAGTAATGAACGGAGGATGTTCGGAGGCCAAGTAGTGTGAAGGTGCTTGCGAAGTAATGTGGTGGCTGGCCCCGGAATCCAGAATCCACGAAGTGCTATGAAGGAGGCAGGAGATGCCACCACCGGAAATAGACACAACCGAGTCGGGGGACCGGGAAGGAGACAAAGCCATGGAGAAACAAGCACCAGGGAGTAACCAGCAGAGCAGAGGGCTCGGCGACCAGAACTGCGACTATAACTGCTTGAGGACTATGGATAGAAGAGCACTGCAACCGAACTGCTGGTAGGAGACCGCCACTGTTCGACTAGAACTGCGAGATCACAAGAGGAGAGTGCGGGCAGCAGCCGGTAGACGGTCTCGGCGATCAGGGCAGCGATCAGAGCAGCACGAGGCCGCGTGAGCAGGAGGCGAGCGAGCAGTGGCACAGGTCGCACGAGGCTGCTAGAGAGAGAGAGACCGCTGGAAGAGATGCGGGCAGGGAGCAGATCGCCTAAGCCACAGCGGGGGGGGGGGGGGGGGGGGGGGGGGGGAAGACTCGGGTCAAGACCGTAAGCAAGATCGCAACTCGGAGCAGGCCATGGGATGAGGCCGCCGGAGCTCTGCAGACCACTAGATTTCAAGAGGCTGATCGCTGCAGACTGGGAGCAGGCCGCTTGATCGCAGGGAGCAGGCCGCTTGATTTCAGGAAGCTCGACAGATCGCGGGGAGTCAGCCTACTGGAGCGGCAGGTCGCTTGTAGAGGAGACCGCTGGAGCTCGGCAGAGGAGGTTGCTGCAGAGAAGAGCTCGTACGAGATCGGTGCAGAAGAGGTAGGAGATCGCAGAGGAGCTCGTAGGAGCAGACTGTCGAGAAGAGCAGCTGGGAGGAGGCCGCATGAGCTCGGCAGACCGCTTGAAGGGAGAGATCGATGAGCGCAGAATGATGAGCGCAGATCGACAGAGATCGCTGGGTGGGTGGGTCCCACTTGTCAGAGAAGAAGGCTATAAGTAGTTGATTAGCAGTCGCAGGTGGAAGAGCGGCAGAGGTCGCAGGTAGGGGGGGGGTGCGGTCACAAGAAAACGAGACCGCCAAGACACGGAGCTCGCAAAAAATTTGAGACCGCAGGGCGGTGACGATCACAAAAAATTAAGACCGCAGGACTGGACCGATCGCTCTGATACCATGTAGAAAAGAGCAAAGCATGTATGTATTTTCTTGTCACTGTATACAAGGAGAGAGTACATATTTATAGGAGAGAGAAGTGAGAGAGAAATCCTATATACAATGTGGGACTAAAGAGAGAAGAGAAGAAATTGGGCCCCTAAATGGGCCAAACATATGGGCTATTTCAACACACATCAATGACTATTACACACTAATTAGTTCTTTCTCATCATTGGCTCTTACACACTCATCCCTTTTTACACATCATCAACTATTACACACTCATCCCTTCTTGCCCATCACCGACTATTACACACTCATTCATTCTTGCTCATTATTGACTATTACACACTCATTCATTCTTGCACATTATTGGTTATTACACTCATTCCTTCTTGCCCATCATTGGATATTACACACTCATTCCTTCTTGCCAATCATTGGATATTATACACTCATTCATTTTTTCCTATCATTGGCTATTATACACTCATTCATTATTTTTCCCATCATTAGCTATTATACACTCATATCTTCTTGCCTATCATTGGCTATTACACACTCATTCGTTATTCACCATCATTGACTATTACCGACTTATTCCTTCTTGCCCATCATTGGCTATTACTCACTCACTTGTTCTTGCCCATTATTGGCTATTACAATTTCATTTTTGCCCATTATTGGCTATTACACACCTATTCGTTTTCATCCATCATTAACTATTACACACTCATTCTTTCTTTCCCATCATTGGCTATTTTTCACTTATTCCTTCTCACCCATCATTGGTTATTACACGCTCATTTCATTTTGCACATCATTGGTTATTACACACTTATTCGTTCTTGTCCATCATTGGCTATTACACACTCATTCGTTCTTGCCGATCATTGAGTATTACACGCATTCGTTCTTACCATTATTGACTATTACACACCCATTCGTTCTTGACCAACATTGGCTAATACACACTCATTCGTTCTTGCCCATTGTTGATTAATACACAGTCATTCATTCTTGCCCATCATTGGCTATTACACACTAAATCGTTCTTGCACATTATTAGTTATTACACACTCATTCGTTCTTTCCCATCATTGGCTATTGCATACCCATTCTTTCTTGCCCATCATTAACCATTACACATTCATCCGTGCTTACCCATCATTGACTATTACACATTAATTCGTTCTTTCCCATAATTCACTATTACACACTCATTCGTTCTTGCCCATCATTGGCTATTACACACACATTCGTTCTTGTCCATCATTGGCTATTACACATCCTTTCGTTCTTGCCCATCATTGACTATTATACACTCATTCATTCTTGTCTATCATTCGTTATTACACACTCATTAGTTCTTACCCATCATTGGCTATTACACACTCATTTGTTCTTACACATCATTAGTTATTACACATTCATTCTTGCCAATCGTTGGCTATTACACACTCACTCATTCTTGCCTATCATTGTCTATTATACACTCATCCCTTCTTGCCCTTTATCGCTTATTACATACTCATCCCTTCTTTCATATCACTGACTATTACACTCATTCATTCTTTCCCATCATTGACTATTACACATCATTCATTCTTGCACATAATTGGCTATTACACTCTCATTTTTTCTTGCCCATCAATGGTTATTACATACTCATTAGTTATTGTCTCTCATTGACTATTATACACTTATTCGTTCTTGCTCATCATTGGCTATTACACACTCATTGCTTTTTGCCCATCATTGGCTATTGCACACTCATTTGTTCTTGACCACCATTGACTATTACAAACTCATTCCTTATTGCCCATCATTTACAATTACACACACATTCGTTCTTGCCCATAATTGGTTATTACACACTCATTCGTTCTTGCCCATCATTGACTATTACACACTAAATCGTTCTTGCTCATCAATGGCTATTACACATTCATTCTTGCCCATCATTGGCTATTACACACATTTCTTCTTGCCTATCATTGCCTATTAAACAAATTCGTTCTTGCCCATCATTGGCTATTACACACCATTTATTCTTGTCCATCATTGGCTATTACGTACCCATTCGTTCTTGCCAATCATTGGTTATTACACATTCATTCTTTTCCATCATTGGCTATTACACACTCATTCGTTCTTGCACATCATTAGTTATTACACACATTCCTTCTTTTCCATCATTGGCCATTACACACTCTTTCATTCTTGCCCATTCTTGGTTGTTACACACTCATCCCTTCTTGCCCATCATCATCTATTACATACTCATCCCTTCTTGCCCATGTTCAGCTATTACACACTCATTCGTTCTTGACTTTCATTGATCATTACACACTCATTTGTTATTGCCCATTATTGGTCATTACACACCCATTCCTTCTTGCCCATCGCTGGTTATTACACACTCATTCGTTCTTGCCCATCATTGACTATTATTCACTCATTCGTTCTTGCTCATCATTGGTTATTACACAATAATGCCTTCTTGCCCATCATTGGCTATTACACACTCATTCCTTCTTGCCCATCATTGACTATTACACTCATTCATTCTTGTCCATCATTGGATATTACACACTCATTCATTTTTGTCCATCATTGGCTATTACACACTCATTCGTTCTTGCCCATCATTGATTATTACACACTCATTCGTTATTGCCATCATTGGCTATTACACACTTTTTCGTTCTTGCTCATCCTTTACTATTACACACTCATTCATTCTTGCTCATCCTTGACTATTACACACTCACTCCTTTCCCATCATTGGCTATTACACACTCATTCGTTTTTGCACATCATTAACTATTACACACTCTTTCGTTCTTGCTCTTCAATAAGTATTATACACTCATTTGTTTTTGCTTATCATTGGTTATTACACTATCATTCCTTCTTGCACATTATTGATTATAACACACTCATTCATTATTGCTTATCATTGTTTATTACACACTCATTCCTTCTTGCCCATCATTGTCTATTACACATTCATTCTTTCTCATCATTGGCTATTCCACACTTATACATTCTTGCACATCATTAGTTATTACACATTTCTTCTTGCCCATCATTGGCTATTACACACATTCATTCTTGCCCATCATTGAATGTTACACACTCATCCCATCATCGTCTATTACATACTCATTATTTCTTTCCCATCACCGACTATTACACACTAATTCGTTCTTGCCCAACATTGGCTATAACACGTTCATTAGTTCTTGCACGTCATTAGCTATTACACACTCATTCCTTCTTCCCCATCATTAGCTATTACATACTCATTCGTTATTGCTCATCATTGACTATTATACACTCATTCGTTCTTGCTCATCATTGGCTATTAAACACTCATTCCTTCTTCCCCATCATTGGCTATAACACACTCATTCATTATTGCCTATCATTGACTATTACACACTTATTCTTTCTTGCCCATCATTTCCTATTACACACCCATTCATTTTTGCCCATTATTGGCTATTGCACAGTCATTCCTTCTTGCCCATCACCAACTATTACACACTAATTTGTTCCTGCCCATCATTGCCTATTGTACACATTCCTTCTTGCCCATCATTCACGATTACACGCTCATTCGTTCTTCCCATCATTGGCTATTACACACCCATTCATTCTTGCCCATCATTGGCTATTACACACCCATTTGTTCTTGCCAATCATTGGACATTACACATTCGTTCTTGCCCACCATTGGCTGTTACACATTCATCTCTTCTTGCCCATCATCAACTATTACACACTCATCCCTTCTTGTCTATCATCGGCTATTACACACACATTTGTTCTTGCACATTATTGGCTATTAGACAATCATTCCTTCTTTCCCATCATTGGCTATTACACACTCATCCGTTCTTGCCCATCATTGACAATTATACACTTATTTGTACTTCTCCTCATTGGCTATTATACACTCATTCCTTCTTGCTTATCATTGGCTATTACACACATTCTTTCCCATCATTGGCTATTACACACTCATTTATTTTTTCCTATCATTAGCTTTTACACACTCATTCCTTCTTGTTCATAATTGGCTATTACACAACCATTCGTTCTTACCCATCTTTGACTATTACACACACATTCGTTCTTGCACATCATTGACTATTACACACTCATTCGTTCTTGCATGTCATTAGCTATTACACACTCATTCATTTTTGTCCATCATTGGCGATTACACACTCATTCATTCTTGCCCATCATTGTACACACTCATTCCTTATTACCCATCATTTACTTTTACACACTCATTCCTTTTTGCACATCATTGGTTATTACACACTCATTCCTTCTTGTCCATCATTGACAATTATACACTTATTTGTACTTGCTCCTCTTTGGCTATTATACACTCATTCCTTCTTGCTTATCATTGGCTATTACACACATTCTTTCCCATCATTGGCTATTACACACTCATTTGTTCTTTCCTATCATTAGCTTTTACACACTCATTCCTTCTTGTTCATCATTGGCTATTACACACCCATTTGTTCTTACCCATCTTTGACTATTACACACACATTCGTTCTTGCACATCATTGACTATTACACACTCATTCCTTCTTTCACATCATTGGCGATTACACACTCATTCGTTCTTGCACGTCATTAACTATTACACACTCATTCATTTTTGTCCATCATTGATGATTACACACTCATTCATTCTTGCCCATCATTTTACACACTCATTCCTTATTACCCATCATTTACTTTTACACGCTCATTCCTTTTTTCACATCATTGGTTATTACACACTCATTCCTTCTTGTCCATCATTGACTATTACACACTCATTCGTTCTTGCCCATCTTTGGATATTACACACCCATTTGTTCTTCCCATCATTGACTACTACACACTTAATCCTTCTTGCTCATCATTGGCTATTAAACTCTCCTTCCTTCTTGTACATCATTGGCTATTACACACTCATTCCTTCTTGACCTTCTGTAACAACTCAAAAAAAAAGAACAAAAAGAGAGAGGAAAACAAATTAATATTAGTGGCATTTTCATATTAATCTAATTAGATTTTTCTCCTTTATATTGCCTAATCGAGCGCCAGCCCCCCTCTCGATATATTTTTATTGAGCGCCAGACTGCTTTCCGCAAACCCGCTCCCGACTCCGCCGACACCCGCAAACCACAATCAACGACTCCCGCTCGTCTCCCTGCTCGCCGACATCTCTTGCCGCTCCCGTGCGCCATCTTTCTGCTTGCCGCCGACTCCTCCTGCAATGGCCGACAACGCCTCTTCTCCTCCCCAATCTCTTGCCAGCAAGCCTTCCTCCCCCTCAAGCCGACAACCAGCATTTCCCCCTCTCCTTCTCCGATCAGAAAGGTCAGTAGTTCCGATTCCTCTTGATTTTGGCCTGCAACAACATTCTTTCCCCCTTCTCTTCCTCAAGGACAACAACCCTCATCTCCTCCAAGGGGTCGACAACCCTTATTTCTTCCTTTCTTCTTCGATTTGGCCGAGATTTGCAAGAGGGACAGCTAGGGTTTCCTCCCCTCTCCTCCTTGGGCTCGGATTTGGCCTCCTTGGGTAAGGATTTCCTCTTTCCCCCTCTTTTTCAAATTTCCTTGTATTTATTTTGGATTTCATTGTGCCTCAAATTGCGTATTTATTGTGATCCATATTTGTGTCATCTTGTAATCATCTATTCCTGATTTATTTGTGATCTCCGGTGCCACTCCTCGATTCAAGTGATAAGATCTCTCGAAGTCTTCTCTGATTTAGGGTTTCTCCTAGCCAAGCGCCACCAAGTCTGTAGTTTCCGCTTGGTAATCTCCTCTCCCCTCACCCTTGAGGGAGGTAAATTGCTAAACCCCATCATGTTTAGGTTATTTTGTTATAATTGCTTGTGTTAGCATAGTGAATTTTGCTATATTGCTTTCATCGTTCTTGAGCAGGTCTGAAATTAGGATTTCTGTTTTTGCTTACGCCGCTTCGCCGCCACCGTCAGTTTCAGCCTCATTTAAGGCAAATAGAGATCTCTCTTGCAAGCATTGATCCTAGATTACCATGTCTGCTCTTATGAATTTATGACTTCAGTTTTGAATACATGTTTCGTCAAATAAATTTAGATCTTGAATGCCTAAATTGACTGGTTAATAGATTGAGGTATCACGCGTTTGAAATAACACGAGCTGTGAATGTGAATGATGGTTATTTGGATATTCACGTAGATGAATTTTGTCTCATTCGATGGATAATTAAAAGACTAGTAGGTTTTCTTGCACGGTCATTAATTAATTTGAAAAATAACTGTTAAGATTCCTTGCTAACGATTAAATGATTGGTGTTTGATGTCATGCTCGTATCGACCACATATGTTACTTGGAAGATATTTGTGTCAAAAGAATGATTTATTGTAATGAGTACCAATTATCCTAGAATCGTTGCATGTCAAACTTACCCCTGCATTTTACTTGAATAATCTTCTTGTTAATAAAATCCTTAGCCTCTCGAACCCGCAAGGTTCAAAACTCTCTATTAGTTTTGGGTGTCATCAGCTCTTTTTTGCTTTTTAGGTATTCTTGGATGCAAGACTTGGTTAAATAATATTCTATAACTTGATTTCCCCCGTTTCATGTTTGTAAACTCTGACTCTTGTTGAGACGGGTCGTGACAGTTGGTATCAGAGCCAGGTTAGCTTCTAAAGATAAAATATTTTATGATTTATCACATATTTTGAATCTTATTATAAGTATATATATGCATGCATCATTCCTTCACTCACCTTGTCATTATCTGTTGTTCCGGGCTGAAACACACACACACACACTACATTTATAAGCATGAGTAGTATGCACACGAATGTTAAAGGGCTATGAACAAACTTAACATTTTTGTGCATATGAATCCCACTAGGATATACACCGCTTGCGAATATTAAATGGTTATGAGCAGTTTAATATTTTCAAGTGCGATGACATTAGATCATAATCTGCATGACATGTTAAGTGAAATAGGTACTTAACATGATATGTGTATCCATTCATTTGCATTCATATCATAAATCATGACACAAGTGTGAAGCTAAAAACAACAATAATGATTGCACACGCTTGGATTTACTATTTGCTTGACATCGCACATGATTTCAATTTTGCAATTGCATGATCATTACCTAGAGTTGTCAAATGAAAATGTTGTAATTATTACATGAATTATGAACTCGACGGTATGGAATGTGTTAAAATCCTTAATTCGAGTCCCTTGATATTTGTAATCAATCCTTTCTGTTTCGCTTGTCTATCAAATCTTATTCGGTCCTCTTGTATCCCCTTCTAGTTAACTCTTAAGTGTTAGCGAGAAATGAGAGTCTTCTTGTAAATTGCTCTGCTGACTTACTTCAACATTGTTTTGTGCTCTTCCATCTCTAGAGTGACTCACTTTTGTCGTCACTCAATCGTCATTCAACATCTTTTCCCCTTTTGGTGTTCTATTTTCGTTTCGTGTAAAGATCTTTTCCGCTCATGAATTCTCAAGTCTCGCCTCTCAATTTTGAGCTATTTGAAGAAATTCCTGTGTCCCCCTGAAGCCAATCTCTCGTATCCGTCTGAACCCGCTAATTTTGAAGAGTTCCCTTGAGAACTCAAATCTGATATGCATAGCAAGTATCCGTATCTTTTTTCTTGATCTTGGTAAGTCTCTGCGCTTGTTCCCCTTTCTATTTCAGTATATTCATAGTTAGCTTCCATGCCTTGATTTGTAAATTTTGTTTGGAATAAATGACATCTGAATCTTCGCCATGAGAGGTCCCATTCTAGGAATCCTCTAAAGTTTCGGGACGAAACTTTCTAAGTAGGAGAGAATGTAACAATAAAAAAAAACAAATTAATATTAGTGGCATTTTCGTTTTAACCTAATTAGGTTTTTTCTACTCTCTATTGCCAAATCGAGCGCCAGCCCCTCCCCCCCTCTGATATATTTTTATTGAGCGCTCGATTGCTTTCCGCAAACCCGCTTCCGACTCCGCCGACACCCGCAAGCCACGATCAGCGACTCCCGCTCGTCTCCTGCTCGCCGACGTCTCTTGCCGCTCCCGTGCACTGTCTTTCTGCTTGTCGCCGACTCCTCCTGCCATGGCCGACGACGCCTCTTCTCCTCCCCAGTCTCTTGCCAGCAAGCCTTCCTCCCCCTCAAGCCGACAACCAGCATTTCCCCCGCTCCTCCGATCAGAAAGGGCAGTAGTTCCGATTCCTCTCGATTTTGGCCTGTGACAGCAATCTTTCCCCCTTCTCTTCCTCAAGGACAGCAACCCTCATCTCCTCCAAGGGGTCGGTAGCCCTTATTTCTTCCTTTTTTCTTCGATTGGGCCAGGATTTGCAAGAGGGACAGCTAGAGTTTTCTCCCCTCTCCTCCTTGGGCTCGGATTTGGCCTCCTTGGGTAAGGATTTCCTCTTTCCCCTCTCTTTTTCAGATTTCCTTGTATTTATTTTGGATTTCATTGTGCCTCAAATTGCGTATTTATTGTGATCAGTATTTGTGTCATCTTGTAATCATCTAATCCCAATTTATTTGTGATCTCCGGCGCCACTCCTCGATACAAGCGATAAGATCTCTTCAAGTCTCTCCGATTTAGGGTTTGTCCTAGCCAAGCGCCGCCAAGTCTCCATTTTCCGCTTGGTAATCTCCTCTCCCCTCACCCTTGAGGGAGGTAAATTGCTAAACCCCATCATGTTTAGGTTATTTGGTGATGATTGCTTCTGTTAACATAATGAATTTTGCTATATTGCTTTCGTTGTTCTTGAGCATGTATGAAATTAGGATTTTTGTTTTTGCTTGCGCCGCTTCGCCGCCGCCGTCAGTTTAAGCCTCATTTAAGGCAAGTAGAGATCTCTCTCTTGCAAGCATTGGTCTTAGATTACCTTGTCTATTCTTATGAATTTATGACTTCAGTTTTGAATACATATTTTGTCAAATAAATCTAGATCTTGAATGCCTAAATTGACTGGTTAATAGATTGAGAGGTATCACACGTTTGAAATTGCACGAGTTGTGAATGTGAATGATGGTTATTTGGATATTCACGTAGGTGATTTTTGTCTCATTCGATGGATAATTAGAAGACTAGTAGGTTTTCGAGCACGATCATTAATTAATTTGAAAGATTACTGTTAAGATTTCTTGCTAACGATTAAATGATTGGTGTTTGATGTCAGGCTCGTATCGACCACATATGTTACTTGGAAGATATTTATGTCAAAAGAATAGTTTATTGTAATGAGTACCAATTATCCTAGAATCGTTGCATGTCAAACTTACCCCTGCATTTTACTTGATTAATCTTCTTGTTAATAAAATCCTTAGCCTCTCGAACCCGCAAGATTCAAAACTCTCTATCTAGTTTTGGGTGTCATCAGCTCCTTTTTGCTTCTTAGGTATGGTTGGATGCAAGACTTGGTTAAATAATGTTCTATAACTTGATTTCTCCCGTTTCATGTTTGTAAACTTTGACTCTTGTTGAGACGGGTTGTGACACCCTCATTGGTTGTTACACACACATTCGTTCTTGTCCATCATTGGCTATTACACATATTCGTTCTTGCATACCATTGACTATTACACACTCATTCGTTCTTGCCCATCATTGGCTATTACACACATTCGTTCTTGCTCATCATTGGCTATTACATACTCATCCGTTCTTACCCATCATTGGCTATTACTAACTCATTCGTTCTTGCTCATCGTTAGTTATTACAAACATCTCTTCTCGCCCAACATTGGATTTACACACTCACTCGTTCTTGCCCATCATTGGCTGTTACACACTCATCCCTTCTTGCCCATCATTGGCTATTACAAACTCATCCATTCTTTCTCATCACCGATTATTACACATTCATTTGCTTTTGCCCATCATTGGCTATTACACACTCATTCGGTCTTGCACATCATTGACTATTACACACTTATTCCTTCTTGCTCATCGTTAGCTATGCCACACTCTTTAGTTCTTGCCCACCAATGACTATTATACACTCATTCGTTCTTGCTTATCATTGGTTATTATTACACAATCATTCCTTCTTACCCATCATTGACTATTACATACTCATTCGTTATTGCACATCATTGGCTATTACACACTTACTCCTTCTTGCCCATTATTGGCTAATACACACTCATTTGTTCTTGCTCATCATTGACTATTATAAGTTGAATTTAAGTCTATTTTATATTTTACCCGCTAAGGGTATTTCTGTCCTTCTATGTAGCTTTGCCCCTTACTCTCTATATATGAGTATAAGGTTTGTGTAATACAATTAATTTAAGTTCTTTCTCCTCAACTTGGTATCAGAGGAAGACCTAATCCCGCCGCTCTCTTTTTTCCAGTCCGTTGCGCCGCTCTCCGCTCTCCGCTCTTCCTCCGCTCGCTGTCCCGCTTCTGTTTTGCCGTCTTCTTCGATGGTGCACTGCGGTGCAACAGGCGACGGAGCCGCACGCTGAAGGAGCCAGCCGCCCCTCCCCATGATGCGTCGTTCTCTCCGTCGTCCTCTCTCATTTCCTCTTCGCATCCACTAACTGCCGTGCGGTCCCCTCTTCGTCGATCGTCCTCTATGCTCTGCCGTCTCCTTCGTTGATCGCTCGACCTCTACCTCTGCCGTCTCCGACGTGCTCGGCACCTTCGTCGATTGCTCTCTGCTCTAGTCTCCTTCGACGAACGACCCTCTCCGACGATCCTTCCAAGTTTTCTTCGACGATCGATCCTTCGACGAACGATCCTTCGACGATCGTGCTGACTGCTGGCCTTCTTCGACGAACGATCCTTTTTTCCGTCGATGGACCTGGTCTTCTTCGACGAACTGATGCCCTTGTCTCGTCGAAGCACCGACTCCTCCTTCTTCTACTGTTCCTATTTCGTTGAAAGCCTGGCTACTCCTTGTTTGTCGTGAGCTGCTGCCCCTGTTCTTTCTCATGGCTGATCTGTCTGATGCAAGTGATTCTCCTTCACCAAGTGTGGTGACCCCCGTATGAGCGACCCTCAACATTCCTCTGGTCATTCTGGGTCCCTAAAGATCACCACTGTTCCCTTGGATGGGACAAATTATTTGGAATGGTCTCGTGCTGCTTTGCATGTCATTCGTAGTCATCAACTGTTTGGATATATCGATGGGACGAAGATGACACCTTCTAAGGCTGACCCCACCTGGCAACGGTGGGACTCTGAAAATTCCCTAGTGGTCTCCTGGCTCCTTCACTCTATGTCTCCCAAGGTGTACAGGAGTTATATGTTGATGGACTCCGCCTACGAGATCTGGACTCGGCAGAGGAGACGTATTCTCAGATTGACAGTTCCACTCAGACTTATGAGTTGACACGACGTTTGCTAGAGCTTCGTCAGGGGACCTTGACGGTTTCCTCCTACTTCTCAGAGTTCGAGCGTACAACACATGAATTGGATTACTTCGATCAGTTTACCCCTGCTTGTACTGCCGATGCAGTCCAATTACAGAAACGAGACGAACGATTTCGTCTACATGTGTTTCTGATGGGATTGAGCATAGACCTAGACTTGGTTCGCACGAATATTCTTCACCGCTCTCCACTACCTTCCCTTCGGGAGGCGTTTAGCATGGTTCTTGGTGACGAAGATCGCCGCAGGTCCTTCAACACTGCTTCTCCCCCAGATCGTTCTGCCCTGACCAGTGTTGGTAGTGGTAGCTCCAACAATACAAGTGGGGTTCCGACCTGTGATCATTGTGGTCGCCGGGGACATACACGGGACGGTTGCTTCAAACTTCATCCTCATCTTATTCCACCGGGATACGGACGTGGTCGTGGTCCAGGCCGTGGTCGTGGTCCGGGTCGAGGGGGATCTCGCCAGACTGGTTCTCGTCCTTATGATGCTGCTTACTCCACTGAGGTGCATGATGACCATCAGGGTTCGTTCCCAGGACATTTCACCACGTCGGAATTGGATGCTCTCCGTCGTCTTCTGCACTCTCAGTCTGACTCTTCTCAGAGCGGTACCTGTACTTCTTTTGCTACTGCTGTTATGCCCCGTGCCAATGCCGCTGCCACTTCTCAGTCTGAGTGGATTATTGACTCCGGAGCCACCGATCACATGACCGGCTCCTCCTCAGGTTTTTCCTCTTACACTCCCTTGTCAGGTAGGGATAAGGTGATTTCTGCTAATGGTACTTTGTCTCCCATTGGTGGGAAAGGAACCATTTCATGTTCCCCCTCTTTATCTCTTCCGTCTGTTTTACATATCCCTTCCTTTCCTCGAAATCTGCTGTCTATTAGCAATCTTACTAAGTCTCTTAACTGCTCGGTAACTTTCTTTCCTGATTCTTGTGTTTTTCAGGAACTGGGTACGAAGCGGACCATTGACAGTGGTAGGAACCGTGGTGGCCTGTACTATCTGGATGCTTCCCAGCCGTCTCTAGCTCTCTCTTCCTCTGCTGCTACTGCTGCGGATGCTCGACGCTGGCACTTGCGTCTTGGGCATCCTTCTCCTGTTTATCTCTCAAAATTGTTTCCTGCTTTATCGCACATTGTTAAAACTTTAAAATATGATGTTTGTGATATGTCTAAACATGTTCGACACTCTTTGTCTCATGTTTCTTCTCCTAGTGCTACTCCTTTTGCTATTATACATTCGGATGTTTGGGGACCTTCCCCTGTTGTTTTCTTAAGTGGCTATCGTTGGTTTGTTACCTTTATAGATTGTTTTTCTCGCACTGCATGAGTTTACCTTTTAAAGAGAAAAAATGAGGTGTTTACGGTTTTTCAAACCTTTCATAAAATGGTTCAAAATCAGTTCGATGCTACCATTCGTGTTCTTCGCAGTGATAATGGGGGGGGGGGGGATATGATGATCGTGGAGCGTTTGGATCGTATCTCACGAGTCATGTGATTATCCACCAGACTATGTGTGTCTACACCTCCACCCAAAATGGTGTGGCAGAACGGAAAAACCGTCATCTCCTTGATGTTGCCCGTTGCCTTCTCCATACCATGCATCTCCCGAAATCATATTGGGGTGATGCTATCCTAACGGCCACTCATCTTATCAATCGTCTTCCCTCACGGGTTCTCGATTTTTCAACCCATCTCGCCCGACTCTCTACGACCTCCACTGTTCATACTGCTCATCTGCCTCCTCGTATTTTCGGGTGTGTTTGTTTTGTTCCGTCCATCAGCCTCAGCGTGAAAAACTTGACCCTCGGGCCCTTCGTTGTGTCTTCCTCGGTTATTCTGCTACCACTAAGGGGTATCAGTGCTACCATCCCCCTTCCAGACGGGTCTTCTGTACCGTGGACGTGACGTTCCGTGAGGAGGAATCCTACTATGTGGACTCGCCTCACTCTGTTCGTCAGGGGGAGACTGAGGTCACCGACTCGGTTCCCCTACCTCTAATTCCTCCTACACCTACCACTCCTACACCTATCATTCCTCCTACACCTACCACTCCTTCTACACCTATCATTCCTCCTACACCTACCACTCCTTCCACTTCTCCTTTACCTACATTGTTTTCCACGGCATACCAACATCTGCCCCTTATCTCCCCTCTTCCTCATATATATCGTCGTTGGCAAACAGGTGAACAGTCCTACGCAGTTCCATTGCTGTCGGTGTCGTCTTCTGTTGGAACAACCCTATTACTAATTTGGGCTAGGATCACTATATGTTGATTAGGATCTGTATTGACCCCAATGTATAGCCTTAGGGTCAAGTTTTAGGCTGATTAGATTAGCAGAACTTAGGAAAATTCAAGCTCAACACATGGCAAGTGGTGCTCGACAAATGACTAGCAGCGGTCGACAAATTCTAAGCCAGCACTCGACAAATGACTAGCAGCGGTCGACAAATTCTAAGCCAGCGCTCGACAAATGACTAGCAACGGTCGACAAATTCTAAGCCAGCGCTCGACAAATGACTAGCAGCGGTCGACAAATTCTAAGCCAGCGCTCGACAAATGACTAGCGGCGGTCGACAAATTCTAGCCAGCGCTCGACAAATTGCTTTCTGATGTTCAGTCTTATATTCTCAGTGGATGTCAGTTCTCTGAACTCAACTCAGCAGAATAACGGATATATTTATTTCTCCTTGGACGTATTCGGGCAGCCAAATAAGGATATCTTTCTCATTTATTATATCCTTATATTCCTTCTATTTCAAGAAGAAGAATATCCGTTGACATTTAATGCCAAATGCATCTTTCTCGACAAAAGGAATTAAAAGGACCTGCCAAAATCGTTTTGGGTGGCTACCTGGTTCCAAGAAGGATTTAAGTCAGAAGAAGACATTCCTTAAAGAGACAGAAGATTTGAATTTGAAAATATATACATACAGTTATAAAAAAAAACCGATACAAAATAGAAAGAACTGAGATAGTCGTTTTTGGTGTGAGAAATAAAGAAAAACTTCACCATCACTTTCTCTCTCCTGTGATCACAGAACAAGGAGGATAGAAGAAGTTTTTCAGAATTAGAAGAAGAAAATACACTATTCCTTTTCAGCATTCTTCTTCATCAAGGCAGCATCTTCATCATTCTGAGAACAAGACTTAATCTCTTAGATCTGCTGTAAGATAAAGTCTTTCAAGAGCAACAACAATCTGAAGATTAATTTCTTCTAGATCATCTGCTACAAAGACTTCTATTTGAGAAAGCTCTGTCCACAAAGCTGTCATCAACTCTCATCAGACAGGGAGAACTTTCTGCTTCAACACCTTTTGTCTTCTCTCAGATCATTGACAGAGAAGAACACTCTATACCTTTTATCTCATCCTGTACAGGGTTAATACTCCCTTCAAAAGTTTATCTAGTGGTGGCAAGACACCTTATCAAAAAATCCTAGTGTGGTTTTTAAGCACCTTATCAAAAGCTTATTGGTGTGTGGACACCTTATCAAAAATCCCTTGGTGCCTGGGCACCTTATCAACCCTCCTAGTTGATTCCTACAAAGGGAGGTAGAAGAGTAGACGTACCCAGATTTATTGGGGAACTACTATAGCTCCTTGTGTCTTCTGTGCTTGATTATCTCTGTGTGCTTGTGCTGTGTGTCCTTTATTATTTCTGTAGTTTTCTATAACTCACACTAAATACACATATACTTAAACAGTAGTTTAATTTCAGCTATAAAATGTATTAAATTTTTTAATACTCTATTCACCCCCCCTCTAGAGTAATTTAAGATCTGACCTCAACTTTCAATTGGTATCAGAGGTAGGTTGATTCTTTACAGGCTAACACCTGAATCACAAAGATCAACTAGATCTTAATTTTTCTATGAGTTTCCTTCTCTAGAATTTTATCTTATTTAAAACTCATGGCACAAAACAAGGAGTATTCCAGCACAAGATCTCCTATGTGCAATCTCAATAAGTTCGCACTATGGAAAGCAAGGATTAGGCTTTATATGAACTCAATTGATGAGGAGATTTTTAATGTTATCCTTACAGGACCTCCAGCACCTACATCATCAGCTAGTACTGCTGCAACAACAGACAACACTGCTGTTCCACCTCCTGAGTGGACTGAGGCTCAGAAGAAGCAGAGAAATGCAGATGCAAATGCCATGAACATTCTGGCCCTAACTATGTCAGATGACATATTCCAGAAAGTAGTTGAGTGCACCTCAGCAAAAGAAATCTGGGAATCTCTCAACAACATGGTGGCAGGCTCAGCAGATGAAAGAAAAGATAGAAGATCTCACCTGATCTCTCAATATGAGAACTTCAAGAAGGGAGAATCAGAAAATGTGGCTGATATGTACAATAGGCTCAGCCTCATAATAAATGAGCTGAAGTCTCTGGACAAAGTGATCTCACTCACATAGATTAATGACAAAATTCTTATGTGCTTTCCCAGCACATGGGATTCCAGAATCTGGTCAATCAAAGAAGCCAGAAGTCTCAATGAGATCACCACTGAAGCTCTGTTGGGCAAGCTCAAATCTTATGAGCAGCTCATCAAAACTAGGGAAACTGAAGAATCCACTTCATCCCCAGCACCCAAGATGGAAAGAAGCATAGCCTTCAAGGCTGCAGAAGATAAAGGAAAAGCTCCTGACAAAGAGGAGTTTATGAGTCTGTTAGCCAAAAGATTCTATAAGATGGCTAAGAAAGACTTCAGAAAACAGCTATCCAGAAGTCATGACAAGCCAAGGTATGACAAAAATCATTCTAATGAAATCATATGTTTTGGCTGCAGGAAACCAGGACACATTGCTCCTGAATGTCCAGAGATTCAACACAAGAAGGACAAGAAGGAAAGAAGAAAAGAAAAGGAAGAAAAGAAGGGCTCCAACAAATCTTCCTCCCACTCTCACAAGAAGAAGGGAAGAGGATTTGTAGCAACATCCTGGAGTGAAACAGAATCAGAATCAGAATCTTCATCTTGCTCCTCTGATGAAGAAGAAACAAAAGAAAACAACCAATGCTTAATGACTATTTATGACTCAGACAATGAGTCACAATCAGCATCATCATCCAGCTCCAGTGATGATGAAAAAGAAAAAAGTTTTTGCATGATGACAATCAATGCCTCAACTAACAATTCTGATGAAGAGAAATCAGAATCAGAAACAGAAGATGATATTGATCAGGTATTATCTGACTTTGATTTCACTTCTATTGAATTCAAAGATGATTTCAAAACTCTTTGCCAAGACTTAATAAAATCTGAGAAAGAAATAATCTCTCTCAGAACTAAGTTAGTTGAAATGAACAATATAAGTGAAGAGAATGTAAATCTTAAGAAAGATTTGGCTGCCTCCAGAGAACACATTACTACTCTTGAGAGTAAGTTATCTGAAGCCAACAAGTTTGAAGAATCCCTCAATGGGAGAAGCATCAAGCTGATGGACATCACAAGCACTGTCAATGCTAGATTTAATAATAGCAAACTGGGCTTGGGTGCCTCATCAAGAGAGCCATCTCTGATTAAGAGAAACATCCTCTCCACACCCATAAAATTCATTTCTGCTAAAAGCAAAGAAGCTGCAGAAAGAAATAAAGACATTTCAAGCAAGTTTGTTAAGGATAAAAGAATTCAGAAGAATTCGTCGACCGACACTCGACAAAAGGATTCAAATATGTCGAACGAGGCTCGATGAAAACTGAGAACAGATTTTCAGTATAGTTATAAAATGAACAATAATCGACGAATTTATTCAAATTCCTCGAACAAGCACTATACAGAAAACTCTAAGAATTCTAATCCTAAATATACTAAAAATCCTTTTACTGAGTGGACTATACCTCCAAGGAGATATCATCCACAAGGCTACAAGGATCAGCCTGAAATGACATTTATCTCTGAATTTTGTGGTAACATAAAAGGACCCAAGGTAGTCTGGGTCAAAAACAACTAGTTTATGTTATTGTCTTTGCAGGTACACAGCCATCCAAGATTAAATCAAAAATGGTACTTGGACAGTGGATGCTCAAAGCATATGACAGGGAACAAGGCCAACCTGAATAACTACAAGGCAAAACTTGGACCCAAGGTGATCTTTGGAGACTCCAACTGTGGACAAACCAAAGGCTATGGTCAAATTAAAGTTGGAACAATGACATTCAAGGAAGTAACCTATGTCAAGGGTCTAAAGCACAACCTCATCAACATAAGTCAGTTATGTGATGAAGGTTATCAGGTAACATTTAATAAATCAGAATGCATCATTAAATCATCTGATAATGTTATTGTTCTATCAGGAATTAGACAAGGAAATATATATTTAGTAAATTTCAACTCATCTAAATCAGAAATTTGTTTATTTAATGAGTTAAACAAATCTAGTGAATTATGGCATAAAAGATTAGGACATGTAAACCTTAGGACCATTGCTAAATTAGCTAAGAATAATCTTGTTAGAGGCTTACCATCAGGATCATATAAGAAAGAAGGTCTTTGTAGGGCATGTCAATTAGGTAAGCAAACCAAAAACAGCTTTAAATCATTATCTAAAAGTGATTCACCTAGAATCTTATACTTGCTACATATGGACCTTTTTGGACCTATTGCAATAAAGAGCTTAGGGGGGAAGTCTTACACTCTAGTTATTGTGGATGACTTCTCTAGATTCACTTGTGTGTTCTTTTTGAGAGAAAAGTCAGATAACTTTAAAGTTCTTACAGACTTTCTTAAGAGCATACAGATTGAGTACTCTACTGTAGTTGCATTGATCAGAAATGATCATGGCACTGAGTTTGAGTCTCTTCTTATGCAAGAATTCTGTGAGATGGAAGGTATCAGACATTGCTTCTCAGCTCCTAGAACTCCTCAACAAAATGGGGTAGTTGAAAGGAACAATAGAACTCTAATTGAATCAGCAAGAACATTGCTTGCAGATGCTAACTTGCCCCTATCCTTTTGGGCTGAGTCTATCAGCACAGCAAATTATGTTCTGAATAGAAGTTTGATACACAAACTTAAGGGTAAAACTCCCTATGAATTGCTTAAAGGGAAGAAACCCAAAGTTGATTATTTTAGAACTTTTGGATGTAGATGTTTTGTTCATAACAATGATAAGAAATATCTTAGGAAATTTAAACCAAAATCTGAAGAAGGAATTTTCTTAGGATATTCAATAGTTAGCAAAGCATATAGAGTATTTAAAAAATCCTCTCTTAAAATAGAAGAGTCTATGCATGTTTCCTTTGATGAAACTAACATGTTTTGCAAGAAGAAGAGCTCTTCTACCAAGAACACTTTGCAGGTACCAGAAGCTATGTGAAGAGCTTAAAGGGCTAAATCTACAGACATGAGATTCACTGCATCCATTACCTCAAACTCTTGAAGATAGTGAAGAAGAAGATCATCCAGATCTTGTTGATTATCTGAATCAAGCAACAGCAGAACATCCTCCACAGGATATAATAGCTGAACAAATTCCCAATGAAGATACTACTGCTGAACCAACTCCAACTGCTGACCACATCACAGTCAAAGATCATCCAATTTCACAAGTGATTGGTGATATCACAGCAGGTGTTCAAACAAGGCATCTACTACACCAAAATCAGATGCATACTTGCTTTCTATCACAAGTTGAACCTCAAACCATAAAAGATGCAGAACAAGATCCAAATTGGATTCTTGCAATGCAAGAGGAACTCAACCAGTTTGAAAGAAACAAGGTTTGAGATTTGGTTCCAAGACCAAGAGGCCATCCAGTTATTGACACCAAGTAGGTCTTCAGGAACAAGCTTGATGATCAAGGAAATATTGTGAGAAATAAAGCAAGATTGGTAGCTCAAGGATACTCACAGTGGTGGAGACCAGCCCCGATTAGATCGATGCAAAAGTGCCCGCCGCCGCAACCGCCCGGACCCCTACCGACCCTAATTTATGGCATTTTAATTTTGTCATCTTATATATTTCTATTATTTTTATTTTGTGCAATATATATATAAACTGAAATATATATATATATATCTATATATGCGGATGTGATTTAGAAGGAATCGATTCAGCCCAATCTCATTATCCTGTTCTGAAGGGAGTGCGGGCCTCTTCTCGCCGGTTCAACAAGCGCCGCATGATTTGAGTTCGGTTCCGACAGCTCCCAGCCGTTCCTTCCCCGATCTCGACGCAACACCGGGTAGTTTCTCCCACGTCGCCGCTTGCCGCAACCTCCTTCCGCCACGTCGAGCCCTACTCCAGCGGTTCCAGCCCACGTCCAAGCTCGAGGCCATGAACGACGCAAGTGGCGGGAACGGTAACTTCGGAGATGCGATTCTATTAATGGCCTTGTTTTCTTTGCCCTATAAAAGGAAGGAGTCGCATCATGTAAACGGGGGGATGAAAAAGAATTGGTTTTGGAGATCTGTAAAAGGAATCTGTATGAGTGTTTGTTTCCTATTGATGGGAGAATAATTGCTTCCTGTTTTACTTTGGCGTGATTAATTTTGATGTTGGAATCTTTGTTTACTGTGTGTTTCCGCCTCCCGTAGGAGGTAATGAACAGTGGTTGTTTGCTTAAGGGTTCCCTGTTGAAACGATGAACAGTATCATCAAAGTTGCTGTTGACTTTTATTTTCCTTCTTAATTTGCATTGGGGCTGGTGCTGTTTAGAGTACTGCTGCCGTGAGATACCGTCTCCCATTCACTTGATTAGAGATTTCGAGGAACCACTTTGAGTGATCGAGTTTTCGTGGATCCACCTTGGGTGTGAGAGCGGGTGATAGTTAGGTTGTTCTGTCTGTGGCCTCCTTACGCTAGTGAGTGTTCGAGATTCCGCGGAACCACTTAGTGTGCGAGTGAGCGAACTTATTCCGTGGTGCCCCTGTGAAATAGCGGCCGACCTCGGAGCGGGAGATCGAAGGTGACGAGGAATTCCTCGCGGGATCGCCGTCGGCTTCGGTTGCGGAAAGACGCCTCTTTCCGTGGGTAATTTGTTTCTTGCTCCTCCTTTGTGTGCATCTACTTTTTCTCTTTAGGATATTAGATTCATTGTTGGTCTTCGCCCGAATTTTGTCGGCGAACGCTACGTCGAAAACTCCAAACGGAAACGTATTTGGAGTTCACGATTTCCGTTTGCTACGACAACGGGAACGGAACGAAAGTTGCGAACTTCCTTCCCCGGATTTAGAATTGAACCATACTTTCAAGAAAATTCATTTTGAACAAAATTAGTAACTTTATGCTTTACAAAACTCTAGTTGCTTATTTTCTTAAAGTTCGTGCACGCCCGCTCACATTTCAAATTTAAAAAAAAAAAATTTAAATTGCACGCATTTAGGGATTCCTAGAAATAGCCGACAGGCGCGCAAGCCCTACGCGCCGTCCTGCATCAATTTGGTATCAGAGATAGGTTCCGAAATTTTTCTAAGTTTCGAAATCCGCCCTGCGTAGAATAGGAACCCGCATAGCATTTTAAATTTTTCAAACAAAAAAGGGTTTTTATTTTGTTTTCTTTATTTTAGCATAACCATCATCTTAATTGTGTGTTTGCATGCATCTGCGTAGTGGTAGGTTAGTGAGCATGAGTTCACCACATCACACTCCACCTGAACACCCTCAAGAGGTAAATTCCGAGATACGTCGAGTTGAACGTGGCCAAGCGAGTCGTGTGAACGAAGGGGTAGAACCACCCCCGTGGTTTCTACCTTTCGCCCACCAAATGGCAGCGTTAACCGAGAGTGTTTATCAAGTGAGAGAAGGGTTTGAAAACCTTAGTGTTAGGATGAATAGCTTAGAATTACCTCCTCGAGTTTCAATGCCGCCTCCAATTCGAGATGAGCATTCTGTTCGTCCGCAGTAAGAAGCCCCTCCACACTATGGAGAGAGGTCTACACTTAGGAGAAATCCCCTATTTGAGGAAGAGGGTCAGAACCCCATAGATAGGCACGAATTTGCGCGTGATCAGGGTGGGAATTTTCCTGAACCCCAACGAGGGCCTATATTAGGCATGCGAGATAATTATCAGGAGAGACCACATTATGACGTAGCGAGAGAGGAGCGTCCTCGAGACCATCATCGACATATACCGGCCATGCATCGTGATGATCGCCCTAGAGATTGGCATCGACCGCCGCCCCCACGGCGTCGAGACTATCGTGATCCTTACGATGATGATTACGACTATCCTCCCCGGGATATGCGACCGGATCTCACACGAGTGGTGAAACTTGATCCACCACTTTATGATGGTTCTATGGATCCCAAAGTCTTTTCAGATTGGGTTATTGATATTGAGACTTACTTTGACTAGTATCGTATGACGGAGGACCAAAAGGTTCAGTTCGCCAAAATGAGATTGACTGGGCGAGCAAAGATCTTTTGGATAGGCGAAGAGCGTAGTCTAGAGAGGAATGGACGCCCTCCCATTACACTTTGGCCCCACATGAAGGCCATATTAGAGGAGCAGTACATTCCCCAGCATTACCAGTCCCGACTACGAGACGAGCTGACGTCTCTACGTCAAGGGTCCAAATCAGTTTCTGATTACTTAGCTGAGATGAAGGATCTTATGATTAGGTGCAACGTAGTAGAACACCCACGTGACACATTATCTAAATTTAAGTGTGGGTTGCGATCTGAGATCCGAGATGAGTTGATTCGATATGGCCACTATTCTCTCCCTGAGATCATATCTATCGCCATTGATATCGAAGAGCACCAAAAGAGAACCTCCCGGTTCAAATCCCAAACTAAAACGAGTACTTCTTACAAGAAAGAAGAACAGAAGAGTAAGGAGAGTGCGTCGAAGCCTACCTCGGCCTACACCCGAGATCAGAATAGGAAGTCCCCCATGGGAACTGTGACCCCTTCACAGATCCGATGTTACGAGTGCCAGCAGATGGGCCATATTTCGAGGGATTGTCCCAAGAGGAAAGGCACGTTGGTTATTCATGAGGTGACTGAGGAGGATGAGTATGTAGAAGAAGCTGGAGTCGAGAGGGACTCACACGTTTTGAACGACGAAGTGTACGGTACGCCTAGTGATGAGGAGATAGATCCCGGCGTTCTAGTGGTGAGATGCATGCTTTCTACACCACAAGAGTCAGCCGATTTTTGGCGGACGAACATCTTCCAGGCCTACTTTAAGGTTGGGGAGAAAGTGTGTCGTTTAGTTGTGGATAGCGGGAGTTGTATGAATGTGATAGCTGAGACAGCTCTAGCCCGCATGGGACTCACTGCTGAGCCGCACCCATCCCCATTTCAGGTAGCTTGGGTTACCAAGACTACACTATCGGTGACTAGGAGATGTTTAGTGCCCATCACTATCGGAACGTACTCCGATAAGATATGGTGTGATGTTATGCCTATGGATGTATGCCACGTATTACTTGGGCGACCCTGGTTATACGACCGGGATGTCACCATACATGGCAGGTCCAACACTTGCTCCTTTCTACTGGGCGGAAAGAGAGTAGTGTTGACCCCGGTGCGACCCAAAGCACCCCCATTCCGCGCGAGTAGTAGTACGAAAGAATCTCTTCCTCCCACTGAAAGGAAGAAGACTCTTAGCATTATACGGGGTACTGAGTTCCATCGAGAGAGTTTTGACGGTGGATTTATGTATGCCTTAGTGGTTTTACAGGCATCTGATTTATCAGAGATATATGAGTCGACTCCTATACCTGCTAGGAGACTCTTAGAGGAGTTCCAGTATCTACACCCTGATGAGCTTCCGGCTGAGTTACCTCCCATGAGGTGTATTCAGCATGCGATAAACCTTGTTCCTGGAGCTTCTCTCCCTCATCTACCGCATTATCGATTGAATCCTGCCGCCCACGAGGAGCTGCAGAAGCAGATTGGAGAGTTATTAGATAGAGGCTTTATTCGCCATAGCCTTAGCCCTTGTGCGGTGCCTGCCCTCCTTGCCCCGAAAAAGGATGGTACATGGCGTATGTGCGTTGACAGTCGTGCTGTCAACAAGATCACAGTGAAATACCGATTCCCGATACCCTGGCTGGATGATATGTTGGACATGTTGACTGGGGCTACGATCTTCTCTAAGATCGACCTTCGTAGTGGTTATCATCAGATCCGTATACGCGAGGGAGACGAGTGGAAGACCACCTTCAAGTCGAAGGATGGACTTTATGAGTGGCTTGTGATGCCCTTTGGGTTGTCCAATGCCCCTAGTACTTTCACTCGGATGATGACCCATGTCTTCAGGCCTTACATTGGGAAGTTCGTAGTAGTTTATTTCGACGACATTTTGATATATAGTCAGACTGAGAGAGAGCATTTGACTCACCTACGTACTATTTTCGAGATCCTGCGAGCCGAGCGACTATACATCAATTTGAAGAAATGCGTTTTTATGGCTGAGTCTGTTATCTTTTTGGGATATATAGTGAGCTCCGCTGGCATCACTATGGACCCCGAAAAAGTTCGAGCGATTCGTGAGTGGCCTACACCCCAGAACATTCACGATGTCCGTAGTTTTCATGGGCTAGCCACCTTTTATCGTCGATTCATAAAGAACTTCAGTTCTATTATGGCACCAGTCACTGAGTGTACGAAGAAGGGAAATTTCAAGTGGACGTCATCGGCAGCTAGAGCCTTTGAGATCATCAATGATAAGATGTCCACTGCACCTGTTTTGAGACTCCCTGATTTTAGTCACGTGTTTGAGGTATCCTGCGATGCCTCTGGGGTTGGGATAGGAGGTGTACTTAGTCAAGAGGGTCACCCCGTTGGATTTTTTAGTGAAAAGCTCTCAGGCCCGAAGCTGAATTATTCCAACTATGAGCGCGAATTCTATGCGATTGTGCAAACGTTGCGTGACTGGAGGCATTATCTATTGCCCAAGGAGTTTGTCCTCCACTCCGAACATCAGGCGTTGCGTTATATCAATTCGCAGCAAAAGTTGAACCCTCGACAGGCTAAGTGGGTATCATATTTGCAGGAGTACACCTTCGTTCTCAAACACTGTAAGGGAACGGAGAATCGGGTTGCCGACGCCCTTAGTCGAGTCACCCTCGTATTATCACAGATGCGTACTCAGGTGATAGGATTTGAGCGTATCAAAGATGACTATTCTAGTTGTCCCGATTTTA
This sequence comes from Dactylorhiza incarnata, assembly GCA_033032865.1. NCBI lineage: Eukaryota > Viridiplantae > Streptophyta > Magnoliopsida > Asparagales > Orchidaceae > Dactylorhiza > Dactylorhiza incarnata. The sequence goes on along the minus strand of JAWHQI010000403.1, from coordinate 643,383 downwards.
GCGGAATTTATGATGCGATACACTCTGATCCCTTTCACGATGAGACAGATTACCTCATTCGAGACGGATATTTGTTTCGTGGAACCCGTCTGTGTATTCCCCGCACCTCATTGCGAAATTTCATTGTATGGGAATTACATGGCGGAGGTTTAGGTGGACACTTTGGACGAGATAAGACGGTAGCCTTAGTAGAGGAGCGATTCTATTGGCCCGGGATGAAGCGGGTTATCGCACAGATTGTCAGTAGCTGCCGCACTTGTCAGGTAGCGAAGGGCAATAAACAGCCCGCTGGATTATATACACCTTTACCGGTGCCCAGTATTCCTTGGGATGATGTTAGCTTGGATTTTGTGCTTGGATTGCCGCGCACTTTTAGGAAGCACGATTCCATTCTTGTAGTGGTCGATCGGTTTTCAAAAATGGCATATTTCATTCCCTGCAACAAAACCGACGACGCCTCTCATGTTGCCAGAATTTATTATAAAGAGGTTGTCGCGCACCGAGGGATACCCAAGACTATCATTACCGACCGAGATGTCAAGTTTACCAGTTATTTTTGGAAATCGCTCTGGAGACTATTAGGTACTAAACTTCTATTTTCGACCGCCTATCATCCACAGACCGACGGTCAAACTGAGGTTGTTAATAGGAGTTTAGGAAATTTACTGCGCTGTTTGGTAGGAGATCACCAGGGGAATTGGGATCTAATTCTTCCACACGCTCAATTGGTCTATAATAATTCGAAGAATAGATCTACGGGTTTATCTCCCAATGAGGTTGTTCATGGTCACACTGCACGAGTGCCGCTAGATTTAGCCCCACTACCACCCACTTTTAGGACTAGCCAGTTTGCACACGACTATGCATTGCATTTGCATGATTTGCATAAAGAAATTGAGCGGAAATTGCATAGTACTTCTGATTTATACGCAACTCAAGCTAACAAGCATAAAAGAGCTATTAGTTTCAAAGTGGATGACTTGGTGATGGTTCGGCTAAATCCAGAACGGTTACCTTCGGGTACCGTAAAGAAGTTAGCTGACCGTAGAACTGGACCCTTTAGAGTGGTCAAGCGGATTGGGCAAAATGCGTATGAACTTGAGATGCCTTCCGATTGGGGTGCAAATCCGGTTTTCAACGTAGCCGATCTGACTTTATTCCACGATTACCCGCATGAATCTTTAGATCTTCCATTGCCTTCTCCTCCATTTGTTGCTTCTGGGTTGGGGAGTGCTAGTAGGAAGCCACATTCCAGACATACCGACACTCATTCAGTTACTGACACACCCTCTGCAGTTCTCCCATTTTCCATTGACAGTTTTCAGGATGAGCGTGAGGCGCCAGGTGATTCTTTCATACCAGTTCCCAGAGCCGCTGATAGACTTCCGCGACAGATATTGGTTCCCGAGCAGATATTGGATGACGAGACAGTGACCACTACTGATGGTGGTTTTCAGAGATATTTGGTTCGTTGGCATGACAGACCAGAGACCGAGACCAGCTGGGTCTTGGCCGAGGAGTTACAACGCATGGATGCCGATCTTCTGCAACACTACCGCTCGGAACACTCACCAGAGATGAGTGATTTCGAGAGGGGGAGAGTTGGTGGAGACCAGCCCCGATTAGATCGACGCAAATGTGCCCGCCGCCGCAACCGCCCGGACCCCTACCGGCCCTAATTTATGGCATTTTAATTTTGTCATCTTATATATTTCTATTATTTTTATTTTGTGCAATATATATAAACTGAAATATATATATATATATATATATCTATATATGCGGATGTGATTTAGAAGGAATCGATTCAGCCCAATCTCATTATCTTGTTCTGAAGGGAGTGCGGGCCTCTTCTCGCCGGTTCAACAAGCGCCGCATGATTTGAGTTCGGTTCCGACAGCTCCCAGCCGTTCCTTCCCCGATCTCGACGCAACACCGGGTAGTTTCTCCCACGTCGCCGCTTGCCGCAACCTCCTTCCGCCACGTCGAGCCCTACTCCAGCGGTTTCAGCCCACGTCCAAGCTCGAGGCCATGAACGACGCAAGTGGCGGGAACGGTAACTTCGGAGATGCGATTCTATTAATGGCCTTGTTTTCTTTGCCCTATAAAAGGAAGGAGTCGCATCATGTAAACGGGGGGATGAAAAAGAATTGGTTTTGGAGATCTGTAAAAGGAATCTGTATGAGTGTTTGTTTCCTATTGATGGGAGAATAATTGCTTCCTGTTTTACTTTGGCGTGATTAATTTTGATGTTGGAATCTTTGTTTACTGTGTGTTTCCGCCTCCCGTAGAAGGTAATGAACAGTGGTTGTTTGCTTAAGGGTTCCCTGTTGAAACGATGAACAATATCATCAAAGTTGCTGTTGACTTTTATTTTCCTTCTTAATTTGCATTGGGGCTGGTGCTGTTTAGAGTACTGCTGTCGTGAGATACCGTCTCCCATTCACTTGATTAGAGATTTCGAGGAACCACTTTGAGTGATCGAGTTTTCGTGGATCCACCTTGGGTGTGAGAGCGGGTGATAGTTAGGTTGTTCTGTCTGTGGCCTCCTTACGCTAGTGAGTGTTCGAGATTCCGCGGAACCACTTAGTGTGCGAGTGAGCGAACTTATTCCGTGGTGCCCCTGTGAAATAGCGGCCGACCTCGGAGCGGGAGATCGAAGGTGACGAGGAATTCCTCGCGGGATCGCCGTCGGCTTCGGTTGCAGAAAGACGCCTCTTTCCGTGGGTAATTTGTTTCTTCCTCCTCCTTTGTGTGCATCTACTTTTTCTCTTTAGGATATTAGATTCATTGTTGGTCTTCGCCCAAATTTTGTCGGCGAACGCTACGTCGAAAACTCCAAACGGAAACGTATTTGGAGTTCACGATTTCCGTTTGCTACGACAACGGGAACGGAACGAAAGTTGCGAACTTCCTTCCCCGGATTTAGAATTGAACCATACTTTCAAGAAAATTCATTTTGAACAAAATTAGTAACTTTATGCTTTACAAAACTCTAGTTGCTTATTTTCTTAAAGTTCGTGCACGCCCGCTCACATTTCAAATTTAAAAAAAAAAATTTTAAATTGCACGCATTTAGGGATTCCTAGAAATAGCCGACAGGCGCGCAAGCCCTACGCGCCGTCCTGCATCAATTTGGTATCAGAGATAGGTTCCGAAATTTTTCTAAGTTTCGAAATCCGCCCTGCGTAGAATAGGAACCCGCATAGCATTTTAAATTTTTCAAAAAAAAAGGGTTTTTATTTTGTTTTCTTTATTTTAGCATAACCATCATCTTAATTGTGTGTTTGCATTCATCTGCGTAGTGGTAGGTTAGTGAGCATGAGTTCACCACATCACACTCCACCTGAACACCCTCAAGAGGTAAATTCCGAGATACGTCGAGTTGAACGTGGCCAAGCGAGTCGTGTGAACGAAGGGGCGGAACCACCCCCGTGGTTTCTACCTTTCACCCACCAAATGGCAGCGTTAACTGAGAGTGTTTATCAAGTGAGAGAAGGGTTTGAAAACCTTAGTGTTAGGATGAATAGCTTAGAAGTACCTCCTCGAGTTTCAATGCCGCCTCCAATTCGAGATGAGCATTCTGTTCGTCTGCAGTAAGAATCCCCTCCACACTATGGAGAGAGGTCTACACTTAGGAGAAATCCCCTATTTGAGGAAGAGGGTCGGAACCCCATAGATAGGCACGAATTTGCGTGTGATCAGGGCGGGAATTTTCCTGAACCCCAACGAGGGCCTATATTAGGCATGCGAGATAATTATCAGGAGAAGCTGAATACTTAGCTGCTGACAGTTGCTGCTCACAGATATTGTGGATACAAAATCAGCTCCTAGACTATGGTGTCAACTTAAATAATTCAGTTATATTTTGTGACAACACTAGTGCAATATCTATAGCACAAAATCCAGTTCTCCATAGTAGGACTAAACACATAGAAATTAGGCACCACTTCCTCAGGGACAATGTGGATAAAAACAAAATTTGCCTACAATTTATTTCTACTGATTTGCAAAGAGCTGATATTTTCACCAAGCCCCTGGATGAAAAGAAGCACATCTTCTTTATAAATCAACTAGGAATGATAGATGGAGATTCAATCTGCTAAAAATTAAGTATTTCTATTTTTCTCACAAATTTATCGAACGAAGAACGACAAATTTGAATCATTTGTCGAACGATGGTCTCTGAAACCTCTTAAACGCAGAGTCAGTTAAGGCAATTTCATTTGCCGAACGACGGTCGACGAAAAAGATGCTCTCGTCGTACGCTTTCAGACAAAGAAATAAAGCCTTTTCGACTTCTAATTTTATTAGGTTTTGTCGAACAGTGGTTTACGAATGCGCCCTCATTCTTCGACCCTTCTATATAAGCCTTATTTTATCTTATTCTAAGCTTTGCGCCTACAGAAATCGTCTTTCCCTCCAGTTCCCCTCTGCACTTGATCTTCAACTTTCTTCGCAGGAACAATGACGATTCCTCAGGCCTCTCTGCACCTAATGAAGTTTGACGCAGGTTTCGACATTGACATGGACTCGTTTGCACAGTCGGACCAAATCTTCAAGAACATTCTTCAAACGCTGGATGAACAACATCTAAGGAAGCTTCTAAGCACCAGGCAGAAGATAGCTGTTGCAGAGATAAAAGAATGAGTTTACACTGCAAAACCAGTTGATGAAAGCTTGTCGGGAACAATCTCAGGTCATCATGTCTCGCTCTCTCCCACCATCCTTTCTGAAATCTTTGGTTTTGAAAATGGTGAAGATGAATTAGACATAAGCTCAAATGAATTTGATGAAGCTTTAGTCAAAATGGGCCATTTGACTGGAAACCCTAGCCACCTTCTGAAAAAGAACCTGTCTAAGGACTACAAGTTCTTAGCAGATATTGTTGGAAAAGTCTTGCTGAGCAAGACTTCTGGGCATGACTATATCAGTAGGCACCAATTTCTGTTAATGGTGGCCTTAATGGAGAAGAAGAAAGTCAACTGGGGATCAATTCTTTTTGACCTAATTAAAAAGAAAAACTCTAAAGACAATGTATGCTTTGGAAGAGTTTTAGGGATTTTTCTGCAGGAAAGGCATCCAGAGCTTCTGGTGTCACCAAAAGTAACAATAAATGCCAGCAAGAGGCTGACCTCAGCACTCTTTGCTAAATGAGATAGAGTAATTCCCAAGAAAAATACAGGAGCTGATGCCTCCAGAAAAAGGAAAGCTTCTGAGGACACAAGGACTGATCAAGTCACTCCCTCTACCCTTCTAGAAGCTCCTTCCTCAATTCCTTCTTCCTCTCATATCCTCTCTCCACCTGCTCAACAATCTCCTGCATATTCTCACTCTTCATCCCCTCCTTCAACTGCAATATCACCCATCAATGATATTCCACTTTCAACTGCCCACATCAGTTATGTTCCTCCTCCACCTCTATCTTCAGAACCACTACCTACCACACCTCCCTCTCCAATACACCATGAATATCATTCACCTATTCATTCTCCTAGTCCAATCCATCTAGACATTCCCACACATACCACTAACATCAGCAATATCATTCCTCCAATATCATCTCCATCCACTTCACAACCATCCTCTAGTCATCCACCAGATTATCCATCCCTCAACTTCTCCTCTATTGCTGATCAAGTTTTTGATCTTATCCTTCCTAAAATAAGCCAGCTCCTGGATGCAAAACTTGCTCCAGTTCTTCAGGCAATTTCTACTCTTTCTGCTAAAATAGCTTCTCTTTCCTCCTCCACTACTGTCCCTTCTTCTAGGGGCCTAGATTCAGGCTGCCCTGAAACTAGGCAGGGGGAGATGTCCTATGAAGAAGCTCCAGAAATAGAAGAAGATACAGAAGTTACAATTTTTGATACAGATATAATTGATTCAGATACACAAGTTATAGAAGAAATAAATAGTATATGCATTCATCCATCCTATGATCTATATAGCTTATTATCAAAATTTGATGTCACATATACTTCAAGGGTATCACCAAAGGTATACATAGAGGACCTATCAAAGGCGCTGATATGCCTTCCTCAGAAGACTCATTCTGATATCATACAAAATTACATCTCCTCTATTCCTTCATTCACTGTTTAAGACATTCAAATAATGGATCATTCTGCAGAATATGAAGATGATATTGCAGAATTCCTTGATGATACAACAGCCTCACAAATTACTTCTTCACCTCCAAATCCTGTATGGAATGAAGAACCAATGCCAAGCTTTGATGAAATCTGGAAAGAAGCAGATGCAGAGTTTGACAAAGCCGAAGAAGAAAGATTAAAGGCTCGTGAAGCAATCAAGAGAATTGATGATTTATACAATAAGCCAATCTCATCTTCTGACTCTGATGATGATGATGACAACAGTGATTCTGATGATACACTTTCAAAGAAAAGAAAGAAAAGAACAGCTAAGTCAAAGGCTGCTCCCAAGCCCCCAAATCCAAATAATGACATTCCTCTGTACATTTTGTATAATGTTCCTCTTGATGAGAAAACTCCTCACTGGATGAAGCTCTCCAGAAATGATAACAACAGGAGGAAGAAATCCAAGAAGACTGGCTACATCCCTAACAAACCAGTCAAGTACAATCCTCCTCCTCCTCCTCCTCCTCCAGCAGCTGGTGCAACAGGATCATCAGGTGTATCATCTTCCTCTCAGAAGCCAAGCTCTCAACATTCTGGGAGACCTGGTAGTTCTAATGGTTCTCAAGCCTCTGGATCAGCCAGTGCTCCTTTCTCTAAGAAATCAACACCTATCCTTCAAGAAAGTCAAACCTTTTATTCTTCTCAAATATCTTCAGAATACAAACTTCACATATCTGATGGATCTCTTCACAGAGATAGAGTACCTCAAAAGGTCACTCAAGACAAAAATGATTCAGAAGATATTTATTACTTTCCAGATCCAGAAGAAGAGAAAATCTGTCAGATGGCAAGAATGAGAGAAACAATTGCATATGCACAGATTAAAAAGGCTAAAGCAGAAGGCAAAGACTTCTCAGGTTTCTCAACCATGTCAGAATACAGAAGAAAAGAACTTGAAAAATACAAAACAGTTAAAGCATTCAATGCTGAGGAATATATTGATATGCACCCAGAAGCATTTATCCCTCATGTCAAAGAACAGAAAATCATTGGAGCTCAAGATTTGTTTATCAGCAAAAAGAAATCAGAAGACCCCAACAGGAAAATCATATTCAAGCTACCTTCTCAGGACAAAAAGTCTTAAATAAATTGCTTGGTTATGAATGTAAAGTTTCTAAACTCAGAGCATTTATTTTTATCTTATCTGATGATCTATTTTAATATATCAGATATATTTCATTTCATTGTTGCTCTGTTGATTATACTTTCTGCTGTATCTATTTAATTATTTGTCAAATAGTATCCTAACCCAAATAGGGGGAGATTGTTGGAACAACCCTATTACTAATTTGGGCTAGGATCACTATATGTTGATTAGGATCTGTATTGACCCCAATGTATAGCCTTAGGGTCAAGTTTTAGGCTGATTAGATTAGCAGAACTTAGGAAAATTCAAGCTCAACACATGTCAAGTGGTGCTCGACAAATGACTAGCAGCGGTCGACAAATTCTATGCCAGCGCTCGACAAATGACTAGCATCGGTCGACAAATTCTAAGCCAGCGCTCGACAAATGACTAGCAGCGGTCGACAAATTCTAAGCCAGCGCTCGACAAATGACTAGCAGCGGTCGACAAATTCTAAGCCAGCGCTCCACAAATGACTAGCGGCGGTCGACAAATTCTAGCCAGCGCTCGACAAATTGCTTTCTGATGTTCAGTCTTATATTCTCAGTGGATGTCAGTTCTCTGAACTCAACTCAGCAGAATAACTGATATATTTATTTCTCCTTGGACGTATTTGGGCAGCCAAGTAAGGATATCTTTCTCATTTATTATATCCTTATATTCCTTCTATTTCAAGAAGAAGAATAGCCGTTGACATTTAATGCCAAAGACATCTTTCTCGACAAAAGGAATTAAAAGGACCTGCCAAAATCGTTTTGGGTGGCTACCTGGTTCCAAGAAGGATTTAAGTCAGAAGAAGACATTCCTTAAAGAGACAGAAGATTTGAATTTGAAAATATATACATACGGTTATAAAACAAAAACGATACATAATAGAAAGAACTGAGATAGTTGTTTTTGGTGTGAGAAATAAAGAAAAACTTCACCATCACTTTCTCTCTCCTGTGATCACAGAACAAGGAGGATAAAAGAAGTTTTTCAGAAGTAGAAGAAGAAGACAATACACTATTCTTTTTCAGCATTCTTCTTCATCAAGACATCATCTTCATCATTCTGAGAACAAGACTTAATCTCTTAGATCTGCTGTAAGATAAAGTCTTTCAAGAGCAACAACAATCTGAAGATTAATTTCTTCCAGATCATCTGCTACAAAGACTTCTATTTGAGAAAGCTCTGTCCACAAAGCTGTCATCAACTCTCATCAGACAGGGGGAGCTTTCTGCTTCAACACCTTTTGTCTTCTCTCAGATCATTGACAGAGAAGAACACTCTATACCTTTTATCTCATCCTGTACAGGGTTAATACTCCCTTCAAAAGTTTATCCAGTGGTGGCAAGACACCTTATCAAAAAATCCTAGTGTGGTTTTTAAGCACCTTATCAAAAGCTTATTGGTGTGTGGACACCTTATCAAAAATCCCTTGGTGCCTGGGCACCTTATCAACCCTCCTAGTTGATTCCTACCGAGGGAGGTAGAAGAGTAGACGTACCCAGATTTATTGGGGAACTACTATAGCTCCTTGTGTCTTCTGTGCTTGATTATCTCTGTGTGCTTGTGTTGTGTGTCCTTTATTATTTCTGTAGTTTTCTATAACTCACACTAAATACACATATACTTAAACAGTAGTTTAATTTCCGCAATAAAACGTATTAAATTTTTTAATACTCTATTCACCCCCCCTCTAGAGTAATTTAAGATCTGACCTCCACTTTCACCTTCGGACTCAGATTCTGATGTTGACCTGCATGTTCCCCTTGCTATGCTACGAGGTAAGGCTGAGTGTACCGATCACCCTATTTCTAATCATGTTGCGTATGGTCATCTTTCACAGCCCCATCAGGGTTTTATATCCTCCTTGTCCATGACCACTATCCCGAAGACGTGGCAGGAAGCAGTTGGTATTCCAGTATGGGCTCATGCTATGAAGGAGGAAATGTCCGCCTTGGAGAAAAATCACACATGGGACATCTCCTCTCTTCCTCCTGGAAAGAAAGGCGTTGGTTCTAGATGGGTGTTCTCTATTAAACAAAATCAGGATGGCAAAGTTGAGCGACACAAAGCTCGCTTGGTGGCTCGCGGTTACACTCAGACTCAGGGAGTCGACTATCAGGAGACCTTTGCTCCTGTTGCGAAAATGGACACCGTTCGTGTTATCTTGTCTTGTGTTACATGCTTGGGATGTGATCTACATCAACTGGATGTCAAAAATGCTTTCCTGCATGGTGACCTCGATGAAGAGGTTTACATGACCTTTCCCCCTGGATTTGTGAAGAAGGGGCAAGAAAGCCTTGTCTGTCGACTAAGGAAGTCCCTATATGGGTTGAAGCATTCCCCCAGGGCTTGGTTTGGCAGGTTTCACAAGGCCATGGTCAAGTTTGGTTACCAACAGGGACATTCTGATCATACACTGTTTGTCAGGAAAAATGAGGAGAAGATTGTCGTCCTTATTGTTTATGTGGATGACATTGTGATCACCGGGGATGACTCTGATGAAGTCTCGAAGCTGAAAGCCCTCCTGTCTGCAGAGTTTGAAGTAAAGGACCTGGGAAAACTCCGCTATTTTCTGGGAATTGAAGTGACTCGCTCTGATCAGGGTATCTTCATCTCTCAACGAAAGTATGCGTTAGATCTGTTAACTGAGACTGGGATGCTTGGGTGTGCTCCTGCTAACACACCTATGGAGGAAAACCATAGGATCGATGAGGACATTGATGGAGACCGCACGGATGATGCAAGTTATCAGAGATTGGTGGGCAGACTGTTATACCTTTCACACACTCGTCCTGACATCACCTATGCTGTTGGAATCCTGAGCAGGTATATGCATGCCCCCAGAATCAGACATCAGGATGCTGCATACCGTGTCCTTCGTTACTTAAAGAAGGCTCCGGGTCGGGGTCTGATGTTTTCAAAGAACAATCATTTAAAGATTGATGTCTTTACCGATGCCGATTGGGCTGGATGTCGTGATGACAGAAAATCTACAACAGGCTATTGCACTTTCGTTGGTGGAAACTTAGTCACGTGGCGTGGTAAGAAACAAAATGTGGTAGCTAGATCGAGTGCTGAAGCCGAGTATCGGTCTATGTCTCAGGGACTCTGTGAAGGATTATGGCTGCGCACTGTATTGAAAGACCTGGACCTTCAGATTGATACTCCTATCTCTCTGTTCTGCGACAATAAGGCCGCTATCAGTATTGCTCATAATTCAGTCCAGCATGACAGAACAAAGCATGTCGAGGTCGACCGCCATTTCATCAAAGGCCACCTAGAAAAAGGAAATTTAGTTATTCCCTTTGTTCAATCCAAAGATCAACTGGCCGATGTCTTCACCAAGAGTTTGGGAAGCGATGTTTTTACTGATGATATCCATAGAATTGGAATGACAGACATCTATCGTTCGACTTGAGGGGGAGAGTTGAATTCAAGTCTATTTTATATTTTACCCGCTAAGGGTATTTCTGTCCTCCTATGTATCTTTGCCCCTTACTCTGTATATATGAGTATAGTGTTTGTGTAATACAATTAATTTAAGTTCTTTCTCCTCAACTTTATACACTCATTTTTTGCTCATCATTGACTATTATACACTCATTGGGTTTTGCTCATCATTGGCTATTACACAATCATTTCTTTTTCCGTCATTGTCTCTTACAAACTCATTCGTTATTGCATATAATTGAATATTACACAAACTCCTTCTTGCCCATCATTGGCTATTACACATTCCTTCTTGCTCATCATTGGCTATTACACACTCATTCGTTCTTGCACATCATTAGTTATTACACATATTCCTTCTTGTCCATCATTGACTATTACACACATTCATTCTTGTCCATCATTGACTGTTACACACTCATCCCATCATCGACTATTACATACTCATTATTTATTGCCCATCACTAGCTATTACACACTCATTTGTTCTTACCTAACATTGGCTATTACACTCTCATAAGTTCTTGCACATCATTGACTATTACACACTCATTCCTTCTTGCCCATCATTAGCTATCGCATGCTCATTCGTTATTGCCCATCATTGAATATTATACGCTCATTCCTTTTTGCTCATCATTGACTCTTACACACTCATTCCTTCTTTCATATCATTGGCTATTACACACTCATTCATTATTCCCCATCATTGGCTATTACACACTTATTACATCATTGGTTATTACACACCATTCATTTTTTTCTATCATTGGCTATTACACACTCATTCCTTCTTGCCCATCACTGGCTATTACAGAGTCATTCGTTCTTCCCATCATTGGCTCTTACACATTCATTCATTCTTGCACATATTTGGTTATTACACACACATTCCTTATTGCCCATCATTGCCTGTTACACCCTCATTCGTTCTTGCCATCATTGACTATTATACACTCATTCGTTCTTGCGCATCATTAACTATTACACACTCATTCGTTCTTGTCCATCATTGGCTATTACACACTTATTCCTTCTTGCTCATCATTGACTATTACACACTTATTATTTTTTGCCCATCATTGGCTATTATACACCCATTCGTTCTTGCCCATCATTGGCCATTACACATTTGTTCTTACCCACCATTGGCCATTACACATTCGTTCTTGCCCACCATTGGCCGTTACACACTCATCTCTTCTTGCCCATCACCAACTATTACATACCCACCCCTTCTTACCCATCATCGACTATTACACACTCATTCGTTCTTGCACATCATTGACTATTACACACACATTCGTGCTTGCCCATCATTGGTTATTACACATTCATTCCTTCTTGCTCAACATTGGCTATTACACACTCATTCTTTTCTATTATTGGCTATTACACACTCATTCGTTCTTCCCCATCACTGGCTATTACACATTCATTCTTTTTTTCCTATCATTGACTACTACACACTCATTCGTTCTTACCAATAATTGGCTATTACACACTCATTTGTTCTTGCACATCATTGACTATTACACACCTATTCCTTCTTTCACATCATTGGCTATTACACACTCATTCATTCTTGCACATTCATTTTTTTCTACATTGGTGATTACACACTCATTCGTTCCTGCCCATTATTGATTATTACACACTTATTCGTTCCTGCCCATTATTGATTATTACACACTTATTCGTTCTTGCTCGTCAATGACTATTACACACTATTTTCTTGTCCATCATTGGCTATTACACACCTATTCACTCTTGCCCATCATTGGCTATTGCACACTCATTCATTCTTATGTATCGTTGGCTATTACACACTCATTATTTCTTGCCCATCATTGACTATTATACACTAATTCATTTTTGTCCATCATTTGTTATTACACACATTTGTTCTTGTCCATTATTGGCTATTACACACTAATTCGTTCTTGCCCATCATTGGCCATTACACAATCATTATTTCTTACCCATCATAGGCCATTACACACTCATTCCTTTTTGCCTATCACCGACTATTACAAATGTTACGATGATGCATCCACCAACGCACACCAGCCCGCAGGAGTAAAGGGAGCGCATATGGATACCACCCTAATTAATTTGTGTAATTAATTGGTATTAATTAATTAATCTTAATTAATTAATATTAATTAAATCTGATTTTATATGTGAGCCCCCTCCTCCCTATATAAGGAGGAGGTATGTGAGTGTTATTTTCATCTTTGGATCATTAGGGTTTTGGATCTCATTTGAGAGAGGGGTCTTAGGAGGAACCAGCCTCCTAGATCTTGGCCGGCGTCCGCGCCGGATTGTATCCGTTTTCCCGTTTATTGCAAGCATGCCTCTTGTTTTGTTCGATACTCCATCAATGGTCCGACCTGCCTCCCCCGTCCGCTCGTTCCAAGCCGCCGGGGATCAAACCCTAACGAACAACCGTTGCACCGCCTTCTCCATCGGTGCCAAGCTAGATCAGCAATCCGCCATGCTCGCCGACATCCTCGCCATGGTGCAGCGCCTCCATGCCAAACACATTCGATTCCCTCCAGCGGCACATCTATAACGCCATTCCGACAAGCCGGTCGCCGCAGCACCCCCGATCCAGACCGCGTCGATAGCGACAGCAGCGGCAGAAGCCCGCACCTCCAGCGTCGTTTCTGCGCCGATTCCGGAAGCAGCAGCAGCGGGCCACACCTCCAGCACCGTCTCCGACGCCGATCCTTCTTCTGCCCTCGTCTTCCAACTCCAGCCCGTGCTGCTTCCTGCATAGGCAGCCAACATCTCGATCAGGAACCCTCTCCCGTCGTCAGCCCGCACCGCTTCTGGTAGCAGCAGCAGACACTCGCGCCTTCAGCGTCGTCGGCCGCCAGATCCAGCCGCGGCGACTTCGGCAGCCATAACAGAAGACCGCACCACGCGCGCCTTTCTCACATCGATTCCGGCCGCAACTTCTGCTCCGTTCCCGGCGACGACGCAGCCCGCGCCACCGTCGATCTTGATGGTTCCAGCATGGGCGCTGCCGGTAGAGCCAGCTCCTCCCTCAACGTCACCTTCCGACCGCCGCTTCCGCTAGAACACTTCCCTGCAACTTCATTCTACGCCCGCGCAGACGACTCCCCCTATCGCCTATGTCACCCCCATCTCCTTTCCCTCTCGAGCCCCCCGCCTTCCTATTTTCCCCTTTTCAGACCTGGCATGCACCTCACTCCAGTCCCCACTCTCCCAAACCGCCAGCTACCCCTCTTCACTCCAAGACAAAACCTTAGCGGGCCCCCTCTTTTCTCTCTCAACCTTTTATCATTTCGCCGTTTTTATTCACATTCTCCCTACCCACGGCGACAAGTTGTATGTCGTTTCCATTCTTAAAGACCCCGACAAATATTTTAGCCTTGACCTTGGGGACAAGGCCAATTTTCAAGCGCGACCTATTGTTACGGTGATGCATCCACCGATGCACACCAGCCCACAGGAGTCAAGGGAGCGCATATGGAAACCACCCTAATTAATTTGTGTACTTAATTGGTATTAATTAATTAATCTTAATTAATTAATATTAATTAAATCTGATTTTATATGTGAGCCCCCTCCTCCCTATATAAGGAGGAGGTATGAGAGTGTTATTTTCATCTTTGGATCATTAGGGTTTTGGCTCCCATTTGAGAGAGGGGTCATAGGAGGAACCAGCCTCCTAGATCTTGGCCGGCGTCCGCGCCGGATTGTATCCGTTTTCCCGTTTATTGCAAGCATGCCTCTTGTTTTGTTCGATACTCCATCAACAAACTCATTCGTTCTTGCCCATCATTGGCTATTACACACTCATTCGTTCTTGCACATCATTGACTACTACAAACGCATTCCTTCTTGTCCATCTTTGGGTATTACACACTAATTCATTCTTGCCCATCATTGACTGTTACACACTCATCCCTTCTTACCCATCACTGACTATTACACACTCATCCCTTCTTTCCCATCACTGACTATTACACACTCATTCATTCTTACCTATCATTGGCCATTACGCACTCATTCGTTCTTGCTCATCATTGACTATTATACACTCATTCCTTCTTGCCCATCTTGGGCTATTACACACTCATTCGTTCTTGCTGAATCTTTGGCTATTATAGACTCATTCGTTTTTGCCCATCATTGGCTATTACACACTCATTCCTTCTTGCCCATTATTGGTTATTTCACACTCATTCGTTATTGCCCATCATTGGCTATTACACACTTATTTCTTCTTGCCCATCATTGGTTATTACACACTCATTCATTCTTGCCCATTATTGGTTATTACATAATTATTCATTCTTGTCATCATTGACTGTTACACACTCATTCGTTCTTCCCAATCATTGTACACGCTCATTCCTTATTGCCCATCATTGGCTATTACACACTCATTACTTCTTGCACATCATTGGCTATTGCACACTCATTCCTTCTCGCCCATAATTAACTATTACACACTAAATCGTTCTTGCCCATCATTGGATATTACACACTTATTCATTTTTGCCCTTCATTGGTTATTACACATCAATTCCTGCTTGCCATCATTGGCTATTATACACACATTTGTTCTTGCCCATCATTGACTACACACTTAATTGTTCTTGACCATCATTGGCTATTACACACTCATTCGTTCTTGCCCATCATTAGTTATTACACACATTCCTTCTTGCCCATCATTGACTATTACACACTCATTCATTCTTTCTCATAATTGGCAGTTAGACACTCATCACTTCTTGCTCATCATCGATAATTACATACTCATCCCTTCTTGCCCATCACCGAATAATACACGCTCACTTATTCTTTCCCATCATTGGCTATTACACACACATTCATTTTTTCACATCATCGGCTAATACACACTCATTCTTTCTTGCCCATCATTATCTATTACACACTCATTTGTTCTTGCGGATTTTTGAATATTATACAATCATTCGTTCTTGCTCATCATTGGTTATTACACACTTATTCGTTCTTGCCCATCATTGACTACTGTACACCCATTCTTTCACATCATTGACTATTACACGCTCATTTGTTCTTGCCCATCATTGGATATGACACACTTATTCCTTATTACCCATCATTGGCTATTACACACCCATTCCTTCTTGCCCATCATTGGTTATTACACACTAATTTGTTCTTGCCATCGTAGGATATTATTACACACCCATTCATTTTTGCCCATCATTGTCTGTTACACACATTCCTACTTTGCCATCATTGGCTATTACACATTAATTCGTTCTTACCTATCATTGGATTTTACACACTCATCTCTTCTTACCCATCATCGACTATTACACACTCATCCCTTCTTGCACATCACCGACTATTACACACTCATTCGTTCTTACCCATCATTAACTATTACACACTCATTCGTTCTTGCATATCATTGACTATTACACACTCATTCTTGCTTGTCCTTTATTGGTTATTACCCATTAATTCGTTCTTGCCCATCATTGGCTATTACACACTCATCCCTTTTTCCCATCATCGACTATTACACACTCATCCCTTCTTGCCTATTACCGACTATTACACACTCATTCGTTCTGGCCCATCATTAGTTATTACACACTCATTCGTTCTGTAACATCATTGATTATTACATACTCATTTCTTCTTGCCAAGCATTGACTATTACACACTAATTTGTTCTTGCCCATCAATGGTTATTATACACTCATTTGTTTTTCCATCATTGGTTATTACACACTCATTACTTCTTTCCCATCGTTAGATATTACACACTTATTCGTTAATGCCCATCATTGGCTATTACACACTTATTCCATCTTGCTCATTATTGACTAATACACACTCATTCGTCTTGCCTATCATAGCCTATTACACACTCATTCATTCTTGCCCATCATTGACTATTACACACCCATTTGTTCTTTCCCATCAACTATTACACACTCATTACTTCTTGCCCATCATTGACTATTACACACTCATTCCTTTTTGCACATCATTTGCTATCACACACTCATTCCTTCTTGTCTGTCATTGACTATTACACACTCATTCGTTCTTACCCATCATTGGATATTACACACTTATTTGTTCTTGCCCATAATTGGCTATTACACACCCATTCGTGCTTGCCCATCATTGACTATTACACCCATTCGTTCGTGTCCATCATTGGCTATTACAAAGTCATTCGTTCTTTCCCATCATTAACTATTACACACTCATTCGTTCTTGTGCATCATTAGTTATTACACACATTCCTTTTTGCCCATCATTGACTATTACAGACTCATTAGTTTTTGCCCATCATTGGCTATTACACACTTGTTCGTTCTTGCCCATCATTGACTATTATACACTAAT
The DNA here is from genome assembly GCA_033032865.1 of Dactylorhiza incarnata. Taxonomy (NCBI): domain Eukaryota; kingdom Viridiplantae; phylum Streptophyta; class Magnoliopsida; order Asparagales; family Orchidaceae; genus Dactylorhiza; species Dactylorhiza incarnata. The sequence continues at coordinate 626,262 of JAWHQI010000403.1, read as the reverse complement.
TCATTTTTGCTCATCATTGATAATTACACACTCATTCCTTCTTGCCCATCATTGGCTATTACACACCCATTTCTTCTTTACCATCAATGACTATTATTAACTCATTCCTTCTTGCCCATCATTGGCTATTACACCCATTCTTTCTTGCCCATCATTGACTATTACACACCCATTCGTTCTTGTCCATCGTTGGCTATTTTGTATTCATTCGTTCTTGCCCATCATTGGCTATCACACATTCATTCATTTTTGCCCATCATTAGCTATCACACATTCATTCGTTCTTGCCCATCATTGGCTATTACACACATTCATTCTTCCCATCATTGACTATTACACACTCATTCGTTCTTGCCCATCATTGGCTATTACACAATCATTTCTTCTTGCCCATCATTGACTATTATACACCCATTCCTTCTTGCTCATCATTGGCTATTACACATTCATTCGTTCTTGCAAAACATTGACTATTACACACTCATTCTTTTTGCCCATCATTGCTATTTGCACACTCATTTGTTCTTGAACATCAATTATTATTACACACTCATTCCTTCTTACCCATCATGGGCTATTACACACTCATTCCTTCTTGCCCATCATTGGCTATTACACACCATTCGTTCTTGCCCATCGGTGGCTATTACACATTCATTCATTCTTGCCCATCATTTGCTATTTCATACTCGTTCGTTTTTGCCCATCATTGGCTATTACACTCATTCATTCTTGCCCATTATTGACTATTACACATTCATTCGTTGTTGCCTATCATTGGCTATTACACACTCATTTATTATTGCCCATTATTGACTATTACACACTCATTTGTTCTTGTCCATCATTGAGTATTTCACAGCCATTCATTCTTGCCCATCATTGTCTATTACACACACATTCATTCTTTCCCATCATTGACTATTACACACCCACTCATTCTTGTCCATCATTGGCTATTACACACTAATTAGTTCTTGCCCATCTTTGACTATTACACACTCATTCCTTCTTGCACATCATTAGTTATTATATACATTCATTCTTGCCCAACATTGACTATTACACACTCACTCATTCCAGCCTATCATTGGCTGTTACACACTCATCCCTTCTTGCCCATCATTGGCTATTACTTACTCATCCATTCTTTCCCATCAACGACTATTGCATGCTCATTTGTTCTTGCCCTTTATTGGTTATTACACACTCATTCATTCTTGCACATCATTGGCTATTACACACTCATTTCTTCTTGCCCATCATTGACTATTACACACGCATTAGTTCTTGCCCATCATTGACTTATACACTCATTCGTTCTTCTCATCATTGGCTATTACACAATCATTCCTTCTTGCCCATCATTGGCTATTACAAACTCATTACTTCTTGCCTATAATTGGCTATTACACACCTATTGGTTCTTGCCCATCATTGACTATTACATACCCATTCGTTCTTATCCATCATTGGCTTTTGCAGACTTATTCATTTTTTCCTTATTGGCTATTACACACTCATTCATTCTTGCCCATCATTGGATATTACACACATTCCTTTTTGCCCATCATTTCCTATTACACACTCATTCATTGTTCATCATCATTGGCTATTACACATCCATTTATTTTTGCCCATCATTGGCTATTACACTTCCATTCGTTCTTGCCCATCTTTGGTTATTACATACTCATTCGTTCTTGCCCATCATTGACTATTATACACTCATTCGTTCTTGCACATAATTAGTTATTACACACATTCCTTCTTGCCCATGATTGGTTATTGCACTCATTCGTTCCTGCCCCTCATTGGTTGTTACACACTTATCCCTTCTTGCCCATCATCGACTGTTACATACGCATCTCTTCTTGGACATCACTGGCTATTATTCACTCATTCATTCTTGACATTCATTAGCTATTACACACTCATTCGTTCTTGCACATCATTGGCTATTACACACTCATTCGTTCTTGCCTATCATTGCTTATTATACACTTATTCGTTCTTGCTCATCATTGTCTATTACACAGTCATTCCTTCTTGCTTATCATTGGCTATTACACACTCATTCGTTATTGCATATCATTGACTATTATACTCATTTCTTCTTGCCCATCATTGGCTATTTCACATTCATTCTTGTCAATCATTGGATTTTGGGCACTCATTCATTTTTTAACACCTTTAGTTATTATACACATTCCTTCTTGCCATCATTAGCTATTTCACATTCATTTGTTCTTGCCCATCATTGGCTATTATACACTCATCCCTTCTTGCGAATCATCGGCTATTACATACTCATTTTTTTCTTGCCCATCACCGACTATTACACGCTCATTCGTTCTTGCCCAACATTGGCTATTACACACTCATAAGTTCTTGGACATCATTGGTTATTACACATTCATTCCTTCTTACCCATCAATTGTATTACACACTCATTCATTATTGTCTATCATTGACTATTATACACTTATTCGTTATTGCTCATCATTGACTATTACACACTCTTTCCTTCTTGCCCATTATTGGCTATTACATACTCATTTGTTATTGCCCATCATTGACTATTACACACTTACTCCTTCTTCCCATTATTGGCTATTTAATACCCATTCTTTTTGCCCATCATTAGCTATTACACACATTCGTTCTTGCCCATCTTTGACTATTATACACGCATTCACTTTTGCGCATCATTGGCTATTACACACTCATTCCTTCTTGCTCATCATTATTTATTACACACTCATTTGTTATTCCCCATCATTGGATATTGCGCACTTATTCCTTCTTGCCCATCATTGGCTATTACACAGTCATCCATTCTCGCCCATCATTGGTTAATACACAATCATTCATTCTTGTCATCATTGACTATTACACACCCATTTGTTCTTGCCAATCATTATAGAAACTCATTCCTTATTGCCCATCATTGGATATCACACTCGTTACTTCTTGCACATCATTGACTATTACACACTCATTCTTTCTCGCCCATAATTGACTATTACACACTAATTCGTCCTTACCCATCATTGTATATTACACACTTATTCATTTTTTACCTTCATTGGATATTACACACCAATTCCTGCTTGCCCATCATTGGTTATTATACACACATTTGTTTTTGCCCATCATTGGCTATTACACACTTAATTGTTCTTGTCATCATTTGCTATTACACACTCATTCGTTCTTGCACATCATTAGTTATTACACACGTTCCTTCTTACCCATCATTGACTACAACACACTCATTCATTCTTTCTCATCGTTGTTAGTTAGACACTCATCCCTTCTTGCTCATCATCGGCAATTACATACTCATCCCTTCTTGCCCATCACAAACTAATACACGCTCACTCGTTCTGGCCCATCATTGGCTATTACACACGCATTCGTTCTTTCACATCATTGGCTATTACACTCATTCTTTCTTGCCCATCATTATCTATTACACTCTCATTTGTTCTTGCGAATCATTGAATATTATACAATCATTCGTTCTTGTTCATCATTGGTTATTACACACTCATTCGTTCTTGCCCATCATTGGCTACCATACACCCATTCTTTCCCATCATTGGCTATTACACGCTCATTTGTTCTTGCCCATCATTGGATATTACACATTTATTCCTTATTGCCCATCATTGGCTATTACAAATCCATTCATTCTTACCCATCATTGGTTATTACACACAATCTTCTTATACATCATTGACTATTACACAATCATTCCTTTTTGCCTATCATTGGTTATTACACACTCATTCATTCATGCTTATCATTGGCTATTACACACTCATTCCTTGCCCATCATTTTACTAGTACACACTCATTCATTCTTGCCTATCATTGGTTATTACACACTCATTTGTTCTTGCCCATCATAGGATATTATTATACACTCATTCATTTTTGCCCATCATTGGTTATTACACACTAATTTATTTTTTCCCATCATTGTCTGTTACACACATTCCTACTTTACCATCATTGGCTATTACACATTAATTCGTTCTTACCTTTCATTGGATTTTACACACCTATCTCTTCTTACCCATCATTGACTATTACACACTCATCCATTCTTGCACATCACCGACTATTACACACTCATTCGTTCTTACCCATTATTGACTATTACACACTCATTCGTTCTTGCAAAACATTGACTATTACACACTCATTCTTGCTTGTCCATCATTGGTTATTACCCACTAATTTGTTCTTGCCCATCAATGGCCATTACACACTCATCCCTTCTTTCCCATCATCGACTATTACACATTCATCCCTTCTTGCCCATTACCAACTATTACACACTCATCCGTTCTTGCCCATCATTAGTTATTACAAACTCATTCGTTCTTTAACATCATTGACTATTACATACTCATTTCTTCTTTCCAAGCATTGACAATTACACACTAATTCGTTCTTGCCCATCAATGGTTGTTATACACTCATTTGTTTTTTCCATCATTGACTATTACACACTCATTACTTCTTTCCCATCATTAAATATTACACACTTATTCGTTATTGCCCATCATTGGCTATTACACACTTATTCCATCTTTCTCATCATTGACTAATACACACTCATTCGTTCTTACCCATCAGTAGTTATTACACACTCATTCATTCTTGCCCATCATTGGCTATTACACACTCATTTGTTCTTGCCCATCAACTATTACACACACATTACTTCTTGCCCATCATTGACTATTACACACTCATTCCTTTTTGCACATCATTTGCTATAACACACTCATTCCTTCTTGTCCATCATTGACTATGACACACTCATTCATTCTTACCCATCATTGTCTATTACACACTTATTTGTTCTTGCCCATCATTGGCTATTACACACTCATTCGTGCTTGCCCATAATTGGCTATTACACACCCATTCGTTCGTGTCCGTCATTGGCTACTACAAACTCATTCGTTCTTTCCCACATTGACTATTACACACTCATTCGTTCTTGCACATCATTAGTTATTACACACATTCCTTCTTGCCCATCATTGGCTATTACACACTCATTAGTTCTTGCCCATCATTGTCTTTTACACACTCGTTCATTCTTGACCATCATTGGCTATTACACACTTGTTCGTTCTTGACCATCATTGACTATTATACACTAATTCATTTTTGCTCATCATTGACTATTACACACTCATTCCTTCTTGCCCATCATTGGCTATTACACACTCATTCCTTTTCGACCATCATTGGCTATTAGATACTCATTCCTTCTTTCCATTCATTGGCTATTACACACTTATTCATTCTTGCCCATCATTGACTATTACACACCCATTCGTTCTTGCTTATCGTTGGCTATTGCACATTCATTCGTTCTTCCCTATCATTGGCTATTACACACATTCTTCCCATCATTGGCTATTACACACTCATTCGTTCTTGCCTATCATTGGCTATTACACACTCATTTCTTCTTGCCCATCATTGAGTATTATACACTTATTCCTTGCCCATCATTGGCTATTACACATTCATTCGTTCTTGCACAACATTGACTATTACACACTCATTTCTTCTTTCCCATCATTGGTTATTGCACACTCATTCGTTCTTGAGCATCAATTATTATTACACACCCATTCCTTCTTACTCATCATTGGCTATTACACACTCATTCGTTCTTGCCCATCATTGGCTATTACACACCTTTCATTCTTGCTCATCTATGGCTATTACACACTCATTCATTCTTGCCCATCATTTGCTATTTCATACTCGTTTGTTTTTGCCCATCATTGGCTATTACACACCCATTCGTTCTTGCCCATCATTGACTATTACAAATTCATTCGTTCTTGCCCATCTTTGCTATTACACGCTCATTTGTTCTTGCACATTATTGGCTATTACACACTCATTTGTTCTTGCACATCATTGACTATTTCACACTCATTCATTCTTACCCATCATTGGCTATTACACACCCAGTCGTTCTTGCCCATCTTTGACTATTACACACCCACTCGTTCTTGTCCATCATTGACTATTACACACTAATTAGTTCTTGCCCATCATTGGCTATTACACACTCATTCGTCTTGCACATCATTAGTTATTATACACATTCATTTTTGCCCATCATTGACTATTACACACTCACTCATTCTAGCCTATCATTGGCTGTTATTGGCTATTACTTACTCATCCCTTCTTGCCCATCATTGGCTATTACTTACTCATCCCTTCTTGCCCATCATTGGCTATTACTTACTCATCCCTTCTTTCACATCAACAACTATTACACACTCATTTGTTCTTGCCAATCATTGGCTATTACACACTCATTCATTCTTGCACATCATTGACTATTACACACTCATTTTTTTCTTGCCCATCATTGGCTATTACACACTCATTAGTTCTTGCTCATCATTGACTTATACACTCATTCGTTCTTCTCATCATTGGCTATTACACAGTCATTCCTTCTTGCCCATCATTGTCTACTGCAAACTTATTTGTTCTTGACCACCATTGTCTATTACAAACTCATTACTTCTTGCTTATCATTGACTATTACACGCCTATTCGTTCTTGTTCATCATTGACTATTACATACCCATTCGTTCTTATCCATCATTGGCTATTGCACACTAATTCATTTTTGCCCATCATTGGCTACACACTTATTCATTATTGGCCATCATTGGATATTACACACATTCCTTTTTGCCATCATTGCTTATTACACACTCATTCATTCTTCACCATCATTGGCTATTATATTTCCATTTATTTTTGTCATCATTGGCTATTACACTCTCATTCGTTCTTGCCCATCTTTGGTTATTACACACTAATTCGTTCTTGCCCATCATTGGCTATTACACACTCATTCATTTTTGCACATAATTAGTTATTACACATGTTCCTTCTTGCCCATTATTGGCTATTACACACTCATTCGTTCATGCCCATCATTGGCTGTTACACACTTATCCCTTCTTAGCTTGTCCATCATCGACTGTTACATACTCATCTCTTCTTGGACATCACCAACTATTATACACTCATTCATTCTTGACCTTTATTGGCTATTACACAATCATTCGTTCTTGCCCATCATTGACTATTACACACTCATTCGTTCTTGCCCATCATTGACTATTACACACTCATTCGTTCTTGTCCATCATTGCTTATTAGATACTCATTCGTTTTTGCCCATCGTTGCTTATTATATACTCATTCGTTTTTGCCCATCATTGCTTATACACTCATTCCTTATTTCATATCATTGACTATTACACATTCATTCCTTCTAGCCCATCATTGGCTATTACACATTCATTCTTGTCAATCATTGGATATTAGACACTCATTCGTTTTTGAACATCTTTAGTTATTACACACATTCCTTCTTGCCATCATTAGCTATTTCACATTCATTTGTTCTTGCCCATCATTGACTATTATACATTCATCCCTTCTTGCGAATCATCGGCTATTACATACTCATTCTTTCTTGCCCATCACTGGCTATTACACGCTCATTCGTTCTTGCCCAACATTGATTATTACACACTCATAAGTGTTTGCACATCATTGGTTATTACACATTCATTCTTTCTTACCCATCAATGGTTACACACTCATTCATTATTGTCTATCATTGACTATTATACACTCATTCGTTCTTGCTCGTCATTGGCTATTACACACTCTTTCCTTCTTGCCCATTATTGGCTATTATATACTCATTTGTTATTGCTCATCATTTGCTATTACACACTTATTCCTTCTTTCCATTATTGGCTATTTAACACCCATTCGTTTTTGCCCATCATTAGCTATTACACACTCATTCGTTCTTGCCTATCATTAACTATTATACATGCATTCAATTTTGCGCATCATTGGATATTACACACTCATTCCTTCTTGCCCATCATTATCTATTACACACTCATTCGTTATTACCCATCATTGGATATTGCACATTTATTCCTTCTTGCCCATCATTGGCTATTACACATGTCACGACCCGTCTCGACAAGACTCAGAGTGCGCTTCGGGGCGGGCCTTGATGCCACAAGCATGGGCGAAAAGAAAACCATGTCTGCTAAGGCGCAAGCAGAGATACTGATAAATAGATTTAAAATACATATTTTTGATTAAAACAGGTTGATTTATTGCGGAAGCTTTAAAATATGTTAGTTGAAACAGGTGCACATGCATTTTTGCAGAAAAACTTAAGATACAGGTTTTGAAACAGAATTTTATGCAGTGATCATCTCAGATGAATGAACATGCAAAACATATCAAATTCTAGTACATATAATATTTAGCCTTGCAGTTGTCCATGAAACAAGAGAAAATGGCTGATCGTAATTACTACATAACAAAAATATCTGACAGTAAAAGAAATGAAACGTAAACACAAAACCTGGAACTTGACGCAGATCGGCCTCAGAGAGCAGGCGGCGCAGGCACGAACACAAATGCAAATTCCAAAATAAGAAGGAAAAGTCTCAGAACATTGAAATACAACAGGAGTAAAGCTAAATAAAAATACGAGCAGGAGAAACAGCAATGCATAAGTACCAGTTTTATCAGAAGCAAAGCTAGCAAGACAGACAGTAAGCAAGACGAGTAGAAATAATCAGAATTATTAGGCTATTCCGAAGCACAACAAAGATTCAGGCATGTAATGTCATTAGTTGTAATCATTGAAAGGTGCAAGTGTTTCTTTCTGATGCACGAGATTCTAACAGGAGTCTAATGCAAGGCTTATCAAAGTAATTGAGCTTGCTATGACATTATTGGTTCCCGTTACAAGGTAAGCGGAAACTCGATTCAAAACGTCACATCAATGTAACACTACCTTTCAATGATTGCTTATCACATTAATGAACTGAAGGATTCATGATTCAAAAGGATTCAAATTCAGATTCAAGACTTGTCAGAGATTCAGGAGTAAAGCATACAAAGATGATCATGTAATAACATAAGTTGTAACAAGTGAAAGTGTAGGGTTTTTGTTTGACGCGCAGGATTCATGATTCAGACAGATTCAAGTACGGATTCAGGAGATTCAGAAATTTAAGCTCGCTATGACCGGTCCTTTGTTCCCATTAGGGATTCAAGAGGGAACCCAAGTCAAGGAGATGCGTCAGTTAAACCCTACCTTTCAATGTGTACTTGTGTTATTTGTGAGATTAAAAGATTCATATTTTTGGTGATTCCTAGCATATCAAGGTAGGTTACTAATTAATCGACCTAGATACACGAGAGGAGAGTCCATAGACACGGAAAAAGGGGAATCGAGCTAGGGAGTAGAATATACCCCAATCTTAGAACCAGACAGACGTAAGAGACAAGACTTGATGACACCGAAAACTAGGAAGTGACTTTTGAACTTTGCGTGTTCGAGATAATAAGATTCCAATAACAAGAAGATTCTTCAAGTAAAAAGAAGCGCAGGAGCAAGTTTGACATACATCGATTCTGGGATAGCAAGTACTCATTTACATTAAGCCACTTTATGGCACGATTAACTTCCAAATAAGGAGTGTACGATACAAGCATGATAAAGAGACATCGATCATATATTTGCTAGCCATAAACTATTAATATTATTATCATGATGCTTAATACTCATGTTCAACAATCTATCATTTCTCGAATTATTCATCAAATAAGAAATTTATTCATCTAGGTCTATCCAAATAAAATCATTCATGTTCACAGATTCGTATCATCTCAAATGCGTAAAACCTCAAACTACTAACAAGTCATTTCAACGTTCGAGATCTAAGCTTATATGATGAAACAAGCATTCAAAAGTGAAGTCATAAATTCATAAGAGCAGACAAGGTAATCTACGATCAATGTTTGCAAGAGAGGATGATCTCTACTTGCCTTAAATGAGGCTGAAGCTGACGGCGGCGGCGAAGCGGCGCAAGCAAAAGTAATAAATCATATTTTCGAACCTGTTCAGGGAAAACGAAAGCGATGTAGCATAATTCACTACGCTACAAATGCATCCTACGACATGAAAATCAAACAACGAGAGTTTAGCGGATTTTACCTCCCTCAGAAAGAGGGGAGAAGAGATACCACGAAGGAATCAACGATTTGGCGGCGCTTTAGGCTAGGGAAACCCTAAATCGGAGAGGCTTTTGTGTGATCCCACCAATTAAATCGAGGGGCGACACCGGAAATCACGAACAAACCACGGTTAGACGATTATAGGAGAGCAAAAATCTGAAATAGGAGGGGAATGAGGAATTACTTACCAATATTCACCAAATCCGAGCCCAAGGAGGAGAGGGGAGAAAACCCTAGTCGTTCCTCACGCAAAAACTCGGCCCAAACGGAGAGGAAGAGCAGGAGGCTGCCGACTTTGGGAGGGAGATCCCGTCGACCTCTGCAGGAGGAGGCGGCGGCCAGAGGAAGAGATGCTGGAGGCGGCTCCTTTGGAGGAGAAGAACCAGGGGGCGTCGGCGCCTGGAGCAGGAGGAGGAGGCGACGTCGACGGCCTGAGACGGAGGAGGATCCAGAGGAGGCGGCCATGCCAAGATGAGTCGCCGTCCAGAGTAGGAGGCATCGGCGAGCAGGGAGACGAGCGGGAGCAGCGCTGCGGCTTGCGGCTTGCGGGATTGAAAGCGGGAACCCTAGCTGCGGCTTGCGGGGTTTTAAAACAGGGGGAAGGGCTGCTCGGGATTTAATCAAGGAGGCTGGCGAGGTGTGGATAACAAAAATACAGGAAAATACGGGTTGTTACATTCTCCCCTACTTAGGAAGTTTCGTCCCGAAACTTTCTGAGAATTCTCTAAATGGGGCCTCTTATGGCGAAGATTCAGATGACATTCATTCCAACAAGGTTTGTAGATCAAGACATGGAAGCTAACTATGAGCATGCAGAAACAGAATGCGAGACAAACGCTGAGACTTACCAAGATCAACAGAACAAAATTTGCGGATAATTGCTTCGCATATCAGATTCAAGTTCTCGAGAGAATTATTCAGACTTTTCATGCATTCAAAACACAGTTATTATCGGGATGATTTTCTTTCGAAGCTTGCGTACTTGATACTCTACAATCTTAGCAGGTATGACAAGGTACGAAGGATTGGATCCAGGGAACACAAGAATTGCTTCACTTGGCTGGAATTGAGAGATAAGACTCAAGAACTCGGGAGCGAAAAAAAATCTTTGAACGAAGGGGGTAATTTACTTGCGGCGTTGACGCTCAAGAGCTAACCAGAAGGAGATACTGGAGAATCAGATGAGATCGATAAACAAGCAGCACAAGAAGCATTGATTACGAATGCCGAAGATTTGAAACTAGAGATTCTAACGCATTTCCTACTGCCAGGTACATAAATTATGTAATAATTACAGCATTTTCATTGGACAACTCTAGGTATGATCATGCAAGTGCAAAATTGAAATCATGTGCGATGTCAAGCAAGTAGTAAAACTATGCGTGTACAATCATTATTGTTGTTCTTGGCTTCACACTTGTGCAAGATTTATGATATGAATGCAAATGAATGGATACACATGCCATGTTAAACGCCCATATCACTTAACATGTCATGCATATTAAGACTCTAATGCCAACGCACTTGAAAATATTAAACTGCCCATAACCATTTAATATTCGCAAGCGGTGTATATCCTAGTGGAATTCATATGCACAAAAATGTTAAGTTTGCCCATAACCCCTTAACATTCATGTGCATACTACTCATGCTTATGAGTGAGTCTGTGCGTGTTTCAGCCGCGAACAACAGATAATGACAAGGTGCGTGAAGAAATGATGCATGCATAAATATTTATAAAATAAGATTCAAAATATTTGATAATTGTAAAATACTTTATCTTTAGAAACAAACCTGGCTCTGATACCAACTGTCACGACCCGTCTCGACAAGACTCGGAGTGCGCTTCGGGGCGGGCCGTGATGCCACAGGCATGGGCGAAAAGAAAACCATGTCTGCTAAGGCGCAAGCAGAGATACTGATAAATAGATTTAAAATACATACTTTTGATTAAAACAGGTTGATTTATTGCGGAAGCTTTAAAATATATTAGTTGAAATAGGTGCACATGCATTTTTGCAGAAAAACTTAAGATACATGTTTTGAAACAGAATTTTATGCAGTGATCATCTCAAATGAATGAACATGCAAAACATGTCAAATTCTAGTACATATAATATTTAGCCTAGCAGTTGTCCATGAAACAAGAGAAAATGTGCCTGATCGTAATTACTACATAACAAAAATATCCGACAGTAAAAGAAATGAAACGTAAACACAAAACCTGGAACTTGACGCAGATCGGCCTCAGAGAGCAGGCGACGCAGGCACGAACACTAAGGCAAATTCCAAAATAAGAAGGAAAAGCCTCAGAACATTGAAATACAACAGGAGTAAAGCTAAATAAAAATACGAGCAGGAGAAACATCTGTTGGAGCATGCGTTCCGCACTCGTCCGGTTTGAGAATAACAAATCTCGAATGTATTTGATCCTATTTTTGATTAATGGTGTGCAGATAACAGGTGCAAAAATAACATGATTTCAATTGAAGCAAAATGACATTTTCCAGAAATTTGAGCTATCGGATTTCCGACAGTGCTATCGGATTTCCGACAGCGCGTTTATTTGATCTCTGCGCAGCGGTTAGGATCTATCGGATTTCCGATATCGCTATCGGATGGCGATAGCCCACGATCTTTCGATAACGCCAGGACGTGCAGCAGTTACCACACAGCGGTTAGGATCTATCGGATTTCCTATATCGCTATCGGATGGCGACAGCCCACGATCTTCCTATAACGCCAGGACATGCAGCAGTTACCTTGGCTATCGGATATCCGACAGTGCTATCGGATATCCGACAGCCCACGTCTCAACCACGACCTCAACACGACGCAGAAACTTTGTTTTAGTGGGACACGTGGCAGCCTCTGGAGATATCGGATTTCGGCGACAGCGGCTATCAGACGGCGACAGCTCCTTTTTATTTAAAGGACTCAAAACTTCGTGGAATTCAGTTCTTGAGATTTCTAAGCCTCCTTCCTGAGTGTTATCGTCCAGAGAGCTCCAGAGAACGAAAATCCCCATCCTTGAAGGAGAAAAGAGAGAGCGAAGCCGAAGATTGTACACGCATTCCAAAAAGACTGTCTCAAGGGATCTTCGCTGTTTTGGTCCAGAAATTCTAAAGGGGGTTTTTCATATTGTATTTTTATTCATTCACTTTTCATTTTGTAATCGTTGGAGAAATCGTCGTCTTGCGTGCGGCGTCTAAGTCCTTGCGCGGCTTAGGGGAAAATCGCTTCCTTGTGCGGAGCGTCCAAGTCCTTGCGTGGCTTGGTGGGAAATCGTGGCCTTGTGTGCTACGTCTAGATCTTGGGAAGATCTAGAGGATAGGCTTGGTCTTGGTCTTGGGAGAGACAAGTGATAGCCTTCCGATCCTTGGGAGAAGGATTGGTAAACCAAAATTGTAGAATTTTTTATTAACATAATTGTGCCTTGATCTTAAGCATTGTTAAGATCATTTTTATTGTATGCAAATTTCATGATTAATATAATTATGTCTTTTTCTTTAATTACATATTTGGTGGCATAATCTTTATCTTAGAAATTTGTTTTTGAATTATTAAAAAAAACACATTCTTTGGAAATTGTTTAGAAGTAATTTTTAGAAAAGTAAAACTTGTTTAAAAATTTTTAAGGAAAAATTATATTTCAAACACACCCTTATTCACCCCCCCCCCCCCTCTAAGGGCGTCATACGATCCAACAACATCAATGCATAAGTACCAGTTTTATCAGAAGCAAAGCTAGCAAGGCAGACAGTAAGCAAGACGAGTAGAAATAATCAGAATTATTAGGCTATTCCGAAGCACAACAAAGATTCAGTCATGTAATGTCATTAGTTGTAATCATTGAAAAGTGCAAGTGTTTCTTTCTGATGCACGAGATTCTAACATGAGTCTAATGCAAGGCTTATCAAAGTAATTGAGCTTGCTATGACATTATTGGTTCCCGTTACAAGATAAACGGAAACTCGATTCAAAGCGTCACATCAATGTAACACTACCTTTCAATGATTGCTTATCACATTAATGAACTGAAGGATTCATGATTCAAAAGGATTCAAATTCAGATTCAAGACTTGTCAGAGATTCAAGAGTAAATCATACAAAGATGGTCATGTAATAACATAAGTTGTAACAAGTGAAAGTGTACGGTTTTTGTTTGACGCGCAGGATTCATGATTCAGACAGATTCAAGTACGGATTCAGGAGATTCAGAAATTTAAGCTCGCTATGACCGGTCCTTTGTTCCCATTAGGGATTCAAGAGGGAACCCAAGTCAAGGAGATGCGTCAGTTAAACCTACCTTTCAATGTTTACTTGTGTTATTTATGAGATTAAAAGATTCATATTTTTGGTGATTCCTAGCATATCAAGGCAGGTTACTAATTAATCGGCCTAGATACATGAGAGAAGAGTCCATAGACACGGAAAAAGGGGAATCGAGCTATGGAGTAGAATATACCCCAATCTTAGAACCAGACTGATGTAAGAGATAAGACTCGGTGACACCGAAAACTAGGAAGTGAGTTTTGAACTTTGCGTGTTCGAGATAATAAGATTCCAATAACAAGAAGATTCTTCAAGTAAAAAGAAGCGCAGGAGCAAGTTTGACATGCATCGATTCTCGGATAACAAGTACTCATTTACATTAAGCCACTTTATGGCATGATTAACTTCCAAATAAGGAGTGTACGATACAAGCATGATAGAGAGACATCGATCATATATTTGCTAGCCATAAACCATTACTATTATTATCATGATGCTTAATACTCATGTTCAACAATCTATCATTTCTCGAATTATTCATCAAATAAGAAATTTATTCATCTAGGTCTATCCAAATAAAATCATTCATGTTCACAGATTCGTATCATCTCAAATGCGTAAAACCTCAAACTACTAACAAATCATTTCAACGTTCGAGATCTAAGCTTATATGATGAAACAAGCATTCAAAAGTGAAGTCATAAATTCATAAGAGCAGACAAGGTAATCTACGATCAATGTTTGCAAGAGAGGATGATCTCTACTTGCCTTAAATGAGTCTGAAGCTGACGGCGGCGGCGAAGCGGCGCAAGCAAAAGTCAGAAATCATATTTTCGAACCTGTTCAGGGAAAACGAAAGCGATGTAGCATAATTCACTACGCTACAAATGCATCCTACGACACGAAAATTAAACAACGAGAGTTTAGCGGATTTTACCTCCCTCAGAAAGATGGGAGAAGAGATACCATGAAGGAATCAACGATTTGGCGGCGCTTTAGGCTAGGGAAACCCTAAATCGGAGAGGGTTTTGCGTGATCCCACCAATTAAATCGAGGGGCGACACCGGAAATCACGAACAAACCACGGTTAGACGATTATAGGAGAGCAAAAATCTGAAATAGGAGGGGAAGGAGGAATTTCTTACCAATATTCACCAAATCCGAGCCCAAGGAGGAGAGGGGAGAAAACCCTAGTCGTTCCTCACGCAAAAACTCGGCCCAAACGAAGAGGAAGAGCAGGAGGCTGCCGACTTTGGGAGGGAGATCCCGTCGACCTCTGCAGGAGGAGGCGGCGGCCAGAGGAAGAGCTGCTGGAGGAGGCTCCTTTGGAGGAGAAGAACCAGGGGGCGTCGGCGCCTGGAGCAGGAGGAGGCGACGTCGACGACCTGAGATGGAGGAGGATCCAGAGGAGGCGGCCATGCCAAGAGGAGTCACCGTCCAGAGTAGGAGGCATCGACGAGCAGGGAGACGAGCGGGAGCAGTGCTGCGGCTTGCGGCTTGCGGGATTGAAAGCGGGAACCCTAGCTACGGCTTGCGGGGTTTTAAAACAGGGGGAAGGGTTGCTCGGGATTTAATCAAGGAGGCTGGAGGGGTGCGGATAGCAAAAATACAGGAAAATACGGGTTGTTACAACATAGTCATTCGTTCTTGCCCATCATTGATTATTACACTCATTCGGTCTTGCCCATCATTGGTTGTTGCACACTCATCCCTTCTTGCCCATCATCAACTATTACATATTCATCCCTTCTTGCCAATCACCGACTATTACACACTCATTCATTATTGCCCATCATTGACTATTACATGCTTATTCCTTTTTTCCATCATTGGCTATTACATACTCATTCGTTCTTGCATATCATTGACTTTTACACACTCATTCCTTCTTTTCCATCATTGGCTATTACACTAATTCATTTTTGCTCATCATTGGCTATTACACACTCATCTCTTCTTACCCATCATGGTCTATTACACACTCATCCCATCTTGCCTATCACCGACTATTACACACTCATTCGTTCTTGCCCATTATTGGCTATTACACACTAATTCGTTCTTGCACATCATTGATTATTACACACTCATTCATTCTTGCCCATCATTGGTTATTACACACTCATTAGTTCTTGCTCATCATTGACTATTATACAATCATTCGTTTTTTCCTATCATTGGCTATTACACGCATTCCTTCTTACCCAACATTGGCTATTACACACTCATTCGTTATACCCCCATCATTGTCTATTACACACTTTTTCCATCTTGCCCATCTTTGGTTATTACACTCTCATCGTTTTTGCCTATTATTGGCTATTACAAACTCATTCATTCTTGCCAATTATTGGCTATTACACATATTCGTTTTCGCCCATCATTAACCATTACACACTCATGCTTTCTTGCTCATCATTGACTATTATACACTCATTCCTTCTTCCTCATTATTGGTTATTACACTCATTCCTTATTGCCCATCATTGATTATTACACACCCATTCGTTCTTTCCCATCATTGACTATTACACACTCATTCGTTCTTGTCGATCATTAACTATTACATATTTATTCGCTTTTGCCCATTATTGGCTATTACACACTCATTTGTTCTTGCCCATCATTGACTATTACACACTTATTCGTTCTTGCCAATCATTGGCTATTACACACTCATTCGTTTTTGCACATTAATGATTACACGCATTCCTTCTTGCCCATCATTAAATATTACATACTCATTCGTTATTGTCCATCATTGGTTGTTACACACTCATCCCTTCTTACCCATCATCGACTATTACATACTCATCCCTTCTTGCCTATCACCGACTATTACACACTCATTTGTTCTTACCAATCATTGGCTATTCAACACCCATTCATTCTTGCACATCATTGACTATTACACACTCAATTCTTTTTGCTCATCATTGAGTATTACACACTAATTCGTTCTTGTCGATCATTGACTATTATACACTCGTTCATTCTTGCTCGTCATTGATTATTACACACTCATTCCTTCTTGCCCATCATTGGCTATTACACACCCATTCTTTCCCATCATTCGTTATTACACACTCATTCGTTCTTGCTTATCATTGACTATTACCCACTCATTCTTCTTGCCCATCATTGGCTATTACACACCCATTCGTTCTTCCTCATCATTGTCTTCTACACACCCATTCATTTTTGTCCATCTTATGATATTACACACCCATTCCTTCTTACCCATTATTGTCTATTATATACTCATTCGTTCTAGCACATCACTGACTATCACACATGCATTCCTTCTTGCCCATCATTGGCTATTACACACTCATTCATTCTTGACCATCATTGGATATTACATACTCATCCCTATTTGCCCAGCATCGACCATTAAATACTCATCACTTCTTGCCCATCACCGAATATTACATACTCATTAGTTCTTGCCCTTCATTGACTATTACACACTCATTTTTTATTGCACATCATTGGCTATTACACACTCATTCTTTCTTACCCATCATTGGCTATTACACACTCATTCGTTCTTGCCCATCATTGATTAATGTACACTCATTCATTCTTGCTCATCATCAACTATTATATAATCATTCCTTCTTACCCATCATTGGCTATTACACACTCATTCATTATTGCACATCATTGTCTATTACACACTTATTCTTTCTTGTCAATTATTGGCTATTACACACTCATTCGTTCTTGCTCATCATTAACTATTATACACTTATTCGTTCTTGCTCATCATTGGCTATTACACAATCATTCCTTTTTACCCATCATTGACTATTACACACTGTTGGAGCTTGCTTTCCGCATCTCTTGGTTTGAGAATAACAAATACCATGATATATTTGATCTAGTCTTTTGTGTGTTTATAGTGGCCAGGTTGTACAGGTTCAATGAGGAGACAAGTCCTCGTTCATGGGCATGATCCGAGAACGACAAGTCTCAGGTTGGATGAGTTTTGTATGCTGATCTTAAAATGGCCATAACTTTCAATCCAGGAAGAGTTACAGAACGTGCCACCCCATTTCGGAGATGAGAACGACTCAATCGACAGGCTGGAGCTAAATTTGAATATGGGAAATTTCACTGTCGGAAAATTCCGACAGCCGCTGTCGCCCAGGCGACAGCAGAGAAGTTACAACTACTTCCCTCCACGGCAGCACGACGAAAGGCAGTTTTGAGCTGTCGGAATTCCGACAGCGTTGTCGCCCAGGCGACAGCTCGACGGTTACAGCAACTGCCCGCACGACGCCACTCCAGCGGCAGTTTAACGCTGTCGGAAATTTCCGACAGTCACTGTCGGAATTTCCGACAGCGATTTTCTATAAATTGACACCTTGTGTTCGTGCATTACAACCAATTAAGAATTTCAAGTCCCTTCCTGAGTGCATTCCATCCAGAGAGCTCCAGAACCTCATGAACTCCCATTTCTGCTGAGAAGGTATGAAATTGAAGACGAGATCGGACGCGCTTCTACATCAAGGATCATCTCGAGGCTTCAACCTTCCTTTCAGAGATCTGAATTTCTAGGGAGTTCTTATTTTATCTTGTATTTTCATTTATATACATTTAACTTTGTATTGGTAGAGAAAATCGCTTCCTTGTGCGGAGCGTCTAAGTCCTTGCGTGGCTTAGGGGAAAATCGCTTCCTTGTGCGGAGCGTCCAAGTCCTTGCGTGGCTTGGTGGGAAATCGTGGCCTTGTGTGCTACGTATAGATCTTGGGAAGATCTAGAGGATAGGCTTGGGCTTGGTCTAGGGAGAGACAAGTGATAGCCTTCTGATCCTTGGGAGAAGGATTGGTAAACAAAAAGAAATTTACATTTGTACGCCTCCGATTTCTAGCGATATAGAAATCAAATTTATGTAAACTCTTTTTCATATAATATAATCATGTCTCTTTTGTGTTTACTTGATTTCTATCATTTGGCGTAATCTCTATTATATTGTGTTCTAAGTTTTCAATTCTAAATCTAAATTGTTTATTTCAATCTCCTTCATTATAAAACAATTTAGTAATTATCTTGAAAATTATAGAAAGAATTTTATTCCCTTATTCACCCCCCCCCCCCTCTAAGGGCGCCGTAAGATCCAACACACACTCATTCCTTCTTCCCCATCATTGGCTATTACACATTCTTTCTTGCCCATCATTGGCTATTACACACGTATTCGTTCTTGCATATCACTAGTTATTGCACATATTTTTCTTGCCCATCATTGCCTTTTACACATTCATTCTTGTCCATCATTGACTGTTACACACTCATCCCATCATCGGCTATTACATACTCTTTATTTCTTGCCCATCACCGACTATTACTCACTCATTCGTTCTTTCCCAACATTGACTATTACACACTCATAAGTTCTTGCGCATCATTGGCTATTACACACTCATAACTTCTTGAACACCATTGCCTATTTCACACTCATTCGTTATTGCCCATCATTAACATACACTCATTCATTCTTGTTCATCATTATTTATTACATACTCATTCCTTCTTATCCATCATTTGCTATTACACACTTATTCGTTATTGCCTATCATTGGCGGTTACACACTTATTCCTTCTTGCCCATCATTGGTTATTACGCACACATTTTTTTGCCCATTATTGGCTATTACACATAAATCAAAATGGATTCTTGGGTCTGCCCTCTCTGATGTCTTTGATTTGAGGGCATGATTCCACAGCAAACGTGACAGTATAGGGGGCCACTATTTCAGTGGTAATCTGTGAGCAGCCACTTTGTGCATTTATTGTCGAAGGTTCGGTCTTTCTCCTCTGAGAGAAGCCACTTTGTGCATAGGGCCAAAGGTTAGGTCTGTTTCCGATCTTCCCCCGCCCATACCCCCAATGATTGGGGACTATATGGATTCTGTTGTTGTATTGGCTATTACACACTCATTCATTCTTGTCCATCACCGACTATTACAGACTCATTCGTTCTTGCCAATAATTAGCTATTACACACACATTTGTTCTTTCACATCATTAGTTATTACACACTCAATCCTTCTTGCCCATCATTACCAGTTACACCCTCATTCGTTCTTGCCCATCATTTACTATTATACACTCATTCGTTCTTGCTCATCATTGACTATTACACACTCATTCCTTCTTACCCATCATTGGCTATTACACATTTATTCCTTCTTGCCCAACATTCGCTATTACACACTTATTCCTTCTTTCCCATCATTGGCTATTACACACTCATTCATTCTTTACCCGTCATTGGCTATTACACACTTATTCGTTCTTGCTCACCATTGCCTATAATACGCTCTTTCTTTACCCATGATTGGGTGTTACACATATATTCATTTTTGTCCAGCATTGTCTATTACACACTCATTTGTTTTTGCACATCATTGGCTATTACACACTAATTCATTCTTGCCCATTATTGGCTATTATACACTCATTCATTTTTGCATATCATGGTTATTACACACATTCCTTGTCCATTATTGGCTATTACACACATGTTCTTGCCCATCATTGGTTGTTACACATTCATCTCTTCGTGCCCATCATCAACTATTACATACTCATCCCGTCTTGCCCATCACCGACTACACAGTCATTCGTTCTTGCACATCATTGGCTATTACACACACATTCCTTCTTGCTCATCATTGGCTATTACACACTCATTCCTTCTTCCACATCATTGGTTATTACACACTCATTCTTTCCCATCATTGGCTATTATACACTCATTCGTTCTTCCCCATCATTGTATATTACACTCATTCCTTTTTGCTCATCACTGGCTATTACACACCCATTCGTTCTTACCCTTCATTGGCTATTACAACATTCGTTCTTGCAAATCATTGACTATTACACACTCATTCCTTCTTTCCCATCGTCTATTACACACTCATTCGTTCTCGCACATCATTCGTTATTACACACCTATTCATTCTTGTGGATCATTGTCTATTACACACTCGTTCGTTCTTGCCCATCGTTGGTTATTACACACTCATTCAGTCTTGCCCATCATTGTCTATTATACACTTATTCATTTTTGCATATCATTGGTTATTACACACATTCCTTCTTGTCCATTATTGGCTATTACACACTAATTCGTTCTTGCCCATCATTGACTATTACACACTCATCCCTTCTTATCCATCATAGGATATTACACACTCATTCCTTCTTGCCAATCACCAACTATTACACACTCATTTGTTTTTGCCCATTATTGGTTATTACACACTCATTCGTTCTTGCACATCATTAACTACTACAAACTGATGCCTTCTTGCCCATCATTGGCTATTACACACTAATTCGATCTTGCCCATCATTAACTATTACACTCATCCCTTCTGACCCATCATCGACTATTACACGCTCATCCCTTCTTGCACATCACCGACTATTACACTCATTCGTTCTTACCAATCATTGGCTATTACACACTCATTTGTTCTTGCTCATCCTTGACTATTACATGCCTTCTTGCCCATCATTCACACTCATTCGTTCTTGCCCATCATTGGCTATTATATACAAATTCATTTTTTCCGATCATTGACTATTACACACACATCCCTTCTCGCCCATCATTTGTTATTGCACACTCATTCGTTTTGCCCATCATTGGCTATTACACACTAATTCCTTCTTGCCCATCATTGGCTATTACACATTTATTCGTTCTTGCCCATCATTGGTCATTAAACACTAATTCATTTTTGCCATCATTGTGTATTACACTCATTCGTTTTTGCCCATCATTTTACACACTCATTCCTTCTTGCACTTCATTGGCTATTACACACTCATTCCTTCAAAACCTTCATTGACTATTACACACTCATTCATTCTTACCCATCATTGGATTTTACACACTCATTCATTTTTGCCCATCATTGGCTATTACACACTCATTCATTCTTGCCCATTATTGACTATTACACACTCATTCATTCTTGCCCATCATTGGCTATTACACACTCATTCGTTCTTGCTCATCCTTGACTATTACACACTCATTCCTTGTTGCCCGTCATTAACTATTACACACTCATTCCTTTCCCATCATTGGCTATTACATACGCATTCCTCCTGGCCCATCATTAGCTATTACACATTCATTCTTGCTCATCATTGACTATTATTTGCTCATTCATTTTTGCCTATCATTGGCTATTACACACTCATTCCTTCTTTCTCATCATTGGTTATTACACACTCATTCGTTATTGCCCATCATTGGCTATTACACACTTATTCCTTCTTACCCATCATTGGCCATTACATATTCCTTCTTACCCATCATTGGCTATTACACACTCATTCGTTCTTGCCCATCATTGGCTACTACACACTCATTCATTTTTGTCATCATTGACTATTATACACTCATTTGTTCTTGCCCATCATTGTACACACTCATTCCTTATTGCCCATCATTGGCTATTACACACTCATTAATTCTTACACATCATTAGCTATTACACACTCATTCCTTCTTGCCTATCATTGATTATTACACACTCATTCTTTTCCATCATTGGGTATTACACACTCATTCATTTTTCCCATCATTGATTATTACACACTAATTCGTTCTTGCTCATCATTGTCTATTACACACTCATCCCTTCTTACCCACCATAGGCTATTACACACTCATTCCTTTTTGCCCATCACCAACTATTACACACTCATTCATTCTTGCTCATCATTGCCTATTACACACGTATTCGTTCTTGCACATCATTGACTACTACACACTAACACCTTCGTGTCTATCATTGGCTATTAAACACTAATTCGTTCTTGCCCATCATTAACTATTACACACATCCCTTCTTACCCATCATTGGCTATTACAAACTCATCTCATTTTGCCCATCATCGATTATTACACACTCATTCGTTCTTACTCATCATTGACTATTACACACTCATTCGTTCTTGCTCATCCTTGATTATTACGCACTCATTCCTGCTTGTCCATCATTAGCTCTTACACAATCATTCGTTCTTGCCCATCATTGGCTATTATAGACTCATTCATTTTTGCTCATCATTGACAATTACACACTCATTCCTTTTTGCACATAATTGATTATTACACACTCATTCGTTATTTCTCATCATTGGTTATTACACAGTTATTCCTTCTTGCCCATCATTAGCTATTACACACTCATTTGTTCTTGCCCATCATTGTCTATTACACACTCATTCGTTCTTGCCCATCATTGGCTATTACACACTCATTCGTTCTTGCCTATCATTAGCTATTGCACACTAATTTATTTTTTTCATCCTTGACTATTACACACTCATTTGTTCTTGCCCATCATTGTACACACTCATTTGTTCTTGCCCATCATTGTACACACTCATTCCTTATTGCCCAACATTGGCTATTACAGAGTCATTCCTTATTGCACATCATTGGCTATTACACACTCATTCCTTCTTGCCCATCATTTACTATTACACACTCATTCTTTCTTGCCCATCATTTACTATTACACCTCATTCGTTCTTGCCCATCATTGGATATTACACACTCATTCATTTTTGCTCATCATTGGATATTACACACTCATTCTTGTTTGCCCATCATTGGCTATTACACACACATTTGTTCTTGCCTACAATTGGTTATTACAAACTCATTCGTTCTTACACATCATTAGTTATTACACACATTCCTTCTTACCCATCATTGACTATTACACACTCATTCATTCTTTCCCATCATTGGCAGTTACACACTCATCCCTTCTTGCCCATCACCGGCTATTACACACTCATTTGTTCTTGTCCATTATTGGTTATTACACACTAATTTCTTCTTGCCCATCATTGGATAATACACACTCATTCGTTCTTACCCATCATTGACTATTATACACTCATTTGTTCTTGCTCATCATTGGCTATTACACTAATTTCTTATTGCCCATCATTGGCTATTAGACACCCATTCGTTATTGCCTATCATTGGTTATTACACATTAATTTGTTCTTGCCCAACATTGACTAGTACACACCCATTTGTTATTGCCCATCATTGGCTATTACACACCCATTTGTTCTTGCCCATCATTCACTATTACACACTCTTTCATTCTTGCACATCATTCACTATTACACACTCTTCCATTCTTGCCCATCATTGTCTATTACACACCCATTCATTCTTTCTCATCATTGTCTATTACATACTCATTCCTTCTTGCTCATCATTGGTTATTACACTCTCATTCCTTCTTGCACATCATTGGATATTACAAGCACATTCCTTCTTGCCCATCATTAGCTATTACACACTCATTCATTCTTGCCCATCATTGACTATCACACACCCATTCGTTCTTTCCCATCATTGCATATTACACACCATTTGTTCTTGCTCATCATTGGCTATTACATACTCATTCCTTCTTACCCATCATTGGCTATTACAGACTCATTCGTTCTTGCACATCATCAGTTATTACACACATTCCTTCTTGCCCATCACTGGCTATTAGACACTCACTCGTACTTACCCATCATTTGTTGTTACACACTGATTCATTTTTGCACATCATTTGCTATTACACACTCATTCATTTTTGCACATCATTGACTATTACACACTCATTCCTTCTTGCCCATCACTGGCTATTACACACACATTCTTCTCCATCATTGACTATTATACACTCATTCATTCTTGCTCATTATTGGCTATTACACACTTGTTCCTTCTATCCCATCATTGACTATTACACGCTCATTCGTTCTTAACCATTATTAGCTATTACACACTTATTACTTCTTCCCCATCATTGGCTATTACACATTCATTCGTTATTGCCCCTCATTGGTTATTACACACCCATATGTTCTTTCCCATCGTTGTCTATTAAACACTTATTCGTTCGTGCCCATCATTGGCTATTACACACTTATTCGTTCTTTCCTATCATTGGCTATTGCACACTCATTCATTCTTGCCCATTGTTGACTATTACACACCCATTCCTTCTTGTCTATCACTGGTTATTACACACATTCGTTCTTGCCCATCATTGACTGTTACACACAATTTATTCTTGCACATCATTGGCTATTACACACTCATTCTTTCTTTCCCATCATTGACTATTACAGATTTTTGTTCTTGCTCATCAATGGATATTACACACTCATTCATTCTTTTTCATCATTGGCTTTTACACACTCATTCGTGTTTGCCCATCATTGGTTATTACACTCATTCGTTCTTGCCCATCATTGGTTATTACACACTCATTCGTTCTTGCCTATCATTGGCTATTACACACCAATTCATTCTTGCACATCATTGTCCATTACACACTCATTTCTTCTTTCTCATCATTGACTATTACACACTCATTCGTTCTTGCTCTTCAATAATTATTATACACTCATTCATTTTTGCTTATCATTGGTTATTACACAATCATTCATTCTTGCACATTATTGATTATTACAGACTCATTTGTTATTGCCTTTCATTGTCTATTACACACTCATTCCTTCTTGCCCATCATTGTATATTACACATTCATTCTTTCCCATCATTGGCTATTACACACTTATTCGTTCTTGCACATCGTTAGTTATTACATACATTTCTTCTTGCCCATCATTGACTATTACACACTTATTCGTTCTTGCACATCATTAGTTATTACACATATTTTTTTGCCCATCATTGGCTATTACACACATTCATTCTTGCCCATCATTAACTGTTACACACTCATCCCATCATCAGATATTAAGTACTCTTTATTTCTTGTCCATCTCCGGCTATTACACACGCATTCTTTATTGCCCAGCATTCGCTATTACACACTCATAAATTCTTGCACATCATTGTCTATTACACACATTCCTTCTTTCCATCATTAGGTATTACACACTCATTCGTTATTGCTCATCATTGACTATTATACACTCATTTGTTTTTGCTCATCATTGATTATTACACACTCATTCCTTCCTGCCTATCATTGGCTACTACACACGAATTCATTATTGCCCATCATTGACTATTACACACTTATTTCTTTTTGCCAATCATTGACTACTACACACCAGTCATTTTTGGCCATCATTGGCTATTGCACACTCACTCCTACTTGCCTATCACCTGTTATTACACACTCATTCATTCTTGCCCATCATTGGTTATTACACATTCATTACTTCTTGTCCATCATTGGCTTACACCCTCATTTATTTTTGTCCATCATTGACTATTATAGACTCTTTCGCTCTTCCTCATCATTCACTATTACACACTCATTCCTTTTTGCCCATCATTGGCTATTACACACTTATTTCTTCTTGCCCATCATTGGCTATTACACACTTATTCCTTCTTGCCCATCATTGCATATTACACACCAATTCATTCTTGACCATCATTCGTTATTACATACTCATTCGTTTTTGCCCAGCATTGGTTGTTACACACTCATCTCTTGTTGCACATCATCAACTATTATACACTCATCCCTTCTTGTCCATCACCAACTATTACACACTCATTCGTTCTTGCACATCATTGGCTATTATACACTCATTCCTTCTTGCCCATCATTGGCTATGACACCCATTCGTTCTTGTCCATCATTGGCTATTACACACTCATTCGTTCTTGCCCATCATTAACTATAATACACTCATTCGTTCTAGCTCATCATTGGCTATTACACACTCGTTCCTTCTTGCCAATCATTTACTATTATACACTCATTCATTCTTGCGCATCATTGGCTATTACACACTCATTCCTTCTTGCCCATCATTGGCTATTACACATTTATTCCTTTTTGCCCATCATTGACTATTACACACTTATTCTTTCTTGCCCATCATTGACTATTACACATTTATTCCTTCTTGCCCATCATTGGCTATTACACACATTCCTTCTTGACCATCATTGACTATTACACACTCTTTCGTTCTTGCCCAACATTGGCTATTATACACTCATTTATTTTTGCCCACCATTGGCTATTACACACCAATTCCTTCTTGTCCATCATTGGCTATTACACACTAATTCCTTCTTGCATTCTTTCTTGTCCATCATTGGTTATTACACATTCATTCGTTCTTACCCATAATTGGCTTACACACTCATTCAATCGTGCCCATTATTAGCTATTACACACCTATTCGTTCTCGCTCATCACTAACAATTACACACCCATTCCTTCTTGCCCATCGTTGGCTATTACACACTCATTCATTCTTGCCCATCATTGGCTATTACACACTCATTGCATCTTGCCCATCATTGGCTATTACACACTCATTCATTCTTCCCCATCATTGGTTATTACAAACTCATTCGTTCTCTCCCATTATTGGATATTACACACACATTCGTAATTGCCCATCATTGACTATTACACACACATTCGTTCTTGCCCATCATTAGTTATTACACACACATTCATTCTTTCTCATCATTGTCTATTACACACATTCATTCTTGCAAATCATTAGTTATTGCACACATTCCTTCTTCCCATCATTGACTATTACACATTAATTCCTTCTTGCATTCTTTATTGCCCATCATTGGTTATTACACACCAATTCGTTCTTACCCATCATTGGCTATTACACACTCATTCTTTCGTGCCCATTATTAGCTATTACACACCTGTTCGTTCTCGCTCATCACTAACAATTAAACACTCATTCCTTCTTGCCCATCGTTGGCTATTACACACTCATTCATTCTTGCCCATCATTGGCTATTACACACTCATTCCATCTTGCCCATCATTGGCTATTACACACTCATTCATTCTTCCCCATCATTGGCTATTACAAACTCATTCGTTCTCTCCCATTATTGGTTATTACACACTCATTCGTACTTGCCCATCATTGACTATTACACACACATTCGTTCTTGCCCATCATTAGTTATTACACACTCATTCATTCTTGCTCATCATTGTCTATTACACACATTCATTCTTGCAAATCATTAGTTATTACACACATTCCTTCTTCCCATCATTGGTTATTACACACTCATTCGTTCTTGCCCATCATTGGATGTTACACACTCATCCCTTCTAGCCCATAATTGGCTATTACATACTCATCCCTTCTTGCCCATCACCAGCTATTACACACTCATTCATTTTTGCCTATCATTTGGCTATTACATACTCATCTCTTCTTACCCATCATCAACTATTACACACGCATGCCTTCTTGCCCATCAGCGACTAATACACATTCATTCGTTCTTCCCCATCTTTAGTTATTACACACACATTCATTCTTGCACAGCATTGACTATTGCATTCTAATTCCTTCATGCCCATCATTGACTATTACACATTCATTCGTTCTTGCCAAACATTGGCTATTATACACTCATTCATTTTTGTCATCATTGGCTATTACACACTCATTCATTTTTTGCCCATCATTGGCTATTACACACATTCGTTGTTGCCCATCATTTGCTATTACACACTTATTCCTTCTTGCTCATCATTGGCTAATACACGCTCATTCGTTCTTGCACATCATTGACTATTACACATGCATTCCTCCTTGCAAATCATTGGCTATTATATTCATTCCTTCTTGCTCATCATTGATTACTACATACTCATTCATTCTTGCCCATCATTGACTATTACACACTTATTCATTTTTGCCCATCATTGGCTATTACACACTCATTCGTGTTTGCTCATCATTAGCTATTACACACTCATTCGTGTTTGCTCATCATTAGCTATTACACACTCATTCGTTCTTTCCCGTTATTGGCTATTGCATACTCATTCATTCTTGCCCATCATTGGCTATTACACACTCATTCGTTATTGCACATCATTAGTTATTACACATTCTTTCTTGCCATCATTAGCTATTACACAGTCATTTGTTCTTGCCCATCATTGTCTGTTACACACTCATCCCTTCTTGCACATTATCGCCTATTACATACAAATTCATTCTTGCACATCACCGTTTATTACACACTCGTTCGTTCTTGTCCATCATTGACTATTACACACTCATTCATTCTTACATATCATTGTCTATTACACACTCATTCCTTCTTGCCTATTATTGGCTATTACACACTCATTCGTTCTTACCCATCATTGGCTATTAGACACTCATTCATTATTGCCCATCATTGATTATTACACACTTATTCCTTCTTGCCCATCATTGACTATTACACACTCATTCGTTCTTGCTCATCATTGACTATTACACACTCATTCTTTTTTGCCCATCATTGTCGATTACAGGCTCATTCATTTTTTCACATTATTAACTATTACACAATCATTCCTTCTTGCCCATCCTTGGCGATTACACACTCATTCCTTCTTACCCATCCTTAACGATTACACACTCATTCCTTCTTGCACATCATTGGTTATTACACTCATTCCTTCTTGCCCATCATTGGGTATTGCACACTCATTTGTTCTAGTCCATCATTGGATATTACATACTCATTCATTCTTGCCCATCATTCGATATTCACACTCATTCGTTCTTTCCCATCATTGACTATTACACTCCTATTCGTTCTTGCCCATCATTGGCTATTATACACTTATTCATTCTTGCCCATCATTGGCTATTACACATTCATTCGTTCTTGCCCATTATTGGCTATTACACACTTATTTGTTTTTTCACATAATTGATTATTATACACATTCCTTCTTACCCGTCATTGGCTATTACACACTCATTCATTTTTGCCCATCATTGGTTGTTACACACTCATCCCTTCTTGCCCGTCATCAACTATTACATACCCATCCCTTCTTTCCCATCGCCGACTATTGGACACTGATTCGTGCTTGCCTATCATTAGCAATTACACACTCATTCGTTCTTGCACATCATTAGCTATTACACATTTATAATTTCTTGTCCATCATTGGTTATTACACACTCATTCGTTCTTGTCCATCATTGACTATTATACACTCATTAGTTCTCTCTCATCATTGGCTATTACACACTCATTCTTTCTTGCACATCATTAATTATTACACACTTAATCGTTCTTGACCATCATTGGATATTACACATTCATTCCTTTATGCCCATCATTGGCTATTACACATCCATTCATTCTTGTCCATCATTGACTATTACACACTCATTCGTTCTTGCCCATCATTGACTATTACACATTCATTCGTTCTTACCCATCATTGGTTATTACACACTCATTCGTTATTGCACATCATTGGCAAATACACACATTCCTTCTTCCCCATAATTGATTATTACACACTAATTCATTTTTGCTCATCACTGACTATTACATATTCATTCCTTCTTGTCCATCGTTGGCTATTATACACACATTCCTTCTAACCCATCATTGGCTATTACACATTCGTTCTTTCCCATCATTGACTATTACACATTCATTCGTTTTGGCCCATCATTGACTATTACACACTCATTCGTTTTTTGCCCATCATTGACTATTACACTAATTCGTTCTTGCCCACCATTGGCTATTACACACTCATTCGTTCTTGCCCATCATTGGCTATTACATACCCATTCGTTCTTGCCCATCATTGGCTATTAGACACCCATTCGTTCTTGTCCATCATTGACTATAACACACTCATTAGTTCTTGCCCATCATTGGCTATTATTACATACTCATTTCTTCTTGCACATCATTAATTATTAATTTATTACACATTCATTCTTGCTCATCATTGGTTATTACACACTAATTCGTTTTTGCCTATCATTGGCTGTTACACACTCATCCCTATTTGCCCATCATCAGCTATTACATACGCATCCCTTCTTTCCCATCAACGACTATTACATTCTCATACGTTCTTACTCATCATTGACTATTACATATTCATTCTTGCACATCATTGGTTATTACACACACATTTCTTCTTGCCCATCATTGGTTATTACACACATTTCTTCTTGCCCATCATTGGTTATTATACACTCATTCATTCTTGCTCATCATTGGCTATTACACGCTCATTCTTTCTTGCCCATCATGGGCTATTGCACACTCATTTGTTCTTGACCATTGGCTATTACAAACTCAAACCTTCTTAGCCATCATTAGCTATTACACACCCATTCATTTTTACCCATCATTGGATATTATACACTCATTCGTTCTTACCCATCATTAGCTATTACACACTAATTGGTTTTTGCCCATCATTGGCTATTACACACTTATTCGTTCTTGCCTATCATTGGTTATTACACATCTTCCTTCTTGCCCATCATTAGTTATTACACACTCTTTCGTTCTTGCCCATCATTGGCTATTACACACCCATTTATTTTTGCTCATCATTCGCTATTACACATTCATTTGTTCTTACCCATCATTAGTTCTTATTCACTCATTCGTTCTGGCCCATCATTGACTATTAAATGATAATTCGTTCTTGCACATTATTAGTTATTACACACATTCCTTCTTGCCCATCATTTATTATTACACACTCATTCGTTCTTGCCCATCATTGGTTGTTACACACTCATCCCATCTTGCCCATCATCGACTATTACATACTCATCCCTTCTTGCCAATCCCCAGCTATTACACACTCATTTGTTCTTGCCCTTCATTGGCTGTTACACACTCATTCATTATTGCACATCATTGGATATTACACACTCATTCCTTCTTTCCCATCATTGGCTATTACACACTCATTCGTTCTTGCTCGTCATTGACTATTATACACTCATTTGTTCTTACTCATCATTGGTTATTACACAGTCATTCCTTCTTGCCCATCTTTGGTTTTTACACACTCCTTCATTATTGCATATCATTTACTATTGCACACTCATTCCTTTTGCCCATCATTGGCTATTACACTTTCATTCTTGTCAATCATTGACTTTTACACACTCATTCGTTCTTGCACATCATTAGTTATTACACATTCTTTCTTGCCATCATTAGCTATTACACAGTCATTTGTTCTTGCACATCATTAGTTATTACACATTCTTTCTTGCCATCATTAGCTATTACACAGTCATTTGTTCTTGCCCATCATTGGCGGTTGCATGCTCATCCCTTTTTGCCCATCATCGATTATTACATACTCATTCCTTCTTGCCCTTCACCGGCTATTAACACTCATTCGTTCTTGCCTAGCATTGGCTATTACACACTCATAAGTTCTTGCACATCATTGGCTATTACACACTCATTCCTTCTTGGTCATCTTTGGCTATTTCACACTCATTCGTTATTGCACATCATTGACTATTATGCACTCACTCGTTTTTGCTCATCATTGGCTATCATACACTCATTCCTTCTTGCCCATTATTGGCTATTACATTCTCATTTGCTATTGCCCATCATTGACTATTACACACTTATTATTTTTGCCTGTGATTGGTTATTTCACACCCATTCATTTTTGTTAATCATTGGCTATTACACACTCATTCCTTTTTGACCATCACCGGCTATTACACATTCATTCTTGCCCAATATTGGCTATTACACAATCATTTGTTCTTGCACATCATTGGTTATTACACACTCATTTCTTCTTGTCCATCATTGGTTATTACACACTCATTTCTTCTTGCCCATCATTGGCTATTACTCTCATTCGTTCATGCCCATCATTGACTATTATACACTCATTCGCTCTTGCACATCATTGACTATTACACACTCATTCCTTCTTTCCCATCATTAGCTATTACACACTCATTCGTTATTGCCCATCATTGGATATTACACTTATTTCTTCTTGCCCATCAATGACTATTACACACGCATTCGTTCTTGCCTATCATTGGTTGTCGCACACTCATCCCTTCTTGCCCATCATCGACTATTACATACTCATCCCTTCCTTTCCATCACAAACTATCACAACAAGAATATTGAGTTTTGGCCATGACAATTTGCCATGGCAAAAGGTCTAAAACCGTAGCTAAAGATCTTTTGCCACAGTCTAGCCACAAAAAAAGGTGTGGCTAAAAGTCACGTGGAGAAGATTTTTAGCCACGAATTGGCCGTGGCAAAATGTATTTGCTACGCACAAATATTACCGTGACAAATACATGGACATTTTGCCACGTTTTTTAGGCGTGGCTAATACTATCTCATAACAGTAATATTGACTATTGGCTACGGCTTTAAGCCGTGGCAATTAATCTGATTATTTGTCACGGCCGCAAACCGTGACAAATAATAATTTATATGATTTAAAAAAATGATCAGCAACGGTCTAAAACCACGGTGAATACTGTATAGTTGAAAAAAATTTATTTAACAATTTTATTTATGAGATTAACATTGTACACCACATCTCACATCCAGCATCGCAGAAATATTCAAATCATGAGGAAAAAAGTAATCAAAATTGGTGGCCACAGCAGATATTAATACTACATTGCTTATAATACTACATTGCATCGAAAATGTCAAATGAAAGTATATGGTAGAACTGCACACGAAGAACATCTGAGATGATCGAAATAATGATGTAGCCGCCTGGATATTGTGCATAAACTCGTACATGTCAAACTAGCATATAAATATATAAATACAACGAAGAAGAAGTGTTGGATGACAGTGTGAACTTTGCGGGGAGGGATATGTAGTAGAAAAAAAATTAATTAAAAAGACAATATTTCGTCGAATAAAAGCCTTCGCGCGACTGATTTTGGGATTTCTTGATCCAAATTAGGAGAGATGTTCGGAGGGTTCTTCTGCGCGCAAATTCTTCTGTTTGCCCTTCGTTTGAATTGCTCGTGTCACCGTTGGTTTAGTTGATCGATACAACTCGGTTATGCTGAACTGCACCCCGCTGGATTTAGGAGGATCTGAACCCGCTTTTGATTTGTCGGATTTTCACGCGCTCGATTTTGTTTCCTTCGAATGCTGCAACAATGTTGGGCAAGAAACAACGTAAGTTTATGGATGTGAGCAAGGACGAAGTGATGACAATTCGCTCTGCCTGCTCTCTCCCAGTTCAATATTTCCGCTGCCATACAAACAGGAAATGTGACAGTAACAAATGAAGAATAATGCGGTAATATACTTTCTTTCAACTAATTGAACTCCTTAACACCAACTCTGCCTAAAATGCGCAAATCAAACAGTAGGTAGTTGCTTTCCAAAATTTTACATAAAAGGGTTGCAAACCTTAACATCCTTGAACAAATTAACTATTTGTCAGATGATTTCTTTTCTAGTTATATGTATGTTTCTGCTGTTGATTAACTACGAAATAGAATCGCTAGTTCAAACATTGAATCATCTCTAAATTTGTCTAATCATATGCAGCAAATAATAACAAGAATCAATTCCAAGAATACTAATCTTTTTAGGAGAAGAGTGGAAACCAAAGTTAGTGTGGAATGAGAGCAGAAACAACCGAGACAGAATGCCGAGGAGGAAAATGGACGCAGGAAAGAGGAGGCATACCTGGATCATGCCCTAGGAGTATGCCATCAGACTACCAGGAAGCGGAGAGTACACCGCGGCGCAATCGCTGCCGTGGATTTACCCGGACGCAGATAAGAGCAGGCTTCACTGGAGTGATTTGCCAATGCAATCGACATGAAGCCCCGGCGAGGAGTGGCCGGCGTTGTTTTCACCTCCTTCATCGACGATGAAGATGAGGTTGGACAAAAGAAGCACCGGGCGACGTCGGGCTTGTGTAGAGGCGGTGACCACGATCGGTGGAGGCCATGGAGAAAGAACAATGAGGGGGAGGCGGGCCGTGCAATAGAGTGATCTAGTAGGGCGCGGGATGTGGAGAGAATAAATCGAGAATACACGATGCCCACTCCCCTGCCCTGTCGTGGCTAATACTTAATATTAGCCACACATTTTGCTTGTCGTGGCTAATACTTAAGTATTAGTCACACATTTTGCTTGTCTGGCTAATACCTAAGTATTAGCCACGTTTTTTGCTTGTCGTGGCTAATACTTAAATATTAACCGTGTGTTTTGCAACTCTGGCTTAAACTAGTGTATTAACCACGGTTTTTGAACTATGACAAAAAATGTGTAGCTAAAAACTATTTTTCTAGTAGTATATTACACACTCATTCGTTCTTGCTCATCATTTGCTATTACACACTCATTCGTTCTTGCACATCATTGGCTATTACACACTCATTCCTTCTTGTCCATCATTGGCTATTACACACTCATCCGTTCTTACCCATCATTGACTATTATACACTCATTTCTTTTTGCTCATCATTAACTATTACACACTCATTTCTTCTTGCCCAACATTGGTTATTACACACTCATTCGTTATTGCTCATCATTGACTATTACACACTTATTCCCTCGTGCCCATCATTGGCTATTACACACTCATTCGTTCTTGCACATCATTGACTATTACACACTCATTCTTTCATGTCCATCATTGGCTATTACACATTAATTCGTTCTTGCTCATCTCTGGCTATCACACACTCATCCCATCTTACCCATCATCGGCTATTACACACTCATTCGTTCTTGCACATCATTGATTGTTACACACTCATTTATTCTTGCCCTTTATTGACTATTACACATTCATTTGTTCTTGCACATCATTGACTATCATACACTCATTCCTTCTTGCCCATCATTGGCTATTACACACTCATTTATTCTTGCCCATCATTGGTTATTATACACTCATTCGTTTTTGCTATCATTGGTTATTACACACTCATTCCTTCTTGCTCATCATTAGCTATTACACACTCATTCATTATTTCTCATAATTGGCTATTACACACTTATTCCTTCTTGCCGATATTTGGCTATTACACAATTATTCGTTCTCGTCCATCATTAACTATTACACGTTCATTTTTCCTTGCCCATTATTGGCTATTATATGATCATTCCTTCTTGCTCATTATTGGCTATTACACACTCATTCGTTATTCCCCATCATTGGTTATTACACACTTATTCCTTCTTGCCTATCATTGGCTATTACACAACTATTCGTTCTCGCCCAACATTAACTATTACACACTCATTTTTCCTTGCCCATCATTGGTTATTATACGCTCATTCCTTCTTTCCCATCATTGGTTATTACACATTCATTCTTGCCCATCATTGGTTATTACACACTCATTCGTTCTTGTCATCATTGGCTATTACACACTCATTCGTTCTTGTTGATCATTGACTATTATAGACTTATTTGTTCTTGCCCATTATTGATTATTACACACTCATTCGTTTTTGCCATCATTGGCTATTACACACTCATTCATTCTTGTCCATCATTGGCTATTACACACTCATTCGTTCGTGCACATCATCAGTTATTACACACATTCCTTCTTGCCCATCATTAACTATTACACACGCATTCATTCTTGCCCATCATTGATTATTTCACACTCATCCCGTCTTACCCATCATCAGTTATTACATACTCATCCCTTATTGTCATCACCGACTATTACACTCTCATTCGTTCTTACCTATCATTCGCTAGTGCACGCTCATCGTTCTTGCACATCATTAGCTATTACACACGCATTCCTTCTTGCTCATCATAGACTATCACACACTTATTCCTCCTTACCCATCATTGACTATTATACACTAATTCGTTCTTGCTCATCATTAGCTATTACACATGTATTCCTTCTTTCCCATCATTGGCTATTATACACTCATTCGTTATTGCCTACCATTGGCTATTACACACTCATCGTTATTGCCTATCATTGGCTATTACACACTCGTTCCTTGCCCATCATTGGCTATTACACACTCATTCGTTCTTGCACATCATTGACTATTACACAATCATTTGTTATTGCCCATCATTGCTATTACACACTCATTCGTTCTTGTCCATCATTGGCTATTGCACACTCATTCGTTCTTGTCTATCATTGACTATTACGCACTCATTCATTTTTGCCCATCATTGGCTATTACACACGTTCCTTCTTTACCATGATTGGTTATTACACACTAATTTGTTCTTGCACATCATTGGCTATTACACACTCATCCCTTCTTAGTTCTTACTCATCATCGGCTATTACACACTCATCCCTTCTTGCCCATCACCGACTACACACTCATTCGTTCTTGCCCATCATTGACTATTACACACTCATTCTTTCTTGCACATCATAGACTATTACACACTCATTCCTTCTTGTCCATCATTGTCTATTACACACTAATTAGTTCTTGCCCGTCATTGCCTATTACACACTCATCCCTTCTTACTCATCATCGTCTATTACAAACTCATCCCATCTTGCCATCACCGACTATTACACACTCATTCGTTCTTGCTCATCATTGGCTATTATAAACTCATTCGTTCTTGCACATCATTGACTATTACACACTCATTTCTTCTTACCCATCATTGGCTATTACACACTCATTCGTTCTTGCTAATCATTAGCTATTACACATTCATTAGTTTTTGCCCATCATTGGCTATTACACACTCATTCGTTCTTGCCCATCATTGGCTATTACACACTCATTCGTTATTGCTCATCATTACTATTACACACTAATTCGTTCTTGTCCATCATTGGCTATTACACACTCATACATTTGTGCCCATCATTGGCTATTACACATGTGCCTTCTTTACCATCATTGGTTATTACACACTAATTTGTTCTTGCCCATCATTGGCTATTACACACTCATCCCTTCTTACCCATCATCGGATATTACACACTCATCCCTTCTTGCCCATCATTGGCTATTACACACTCATTCGTTCTTGCACATCATAGACTATTACGCATTCATTCCTTCTTGTCCATCATTGTTTATTACACATTAATTCGTTCTTGCCTGTCATTGCCTATTACACACTCATCCCTTCTTACTCGTCATCGTCTATTACACACTCATCCCATCTTGCCCATCACCGACTATTACACATTCGTTCTTTCTCATCATTGGCTATTATAAACTCATTCGTTCTTGCACATCATTAACTATTACACATTCATTTCTTCTTACCCATCATTGGCTATTACACACTCATTCGTTCTTGCTCATCATTAACTATTACACACTCATTCGTTTTTTCCCATCATTGGCTATTACACACTCATTCGTTCTTGCCCATCATTGGCTATTACACACTCATTCGTTATTGCTCGTCATTGTTATTACACACTCATTCGTTCTTGCCCATCATTGGCTATTACACACTCATTCATTTTTGCCCATCATTGGCTATTACACATGTGCCTTCTTTACCATCATTGGATATTACACACTAATTTGTTCTTGCCCAATCATTGGCTATTACACACTCATCCCTTCTTACCCATCATCGGCTATTACACACTCATCCCTTCTTGCTCATCACCCACTATTACACACTCATTCGTTCTTGCCCATCATTGGCTATTACACACTCATTCTTTCTTGAACATCATAGACTATTACACACTCATTCCTTCTTGTCCATCATTGTCTATTACGCACTAATTCGTTCTTGCCCGTCATTGTCTATTACACACTCATCCCTTCTAACTCATCATCATCTATTACACACTCATACCCTCTTGCCCATCACCGACTATTACACACTCATTCGTTCTTGCTCATCATTGGCTATTATAAACTCATTCGTTCTTGAACATCATTGACTATTACACACTAATTTCTTCTTACCCATCATTGGTTATTACACACTCATTCGTTCTTGCTCGTCATTAGCTATTACACATTCATTTTTGCCCATCATTGACTATCACACACTCTTTCGTTCTTGCACATCATTGATTATTACACACTCATTTGTTATTGCCATCATTGGCCACTACACACTTATTCCCTCTTGCCCATCATTGACTATTACACACTCTTTCGTTCTTGTCCATCATTGGCTATTACACACCAATTCGTTCTTGCCCATCATTGGTTATTACACACCTATTCGTTCTTGCACATCATTGACTATTTTACACTCATTCCTTCTTGCCCATCATTGAATATTACACACTAATTCGTTTTTGTCAATCATTGACTATTACACACTAATTCATCTTTGTCCATCATTGGATATTACACACTCATTAGTTCTTGCCCTTCACTGGCTATTACACACCCATTCGTGCGTGTCCATCTTTGGCTATTACGTACTCATTCATTTTTGCCCATCATTGACAATTACACACTCATTCATTTTTGTCCATCATTGGCTATTACACACATTCTTTCTTGCGCATCATTAGTTATTACACACTTTCCATCTTGCCCATCATTGACTATTACAGACTCATTCGTTCTAACTCATCATTGGATATTACACACTCATTCATTCTTATCCATCATTGGTTATTACACACTCATTCTTGATTGTCAATTATTGGCTACTACACACTCATTCACTCTTGCACATCATTGGCTATTATATGCTTATTCGTTCTTGCCCATCATTGGCAATTACACACTCATTCGTTCTTGTCCATCATTGATTATTATGCACTTATTCGTTCTTGCTCAGCATTGCCTATTACACAGTCATTCCTTCTTACCAACCATTGGCTACTAGACACTCATTCGTTCTTGACCATCATTGACTATTACACACTCATTTCTTCTTGCTCATCATTGGCTATTACACATCCATTCGTTCTTGACCATCATTGGCTATTACACACCCATTCATTCTTGCCCATCATTAGCTATTACACACATTCATTCTTGCCCATCATTGGTTATTACACACTCATTCGATTTTGCCCAACATTGACTATTACACACATTCCTTCTTGCCAATCATTGGTTATTACATATTCATTCGTTCTTGTCAATCATTGTCTATTACACACACATTCCTTCTTGCCCATCATTGGCAATTATACACTCATTCATTGCCCATCGTTGGCTATTACATACTCATCTTTTCTTGCACATCATTGACTATTACACACTCATTTCTTATTGCCCATTATTGGCTATTACACACTCATTCGTTCTTGCACATCATTGATTATTATACACCCATTCCTTCTTGCCCATCATTGGTTATTACACACTCATTTATTCTTTCCCATTATTGTTATTACACACTCATTCGTTCTTGGACATCATTGGTTATTGCATAGTCATATTTTTTTGCCTATCATTGACTATTACACACTCATTCGTTCTTTCCCATCATTGGCTATTACATAATCATTAATTTTTGCCCATCATTGGTTATTCCACACATTCCTTCTTGCTCATCATTGACTATTACACACTCATTCAATTTTTTCCATCATTGGTTATTACACATTCATCCCTTCTTGCCCATCAACACCTATTACACACTCATTTGTTCTTGCCCATCATTGGCTATTACACACTCATTCATTCTTGCACATCATTGCTTATTACATCCTCATCCCTTCTTGCCCATCATTGACTATTACACATTCATTCTTTCCCATCATTGACAATTACACATTCATTCGTTCTTGCCCATCATTGACTATTACACGCTCATTCCTTCTTGCACATCATTGGTTATTACACACATTCGTTCTTACCCATCATTGGCTATTACACACGCTTTCGTTCTTGCACATAATTGACTATTGCACACTCAGTCCTTCTTGTCCATCATTGACTATTACACACATTCGTTCTTGCACATCATTAGCTATTACACACTCATTCTTTTTTGCCCATCATTTGCTATTACACGCTCATTCGTTCTTGCACATCATTGGCTATTACACACTCATTCCTTCTTGCCCATCATTTGTTATGACACACTCATTCGTTCTTACCATCATTGGCTATTCACATTCATTCGTTCTTGCTCATCATTGGCTATTACACACCCATTCCTTGCCCATCATTAGTTATTACATATCCATTCATTCTTACCCATCATTGGCTATTACACACTCATTCGTTCTTGCCCATAGTTTGCTATTACACACTCATTCGTTCTTGTCCATCAAAATCTTTTACACTCATTTTTTCCTATCATCGGCTATTACACACATTCCTTCTTGTCTATCATTGGCTATTACACATTATTCGTTCTTGCCCATCATTGGCTATAACACACTTATCCCTTCTTACCTATCATCGGCTATTACGCACTTATCCCTTCTTGCCCATCACTGACTATTATACACTCATTCATTCTTACCCATCATTGGTTATTATGCACTCATTCCTTCTTGCACATCATTGACTATTACACACTCATTCTTCTTGTCCATCATTGACTATTACACACTAATTGGTTCTTGCCCATCATTGACTATTACACACTCATCCCTTCTTACGCATCATCGGCTATTACACACTCATCCTTTCTTGCCCATCGCTGTCACAACCCGCATTTTCTCAATATATCAAATATATATATCAGAGCGAGAGAAAATACGCATCGTGAGGCCACGCCGTGCAGGGGACAACTGCAGGCGCTCAGGCGAAACCTAATCCCGTTAACCATCATGAAAACTCATGAGATACTGTTTCAAAACATGATTTAAGTTATGTCGATTAACCGTGTCCCTCGATTCAGTGGATTGTCAAATCCACCAGTGTTAGTGTAAATAGAAATTAAGCAGCGGAAAGTCTTTAGTTTATACGTTGAGTGACCTATATGAGTATGATAAACTAATACCACAACGTGATATGCAGACATCTAGATATTTCTATATAGGTAAGAAAAAGGCTTTTTATAGACTTTAAAATAGAGTGACATTTTCTTTAAAAGAGATGTCATGATATAATAATATAGACTGTATACTTTAAAATACCTAACATGCAACCTAGCATAAAACCTCCCAGAGAGCAAGTAAACTACCATAAAGCAGCAAGAAACAATTAACAGCTAGCAAAGTGTCCAAAATCAACACCACTCTGTGGGTGTCAACAACCTGACACGAACCCACAGACTACAAAGGCATGTCTGAACTATAATAAAAATAAAACTACGAACAACTACCTCACAACGGTGAGGTGAAACAGTCACAGCTACTACTGCAACACCGAAAACACCAGCTCTAGCTCCACTGACAGCTACTACTCTGAACCTGAGACATTCACAAGAGAGAACGTCTCAGCAAGAAAGTACAAGTGGCGGGAGAAAACTAAACAAAAGTAAACAACGATCAACATGGGTACCAACCCAAGACCGACTATACAGAAAGAATTTACAGTGATAAATCTAAGTAAGCAACAGAAGGCACCTACGAGAATAATCACGTGTACCTGACGAGCATAATATCATTATAAATTTCAGAAATAAATTATTTAATAACAACATCGGTAAAATTCCGGTGACTGTGGGGGGAATACCTCCGCCAACACACCCACAGAACAAACTCCAAATGGGGCCCAAGAGAAAAGTGGTCTCATAGTCTGACACACTCGAACTGGAAAATATCCAGTAACTGCGGTGGGAGATACCTCCGCCAGCACACCGGCAGTAGAACAACAAACAACCAACAAACCCACTCGGGTAAAATCCCGTAAAAATATTCAATTTAAGTGCAGGACACTGAGGCGGTATTTTTAATTCACTAACACCAACAACCCCAAATCGACTACATATATCTCGAGAATGGCACGACTAAACTAGACTAGTTACCACTAGTCTTAACGCATGGAAATCATCAAGGCCGACATGTCATGTCAGATCACCGACTAGACATCGTCGAATAAATTTGACGCACAAGTTTGACTAAATCGAGGCCCAATCGGTGAGTGATCAACCTCATGACGGGTGCAAGGACTCAATCGAAGGACTTATACTACGAACACGAAGGACTAAGTCGACGGACGAAACTCAATCGACGGACGAATCACGGGCTTTGGCGAAATTACACGGTCGATTTAACAAGTCAAAACCTCGTCACGACGGGTAGGAAGAACAAACAAGTGGACAACTACTCACACTCTCATATATGACGGACTTGGACGAAACAACCTGGCCAACGAAATTTAAGTGACAAGGAGCGGTCAAGAACGCGATTTAAGCGCATCGCACTCGATCAAAATCAGATAAGAGTAGTGTAAAGGTTAATATCATGATCAAAAATGAGAGGGGAAGAGGGGAAAACCACCACTTGCCTTGGAATCGCCGGAATCGTCCTCCGAACAACTCCTCGTCGTAGATCGGCCCAGAAGAAGACACGAGGAGAAAGGATATACAGAAATACGGCCAATACGGGGGTTAGGGTGAAAAATTCTAGCGTGAAAAAGTCCACACAACTAGAAATACTTACCACGAACGAGTAGATCTCGTCGAGAGCTTTCCGAATCTATGCTTGGTTGAAAATTTCGTCCACCGGGGCTCCATCGGCAGCGTCCGGAAGGTTTGCGAAAAAAACTCTCTCTCCGACTTACGCTCTCTGGTTCGGTTAGAATAGATGAAGAGGAAGAGGGAATTGATGTTTATATATATAATAATAATAATAATAATAATCATAATAATAATTAAGAGAGTTAGTTATAAAAAAAATATAATAAGAAATCCTGCGGAAGAGCATTAGCCTATTGCTATAGGAGGGATTAG
This sequence comes from Dactylorhiza incarnata, assembly GCA_033032865.1. NCBI lineage: Eukaryota > Viridiplantae > Streptophyta > Magnoliopsida > Asparagales > Orchidaceae > Dactylorhiza > Dactylorhiza incarnata. Next base: position 582,223 of record JAWHQI010000403.1, on the reverse strand, counting down.
TCGAATATATATATAGCTGAATCCATATAACCGAATATACCTATATAGCCGATTATTTATATATATATAGCCGAATATTTATAGGTATAGCCGAATATTTATATACATAGCAGAATATGTGTTTATATATAGCCGAATACTTATAGATATAGTCGAATATGAATAGTAACCGTATCATATAATAATAATAATATATAAATACTATATTACTACCGGAAACTAAACGAACACTGAAATCAATGAAAATCCCACCAAAGGCGAACGCCGGTGCTACAAATCCATTGGCGAAGTCAAAACCAAAATCCGACGTACCGTTCTCGAGATATAAATGACCGAAGTTTACGGCGAACGCTAAATACATGCAAATCTTCTAAAAATCTACCGAGGCTTTAAAATCGCTCGGATCGCCACGAAACTTTAAGGGACTTTCTAAAATTAAATAATCTAATTTTCTAACGTAAAATTTTCCAATTCTGGGTTGTTCCAAAATTTGATCGACTTGACCCAAACGGACGCGAAAACGCGCAAACGGCGACGCGCCGTCAACTCGACGTTAAAAGTAACGCCCTGACGTCAATAAACATGTCATCACTGAATTAAATAATTACCGAAAAATCAGGGGCGTTACAATCGCTGTCTATTACACATTCATTCATTCTTGCCCAGCATTGGCTATTACACATTTGTTCTTGCACATAATTGACTATTACACACTCATTCCTTCGTGCCCATCATTGACTATTACACACTCATTCGTTCTTGCCCAGCACTGGCTATTACACACTCATTCGTTCTTGCCCATCATTGACTATTACACACTCATTCCTTCTTGCCCATCATTAGTTATTACACACTCATTCGTTCTTGCCCTTCATTGAATATTACACTCATTCGTTCTTGCCCATCATTAGTTATTACATACTCATTCGTTCTTGCACGTCTTTGGCTATTACACACTCGTTCCTTCTTGCTCATCATTGGCTATTACATACTCATTCGTTCTTGCACATCAATGACTGTTACACACTCATTTGTTCTTGCACATCATTGACTATTACACACTCAATTTTTTTTGCCCATCGTTGTTATTATACACTAATCGTTCTTTCCCATCATTGACTATTATATACTAATTTGTTTTTGCCCATCATTAGCTATTACACACTCATTCGTTCTTGCTCATCATTGGCTATTACACATGAGAAGAAATGAGCTCGATATTTCCTCATGACAGTCAAAATTGCAGAAAAATAGCGTCAATATTTTATAACAAAAATATCAATATAACAATCAACGCCCATTACCGAAAACACCACGGAGAAGCCGGACTCGCTCGATCCGCGGGAGAGAGGACAATCTTGACTGCAATCCGCTAGCACAGCGGGCGCACAAGGTTCGTTGAAACCTTCGACGTCAAGTCCGACGTCCAACCGCACCACCACCGGAGACCAACGCTACCACCGGAGATCAACGCCACCACCGGAGATCAACGCCACCACCGGAGACAAACGTTGTCAAGGCCAACTGCACGCACGCAAGCCTTCGTTGTCTACGACGATCTCTGCCAAGTCCGTCACCAACTCTCTCTCTCCAACACCGACGGCTCACCTCCAAGGTCGACGGCACCACTCTCTCTAACGCCGGCGGTTATGTCCTCCAAGACCGGCCACTAATTTCTCTCAACAGCTCTCGGTGAAAAACTTCACCGAATTCAAGAGAGAAGATGAAGAGAGAGAGAGAGAGAGAGAGAGAGAGAGAGAGAGAGAGAGAGAGAGAGAGAGAGAGAGAGAGAAATGGCTATCTGCTTTTCTCAGATGCACATCTGCTAATGCCAACCTCTTCCTTTATAAGCAAAAGAAAATATAAAATATTTTAATTTCATCACATGGGCAGCTTTTAAGTCAAGTATGAGGTTCTTTTTTTCATTCTTTGATCCTCACGTGGGGTTGCATGGGCTGGGTAGGAAAGTTAGGTTTGATCTCCTCTTTTTGACATGTGGTGGGGTGTTGAAATTTCAATCAAACTTAACAATACACTCATTCGTTCTTGCCCATCATTGGCTATTACACACTCATTCCTTCTTGCCCATCATTGACTATTACACAATTATTCGTTCTTGTGGAGGTGAAGGCGGCGGAGCAGCTTGGCGTCGCACCGAGTGGGAGAGTGGCGTCGCACCGAGTGGGAGAGTGGTGTCGCACCGAGTGGGAGAGTGGCGTCGCACCCATCTTGACCGAGCGGTTTCTCTTACACGAAAACACTGTAACTCTCCATATCTTGTCAACCGACTGTTGGAATGATATATATGGAAGAGGGAATTAGGTTAGGTGTTCTGATGGCTCAAATCGAACGATTGGATTACTTGACCTAATTCCCAAAACACGCATCCAAAAATTAAAAACAAATACATGATTTTTTTTTTTAGAAAAATGAGTCCAACAAGATTACGGACTCTAATCGTCCATCTGACGATCCAAAAATGTCGACCTCGTAAGTCTCTCAAATGTGACGCGATTTGATACTTGTTTTGTCAATATTTGCAATCCATCCACAAAGCATAATTGTTGATCCTCCTCTGAAATGTTGGGGATTTGTAGCATAAGAGTTGTAAACTCGCTAACATGTTCTGCAATTGTTCTCTTTAGTTTCAGCTCCCTCGATTTTTTTCATGCTCGATTTGATACACATCATTTTCGGGTTAGACTCACTCTCTACTCCAAAACAACGCAGGAACCTGTCACTGCTGATCCAACCGCCCTCCTCCTTGGGCTCTTCCTTCTCCGACTCTCCTTCTCGCTTCCAAGAACTCCAGACACGTGGCAGTGATATGACCCTCTACTTGATGCAAATCACGGTAGGCAAGGGCATTCCTGCGTGGAGACTCACTCTCAAAATAAGCTCCAAATCATAAATGATGAAAATGGGGAGAGACCATTCCCTTTTACAGACCTCCTCCTTCCTCCAAAACTCAAGAAAAAGCTAAAAAAAATTCACACCAGGAGGAGACTAGATTTTTTTCATACTCTTCTGCACATTTTCATATATTGCATGCACGACCATTTTCGACAATTTTAGAATGTTCAAAACTATGGCTCCGTTTGGGGGGACTTATTTTCACCGGTCAAACGGTTACGACCGCATGAACCAGATCATGCGGTCGTAACTGCTTGACCGGTGAAAATAAGTCCCCCCAAACGGAGCCATAGTCACACTCGAAGATTTTCCACACAATTTAGATTCTTTATAATATAATAAGAGTATTTGTTATACATAACTTTAAAATACTTTAGAAGAAGTCGTATAATATAGAAGCTTTTACGAGAAGTCCATTTAACGGAGTTTGAAGAACATTTCAAAAACAGCTTTGTTCTCTAACGGAAAGGAAGCGCACATTTGAAATTCGATTCCCGATAGAAAAATTCGATTCCCAGCCATTACGAAGTTCCTTGCCGGAAAGCTCAAGCTCCGTTCAGTGATGTGCTTCGTTGGCCGGTGCTCTTTATTCTCTACTTGTCTCCAACATTAGGCACTATAAATAGAGCCGGCAGCAGGCGTTCTCCTTGAAAAACACCGCCGCCGCCGCCGCCGGCCAATGCCATGTCTGAAAACAAGATGGGATTCCGAGGATTCCATGCTTGGAGAGCAAACCAACAACCCTCCGCCGGCCAAACCCAGATGAGGCCGACGCTGGAAGTTCCCCACGACCCCGTTAAACTGCCGTGCGCATGTGACGTTTCTGCAAACTACGGCGGCGGGAGGATGATGGGATTTCCAAGTTCCATGTTCCGAAGAGGAGACGCCAACGGTTTGTCGGAGGGGACGGTGATAACCGACGGCGGGTGGGTTAGGCCCAGCCCGGCGGGCTGGGCCTTGTCGCCGGAGGAGCCACTTCAGCCGTCGAGCGGTGGCGGTGGCGGAGGGCGGAGGTGGAGTTCGGGCCCAGCCTTACAGTTGTTGAAGAAGGCGCCGTCGGCGGAGACAATCGACAGCGGCGAGGCGGCTAAGAAGTATGGAGGAAGGTTTACTGTTATTGGCTAGTTATTATTAAGGGTTTATTAAGTAAATAAAGAGGCTATGGACATCAATAAAATCATTAAAAATCTGACCTCTCCAACCCTGTGATCTTGAGTTCTATTTAGAACGTCATTTTTAATGGCTATTGTTATTCGCAGATCATAGATTTTTATCCGCAGATCAATTTTAAATTTGAGCACTCGATATCTTTGTTCTTCAAGAGCAAGGCCCGACAACGAAGGAACATCTCTGACGACCTTCTGAGCAATTCAATGTGTGCACAGATCGTGATTCACAAAATAAATGCACGGATAGAGACCGAGTTGAGGAAGAAAGACGATTTCTTCACTGTTCATGCGATTTCAGTTTGTTTGGGAAGATTTAGAAAGCTACGATTACTCTCTTCCTGTGGTGAGAAAGGTGAAGAGCACGACAACAAATTTTTTTTAGTTTTCTTCACTAATCTGTGAATAACAAAAATATCTGCTAATAGACAAAATCTACGAATAAACAAACGCGATTTGCGAATAACAACCGTCTTTTGAATATCTATTTTTATAAACATGCCCGTGCTTGTGTTTAAAAAAATTTAATAAATAAATTCATTGTTACATTGTTGTTTAAAATATTTTTTTTTTAAAATAAGTTTCTTCTAAAAATGGTTATTTGAAGTTTTTTTTATAACAATTTTATTATTATATTGTTGTGTGAAAATATTATAAATATTTAAAATGAAGATTGACATTCAAATAGTCCATAAATAAATCTGAATTATGTTTACATTAATATTTTCAAATTTTATTATTTTGATAACTTCCAATTTTAAATAGCTTAAAAGCTTGATACTTACGTTAATTCATTAAAAAAATATAGAAAATTGAATAACCAATTGATGTCAATCAATAATTATTTAAAAACCTAACGGTGAAGAATTAAAAAAAACTGAAACATTTTTTCGTGGGTTGTAACACCTTTTACAAAATCAATCTCAAAAAATTGTTGTGGCATTTTTTAATCTAAAAAAAAAAAATTTCACTCTTAATTATTGATGATTCATTTTTTTCGAAAGAATTCGAATGCATGACGTGATCTAAAAAAACAACAAATGAGAAAGACATAATTAATTTTTGTGACAATGTAGGATCACATTTCATAGTTTAGGAAGTTTAGAGAGTCATTAATGGTTCCCAAGCCCAGTCGCTATGATATTGACTTGGGCTCCGTTTGGCACGACGAAGGCGGCCGTGAACGCGGTGGTTATGAACTGTCGTTCGTGAACGCCCGAGCTCTCGCCTAAGGAACTTCATTCACTTTTATGTTCAAAAATAGTCTTCTTTTCTTGGCGGCGGTCATAACCATTGGCTTGCCAAACATGCATTCTATGACATTGACGTTTCGGTCCAAACTCAGCGGAGCAAAAACGCAGCACCATACGAAGCCTTAAAATCAAGTTGGAATGGTGACTATGCCGATGGTTGTATCAATATCTCGACTACATAATTAGATAAACCAATATATAAATACATAAATAAACTATAAGATAAACTCTTAAACAAATTTCTAGATAAACACCTTAGATAAACTCTTACATAAACCTCTAGATAAATTCTTACCTAAATCTCTAGTTAAATTCTTAAATTAATCCCTAGATAGATCCTTAAATTAACCCCTAGTTAGACCCCTAAATAAACCATAAATAAACTCATAGACAAATCCACACATAAATCAAATAAATTCTTAGATAATCCCATGAATAAACCACTAACCATATCCATAATTAAATGCCTAGCTAAACTCATAGATAAATTCATACTTAAATCACATAAATTCTAAGATAATCCCCGAATAAACTAACTAAATCCATAATTAAATGCCTAGCTAAACTCATAGATAAATCTCTAAATAAACTCTTAGATAAATGCCTATCTAAACCCTTATATAAATCCTTGGCTAAAATCATGGCTAATCCTCTAGATAAAATTCTTAAAAATGAATAAATAAACCCCAAAATATACCCACAGATAAACCTTTAGATAAATCATTACATAAACCCCTAGATAAACTCATAAATAAAATCATACACAAATCCTTGGATAAATCCTTATTCAAACTCCTAAAAAACTCAATAGATAAATCCATACATAAACCAAATAAATTCTTAGATAATCCCATGAATAAACCAGTAACTAAATTCATAATTAAATGCCCAGTTAAACACATAGATAATCTCTAGATAAACTCTTAAATAAATACCTAGCTAAACCCATATATAAACCCTTGGCTAAAACCATGGTTAATCCTCTAAATAAAATCCTAAAATATGAATAAATAACAAACTAAATATACTCATAGATAAACTCTTAGATAAATTATTACATAAACTCCTAGATAAACTCAAAAAAAAATCATATACAAATCCTTAGATAAATCCTTATTCAAACTCCTAAAACTCATAGATAAATCCATACATAAACCAGATAAATTCTTAGATAATTCCCTCAATAAACCATTAAATAAATCCATAATTAAATGCATAGTTAAACTCATAGATAAATCTCTAGATAAATGCCTACCTAAACCCTAGCTAAACCTTTATATAAACCCTTAGCTAAAACCACGGCTAATCCTCTAGATAAAAGCCTAAAAAAGCCAATAAATAAACCCCTAAATATACTCATAGATAAACTTTTAGATAAATCATTAAATAAATCTCTAGATGAACTCATAAATAGAATCATATACAAATCCTTAGATATTAACAATTCACAGAAAACTCGTAGATAAATTGATACATAAACCATAAATTCTTAGATAATCCCCTGAATAAACCACTAACTAAATTCATAATTAAATGTCTAGCTAAACTCATGGATAAATCTATAGATAAATTCTTAGATAAATGTCTAGCTAAACCCCTAACTAAATTCATACATAAGCCCTAGATAAACTCATAAATAAAATCTTTAGATAAATCCCTATTAAAACTCATAAATAAATCTCTTGGCAAATCCTTTGGCAAACTCTGAGATAAACCCCTAGAAAATTTCCTAAATAAATTTCTAGATAAACCATAAATAAATCCCAAGATGAAACCCCAGCCCTAGATAAACCCTTAAACTAAACCCATAGATAAACCTATAAATAAATTCTTAGATAAAACTATATTTAGATGCTTAGATAAATTATTAAATAAACTCTTAGATAAGTTGTTTGATAAACCCTCAGCTAAACCCATAAATAAATTACAAGATATAATCTTAGATAAACTCCTAATTAAAGTCCTAGATAAACCTTTATATGAACCTTAAGATAAACTTTTAAATAAATCTCTTGATAAACCCAAAGATAAATCAATAGACAAATACCTAAATAAACCTTTAAATAAATTCCAAGTTAGCTCCCCTAAAAACTCTTTTATAAACCTCTAGTTAAATCCTTAAAATAAATTTATACATAAATCTGTAAATAAATTCGTCAATAAATGCTCAAATAAACTCCAAGCTAAACACTTAGCTAAATTTCTGGATAAACTCCAAGATAAACACTCAAATAAACTCATAACTAAGCTCACTAAACTCCTAGATAAACTTCTATATAAGCATTTAGCTAAAACCTTGGCTAAGATAAAATTCTCAATAACTCATAAACAAACCTCTATATGCCTAGATAAACTCTTAGATATGCGCGTAGATAAACCTCTATATAAATCCTTATATAAATTCCTACATAAACTCATAATCAAACTCCTAGACAAACCCTAGATTTACCCTTGACAAACTCCTAGAAAAACCATAAAATAAACTTTTAAAGAAACCCATAGACAAAATCTTAAATAAGCCTATAGACAACCCCCTATAAACTTAATAGATAAATCAGTAGATAGATAAAACCCTAAATAAATATATCAACAATCCCCTAGAATAGCCAAAATAAAGTTCTCTTGTGAAGGATGTTTGAAGGGTTTTAAGGCAAAAGTGAGAAGAATGAGCGAACAAAGTTGTAGGTATTTTAAGTCATAAGGACAATGAATTAAAGCTTACCTAATCATGATTATTGTTAAGATATATTGATATTTAAAAACTAAATTGAAGTTAATTTTCTTTACTACATACATAGTATAGATATATAATAAAAAGAATATTTATATTTATATATATTATGAACATTTTATATTAATTAAACAATGATGGACCGCAACATCTCTCACTTTCCCATAGAGCCATTGATGGCTGGCGCCCTAATGTACTACTCATTGTAGGTATTTTAAGTCATAAAGACAAGGAATTAAAGCTTATCTATTCATTAGAATTCTCTACTTTATTATCTCTCCATCATTCCCTCCTCTTTTACTCTTCAAAATATCTGAAGGCCATCCCCACAACCAACTCAATCACATTGTCAACTTATCATGATGAGTTCCCATGAAATTATTGTGTCTTTGTAGCGAAAACTATCCGCGCCCAATACCTCCGGCACTTGGTCAGCCCAAATCCATGCGCAAAAATGTATGACATTTAAAGGTGCTTGATTTCTCTCGAAACTAGACGAACGGTTCTTATTTCTCCTAGACAGGGCTCCAGACACAACAGACACAAAAGCGGCTCTAAAACAAGACCTTGGCACATGCCGACTGACATGAACATCACCGGGCAAATGCGCAATGAACCAACTGCCCCAAATAACAAACTATGGCCATACCTCAATTTCCACACAATTTATCCCTGCACATCTTGTGCTAGATTTCCTTTTCTAGTAATCAATAACAAATCTCCAACTAATTAGGCAACAAATTTTAAAATTTATTGGGGTCATTTTTAGTAACAAATCTTGACCTATATATGTCCATTAGGTAAATAAAAAAAGATATAAAATTAACTAATTAAATAGCAGATCAAATTATGAATCAAATCTAGCAATATATTAATAAATGAAATGAATGGATTTCAAAAAAAGGAAAGCAAGTTAGAAAATAGGGTCATGGTATATCAAAATCAAGATAAATTATTGCCAAGAGAAAATGCATTTCGATCTGCATGCAAAACCAATAAGAAATCTAACATGTGAATATATTGGGCTGAACATAAAAGCCATGTATTGATGTGACTATTAATATAGTAATAATAATAATTGATAATAATAATGATTATTATTATTATTATTATAAAACTGGTCATGTATTAAATGTGGATTGAAAATATATTATTATTTTGAGCCATTTGTGGCAATGTATTTTGTATGTAAATGTTGATATTTTATGATGATAATGATCATATACAATACATATCACTTATCATCTTGAATGATTTATGTATTGGAGGGTCTTTTTGTGCATGAATGTTATGAAATGTACTCTTACAGTGTGTGTGTGTGTGTGTGTGGGGGGGGGGGGGGGGGGGGGGGGGGGTCCTAGTAACTAGTAAATGGCCCTTTAAGGTGGTATATAAATTTAAACAGTGATACACAGCAAATATAAACACAACATACACGGCAAAATAAACCTCGGTCTGCCGTCTACATTTCCGCTAATCAAATTCTTAATTCTACACAGTAGCTTTACACGCAATTTCGAGCATAGTATTTTCACTGGAGCCAGCCAGAGGCAGACAAAATCACTTCTAAGTACATTAAATTTTGCTACAATTTCAAACTAAATAGGATAAAACATTTTTCTGAAATCAAATTCACTCATAACAATAGATATCAACCAATAAGCTTTCTTGATGTTACCAAAATTGGTTATAAAAAAAATTCAAGGTAAATGTTCAGAACTTGAGATCCTCATGAATAAACATAAATAAAATTTAAAAACCAGCCAAGGGGGCTAAAAATTAAGAATGCATTTCATATAAACATAAGAGAGGTAAGGGAAAAAAGACTTTTATTTCACTAATGACACCACTAACTGTGGGCATTAGATCAGTTAATTGTGCATTTAACTGACCTCAAGATCTCGGCAGCATCCTCGGGGAAGATTGGGTTGATATAGCAGCCACTTCCCAGCTCGAATCCGCCAACCGCGTTCAATTGGGGAACAATCTGTATGAACCAGTGGGCACAGGCCAAGTGAGAAGCTGGAAGATTGAACGGCGAGCTATGGATCATGTAATTGTATGGTGGATCATTCAACTGCTTCGACAGCTTTAAGAGTATCAGCTTCAACAAACCGCCGAAATCGACTGCCTGTGAATGAAAGGAGTTATGAGGTTCCAAAAAGAATATGATAACCGATCCAGACATGATGATCAGTTAACTGAACCAAGTTAACAAAGACACAGTAACCTGAAAAAAAATCTTATGGTAAGAAGTTATTACAATATATAATTATAAATTAGTGTCATTCACCAAGACCTCTTCCCTGTAAATGTGCTAACATACAGATTGCACACCTCTATCTTTTGAAATTGCATAAACCTTCCTTATAAATTTACATTTCAGAACATGTATTCACAAAAATATCCCCCTCGGGGGAAACCCAGGGGTTACGGAACATTTGTATAATGTATGCTTGGTCCACAAAGTTCCCAGTTTAGTCCAACATCATATATGTACGTATGTTGTAGAAGAACACGAAAAGTAGGGAAAATTAATATTTTCTTAATTTGTCATTCAAAACTACATACATGCTACAAGTATTTGTACATTTATATAGGAAGAGAGAGTGGAGTCTAAACTCCTTTCTAAGAATGTCGTTAATGGGCTCTAACTAGGCCTGCTTTATGGGCTATTGTATATATTCTTTTAATACTCACTCGCAAGCTGGAGCATACAAATCGTAGGAACCAAGATTGAACAAGAACTGATAGTACAGAGGACGAGGTAAGGCTTTCGTAAGAATGTCAGCAACTTGCCCAGCAGCAGGAACATGTTTTAATTCTATTTTCTTTAGTTGAACTTTTTCCCGGATAAAGTGACAGTCGACTTCGATGTGCTTAGTACGTTCATGGAAAACAGGATTCTTGGCAATATGGATAGCAGCTTGATTGTCGCAGAATAGAGTGGCTGGAGAAGAAGGTTTGACACTCAGGTCTCTCAGAAGGCTTTCCAACCACGTAAGCTCAAAAACGATGGATGTCATAGAACGATACTCAGGTTCGGCAGATGAGCGTTCAACTACGGATTGCTTCTTGCTTCGCCAATTACAAGATGTCCACCAAAGTACGTGCAATATCCACTAGTGGAACGACGGTCATGCAGAGAACCGGCATAGTCAGCATCAGAATATGCTATTAGAGATAGAGAAGAAGAGGAAGGCTTGTATACAAACCCTTGTCCAAGAGCAGTCTTCAGATATCTGAGAATGCGCTCAACTGCCTGGAGGTGAGAGATTCGTGGAGCATGCATAAATCAACTGACAATCCCAACCACAAAGGATATGTAAGCTCTTATAACTGTAAGATAAATCAGCTTTCCCACAAGACGACAATAGTACTCTGGGTTTAAAAGGAGTAGATCAGAGTCAGAGGTATGGGCACAGAGTTTGTGATTGATATTCATGAGTGTGTCAGCGGGCTTGCATCCAGAGTAACCAGTGTCATGAAGAAGATCAAGGCAGTACTTCAGTTGAGATAGGACAAGTCCATCAGGAAACCGGGTCACTACAATACCGAGGAAGTACCAGAGATTTCCTAGATCTTTAGTCTGAAATGCAGAAGCTAGCTTTTTAACCAAGTGCATGTCTGTGAGATCATCACCTGTAATCAAAATATCATCAACATAAACCAAGAGTATGATTGTTCCTGTCGGACGATGTCGAGTGAATAGGGAGAAGTAACCCAAGCTCTTTGTGAAGCCAATATCACGAACAACCCGACTGAATTTATCAAACCATGTTCGAGGAGACTGTTTGAGATCATAAAGTGATTTTTTGAGGTGACATGCAAGAGACTCCCTCGTGGTATCAAAACTGGGAGCCTGGTGCATGTAGACAGTCTCAACTAGGTCGTCATTTAGAAAAGCATTTTTGACGTCTAATTGATGTAACTTCCACTGTCGATGAACATCCAGAGAGATCAAGACACAAACAGTATTCAATTTTGCAACTGGTGAAAAGGTCTCGTCGTAGTCGAGACAATGTTGTTGTGTAAAACCACGAGCCACAAGACGAGCTTTGAGGCGTTCAATCGTCCCATCTGAATCATGCTTAATGGTGAAGACCCACTTACATCCAACACATGTCTGATCTGGAGGAAGAGGAACAGGATCCCAAGTGTGAGTGGCCCAGAGAGCAGTCATTTCTTCATCCATAGCCACCCGCCACCCTGGATGCTGAAGAGCCTCCTGCGGAGAATTAAGAATGGAAATAAACGACAAAGAAGTTGCAAAGTGGTGGAGTACCAGAGACAGGCAATGCAAGTTGAAATTAATTATGATGTATTTTCTTTCTTGTTTTTTTATTTGACACTATATATATTTGTGTATGCCCGGTTTAGGGATTCACTTGATTCGATCATCCGGTTCCACTTGGTATCAGAGGCACAGGAAATCTTCCGCCGCTCGCCTCGCCCGCTCGCCGCCGCTCAGCGCGCTTGCTCGCCCCTCTTCGCTCAGCGAGTCCTCGCCTGCTAGCCGCTCCGCGCGTCCCTCCTCGCGCTCGACTCGCTCAGCGCGCTCGACCTCTCGCCGCGTGCAAGCCGATCTCCCGTCCCTGGATGCGTTAGCCGACGCTCTCTCCAGTCGGCTGACGCGTCTTCTCCTGCTCCGCCGTCTCTTTCGGCTTGCCGTTTTGTCCTCCATGGGGGCTGCCGGAGACGCCCCTCTTCCATCCTCGGGTGCTCTCTTCGTTTTTCAGATTTAGTTTGCACCCGGTGGATGTTCTCTCTTTCCTCTTGAGATCTTCAGTTTTTTTTCTCTATGGGAGATCATTCCAGCCCAGATCCGTCCACACATTCTCCCTCGTCTCAATCCGGTGCTCTTCCCGGATCTTCGGCCCCTCCATCCTCGGCTCTTCCGGTTGATGCTTTGCATCGTTTCTCGGGTGATCCTCCTCGGAGTCATGGCCAGTCTTTGAAGATTACTACAGTCGCCTTGGATGGCACAAATTACCTGGAATGGTCTAGGGCGGCTCAACATGCGATTCGCAGCCACCAGTTGTATGGTCTTATTGATGGTACTATTGTTGAGCCATCACGTTCCGATCCCTCATGGCGCAAATGGGATGCGGACAACTCTTTGGTCGTCTCGTGGCTGCTTCATTCGATGTCCCCTCAGGTGTATCGCAGCTATATGCTGTTGGACTCCGCATATGATATTTGGACGAGAGCCCGTGATACTTACTCCCAGGCAAGCAGTTCGATGCAGGTATATGAGCTCACTCGCCGTGTTCTGGAATTGCGACAGGGGACTTTAACCGTTGCCGCCTACTACTCTGAGTTTGAGCGTCTTTATCAGGAGTTGGACTTCTTTAGTACCTTTACTGCTGCTTGTACGGTTGATGCGGTGGCACTTCAGAAGGATAAAGACCGTTTCCGTGTTCATGTCTTCCTTATGGGCCTTAGCATGGAGTTTGATGCTGTTCGTCTGCACATCCTCCATCGTGAGCCCCTTCCCTCCCTTCGGGAGGCATTCAGCATGCTCCTCAGCGACGAGAATCGCCGTCGCACTCTTGGTTCTGCTACCGATCACTCTGCGCTGGCAAGTATGCCTCGTGGTCCTTCTCCTGTTTGTAGTCATTGCGGGAAGACAGGCCATGTCAAAAGCTCTTGTTTTCGTTTGCACCCGCACCTTGCTCCAAGTGGTCGGGGCTCTAGTATCCGTGGTAGAGGAGGGTACCGTGGTGGTGGTGGTGGTCGCTCTTCTGATGGCCGCTCTCAGTCTTCTGCTCACTCTGCTGCCGTTCTGGATGATACTTCTGGAGGCCTGTCTACCGCTGAGTTAGAGGCCTTCCGTCGCCTGTTGCGCTCTCACACTGACTCTACTCCTGCTTCCTCCCATGCTGCTGTTGCCACTTCAGGTCTGTCCAATGCTCATGCCGTGTCTTCCACACCCTCCGAATGGATAATCGACTCAGGTGCGACCGACCACATGACTGGCTCTGCCTCAGGTTTTACCTCCTATACTCCCCTTTCTGGTCGTGATAAGGTTATTGCTGCCAATGGCTCCCTCTCTGCCATTGCCGGTAAAGGGACAGTTTCATGTTCTCCTGACCTATCACTTTCCTCTGTTTTACATGTCCCTTCTTTTCCCAGAAATTTACTCTCTATTAGTCACTTGACTAATTCCTTACACTATTCTGTGACATTCTTTCCTGATGTTTGTGTTTTTCAGGATCTGGCTACGAGGCGGACACTTGGCAGTGGCAGGAATGTCGGCGGCCTGTACTTGCTGAACCAGTCTTCTCCCAGTGCCCTATCTTCCACCAGATCTCCGACCCTTGACGATCTTCGACGATGGCATCAGCGCCTTGGCCACCCTTCTCCTTTATATCTTACTAAATTGTTTCCTGTTTTTTCTCATTTACTTCCGTCTTTTTCTTGTGATGCTTGTGAGCAATCTAAACATGTACGGTGTCGTTCTACTCATTTGTCTGTCCCTAGTCTGTATCCATTTGATGTTATTCACTCTGATGTTTGGGGTCCATCCCCCGTTCTCTCTTTATCTGGATTTAGATGGTTTGTGACGTTTATTGATTGCTACTCTCGCACTACTTGGCTTTATATGCTTAAAAAGAAAAGTGATGTTCTTTCTTGCTTTCAAAATTTTCATAAGATGGTGGTCCAACAATTCGGAGGCACAATACGTGTGTTACGTAGTGATAATGGTGGGGAATATGACGATCGCGGTGTCTTTGGGGCTTATCTTGCGGACCATGGTATAATTCATCAAACTACATGTGTCCACACCTCCACTCAAAATGGGGCGGCCGAACGGAAGAATCGGCAGTTGCTGGAGGTGGCCCGGTGCTTACTTCTTTCTATGCACCTCCCTAAATCCTATTGGGGGGATGCTGTTCTTACCGCCGCACATCTCATTAACCGCCTTCCGTCCTGTGCTCTCTCGTTTGCTACGCCTCTCTCTCGCCTAGAACAAAAACACATTGTCCACACCTCTCACCTTCCCCCTCGTATCTTCGGCTCCGTGTGTTTTGTTCATGTCCATACCCCGCATCGTGATAAACTTGATGCGCGGTCCCTTCGCTGTGTTTTTGTTGGGTATTCCTCTACCACCAAGGGGTATAGATGTTATCACCCTCCGACACGTCGGTATTATTGTACCGTCGATGTCACCTTTCGTGAGGGGGAGTCGTACTTTGGTCCTCGTCAGGGGGAGATGATTAGTACAGATGCCGAGATGACCGACTCCCCGCTTCCGATTTGTGCTCCTCCACCTTCTGTTCCTGCTCCTCCACCTGATCCTACTCCGCCACCTGCTCCTGTTCCTTCTACCTCCGCTCCTCCGATCATATATACATACTCCCGTCGTCCCACGACTGTTGAGCATGTGCAAACTGAAGATGTCCCGCCAGTACCGGTGAATGCCTCCAACCCAGATTCTGATGACGATCTCCATATTCCTCTTGCTCGCCTTATAGGTAAGAAGGGTAGCACTAAACATCCCATTGCCAACTACATTCGTTATGATCACCTTTCTCAGGCACATCAAGCCTTTGTTTCTTCCCTCTCATCTATTGTTATTCCTAAGACATGGCAGGAGGCTGCTCAGATACCTGAATGGAAAGCGGCAATGGAGGAGGAATTGCGTGCCCTGGACAAGAATAAAACATGGCAGCTGGTGAGCCTTCCTCCAGGGAAGCGAACGGTCGGATCCCGTTGGGTGTTCACAGTTAAACAAAACCAAGATGGTGTTGTGGAGCGGTATAAAGCTCGTTTGGTGGCTCAGGGATATACCCAGGCCCAGGGCATTGACTACCAGGAGACCTTTGCTCCTGTTGCTAAGATGAATTCGATCCGTGTCCTTTTTTCTATTGCTGCAAGTCGTAGATGGGAACTACTTCAGCTAGATGTCAAGAATGCTTTTTTGAATGGTGATCTGGAGGAGGAGGTATACATTGATACTCCACCGGGCTCTTTTATCAAAGGGTCCAAGGGGAAGGTGTGCCGAGTTCTAAAATCTCTGTACGGCTTGAAACAGTCTCCGAGAGCGTGGTTTGGGCGTTTTTACAAGTTCATGCTTCAACTTGGGTACACTCAAAGTCATGCTGATCACACACTCTTTATTAAGAGAAAAGATGCCCTGATCTCTATTCTGATTGTGTATGTGGACGACATCATCATTACCGGGGATCACATGGAGGAGATCATTTACTTGAAGGAACAACTGGGCAAGGAATTTGAAGTTAAAGACCTGGGAAAGCTGAAATATTTCTTGGGAATTGAAGTGGCAAGGTCTCAACAAGGGATCTTCATCTCCCAAAGGAAGTATACTCTAGACCTTCTTGAAGAGACTGGGATGCTTGGGTGCGCACCCGTGGACACCCCCATTGAGGCTAATCACAAAATTGATGCAGATACTAGTGGAGAAAAGGTAGATGTCTCAAAATACCAACGTTTGGTTGGACGACTCATATACCTGTCCCATACTCGCCCTGACATTACGTATGTTGTGGGGGTCCTCAGTAGGTATATGCATTCTCCTTCCATTCGTCATCAGCAGGCGGCCTTTAGAGTGCTACGGTATCTCAAAAAGGCACCCGGCCGTGGGATCCTTTTCAAGAACGGCAAATCTTTAGAAGTTGAAGTGTTTACCGATGCTGATTGGGCTGGTAGCCAAGATGACAGAAAATCAACTACTGGGTACTGCACTTTTGTGGGAGGCAACCTCGTTTCGTGGAGGAGCAAGAAGCAAAATGTGGTAGCTCGATCAAGTGCAGAGGCAGAGTATAGGGCAATGGCACAAGGTGTTTGTGAAGGATTGTGGTTGAGGACTCTCCTTCGGGACATTGGCTTTCAGGGGAACAATCCTATCATGATCTACTGCGACAACAAAGCCGCCATCAGTATTGCGCACAATCCAGTGCAACATGATAGAACTAAACATGTGGAAGTTGATAGACATTTCATCAAGGATCATCTAGACAAAGGGAATATCTGCACGCCTTTTGTGAACTCATCCGATCAGCTTGCGGACGTCTTCACCAAGGGTTTATACAGCGACAACTTCAAGGACAACACAAACAAGTTGGGAATGATCAATATATATTCCCAACTTGAGGGGGAGAGTTGAAATTAATTATGATGTATTTTCTTTCTTGTTTTTTTATTTGACACTATATATATTTGTGTATGCCCGGTTTAGGGATTCACTTGATTCGATCATCCGGTTCCACTATGCAATGAGGTGTAATTTGATAGAAAGTGAGCGGTAGAAGCTGGTGCCGGATCAGCAGTCCGCGGAGCATCATCAGTAGAGGGTAACTGTCATGGAGCATCTGCACGAGGAGGACATCGAGTGTAGATACGTAGAAGAGTGGTTTGGAGGGTTTGGTGGTCGGTGTGGGTAGAAGAGGAAGAGAGGAGAGTCAACAGAAATGGCAGGGCGCGATAGTAAAGGAGTTGCTAGAGGGGTTGGATGTAACGAGTGAAAAGGCTGGTCTTCGAGGAAGGTCACGTCCACAGACGTAACCACTTTGCAATCGACAGGGGAGTAGCAGACATAGCCTTTCTGAGTCATCTAAAACATAAGTGAGCGAGCAACCTCAAGAAGATGACGATTCTTGGCTCAACCACCCCATTTTGTTGAGGAGTGTAAGCACAAGAAGTTTGATGAATGATGTCGAACTCAGTACAGAGATTTTGAAATGCATGACTTGTGTATTCTCGAGCATTGTCGGTCCGAAGAGCTTTGATTGGACTTGAAAACTGCGTACGAGTCTCAGTAATAAAAGCACAAAAGACACGAGGTAGTTTAGAGCGATCGCAAAGTAAGTATAACTAGGTCATGTGAGAGTAATCATCAATAAATGTAAGAAAATAGTGATAACCAGAAACACTTGCCATTTTATAAGGTCCCCAAATATCATAATGAACTAAAACAAAAGTAGCACTGCTCCTGGTACAATGAGGAGGAAGAGAGGAGAGATATTGTTTGCCGAAGATACATGACTCGCAAGTGATGGCAGTGAGGGAGAGAGCAGGAAGAGCTTTCTTGAGAATTGGGAGAAGAGCATGCCCAAAACGAAAGTGTCAATAACAAATGGAACATAGGAGAGAACTGTGGGAGAGACGTCGAGAGTGTAGAGCCCGTTGGACAGCCGCACTCTACCAATGATATTTTGCGTCCGTCGATCTTGCACGATAAAAGAAGAGGAAGAGACGCTTATAGAGCAATCAAGGTTTTGAGTAAGACGACTAACAGAAAGAAGATTGAAAGGAGAGTCTGGAACATGAAGAACCGAGCGAAGAAAAATAGATGAAGTGAGGGACACATCGACAAAACAGGAGACATGGGTGGTGTCACCATTGGCCATTGTGATGAGCTTGGGATATGCAAAGTGCAAGTACTGAGGCAGTTTCTGCAGAGTAATATGGTGTGGGGCACCAGAGTCCATAATCCAAGTTGGACTATGGGAGTAACAGGAGATACCTTCATCGGAGATAGAAGCGACAGAGCCAGAAGATCTCCTGATTAACCTCTGAAGATGCTGGAGCTGGGTGAGCAAAGCGTCAATGTCGGTGCGAGTGGTGGAAGGAGCTTCGACCACAATGGAGGCGTGTTGTTGAGGAGGCATACCATGCTTACGATAGCACGTGGCCTCAAAATGACCATCCCGGCCATAGTGAGTACACTTGGGACAAGGCCTACTATTGCGACCCCAACCCCGATAGCATGTGTGAGCTCCACGAACAGAAGGATGAGAGGGGTGAGCTGGAGATGAGTGTTGGAGAAGAGCCGGAGAGAGAGTCCCGGGAGCATCGGGGGGCGGGGTGACTTTTAAAAAGCATGGAGCATACATCCGAGAGAGAATGAATGGTGAAGGAAGAAAGGATCTGAGCCCGGACGCTGTGGAGATAAAGCGGAAGACGAGTCATCATCATGACGAAGCCAACAGCTTCTTTCTGAGCACGTTGAGCAGCGAGATCGATAGTTGGAGGCTGATGTTGAATCCAGGCCTCTACAAGAGTTTTGGATCTCGCAACAAAGGAAGTTAAGTCTCCGTGATCTGTGACGATGTCAAACAGATGTTGAAGGTTGTCCTTGCCGGAATAGAGAGAGTGAAGTTCATCCCGCATTGCCTTGGTCGTCTGATGATACATGGCCACACAATATGGTTCACTGTCCATAGAGTTGAGGATCCAAGTTTAGAGACAACCATCATCACGAAGCCATTCCTTTGTGGGCTCGGTAGGAGTAGCCTTCGAGAGATGATGATGAAGGCCTTTGGTTTGAAGAACACCAAGGACAGAGTGCACCCACTCAACAAAGTTTTTCTTCCCGGTGAGAAAGATAGTGGTGATTCGGAGCTCATCGCGAACTTCAAGAGAAGGGACCGCAGCATGGGCCGGAAGAGATGGGGGCATCATTCACGTCCATAGGAGGCGGCTAGAAGTTGCGGCTAGAGTGGTCCTAAGGAGAGATGACAACAAGGTCGGCCAGATGGTGCGGTCAGAGTGGACGCAAGTAGAGGAAGTAGCAAGGTCGGCAGAAACGTCATAGGATAGTAGAGAAGAGCCACGCGAGCAGGGGAGTCTCAACATTTAGATCAGGCGATCAGAACAGGGAATGAACGCACGCGAGCAGGACTTGCGATCAGAACAGGCAAAGAAGACGCTTCAGCGGCTCAGTGTTTAGATCAGGCGATCAGATCAGGGAATGACCGCACGCGGGCAGGACCTGTAATCAGAACAGGCGAAGAAGATGCTTCGGCGGGCAGAAGAAGATGCTTCGGCGGGCAGAACAAAATACGCGTCGGCGGTTAGAGATAATCGGGAGCGGAAGATGCTTCGGCGGGCAAAACAGGCGAAAAACGGCGAGCAGAACTTGCAGAATAGAGGGCAGGACTTGCGATCACGCAATCTCCACGATTGCGAGCAAGGAATGGCTCGGCTGATCACGCGGTAAACCAAGAGCAACAGATGATTGCGCGAGAGGAGAATTATGGGTCCCAGCGGCAGCGCTGATCTTGCGAAACCTATAAAATCAGCTGAGAAGGGCGGGGGAGGCCTCACGCAGAGGGAAAACACGAAGCCGAGGAGTCCGGCGATCAGAAAAATTTCAAAGCGGGCCACGAAATCTCAGGGAGAATATTCTTTGGCTCTGATGCCATGTAGAACACGAAAAATAGGGAAAATTAATATTTTATTAATTCCTCATTCAAAACTACATACATGATACAAGTATTTGTACATTTATACAGGAAGAGAGAATGGAGCCTAAACTCCTTTCTAAGATGTGGGAGTAAATACAATGTTGTTAATGGGCTCTAACTGAGCCTGCTTTATGGGCTATTGTATATATTCTTAACATATGTGTGTGTGTGTGTAAATATATGTTTGTAAAAAAAATTCAAATGGTTACTACTCCTACCCATAGGCTTATGTAGCTGAATACAGTATAACCAGTAGAAAATTAGGGTTCCCTTTAATTTGCACTCACTATCGTCAGTAATTTATAAGGTTGTCATGTTTAATCTCCTTTTACCAGATCAGATTAGCAGAATGCATGTCATATGCGTTATAATCAGTTATGAGACAAAAAACTTTGCATTTACTTCAGCCTTGAGTTATATGTTAAGAAAAGCAGAACTCGAATTATTTGTATAATCCACAATCTTACTGATTCTTACAAATAAATTATAAAATATAGAATAGAAAAAATCAAAAGGAAAACAACCAAGTATAATCAAAAGGGTTAATTGTTAGGGGTAAGGCTTCACCCGTACCCGTGGGCAATGTCAGCTGCTCAAATACCGCACCACGCGAAGCAGTCCACGACAATGATCCATAGTGGCCCCCAATGGGGATCCCCTAACAGGGTCGCGGCCCCCACACCCCAACCCGTCTCCTCAACCAGTTTAATTGAGGCGGGTTGTTGAGGCTGGGATTCGATCCCCAGACCTCCTTGATAAGGAGCCTTCAACACGGCTCTCATCACCAACTGAGCCGCGGCTCAGTTGGTGATGAGAGCCGTGTTGAAGGCTCCTTATCAAGGAGGTCTGGGGGTCGAATCACAGCCTCAACAACCCGCCTCAATTAAACTGGTTGAGGAGACGGGTTGGGGTGTGGGGGTCGCGGCCCTGTTAGGGGCTCATGATTAGGGGCCACTATGGATCATTGTCGTGGACTGCTTCGCGTGGTGCGGTATTTGAGCAGCTGGTATTGCCCACCAGTACGGGTGAAGCCTTACCCCTAACATTAATCATATGACCTTCTCTGTGAGTTTATCTAATTACCGGGAGCTTTCCTCCACCTTTTGAAGCTACAAAAATTTCCCCTCACAATCCACATTTATAAGACACCTCTATTGGATCAAGTGATGAAAATATTGCTACTATTTCTTGTACACTATGCGCCATGGGTTCAAGTGAGGGATGTTGGACCCCAACAAGCTCCTTCCAATTAACATACGTTACAAAAGCACCCGTCATAAAATCTATAAGTTACACTTTATCTGTACTGCATTAAAATGGGAGGTTCATATCTAGTGCGGCTTTTTGTATTTCTGATTTTACCCTCCTCCAATAGAGCTATTTATTGGTTTTGGTAACGTGTTTTAGCAATTTCTTTTAAATAATGTTGTGGAAGAGAAACACAGAGAAAGAGAAGGGAGACACCAGGCATAAAGGCCATGCGGGGTTGCATTTTTTTTTTTTGCTGATATTTTTTAATATAATAATAATAAATTTAGAGGGGAAGTTATGATAATTTCAAAAGGAGACAGAAAGTCCCAGAAATTACACAAACTCAATGTAGGGTACTCAAAATTTGCCTAAACAACGAGGCACGACTCTTAACATTAAGGAGGCCTTTTGGAGTAATGGCAAGAGTTTTAATAAAAAATTCAAAAAAAAGTGAGCTCATGTGTTATGTGCTCGCCGTAGTTGAAGATGACGGTGGAGATGATGAGGGGATACTATGGGATCGGAGCCACAACTGTCTAAGCGGGGTGTGTTCAGTGAGAGAGTTACCTGTTATGGGAATTATTAAGTTGGTACTTATTATTATGCATTTATTTCTTGATATACATTTATTCTGTCTTAATGTCGCATCCTGATATATTGTCGTTATTTATGTCGTGTCTTTATGCCGTATCCTTATATATTGTCGTTATTTATGTCGCATCCTTATGATATTGTCGTGTCGTTATTTATGTTGTGTCCTGTTTAGTCGCATGTCCTAGTCTGTCTTTTATTTCCATTTAAGTTTGATGTAAGTCATATTTAAAGGACATTAGGGGTCTTGTATGAGTAAGCAATGAAATATTCTATTTCCCCGTCTTTGAATGAGATCTTGGAAGCTCTCTCTCTCTTGAGCAAGCCCCGGTTAGGCATCCGCGGTTCCGGCTCCGTAGCATCTTCCTCACCTCCGGCCTCCTCTCCGGCAAGCCCGTAACAACTTGGTATCAAAGACAATCGATCCTTTCACCCCACCCGCAACTTCCATCAGATCGGCCGACGTTCCGTTGTTTCATCCCTTCGTCGTTCATACCTCACCCCTCTCCGTTCCTTCGACGCCATCAACAAACAACAAACCGCAACTCATCCACGTTGGTCTTCATCGACCCCAACAACAACCAGCCTCCGAAGCTTCTTCTCTGTTTCGTCGACCCCAAAGCAGCCTTTTTCTCCACGCCGACGCAGATCCAATTATCCCTCAACGTTCCGACTTCATCAGATCCACAACGACGCAAGCCTCTGTGCTCGACATCCGACGCAAGCCTCTATGCTCGACATTCGACGCATGTGCTCGACCTCTGTGCAAGCCTCTGTCCTCGTCACCCATCCCTGAACCAGACTGCCACGCCAGAAGAAGCCGCGTGAGTAGGACATACCACGGCTGATTGTAAGATTCTCGACGACTCCTCCGCACGTCAATCGCGCTCGACGTGTCTCATGCACAAGGAAACAGCGAGAGTTGCATCCTCTGCAAAAGGAAACGCACACGTAGCGTTCCGTCCTTTTCTCTCGAGACCTGTGTGGCTACCATGAGGAATTTATTTATTTCTTTTTTTGGCCGTCAATCAACCGGGTCTTGACATTTATTTAAGTTCTAAGCGAGCCGGTCCACAACTAATTGCTTTGCTTCCAGAATAAAGAGAACAAAGATTGGAGTATATTTTGTTGTCAACATTGGGCGACGACACGGCTCTCGCGGTAACTCTCAACCAACCGTCTCCGAGCAATCTAGTCGTCGCGTCACCCGCTCCTTATTTCGTGCTACCTCCATCCACAATATGGGAGACTCGCCCACTTTTTGGATGCTATGAGCCGGCTACACTCAGTTATATCTGTCATGGATGCACGCCTTCAGGAAGTAAAAACACGCTTTCGGGACGTCGACGCATGTCATCAGGACGACATGGCAACCATAACCACCAAGCTTAATGGACTAACAGCCGCACCGCCCGTTGTTACCACCCCACCCACGGATCACGCCAGCAGCAGTCAAGGCCCGCTTCCGCCGCTCATCGGCCACAAGCCACCTCCACCAACCCTTTTACGCCCTGAAGCTACTACTCTGCCGCGCTATAACCGATTGGAATTCCCCACCTATGATAGAAAAACTGATCCTTTGGGCTGGCTCACCAGGTGCGAGCAATTCTTTGGCCACCAACAAACTCTGACAACCGAATGACTTCCTCTGGCCTCCTTCCACCTTCTCGACTCGGCTTTGTTTTGGTCCACTCGTCTCCTCACTGACCAGCCGGGTCTGATGTGGGACGACTTCAAGCGATTTTGCAACCTGTGTTTCGCCCCCCCCCCCCCCCATCCGAAGCAACCCCCTTGGTGCCTTCACGACACTACGCCAGACAGGCGATGTGGATGATTACCTAGAACAGTTTCAGCTTCTACTGGCACACGTCACGCTTTCCCTAAAGATGCAAATCGCCATCTTCACAACTGGACTTCGCAACCGCCTCCGTTTGGATGTCAAATTTGAGGCCCCTTCAGACTTAGTGACTGTTATGAATCTATCCAGGCTATACGACCATCGCCTCCAGTTGGTGCAGGAGGCCTACTTGCCCACCGACTCCGACACTCCATAGAGTCGTACTGAGGATCATCCAGCCCCACCAATCCGTAGACTATCTCGGGACGATATGATGGAAAGGTGCGCGCAGGTCTTATGTTATAACTGCGACGAGCAGTACACTCGCGTACACCGATGCAAACGACTCTTCTATCTGCACGTCGAAGACTCTGATGATGAGGGTGTCGGATAAGGCGGACACAATTGATCTCCCTCGAGCTTGAGGTCAAGCTCTTTTTGCAAGGCGGGAGAGATGTTATGGGCCTTATTGAGATAGTACTTATTATTATGCATTTATTTCTTGATATGCATTTATTCTATCTTAAATTCGCATCCTTATATGTTGTCGTTATTTATATCGGTCTTTATGTGGTGTCCTGTTTAGTCGCATGTTCAAATCTATCTTTTATTTCCATTTAAGTTTGTTGTAAGTCTTATTTAAAGGACACTAGGGATCTTGTATGAGTAAGCAATGAAATAGTCTATTTTCCCGTCTTTGAATGAGATCTTAGAAGCTCTCTCTTGAGCAAACCCCGCTTAGGCAGCCGCGGTTCCGGCTTCGTAGTATCTTCCTCACCTCCGACCTCCTCTCTGACAAGCCCGTAACATTACCACAATCTCTTTATAACGGCGAGAAGAGACAATTCATAGATACCTTCATTCTAGCATCACTTACCTTTAAACATGCTTACATTACTATTTAATGACAACTAATAACCTACCAACAACTAATAATGACTCCAAAAGTAATAATAAAAGATAGCTTGACTTAAAACTAAAGATAACTAGACACAGAACCCGTAGCAATAACTAGACCTAAAATCCATTACATCATGTTGGCGCGATCCTACGAGGGTGACCCTAATAAAACAATGTAAGACTGTTAGGCCTAAGCAAACAATATTTAGATATTTGATAGTTTGGGTTATTACAAATAAAATCAGATAATACACTAATAGAATATGGGTACTAAGTGTCTTAATGGACAAAATGATGAATTATGGGAGCCAGCCCTTGAACAAGTTCAGAATAAAGTGCTAACATAGAAGCTACCTCCTAAACTAGAGGCAGCCACTAAATCATACCTGGCTAGTAAATGATTTCTAACAATGATGTGAGGGTTTTAGGCAGGAAGGATTGTAAGATACTTGAGTAAAACTCTAAACATAAGGCTTCACTAAAAATAACATGCTTTTAACAATGTACGAGAGAAAGAGCATAATGTAACTGGAGGCTTCACTAAAATAACGCTTCTAACGTAAAACTCGCAAACATAAGCTTAACATGCATTTAAAATTGTACAAGAGAGAGCACAACGTAATTCATTTGCAAAGTATTCTAGGTTACAAACCAAGTTTATTGAAATATATCATTTCAAATACACAACAATAGAGTTGAGAATAAAATTTCATGAGGAGAGACTCATGTAGTATTGTGTACTTAGATATTGGGCTCTTCCACCTATAACCAATTGGTTTTAAGTTAGATGCATAAATTCTAACATGATATCAGAGCAAGCTAGGCCCAACTGCCCACGCCCATGTCCCCAATTTTAAAATAAGTCCGCATGTTAGACACGAAATGTCACACGTGAAGGAGACGTGCTGAGAACATAATCCCATATCGAGAAACTCATACAGCCTTATGCACTTAATATAGATAATTGACCCCTCTCCACCTAAAATATATTGATTTTGATTAGATGTGCAGGTTCTAAAAATAGTATTCAAATTAAGATATTCATCCTATTCTATTCTAACATTGATGTTAAAAACACGATAATAAAATGATGACAGTTGGGACTGATTTTTTATTTTCTAAGAAAGCTCTTTGCTTAGATTGGGTGGTAATGTTCATCCTTCCATGGTTAGTCTATTTAAGAAACTACACAACTCCATGAATCAAATTTAATTACAGAAGTAGTTTCTAATCAACTTTTCCTTGCAATTTGCTGCTTGCTTACACTTAATCAACAACCAACATAGAGAAACTGTATCAACATAAATCTGAAGAAAAGTTACCTTCTGCTCATCCAAATCATGAAAATATGGTGTATGCTCTACTGGGATAATCCAGACCTCAAAAGGAAATGATGCTGCGAAAGGAACAACAGCGAAAAAATGGTCGGACTTGTCAATCAAGATGCCTGCACTCCGTGCTTCGCAAATGCCACATTTTCCAGACTTATCAAAAACCGCCTTCATACTATCTAGACGAGCAGATACTGTGGGAGGAACCAACGGAAGCGCTATCATTTGAGCGTGTGAATGAGTCATAGATGCTCCAGCGGATGCACCATGATTTTTGAACACCTTTAAAAAAGTAGTATGCCAGTCATTGTCATGCTAAATCTTGGTAAGAATAAGAAAAAAAAGTATATATATACATAAACTCTGATGTGTTAAATTTGCAGCACAAAAGGTCAAAAGTTATGAGGATAAATGAGTTTTGTGTTAGTAACGAAGTGGGAGGGAGAGAGAGATCTAGAGAAATAGAGAGAAACTAGGGTTTGATGGAGAAGAATGAGAGAATTACCTGGAAATATTCTTGCAAAAACCATCCAAAAGGGGGTTCCGGGCTATTTATACCCGGAACCAAGGGGGGCCGGCCAAAGAGGTTGGCCGGCCCCAATAGGGGCTGAACCGGTTTGGTTCAGCCCCCAATAGCCGATATTTAGAGAGTGGGGGCTCCCGTTGCCGCCTTCTTCCTGTCGTTGCCGACGCTTGTATTGACTCCCAAATAGCCGCGACTCGGCCCCGAGCGTAACATTCCCTTCCCCATCAAGAACCAGCTTGTCCTCAAGGTGGTAGTCGGGATAAAGCTCCTTGAAATCCAGCAGATCAACCCAAGAATTGTGTGCCGCCGATAAATTCTTCCACTTGACCAACAGCTCTGGACGGTACTGCGCACCTCGCCGCTTCCACTTAAGCAGCACATCCTCAGGAAGTTGGCGAAGTTCGCCCGCACCGGTGACCTCAGGCAACAGAGCACTTGGCTGCACATTGGTACCCACCTTCCGCTTGAGCAATGAGACATGAAACGTCGGGTGAATGCGAGAACCCGTAGGAAGATCCAGCTTGTAAGCCACCGGCCCAACCCTGCTGAGAATACGAAAGGGGACGTAATAGCGAGGAGATGACTTCTGGTTGAATCGGCGTGCTACATACAGTTGACTGTACGGTTGGAGCTTGAGAAAGACTTCATCACCAACTGCAAATTCCCTCTCCTTGCGATGCTTGTCGGCCTGGAGCTTCATACGGTCCTGGGCAAGGCGGAGGTTGTCGCGTAGTGTCACCATCATACGATCCCGATCCCGAAGAGCCCGATCAACTGCGGGCAAAGCCGTGCTACCCGGCTCATAGCTGTTCAGAGTCGGCGGAGGACGGCCGTAAACAATCTCAAAGGGGGTCATCCTGCTGGCCGAATGATAAGACGTGTTGTAACAATACTCTGCCCAGTGCAACCAATCGGGCCATGTGCGGGGCTCGTCCATCACAAAGCAACGCAAGTATGTCTCGAGGCCCCGGTTTAAAACCTATGTCTGCCCATCGGACTGGGGGTGGTGTGTCGTGCTGAAGCGTAAACACGTCCCCTGCAGACGAAACAGCTCCTGCCAAAAATGACTCACAAAGGTCGGGTCCCGATCAGAAATAACAGCACGAGGAAGACCATGCAAGCGAATAATCTCCTGAGCAAAAAGTGCGGCTACCGACTCGTCGGTATAAGGGTGACTCAAAGCTAGGAAATGCCCGTACTTGGAGAGTTTGTCCACAACCACCAAAATCACTGATTTACCCTGAGACTTGGGCAATCCGTCGATGAAATCCATGGAAACGGTGTCCCAAATCTGCTGTGGAATCTCCAAAGGAACAAGCAGTCCAGCTGGAGAAGTCGTCTCGTACTTCTGCCGTTGGCAGATTTCACACTGTCGCACAAACTCCTGTATGTCTCGCCGCATTCCGGTCCAAAAGACATTGGCTCTGGCCCTCTGAAGGGTACGAAGCACACCTGCATGCCCGCCCGCAGGTGAAGAGTGAAACTAATGCATCATGATAGTCTTCCAAGCTGAATCTGGAGGAATAACCAACCTGCCCTGATGGTAAAGACGACCATTCTGAAGATGATAACCGGCTTCCACGGTCTCGCCACGCTGCAAGGCCTCCACTAATGGACGTAGCGTGGAAGTACGCATAACTTCCTCCTGTATCTCATCCAAGGAGTCAACAAGTGGCCCGGTGATGTGAGCAACAGTAGCTTCAGGGAGGCGCGAGAGAGCGTCTGCTACCACGTTCTCTTTGCCCTGCCGATAGGTAATCTCATAATCATAACCCAAGAGCTTAGTAACCCATTTCTGTTGAAGGGGCGAAGACACCCGCTGGTCCAGGAAATGCTTCAAACTCTGATGGTCAGTGCGTATCTTAAAATGCCGGCCAAGCAGGTATGACCGCCACAGCGTGGATGATGACCAACAGTTCCTTCTCATAAGTAGACATCCCCAATGTCCGTGGGGCGAGGGCCTTGCTGTAGAAAGCCAACGGTCGCCCCTCCTGCATCAAAACGGCCCCGATGCCCACACCCGATGCATCCGTCTCGAGCACAAACTCCTTCGTGAAATCAGGTAAAGCGAGGACCGGAGTGGTGGTCATAGCCCGCTTGAGCGCCTGAAATGCCTCCTCAGCCTCCCCTTGCCAAGAGAAGGCGTCCTTCTGCAACAATTGAGTCAATGGCCGAGCAATCTTCCCATAATCTTTCACAAACCGCCGGCAATACCTAGTCAACCCGAGGAATCCCCGTAGTGCTCGAACTGTAAGTGGTCATGGTCATGAAACCATACTCTGAATTTTCTGATGGTCGGCTCTGACGCCGTCACCGGAAACCAAATGTCCCAAATATTCAACCTCTTTCTGACCAAAGGAGCACTTGGAGCGCTTGACGTAGAGTTTGTGTTGACGGAGAATGACGAGGACCTGCTCAACATGGCCCATATGATCCTCCCAATTGACGTTGTAGATCAGAATATCATCAAAGAAGATCAACACAAATTTGCGGAGGAGTTCTCGGAAGATCTCATTCATATTTGCCTGAAAAGTGGACGGCCCGCCAATCAACCCATTGGCCATGACTAGGAACTCGTAGTGGCCATCATGTGTCCGGAAAGCTGTCTTGTGGATGTCCTCCTCCCGCATCCGAATCTGATAATAGCCGGAACGTAAGTCCAGCTTGGTGAATACGAACGCCCCATGTAACTCATCCAACAACTCCTCCACTAGAGGGATTGGGAATTTATCCTTCACCATGACACTGTTCAGAGCTCGATAATCAACACAGAACCGCCACGACCCATCCTTCTTTTTCACTAGAATGATCGGCGCTGAAAAGGAACTAATACTGGGACGGATAATTCCTGCATCCAACATCTCTCGAACACTACGCTCGATCTCTGCCTTCTGAATATGCGGATAACGATAGGGTCGTACATTGATTGGCTCTGTCCACGCCTTAAGCTGGATCTGATGATCCCGGAACCTTGTGGGTGGTAGTGTGCGAGGCTCCTGGAAAACGTCAGCATACTCTTCAAGAAGAGTTCGTAACTGGATCGGTACCTCCGACTCGCCCGTAGTCGATGCCTGAATCGCCATAAGTACTGCCATCAGATTGCCTTCCTCTCCCAGCCGCTGCATGCTACGTAGAGAGATCTCCTTGATCGGCGATGATTTGAGACCCCGCAGGAAAAACTGTTTCCCGGCCTGGTGGAATTCCATAGTCATGTGCTCCCAATCAAATGTGACCCGGCGCAACTGTCGTAGCCAATGAACTCCCAAGACCATGTCAGAGCCCCAGATCGGCAAGAGATATATGTCAGTGTAACCCGTATATCCTTGCATCCGAAGCGCCACACCCTTGAGCACCCCTTCACACTGTAACTTGCTGCCATCCGCTACCATAACCTGGAAGGCAGACCCGGTATCGACAATGTGTCCAACGCGCCGCGCTACCGCAGGGTGAATGAAATTGTGGGTGCTCCCACTATCCACCAAAATGGTGATCTTCTCTTGATTCAACCAGCCTATAAGCCTCATGGTGAGTGGCGGACTGCACCCCTCCAGAGCATGTAGAGACACCCCGAGTTCACTCAAATCCAACCCCCCGTCCAACTCCTCCTCAGGCACCGTTTCCCCTTCCTCATCCTCTTGTAACATGAATACTTGTATTTTCTGACACTTATGGCCCGGTGTGAACTTCTCGTTGCAATTGAAACACAGACCCTTCTCCTTCCTGGCTGCAAGCTCACTCCAAGAAAGTCGTGTCACTGTCGGCTTGCTACCAGTTGGCGGATCCCGCCGTGCTACTGTTGGTACCGCGGGTGGCCTTCCCACAGCTCGAGCTCTCTGTCTATTGAACCGTTCCTAATGAATGCGTGCCAACGTAATGGCGTGGTTCAGTGTACGGGGCATGTGCGACTGCACCTCATCGCGTAGATGCTCCTTGAGTCCCGACACAAAACAGCTGAGCAACGTGCGCTCCCCCCATTGCACCCGGTTGACCAACTTCTCGAACTCGGTGCGGTACTCCATCACAGTCCCCTTTTGTCAAAGTTTCTGCAAAAGAGCCTCGAAATCCTCGAACTCAAGTGGCCCAAATCGGGCTGTAAAGCCCTCCACAAATTCTGCCCACGGCACAAAGTCGTGCCCCCGTAGGAACCACTGTGTCCACTGAAATACATCGTCCTCCAAATGGAACGAAGCTAACTGGACCCGCTGCCCCTCCGGCACATCCTGATAGCTAAAGAAAAGTTCCGCCTTTTGTACCCATTCCAGTGCGTCCCCCCCACTAAAACGGGGAAAATTCATGCGTGTTAATTTTGGAGGAAGGTACGCCAGCGGTGCGCCTGCTCCCCGCCACCTTTGATCGTATCCGGCACCCGGATATCCTTGTTGATACATTGGTCCCCATGGAGGATGTTGTCCAATACCAGGAGCCCCTGGTCCGATACCCCCGGCTGCTCCAAATCCCCGGGGGTGAGGAAGAAGACCCCCCATGCCTCCCGGAGGGACAACCGCCTGCACTGGAGGCCGACCGAGCCCCATCGGGTCCTCCCCAGTTCGCCGCCACGCGTTGCCGCCTCCTCCGAAGTCGCCATGGCCACAGCGGCCTGTCCCGATGTCGTCAGGGCCACAACGGCCCATCTCGATGTCGCCCGAGCCGGAACAGCCTGCTCCGATGTCGCCAGGGCCACAGCGGCCCGTTCCGCTGTCGCCAGGGGCGTATCGGCCTGTTCCGATGTCGCCAGCCCCCGCACGGCCCCCGCCGAAGTCGCCATAGCCTCCCGATCCCGATCCAGTCCAGTGCGTCCGGCCCTAATCTGTTCCTATCGTCGCCCCTACCGCCGGCATGAGCCCTCCCGTGGCCGCATCCACCAGAACCGGCGCCGATGGGTGAGATCTGGCGGTTTCGGAAGCCGGGTTCGTAGATCCGCCATTCTCGCCGGCCGCCGGACTCTTCCCCTTCAGATTTTGCGCTAATAGGGCCTTGATCTCTTCCATGCTAGCCTCGATTCGCTCTTCCAAACGTTGCGTGGACGTTCTCATACTCTCCTCGATGGACACCACCGAATCTGATAGCCCAACGAAGTTTTCTTCTAGGGCTTCCAGACGAGAAGCCTCTTCTTGCGTGTGAGTGGTAACCATGGCGAAGGAAAGTGCTTTGATACCAAATGTTAGGAACGAAGTGGGAGGGAGAGAGAGATCTAGAGAAATAGAGAGAAACTAGGGTTTGAAGGAGAAGAAGGAGAGAATTACCTGAAAATATTCTTGCATAAACCATCCAAAAGGGGGTTCCGGGCTATTTATACCCGGAACCAAGGGGGGCCGGTCAAAGAGGGCTGGCCGGCCCCAATAGGGGCTGAACCGGTTTGGTTCAGCCCCCAATAGCCGATATTTAGAGAGTGGGGCCGTTGCCGCCTTCTTCCTGTCGTTGCCGACGCTTGTATTGTCTCCCAAATAGCCGCGACTCGGCCCCGGGCGTAACATTTTGAAAGAGTGATCAAAATTGAATTACCAAGGTTTATATGGATAACTAAAAAGTTATAAACTTGCTAAAACTGTAGAAAGAGCAAAGTAAAAACAACATATTTTAATGATTTATATAGTAGATTTGATACCAATGAATGGGGGCAAAAAAAATAAAAGAGCACAAACTTAAAATAATAGATAAGACTTCAAATAAGTTTGGATGCATTAAAAGTGAATAAGATCTTAACGAAAAATGAAGTTATCAATGAGAGATGAAAATGCTATTTGAGATGTTATTAAATACGAGTTTAAAGAAGGAATTTTTTTGAAAGAGTATAATGAACAAAAAAAATAAGATATATTACAAATTGATAAAAAAAATTTGAAACGGAAATTAGCATTGAAGAAGTTTCATATAAGCCTTGAGGTCCCGATGACATTCCTATCGAGATTTGAAAAATGACGAGATATTGCAGTGTAGTGGATGACAAACCATCTAAATGTAATTTTGGAGATTAAAATGATGCCAACCAACTAAAGAAAAAGCATATTGATATCAATATACAAGAAAAAGAAGATAATTAAATCCCAACTAATTATAGAGCAATCAAACTTAAGAGTAATACGGAAGCTATGAAGAAAGAGTAATGGAACATGTATTTGTAAAAATTACATCTTATGATATGGAAGCCGTGGGTTTCGACTTGGTAGCAGAGTGCTGATTTGGCCTATTGCGGAAGAATTTTGGATGTACTGGTCTCAGCGGATCCATTGCGTCATGTGAGACCACAATTGTCGGATTATCCCCGGTGTGACCTATACATGGTATTAGTCTCACATTGCCAACTCACGTTCCAATTTGTAGAAAACCAGGGAGCATCCAACTCAAAACCAACTGGTTGAGTGGAGATCCCCCCCCCCCCCCTAGCCTATAAAACCAAGGAGGCAACCCATGATTCAAGATGTTGGAGTAATATTGTCAATCAAACCATCCGGAAAAACTCAACCATACACGGGCCACATAACGAAGGGTCCCATTGGGCCAATTCCAATGGTATAGGGTCCACACCGGCGAATCACGCTGGGAAGAACGCCCCCGCATGTGGATAACCACGTGAACTAGAGACGGAGGCCCTGAGAAGCTCTCTATAATACCATGTAGAGAACCAGAGAGCATCCAACTCAAAATCAGTTGGTTAGAGTGGAGAGCCCCCTCCCCCAAAACTATAAATCCAAAGAGACAATCTACGATTCAAGATGTGAAATTAATATTATCAACCAAACATTAGAATAAGCTCAAGTATAAGCGAGCCACATAACAAGGTGCCCCTCCAGGACAAAGTCCAGCGGTACATGGTCCACGCCGACGGGTCACACTGGGAGGAACGCCAACACTATTAACAATTATCCATCTAAATTCTTAGAGGATAAAGAGATAACTAGGTGTGACATGTTTAAGTACCTTAAATCAATTATTCAGAATAATGCATACAATTAGATGAGTAGAAGTGGTAGTCCCTAAGTAATATAGAGGAAAATTGTTAAATATGATTATCTACTTTAGATTTAGCATCTCAAGCATCACTTGGTTGGAATGAAGAAAATTGGGAAAAATAAAACATACCATAAATAATTGGGATAAGACTATAGATGATGCTTATGATGGTATAGCACTAAACATTGTAAAATTCATGATATAAATCTAAATTGATCATTTAATCTGCTAATATTACTATCACATTATTTTTTTATCATAGAATCACAACTCTTTAGGATACTTCAACTTGCAATCATACTAAGATTTTGACAAACAATTATCAATACTTGATAACATAGCACAACACAGTGTAGCTATAATGCGTTAGACCCGCCCAATTTAGCTTTGAGCAACAATTAAAAAGATTACTAGGTATTGATTAGGTCATCATATGGTTTGAATTAGTATCATAAGGCCAATTAGTAAGGTCCTTGGATGTAATAAAGGAAAATGAAAGTAGCGAATATAGTTCTGACCTATTCCATACTCTCTCTCAACCATCCATGTTTCCCTTTATCTTCATCTTCTCTAGCACCTTTATGAGCTTTTATCTCTCTAGTTTGTCTTCCCATAATTTTATAAGTTTTATAGAACGCCGCATTGTTTACATTCTCAACCCTCCGCTCATGCAGTCATCAAAAACCTTCAAAACAAATTTCTCTTTACCATATCGTCCTCTCACATCCCCATATGCCTCCTCGCAACTCCGTAGCAATACAAATTTTTAACTCATATCTACAGGAAAACCTTCTACAACCGTTGTTTCTTGTTTGCATTCAAGATTCAACAAAGATCAAGCCCTTCCAATAGATTTTCGAAGTTACTAGCAACTTCTAATAATGGATCAAACACACGACTTCTTCACTGAAGTTTTCTCGCTGAGCTTCATATTATTACCAACAATATTACATGTATCTTGGAGGATGAAGAAAACGATAGCGTTGAAGGTTCTTCTCCACCTTCTCTATCAGGTCTGCTTTTCCCTGAGAAAGAAGACAGTCCAAAACGGAAAATGGTTGCTCCTTGTTTCTTCTCGACCCTGACAATATCAAGAACAACTCATGTATTTCTTGAAAAGACTCTCCCTATTGAAGAGTCCTTCTTTGGTTGGACATGTAAGCAATGCAGCTTCGTGGCCATTATGATCTTCATTGATAATCACACCTCCTTTGGTAAAGCTACGCATCAATAATGTAGGTCATACCATGGATTTCAGTGAACTCACAAAGCAACGATTAAGCTATTCATTCGTGTTTTCAATAATCAAATTGTTGTTCCTGTTGCAAAAGTGATATCGACAACAAATTCTTGGCAAAAGTGACTTGAAATTGTTACATACAACTAGCGAAGGCATTTCTTGCTTCAACCACATTAACTGATTCCTCTTTATAATCCATTAGGTATGACCTTAGATCGAACAACTTCCTAAAATTTACTTTCCTAATGAGCATAGTAGGAATAGAAGCATGTAAAGTTACAACAATATATTCAAAAGCATAGTATGATCTTCATTGATAATCACACCTCCTTTGGTAAAGCCACACGCCAATAATGTAGGTCATACCATGGATTTCAGTGAACTCACAAAGCAAAGATTAAGCTAATCATTCGTGTTTTCAATAATCAAATTGTTCTTCCTGTAGCAAAAGTGACATCGACAACAAATTCTTGGCAAAAGTGACTTGAAATTGTTATATACAACTAGCGAAGCCATCTCTTGCTTCAACCAGATTAACTGATTCCTCTTTATAATCCATTAGGTAGGACCTTAGATCGAACAACTTCCTAAAATCTACTTTCCTAATGAGCATAGTAGGAATAGAAGCATGGAATGATCATCAAGTAAAGCTGCAACAATATATTCAAAAGCCCTAGACCAAGATGTTAGTTTAGATGATCTTGAGCATGTATTCCAAGAAAGCTTCGCCATCCACTCAATCAACCAGGTTAGAGCAATTTTGAAAATTAAATGAAGAGGATTGGAGGAGGAACGGATGTAACTGCTTAGTTCGATCAGTTTAGCCTTGACCAGCCCTTAAGAAGATTATTAACAAGATGATTTAGATCTCAACATTGATGTTTCTAGATGGCATTAGATTATGTGATTAAGATAATGATACTGAAAAAAAACATAATGCAACAGACATCCAAACTCATCCAAATACCAAAATTATCTGAGCAAATCCATAAACAACCCGCATCACCAACCTGGACATACTCAATCGATCCATGCTTCGAGAGCTGCCGCACCCGTTCCTTGTATGCGAGAACAACCTCGCCGATCTCCGCCGCAGAGAGATCCGGTAGGTGAATAGAGTGGAATGGCGTCTCGATCACCACGTCGTGGAAACCAAATCCGATAACGGCCCTCCTTCCCTCATCACAACCGGCTTCGCCTCTCTCTCCCACTTGAGATCGCTCGATGTCGCGGCGGAGAGCAGGGTAGAGATTCTCGATGACGCGGATCTTCCAATCGTCAGCGCCGGGTGGGATGCGGAAGATCTCCGGAGCGCACTCTCGCTCACGGCCGAGACAGAAGGGGCATGAGGGAGGGTTAGGGTTGCGGTTTGGAGCGCCATTTGGAGGGTGGAATTTGAAGTCGGAGGGGCGGCGGGACCTCGCGGGCGAGAAGATGATCAGGCGATTGAAAACGATGTCTTCTCGGATTTGCGGCGGGGAAGAAGAAGACATGGATTCAGTTCGGCTGTGATTAGCTGGTTGGTTGGAGCGTTTCAGTTAAGGCTCCGTTTAGGAAAAACTTTTTGGGAGTTGTTAAAAGCACCGTAGTTTTGGCTATGTGCATAGTAATTTGTTACATTTTGTACATGCATTTTTAGGAAAAATGTTCAACACAAGGCGTATTGTCGCCCTGATTGAAACATGAGCGTAATTATAGAGAATTTTTGAAAATACACCGTGTGCGTGCATTTTTAGGAAAAGTGTTAAACACGAAAGTTGTATATCTTGACGACATCTACAACTTTCGTGTTGAACATTTTTCCTAAAAATGCATGTACAAGATGTATTTCTAAAAAACACGTAAAAATGCGGTGCACATAGCCAAAATTGCGGTGTTTTTAACAATTCCCAAACTTTTTGGTCTGTTGTGGATTGAAAATACAAATGTTTTTTTTTCAATACAAACGTATTTTACTTTTTTTTTTTAAACATAAGTGGATGAAGTTCCTTCGGTGAGCATGGGCGTTCACAAACGACGGTTCATAAGCACCGCTTTCACGACTGCCACCGTGGTGCCAAACAGAGCCTAAGTGAGCTAAGATTCTCTTTGGGAATATATGATCGCTATCTATCATGATTTATTTTTATGCTACAAAAAACAATCATTCATTTTATCTGAAGTCGACACGTCGGATTAAATTTTTAAATGTCGGTTATCTATTAAATTTTTAAACGACGGGTCTAGGCGTTCATACAGAATTTTCAAGCCAGCGATCAAATTTCATAGCATAAACATATGGAGAAAGTATGACCATCTAACAAAATATTGACCTTCGTATTTTAAACTTTAGGCAACAACTTCTTGACAGTGATCAAATTTCATAGCAGCATTCAATATTCATAAGAAAAAGATTAACCAGGGCACTTGAAGATTATCACGGGATCACCGCAGTTGTTCTATGAAACTCAATGCAATGTGGTTGTTCAATTCATCACAGCCTGTATTTATTGCAACAAGGAGGCCAAGAACATTAAAATCAGGCCTCCCAACCTAGAAGAACAACTAGGACTACCACATTTAATGTCCAGAAACATAGACATGACTTTATTCTATGCAACTCAATGCAGTGAGGTTGTGAAATTCATGTTTTACAACATTAAAAATTCAACAAAAATCATCACAGACTGTATTTATTGCAACAAAGAGGCGCCTGGAACACTAAAATCAGGCCTCCCAACCTCGAAGAACAGTTGATCGGGCGACTCGATTAACTCCAAGGGTGAAAGCTCCCATGCGAAGATCGCAGTTGTGCGTCCTGCACATCTCCTTTACATTCTTGAAACCTTTAGTCATGTACGACTTGAGCTCAGAGTTTACCTTCTCTTCGTCCCACAAAAATCCTTGGATGTTCTGCAGGCATAAGAGTTTGGTCACTTTAGCAGTGTAATGTGATTGAGCCCAACATGATTATTTACATTAAACTCATAATCTTTATTGGTGTGGAAATACCAAATAGCTGACAAGCAATGCAAGCACAAAGAAAAAGCAACATGAATTATTGGGAAGTAGCATATTTGGACCATCCATCTGCTTAAATAATCATGAGTGGCCACAATATTATATTTGTATATGTTCTTTCCTCTCGATCGAATGTGTAATCTTCGTCAGCAGACTCATTTTCAGTTATTTCCCGAATTAGACTAGAAGTTACCAAAGGATAATGCATAACACAGAAGAGGGTGACGTTGAATACACCAGCTCCCGTTCATAGATATAAGTTTCTGGCTCGAGAACAATTTGACCATCGATGAAAGGATTTTTTTAGTTCCCCCACCTTACCACTAGGCAATGCGGCCAACTTCTATTTATCTATCTTCTTATATTATATTCCTCCAGTATTTTGATATGAACATTGTTTCCTTTTCTTATCTTCTTTTATTGAAAAGATGGAATATGACGGAAGTGGCACCAATTGTAGAGAAGATGCGAGAAGCTCCGATGCCACCTCCGCCAGCCTTAGGAGGGCCCTCCGCAGCCACCTCCTCCATTTAGAAGTCTTGCTGATCCTTTCCTTCCACGCAGCTTCTCTCTCCGTCCCAAACGTCGCCGCCTCCCCCTTCTCCAGCAACAGCCAAACTCTTCTAGCCTTAGGACGACTCACTGCCGCATCCCTCTGCTCCTGAAAGCCTCCCCAACTTAATTTTTAGCGCTTTCACATGTGTGCAATTGTGATCATAGTCTTATTAGAATTATTTGCAATCAATTGAAATTATTTCGCAAGTTTATTTAATTTTTTTGTTTACTTAATTATCCGTTGAAAGTAATTGTTTGTTGAATCATACGCATTGCATTAGGACTAGGGTTTATGTCGTAGGCATCATGTTCATCAAACTGTGGGGAAGCATGTATTCACACCTTCATCTTAGTCGGTCGGTAGTTCTATTGTATTTGTCGCGTGCCTGTCACAATCATATAGAATTAGACCATCACATTGGTTTCCTATAGATTCATCCTGTGTCATCTTTAAAGCATAGAAATCAACCAACATATGGGGTAAGTACAGGGCTTCCACCAAATAATACACACCAAGATGTTATATCTGGTTATTTAAGGGTTGTGACTAACTTCACCATTTATGTATGCTCGGTATGTGTAATAAATTAATTGACTGCATGAACTAGATAAAAACTTATGATAAACTTCCTTTATAAGGGAGGAGAAGAACTACCTGAACCCATTCAAAATAACTCACTGTAACTCCACCTGAATTTGCTAAGATATCAGGCAGAATAACTACACCTTTCTTTGATAAAATCTGGATACAGAGAGAAAAAAAAACTTAGTGCCATCTCAATAAACACTTATTCTGAAAATTACAGAAGTTCACGCTTGGGAATTTTTCAAAATGGGTAAAAGTTTGACAGATGGTGCTTGAGAAACTTCAAAAGCTCACCTCATCAGCCTCTGGATCCGTGGGATGATTGGCGGCCTCAATAATAAACTTAGCTCTTATGTCATTTGCATTTTCCCTAGAAAGATAACAATGTCAGGTTAAATAAACAAAAGCAGGGAAAATTTGGCATAGTGGATGTCAACTCACGAGAGTATTAGATTTAGTCCTACATTGGATAGGTGAAAACTATGTTATTGTAAATATCAAGTGATTGATCCTCTCCCATAAGCTTGAGTTTTGAGGTCGAAAGTGTGTTTGATCGTATAAGGTTTTTTTTTATTGGTGTATAAGGTTTTTTTTATTGGTGTATAAGGTTCAAAGAGCAGTGAGAGCCGAAGATTCATAAAGAATCTGAGTGTTTCTTTCATGCACTTTGTGGATCCCTGGATGACTTCTACTGAGGTACACATAGTTGAATGGATTATTGGTTCATGATAATCAATTATGTTGAAAAGCTTCAATTGGAGGATAAGTGACGGTTGATTTGGAGAGCCTTCACATGAGTATATTATTTTGACACATGAAAATATTTAGTTTAATTCCACACCAAATAGGTGAAATACATGTAGAAATATCAGGTCATTGGTAATTTCCAAAAACATAAGGTTTCAAGATAAAAATAAGGGCGGTTCCCCTTTAGTGCCATGTTTCCTAAAAACACACATGTTTATATAAGCTTATATATGTTTATATAAGCTTATATATGTTTATATAAGCTTATATATGTTTATATAAGCTTATATATGTTTATATAAGCTTATATATGTTTATATAAGCTTATATATGTTTATATAAGCTTATATATGTTTATATATAAATCACAAACATATTAAAAAAAATCTCAGTAACACAATTTACGAAGGTATAATCATTAAAAAACAAAGAGAAGAAAGAAGGAAGAACCTGTTTATCACACCACCAAGTGCAGCTGGAACAAGCACATCACAGTCTTCAGTTAACAGTGACTTCGGGTCAAGAGCCTCTCCGCCATCAAACCCGTTTACACCACGGTTCTCTAAGGAATGTTTAACTAATTTGGCAATATCTAAGCCCTTGTTATTTTTAACTGCTCCACTGACATCACTAACTGCAACAACTTTTCCACCAACTTCACTAATTAGCCGGGCAGCCCACGAGCCAACATTACCAAAGCCCTAATTGTGATAAATGTATTGAAATTAATTGAAAAAGATAGATAATTTAACAATTGAAATATAGAGATTGAAGCAACATTGTCCTTTCTCGTCGTCATCTGACATTTTATAATTGGAGATAGTTTTGCATTAAATTAGGAAGCTATAGCCAAATTTCAGCTTTTGATAAACTTTTACTTCCATGATAGTTCGATTTTCCAAGTGTATGATATATAATAAAATTGTGAGATCAGTTTATCATTGAACATGAGCTAATAGAGATTGAACCAGGATTGTCCTTCCCTATAATTTTACCAAAATATTGTAGCTATCTACTCTATCAAGAATATGCAAATTTTCATCATGCAAGGTACTTTCACTGCAAGAGTAATATTGACCTGTATAATAAATCGCTGATCTGAAATACTCTTCCCATAATCTTCAAGCAAAGCTTGTGTGGCAAACAGGACTCCCCTTCCAGTAGCTGCATCTCTACCAAGAGATCCACCAAGATCCTTAAAGTAAAAAAGTTAAAAGAGGGTGGCTTTGTAAGCATTACACACAGAGAAAGACAGCTGGAGAGGGGCACTTGCCCTAAAAAGAGTAAAATGAGTCTTTTCTATGATTTGTTTCTTTTTAACGAAGTATGCTCCAAAATATATACAAAAAACATTGCTTTTCATTACTACTAGCAAACTCAGAAACCAGGTGTTTTAATTTGATGGTTTCAATTAGGAACCCAATCTTAAGTTGAAAAATATTATTATGAAAGGATGCAAAGAAAAGGAAGGAATCCACCATCCAAATATACTGTTTCACCAATAAAGATCAAAATAAATCCTCTGACTTCAGAAAAGGAGTGATCTTGAGCATCAACAATTTGGATTTATTCCAACAAATTGTTTGTTATGCCACACATTAAATAATTCAAAGCCATAGGACTAGTCATGTATGTGGCTAGGCATGCCTAAATATTAACTGAAAAAACAACCTTTTGTACACATAATGGATTTACATGTGTAACGAATTATAACACAGCTACCAACTTCATTTTTAATAATTTGTTTAGGTCCTGCTATATCATTGTATAACACACAAATATATCAATTTGTTTAGCCCCCCCCCCCCCCCCCCCCCCCCCCCCCCCCCCCCCCCGGATTATTGTAATACATTATCAGGTTTGCCCTATATATAGAAGAAAATAATTATTTATTCTGACATGCTATCTAACATTTTATTTTGCAAATCTGTGTGAAGAATTCATATAAAAAACAAATCATTTAACAACTAAGTAGCCGAATGACCACGACACGCAATATTCCAAAAAGCAAAAAAACTCCTTAACTGTAATTTATTAATAAAGTAAAATTAAATAAAATTATCATCATAAGACTTGAGTTTTGAAAAGTAGTTTCTAGTAACATCTATAATGGAGACGACTTCCCATGCAGCTGTGCTTTAGGTTTTTAGTTGATCAAGGGATCAAATCAATGATAAAGCAGGACATATTCCGATAGTCTTGACTTCCAGATCGCGCAATGAGATTGAAGAGGAAGTATTATAAGTCCATAAGAGACAAACCATCAATAAACTCTCGAAGAGAGCAATTGAAGGTCGAACAATCTGGACTGCCGGATTATAAGGATAAGGTGGCCAACCAACTTACCAAGATAACAGATTGGTTGGCCAACAGAATTAGAAATCTTTTCTTAAATTATAATTAATAAGTTTACATGATTTTATTTATAATTAATTTGAAATATTTTCATGGGTAAGTTTTCCACTGAACGGAGACAGGGAATGTGAAGTCACGGTGTTCTGCAGCAGTTTTTTTTTTTGGAACGGGGGTGATCTGCAGCAGTTTTGTGGTGGTTTTGTAGGCAGTTAAGAGTGGGGACGTGAGTGTTTTAGAGGGGATAAGAAGTGGGCTGGTTGTACAGTTTTTGGGAGGGGATGGTGGGTAGTTTTAGCCAGAGAAGAGGAATGGAAATGTTAATATTTTGATACTTATGCGTGGATTTAGTGCGAGAGTGGAAGTTACGGGTAATTATGGGCGAAGTGGGGATAAGTGGATGTGGTGGTAGAGGAGAGGGAGATGCCGGACAAGATGGTGGCCGGTGGTGGTGGTCATCGCCAGAAAATGGGAAACGAGTGGTGTAATGCCCCAAATTTCACCTCCTAAGGCCTTATGATAAAAGCTGAAATTTTCATTCGTGCACGACCGTGAGTTTTTCGGCACGATCGTACGTTTTTAGCTGTTTCGAAAAGAAGTGAGTTTTCCAAAGTCTGAAAATGATCATGTGTTTTATGCACCACCGTGCGCTTTGGTCATCCGTGAAGAGAGATGCAAGTAGTATAATTTCTACATGACCGCAATCAGCCTAAACTGTTTTTTTAAGTTTTAATCCAAGCCGCGGATCTCAATCCAACGGCCCGGATCTCTTCCCCCTAACCTAAAACGCGAGGGAAGGTAGAGCCCCTTCATTTTGGTCGGTCTTACTCTTAACGTGAGGAAGAGGAAGAAGAGGTGGAGGCGTTAGGGCTTGTGAAGAATCCGCCATTAGAGAAGGGTTTAGAGCTCCGTTTGAAGAACCGAGACCGGATCCGTGAAGACGGTTGGGTTTCGTTTAGACATCAAATGTCCAGCGGAAGATTTGATTGAAACTCAAAAGGCAATCTTGTGAAAACCAAAAGATCAAGAAACGAGCTCATACCAGCGTCGAAATCACAATTTCGAGAAGGATAACAATCGTGGGAAAACCAAAACGTAGAACGAAATTTACGTCTCTATGGGCATCCACACAGAAACCCGGAAACACCTCGCCGTTCGTCGGACGAACTAGGGCTGGAAGATGATCGTGCTACTTCGTCTCCACAAAAACACTAGTTTCGCTCCTCAGGAGAGGATGCAACTAACTACGGCAAAAAGGAATCGTCTATCTCTCACAACCCTAAAGCACACTATATATACTGCAATTTCATAAACTGCCTATACATGCATCGAAAAGGAGAAATAAGAGTAACATGTGCGTCTAATACTATTCGACGTGACGTCGATTTCCATAAATCGACGATGCGTTGAATACTATCTAATAGCATAGTATTCTGATAAACGCACACCAATTCGGCGTTGCATCAATTTCTACAAATTGACGCATCGTCGAATAGTCCCACTATCCGACGCATAAGAGCATTTCCTTGAATTCAACGCATGCATCGAATAGTCCTACTAATCGAAGCAGTGGAAACATTTCCACGAATTCAACGCCTCTGTCGAGTGTTGTCAGTTAAGGTTTGGTTCATAACCAACACGATCATCTATTCGATGTTCGTACGTTCTTAATGTGTGACCCCATAGGCACGTATCACGTTGCCGCAAGACCAAAACTTCGATCACTTCTAGATCACAGAAGATTCCAACAAAGAGCTTC
Source organism: Dactylorhiza incarnata (assembly GCA_033032865.1). Classification (NCBI taxonomy): domain Eukaryota; kingdom Viridiplantae; phylum Streptophyta; class Magnoliopsida; order Asparagales; family Orchidaceae; genus Dactylorhiza; species Dactylorhiza incarnata. Next base: position 538,322 of record JAWHQI010000403.1, on the reverse strand, counting down.
ACATCCCGGTCATCCTCCATCCATTTTTGCAAGCTTTCATGACGTCGAGGAAGACTTCAAGGGTATCGATTTCTCCTTCGGGTCTTAGGATCGCTTTGCTTGTCACATCTTTCGATTTCTTGCATTAGGAGAGTCTCATCTCACTAATTAGTGGAGGGTATGAACTCCTTTGGTTCATAAGAATCTCGGGGCGTAGGATTGCGACCTCGGCATGAATTTGCATTAGAAATCCAGTGTTCATTCCGGATTAGACATGGTGTGTGAAGCCTACTCGTGGCCGTAGGCCCAGATCGGTGATGATGATGTGACGATTGCATTTATGATTGTCCTAGTTTGCGCAGCCGGAGAATACTCCATAATAATCATTGTAGTGGATGCGGGGTTTTGGTATTTTGGGGTAGTTTTCATATCCCTAGGGTAGCCCCATGGTGGAGGCTGTTAGAATGGTGAATTAAGCTTACTACGATGCGGAGATAGCTGGGGCGTAGTTAATCCCCACCATCCGTGATGGAAATATATGCACGTGTTCTATGGTTGAATTAATTGATGAATTATAGAGCTAAGTTTCGGGCTTCATGTATGTGTTATGAATTTAGACAGGAGATGAAGCTAAACATCCAATTGCAGAATTCATATTTGTCTTGTGTATTTGGACGGAAGATAAACCTAAACCCCCTGTCACGAATCTCATTATGAAGATAACCCTAGACCTCCAATTGTGAGACCTAGTTGGAGATGAACCAAAACCCCCTGTCACAGATCTCATTATAAAGATAACCCTAGACCTCCTATTGTGAGACCTAGCTGGAGATGAACCTGAACCTCCTATTGTGAGACCTAGTTGGTGATGAACCTAAACCTCCTAACATAAAATTGGACCAAAGATGATTCTAAACCTCCTGTCACGAAGCTTGGCGCAGAGATGACCCTAAAACTCCTGACGAGTACGTATCTTGATTTCATGCCATAAGAGCATGTGGTCGTGTGGTCATTAGTACCAACGACTCTCTTGATGATGTGTTGATTGATATGCTAGTCTCACGCAATGATGTGATAGGAGGTTGTGGTAAACCTTTGGGTGAACTCAACCAACATGAATATTGCATATTTAGGCTCCTCTTATTTATTGCTCGACATAGAAGATTGTATGATGTCTAACCTTCACTTGTGTAGCATAGTTTTCTTTGTTTTCTGCTTGGATATGCATGTTGCTTGTCTACGTTTGCGTACTTGCATTTGTGTGATGACTCGCCTGGAGTCTGCTGGGATGGTCGGGGGGGGAGAGATTATTACATGGTTTGTGGTCAGCTCATGTTGACCCTAATTTTCTCTGATCCGTATTTGGTTGCATGTAGTGTAGCGCGTAGTTGTGTTTAGCGTGCCAAAGCACATAGATGCTTGAGAAAGAAAGAAAATGCAGCAAAGTTTATTTATTGCTTTCATTTCATTGCATGCATGAGCCTACGAGCTCCGAGCTTATGTGATGTCTTTTTTTGTTTTGGGTTGTTGTATGTGGACTTGTAATGGTCACAAGGCCGAACACTTTATTTCCTGAGACTTAGTGGTGGACATTCTATCGTGTATTTTGCATTTCATACTTGCTTCTGCTAGATGTTCAAACTCTTTATATGTAGAAGTTGTCTTTCTATATCATTTTATAATATTTAGAATGTGAAAGTGGTATGTTATGGTGCCCGTACGGACCCATAATATACGACATTTATATGTTAAAAGTTACAATTTGATATTGTAGTAATAGGAGATAATCACATAGTCTTTAGGTTCATAGACGAACCTTTTTTAACGAGTGGTGTGCACATCTAGTGTGAGTACCTAAAACACTAGGCAGGAGGAAAATTCACTTAAGAGTGAATGTGTTTGCTTGTTTCAGAACCTGAGTGTTTCATGCTTGTTGTTTTTCGGTCGCTAAATTTCGTGTTTCATGTCTATAGGCAGCTAGGAGCGATGCGGGTCCTTCTCAACCCCGTGACGCTAGAGATGGTGGTGCATTTGCCTCCACTGCTGCGAATCCACCATCAGCTAAGATGTGTACGATGATTGCAGAGGCAGTAATTGTCGCACTAGATGCACGAGCGGCGAGGCTTGAATCGAATGTTGCACCTCACACTCCTGATGTGGCCCCAGTACCGGTTATTGATGCAGTTCCATTGGTCGAGCCCCGAGCACGGGGCACCAGTTGAAGTATTTCATGAGCTTCAATCCTCCATCATTTTTTGGGATTGAAACTCCAACTTAGGCTGAGGATTGGTTAACCAGAGTAAAGAGGATTCTGATTGCGACAGATACTGAAAAGGAAAAATGGTGATGTCGGTCACCTTCCTGCTGAACGGGGATGCTAGACTATGGTAGGAAGAGAAAGCCGATCGTAGATTTGGCAGACGTAAATTAACGCAGATCTCCATGGACTTCTTTGAGTCATTCCTTAGGAGATACATCCTGCGTTTGACTTAGTGGAACATGAAGGTAGATAACAATCTACATGAATTCACCAGACTGAGCCGCTATGTGTGGAGATTGGTGGAAGACGAGGAGACAAAGATCCACAAATTTTATGAAGGATGATCTAAGATTGAGGTTGGTGGGATCCAAGTCCCTTGGATTATGTACCATGGTGGAGACGGCGAGAGCTTTCGAGATGGACTTGGAAAAGGTCCAAAGTCGGAAGGGTCACAATGCGAAGGGTTCAGAGTTCAAGATGTCACCCTCTTAGGGAAAGACTGAGTGGGAGACATAAGAAGAAGTCGCATCATTCGGAGGCTGCTCCCTCCACTGCTTCAGGTTCCACGACTGCTCGAGGACCCATAATTTGCTTCACATGATGGAAGGTGGGTCATATAGCGCGTTCATGTTAGAGTGGTCCGTCAAAGACGAAAAGCCGAGATGTTGATGTTACGCATGTGGCGGGTCCTGAATATGGGGAGAAAGTGCAGGCAGTGGAATCTTCCACTTCCCAGTATTCCCCGACCCAGCCTAGAGTGTTCACCCTTGTCCAGTATGAGGTCATCCGATAGAATGACGTGGTGACGGGTATGAATTATTGTCTAGCTTTTACCGCATTCAGTAATTATACCTCATTTGTAGCTGCATGCTTGCATGTATATAATTAAGCTTCGTATTGATTTTCAACTATTCGACGAGAGCTCTTTTCGATACCGGCGTTTCACACTCCTTTCTGTCGGAAGAATTCATTATGCGGATCGGAGTGTCGTACGTTTTGATGGAAGATAGATTGGATGCATTGCTCCCCAACGGGTATGCAATGAGCACAGATAGGAAGAGCCGAGTGAAGGTCCGGATTGGGACCGGGACTTTGATTTGAAAGGATCCTTACTGCCGCTCTCGGAGTTCGATGTGATCTTTGGCATGGACTAGCTCGCAAAGCAAAGTGCGTGCATAGATTGCAAATTGAAGGAAATCGCACTGGGCAGAGAAACCGAAGGGGAGACTTTGTTCACTGGCCTGCGAGGATTGAGCAAGACGTTGATGTCTGCTCTTCAGGTGGTGAAAGTCAGTCGGAAAGGTGCAGAGTTGTTCTTCGCTTTGTTGGAAGCTTCGGAGTACAAACCAAGTTTATGTTATGTACCCGTTGTAGCAAAGTATGAATACATCTTTCCTGATTAACTCTCTAGGGCTTCGCCTCAGCGGGAAATAGACATGCATTTAGTGTCGGGTGCCAAACCCGTGTCACACTCACAGTATCGGATGGTGCTAAAAGAGATGGCGGAGTTAAAGGTTCAACTGCAGGAATTGCTAGAGCAAGGTTATGTACGCCTGAGCTCTTCACCTAGTGGCACAACGGTCCTATTGGTGAAAAAGAAGGACGGTAGCTTGCAGTTATGCATAGACTACAGAGAATTGAAGAAGTTAATGGAGAAGAACAAGTATCTGATCCCTCGAATCGGTGAATTGTTTGACCAATTAGTGGGTTCTATAGTGTATTCGAAGTTGGATTGGAAATTCGGTTACTATAGTTGTGGATACGGGAGAGTAATATCCTGAAGACGGTATTCAACACACGCTACAGGCATTATGAGTTCACGGTGATGTCGTTTGGGCTCACGAATGCGTCGTTGGTGTTTATGGACTTGATGAACATGACGTTCTGAGAGTACCTGGATCTCTTTGTCATTGTCTTTATCGATGACATCATGGTGTACTCTCAGTCGGAGGAGGAGCATGTTGATCACCTGCATTTAGTTTTGAGTGTTGTGAGGAGGCACCACCTCTATGTCAAATTCTTGAAGTACGAATTTTGGTTGTCGTCTGTGGCGTTCCTTGGTCACATGGTAAGTGGGGAGGGCATTGCAGTGGATTTGCCGAAGATCACAGCTATCCGCAATTGGCCTGAGTTGAATACTGTGGCGAAAATCCAGAATTTCTTAGAACTTGTCGGTTATTATATGCGCTTCCTGGAGAATTTTTTGAAAATTGCACTTCCTCTCACTACATTGACAAGGAAGGAGCACAAGTTTGTTTGGACGCCAGAGTGCGCACGAGCTTTTGCAGAATTGAAGAGTCGACTGATCTATGCACCGATCATGAGTTCACTGTGCGGGACGGAAGGCTATCAAGTTTTTAGCGCCGTCTCAGGAAGCAAATTGGGTTGCATGCTTTCCCAGTTTGGAAAGGTGACAGTGCATGGATCACGACAGTTGAAACTTGGAAGCACATGAGAGGAACTACCAAGTCCATGACTTAGAGTTGGAGGTCGTGGTGTTCGCTCTTAAGTTGTGGCGGCATTATTTGTATGGTGTGAAGATTGAGATTTTCATAAGAGCTTGAAGTATCTCTTAAATCAAAAAGAGCTAAATATGCGTCAGCGGAAGTGGATGGAGTTTTTGGGAGACTACACCTTTGACATCCACTACACACCAGGGAACGTGAATGTGGTAGTCGATGCATTGAGTCAGCGGGCTCTAGCTCAAGGAAATTGGATTTTGGAGCACGATGACCTTCTAGCTCGTGATTTGGAGGCGTTGGAGATCACTTGTGTGGATATGGGTACGACGGCTACTGCGTGCTTGAACTGGACGGAGATTCAATATGACATTGGGTACCAAGTTTGGAAGGCTTTAAAGTTTGATGAGAGCATGCATCGTTATGTGCGAATGCCGAATTTTCTTGAGGATGGGCTTTTGCGGAAGTTAATGGAGAAGAACAAGTATTTGATCCCTCGAATCGGTGAATTGTTTGATCAATTAGTGGGCTCTATAGTGTATTCGAAGTTGGATTGGAAATTCGGTTACTATAGTTGTGGATACAGGAGAGTAATATCCTGAAGACGGTATTCAACACACGCTACAGGCATTATGAGTTCACGGTGATGTCGTTTGGGCTTACGAATGCGTCGTTGGTGTTTATGGACTTGATGAACATGACGTTCTGAGAGTGCCTGGATCGCTTTGTCATTGTGTTTATCGATGACATCCTGATGTACTCTCAGTCGGAGGAGGAGCATGTTGATCACCTGCATTTAGTTTTGAGTGTTGTGAGGAGGCAGCACCTCTATGTCAAATTCTCGAAGTACGAATTTTGGTTGTCGTCTGTGGCGTTCCTTGGTCACATGGTAAGTGAGGAGGGTTGTTGGTGTTTCCAAGGTGATCTGAAAGTGATCAAGCATCTAGTCTCACTGCCAACACGATATGAGTCTATGGGGTCACACACATTAGAGTGTTTGGAGAAGTTGGAGGAAGAATTGTGTTGGCCTTACTCATATTGGATATGAGTTAAGGACCAATCATACGACTTATTGGAGTTGGGTCGAGTCAACTGAATGCACCACAGGTATTGTGAATATTGTATGGAGCGTGTTGACAAGTTTTCGAGTCGAGTCGTCGAGAGTGTCTCGACGACTCTTACTTCAATTCGTCGAGTGACAATTTGATGATTACTCGACGAAATCATAATGACTCGACGAATTCATGATTACTCGATGAACTCGACGAATTCATGACTCGACGAACTTATGATTACTCGACGAATCATTTGTTACTCGACGAATTTGTTAGTGAAAGGTTCACTCGACGAATTCTGTTTTACTCGACGAATTCAGTTTGTTACTCGACGAATTTCTTCAGTGAAATGTTCACTCGACGAATTCTGTTTACTCCAATGTAGGTCGTGGGTGTGCGGATAGCCTCTCTCTCTCTCTCTCTCTCGTCGGGTATAAAAAGAATACGATTCTTTACCCTAAATGAGCGATCTCCTTTTGCGAAAGAACGAGACAGACGGAAGGGTTCCGATCGGCTGTTCTCGCACCCCGACGTCGTCGCCGCCTCTCCCTGTCGTCGGACCTAGCAGTCCGTGGGAGACGTAGAGGGCTCTTCTTCTCCGACCTAGTTCTTGTGCGACAAGAAGCTAGGGTTCTACATCGCTCGTGTGGACTTCCGTAGAGGCGCCGATCGGTTTCAGCGCTTGGGACTCAGAGGTTGTCTTCGGGATTTCTTCTTGGAGCATCTTGGTTGAGTGTTGACTCAATCCCCTTCAGGTATTGCAATGTGTTGCTTTCCTCATTTCTTGATTCATGAAATCACAAGTTCCTTGACCTTTCGTTTGGGTTGTTCTTGTTTTTTTTCTTCCGCTGCGCACATTTGATGTGTTATTATCATTATGAATAGTATGTAGAAAACTCAACAAGGGCATTACAGTGGATCTGCCGAAGATCACAGCTATCCGCAATTGGCCTGAGTTGAATACTGTGGCGAAAGTCCAGAATTTCATAGAACTTGTCGGTTATTATATGCGCTTCGTGAAGAATTTTTTGAAAACTGCACTTCCTCTCACTACATTGACAAGGAGCGCAAGTTTGTTTGAACGCCAGAGTGCGCACGAGCTTTTGCAGAATTGAGGAGTCGACTGATCAATGCACCGATCATGAGTTCACTGTGCGGGACGGAAGGCTATCAAGTTTTTAGCGCTGTCTCAGGAAGCAAATTGGGTTGCATGCTTTCCCAGTTTGGAAAGGTAGTGCATGGATCGCGACAGTTGAAACTTAGAAGCACATGAGAGGAACTACCAAGTCCATGACTTAGAGTTGGAGGTCGTGGTGTTCGCTCTTAAGTTGTGGCGGCATTATTTGTACGGTGTGAAGATTGAGATTTTCATAAGAGCTTGAAGTATCTCTTAAATCAAAAAGAGCTAAATATTCGTCAACGGAAGTGGATGGAGTTTTTGGGAGACTACACCTTTGACATCCACTACACACCAGGGAACGTGAATGTGGTAGTCGATGCGTTGAGTCAACGGGCTCTAGCTCAAGGAAATTGGATTTTGGCGCACGATGACCTTCTGGCTCGTGATTTGGAAGCGTTGGAGATCACTTGTGTGGATATGGGTACGACGGTTGCTGCGTGCTTGAACTGGACGGAGATTCAATATGACATTGGGTACCGAGTTCGGAAGGCTTTAAAGCTTGATGAGAGCATGCATCGTTATGTGCGAATGCCGAATTTTCTTGAGGATGGGCTTTTGCGGAAGGATGACAGGTTATGAATACCGGTTTTTGGGAAACTCCGCGATGAATTGATGTATAAGGTGCATTTTTCCGAGTACTCGATTCATCCGGGGAGCAAGAAGATGTATATGGACATGAAGAAATTGTTCTGATAGATGGGCATGAAGAAGGGCATTGCCCTGTTCGTAGCGAAGTCTCACACTTGTGTGCTAGTGAAGTCGAATGCCAACAGCCTGGTGGGTTTTTGAAGTCCTTGTTGATCCCGGAATGGAAATTTGATGACATTTTCATGGATTTTTTTCATGGCTTATCGAGGTCGCAGCAGGAAAACGACGACATTTGGGTGATCGTAGATCGTTTAACGAAGATGACGCACTTCATTCTGAGTCGGAAAGATGATTCGGAGAAGCTTGCCGATTTGTATATCAAGAGCATAGCTCGACTACATGGTGTTCCTCGTAGCATTGTTAGCGATCGAGACGGGTGCTTCACTTCCAATGATTATAGGCATGTTCATCGCCAGTTGGGCACTAAATTGAAGTTTAGTACCACTTTTCATCCGCAAACAGATGGGCAAACTGAGAGGACAAAGGAGACGATGGAGGACATGTTGTGGGTGTGCGTCTTCGATTTTGGAAAGAAATGGAAGGTCCACCTATATATGATTGGGTTTGCCTACAATAATAGCTAGCAGGCGAGTATCTAGATGGCACCATTTGAGGTGCTCTATAGCAGGAGGTGTTGTACGCCCTTATCTTAGGCAGAGACGGGCGATACAAAGTTATTGAAGCGCAAAGATGTGGATGAGGAAAATGTGACAATTCGGAAGATTCAGGAAAGGTTGCTAGTTGCCCAAAAGATAGGCAAGCGAAATACTACAATGCGAAGCACATGAATGTGGAGTTCGTCGTGGGTGATTGGGTGTACTTACAGATTAAGCGGTTCAAAGGGATGTCGAGGATTGACACTTGAAGAAACTAAGTCCGAGTTATATGGGATCGTTTGAGATAATGAAGCACATTGGTGACGTTGCGTATCAGCTTGTATTATTGTCAGAGCTTAGTGGGTTGCAAGACATCTTCCACATTTCAGTGCTGAGAAAAGTCATACATGAGCCCGCTCAAATCATTGAGGCCGACAGAATGCCAGCGGACAGTGGACTATCAACCAAAGTTAGACCCGTTGCATTGAGGACGCGGAGGTCCGTCAATTGCGGAACAATGTGATAAAAAAGGTGAAAGTTCGTTAGGAAGTGGGACAATTGTGGTCGTGAGGAGCTCTCTTGGGAACGGGAGCAAACCAAACGCGAGGTGTGCCCCGAGTTATTTCCTCGGGTATGATGAGTTTTTATGTGTTTCCTATTTATAAATTTCAGGATGAAATTCTTTTAAGGTGAGGAGAGTTGTGACACCCCAAATTGCATCTCCTAGACATCTAGATACGTGATCAATGTATGAAATGTATGGAGAATTCAAAGAATCGGTTTTATGATGAAAAACTGAAATTTTCCTTCTTGCACGACCGTGCATTTTTTGGCACGACATTGCGTTTTTAGTGGTTTCGAAAAGAAGTGAGTTTTCCAAAGTCCGAAGATGATCGTGCGTTTTGTGCATGACCGTGATTTTAGATCGTCCGTGAAGAGAGCTATGGGTAGTAGAATTTCCACACGACCGTGCGATCGTCGTAAACTATTTTTTAAGTTTTAATCCAAGCCGTAGATCTCAATCCAACGGCCCAGATCTCTTCCCATTAACCTAAAAATGCGAGGGAAGGCCGAGCCCCCTCATTTTGGTCGATCTTAGTGTGAGGGAGGCGAAGAAAGGTAATATTAAAATAAAAATCGAAAAAATGGACACTAATGATTCTCTAATCACGACAGCCTTCAAAATATATTAAAATAAAATTACAAAAAATACAAAAAAAATAATTAAAAATCATGGATCATCAATCCGCACAAATGGGTGATTCCGATCGTCGTGTAGACCCAGGTGTGGCATGATCTCCATCAAAAGGTTAGTCTATTTTGAAAGGTTATATAAAAATGACAGCAAAGACATTTGAATATTATTTTAGAACAGACAAAAACATGAAATACCAAAAAATTAAATCGAAATTTACTATGCATAAAGATGAATAATATTTATTCTTCCTCCTAGATGAATGCAATGATGACATGCAAAATTGTAGTTTTAAATTGCAACTAGACAAAGATTGGCAATTATGATAATGATGCAATTACTTACAATAGGTTTCCCTGTTACAACTGCAGGAGAGTAGCCGTGAAATTTGGAGTACTCATCTAGTATCCACGCCATTGTCTGTTTTCAATTTGTGAAACAAAAAAAATATAAGCATTGCTCAGATGTAAAGGTTTACTTCAAATGCAAAAATTAAGGAAAATATGGCTATGTTTATTAACCTGTGGATTTGTTCCCATATCTGGTGCTGGTACATCAATATAAACGCCAATTAAATCATGTATCTTTTGTGTGAAAACACGAGTTAGGCGTTCCAGCTCTGAGAGACTTAATTCTCCGGGAGTGCATCCTATTCCACCTTTTGCCCCTCCGTATGGGACATTTGCCACAGCAGTCTTCCAGGTCATTAGTTGTGCTAAAGCATTCACCTCATCTGGGTCAACCTGCATTGTCATATAATCATTGCATGTTGAATTCAAGTGAAAGTTTGAGCTTTAAATCAAAATGTTGACTCTTTGTCATAAAAATACTAGTTGTCCATAGCTAAAGGTATGTAACCTACTTCAAAGAGCTTCACAACAGATAAAAGGTTCTAATATTCAGCAACAATCACCCAAATAAGACAGCATATGTGGAAAGATAAGATGGAATAGTATTAGGAGTAACTTGAAAACAATGGGAAAAACAATTATGTAGACTGTCTGCAGGTAAAACTAACATCTTATCATGCTACCAAATAATTTGTCAGAATAAATAAGGGGTACTGTGGATTATAAACATTTGATCTCACCAACTAGTTTCCGATCCAGGTTTGTCTATGAAGTTTGGGTGGAGCATCACGAACACCTTCCAAGGAGAGAATGAGATGAAATAAGAAAGAGACATGTGAATTCAATAGCTATCTTCCTCTAATTGACATCTCTAAAGAATCCAAATACAATTTGTGGAAGAGAAGGGGAGAGAAGTCAAGACAAGAAGAGAAGGCCTTGTTAGGATCCAACATAACCAGTTATCCATTATCAATTATTGCGCATATTTACTTAGTGCCGTTATTTAGCACCATCATGTGTCTATGCTAGACGTCAATGCCATGAATTAGTTTATTATGTGAGTTTATGATATACGCTTTAGTAATTTATATAGTGTTTAAGTGTCAGGACATATTATTTCTATGTCACTATGTAAACTTATTTAAAGACCATTGAGGTCATGAATGAGTATCCAAGAATTAAGTCTATTTCTCTAGTCTTTGTTATGAGATTGTGGTAGCTCTCTCTCTCTCTCTCTCCCCGGAGCACACTCCCCTTAGGCAGCCGCAGTTTTGGCTCTATAGTATCTTCCTCCGTCATCTCCACCTCCGACCACCTTCCGGCGAAGCGACCGACATTCTACGGGTTGACCTATAACAACTTGATATCAAAGCTAAATGGCATCAACTCCCGGGCCCCCCACCGACGTGTCCCCCTCCCTATATGCCTGACTTCAGTTCCAAAGCACTCATCCTTCACCTCCACTAAGAGCATGGCACACCACCTCGGTGTGTCCGCCTATGTTCATCGCCCGCCTTTTGCTTTCAAGCAATAATTTCCTTCCTTCCCTGTGTAACCCAACCCTCCTCTTCAAGTCAGTAGACGGCCCTAAGTCGAGGCCTGAGTTCATCACCTTTCTTCCTCGATTTCGGCTAGCGCACGCGGTTCCGCCTCATCGACCTCATCCAGGCGACGATGCCACTTCCCGTACCTCGATTTTTCTCCTTTCTTTGGATCGTAGATAGCAGAGTGCGCCCTCATGGTCCCCATCCAGTCTCATCCAGCATGAGGAGTCGAACATCTCGATCACAAAGACGACCAACCGGGATGATACCCAACAAAACTCTTCTGCTTCCTTCGAATCACCTTTGACGCACCAACACCCGGGTTTTTTGAACGTTGAACACTAGCGACATCTCCTTCAAAATCTACCTAGCCTCACGTGCACGGTTTTCTCTCGCATGTTACTGCTTGAGCCACAAGACACGCCTTCCACAAGCCCACCTGTCTTTTGAGCCCTGTGCGAGTCCTGAGTCATCTACCGGTTGTCTTCTCTCTCGAGATTACTGCATGTTTTTCTTCAACAACACGGCATGCCTTCTGACGTCAACCTCAACACTATGCCATCATTGAACCTCATGTCATATAAGTCGCATGCCGCCTCCAGCACAACAACATGCTTATTAATTAATTAGTCCAACATCGGAATAGTTAATTGTTTTCTTCTTTTTCCCACTTCGGCAAGGCGATGTGTTCCTACGATCAAAATGAACTCCGTTCGATGTTATTGAAATTATTGGAAATATATACGTCACACCAAATCGTGACTTCGCAACTCACTACCAACATTGACAGACTCGCAATATTTATACATTTCAAGGACCCACTCCCACCGGAGCAGACGCCGAACACACTAAAGCACGAAAAAACCCCACCAATCTCCGCAATTCTCGTCACCCACAATCGCCTCAGTTTGTTCAAAGTACTTTGTCACTGCTTCAATCACTTAACGATCATGATGTGATCTTTTCTTTGATCGCACCACCATGCAAGTTATGCCCCTCCGCCAATATCACCATCATTTGTGACATCAGTGAGCACGATGAAGGCTTGTCGCTCGATGCAGCCTCCGCTACAACGACACGATATAAGGAGGGTTCTGACATGGAATTAAGGATTCAAATGATCAAACCGTCTGAGCCTCGTTTGAGAGCTTGATGGCAATCTTGATATTAAGTGCGGGTGAGATGTTACGGTCCCACACGACCAATTATCCATTATGAGTTATTGAGCATATTTATTTAGTGTCATTATTTAGCGTCATGTGTATACATTAGGCTTGAATGTCATCAGTCAATTTAATTTATTAGGTGAGTTTATGTCATGCGTGTTAGTATTTTATAATAAATCCAAACATCGGGAATTATTATGCTTATGCTACTACGTAATCTTATTTAAAGACCACTAGGGTCATAAATGAGGTATCCAAGAATTAAGTCTATTTCTCGTCTTTGTTATGAGAATGTGGTAGATTTATCTCTCTCTCTCTCCCGAGCACACCCCGCTTAGGTTGTCGTGGTTACAACTCCATGGTATCTTCCTCCCATGTCATCTCCACCTCCGGCGAAGCGGACGACATTCTACGGGTTGACTTGTAAGTAGTAGCAGTCTCCTCAGGGTGAGGAGATTGCAGTTGTCCAACCCTAAGCCTTATTGGATTGAAATGTCTCCTCTTGCTCTTATAATTGGCATCCTTGTTTATGGGGTTTCAAGCAAAGTAAAAGCAACAAAAATAGGCATACATATTTTGACTGCCGAAGAGTATGTTTTGATGTCTTTATTTCCAAAAGTGGACTTGTATATGTGACGAGTATCACATAACCACCTTTGAACGCTAAGTGATAATGTACGGATACCGGTATTCCACTTGGAGTAGACAAGTATTGTTGAGAAAATTTTGTAGGCGCATTATTAACGAGTTTTGAAGTCGTGTGGATGGAGATTAGCTATCTTCCAAGTTAATGCCTTTGACATTTACTGAGTTTTTTAGTCACAAATGATTTCAGATGATTTGTATGTCTGATTTGGAGCCTTTGAAGCCTGCTGGAATCTAAAGTCTCATATTGGGCAACTAATTGGAGTTTCCATTTGAATGCATTTCTAGGAAATAAAACTGAATTGGGCAGCAAATGGACCAGATCAATTCGACTTAAGTGGACATTGGTTATAAGAGTAGCATGTTTGTAGCCTATATATGTACAACAACACCGAAAGCTTGAAAGATATGTATCTCACAAAGGTCCAATATGAAATGTCAATTCCCTTGTTTAATACTTTAAAGAAACGCTTAGCTAAATCAGTCAAACAAATACAGTTATTATATAAGCAATTATACGTGAAAGAATCAACTAGATTATAATTCACTCAACTAGAGAACTCCATCCACTTACCTTCCTTATCCCAGCCCCAACCAAAAGAAAAAAATAAAGAACTTACAATTTTAAAAAATAGTTGCATAACTAGAAACGGTATCATTGGGAGCATGAAAAATAAAGCCTAAATCAATTTTGGGTTGATTTGGGCTTGATGTGAGAAAATTTTATTAGAATTTATTTCTTAATCTAATTTTAGTAGATTTGTCCCTACTTTAATTTGAATAATTTACACTCTTACAGGATCATATTTGTGTTTGACTGGTTTATAAAGTATTTATTTTACATTCTTACAGAATTAATTTCGAACTTGCTTGTTAGTGTTAACTTATTATTGTCAACTTAGAGATCACAGGAATTCAAAACCAAAATCATTGTCAACAATGAAAGTAAATGTGTCAGTACCAGAACTCTCTTCAAAAAGGTTTAAATGAGAAGCTACATAAGCAATTTACTGAAAGGAAAAAATGTGAGTGACACCTGTCAAAAATAAGATAATAACAAATACAATTAATAATGGAATTTCATCAGAAAGGTTGTTACAATTGAGATAAAGGTGCTCAAGCTTGTTTCTCTCTACTTTTCTGGAATATGGAATTCTCCCGGATAGATAATTAAAGCTTCCAACGTTTGAAGCTCGCTCAATTCTAAAATGGACATCGGGATTCCTCCATCTAAATTATTTTCACCAAAAACTAACCATTGCAACTTGGATAACTTTCCAATCTCAGGTGGAATGCTTCCAAATAGATTATTGGATCCCAAGTTGAGGTATGTCAACTTTGAAAGGTTACTTATATTCCCACTCAGATTTCCAGTGAGTAAATTATAGCCCAAGTCGAGGTGGTAAAGGTTTTTCATACCGAAAATTTGAGACGGAATGGATCCGTTTAAGCCAATATTATGGCTCATATTGAGATATCTGAGGCTAGTGAGGTTGCTAAGTTCATCACCAGGGATATGCCCTTGCAGAGAGTTCAATGATACATCAAGGAAGAGCAGGTTGTCTATATGAAAGAGTAAGGCTGAGCATATTATTCGAAACTCGAAATTCGCTCAAAAATCGCTCGAATATTGAGCCGAATTGGAATCGGTTACAATTGATTCGACTCAATTTGAGTCGATTCAATTTGACTCGAATCTGATTTCGAGTCGATTTCGAGCCAGCCCTGAATCGCTCGAAATATGATTTGAATCAACTCGAATTGATTAAAAATATTATGTATTTATTAATATGTTATTATTTTAAAATTTAAAACACTAAATTTTAAACCTAAATAAAAATATTGAAGGCTTTAAGTGTTTCATTTGCTAAATTTAGATGTTTCCCAATTTAATTTCGAGCCAATTACGAATAAAGAGAAAAATTGCTCAATTTCGAGCCAACTTGATTTGATTTTGAATCAACTCAATTCGATTTCGAGCTAGCTCGATTCAATTTCGAGCCAACTCGGAATTGAGCCATTTCGAGTCGAGTCGAGTCGACTCTGAAATCGATTTCGATTTCGAGCCGAGTTCGACTCGAAAATTTCGATTTCGAGCCGAGCCAAAATCGCTCGAACTCGACTCGATATCAGCCCTATGAAAGAGGGGGACGAGGACTTCCGAACTAATGTAAGTTCCGACGAGAGGAATAACAAAAGAGAGGTGCAACTTTGTAACAGGCTTCAAGGGAGATCGTAGACTACAGTTTACACGCTCCCAGGTGCAGCAAGCAATGAATGCTCGAGGAATTCCATGAGGTCAACCCTGTGAATGATGATGAGTAGACGACATAATATTCATAAACATGGTTATGAATTGAAGAAGAGATTGTCTGTGGTGCAGAGGGCATGATGAGAAAGAATGGAGCGAAGCAATTAGTGTGATGAAGAACACACAGCGAATGCCACCAAGCTGTTGGCCTCATTAACAAGTGAGGTAGAAACATATTTAACCGATGCTTCATGTGTTATGTCGATGCTGCTTTTAAACCCGAAAACCAGCAACTTGGATATGTACAACTAAATTAGAAATGAACAATTGGATGAGTAGATAGAATTAGCTTGGAGAAGGAATAAACTTAAGTTGGGTGTTGGTAAGAAGCAATGAACTCCTGAAAAAATCACTACATATTGGAGATCAACGTTGATCATTTTCACCCTCAAACAGAAGCACAAAATGAAGTTGTTGATAAAAGTTCAGGAAACATATTAAGTTGTTGCATTGGTAAAAGGAAACTAGAATATATTAACATATGAATAATTTTTCTTATAACAATTATGTGCAACTCCCGGCCTTTAGTAGATATTATTGGGATTATACTGTTAGTTTCCCCTAAAATTTCTCAACCTAATAATATTCTCATTTCTCTACCATTAATTCAAAGCCAACCCCCTCACTCCTCCGATTTCCTCATGTCCTAACTAGTATTGCTATCATCACAATCTCAGCTTTCACTTCGATTTTTCTTTTTTTGATGTTGGGAAAACTTGCTAAAACAAAAGATCGAGGATGTGCCCGTGGAGAAGAGAGCTGTATGCACTCTTGAGATACCCACCTTCTTTATCTTCACAAGTGCATCTCTCTCTCCCTCTCTCTCTCACACACACAGCATAATATACATTTAAAAAATATTTACGTTTTCTAGTTTTTGTTATATTTTCTTTTCAGGGCTGATCGGTTTTAGAGATGAGATTTAATTATTTCATTTTATTTTTTATCATTTTTAAGGTTTCTATTCCAATAAATATAACCTTAGGGCTTATGAAGGGGTATTTGAATGAATGATATTGAGCCCTTTAGCAGTGATCTCTTTTAGTTCTCTTGTATCTCTATCTTGCCTCTCTCATCTCTCTTCTCGGCTTCTTCAGCATCACTTATATTTCTTTGTTCCAAGCACCAATTCCTTATACATAGTGTAGCAGCTGGATGGAAGCAGTGGAACATTCTGATGCAGTAAGAACTGAACAGGTAAAGAGAACAAAGCAATTTATAGAAAGTGATGAAGGAATGCCTCAATAGATGAAAGGAGGTAGCAAGAATGAAGAAATCTCCAAGAATCCCTAGGGTAATAAGAGAGAAGGGATAAGGAACAACCAAAAGGAATATAGTCGGAAAAAAGTCATTTCTCACTTCAATATTCAATTACTCATCTTTTACAAGTCATAGACCACCAATTTTAAGAAATAAGATTACAGGATTCAATCTAACCTAAAAATAATAGTTATCCAAGAGGATAACTAATATGCACCAAATTGGATTGTACTAAAATGAGCACAAGATACACTCGTGAGGTATGCTCGCGCCAAACTCCAAGGGTTGGTTCCCCCAAGGAGTCCTCTCCAAAGAGAGATTTCTAGTCTAGACTTCAAAGGTGCTCACTAAGTTTCCACTCCCCCTCCTTATATAGGAAAAAGTCTACTAATAATTATGACATTGTCACTAATACATCATAATAATACTACAATAACAGAGGGAGATCTTCCGAATACATATCCATGTGCGTATCAACAATATGCCCGTGAAATCAACCTTGTTTTCAAGGTCGAGTCGTAGTGGTGGCATCCTCGAGCTCAAGGGCCTCAAAGTCGGCAACAGTAATGTATCGTCTTCAGCAGCGAGAAGCAAGCGCAGTTATTTAAAGAGACAATTGTGAAGGGAGAGTGAGGTTGTTTGCGGTGAAAAAAAGTCACTAACGGCGGAGGTCGAGGTAATCTTGATGAGGAAGTCAATTTGTTGGAGGATTTGACATTGGTGGTGGAACTGTTGTCGGTTGCTAGATAAGGGGTAACGACAGAATTTGTGATGGGGGAGCTTCATAGGTTTGCAATGGGAAGACATGTGCCTGTTTAGGCGGTCTGGCGTGCGATACTACTGGAAGGCCGGAATGCTGCAATGACTAAAGGGCCTTGTTATCGTGATAAATTATGCTTCGACAAAGCAGGCAAGATGAAAGGATATGATGAGTGTGGGCGGGTTCAAAGTACATAGGCGGGCGTGGATATGCAGTTGCAAGCCATGCATGACATAACTGAGGTAGTGGGTCATGGATAAGCCTAGGACATTATGTGTCAATTCCAATGCAAAAAAGCAACGACAATGCAATATGCAAGCATGGGTGTGCAAGCATGAAATAATACAATGCAATATGATGCATGCAGGGTTTGGGCACGAAATATTGAGGTAAAGATATAGACAACGACAACTATAGATGTACAGGAGTTGGTGGGCTATGATCGAGATAGCAATCAAAGCCTAGGAAAGCAGAAGCATATAAAGACATGCATAAATGAAATTATAGGGAAATCAAATGAGCATCAATGGTTGATCGATAAAGATGCGGGAGCATAGTTTCCTTCAAATATCATTTAACAAAAAAGCAACCGCAGTCAAAGGATGTATGCATCTGGTGTAGAGGGAGAACCATAGAGGAGATGAGAACAAGGAGGAAGGGGGTTACAAGGAAGAAGAAGCCTCACTCATTTATATGGTTAAACGAAAGAGGATTGACCAAGAGGAATAAATTCGAGGCAAATGTCACTTCTCAATTCAAAATTCAATTTGTCACAAGACACCCATATTTATAGAACTATGATTACAAAGCATATAAAGACATGCATAAATGAAATTATAGGGAAATCAAATGAGCATCAATGGTTGATCGATAAAGATGCGGGAGCATAGTTTCCTTCAAATATCATTTAACAAAAAAGCAACCGCAGTCAAAGGATGTATGCATCTGGTGTAGAGGGAGAACCATAGAGGAGATGAGAACAAGGAGGAAGGGGGTTACAAGGAAGAAGAAGCCTCACTCATTTATATGGTTAAACGAAAGAGGATTGACCAAGAGGAATAAATTCGAGGCAAATGTCACTTCTCAATTCAAAATTCAATTTGTCACAAGACACCCATATTTATAGAACTATGATTACAACGTCAAAATTATCCAAAATTAATGACTATCAATAATATAATTATTAAATAAAAATAAAAACTTAACCTCATAATATCCAAAAATAGTATGTATTTATAGAAATCAAGTTATATTTAAAATAAAATAATAAGATAATTAATAATGTACTGCATGACTGTCTTTCGTAAGTAAAGTTACAATACTTCCACTCCCAGGATGTATTATTCGTTAGGCATCACGTACTATATCTTTACTTCTTTAGAGACAACCCAAAATAGTTCGATGAGGATATTATGATGATGACTTGACACAACTATTTTTAATTTTACAGCAACACTGATATGCTTCAGAACCTGGTTGCAAAGTGAAATTAGTATAAGAATCAGATCCTTAGAATATATACAGATGGCCAGGAAGAACACTAATGAGCAAGAAATAAAATCTACAGCACTGCCCTTGTTGTAATAAACAACACTTTTTACCAAGAAAGGAAGGTGGAAAGAATAAAAGCACACCTCAGGATGGTATCTGATTCCCCCCTTCATAGGGCCCCTAGCATTGTCATGCTGCACCCTGAACCCTATAAAGGATGCCAAAGTGCCATCATCTTTAGGGATTGTGCATTCGACCTGTAAAAGATTTATCAATATAGTAAAACCATACAATAATAGAGAAATGGAAAAAATAACAATAATAGAATTCGAAGCAACCAATGGATGGAATGCGCCTCGCATAAACAGACAATTAAACTATATAGTGAAACATAAAGATCTAATACAACTGTTTGTATGAAGCAATTTGAGTTTTCTACAAATATAAAGAGAAAATGTTTTCAAAACAACAAAATATTGATACAGACAATGTGATGGGGATCACATTTCACGACCGGGCGAACCCTTATCGGAACTCGCACGAGTTTACTTAAACGGGAGGCGGAGTTAAAATCTTATATGTACGATCTGACCCGATAGTCGCGTTCAGAACAACGACAGCATATTCTTATGTATTTATATGTAATTTCTGTATTTTTTATTTCATGTATATTTAGTGAATTCTAAGTTTATAAATTAGGGGTATAAGGGCTGATTTTCAGACATCGCAGAATTTGGAGAGAATTTCCGGGATCTCACCGTCTTTCCACGGTGCCGATTGCTTGGAGCCTTGGTGTCGAAGCCAACATAACTACTTTCTCATTACTTATAAGTTATAACTACCTACACCCACTAGTAACCGCCCATAACCACCACAATTTTTGAAAACTTCCCATTATTTATAGTAACGGACCCACTAACAACAGTTACCTTTCAGTTATTGGCCTAGCCCAATCGACACTCCCATCTTCACTAATTGCCAAGAACGAGATCCTCTTGGTGGCTAATTCCCTTTCCCCAACATCTGTATACACTTTATCATCCCCCTGCAGCAACCAATCAGCATTTTACAGCAATTCCATTCACTACTCGACTCCTGCGGTCATCCCATTGCATTCCCTCACAACCCCACTACCCTCCTAAAGTCACAGCCAACCCATTCGACTTTCCTGCTGCAGAAAATTCAATTCAGAGTGCTGAACACAGCGCAGGCTGCAACCTGCACACCGTCCAGCACTCCAAATCAGCCCCTTACGATTCCAGTGGACTCCAATCACTTAGGTAAGCTCTAATATGAAGTTATTATTACTCTTGTTATTTATTCGGTGAAGAAACATATTGTTTGGGTTCTAAATTCGTACGCGTTTGCTTAATTTTAGCTCTATTTGAAAGGTGTATTCGCCGAACATATAATTGAAATACTCTGACGCAGGATGGTCCTATCCATGAATGAAAATGAGTGTGCCTCGTATGAAGATGAGGTGAATCCATCTAGCTCCGATAGTGTCTTGAACTCGTGGGTCAGGCTCGAGGGTACTACTGCGGAAGTTGAATACGGTAACGCTGAAGCCGATGTTGATGATGAAACCGAGGATGGTACTGCTGAAGCTGGCGACGGAGCTAAATGTGGTGTTGCTGCTATAGGAGATGGTGTTGAAAATGTCAGAGTCAGAGTGTAGGAAATCAATGTGGAAAACGGTATTGATGATGGTATTGTTGATGTCGTCGACGTCGAGAACGGTGATGGTGTTGATGCAGGAAATCACACTGATGTAGATGGCGCTGAAGGATAATACTGACAATGGTACTGGTGCCTGTGGATGATGATGCATGTGTCGGACAATATGATACTGTTGTGGAAAAAGTCGGATGATCAATCGATGCCGAAAACTGAGGTTGTAGTGAAGTACTAGGTGAAGGTCGGGGATGTGGTGTAGTAGATAAATGTTGGGGTTGAGGAGCTGATGTGGCGGGTGAGAAGGGTACATATGGTCGTGTCGCTCGATAAAAGGAGTCAAATATTCAATGTTAAATACATGTGAAATTATCATACTCTGCGGAATATCTCGTTCGTAAGCATTTGTTCCAATCCTTTTGATAGCCGTGTAAGAACGCATTCGCTTGGAATTTAATTTTCGAGCAATTCCCTTGGAGAACCTCTCAGCATGCATACAGACTAACATTTATTCTCCTTTGAAGCTTTGCAATCTCCTATGGCTATCAGCATAAGATTTATAAATATCATTACTGCAAGTAATCTTACATAGCGGGAGAGTGATGATCGTTAAAATAGCCACCCAAGGTGTCAGCACTAATGATGATGGAATCGATCCCCAGGCTATCGAAAGCACTCTCACTCTTGACTGGCACATAGATAGTAGACACGTCCTTAACGAGTGGTTGTTTATCTGGAAGCTCTTTACGAAGCATGTAGAAATACTCGTTGAGTGTGCAATAATCACACTTAAGCATGTGTGAGCCATTTATACTGGGATGCCACTTTATGACGTGTTGAATGCCTCCACAAAGGAGAACTTCGTCAGGTGGCTCATCGGAATGGGTATAATAAAATCGTCGCAGATGCGATGAGTACTAAAAAAGGTTCCCGGTATAGCGCAAGTGTCCTCAAAAATAGAAGAGGCAACCACTACAAGGTCAATACTAGGCTCCTGGATCTTACTTCGGACATGGCTCATCATTATAACATGGAGAGACTCTGGGGAGTCTGTATTTGAGGGTGAGCCTATGATCGAGTCAATAACTAAATCTGTTTCAAGAGGTAGAAGAATGACATACCACTATAGGATCACTGGGTCGCTTGAACTCACTCTCTATCAGAACCTTATAATCTAGGTCAGACTCAAGCGGCATACCACTCATCGGACATTGAACCTCACTGGGGAAAACTGTATCAGGTATCCTGCCTTTTGTGTCTGTGGGGGCACGGGTAGGCATGGTTATGAACTCAGACTGAGGACTCCTCGTGATGGACCAATCGGGGTGTGAGTACACTCGAATAAATGTCTGCTCGACAGAAACTAACTTATGGACAATCAGTGCTACATAGATCGCATACCAAAATCCGAAATGAAATCAAGCAGCAATTGCGACTGGCTCATCACAAATGTCACTCCTCACTTCGAACTCGTTAAAGAAATCCATATACTCAACAACAGGCATGGATCCTTCTTGGAGGAAAAATACTTGCTCGAGGAGACAACTCTTATATGACGTTGACAAATACTTGTGATACAATCTCCACTTCATCTCCACCCAACTAATGATGGGTCGAATACGATCTCGCTCAAGGATCCTCTCAATGCAGCACGAGTCTACAGGTGATGGATGATCGATGGCCTAACCATAGATGCAGTGCAAGCAATCACACACTGAACGCAAAGGATCACCGAAAACCCTAAATTGAAATGCAAGCATACATGCAACACAACATTCGAAATTGCTTTAAGAGTGAGTGTAAATGCAATTGAATGGTCTGATTTAATTAACAATAAACAATCAATTAAAATAACTACAGTCCAAACACATTCGTTCACAGCAAACTCAATTAGAAGGGCAAATTTTAATTCAACAACGAATTGAGGCACAATGTATCTAAGCACACGGCGAATTGGTCCCGCAAGTCACATGAACTTCACAATATTAATAGCAATTATAAATGAGAACATCCAACAAAATATAAGTCCAAATACACAATAATAGAGAACAGTAATTTCAAATAACAACTTACACATGCAGGCGGTGGCAAATGATGGTTGCTTGTGGGCATCCAAGGTTGCGGCAAAGTGGGAAGGCACGAGAAGAGGAGTTTCGGGCTGGTGGGGGCTCGGATGGTGTGTGTAGCAGGGTAGGAGTGGCAGGTTCGTTGTAGAGACTCACAAATGGGGTAACAGTAGGGTTGGAAGCAATGGGAAGGTCGACTGGTGCAATGGAGGGCGGGATTTGAGAGTTGTTTGCTGGTTTGGCTCGGAATCGGGTTGTTGGAATGGACGGCGGCAGGTTCTGGTGTCTGGAAACACAAGGAAGCAGGCTGGACAATCTGGTGGGGGGGCACAGGATGGGGGGTTGGGGTTGGGAAGGTGTTCTAGGCGGTGATGGTGGCTGGAAGGGGTGGGGATTGGCCTTCCCGAATGGATCCGGCGGGCTGGAGGGCGCACTACACGGGGCGATGAAAGGGGAGAAGGAAAACTGGAGGGAAAGGGAGCATGGCGGCTTGGCTGTAAGGGAGGGGAGGAAGAGGCTCCCTTGGAGTCGCACCGAGGGGAGCGGGATTCATCCAGCATGGCACCAGAGGAAGAGATCGACGGCTGCCCAAAACAGCAAAACCTTTGATTCCCCCCACTGATCCTGCATGTGAATATATATATATATATATAACTAAACCTAGACTAGAGCAACCTAATCAAATGGCTCACAACATCCCAGCCGATCAGATACCAAATATAGCTCAAATAAAATAAAATAATACATCAAAAAGACTCGAAACAACCATCCGGACGCATTCGTGAACTCGGATCGTCCGAATGAGTAGCAGATCATTGCGATCTCCATCACAAACCTGTCGCAACGCTCATCAAATAACACAAAGTTATCTAAATAATATCTCATGCCTACGAGCCCATAGCTAAAGACCTCGGGACTAGATAAACCATCAAATGGCGGGGGAAACCTACAAAACCTATACTCGAGGCTCTCCTCAAGACAATAATCATCATTGTAGCTCTTCCTATCATAATCAATTCATATCAAAGGGTCAAAACGATCTCTATGAGTGATAGATCGGGGACGAGGATAATCATCATAGTAGTATGGCAATCTCCCCGAAGGAACTCTATGGGCTTGAACATAAGCGAACTCGGGTTCCTTAAATAGAGGATTAGACTAACAATGACTACATTATATGGCATGGCTGATATGTAGACTCTAGTCCCGTGCATCATAAATTAAGCCCGAACATAGCTCTGATACAAATCTGACGTAGGACGGTCCTATTGAGGCTATGGGTAATTTCTATATCCGGGCACAATTCCGACGAATTTTAAACTTGCAATAATAAATTTTTTTATAAATCCAAATCTAGGATAACCCACAGTAGTTAAAGCTCAACAAACAAAGAAAAGCGCAAAATTGTATAAAAGTACGAGCGAAATCAAATAACTAAGTAAATGGAAACGTGCAATGTTTCAAAACTCGGAAACAAAGATTACAAACGAATATTCCTCAAGTAGGAAATTAACACACAATTCAACATAAAATTTTGATTTTAAACTAGAAAACTCACACAATTCAAAATTGGGGGAGAGCTGGATGAATCTTCGAAGAACATTGGGAAGCCGGAAGTGTGACCCGGGTTGAATTTAGGCCTCCATATAAGTATCAAACTGCTGGACAATTGTGTTTTCTTGAATGGGGCTGTCCCTGGGGAAGCTGGTAGTAAGAGGAGAGGTCCAGGAGGATGGGGAATAACCTTGGACTTAATTCCAGGGGCTAGAATGTAGAGCTGGAAGGGGAACATCTGCTACACGTGAAGGGAAATGGGTTGAGGATACTGGCAGGGGGACTGGAGGGGCTTCACAGATAGGGAATCAGGAGGTAAATGGGGTTGGGTATTGCAAGTTGGGACCAGTGTGCTGGGCCGTGAACTGGAGAGGCTCCAGCCTAGGATTTGGAGAGGTAATTTGTTGTTATGGAGGATTTGGGAGCAAGGAAATGACGGGGTGGCTGGGAATCCCTCCCTAGAGCTGGCTGGAAATTATGAAGGCAGGGAAGGGGCCAAAATGCAGGAAATCGACCTGCAGAGGATGATTTCCAAAACCAGGGAGTAAATCTAAACCTTCCTGGACAGATCCAGGCAGCTATCAGTGGGGAAGGGGCATTCTGGTGGTTGGGGACGTGGGTAACAAGGTGGTCGGCCGGTGGGGAGTGAGAGGGGTTCGATTGGGATGAGGGGAAAGTGGATCCACCTGAGGGCTATAAAGGGGGTTAGTGGGGAAGTGGAGAATGGAGGGTGTGGAGAGAATTTAGAAGAGTGGCCTAAATTTTAGGATAGTGGGGAATTTGGGGTGGTGGGGTTTGTGGGAAGGTGGTTATGGTGGTTATGTTGGCGGTGGGGGTGGTGGCTGGTTGGAGTTGGCCGGAGGGGATCGCCGGAAATAGTGGTGGTGGCCGAAGGTGATTTCCGGCGATCGCCGGAAAACTGAAAATGAGAGAATTTAAAGTGGTGATAGGGAGGAGTTTTGTGGAGGGGGTGGCTTGAGGGAGGTCGCTGGAGGTGGTTTTCGGCGATCGACGGAAAACCAAAAGTGGAGAGAAATGAGAGGGGTTTTGGAAGCCGGTTTTTGAGGAGTATGTGGGGATGGGGTGGTGGAGCCAGCTAGTGGTTTTGTGGGAGAGAATGGAGAGGCATGTTGGTGGCTAGGGGAAGAGGGGGTATCGGTCATGAGAAGAGGGGATGGGAGAGAATAACTACCGAGCTTTGGCATTGGGGAATCGAAAGGAGGGTTTTTTTAGCTCTAACTTTCAATGCCCTCCAAATGAACACCCTATACCTACTTATAGACTAAAGAATCATCATGGACGGTCATGATTCTCCGATCATGACGACCCTCAAATACAACCAAATGAAAATCAGAAAAATACACAAAAATAACTAAATTCAAGAATCGTCGATCTGCACAAAACCGGTGGCTTCGATCGTCGTGTAGGCTTATGAGTGAAGTGATCCCGATCATACTCTCTCTTTAATTTAATTGGATCTTGCATGTATTTCTAACGTCTAATCTCTAGGGTGAAAGTTTGTGAACGTTATAATTAATGTCATAATTTATTGCAATTAAATTTTGGACAAAGCATGTGCATTGCATCATTTTAGGATTATTTACATCGCCACACAAATACTGATACATCCTCCGTCGCATACGAGGATGCATGATATCATCATGGGTCAGATATCTTTTATTATTTATTTTATATCATGTATGTTTCTTTCCTGCACATCAGTTTGTATTTGGAATCTCCGACTCATCGGTTTGACCACCATATGAGATCACGAATAAAAGGTCTAGTAATTTTAAGTAGTTAGCACCGAAAAGGAAAGCTTAATTTAACTAAGGATGCATACAGTTAAAAGGAGAATAACTTCAAATTAAAAGATATCAAAATTTATTCCTCATTTAAAAAAAATCAATGAGAAGAGATTTTAAGAAATACACATTTGGAAACAATTAAAAAGGGCAAAACTTTGGATCCTTATTAAATCCCTCCGGTGAAAAGAGAAGAGGACCAATAAAAATAACAGAGAAATCGGTTTTCAGATCGATTTCCTCTATTAAACTGGAGAAATCTACTATTCATGCGACCCGCACGCCACGCGCGCTCATCTTCTCCGGCGAAACCGATGGCTACCTCCTGTACGAGAAGACATCGGCGCACGATCCTCGGTCGAGCGAATGTGCTGATGAATCCTCCGCCTGGAAGCTTCAGCGTATCTGCCACCCTCATCGTTGCACCATCTGACGACTCAGATGCTCCCTCGGGTCGTCGTCGACCTCAGAATACTATTTCGCCGACCCGCTTGTTCTTCACGCGCCTGGCTAGGGATGTCGTCGACTGCAGCGTTCCCTCCGACAGCCCACTCGATGTGACAACACCTCTGGGAGAGCAACTCCATCTGTGCACAATTGTGCTTGAAAGGTCTCTTAGTGGTAGCTTGTTTATGCTTGAGTAAACTCCGCCTAATCTTGATTGCTCCAACTAATTAGTGTAACCTTATGCAATCCAATTAACTAACTATAAGTTTCCCGCGGACGTTCGCGCTACTTTTAATTTCCGTTTATTCATCAATTATTATCCATGATTAAGCTTGTGGTTGTAGAGATATAGCCTTGATTTGAACCGTAAACACTCGAGGATTTCATCATCAAATAACAGTTAATGACCCGAAATTTCAAACGTCGAGAGTGATTTTCGCGCACAATTTTCCAGATTGGCCCTCTCGGCTTACATCAAACACTCATTCATTAGAGTTTTGTTATGGCATAATTAATGGACTACATCCGTCCTGCGTCACAATGCATGGTGAGACAACAGTCCAATATCAAAAGGCTACATTCAGACAATTTTGGAGAATGAAATGATAACAAAAGGCTTGTAGAAAGAATGTTTTAAGGAGAAAAAAGTTTCTAACCCCATGTATGATACAGAGATATCAAAATAAACAAAAATAATTCAAAGGAAAATCAAAACTAAGCGTAGGCACTGTGGCAAGGGTTTTTTTAGAAGGAAAGTACATGAAAATCAAGATATAAATAAATTTATAACTATTTGTGAAAGTACTTGGGAGGAGAGTGGTGATCTTAGGAAGTAAATAAGATTCAATCTTTGTATCTTGCTCACCTTGATTTCTCGAAAAGGGATAAGCAAACTCTTTTCCAACTTCGAGTCTAAACCCAACAGCTTAGCCGCATTTTTGAAATTTCTACTTGTTGCAGTTAATGCATTCATCTTCCTTTAGAAAGTGCGCCTTAAAAAACATGGATGAGAATAAAAAGCTGAACAAAACAGATCCATTAAGCATTGTATCATTCCAATGCTCGAGTACTAAGAAGTAGGCCTTACAAAACATGGATGAGAACTAAAAGCTGAACAAAACAGATCCATTAAACATTCTATCATACCAATGCTTAAGAACTCTGGTGCGGGTTTCCCACGTGAAGCTTTTGATGCTTATATGCTGATGCTCTGTCTCAGTCCACTTATTGTTTAATCTGTAAAGATGAAAGATTTTAATGAAAAGGTACTCAGTTAGGTAATAAGTCGTATTTAGTGTGAAGGAAAAGAGTCTGCTGCAATTGTAAGGCACAAAAAGGTATGAATTAAATGGGAAAATGAGGGAAAAAATCTTCAAAGGATTAATTGTTCAATTATGGCCAAAGAAAATTTTTTGTTATATAGTATGTGACAGTTTACAAACTTGACTGCTAAAACATATTGCCGGTGGCAACGTCTGGAAGCAGATGATGTAAACAGCAACGGAATTATTGCACTAAAACAAAATGTGAGGGATACAAATCCGGAGATATAGTCGCACCAACTCTTAAGGATTGGTTCCTCCGAAGAGTCCCTCTCCAAATAAAGAAACTTCCTAAGACTCCTAAAAGATGCCCTAAAATCTCACTACACTCATATAGGCACTCTGAGTCCTCCCTTGCCACGACGAGGATCATCCAAGAAGTCGCAATCGTATCAGTCGCTCTCGGTAGATTGCATGGCAGGGTGGTTGTTACGGTTACGCATTCACCTAAGCGGACTCCTTCGCATGAGCCACGGGAAAGCATATGGAAGCCTCCTTGATGCAAAGATAAAAAATTTGTAAATGATTAGTATTAATTAATTATTTAATATTGATTAATTAATATTATTTAATATTGATTAAATAATACTAATTAATATTGATTTGATTAATTGTATTAATTAAACTATTTTGTAATTTTCTATTATGTGTGCCCTCCCTCAGCTAGATAAGGGAGAGAGGTATGAGTGTTTGAGGATCTTTGGATCTTGGGTCTTTTGGGCTCTTATTTGAGAGAATAGTTCTTTGGAGAACCAAACCTCTGAGAGCTTAGCTAGAGTGTGATACAACCTGAGTCGCATCGTATTTTACTTTTATTTCCCGCATTTTTATTAGTGTCGCAAACGTCTTCGTGCATGTTGTTTTAACTTACTTATTCTTCGCGCATGTTCTTTTAATTTATTTTTCGCGCATGTTGTTTTAATTTATTTTTCGCGCATGTTGTTTTATTAGTGTGTGTGTGTTTGTGCATTTGTATTCCGCTTGTTACTCGCACTCGTTTGTACCCGCGTTTGTATGTACGGCTTATTGGCGCGACCGACCAATAAGACCCTGAACGAAAAAGGCCCGTCAAATTAGATTAGATGATAATTAGGGCAAACTTTGAAATTATAAAGATTTTTAATTGTAATTTCAAAAATTATATTTAAATATAAAAACTTTAATTTCTGAAATTAAAATTAATTTTGAAATGCGAAATTAATAGAGATTATTAAAGGAAAGGAATGCCAATCAAATGCCCCTTTAAATGTCTATCTTAATTAAATTTATTACCTTCTGTTGGAAGCCCAAAATAAAAAGAAACTTTTTTCTTTTTTACCTACAGTTGATTCCTCTTTAACCCCACCTTTATTTAATATTCATATATTAAATAAAATCTTTGAAAAAACCTCCTCCTTTTATTAAATCAAAAACCCCTCATTCCAAAAACAACTGACCCATTGAGATCCACTTTTTAATTAATACAAAGTTAATTAAAACACCTTTGTGAAACTGTTTCCTCCATCTTTCTTATTAAAGGACTGATCTCTCCACGTAAAATTTAGCCTGGAATAGAGAAACCGAACGAGACATTGCGTCCACGTTCGGTTCCACTCTAGCAAGTCACTGCCAAGCCTCCCACCGCCCGACGATTGTTCCCCTGTTGCGGCAGAACCTATCCACCTTCCAATACTCATTATCCTGATCCATGTTTGAATCTGGCGTCGCTCCTGTCCTGAAGGTATAACTCTACTTCTCCCAACGCTAACTTACTGTTGGTTATGAGGCTATGCTTAATTTTATTTTGATCACAAAATATTCAGAACTTGCTTTAGTTAACATTTATCGTGTTTGTCGTAAATTTGAAAATCTTATTTGTTCTTGAATTTTCAATTCCCTAAGAGCATGTCAAAGGAAAAATTAATTCGTATTTCGTCTACGTGCAAATGTTGGCTCTTATTTGCGTTTGCGAATCCTCAGTTGGTTGTTGCATGATTTTGTTCATAAAATTGTCGCTTGCGCCACAAATTTTAAAAGAACACATTTTTAACATTTAAATTATAAGTTCGGAGATTTTGGAATACATCAGAGTGCCTCCATATTGTATTGTGTATGTTTTTATCATTTGCGAAAAGATTGGTGGAGACCAGCCTAGATCGGGTCGACGCAAAGGTGCCCGACGTCGCACCCGTCCGGACCTCTACCGGCCCTGAATTATTGCAATTTAATTAATTTGCATTTTATTTTGCACGCCTGCGTGCGTAGCCTATATTTGAAGTTTTTATTGTATTCCTCCAAAAATATATATATATATATATATATATATATATAACTATACTCACACATATATATATACACTATTTCCCAAACCTAGAGCTAACAGCCGGGTCAGTTCTTTTCTTCCCCCAGCCGATCCAGTCGCTCGACCAGAAGCATCTTCCCGCACGACTGCTTGCGGTAGGGCTCAACCTCCCCGACTTCGACGCTGCACGTGAATGCCAACTCCACGATCCCGGCGGTTGACAAGGAGGGGGACTTAAAACGGGAAGGAGCAGATGCGAGAGGGGAAGAAAAAGAGATCGAGTAATGGCGCATAACTGTGCTTCCTGGAAAGATGATGAACAGTGAGTTTTCCTGTTGTTGCGTGTCTCCCGTCGAGCCTTGCTGGCTGGCTGTAGCTTCCTTTAGGCGTTCTGTAATAGAAATATTGGTTTTGATTTCTGCGTTTTGCTCCCGTAAGAGGTGATGGTGAATAGTGAGTTTTGATGTTCCTGTTGCGATTTTGTTTTCCGTTGAGTCCTGTTGAATTCTGAAGAGTTTCATAGCTATTTGGGTTTTTTTTCATCGTGAGAGATTGTTTGCTGCTACTCATATCGTGAACAGTTGTCTGCTAAATTTACTTCCGTTGGAATTATATCATTGCTATCGGTCTTCCGTTCGAGCCCCGCTGTTGAATTGAAGAGAAGAAGACGAACAGTAACTTTAATGTTACTGTTTGAATCTTAGATTTATTAATGGAGAATAGTGAAGTTCTCCATGTAAACTGTGTTGTTTAGGCTAGTGGCTGCTGTGAGATTAAAAGAGAATTTTCGTCCCCCATTCCACTTAGATTTGAGATTTCGTTGGAACCACCTGTGTGAGAGTGAGTGGGAATTTAGGTTGTTTAGTTTGTGGCTTCCTTAATAGATGAGTGAAGAGATTTCGTGGAACCACAATAGTGTGAGGTAGAGGGTGAATTAATTCCGTGGTGCCCGTGTGCGACAGCGGCCAACCTCGGAGTGTAAGATCGAAGGTGGCGAGGAATTCCTCGCGGGATCGCCGTCGACTTCGGTTACGGAAAGACGACTCTTTCCGTGGGTAATTTATTTCTTCCTCCTCCTTTGTGTCCATCTAAATTATCTCTTTAGGATAATAGATTCATTGTGGGTTTTCGCCCGGAATTTTGTCAGCGAACGCTACGTCGAAAACTCCAAACGGAAACGTATTTGGAGTTCATGATTTCCGTTTGCTACAACAAGGGGAACGGAATGAAAGTTGCGAGCTTCCTTCCCCGGATCTAGAATTGAACCAAACTTCAAGAAAATTCATTTTTAAAACAAAATAGTAATTTTGTGCTTTATAAAACCTAGTTGCTAATTTCTCAAAGTTCGTGCAACACTCGCTCAATTTTCATTTTTGTAATTGCATGCATTTAGGGTTTCCTAGAAATAGCCGACAGGCGCGCAACCCTACGCGCCGATCTACATCAATTTGGTATCAAAGCGAGGTTCCGAAATTTTTCTAAATTTCGAAATCCGCCCTCCGTAGAATAGGAACCCGCATAGCATTTTAATTTTCCAAAAAAAAAAAAAAAAAAATTTCTTATTTTATTTTTAGCATAATCATCCCTTTTAATTGTATGCGTGCATGCGTCTGCGTAGTGGTAGGGTAGTGAGTATGAGTTCACCGCATCACACTCCACCTGAACACCCTCAAGAGGTAAACTCTGAGATGAGCATTCTGTTTCAATGCCACCTCCCATTCGAGATGAGCATTCTGTTCGGCCACAGTACAAAGCCCCTCCACTTTATGGGGAGAGGTCTACACTTAGGAGAAATCCTCTATTTGAGGAAGAGGGTCGTAATCCCATAGATAGATTCGAGTTTGCACGCGATCAGGGTGGGAATTTTCCAAGGAATTTTCCTGAACCCCAACGAGGGCCTACTTTAGGCATGCGAGATAATTATCAGGAGAGGCCACATTATGACGTAGCGAGAGAGGAGCGTCCTCGAGACCATCATCGGCCTATGCCAGCCATGCATCGTGATGATCGCCCTAGAGATTGGCAGCGACCTCCGCCCCCACGGCGTCGAGACTATCGTGATCCTTACGATGATGATTACGACTATCCTCCCCGGGATAGGCGACCAGATCTCACACGAGTGGTGAAACTTGACCCACCACTTTATGATGGTTCTATGGATCCCAAGGTCTTTTCGGACTGGGTTATTGACATTGAGACATATTTTGAGTGGTATCGTATGACGGAGGACCAAAAGGTTCAGTTCGCCAAAATGAGATTGACTGGGCGAGCGAAGATCTTTTGGATAGGCGAAGAGCGTAGTCTAGAGAGGAATGGACGCCCTCCCATTACACTTTGGCCCCACATGAAGGCCATATTAGAGGAGCAGTACATTCCCCAGCATTATCAGTCCCGTCTACGAGACGAGCTGAC
Source organism: Dactylorhiza incarnata (assembly GCA_033032865.1). Classification (NCBI taxonomy): domain Eukaryota; kingdom Viridiplantae; phylum Streptophyta; class Magnoliopsida; order Asparagales; family Orchidaceae; genus Dactylorhiza; species Dactylorhiza incarnata. The sequence continues at coordinate 505,862 of JAWHQI010000403.1, read as the reverse complement.
GTCTCTTCGTCAAGGGTCCAAATCAGTTTCTGATTATTTAGCTGAGATGAAGGATCTTATGATTAGGTGCAATGTAGTAGAACACCCACGTGACACATTATCCAAATTTAAGTGTGGGCTACGATCTGAGATTCGAGATGAGTTGATTCGATATGGCCATTATTCTCTCACTGAGATCATATCTATTGCCATCGATATCGAAGAGCACCAGAAGAGAACCTCCTGGTTCAAATCTCAACCTAAAACGAACACTTCTTACAAAAAAGAAGAACAGAAAGGTAAGGAGAGTGCATCGAAGCCTACCTCGACCTACACCCGAGATCAGAACAGGAAGTTCCCCATGGGAACTGTGACCCCTTCACAGATCCGATGTTATGAGTGCCAGCAGATGGGCCATATTTCGAGGGATTGTCCCAAGAGGAAGGGCACGTTAGTGATTCATGAGGTGACTGAGGAGGATGAGCATGTAGAGGAAGCTGGAGTCGAGAGGGACTCCCACGTTTTGAACGACGAAGTGTACGGTACGCCTAGTGATGAGGAGATAGATCCAGGCGTTCTAGTGGTGAGATGCATGTTATCTACACCGCAAGAATCAGCCGATTATTGGCGGACGAACATCTTCCAGGCTTACTTTAAGGCTGGGGAGAAAGTGTGTCGTTTAGTAGTGGATAGCGGGAGTTGTATGAATGTGATAGCTGAGACAGCTTTAGCCCGCATGGGACTCACTGCTGAGCCGCACCCATCCCCATTTCAGGTAGCTTAGGTTACCAAGACTACACTATCGGTGACTAGGAGATGTTTAGTGCCCATCACTATCGGAACGTACTCCGATAAGATATGGTGTGATGTTATGCCTATGGATGTGTGCCACGTACTACTTGGGCGACCTTGGTTATACGACCGAGATGTCACCCTACATGGCAGGTCCAACACTTGCTCCTTTCTACTGGATGGAAAGAGAGTAGTGTTGACCCCGGTGCGACCCAAAGCACCATCATTCCGCGCGAGTAGTAGTGCGAAAGAATCTCATCCTCCCACTGAAAGAAAGAAGACCCTTAGCATTATACGAGGTACTGAGTTCCATCGAGAGAGTTTTGACGGCGGATTCTATTATGCCTTAGTGGTTTTACAGGCATCTGCTTTATCAGAGACATATGAGTCTACTCCTATACCTGCTAGGAGACTCTTAGAGGAGTTCCAGGACCTACACCCTGACGAGCTTCCGGCTGAGTTACCTCCCATGAGGTGTATTCAGCATGCGATAGACCTTGTTCCTGGAGCTTCTCTCCCTCATCTACCGCATTATCGATTGAACCCTGCCGCCCACGAGGAGCTGCAGAAGCAGATTGGAGAGTTATTAGATAGAGGCTTTATTCGCCATAGCCTTAGCCCTTGTGCGGTGCCTGCCCTCCTTGCCCCGAAAAAGGATGGTACTTGGCGTATGTGCGTTGACAGTCGTGCTGTCAACAAGATCACAGTGAAATATCGATTTCCGATACCCCGACTGGATGACATGTTGGATATGTTGACTGGGGCCACGATCTTCTCTAAGATCGACCTTCGTTGTGGTTATCATCAGATCCGTATCTGCGAAGGAGACGAGTGGAAGACTGCCTTCAAGTCGAAGGATGGACTTTATGAGTGGCTTGTGATGCCCTTTGGGTTGTCCAACGCCCCTAGTACTTTCGCTCGGATGATGACACATGTCTTCAGGCCTTATATTGGGAAGTTCGTAGTAGTTTATTTCGACGACATTTTGATCTATAGTCAGACCGAGAGTGAGCATTTGACTCACCTACGTACTATTTTCGAGCTCCTGCGAGCCGAGCGACTATACATCAATTTGAAGAAGTGCGTTTTTATGGCTGAGTCTGTTATATTCTTGGGATACATAATGAGCTCCGCTGGCATCACTATGGATCCCGAGAAAGTCCGAGCGATTCGTGAGTGGCCTACACCCCAGAACATTCACGATGTCCGTAGTTTTCATGGGCTAGCCACCTTTTATCGTCGATTCATTAAGAACTTCAGTTCTATTATGGCACCAGTCACTGAGTGTACGAAGAAGGGAAATTTCCAGTGGACGTCATCAGCAGCTAGAGCCTTTGAGATCATCAAAGATAAGATGTCCACTGCACCTGTTTTGAGACTCCCTGATTTTAGTCACGTGTTCGAGGTATCCTGCGATGCCTCTGGAGTTGGGATAGGAGGTGTACTTAGTCAAGAGGGTCATCCCGTTGGATTTTTTAGTGAAAAGCTTTCAGGCCCGAAGCTGAATTATTCCAACTACGAGCGTGAATTCTATGCGATTGTGCAGACGTTGCGTCACTGGAGGCATTATTTATTGCCCAAGGAGTTTGTCCTCCACTCCGATCATCAGGCGTTGCGTTATATCAATTCGCAGCAAAAGTTGAACCCTCGACAGGCTAAGTGGGTATCATATTTGCAAGAGTACACCTTCGTTCTCAAGCACTGTAAGGGAACGGAGAATCGGGTTGCAGACGCTCTTAGTCGAGTCACCCTCGTATTATCACAGATGCGTACTCAGGTGATTGGATTTGAGCGTATCAAAGATGACTATTCTAGTTGTCCTGATTTTAGCGGAATTTATGATGCGATTCGCTTTGATCCTTTTCACGATGAGACAGATTATCTCATTCGAGACGGATATTTGTTTCGTGGGACCCGTCTATGTATTCCCCGCACCTCGTTGCGAAATTTCATAGTATGGGAATTATATGGCGGAGGCTTAGGTGGACACTTTGGGCGAGATAAGACGGTAGCCTTAGTAGAGGAGCGATTCTATTGGCCCGGGATGAAGCGGGTTATCGCACAGATTGTCAGTAGCTGCCGCACTTGTCAGGTAGCGAAGGGCAACAAACAGCCCGCTGGATTATACACACCCTTACCGGTGCCCAGTATTCCTTGGGATGATGTTAGCATGGACTTTGTGCTTGGATTGCCGCGCACTTTTAGGAAGCACGATTACATACTTGTAGTGGTCGATCGGTTTTCTAAAATGGCATATTTCATTCCCTGCAACAAAACCGACGACGCCTCTCATGTTGCCCGACTTTACTATAAAGAGGTTGTCGCGCACCGAGGGATACCTAAAACTATCGTTACCGACCGAGATGTCAAGTTCACCAGTTATTTTTGGAAATCACTCTGGAGACTATTAGGTACCAAACTTCTATTTTCGACCGCCTATCATCCACAGACCGACGGTCAAACGGAGGTTGTTAATAGGAGTTTAGGAAATTTACTGCGCTGTTTGGTAGGAGATCACCAGGGTAATTGGGATCTAATTCTTCCCCACGCTCAATTGGCATATAATAATTCGAAGAATAGATCTACGGGTTTATCTCCCAATGAGGTTGTTCATGGTCACACTGCACGAGTGCCGCTAGATTTAACCCCACTACCACCCACTTTTAGGACTAGCCAGTTTGCACACGACTATGCATTGCATTTGCATGATTTGCATAAAGAAATTGAGAGGAAATTGCATAGTACTTATGATTTATACGCAACTCAAGCTAACAAGCATAAAAAAGCTATTTGTTTCAAAATGGATGACTTGGTGATGGTTCGGCTAAATCCGGAACGGTTACCCTCGGGTACCGTAAAGAAGTTAGCTGACCGTAGAACTGGACCCTTTAGAGTGGTCAAGCGGATTGGGCAAAATGCGTATGAACTTGAGATGCCTTCCGATTGGGGTGCAAATCCGGTTTTCAACGTAGCCGATCTGACTTTATTCCACGACTACCCGCATGAATCTTTAGATTTTCCATTGCCTTCTCCTCCATTTGTTGCTTCTGGGTTGGGGAGTGCTAGTAGGGAGCCACATTCCGGACATACCGACACTCATTCAGTTACTGACACACCATCTGCAGTTCTACCCTTTTCCACTGACAGTTTTCAGGATGAGTACGAGACGCCAGGTGATTCTTTCATACCAGTGCCCAGAGCCGCTGATAGACTTCCGCGACAGATATTGGTTCCCGAGCAGATATTAGATGACGAGACAGTGACCACTACTGATGGTGGTTTTCAGAGATACTTGGTTCGTTGGCATGGCAGACCAGAGACCGAGACCAGCTGGGTCTTGGCCGAGGAGTTACAGCGTATGGATGCCGATCTTCTACAACACTACCGGTCGGAACACTCACCAGAGATGAGTGATTTCGAGAGGGGGAGAGTTGGTGGAGACCAGCCTAGATCGGGTCGACGCAAAGGTGTCCGACGTCGCACCCGTCCGGACCTCTACCGGCCCTGAATTATTGCAATTTAATTAATTTGCATTTTATTTTGCACGCCTGCGTGCGTAGCCTATATTTGAAGTTTTTATTGTATTCCTCCAAAAATATATATATATAACTATACTCACACATATATATATACACTATTTCCCAAACCTAGAGCTAACAGCCGGGTCAGTTCTTTTCTTCCCCCAGCCGATCCAGTCGCTCGACCAGAAGCATCTTCCCGCACGACTGCTTGCGGTAGGGCTCAACCTCCCCGACTTCGACGCTGCACGTGAACGCCAACTCCTCCACGATCCCGGCGGTTGACAAGGAGGGGGACTTAAAACGGGAAGGAGCAGATGCGAGAGGGGAAGAAAAAGAGATCGAGTAATGGCGCATAACTGTGCTTCCTGGAAAGATGATGAACAGTGAGTTTTCCTGTTGTTGCGTGTCTCCCGTCGAGCCTTGCTGGCTGTAGCTTCCTTTAGGCGTTCTGTAATAGAAATATTGGTTTTGATTTCTGCGTTTTGCTCCCGTAAGAGGTGATGGTGAATAGTGAGTTTTGATGTTCCTGTTGCGATTTTGTTTTCCGTTGAGTCCTGTTGAATTCTGAAGAGTTTCATAGCTATTTGGGTTTTTTTCATCGTGAGAGATTGTTTGCTGCTACTCATATCGTGAACAGTTGTCTGCTAAATTTACTTCCGTTGGAATTATATCATTGCTATCGGTCTTCCGTTCGAGCCCCGCTGTTGAATTGAAGAGAAGAAGACGAACAGTAACTTTAATGTTACTGTTTGAATCTTAGATTTATTAATGGAGAATAGTGAAGTTCTCCATGTAAACTGTGCTGTTTAGGCTAGTGGCTGCTGTGAGATTAAAAGAGAATTTCCGTCCCCCATTCCACTTAGATTTGAGATTTCGTTGGAACCACCTGTGTGAGAGTGAGTGGGAATTTAGGTTGTTTAGTTTGTGGCTTCCTTAATAGATGAGTGAAGAGATTTCGTGGAACCACAATAGTGTGAGGTAGAGGGTGAATTAATTCCGTGGTGCCCGTGTGCGACAGCGGCCAACTTCGGAGTGTAAGATCGAAGGTGACGAGGAATTCCTCGCGGGATCGCCGTCGACTTCGGTTACGGAAAGACGACTCTTTCCGTGGGTAATTTATTTCTTCCTCCTCCTTTGTGTCCATCTAAATTATCTCTTTAGGATAATAGATTCATTGTGGGTTTTCGCCCGGGATTTTGTCAGCGAACGCTACGTCGAAAACTCCAAACGGAAACGTATTTGGAGTTCACGATTTCCGTTTGCTACAACAAGGGGAACGGAATGAAAGTTGCGAGCTTCCTTCCCCGGATCTAGAATTGAACCAAACTTCAAGAAAATTCATTTTTAAAACAAAATAGTAATTTTGTGCTTTATAAAACCTAGTTGCTTAATTTCTCAAAGTTCGTGCAACACTCGCTCAATTTTCATTTTTGTAATTGCATGCATTTAGGGTTTCCTAGAAATAGCCGACAGGCGCGCAACCCTACGCGCCGATCTACATCAGTTCTTTAAAGAACCCTAAACGTCAAGTCGTTCGTACGCAATGTCACTTCGTTTCTCTCCAAAACCCTAGTAATTTCTCTGCTGGTAAAAATAGTCTGACCTGCTGCTTTTCGCTCGCTGCCCTTGCAGTCGTCGGGAACCAGTGCAAAGATTGACAGCTTTGTCTTATGTGTGCAAATCAAGGCCACTTGCGTCGCTATCCATGCCATGCTAGATGAGCTCGATCAAATTGTTGTGGGCTTGCCTCCTCTGCCCCAAGCAGTCACTGCAAAGGCTGCATCTCTCATCATGTCATTCGACCTCCCAACTAGCACAACTGCATCTGCATTTTCTGTCATCGGCCCCCAACTTGACCGACTGGAGAAGTCACCCCAACACCGCAGCTGTTGATGTTGGATCCCTACCTCCAGACCGTCACCAACACAACCAAGCTGGACGCCCAAGTCGGGTCCCTTTTTTGGTTGCCGACGAGCCACCAGCGCCGATACACCACCAATCCCTGTCCCGGCAAGTCCTCATCCACAAGCTTGCAGACGTCACAACTATTGTCGAGGCCGCACTCACTGCGAACCTCGACAAAGAACCGCACAAACAGAGACTAGTCATCGCCAATAAAAGAGTAGACACAAACGGACCACCGACTCTCTTCCCCAGCCCAAACAACCACCCTCGGCCAGACAGTGACCACACCTATCCAATTCGGCACCTCAGTTGGCACCACTCATCCCGCGTGTGCTCCTCCTAATCTAGACCAGGGGATGTAGAAAGGGGCATACACAGACAACCAACTCGTGTAGTCCTTCAAGTTCCGCACAAACCTTGAGCGACTGCCCTTGTTGCAGCCACCGCTCAAGCATCCCTTTGCAATGTTCCAGTAGGCGCCGCACATCCCTTCTGTCGTCCTGGCACCACCCCACTGGCAACACATGGATTTCTCCCTTCTTCTTTCCAGTCCACGCATCGAGCCCAACGTTCCCCCATTTATGCAACTTTACTCGACATTGATGTACCCGCTCATTGGCCTCGCCCTTCTCTCCCCATCTCTGACGCTCTCACCAGAACTACCAAAGCCAGTCACGCTTTTTCCTAAATCTTTGTCCCACCAAGCCCCTTTTATTGGGTCCCATCCACACCTACACATACCCTACCCGCTCAGCCTCACTTAACTCACACCACAACTCACACTTTACAAAAATGTAGGCCCCACCTTTTATTTCCTTCACCACACTCTGCTTTCCCTACTCCATAACATGTGACAAACCTTTTGATCCATTGCATTTGGTAGCCCTGGCTCAGCACACTTCTCCATGTACTTTCAACACCCACACTCACACCAAATCAGGAACGCCTACTCACCGATTTATCCCCTCCCCCCCCCCCCCCCCCGGCCCTGTGGTGCCTGTGGACGCGGCCTTTCATCCAGAAATAGTACGCCACTAAAATTTTGAAAGATTCCAACAAATATTTGACACTCGATCATGGAGGCATCGAGGCAAGGTCAATTTTCATGGGTGGAATTTTGTTATGGTTACACATTCGCCCGAGCGAACCCCTTTGCATAAGACACCGGAATGCATATGGAAACAACCTTGAATGCTCATTGTGCCCGTGGTCGGCGTGAGTAGACCCGAATGAGTCGGGCGGGTTGTTCCTCATCACACGGGCTCTCCAATCATGTCTCCACACCATCAATGTTCAATGGCAACCTCACTCCAATATTGTCACCAATATTCTCCCTGACACCAACTACTGCTCGTCGTTTGAATTCTCTGCACCGCAAAATTTGTTGTGATCATACAGTTACGATCCATAAGAGACAAACCCCTCCGACTCACTTCGTCTACGATGGCATATTACTTTGCGCACAATCTTCGTCGTTCAACTTTGGGGACAAGGTTGATTTTCAAAGACGAAATATTATTGCGTAAGCGCCCTTGTGGATGCCACACAATGAGAGAAGAATTGGAGCCGGCTCTAATAGTTATCTTTTAATATTAATATTAGTTAATTAGTTTATCTTTGTCTTATTAAGCATACCTAATACTTCTATATAAGGGGAGGGATTTTGTTGTGTATTGACATCTCATTTTTTTATATGATTATATCAAAAATCTAGTATTAACTGAATCCTATTGCAAAAACTTTAATGCTCTGATTGCAGTCTTCCAGCAAGACTGAGGAAACAAAACCTACAGATGAAGAATGATTCAAACAACAAGACCAAAAAACCAAACTAAGCCGAAATCATCAAGATCAAAATAACTAAACTAAACTCATTCTGATACGATACTAATAATAGCTTCGAACGGTTCAAAATCTGTTGGGCGGGAAAGGTTGTTAGTGTGTAGTTTTGTCATTTTAATACTAGACAGTTGTATGTCCAGCTATAGTTATATAAATAGTTGGTGGATGTGTAAGAGTGTAGGCATGTTTTAAGAAGTGAATGGTTAGTGTCGTGTGAGTTCAGTCAGGGGAGAGGAGTTCTTGGAGCTCGGACTGAAGTGGTCATGATGTTCAGGAATATGCTTATTCCTTAGGATTGATCATCTCCTTCGTTCTTGTTGGTTATTGTTTCCGACCCTGTTTTCGAGTTTGGCTGAGTAGCTAAATATTGGTTGAACCTTCCTTTTAGAGACGAATGAACTAGTTAGATCATATCAAGGTATCAGAGCCAAACGACCCAGTTGTGACCATGTTGGCTTCAGAGTCTACTGAATCGGTGGATCTCCAGCACAAGCTAGGGCTTCTGCGGCAGCAACAAGAAGATATGGCAAGGTCACTCCAACGTATAGCTGATAACGAGCGGCGGTTCCTTGAAGAGGTGTGTGGCATGTTTGCCTCTCTGACAACTGTGAAATTGACATAATCTAGAAGAGGCATCGCCTTCTGAAGCGTTTCGGTTGACGGAGATCCAGCACGAGTTCGAACTTCTCCGACATATTCAGAAACCTATGGTTGTTCGATCTTCTTCTTCGTTTCTTTGCTTCAAGACGACAAGGGGCTCAGGGTAAGATCGACTTCTGATAATGCCAGATCTGTGAACCTGCACCAGGAGAATGAGGTTGCAGGTTGCTACGAACCAGATCGGCGGACCTGCACAAGGAGAACGAACCTGCACAACCAGATCAGATGATACCAGCTCCATGGATCTGCATCACGAAATCAACCTTCCTCTCAGATCTGCGACATCCATCAATTCTTGAGGTTTTGGCACTTCCTCTGCAAGTTGTACGCCTCATTATTCGGCACACCAAGTGGCAACCAGATCCTCTTGATTGGAGTTTCCAAGGATTTTTGGCGAGACTTTACCGGCGTGGCTCTATAAGTGCCATCAATTCTTCGACGTCAATGGCACCTCTGACAACCTGAAAGTCGAGCTCGCTTCAGCACATTTGGAGGGGAAGGCCTTACAGTGGCATCAGGCCTATATGAAAGATTGTCTCACGCGCCAGTGGCCTGGTTGGTAGTCAAGCCCTACTCCATCGTTTTGGATCAATCATCATTGGTGATCCCAAGAATGAATGGCAGAATTTGCGACTGTCTAGTTATGTTCCCAGTTATCGGGATGAGTTTGTTGTTCCTCTTCAGCATGTCCACATCTCGGAGGAGCAGCAGCAATGAAACGCCTTGCCAAGCTCGATACAACTTCTGCAACCAGATGACTTGGGCGAGGTCCCGATAGATGCAGATGCATGTGGTGTCGAACACGAGAACCCTCAACCTCTCGACGATAAAGCTTGGCGCCTCTCACTTTCGTCCGATGTGGGCGAAACAAATAAGGGCGGGATTGAGGTCGTTCCGGTTCGATTGGGCGGTACAGGTAAAATGAGTAAGGATTCGAGGTCGATGGAGTTCCTCTGCGTAATGAGAACGAACTTCATCGACGGAGCAAGGAAACAATGGTTTGCTCGCTTCACGTTGATATTTGTAACACTTCAATAGCCACGTTCGACGGTTTCTCTGACGAAGTGAGCACTGTGAGAGTGGTCGCATCCATCTCTGATCCAACACCTCAGCATTTTCATGGCGGCCTCTTCAAATTGGGGCTTGTATGTACATCTCCTGAAACTTCTTCTGATGAAGACTATGGTGCAATTTTGGGTGCTCAACTTAAAGTGACAACATCCTACAACCCTGATGCCACAACATATTTCAGTCCAAAAGTTCCACTTACACCTGGAAATGAACCTAAGCTTGAGAAGAAAATCGCGGAATTCTGTTTTTGGTGTGATCGCACATACTTCCTTGGGCACCGATGTTGGGAGAAAGACCAAGCTTATGAGTTTACGCGCATTCTGGATGGAGACAGGGAACAAAATGCAGTTGCAGTGGTGTTTGAGGAATGTGTGGTGATGGAGGACCCTGTGCTTAAATCAAAACAAGGACTACAAACTTTCTTTGACTCCTTTAGCGACCTCCTTGCAGAACTGGTTGAGATTTCCCTTACACGAGCGCAGGAGCTTAGCATACCACTCAAGGAAGGTCGCACTGCTCTCAATCTATGACCATATCCTCCTTTCCAGAAAATTGAGATTACGCGGCGGCTTAAAGTAATACTAAGTACAAGCATAATCAAGCATCGTCGTATTGCCTCCAAAACCAACAAAACAATTGCTCAAATACTTGTTCATTGGATCAATGGGACGGTGGCGGGAGGCAACACGGAAGCTTTGTGGACCTTCAAACGGCGTACACTCACCTTGTTCCTTGAGGTCAAGGAACATTTGAAAGGGGAAGTAATGATACGATCCTAATAATAGCTTCAAACGGTTCCAAATCTGTTGTGCAGGAAAAGTTGTTGGAGAGTGGTTTTGTCATTTTAATACTAGACAGTTGTATGTCCAGCTATAAGAGTTCGGCTGATATCAGTATTCTAGAGAGTTCCAAATCTGTTGGTTATTGTTCCAAATCTGTTGGATATTGTTTCCTTCCCTGTTTTAGAGTTCGGCTGAGTGGCTAAATATTGGTTGAACCTTCCTTTTAGAGACGCTTAATCTAGTTAGATCATATCACATTCACATACGAGTCATCATGATTCCAGAGTGGGGACTCTCATCAACAGTACAAAAGTATAGACAAAACAAGATCGTCAACTGATCTTAGGAACTCGAATTATTCAAACAGGACTCCGACAGCCATACCTGGGATTCTCAGACTGAGATGGCCGCAACCTCACCTCCGCAAACGATCTGGAAACGTAACCTTCATCCAAGAAGACAGAATTTGTTCATCGGTTCGAAAACAAATATCTAAATCTGTTTCTCGTGAGAAATGAGCCTACCAAAGAGGAGTAAGACCCGATTTCTTACTGTTTCGGAGTTCTGCTAGGAATCCTAAGCCGCGAGAAGAACTGAGAAGACGCAATTTAAAGAAGGGAGAGGGGAACTCATCCCGATTAATAGCATGACGAATCGGTCTCCGATTCGTAGTCGGCGGGACCTACGAGGGGGAGGAATCAGCCTCCATTAATTACTAAAGAAAATTCTTGCGTGGAAGATGACATGAATCTAACCCCTACCTGTAGGACTTGGTGAGGTGGATCCAGGTAGGAAACCCACTCCCAGCTCCATGCGAGGGGATTGACGAGGGTATGCTGACATCTCTCCGGCATGGCCGGAGCGATGAAACCCCCCTAGGTCTCGGAGAAATGTGGATTCAGTTCAGGAAAGGAGCTGAGGTGGCCGCCGCGAAGCAAAAACAAACGTTGGCATTGATGCCGTACATGGTTTGCTGATATCAGTATTCTAGAGATTTTTAGGTACGCGACCCGGATCTTATACATGGTCCGCGTTAAATATGGCTGGAGCGAAATCCTCGATTAAAAAAATAAAAAATGATATCGTTTCGGATTTTTTTTAAGAAAATAAATTTTTAGAGAAAAATTGGATCTTAAAATAACGATAAAAATTCATAATTTATATTTTATAATTTATTTTACAAAAAATATTATTTTTGTTGGAGTAAAAATCATTTTTTAGGGGTACTGGGACCATGCTTTTGGTCTGAGTCCCCGACCAAAAAAAATTTCGAGTATTCTTGCCATTTTTAGTCCAAATGTATGGTTTTAATTTCACGGTACAGATTAATTTGTGGTTGATTTGAGTTTCACTAATCTCATTCTTTTATATATTTTTTTTAATTAAAAAATTATGTATATCTAGATAAAGCTAAAATCAATTATATCCGTGAATTAGATCTCTATTTGAGGTCCCAAATGGAGGAGAAATAAGTAGGTACGCTCCATATACGCTGTGCATAGTGCGGGAAGAATTTGTTCTGCCAAATCTACATCGGACCACCAGCCAAACACGGAGTTTAAAAATAACTACACAATTCTGTTGATCGAACGACGGGCGAGCGCGATCCCAAACGGAGGGGATCCCAATCCGGTTAGCTGGGAGGGCAGTAATAATGTTTTTTTATTAGATTTTTTTTAATTACAAAATATTCAGATATATTTTAATTACAAAATATTTAGATTTTATTTTGAATCAATAGTCAATACAATACTACAGGCATATCTAAAATTGAGTAGTAAAAATCTACATTTTAATTAAGATGGGTATATCGGGATATAAATAATAACTTAATTATATACGGTATAATAAAGATTTTATCATGTGAACAGTAAAAATGTCGATATTGCGTATTTACTATTTAGATTTCTTTTTGTTCGTTATGAAACGCACCCTATTTTTTGTTGTGTGCGCATTTTTGTTAAAAACACTGCGCGATGCTAAAGACACAAAAATACGCATCACATAATAATGAACCACAACATGAATTCATCAAAATACGAGGTGTCGGGGGCACACAACATGAATTACATCAAAATTGAGAAACTCAACGACAAAAAACTGACATATCAATGAATCACAACATGATTTCATCCAAAATTGTTACACCAAATAGTCATTAGCTTTCCTCATTTGTTGTCATAAGTTTCTCCTTGGTTATTTTGATCTGCATATGCCTAAAAAAAGAAAAACAAGGATAAATATTTGCACAAATTATTCATATAGTAATAAAAAAACACAAATTTGTTTTTTCTGAGCCATAGATATCCGCAGAAGCGGCAATCCTGCTCGAGTCGGGACGGCCCACAAGGGGTAAACCTCTCCCAGCACAAATTTTTTTTATCCTCAGGGCTTGAACCCAAGACCTCTAGTTAAGGGGCGAGAGTGTCGTACCACTCACATCAACCCGTGTTTATTGCTCATATTTATCCGAAGTACTCAAAAATGATAATCGTACTCCATATTCTCATCTTTGATGGTTTCGGGTTCATGTGCCTACAAAAATCAAATTAAGTCAAACCATTTACACTAAAATAGACAAAATATTGAAATATAAAAAATTAATGATTGTTCATCTTAATCAAAAATCCTTCAAATTAATAACCGCACTAGCATCTTGTTTTCTTTTGGAAGTGTAATCATTGACATATATATATAAAGATGCACATGTATTTGCATTTTGCAATATTCTCGTGAAACTCGCTCAATTGAGAGAATATTTGTGGCAACGAACAATTTTCACTAAGGAATATCAGAATGAAGTGGTTTTCATTTATAAAATCAATGAAAATTAGTTTTGGCATTGTTGGTGGCATAAAATGTAGTCGAAGAAATGTAAAATATTGATCATTTGAGAGTTGTACTGTGAGGCCCCCATTTAGACCCCACATACATCTGTATCTAAGCTATGTTCATACATGTGTCACAGGTTGAAGTAAGGCTAGTGAATACAAAATAAAGACACATAATAAGAAATTTACTTGCATACCTTGCTTACTTGTTGAATCTTTTCTGTCCTATCATAAGCAATGCTTTTGTTTTTGCGTATCCAAGTCATGTCCGTTACCTACAAAATTTTGACGACGGGCTTAGTCATAAAAATATGACTAAGTGAGGATATACCTCTTTCATTTCTATATACAATTAGAAAAACTTATGCAGTTAGAAATCTATTTTCCATACTAACTGTTTTCTGTCTCAGTAGTGAACTTATGAATCATATAACTATATGAACATGTTAGCACCAATAAAACAGTATGAGCAGTGGAGAATCATAACCATATTATGTAACATTAAAGCAGTGTGTCCATGCATCAGTATTTATGAAAGAACGTAATAATTGGGGGAAACATGCCAGTAATCATAAATAGTATAAGAAGCTGTAGCATTCATATGAACTATGGAACTTGTCATGCAAGTATCATAACTGTATCTATATCATAGAAGCAGCGCAAATACATAATTTCATGTTAGTTTTCATATCTATAAGCATTTATCAATGTACTTTTATAACCCTTTAAATCAGTATTTCCATGAATGTTTCGTTTCTTAGGATATATTATGGGCGATTCAAATCCTTTTTACTTTTTCCTTTACCCCGAAGGGTCCTTTATGTGCATGCATTTCAAGTCGTCCGTAATATAACCTCGTGTCGACACGTTTACATAATAATTAGTTATTCATATTTATTAATCCCCTCAGAAGTAATTCGCCTGTTTGCCTTTATCAAGGCCATACAATATAGCGACATTTAGTATCAGTGATATCAACTATACATTTAACATTAGTATGATAATAGCCGTGAACATAAAGCCCGATCGGGCCGGCCTGGACCGGGCCCGATCGGGCTTTTTCCTGTATCGGGCCGGGCCGGGCCGGTCCTCCCCTGGAATCGGGTCGGCCCTTCAGGCCGGGCCGGGCAGGACCGGGCCGGGCTCGGGCCCGATCCGGGCCGGCCCGGTTTTTTTACTTTTTTTTATTTAAAGTTATTTTTTTTTTTTTTATAAATAATTAAATATTAAACAAATGAAAAATTTGGAACAAAAAATTTTATTAATATTGAAAATTTGGAACAAAATACAAAATTGAAAATACAAAGTTTCAAACGCGTCCATTTCGTACAAAATTGAAAATACAAAATTGAAAATACAAAATTTAAGTTGTACAAAATACAAAATTGAAAATACAATTGCTCGATTTAATCATCTTGTAGATTCAACGCGTCCATTTCGTCTTCTATCTCTTCCGAGCTATCATCCAATGTTGTTATGTGTTGCTTTCTCTTTAAACTGTCCAAGTAGTCCTTGTAGCATATGCAAATCTCCAGCGAATCTTCGTTAAGCCGGCTCCTCCGCTCGTTCAAAACCCTGCCATTAAGAGAAAAAGCGGACTCCGAAGCTACTGTACTAGCTTGGACAGTTAATAAATCACGGGCCATACATGCCAAAACAGGATAGGTATTAGCTTTACCTTTCCACCAATTTAAGAGATCGAAGTTTTCGATCTCGTCCGAACTCATAAAATCGCTAAATTGCGTTATTTCTTCGCGTATAAGTTATTGTAATAATTATAACTTTGCGTAAAAAAATTAGTAAAACTTGTAGTACTAACGAGGTCATCCTCATCATAATTTATATTTAAGGTTAGATTAGTATTGATTTCGTCGATCAAATTTTCTACGCCTTCTACGTTAAGTAGCGGATTTAAAGCGGCGGCGCACGAAAACATATGCGGTATTTCTCTATAATATTTTAAAAAAATTTCTTCCATTATTTTAATTAAATGAGCCCAACCTTGGTGTTGCCTATAATAACTAAATCTTTCTGTGATATGTACGAAATGTTCAATTACTAATGCGCTCGTTGGATAATACACTCCAGATAAAGAAACGGTGGCCCTATAAAAACACTTTAGTAAATCTATATAATGTTCTATTATGGTCCAATCAGTTTCACATAAACCATGTTCAATATTAAGTAAACTATAATATTCCATTAGAAGATCTTTTTGTAGAACGGCTCTTTTTAACATTTTATAGGTTGAATTTCATCTAATAGGCATATCTAATTGTGGTTTCAAATATTTCTGATTTTGTGTTTTACAAAATTTTCTAAAATCTTGAGCTCGTTGTTTAGTACAATAAATTGCTTTTAACATGTCGCGAATTTTATTAATATATTGTGGCATTGCTTTTAAACTATCCTGTACCACTAAATTTAGGACGTGACAAACACATGTAGTATGAAAAAACGCGTCGTTGAGAAATAGTTTGAAATCTCGTTTTAACAATTCAATTGCGGCGCTATTATTGGAGGCGTTATCAAGAGAAAAACTAAGTATTTTATCGTTAATTTTAAATTCCCGCGCACATTTCATAATAACTTTATATAAAGCTATAGCCGTGTGCGGGAATTCAAAACCTGTAAAACATATTACGCGTTTATTTTGCTCCCACGAAATGGGATCAATCCAATGACAAGTGATGCAAAGATAAGCTAATCCTAAATTTAAATTACTCGTTCAAACGTCGCTCGTTAGACTCACACGTCCTTCGAAATTTTCAAAATACCTAATTAATTCTTGTTTTGCTTCTAAATATAACCTAATCGTGTCGCGCCTTAAAGTAATTCTACTAACCTTTTGGTATTTGGGCTGAAGCCCCCCATGTATGTACTCCGTGCCGTCGTCATTGTCGAAGATGCTGAATGGCAACCCACGTTTGATGACGAACTTCGCCTGCATCTCTAGTTGTCGCATTTGATCGTACGTCCAAATCTGTCCGGCTCCAGAAATTTAGGCTTGACTTGACTCCGGAGGAGCTTGTTTCGACTCGCAAGACTTCTGGTGTCTAACGAGCGTCGAGTTGCCGCTGATGGATAGCAACTTCGAGCACATCTTGCAGCGCGCTTTTCTTTCGGTCCCGACTTGTACCATCTCGAAATGCTCCCAAATAGTCGCTCTACGGTTGTGTTCCACCACCGAAGCCGTACTTTGGGAAGACGACGCTGGAGTTGTGGAGGACGACGCCATTGGGAGAGCTAAGAAAGAGAGAGAGAGAGAGAGAGAGAGAGAGAGAGAGAGGGATGGGGTGTGAGAAAAGAGAGAGGGGAGGGGGGGGGGGTATTTATAGGTTTTTTTTTAATTAAAAAATAATAAAAAAATTTTAAAAAATAAAAAGAAAAAGAGCAGCCAACACGGCTCTCTTGAGAGAGAGTCGTTGGCTGCTCTCTCATGGCTGCATGGCTGCCACGTGGCAGCCATGCTGCCATGAGCCTAACGGCTCTAATAAGAGCCGTTAGGCTCAATCGGGCCTAGCCCGAGACCGGATCGGGCTATGCCCGGCCCGGTCTCGGGCTAGCCCGATTTTCGGGCTTTACCCGGCCCGGACCGGGCCGGGTAGCTAGGCCAAACCGGGGCCCTTTCAGGGCCCCGGGTAAGGGCTCGGCCCGGTTCGGGCCTGAACCGGGCCGAGCCTTGACCGGGCCGGGCTCGGGCCGGCCCCGTCAGGCCCGGTTTTTTTGTTCACCATTAGATAAAAGTGCGTATGTAAAGAGAACATAAAGCAATAAAGCTTAAATAAAACAGGTAGCTCTCACCATCAGTATCAGTGTTCATAGCATTGTCATGTCTATTTTGAGGTGTCATCCTTCGCGGTATCTGTATCAGAATCGTATCATTTAGGGTCATGTATATCGGGGTTGCACCTCGCTATAGTTACAATATTACCTACTCTGATTACATCATTTGGAAGCTATTTAACTGGCCCTTTAATTTGCATACCATGTTCAAAATGGCAAGTTCAATTTACAGATATAACCCAAGTCCACCTCACAGTTTTCATAATAGCAGCCGACAAGATTAAAGCAAAGCTCAAAACAAAATACCAAACTCAATGAATCCTCACTGTAAGCAATTAGCTAAAACCCCAACATGTAAGGAAATCTCATACCCAATACTAATTAAAAGGGGAAATAGCAACCGGCCGACCACAACAAAATTCCTAAAACTCCCAACAGCACTGCCACCAAATGACTAAGAAGAGTAATAGCCGATATTAGAATTTCCTTAAAGATCTGTTAATGTGAATAAATCGAAGCTCCCCCCATAAGAAGTATAATAACAGCTAACTGAAGGGATGGAAACCCCCTTTTTAAACCCAAGTATATCATGCACAAATAGATCGAACGCTATTAACTCAATATAAGAAAGCATAGCAGCATTTGGTCAGACTTTGAAGCAAAATTTACAGCTCAAAATTAACTCTCACAACCCACTGTTGTAGTAGCAGCAGCCGGCCTTAATAACAGAATCTCTCAATATACTCTAGCAGGTGATTGCTTTGCAAGTCAGATCAAGGTACACAATCACCCAATCTCAACAGCCAAGCAGCAATTATGCAAACTGCCGGCTAAATTCACAGAACATGCTACCACAACCAGGTCAACAAGGGCCAACAATCAGTGAAACGAACTCATAAAGCTCTCATAATAGAAAACCCCATATGGCTTTACTGCAATATTCCCCAAGGCAACTGAAAAGGAATAATAACAGGGAAGAGAAGACTTACAGGTAGGGTATAAATCTATGCACAGCAGCAAATCGCGAGTCCGACAAAGCTCAAATCAAACAAAGCCTCACCAACAACATTCCCGGCATAAACTAAAAGATCCTTTGCCAATCTCTGATGCCCAACAGTAGTTCAGGGATCCCATGAATTTTCGAGCTGTAAGGGAGGGAGAGTAGGAGACTGGAGCAGAAAATCGGCTCCGTGAAGCCTAGCAGCAATAAGAACGAGAGCAAGAGAGAAAGGGTAAGGCGGCAGATAAATGAATAATTTAGGAATGCTCGTGATTTATCCCCTCCCACCGCCTCTCGGATAACCAAACCAAAGCTTCCCCAGCAACCTTTTTTTTAACATAGGCCAGAGCAGAGCTATAAATGAATCATAAACAAGTCAGTACCCGACCCAGAAATGAACTCATATGACAGCCGGTCCACTCACTTGACTTAGTCATTTCTTAACCATGTACAGGATGATAATTATTGTCATACGTAAGTATATATATATATATATATATATATATATATATATATATATATATATATACGAGCATCTTCGCACTGGCTACCGCCCGTGCTCGATGCTCTCCGCATCGACAGTACCCCAGCAACGACAGTACCTCCGCCCAAGCTCGCCCTCTCTCAGACGCTCGGTCAATTGACAGTGCACAGGGAGCCCTCTTTCGGACTCGCACGGGCTACGCCCGTTCTCGATGCTCTTCGCTTCGACAGTACCCTAGCCGCGACGGTACCTCCGCCCAAACTCGCCCGCTCTACGACACTCGGCCAATTGACAGTGCGTGGGTGGCCCCGGTGCCCCGCACGACAGTACCCCCGCCTCCACAGAGTTTCAGCGCGACGACACTCCCGCCGCTCGCGAACCCCGGTGCGCAGGACAAAATCGAGACGGGGGAGAGCACCGGGGTTCGCGAGCGGCGGGAGTGTCGTCGCGCCGAAACTCTGTGGAGGCGGGGGTACTGTCGTGTGGGGCACCGGGGACACCCACGCACTGTCAATTGGCCGAGTGTCGTAGAGCGGGCGAGTTTGGGCGGAGGTACCGTCGCGGCTAGGGTACTGTCGAAGCGAAGAGCATCGAGAACGGGTGTAGCCCGTGCGAGTCCGAAAGAGGGCTCCCTGTGCACTGTCAATTGACCGAGCGTCTGAGAGAGGGCGAGCTTGGGCGGAGGTACTGTCGTTGCTGGGGTACTGTCGATGCGGAGAGCATCGAGCACGGGCGGTAGCCCGTGCGAAGATGCTCGTATTCCTGTTAGCCCACTTCGAGATGGAGCTTTGCCTTCCTATCTGGCCGAACGTCCGGCAAATTCTCAAATTACGCATATATCAATTTAAGCAATCATGCATAAATATATAGAATTATTACGGACAAACTATAAAGTAATTTTTCCTGGTGCTGAATTGAAATGGATTTCTACAAAGATATTCAAGTTGATGGATAAAGTTCGATGACCAAGGCATTTCAAAAAGCCGCTCACCACAGAAGCAAAAGAGCAGCTGAGCACGCAGAGCATCAGAGTAAAAGAAACATTTCAAGAAGATCCATCAAGTGCGGGCAAATTTTCGAGGAATAAAACGCGTTGTGGTGAAAAAAGGAAATACACGCAAATTTCAGAAGAATATGCAAAGAAGCAATAGAAAGAAAATTAACCACATACCAGTGAGACAATGTCTATCAAGTGTTTCATATACACGCGACATATCATACGACTTTGGTATGAGGAATGTGTTCGACCTCCGAAATTCACGAAAGGCGGAATTCCATTGCTCAACACCTGGTACGTCTCGAGGCACGGGGTTGTTGATTATTCGGATGCCGCGGTAGTTATATTTTGGTATAGTTGTTGTGTGCCACGACGCAGGCGACAATTGACCAGCTGGATCTTTGTATACAGATTCAATTTCCGACAAAATGTCAAGAGCAGCAATAATAAACTCGAGAGGAGGATATTTAAACTGGGGCGGCATACCTGGGAAAAACTAACCCATGAGGTACGGTGTAAAAAGGATGTAAACATTGTGTAATAAATCGAACGAAAAAAGGTCTTTAAAAAAACATGAATGAGCTGTTCAGAAGTAGATAATAAAGTGTTCATTAGATCACGCACCCATGAGCCCGTATCTATGAAGCCGTTCATATAAATTTGATATGTCAGACAATTTTGGGATGAGCTCCCTTTTGGATCTGAGATTTTCGCGGTAAACATACATCAACTTTTCAATATCTATACGAATAAAAGAATTGTCAATATGAGTAGAAGGAATATAATAGCATGAGAATTTAAATTTTGTACATACCAATCTGGCCAAATCTACGCAATTGCCCGTCTGGTGAGAGGCTGGCAGGATATCGCTCCATGATAGAGTAATTAAATGTTTTAAGCATCCGTATTTCACTGTTTAATCGGTCTGTCAAATCGAAATTGATTAAATATAGTCAGAATGTATAATAAAAAAACGCTCAGTAAGTAAAAGTTTTTTCTAACTGAGAAGTAAACCTTTGTCATCATTGTTTTTTTGTTGCAACTGATGAAAGCACTATGGCCGGTAAAGGAACGAAAAGATATTCATGAGAAAAACCATGAGAAGGCAAACAAATGCATAATTGCTTGATGGTTTTTATGAAAGTAATTGTCGGTGCATAAGTTTAGTGTGACTATGAGATAAATAAAATAAGCTAACAGATGAGGAGAAAACCAGGGGAAAAGCACATTTGGAAAACAACTGAGCAAGGAAACATGAAGAATACCTGCGCGTTAACCCTGGAAAGGAGATCTCTAAAGACAACATTTTTTGTATAGGTGCCACGGTGCCCAGTGAGGGTGCCATTCTTAACCAGAACTTTAGTACTCGCTGCAGTGACTCCTCTTGATAAAGCTACATAAAGTTGGCCATGAGTGAAAACATGAGAAGGCAAGTAGATGCCAACCTGCCTGATTGTTTGGCCCTGAGACTTATTTATGGTCAAAGCAAAGCTTAAACGGATGGGAAACTGCTTGCGAGTTAGCTCAAAAGGCATCTTTAAATCTTCAGCATTTCTAAGCGGTATGCGGGGAAGGAAGGTTGAGTTGCCTTTGTGCTGTCCCGTAAGAATTTCTGCTTCAATAACGTTCGCTGAGAAATGACGGCAAATAAGGCGCGAACCATTGCAAAGGCCGATTCGAGGATTTAAATTCCGCAGAAGCATTACAGGTGCATTTTTTTTCAAACATAGTTTGTGTGGTGGGAGATTGCCCGGTGAGATGCTATTAAGAAACTCTTGCGGGTATAAGTTATATCTATCATCATTAACCGAATCGAAGGAGTAATATGTAATTTCATCTC
The DNA here is from genome assembly GCA_033032865.1 of Dactylorhiza incarnata. Classification (NCBI taxonomy): domain Eukaryota; kingdom Viridiplantae; phylum Streptophyta; class Magnoliopsida; order Asparagales; family Orchidaceae; genus Dactylorhiza; species Dactylorhiza incarnata. The sequence goes on along the minus strand of JAWHQI010000403.1, from coordinate 484,372 downwards.
CAGGCAATGATCTGAGACACTTCTCATTTAAATGAGCTACATCTTCATTTAATGGAGTCAGCAATGCCCTGTCTTCCCAATAATCAGAATTGTGGATGACGGATGCAATGTCAGAGAAAATGATGTTAATAAGCACATTGATTGAGTGATCACCTTCCCATGGAATAACCATTGAATCAGGAACACGGATCATGTCATCCTCGAGCGCAGGCTCATTACCGTTTCCAACACGAAGCAAAAAAGCTGAGAATTTCGGATCGTGCAGTGCGCGCATATTTTCGTTCAGCGAAAGTAATTTTACAGCCGACCACAAAGGTGACGCAACTATACTGGCACTGATAATCTGTGCCCTTGTTCCGTTAACGACTACCGGCGGAACCTGCCGAAAATCTCCTCCCATAATTACAACCTTACCGCCAAAAGGTCGATTTATCGAAAGAACGTCGCGCAGAGACCGATCAACAGCCTCAAATACGTGTTTGTGAGACATTGGCGCCTCATCCCACAAAATAGCAGAACTATGTTGTATGAGTTTTGGTATCTCAGATTGTTTCCCAAATTTGCAAAATGAGCTTGGCTCCAAGGGAATTGGAATCTTGAATTTCAAATGCGCGGTGCTTCCACCAGGAAGAAGAGTCGCAGCAATCCCTGACGATGCTGCCGCAAGCACAATGTGGTCATGTTGTCGTAAATGCGCAAGCAGAGCTTTGTACAAAAATGTTTTTCCAGTGCCGCCAGGACCATCTATGAAGAAAACAACACTTTGACGCTGTCTAATAGCTTCAATAATAGTATGAAAAGCATAACTCTGGCTGATATTTAAAGCTGAAACTGAGTTCAGATCCGTATATGAGATCGGTATCGAGAGTTCATCCTCAATTAAGCTCGAGAAGTCGCTCATATTTTCAAAGAGCGCAGATATCTGCGGGATATCAAACTGTGTAATGCTTTTGTTATGTTGCTGAAGAGTGTAATCAATTTCATGAAGAAGTTTGTTAAGAACATATAAACCACTGATAGAAGCAGAGGAAACATAATCTTCAGTCATTGCAGTGTAATTGTCGTCCCACAGCTGTCTAACATCCGTAGGGTTGCAGTACAGTAAAATTGTAGTAAATAAAGTTCGTAATGCTAATGGCATTTGATACTGCCTGGCCTCACGCATACAGTTGTGCAGGTTGTTGTCCTGCTCAAGCAGGCCACAATGCTCGGCAGCTTCTTTGAATGTTGAGTGGACAGCATCGCCGACCGTCATCAAGTGTGTGTAAGATCTTGGGCCACGAACATGGTTCAGAAGCATGCGCAAATAAAACCGCTCACCTTCAGAAGGATGTACCGAGTAAATTCGGCCAATAACTTTTTGTCGACGCCTGCGTCTATGCCAAGTTCTGGAAGACAAATCCCAGGTATAGTGCTTAGGAAATTCGTTGTACAGAAAAGTGCGACTCTCCTGATGGTTGTCATTAATCCAGAAAAATTCAGTTAACATTGTCCTGGAATTACGCTCATTTGCAAGAACGTTGTTGACCAGATCAGTGGTGCGAAACTGGACCTGGTGCTTATTCGGCAAATGGATCTGTAAACGGATAACTGAGGGGTATGTCTGGTACATACCAAATTTGAATATCTTCCAAAACGCTTCATGTGGGCATATCCATCGGCCATCAACGTACTGAGACACCTCATTTCTATCTGGTAGAGGCTGGATTTGAAATGCAATGGAATCTGGGCCCTTGTGAATGTATTTATATAAATATTTTATACTTTTAATGCTGCTGCATATCTCAACATTAATATGACAATCATATTTTAGCAAAAGCCATGGGTTATAAGGAACAACCCATCGATTGTCAACAACAAACCCCTGAGCATGGCGCAGTGTAAAAGAGCGCCCATTATCGCGGCGCCGATAGATTGGGTAGGAATCTGTCCCCTGTAAGGTATGATCTGAAAAGTTTTTCGGGTAACCTTTTTTGCAGCTACAATGTTTCATGCAAGGGGCACGACGGTTAACATGCGCGCACGGGCCATGAATCATATGACGCACAACATCGTTGTATAAATTAGGGTCATGCTCAATATGAGGAAGCTCGGCCCTAACAATCTTGTCATATTCATCTGGAGTGCTCATCTTATCGCGAGCATCAAAAATAATCAACATATGAACGTGCGGTAAGCCTCTTTTTTGGAACTCTATCACATGAACATGACTAATTGTTTTGCCAAGAACATGTTTATGAAAAATATCCTGCTTCAACTTCTGATATTTAGCATGAAATATACGGGAAACTAAATCAGGACGATCCTGCAGCGTCTGCCCTGGATAAAGGGATTCAGTGATTTCTTGCCAAGATGAGTTGCATGTCATTGTCAAAAATATATCTGGCCTGCCATAATGCTGAACAACAGCCATTGCATCCTGGTAGCGCTGGTACATGTCGCGAGGGCTTCCAATAAAAGAAGACGGCAATATGACCTGATGCCCGATATTTGCTGAAGGAAAATAATGGTATGAAATAGGTTGGATCATCAAATAGGCTTAGAATCAAAATCAAACGACATGGATTGAAATATGCGAACCTCCGCTATTTTCTCCAGCATTGAGGCAATCCTGCAAGCCACTGTACAATTCAGCACGAATATTCTTTTGGTTTTTTTTTAATCCAGCGCAGTTTCTGAGTCTCTATCTTAATATAATTGTCAACAACATACTGCTGGAGTAAGCGGCATCCGTGTAACGGCACTGACAAAGGCGGTCGACGATCCTAAAATAAAACGAATACGAAGTCAAATACGGATAAAAAAAACAGCAGTAAATTGGTATAGAGTGAAAAGGCCCTCATAAACCTGAAGTATATATGAGTAATAGTCACAACAACTAACGTGACGATTGTTCAGGTCTTTATATTCAGCAAGCCAACCGTACGTTCCATATGGGAGGAGCAATGGATACTGCAGCGGATCATAGTAACCAGCAAATTCTTGGATAGTAACAAAATCACCATCAACTGTTTTGACAATTATATTTCGTCCATCTGATTCAAGATACTCATCAGCACCAACAACTATCGCTGCGACCTGTGATGCAGTAGGCAACGTATATTGACGCTGAGAAGCTGGCATCTCTTTAATAACCAAACTACAACGACGGATATCCTGATGCTGAGACAATTGCCGAAACATTGCCACAAACGAATTACATACGTCCAAAAGTGCTTTTATTTTTTCCAGCAACGCGCGGTTCAGCTCAAGGTTTTCTTGCAAGCGATGATCCGTCTCATGTTCAGTATCATATATGTATAGTTGCAGGTATCTAGGCCTTGCACCTGAAGCAGGTAATAGAGTTCCAATCCGGTGATATATTGTCCCATGAGCTCGGAATGTATAAACGGCATGTTGATCAGCCGCCAACGTCTCATCAATTTTAACACTCATAGAAGTAAAAGAGAAAACATGATTATACGAACGGATATATCTCTTAAAATGTCTGCTTTCAGCAGAATCGCCAACAAATAAACTATATAGGTCATCTGGAACAGGTATAGCTGGAATATCCACCCTCCCATTGTTGCAGCACATCGTCGATGTCTCGCCATCAAATAATTTAGCTCGGCAAAAACGACAGAAATGGGGTTGTTGCAGGCGCAAGTAAATAATTGGCTGTCTTATATCAGATATGCGAGCAATGTTGTGGTTCAGAGGACGTCGGCTCCGAAAAACAACACCACCAGTGGAGCTTTCGGCCTCCATGCTTTCATGCTGCTGAGCAGGGTTTATCGAATATTCTATGTAGACGGAAATAAACATATGAATTCAATCAATAGCCGTAAATATCCGTACGAACAATTCTTGCGAGAACAAACCTTGCGGATGCGCACGATGAGGTATGGTTTGTTGCGGCAGCTGCACAACAATCTGATGCATGTTCGACGATGGAGGTGGCACGGTGTCTGAATGTAATGAGGCGGCAGCAGGAGCGGGACTGGCAACACGATTACGTGAGTCGGAACACATTGGGGGCAGACCACAGCAAGACAGCGGTGCAATAAGTGGATGTCGCGTAGACGGTTCTCCAATTTGAGGGGTAAGAACACCACGACGATACGATGAGGGTTGAACGGCCGTCAATGTATATCTATGCACAATACCGTTGTCGGCGTACGTAACTTTTGGCATGCGATGAGGTTACGATGTCGATTTATCTAGTAGTATTTGAAAACAAAAAACAATGAAAAAAAAATTTTAGGATTACCCCACGCCATGCCCTGGCGGCGGCATTCATCGCTGGGTAGCGGCGCAAGCGCAGACGGGGCCGCAGGTGCAGAAGTTTGGTGTGCAGGCACAGCAGTGGGCTGCGGCGTAAAATTCCTAATGTCTAAGTGTAAAAGAAAAAAAAATGAATTTTGAACGGTCAGCTGCTAAAAAAAACAATATGCAGAAAAAAAAATCATGCTCACCCGATGTCATGTTTGAGTGGCGGATTTCATTGTTGGATGGCGCTGCGAGCGAAGCAGTCTGGGGCGCAGGCAAAGCAGCGGACTGCAATGCAGAGCCATGAATTTCCAATTGATCATTCTGAGGACGTAATTGATGGCGGCGTCTTTGAGCAGCAACACGCCAACTTTCTCTTTGGTGTTGTACCTGCGCCTCTGTCATATTAGCTCGCCTGGCCCTCTGACTGGATTGATTGTAAGCTCGTTGTGCCTCACGCTGCTCTTCAGTCATATGCGCCCTCCTTGCTCGTGCGCGGTCCCGATTAGAAGCTCGCTGAGTAGCACGCTGCGATTCTGTCATGCGCGCATTCCTTCTTAGCACGTAAGATCGATTATGGGCACGGTGCGCTGCGCGCTGCTCCTCAGTCATAGATGCTCCTCTGATTCTTGATCGAGAACGTCTACCCAAAAAATAAAAGCCTCGGCGCTGTGTGGAGGGAGCGCGTGTCGTGTCGATGGAGGCTTACCGGCCACAGAGAGTCCCCCTTAGATCTTCAAACGTTATTAAAAATGAGCGATTATTTTTCAAAGAATCTCGTAACTAATATCATGTTAGAAATAACGGAACATAAATTTTCAACTTGCAACCCCAATTTTCTCTGAAATTCCCACAGCAGAGAAAATTCCAAAATTTTGATTAACTTTCCAAATTTAAGTAGCAACGACCACAAAGATTAGGTAAAGCAGTATAAATAAATTGCAACATTGAGAAACAATTACCTGGCAGCAGTCAGTAGATGAAGAGGATCCAAGAGCTTGGCAAATTGAAGGTGGTGCGGCAATATCTAGCAGAAACAGCAGATCTGGCGAGAAACCAAAAAGGAAATGAGAAAAATCTGGAGGATAGACGAAATAATAAGATAATAGTCATATCATCGCAACATTTCTCTTATCCCATCATGCTAAATAGCAAATAGCATAAACCAAAGAACCAATTAACCAAATTAAAAATAATAAAAACAACACCTAACATTTCTAACATTAATAGTGCTTTGCTCATATCAGTAAGTCAAAGCCCTTGCCAACCATTATAGAATTCAAATAACATAACCAAATCTTTGTTATAAATTATTCATAAAAATGATTCATGAAAATTTGTACATGAAAAGTTCCCTAAAACTTAGTTATAAATTATAAAGTTCACGTGCAAGCAAAACATGAAGGAATTAAGATTTTGCATTGTAAACATAACTTGAATGCTTTGGTAGCAGAAGTAAGTTGTTTTTGCCTTACTACTGAACCAGAGTTCTAATTCAATTCATGCTTAACATTGATCAAGTTATAACTTATGCTCCTGAAGTGATAGGAGTCCAATTTAGCCTAAAAAATTCCACCTCAGTTGAATTTTTTTTATAAATGGAATGAGGTGCCAATGAAATCCATGCATGGTAACTTACCAAAAAGATAATTGTTCCATTAAACATATAGTGGAAATTATTTCCGTAGAAATCACTTTAATCGCTTTTTATTAGTGCATCACATCCAAATATCCATACAGAATATAAGATATGGAAAGCTATATCGGCAAGCTATTCCTAATCGCTTTTAATAAGTGCGGCAATTTATTATATAATCCCAAATGTATACATCCAAAGCAGTTAATGACTAAAAACAAACACATATATAAAATCAAAGTAGTTAAATGAGCAAACAAAAAAATACAACAGAACTTATAATAGGATAGCAGTCCTCAATGTTACCTTTTGGTAAAAGCTCGTGAAGAGGAGGATCAAATAGTGAATTTGTCACGGGGAGACCTACAATTTCATGAAATGTATGCAATTTTTTAACAATATTTACAGGAGAAAAAGTGATGACTTTAGATTACAATAAGATATTTTTCAACACAAAATTCGTACAAAAGTATCACATGCTGCGGCTGAATAGCTAACCTGATAATTTGGGGATTTTTGCGCGCTGAACAGTTAAACGCAAGGCCTTCAACATCAATAATTTTGGATGACACTTCTCGGTCGCTGATATTTCTAACACGATGCACTTGGTGAATTAACTGAGAAGAAACGACCATGAATATTTTGCAGAAATTCAATAATACATTGCAAATAAAATCGGAAAGAGTAAAGGAAAAAAAAAATTTATGTACAATCTGAAATAGAACGGGAAGGGAGCTACATTAATATCAAACAAATATTGAAGCAATATGTAGAAGTTTAAAGTCATTATTAAATTTACAACAACAATGTAATTCTACGCATGACCCTACAGTAGTTAGCTGATAAGAACCAAACACAGAAATAATCAACATAAGAAAGATATATATCCAGATAAAACATTATTTTCTGAATGTAGAAATGGAAAATAAGACATCTTTTTTCAACATTTTGCATCAAAGTTCAATGTAAGTAAATTTTTCTTAGCACATTCCATATTTGCAGCCTTGAAGGGGAAGCTCTTGAAGAAGCCCACACTTGATGCCTCCTGATATTTTGAGCTCCAAGTAGTTTCATCGTCAAGTGACTGGGAGAAAAAACACCTAGCTGTACATACCTATATAAACTTAAAGTATGATTTTATTCCAAATTTTCAACGGTTACATTGGGATTGAGCAGAATCCTATGCAGGAGAACATGAAATAATTTAAGAAAATTTAGAGAATCAAAGAAATGCTTGCATCAGATGATGAGAACGGTTGATAAAGTAATGTGGAAATTCATCGGCGAAATGCTTGCAGCACACTCAGTAAATCTTTGAAGTTAACCTTCACAGTGCTCTCCAAATCATAAACCTTAAACATAACTGTTGAAGAAATCACAATTAATTCAATACGCAGGTATTAACATTAAGTGTAACATGGACAAAAATGAAATTATTTCAGGCATAAAATAGAGGATGCAGTCACCTTACTCGAAGCTGTGGGGAGAAGTAAATGATTTTTGGTAAAGAAGATTTCTAAAATAATTCCTAAATGATTTCTGTTGAAAATGATTGTTAAAAATGGAGAGAAGTAATAGAACTTGCACAAACAAAGTAACTCGATCCAACAAAATCTTACTTGCACAATACATCAAACAGTTTCAATGCATGAAAATACAGTTAAGTCTCTGCATATGGGGAGCATGAATTAATAAAATTGTTGATTCAAGAAAACAGAGAATGAGAACAGAAAGCGTGGATTTATAAATTTTCTCATTATGACAAACTAACTCAATACAACAAAATCTTACTTGGACAATACATCAAACAGTTTCAATGCCTGAAAATACAGTTAAAGGTCTGCATATGGGGAGCAAAATTTTTGATTCAAGAAAACAGAGAATGAGAACAGAAAGTGTGGATTTATAAATTTTCTCATTCTGAACATCGAGAGATCAAAATAAAATCAAAAACAAAAAAGAAAGCAACATCTGAAGATGTGAGTTCAACAAAGTGCACTTACCGTTAAGATGTATGAGAGGGGAGGCGGTGGTGAGGAGCAAAGCAAAGTGCAATGACCGTCGGGAGGTTGGAGGAGAGCTGTTGGAGGAGACGTTATAATAGCAGAGTAATATGAAGTAAATAATTTAGACGGAAGAGATAATGGAAAGGTTGAACAGGCGTTCTTACGTAAGATCGCCGGCGAGGCACGAAGCAAGGTGATGAGTGAGGCGCGAAGCAAGGGGAAGAGTAGCGACAACGAATGTGGCGGTTTCTACAACAGTGCGGCGAAGGTCGGAGAGAATTTATCCCGCTGAAACGTCGGCTCCATTATTAAGCGGACAGCGGCGAGAGATATTTCGCGGCGGTGGAAAGACACGCGGCGAGGCACACAAAATTATTATTATATAAATCCCGATCCGCCTCTCCCTCTCTCGCCTCTCCCTCTCTCTCTCTCTCTCCCGTCTTTCTCTCTTTCTCTCTCTGCATCACGCGACGGACGGACAGATCACCGTAGATAGGCATAAAGAACTTTATATATATGTATAGATATTGGTCTAGCGAAATAAACATTCTCGCAAGACAAATCAAGTGCCGCTAAACTTCAAAGAGCTCGAACACATATTTGCAAAGCGACACCTTGTCGACACTAATTATTCATTTTCATCATAGGGGAACGAACTTTTTATTTTATTATATTAATTTGGGTCTCTTCACGTTTTGGGTCGTTACATGTACCAACTCACATTGTAGTAAGATGCGATTATAAGACTCATATCAGGTAACGACATCCACTTGCAATCCAGAGTTTCTAACAACTGTGCTTGTTGGATGTCGCCGAACATCGCATCATATAAATTTTGTGATTTTTCAAGTTCCATGTAGAGATCCTTCCTGATTTGTACTCAATCTGTACTATAGGTAGCGAGCCGAAATCAGTCAGATGAAAATGAAATTTTGAGAAAGTAGGATCCTTGCCTCTTCCTCCCAAGCTAGTAAGAAAGCCAGTTACAGGTGGGATCACTCCATTTGAAAGAGCTATTATTGAGTTCCCGCAGTAGTAGTTTTCTTGCCGAAGGAGGAGTTGATAGCCAGCCTTGGGACACTTGACTTTGGGAGTCGACGCGACGGCCTCTTTGACGCTCACCCGAAACTCTCGCTCGAATTGGCTAAAATCACATGCAAGCACATTTACTACATCTGTAATATGGTCGGAGAACAAAATTGACAATTGTTCTTGAACTTCAATACCCAAATTTATATTTTTGAAGTAGTTCTAAGTGAATAATTGGACTGTTTACCCAGAAATCGACGATCCCCTCCGAGTTGACCTTTTCAGGTCTTAGGCGATCTCAGCGGTCTCAGCTCGACGATCTCAGCGATCTCAGCTCGACAATCTCAGATGTCTCAGCTATCTCGACGATCTCAGCGGTCTCATCTTGACGATCTCAGCTGTCTCGACGATCTCAGCTGTCTCGACAATCTCAGCGGTCTCACCTCGATGATCTCAGCTCTCTCAGCGATCTCAAATATCTCAGCGGTCTCAGCAAACGGTCTCAGTAGATCCGGGCAGCCCGTTATTTTTAGACCTGCCCGTTTGGGCAGGCCCCGCGTCTATAAATAGAGGGGCAGAGGTACCAGAAAAGGGACTTTGGAGAGTTTCCAGCTCACAGCTAGTGACTAGAGCGGTCTCAATTTTTCAGACCGCGGAGCCTTCTGCACCTTATTTCTGGAGCCTTCTGCACCTTATTTCTTGAGTCTTCTGCACCTCTTTTTTAGAGTCTTCTGCACCTCATTTTCTGGAGCCTTCTGCACCTCATTTCTGAAGTCTTCTGCACCTCATTTTTGGAGACCTCTGCACCACCTCCTGATGACCTTTTTCTTGCTCGCGGCCATCTCTTTTTTCCCTCTCTTACTCCTTCACTCGTAGCTCAAAGTAACCGACCACCCAACAGTTTTCTTCCTCCTTCTCCAGCTTGAGCAAGTGTGGCCCTGGTACATTTTTAGTTCGAACATGGACCTTTTTTGAGAAGTCAACTAGGCACATGATTTTACCTTTTTTCATTTGGTCGATCTTTCATTGAGAGAACATACTCGAAAGGAGATGGTTCATGTCTCGTTGATTTCCAATCATCATTATTTTTTTGAGACTACATTTGGGTCTTCCCCTTAACCGCAATGAAAAAAAGGCCCTACATTTGGGTTTTCAATCCTAATGTTTATGACTGACTATGGGTACTTTCAACTCAGTTTGTACCATAACTACTCAAATGCATGTACTCATCAATTCATATAGACACAATATTCCTTATATGGATCAAGCCATGACGTGGTGACATAACCTAATGCTTCCGGATAATCTATAGAAAATTCAACCATTATTGTGTTTAATGTAGTAGTGAATACATTTTGCGTTGTTATTTCAATCAACACTTGTCATGCATACATAACTGCTCAAACTCTTTTCTTTTGCTAAAAATCTTCTTGCAATTAGCCAATACATTTTGATTTATGTGTACTCGACAAAAGATATTTTTGAAATGTGGAAACACAACTTTAATTGTATTCATTAAAGCAAACTCTCTATCGGTTACCAACACAATACGCTCTACATTTGGCTCCAATATATATTTGAAGCATTCCAATGTCCACCGATAATCACCTTCTATTTCAACTAACATGAAGGTAAAACAAGAAAAAAAAAGATTGGTAGGTTGAAGTCACACCAATCTTCAATTCACCAACATTTGACATTTTTTGATCTTTGACGATAAATGGACAACCATAACGCTTATTTGACCACTTTCTAGAACCTTTCTTCACGTAACCCTTCTTGTTTTGATTATCACGATATTGGTCTCCTCTATCACACTCTAAGAGCACGCGATGTGTAAATCGACCTGTGAGTTTATCTGAACCCCATGCTTATTGTATCATTTTAAATAAATAACTGCAATTTTAAAGATGTATTCTTTCCTTTCTGTAAATTGTCAACAAGATATTGAAGTAGCATGAAAGGAAAAAAAAAGACAAATCGCAAATGATTGAGGTGTGACTTTTTTAATCACTAGAATAAAAGAAAATAGATTGAAACCACTGAACTCACTTTTTAGAAACAAACTAAAGTACAAAACAATTTTCTTGAAAAAAAAAACTTTTTTTAAAAACTCCTTATCCAAACAACCTAAATGCAGTGGCATAATTAATAGTGTTTTACCACGGACCACCGCCTCAATTAGACCCTTAGGCTTCGTTCGGCGCAGCTTATTTGCTCCGTTGAGTTTGGACAAAAACTCAACCATCGTTATATGTATGTTCGGCATGACAATGGTTATGACCGCTACCAAAAAAAAGCTAGTTCTGAGCATACGAGGCATGGAATTTTTTAGGTTAGGTTGGGCGTTCACAAACTTGGCCAAACGAAGCCTTAATGTAGGCTGATGTTATGTGTAAACCGGTTTTCGCTACATGCAAACCATCAAAACTTGCGCTTTTTGAAAATACGCCTAATATGTGCAGTTTTAGGAAAAGTGTTCAACATCAAAGTTGTAGATCTCGTCGAGATCTACAACTTTCGTGTTGAACATTTTGCCTAAAAATGCACCTATAAGGCGTATTTTCAAAATGCACGAGACTATTGTGAAATATTTCGTGCCTTTTGAAAATACGTCTTATAAGTGCATTTTTAGGCAAAATGTTCAACAAGAAAGTTGTAGATCTCGACGAGATCTACAACTTTGATGCTGAACACTTTTCCTAAAAATGCATTTATAATGAGTATTTTCAAAAAGCGCAAGTTTTGATGGTTTGCACATAACCAAAACCGGTTTGCACATAACATCAGCCTTAATGTATAACTTCATGCATAATATCTAATCCCCAAATTTTTTTTTACTAACATAGAATAATAAAGAACCATCAAAATGACAAATAATGTTAACATTTAAAGACAACACAGAAATCACAATGAGAAGCTCCAATAAAATAATAAAATACCAAATAATGGTCTAAAAAAACACCATATGTCTCAAATTAGATACTGCCTGAGCTTGTATTGCAATTTACACTATTGTTTAAATTTTCTTTCATTATTGATGGTAGCATAAGTATGAACAAGTCAAAACTTTCAGCTGCCAGGAAAATCAGCTGTGTTGTACTGCAAGATTTAAAGAACAAATGTGCTTCAAGCATGCCAAAGAAACAATAACAATGAAATTATTAATCATCATGTTTAATACAAAAGTGTAGCGCACAGCAAAATTTTTTTTGGAAGAATGATAATGACATCAAATACACAGAGAAGAAGTTCAAAAATTCCAGGAGAATGAGAAATTGACCCTTCGGTGAGTCCTCCGGAGGGGAGCTGGTGGCATGCTGCACAAAACACATTGCGTACTGGCGCGAGAGATCGAGGGGGCGGAGTATGGCTTGGACGAAACACAAGGGGGCTGTGATTAGTGGGAGTAGGGGGTATCTTGACTTTTCTCATGGGCTAATAATACAAATCCCCTAAGAAAACTCAGTTAATGAAATCATACACAATAACATGCTTTGTGCTCTATGACTTGAATATGTAATATAATCTATTATCATCATATAAAAAACCCTCTTTAATGTAATATTGAGGTTTCTCACATTTCTCCTTCATGTACTTTGTATCTCATGGTATAGTGTCTGTGTGTACAGTGTATAGTATATTACATGCTAAGTCTCAGTTTTGAGCGGCATTTTTGCACTGGGGTAAGTTTGGACAAAAAAGGCACCGTCATAGAATGCATGTTTGGCAAGACGATGAAAATACAAAGGTAAGGTTAGGCGTTCACGAAAGAGAGTTCATAACTGCCATGTTCACGAATGCCATCGCCTTGACAAAGAGAGCCTAAATGTAGTTGTATATTGGAGATTAGCTTAAAACTATAATGTTAGCATCTTCTTATTTGACCCAATCAAAAATCTTACTTTATAGTAAACTCACCGCAAAGAATTAGGTGACAACCCGAAACAATACAAAAAGAGTCCAAAATAAAAATGTCAAGTTGGAACATAAATGTTGTGGGTCACTCAGCGCTCTTGCAGACCGGGCGAATTGAACCATCTTAGCCCGAGAGTGGGTCGAGTGCGCAAACAGTCTCAGAGAGAACAGACAGGTGGCAGGAGAACGTTTTTAGCGAGGAAAACCCAAAAAGGGTGAAAAACTACGTGGACGGATCTGCGCCAGTCAAATTTCACTAAGTGTTCGAGTGTTACAAGTAAAGTTGCGAGAACTGAGAGCGACAGGCCGCTTCTCGTTACAATTGCAGTTGAAGGAAAGTCCCTAGAGCACCTCTCAGAAAAAAAACACTAAGTATTTTGCCGTCGTAGGAAGTCTTCAAAGTCCAAAGAAGATCTTCAACTGACGAAGGAGATCTTCGAACTCTGAAGAAGATCTTCGAACTCTGAAGAAGATCTTCGAACCGCGAAGGAGATCTCTGAAGGAATTCTTCAAGGAGCTCTCTCGAATGCAAAGTGTCGGATCCCTTCAAATGAGGGTTCAGGGTCCCTTTTATAGATTTGGCCGGGGGCAATCCGGTAATTTTGCCGCTGTAACCACCGTAACCACCTGACGGGCCGATCTTGATCGTTGATCGAGAGCACACGGATTGTCACTTTCTGAATATGACGATTTCGCCCCCCGGTCAGCTCTGGCACTTCAGGCAGTTCGGGCAGCTTCCCTGACAATTTCTGATTGCAACGTGTGAATCCTGCAGGCTCAAGAGGAAAAGTGGAGTTAGCAACTGCGCGCACTATGAACTTTGCAACGTTCAAGTGCGCACGGATCAAAGGCGCGCTAAGGACTTAGCGGCACTAAAAGCGATCGGGGCTGCGCAAGGATGGCGCAAAGAGCGCAACGGGCGGCGCGAGGCAAAGGGGGAGCGGTGGATACTGAACACGCGCGCGGAAGCCGGCGTGCGGCCGTGTGTCGGGCACCGTGCACGATACACGAGGGGTACCGTGCGCGGTTGCACGCGGTACCGTGCAGACCGCGCGCGGCTGCGTGCAGTTGCGAGGGCCACGTGCGGTACCGCGCGCGGTATTGTGGGCGGTACAACGTGTCGCAGTTGCGCGCGCGGTACCGCACACGGTAGTGCATAGAGCTTGCTGCGGGTGGAGCGATTTTGGGTGGTTTTGGGGGATTTTTCCCCTCTTTATTGCGCATGACTCCACCACTTTAGTGGGGAGTGAGATTTTTTGGCTAAGCACAGCCCGAATTTCTATATAAAATAGATGAAGACAAATCAATTGCCCCCCAAATCCTCGGAGTTCACTCCTACTGCTTAGAGAAATGCAAGGATTTTGTCTCTTTTGGTGCGATCCGGACGCTGCGAGGGAGCTATGACAGAGGTATTTTTTCCTCTCATCATGCCGTTATTATTCCGTATTTTTTGTAACAATTATGGTATAGTGCGGAGAGAATTTGCGCGGATTGAAGATTTATTTTTTGCTTCATTTTTTCTCCCTCTTTTCAGACGTCGGGGAATGGAGTGCGATCAAAGTCGATGCAGTTGCGCTCCACGCTCAATATTGAGCGCGTTGAGCCTTGGCGAAAGCGGTTTAGACTCCCATCGTCTGTGGAGGTGAAGATACCATTTTCGGAAGAACGTGTTTAGAATCCACCGACCGGCTTTATTACTATCTCTGAGAGCTGTTTAGAATCGAGGTTCCTCTTTCCCCCGTCGGGAGAGGCGATCGAGATTTTTAGGTTCTGCGGGGTGCCTATCTCGCAGTTTACACCAACCGGCATGTTATGGGGCTGATCGTATTTTTTCGGGAGCATGGCTCGCGGCTTTCTTTGAAGATTTTCAAGGATTGGTGTGGGGTCTTTACGGATCCAGGAGGCCGGATCGAGATTTGCAGCAACAAGAGGTGATTCTGGTTTGGGGAGAAGAATGACTATCGCCACGAAAATACTCTCTACGGGTACGTTCGCAATCGCTGGGATTTGTCGGAGCTTTGGAGAGATCTTCCTGGTCGCTGTCGTCGTCAAGTGGGACGAGAAAACGACTTCCAGCCCCTTCCCGGCTTTCCAGATCGTATTGATTTATCGAAAGCTTTGCACTGCGTGACTCTTTTTGCCGAGGAGAAGAGGTTATTGCTAGCCGGACTTTCATCAGATGCGGAGCGCGACGCCGCCGTACCTTTATCTCGTGATAGGAAGAGAAAGTTTGTTATCAAGTGCGGAGGCTCAGAAGCAGTGTCTTCCCCTCCTTCGCCGAAGAGCCGTCTTAACGGGGCGGGTCCCAGTGGAGTTGTTCCAGATGTGGCTCCCATCGATCTTGATGTTGAGATTGCGACTTCTCCTGCCGCGGAAGTTCTTCCTCTGAGCGACCTCCCGTACCCTCCATTGATGACGGCGAAGAGAGTATCATCTTCGTTACGGGCGATGACTTCAGTGGTAAGCCATATTTTCTAATCTTTTAATTTTTATGCGCTTTCTTATTTAAAGATCCTTATCTCGTTCTTTTTTGCAGGCTGGAGTTATGAATATCGTCGCTCTTATTTGGAACGATTGTTATGTTGGCCTGAAGGATAGGTATTTCGTGCTTCAGGATGAGCTACGCATTGCGAA
Source organism: Dactylorhiza incarnata (assembly GCA_033032865.1). NCBI lineage: Eukaryota > Viridiplantae > Streptophyta > Magnoliopsida > Asparagales > Orchidaceae > Dactylorhiza > Dactylorhiza incarnata. The sequence goes on along the minus strand of JAWHQI010000403.1, from coordinate 468,898 downwards.
GAGCTCTTTGGAGGATTCCAAGAAGAAGGAGCATGAGATATCGCACGGGCTCTAATTGGAATCTGATCTTGCACTGGCCTACTTCGAGATAGAGCGCCTGCAGAGGGAGCTTAGCGCCGAGAAAGTCGTTGTTGACGATGCTGCTCGGCTGGTCAAAGATTTGCAGGGAGACATGTTCCGTCAGGATGGCGAGTTGGTATTTCTGAGAGGCGAGGTGGAGAGGCTTTCTTCTCTTCAGACGGATACCAAGGCTATCAAAGCCGAAAGAGTAGCTGAGTACAAGAATTCCCTGGAGTTCGTGGAGGAGCGCTCTAGAATCTATGAAGAGCTTCGAGCGGAGATTATGACCAAGGAGGTGGACCCCCTGCTGGAAGATGAGTGGGAGATCTCTTTCAAGAGGGGGATCGGGAAGACCCTTCGTATGGTGGAGAGAAAACTCGGATGCAGCACGACTGGGCTTGGTGCTGGCAACCTTTCTGAGGACGATTGTTCTGATGTAGATATTAAAGGCTGATTGCTTTGCTTTCATTTGTCTTTATGTTTTTTCCGTTGTCATGTACCGTACTTTGTTATTTCTTGTGGTGGAGTTGTGTAACTTTTTACTTGGTTATATTTCTTGATGATTGTTCCTTTGTTCACCATTGATATTTGCTTTTTGCTTTTCTTGTTCTTGCGCTTGTCCAAGTTTTGACTCCGGATAGCGGTGATGAGCGTGTACGCTAGGAGCTGGGTAGAGCGAGATTACTGGGGAACTGGCCCCGAATGGCGGTGAAGGGCGGACTGTCACGAACTAGTCCCCTTGACTATGTCGCGCACGGCCTTAGCTCCTCTTGCCACCCCTCGCGGCTAGCTAAGTTAGCCTCACTCTAAGAAAACTGTGGTGGAAATGGGAACGAGAACAAGAACACAAGAGCACAAGTGCACAAGAGAAGAAGTAAGCAAAGAGAACTCAAAAGCTTATTCCAAACACGGATGGTTTCAAATGAGGGGCCTTCCCCTTTTATAGGCCCCAAAGAAGTTTCCCTTGAAACCAAAGAATATTCTAGATCCCTACTATTCTAGAGTATTCTATACAATTCCGGTATGTACAAGAGTCATGGACTCTCTAGATTGTTCTACCGCCTTCCTATGTACAAGACTCCAAATTTCTCTAGAATCTTCTCATGTATTAACCCCAAAAGTGAGGAGATCGTAACATTCTCCCCCACCTATCCTGGCGCCGTCCTCGTCGCCTCGTACTGCTGAATGAAGTCCTTGAACTGCCACAAGTCTTCTAATGTCTCCCAAGTAACATCGGACTCTGGCAATCCCTTCCATCTGACTAGGTACTGCGTACTTGGCGGGACTCCGCGTCGCCGTACCACCCTCTGAGATAGCACCCGATCAATCTCCTTCTCGAATGATTTGGTCATGATTAGAGGCGCTCTATGTGATTCTCCTCGCCTCAGGTCTTCCTGATCTTCATGATAAGGCTTCAACATGCTTACATGGAAGACCGGATGAATCTTCAACGAGTTGGGTAGATCAAGGCGATATGACACCTTTCTTACCTTGCCGATCACCTCGAACGGCCCTTCATACCTCCTTATCAACCCCTTATGCATGCTTCGCATTACTTTGAACTGTTGGGGTAGGAGTTTTACCATCACTTTATCTCCTAGGCCAAACTCCAGTGGCCTTCTCTTCACGTCCGCCCATTTCTTCATGCGCTTCATTGCTTTCTCTAGGCAGACTTTGGCCAAGTCATTTTGTTCCTCCCAAGACTTTGTCAACTGAAGTGCTCCTGGGGTCTTTCCTTCTCCAGGGTTGATGGCTAGTGCATGCGGTGTGAGCGGTTGACGCCCGGTCGCCAGCTCGAAGGGACTCCTTCCCGTAGACTCGCTCCTCTGCAAGTTGTAGGAAAACTGAGCAACATTCAAGATCTTTGCCCAGTCCCGCTGGTTAGCACTCACAAAGTGCCTCAAGTAGCACTCCAATAAGCCATTTACCCTCTCGGTTTGCCCATCGGATTGCGGGTGGAAACTTGTGGAGAAGTTTAATTGTGATCCCATCATCCTGAACAACTCCGTCCAAAGTTTCCCCGTGAAGCGAGGATCCCGATCGCTCACAATATTTTGTGGAAGCCCCCAATGCTTTACCACTTGCTTGAAGAATGCTTGGGCCGCTTCCTGCGCTGTGCAGTCCTTTGTGCATGAGATGAATGTCCCATGCTTGGAGAATCTGTCTACGACCACCATGATCGATCCAAATCCCTCTGATTTGGGAAGAGCGCTGATGAAGTCCAACGTCACGGTGTGCCATGGATGATCTGGAACTGGAAGAGGCTCTAACAATCTTGTTGGTTGCCGATTCTCCACTTTGTCTTGTTGGCACACAAGACATGTCTTCGCATATACGTCCACGCTTTCCTTCATCTTCGGCCAGTAGTACAAGATCTCCACTAGCGCCATGGTTCTCTTTTGGCCAGGATGACCTGCCCATCGAGTGTCATGAAACTCCTTGATCAATTCCCTCCGTAGGTTGTCCCACTTTGGGATGTATAATCTTTTCCCCTTGGTGTAAAGGAGTTCATCCTCTACCCAAAAGTGTTTGGCTCTTCCTTCCCTTGCCGCCTTCATAAGCTCAATTGCCAACGGATCCTGTTGCAGCCCTTCCTTGATCCTGGTTAGCAACTCCCCTTTCACCGTGGACATAGCTGCAAGTTCAGCCTTGCGGCTCAAGGCATCCGCGACAACATTCGCCTTCCCGGGTTTGTACTTCATCGAATAGTCGAACTCTGCTAGAAAATCTTGCCACCTTGCTTGTTTTGAAGACAGCTTCTTTTGCGTCTGGAAGTAACTTGTGGCCACATTGTCCGTCTTGACCACGAACTTCGCCCCGAGCAAGTAGTGTCTCCACACCCGTAAGCAATGTATGATAGCAGTCATTTCCTTCTCCTGGACGGTGTACCGCCGCTCCGTCTCGTTCAGCTTTCGACTTTCATATGCAATAGGATGTCCATCCTGCATCAAGACTCCACCAATGGCAAAGTCGGAAGCATCCGTCTGGACCTCGAACTCCTTTCCAAAGTCCGACAATGATAACACCGGCTCGGTGCTCATCTTGTTTTAGATCTTCAAAGGCTTGTTTGCATCCATCATCCCAAGCCCACGATCTATCCTTCTTTAGCAAGTCCGTCAATGGGGCTGTTCTCCTTGAATAGCCCTGGATAAACCGTCGATAATAATTCTTAAGTCCAAGAAAAGATCTTAGCTCGGTTACCTTAGTAGGTGGCTCCCAATCTATGATCGCTTGGATCTTGGCTTCATCCATCTTCAACTGGCCATGTCCAATGACATGTCCAAGGAATGAGACCTCCTCCGTGCCGAATGTACACTTTGACTTCTTCACATATAACTCGTTCTCCCGCAAGACACGAAAGATAGTGCGGAGATGTTCTGCATGCTCCTCCATTGAGTTGCTGTAGATCACGATGTCATCCAAATAAACCACTACGAACTGATCCAGGTAGGGATGGAATATCATGTTCATCAAAGTGCAAAATGTGGCTGGTGCATTAGTCAAGCCAAATGACATGACCAACCACTCGTAAGACCCATAACGAGTGATGCACGTCGTCTTTGGCTCATCTCCTTCAGCAATTCGGACTTGGTAATAGCCCTTCTGCAAGTCCATCTTGGTGTAGACCTTGGCTTTCCCCATCCTATCGAACAAGTCAACGATCAAAGGAATAAGATACTTATTCTTGACCGTTACCTTGTTGAGTGCCCGATAGTCCACACACATCCGCAAAGATCCGTCTTTCTTCTTCTGAAAGAGCACCGGTGCGCCGTATGGTGCCTTCGATGGACGAATCTTTCCCGTATCAAGTAGCTCCTTTAGTTGCTTGCGGAGTTCCTCCAATTCGGGCGGAGCCATGCGATATGCCGCCATCGCAGGTGGTTTCGCCCCTTGTTCCAGATCAATCTCATGGTCCACCTCCATCCGAGGTGGTAGCCTGTTCGGAAGCTCGGTTGGCATAACGTCTTGATTCTCCTCCAAGACTTGCACAATGAAAGGATGTACCTCCTCATCCTTTGCCGCAACTTCCTCCTTCAAGGTGGCTAAGTAAGTCACCTCCCCTTTCTTGACGCCTTTGGCTATTTGCATAGTCGATAGCTGCTTTCCCTTCGTTGGTGACCCTTCCACCGTCGGGATCATGCATGGAGACCCTTTCTCCATAATGCACATGGATCTACAAAAAGGCATAGTGATAGCTCGTACCTTCTCAAAGAAATCCATCCTGAATACAACTTGAAAATCATCCATCGGTGCAATGGAGAAGTCCACTTGGCCCTTCCAAGTTCCCAACTGCAACTCCACTCCGCGTGAAACTCCTTGCAGAGGTCTCACCTTCCCATTCACCGTCTTCAACCATCCTTCCCCCTTAGAGACATGAAGACCAAGTCTGTTGGCTTCCTCCTCAGTCATGAAGTTATGCGTTGCTCCTGTATCAAACATGGCCTTGGTGGCCTTCCCATTTGCATATGCCTCCACGAACATCAATCATTTTGGTGATGCGGCTGGAGCAGGTCTAACATTCAAAGCATTAAGTAATTGTAAGAATCCCATTTGAGCAGAAGTAACTTCTCCAGAATTTCCCACATCATTGCCTTCCATGATCGTCGAAAGCGTTCTCATCTTTGGACAGCTGCTCATGGCATGCGGTCCCTTGCATAAGAAGCATCCTCCTTTCGGAATGAAGGTCTTCTTCTTCTCTTCATATTCCTTCTGAGTATCATGTCGTTGGAAGTTGGTCTTCTTGCATCCCGCTTCTCTCCCCCACCTTTCCCGTAATCCTTGTCTTTCTTTGGCTTTGCTGCATCTGGGTGTTGTTGGTACTCAATAAGGGACTCAGCTGTGGCAATAGCTTCATCCAACGTCTTGACATCTCGCCGTTGTAGTTCTTGCTTTGTCCAATGTTGAAGACCATCCACGAAGAAGAATCGCAAGTCTTCATCCGACATGCTAGGAATTTGCAGCATCAAGATGGTAAATTCTTTAACATACTCCGCAATGCTCCCCTTGTGCTTCAACTCCCTAAGCTTCTTCTTAGCTTCATAAACGACATTTTCTGGATAGAAATGTCGTGTGAATTCACGCAGGAACTCCTCCCAAGTATCAATACGATATAAGCCTTTCTCGATGTCGGCCTGCTTCCTTCGCCACCAAAGAGAAGCTACATCCGATAAGTAATAAGAGGCTTGTCGTACCTTAGCGGCTTCGTCAACGAGGTTACACCCCTCGAAGAATTGCTCCATCTGCCAAATAAAGTTCTCTACCTCATTTGCATCTCGCTTGCCCACAAATGGCTTGGGCTTAGGAACCTCTATCCTTGGATTGCCCATTGTCATGTTGCCTCCACCATTAGCCACGGCTCGACGACATAAGGTGAGTTCCTCCTTCATATCCTCGAAGTCAATCCGCATTGCTTGAATGACATCTTCCATCCTAGCGAGGCGTTCCTCCAACGCCGGCTGAGCATCCAGACAAGTCTGGGTAGACTCCTTGATGGACTCAAATTCTTCTAGCACATGGGCCTCGAGAGCTTCGAAGTTACCTTCCACCTCCTCAACTCGATCGGCCAGCATCATGACAGCCTGATCCACATGAGTTCCTTCACGCGTCTTGCTATGATCTCTCTTCTTCCTGCCTTGTTGATCTACGGCCTCCCTACCGCGCTCGTCAACAACGCTTGAGTTGTTTGCCTCATTCGTCATAGCAACACCACACGAACCAAATTGAACCTCGCTTTGATACCAACTGTCACGGACTAGTCCCCTTGACTATGTCGCACATGGCCTTAGCTCCTCTTGCCACCCCTCGCGGCTAGCTAAGTCAGCTTCACTCTAAGAAAACTGTGGTGTAAATGGGAACGAGAACAAGAACACAAGAGCACAAGTGCACAAGAGAAGAAGTAAGCAAAGAGAACTCAAAAGCTTATTCCAAACTCGGATGGTTTCAAATGAGGGGCCTTCCCCTTTTATAGGCCCCAAAGAGGTTTCCCTCCAAACCAAAGAATATTCTAGATCCCTACTATTCTAGAGTATTCTATACAATTCTGGTATATACAAGAGTCATGGACTCTCTAGATTGTTCTACTGCCTTACTATGTACAAGACTCCAGATTTCTCTAGAATCTTCTCATGTATTAACCCCAAAAGTGAGGAGATCGTAACAGGACGCTTCGAACCGTGGGCGACCGTGAGGGGAGCAGGCCCTGGCGGCACCATGATCTTACTACCGAGGTGAAGGGCGGACGCTTCGAACCGGGTAGCGCGAGATCACTGGGGAACTGACCCCGAGTAGCGGTGAACGGCGAATGCTTCAAACCGTGGGCGACCGTGAGGGGGGCAGGCCCTGGCGGCGCCATGATCTTACTACCGGGGTAAAGGATGGACTGTCACGGACTTGTCCCCTTGACAACGTCGCGTGCGACCTTAGCTCATTTGTGCGCCCCTTCGCAACTAGCTAAGTCAGCTTTCTCCAACGATCGTGGTGGCGAGATGAGTAAGAGAGCACTTTGTAAGGGAGAGCAAGAGAGATTGAGAGAGCAAAGAACTTGTATTTCTTGATTCCTTGTAACTTGGTGATTTACAAATGAGGGGGCCTTCTCTTTTTATAGGCCCCAAAAGAATTTCCCTTTCAAAAGATGGAAGGATCTAGAATGCCTACATTTCTAGATCATTCTACAACCCTCATGTATATAAAACCTTCCCGAGTTCTCTAGAATGTTCCCATGAGATCATTCTAGAATGCTTCTACAATTCTCTAGAATACTATGTACAAAATGCTCTACATGCTCCTAGATTTCTCAAGAAAATTTCAAAGGTTAACCCCGTAGAGGTTAAGCCGTGACATCCTCCCCCACCTAGCCTGGTGACGCCCTCGTCGCCTCGTACTGTTGGATGATGTCCTTAAACTGCCAGAGATCTTCAAGTGTCTCTCATGTAACTTCAGACTCTGGCCTTCCTTTCTACTTAATCAAATATTGTGTGCTAGGTTGCACACCTCTTCTCCGCACTGTCCTCCTGGTGAGCACCTCATCCACCTCTCGATCAAAAGACTTGGTCATCACTGGTGGTGTTCTATGCGATGTCCATTTAAGGTCTTCATTGTCTTCATGATATGGTTTCAACATGCTGACATGAAAGACCGGATGAATTTTCAAAGAGTCGGGAAGGTCAAGGCGATAGGATACCTTACCCACCCTTGCAATCACCAGAAATGGGCCTTCATATTTACGAACCAAACCCTTGTGCAAGCTGCGCAACTGTGTATTCCACCATCCTTCGCTTTGAATCCGCCCATTTCTTCATCCGTTTGCGTGCTTTCTCTAAGCACGAACTGGCTACATCTGCTTGCTCTTTCCAAGACTTGGTCATTCTCCAAGCTCCTGGGATTCTTCCGTCATCCGTCGTGGTCGCCAACGTATACGGAGTGAGTGGTTGCCTCCCCGTGGCAAGCTCGAACGGACTCCTCCCGGTCGCATCGCTCCGCTGCAAGTTGTACGAAAATTGCGCCACATCCATCAACTTGGCCCAGTCCCGCTGATTGGCGCTCACGAAGTGTCATAGATAACATTCCAACAAAGAATTCACCCTCTCCGTCTGCCCATCGGTTTGAGGGTGGAACGGGTTGAGAAGTTCAATTCTGACCCGAGCAACTTGAATAACTCCGTCCACAGCTTTCCTGTAAATCTGGGGTCTCGATCACTAATGATAGTCTTCGGCAACCCCCAATACTTCACCACATTCTTGAAGAATAGGCGTGTCGTCTCCTCCGCGGTAGTATCCTTTGTGCTGGGGATGAACATGTCATACTTGGAGAAACGATTGACTACCACCAAGATCGATCCGAACCCATTTGATTTTGGCAAAACATTGATGAAGTCAAGCGTCACCGACTCCCAAGGGTGCCCCGCTATAGGCAATGACCCCAACAACCCCGCAGGCTACTTGTTGTCCACCTTGTCTTGTTGGCAAACGAGACAAGTCTTCACATATAACTCCACTTCATCCCTCATCCGTGGCCAAAAATATGAATCCTCCATCAAAGCCAAAGTGCGTTTTTGCCCGGATGTCCAGCCCACTTGGTGTCATGACACTCCTTGATGAGGTCCCTCCGCAGGTTTTCCCACTTTGGAATGTATAATCGCCTCCCTTTGGTGTAGAGTAGCTCATCCTCTACCCAAATTTTCTAGCTTGGCCCTCCTTGGCCAACTCCATGAGTTGCATGGCAAGAGGATCCTCCTTCAACCCTTGCCTGATTTTGTCCAGCAACTCCCCATTAGCTGTGGACATTGCTGCTAGCTTGGCTTTGCGGCTTAGTGCGTCCGCCACAACGTTGGTCTTCCCCGCATTATGCTCCAACACAAAGTCAAATTCCGCCAAGAAATCCTGCCATCTTGCTTGCTTAGCGGTCAGCTTCTTCTGCGTCTGGAAGTAAGTAGTTGCCACATTATCCGTCTTGATGGTGAACTGCGCCCCAAATAGATAATGCCTCCATGCTTGCAAACAATGGATGATGGTCGTCATCTCTTTCTCTTGAACAGTGTATCTCCGTTCCGCCTCATTGAGTTTCCGATTTTTAAAAGCTAAGGGGTTACCATCTTGCATTAGCACTCCTCCAATTGCAAAGTCTGATGCATCCGTATGCAACTCGAACCTTTTGCTAAAGTCCGGCAAAGCAAGCACTGGTTCCGTACAAACCGCTGCCTTCAAGTCTTCAAAAGCGCTTTGGCATTCCTCCGTCCAAAGACAAGCCTTGCTCTTCTTCAACATGTCCGTCAACGGTACTGCCCTCCTTGAGTAATCCTTGATGAACCTGCGATAGTAGCTTACCAAGCCCAAAAATGATCGTAAGTCCGGTACCTTCGTTGGCGGCTTCCATTCATCAATTGCCTTGATCTTTGCCATGTCCATCTGCAAGCTCCCATGCCCAATGACATGACCAAGAAAGAGTATCTTCTCTTGTCCAAATGAGCATTTAGACTTCTTCACATACAGCTCATTCTCCCGCAACACTTGGAAGACTCGGCTAAGATGCTCCACATGCTCCTCGATGGTGTTACTATATACCACAATATCATCCAAGTATACCACCACAAACTTGTCCAAGTAGGGGCGGAATATTTAGTTCATCAACATGCAGAAAGTAGTCGGTGCGTTAGTTAAGCCAAAAGGCATCACTAACCATTTGAATGTTCTATACCTCGTGACACATGTGGTCTTCGGCTCATCTCCTTCCGCAATCCGCACTTGATGATATCCCTTTTGTAAATCCATCTTGGAGTAGATCCTTGCACTTCCAAGAATGTCAAAAAAATAAGCAATGAGAGGAATAAGATATTTGTTCTTTACCGTCACCTTGTTTAGTGCCCGGTAGTCTGTGCACAACCACAACGATCCGTCCTTCTTTTGAAATAGCACCGGGGCACCAAATGGCGCCTTAGACGACCTGATCATTCCCGATTCCAGCAAAACTTGGAGTTGCTCCAACTCAATTTTGTGATCCACCTCCCGCCGAGGTGGTAGCTTCAATGGCAACTCTGCGGGCATGATGTCTTCATTTCTTGCCAACACGTCCGCAATGATAGGAGGCACCTCCTCCATCGTGTCACCGTCTTCCTCCTTTACGGTGGCCAAGTATGTTGGTTCACCCTTCTTGAACCCTTTTGCCAACTGCATAGCTGATAGCTGTTTCGACCCCCCCTTTGCTGGTCCTTGCCCCGTGGGAACCATGCAAGCATTGCCTTCCTCCAAGATGCAAACTGAGCGATGCGCTGGCATGACGATGGCTTGCATCTTCTCCAAGAAGTCCATCCCAAGAACGACCTTGAAGTCATCCATGGGTGCGATTGAGAAGTCCACACGGCCCTTCCAGGTACCCATGCATAGCTCTACATGGCGTGCGACTCCTTCTAGTGGCCTCGCTTGGCCGTTCACGGTCTTGATCCAACCTCCGCCCTTCACAACCTGCAAGCTCAACCTCTTGGTTTCTCCTTCGGTCATGAAGTTGTATGAAGCTCCTGTGTCGATCAAGGCTTTTGTAGCCTTCCCTTGACGTCCGCTTCCACATACATCAGCCCCTTGCTTGATGCGGCTTTTGTTGGCTACACGTTCAAAACATTTAGTAATTGCAATGAACTAAACTGTGATGTACCTCCTTCGGGTGGGGTAGTATTCTCCGTCATAGTTGCCAATGACCCGAGCTTTGGACAGCTGCTCATCTGGTGTGGCCTCTTGCACACATAGCATCCTCCTCTAGGTGTGAAGTTCTTCTTCCTTTCCTCGAACTCCTTCCTTGGATCGGGCAAAGCCTTTGACTCTCCTTTGAAGTGCGCTGCTTTGTTGTCTCGCCGATCTCCCCCACCTTTTCCATAGGCCACCTTGTCCTTCTTCTCCTTGATAGGATTTGGTTGGCGCTGGAACTCGATAAGAGACTCGGCGATGGCAATAGCATCCCTGATCGTCCTTGGGTCCTTCCTCTTGACCTCTTGTTTCACCCAATTTTGCAGCCCATCGATGAAGTTGAAGAGAAGGATATGTTCGGGGACATCGAATACCTGAAGTGATAAAGCGGTGAACTCCTTGACATAGTCTCTGATGCTTCCCTTTTGCCTCAATTCCCTGAGCTTTCGCAAGTTTTCATCTTTCACGTTCTCGGGGATAAAGTTCCTTCTTAACTCCTGCTTGAAGTCCTCCCAAGTGTAGATCCGATAGAGTCCCTTTGCAATATCTGTTTGGATTTTTCTCCACCACAATGAAGCAAGGTCTTCCAAGTAATAACTAGCATGGCGTACCTTTAGTGCCTCATATGTGATGTCATATCCTTTCAAGTATTTCTCCATGTGCCAAAGGAAATTGTCCACCTCTAATGCATCTCGCTTTCCTGCGAACTTCTTGGGTTTGGGCACATCAAGCTTTGCATTTACCATGGCTGCACTATTCCCACCATTTCCACCATTTGTAGCACCTCGCCTACGCAAGTCATCCACTTCGTTTTCAAGACTTGTGAGGCGCTCTTCCAAGTCGCTTATGATGGTATCAAAAGCGCCTTCCGACTTGCTCATAGTTTGCTCCTTGAGAAGGTCAATATCCACCTGCAACTTCTCTTGTTCAACATGGAAAGTGTCAAAATATTTACATATTTGATCCACTTTCCGATGAAGGGTAAGATGCGCCTCCCGTAGAGCTTCAAATTCAACTGAATCAACCATATTTTGCTCTGTGCTGGAACCATCGCGACCCTTGCTTTGGTCCCTCTTATTCCTTCTATCTCTTTTCTCCTCGACCGCCCTGTCGCGCTTATCAACAATGCTAGAGTTGGTGTTCCCTTCCAAAGCCATCTACTTTTAATCTTCATGAACCACACACTAGAGTCGACCTGAGTCAACCTCTCTCTAATACCAACTATCACAGACTTGTCCCCTTGACAACGTCGCGTGCGGCCTTAGCTCCTTTGTGAGCCCCATCGCAACTAGCTAAGTCAACCTTCTCCAACGATCGTGGTGGCGAGATAAGTAAGATAGCACTTTGTAAGGGAGAGCAAGAGAGATTGAGAGAGAAAAGAACTTATATTTTTTGATTGCTTGTACCTTGGTGATTTACAAATGAGGGGATCTTCCCCTTTTATAGGCCCCAAAAGAATTTCCCCCCAAAAGATGGAAGGATCTAGAATGCATACATTTCTAGATCATTCTACAACCCTCGTGTATATTCAACCTTCCCGAGTTCTCTAGAATGTTCTCATGAGATCATTCTAGAGTGCTTCTACAATTCTCTAGAATTTTATGTACAAAATGCTCTACATGCTCCTAGATTTCTCTAGAAAATTCCAAAGGTTAACCTCATAGAGGTTAAGTCGTGACATCCTCCCCCACCTAGCCTGGTGATGCCCTCGTCGCCTCGTACTGTTGGATAATGTCCTTGAACTGCCATAGATCTTCAAGTGTCTCTCATGTAGCTTCAGACTCTGGCCTTCCTTTCTACTTAATCAAATATTGTGTGCTAGGTTGCACACCTCTTCTCCGCACTGTCCTCCTGGTGAGCACCTCATCCACCTCTCGATCAAAAGACTTGGTCATCACTGGTGGTGCTCTATGCGATGTCCTTCTTTTAAGGTCTTCATTGTCTTCATGATATGGTTTCAACATGCTGACATGAAAGACCGGATGAATCTTCAAAGAGTCGGGAAGGTCAAGACGATAGGATACCTTACCCACCCTTGCAATCACCAGAAATGGGTCTTCATATTTACGAACCAAACCCTTGTGCAAGCTGCGCAACCGTGTATTCCACCATCCTTCGCTTTGAATCCGCCCATTTCTTCATCCGTTTGCGTGCTTTCTCTAAGCACGAACTGGCTACATCTACTTGCTCTTCCCAAGACTTGGTCATTCCCAGGCTGGTGAGAGTAAGTCTTTCTGCGGCCCTTTCTCAGCTGCTTCGATAGTGCGTAGGACGAGGTCTCCGACGTTGATTGGTCTGGGCTTCACCCTCCTGTCGTAGAGCCGGGCTACGCGCCTTTGGTAGGCAGCGATACGCTGGGCAGCGTTATCTCGGACTTCGGGGATTAAGTCGAGATTTTCCCAAAGCAGCTCATCGTTCTTGCTAGGATCGAAGGTTAGCACCCGGATGCTTGGGACGCCGATGTCGACGGGGATGACAGCTTCAGTGTCGTAAAATAGGTTATAGGAAGTCTCTCCCGTAAGAGTCCTCTCTGTCGTCCGGTATGCCCATAGCACATTTGGGAGCACATCCACCCATTACCCCCTAGCTTTTTCCAGGCGCGTCTTCAACCCTTTGAGGATGGTGCGGTTTGTGACTTCCACCTGCCCGTTGGTCTGTGGATGTGCTACGGTCATGTGGCGGAGGTTGATCTTCAGGTCTTCGCACATCTTGGTGAATGATTTCCCGGTGAACTGGGTGTCATTGTCGGCAATGATTGTTGCTGGGATACTGAAGCGGCAGATAATGTTCTTTCAAACAAACTGCTTGACATTCTCCTTAGTGATATTAGCCAAAGGCTCAGCTTCTACCCACTTGGTGAAGTAGTCAATGATTAGAATGATGAATTTCCTCTGTCCCGATGCAAGAGGTAGGGGGCCGAGTAGATCGATTCCCCATTGCGCGAACGGTCATGCACTTCGGAGTGAGGTGAGCACGACCGGGGGTTGGTGCGGTTTGTTCGCGTGAAGCTGACAGCTCCTGCACTTCTGGACGAGCTCGGTCGCGTCCTTCTTCATTGTTGGCCAATAAAAACCTTGCGCAAGATCTTCTGGGCCAAAACTTTCCCACCTAGATGCTCTCCGCAGATTCCACCATGCACTTCTCTTAGGACGTAGTCTGCTTCTCCTGCCGGCAGACACTTTAGGTAGGGCCCTGAGAATGCTCGTTTGTAAAGCTCCTCATCTATGATGGTGAATGATGTCGCTCGCATCCGTAATCTTCGCGCTTCTAGATGATCCTCGGGGTGGTGCCTGTATTGGAGGTAGGCCCGTAGGGGGGTCATCCAGGATGAGTCTTCTTCATTTATGGTTGCGATTTCCCATGATCCTTGGATACTTGGAGACATGATCTCTTCTACTCAGCGTCTTCGAGATTGATAGCTGGTGGGTGAAGTTACAAGCTTAGAGAGAGCATCCGCTCTGGAGTTCTGCTCTCGGGGGATGTGCAGAATTTGGTATGACGAGATCTTCGGAAAGAGTAATCTTACGAGCGCGAGATACTCCATCATCTGGTCATTCTTGGCCTCGTAGTTTCCGTCTACTTGTGATACTACGAGTTGGGAGTCCGCGTGGATCGTCAGGTTCTCTATTTTGCAGTCGATGGCGAGCCGGAGGCCGACGATCAGAGCCTCGTACTCTGTGATATTGTTGGTTGCGGGGAACTTCAACCTGAGACCATACTCTATGGTAATCTCATATGGACTTATGAGTAGCAATCCTGCTCCGGCTCCTTCAGCTCCTGAAGCGCCGTCGACGTAGAGAGTCCAACGGAGGGTAGTGGTATCTTTAACAAGAGTCGCTTCTGATGGAATGGTGCACTCTACAACAAAGTCGGCGAGCACTTGCGACTTAATGTCCGGCGGGGCAGGAATTGGATGTCAAACTCGCCGAGCTCCACCACCCACTTTACTAGTCTCCCTGAGACTTCTGATTTCTGGAGGATTGTTCGTAGCGGGAGCTGAGTCAACATTTTTACTGTATGAGCCTGGAAGTAGGGCCGGAGCTTTCTAGCCAAGAAGACGAGAGCTAAGACTGTCTTGTCCGCTGTTGGATACCTGATTTCGGTGTCGGTGAGGACTTTGTTGAGGTAGTAGACTGGTCGTTGCACCCCTCCTTCGTCTTTCACGAGCACCGAGCAGAGGGAGGTAGGTGAAACTGCCAGGTATAAGAACATAGCTTCTCCGGGGACGGGCTTTGACAGGAGCGGTGCCGAGGCCAAGTATTGTTTGAGGAGTTCAAAGACCGTCTGGCAATCGTCAGTCCACTGGAACCCGGAGTGGCGCGCTCCCCGGAGAATTTTGAAGAAAGGGAGGTACTTGTCTCCCGTCCGTGACAAGAAATGAGATAAATCAGTGATCCTCTCATTTAGGCGTTGCACTTCCTTAATTGAACAAGGTGGCGACATATCCTCCAACGCCTTGATCTTCTCAGGGTTGGCCTCAATTCTCTGATGGGTTACTATGAATCCCAGGAACTTCCCCGCGGTCACACCACATGCACATTTGCTGGGATTAAGCCGCATCTGGAAGCGACGAAAAAGCTGAAAGCACTTTCCCAAGTCTCTCAAGTGGTCGCGACGGAAGACGCTCTTCACCAGCATGTCGTCTACGTATACCTCCATCGTCTCACCGATGAGGTTCTTGAAGACGTTGTTCATCAGCCTTTGATAGGTAGCTCCGGCATTTTTAAGGCCGAACGACATCACCTTATAGTAGTAGACTCCTTTGTCGGTGCGGAAGGCGGTGTGCTCCTCGTCTGTGGGGTTCATCCTTATCTGGTTGTAGCCTGAATAAGCATCTATAAAGCTGAGCAGCTTATGGTCAGTTATCGCGTCGATGAGTTGGTCGATCCTCGGGAGGGGGAAACTGTCTTTTGAGCACGCCTGGTTTAGGTTGCTATATTCGACGCACATTCGTCATTTCCCTGAGGTCTTCTTTACCATGACCACGTTAGCAAGCCACGTGTGATATTCCGCCTCGCGGATGAACCGCACCTCCAGAAGCTTAGCTACATCTTCTTCGATCGCCTTCAACCGCTCGGGGGCGAAGTTCATCTTCTTTTGAATCACGGGCCTGCAGTCAGGGTTAACATTTAAAGAGTGAAAAATGACTTCAGGATCTACCTCAGGCATGCCTTCCGAGCTCCAAGCGAAAATGTCTTCGTTCTTCTGTAGGAAGGTTGCGAATTCTTCTCGTTCTTCCTGCGTCAAGAGGGACCCGACCTGGACGGTCCGAGTCGGATCCCGTTGGGAGAGCGGCACTTCCACCAATCCTTCAATGGGCGCCCCCCGCTGCAAAGTAGTTTCATCTCGCAGGTCGAAGTTGTCGATGTTGAGGGCGGTCGCCCTTGCCGGTTAAGCTTGCTTCAGGTAGCAGGTTCTGGCTGCCTCTTAGTTCCCACGAACGACTCCTACTCCAACAGCAGTCAAGAATTTTATAGTCAGGTGCGGGATTGATGGGATGGCTCCGAAAACAGACTGGAGTGGCCTCCCGAAGATTGCGTTGTAGGCGAAGCTTGACTCCACGACTACGAACTGAATGTTGTGAGTTGCCTGCCTTAGAAACTCACTGAGCGTTACCATAAGGGTAATCATTCCCTGGACCGGAACGGGGCGGTTGTCAAAATCGTAGACGGTCCCCTCTGCTGAGCTGAGGTGCTTCTTGGTGAGTTTCATGCTTCGTAGTGTGGAGAGAAACAGGACGTCGACAGAGCTCTCATTGTCGACTAGTATTCTCTTGACATTGAAACAAGGATCCCCGATCCCAACGTTGATTACGAGCGGGTCTTGGTGAGGCAGCCGCAACTCCTCTAGATCTTCTCCGAAGGTAATGGTGGTGTCTTGCTTGAGTTTTTTTATCCTCGTGCTCTCTCTCTCGGGCCTAGCAATGGAAAGAATCTAAGCGGCCAGGTTAGGAGACTCGACTATAGTCTCGACTTCTCCTACCATCGGCCTTCCCGCCGCTGCGAGGTGAGGTGCGGGAGGTTGATCTCTTGGCTGCCTAGGTTGCAGCGGCTGGTTTGGCAGCTGACCTTGCAGGAACCTTCCGAGGAGCCCTTGCCTGACAAGGCGCTCAATTTCTTTCTTAAATCTGGAGCATTCCTCGGTTGTGTGACCAGCTCCTCTATGAAACTCGCAATACTTTGACTGGTCGATTCTTTCATTTGGAATAGGCGGCCTCGACCTACGGAATGTCGGGCTGTCTTGAATGGCATAAAATACGTTGGTTCGCGACGTGTTGAGGGGAGTGTAAATTCGTGGTGGTCGGGGACCCTGATCCCTTCGGAGGTCTCGGCGATGATCATCATTGTGACGCTCTTCCATACGCCATTTGTCCTGCCTTCTAGGAGCTTGATCCTGCCCCTTCCTTCTGTTTTGGCTTCCTTCGAACTGCTGATGATGCGCCTCAATGGCCTCATTCGCCGCTATCTGTATTTCTACTCGGTGCACGAGATCCGGATAGCTTGGTATTGTCTCCCTCATCCGAGCGGAGTAGAAGCCGCTTGGGCAAAATCCCCCCAGGAAAACGTCGCGCAAAAGCTCGGGATCAACTCCTGGGATCTATCGTGCCTCGGCGGTGAAGCGACGGAAAAAATCTTTTAGGGTCTCTCATTCATTCTGGCGGATCCTCGAAAGGTGTGAGGGATCTCGGACAATTCTTCGGTTAGCAACGAACTGATCTGTAGACTGCCGGACTAACTCAGCGAAGTTGTTGATAAACCCATCCCGTAGAGAATGAAACCAAGTGCGTAAATGCCCCTTAAGTATTGCCGGGAACACTTGACAGAGGAGCTGATCAGCGGCTTTATAAATCCTTATAATGGTGGTGAAATAGTTAATGTGCTCCAGTGGATCATCCATCCCATCAAGTATTTCGATGTTGTGAAGCTAGAAATCATGTGGAATTGGATGGTCCAGGATTTGCTGTATCAGGGGGGAGCCGCGATGCAGGGGGCGGCGGGCAAAGATGCCCCGGCGCCCAACCTGTCCGTACTTTTCGACAATCACATTGCAGATTTCCTCGCGAGTGGGCCTTCCTATGGCTTGATGGACTCCTACCCCTCCTTGCTGATGGTGAAGGGGTTCTCCTCTAGCTCCCCTGGCGGGGCGGAACGGGTGCGCAGAGCTGGCAGCATCTGAGTATTCTTCTTCGTATGTATCGCCCTCCTGGGATGCGACAGGCAGAACGGGAGCTTGCGGGGCTCTGAGGTTTCTGAGGAGAGCCAACATTTCAGTTTGTTGTTTCTCCATCTGGTGTATGTCCACTCTAACCCGACAACTGGTGTTAATGTGCCCTCTTCGCCGGGAGGTGCGTTGATGAGTGAATGAGAGGGAGCGTGATCAATGCGTCCTTCTGGGATGGAACCATCGGTGGTGCGAGCACTTCATCTTGCCATCATTGTTAGTCACGAGTATTGTTATAAAACGAATACTGTCTTCAAAAAGTTTTTTCAGAATTTGGGGAACACCGTTTCCACAGACAACGTCAAACTGTTGCACGTCACTCAGCGCTCTTCCAGACCGAAAGAATTGAACCGTCTTAGCCCGAGAATGGGCCGAGTGCGCAAACAGTCATAGAGAGAGCAGACATGTGTCAAGAGAACGCTTTTAGCGTGGAAAACCCAAAAAGAGTGAAAAACCACGTGGTCGTATTTGCGCCAGCCAAATTTCACGAAGTATTCGAGTGTTACAAGTAAAGTTGCGAGAACTTGGAACGACAGCCGCTTCTCGTTACAATTACAGTTGAAGGAAAGTCCCAGAGGGTGACAGGCCAACTCTCAGAAAAAACTAAATATTTTGGTGTCGTGGGAGGTTTTCAAGGTCCGAAAAAAATCTTCAAGTTACGAAGGAGATCTTCAAACTCTGAAAGAGATCTCCAAACCGCGAAGAAAATCTCAAAACTACGAAGGAGATCTCAGAAGAAATTCTTCAAGGAGCTCTCTCGAATGCAAAGCGTCAGATTCCTTCAAATGAGGGTTCAGGATCCTTTTTATAGATTTAGCCGAGGGCGATTCGATAATTTTGCAGCTGTAACCACCGTAACCACCTAACAGGTCGATCTTAATCGTTGATCGAGAGCTTTAGGCGATTCGTGCAGCTCGAGAACTTTAGGCAATTCGTGCAGCTTCTCGGACAATTTCTGATTGCAACGTGCGAATCCTGCAATCTCAAGAGGTAAAGTGGAGTTAGCAATTGTGCGCACTATGAACTTTGCAACGTTCAAGTGCGCGCGAATCAAAGGCGCGCTAAAGACTTAGTGGCGCAAAGCGCGATCGGGGCTGCGCAAGGATGGCGCAAAGAGCGCAACGATGGGCACGAGGCATAAGGGGGAGCTGTCGATCCGAAACACCCGCGCGAACGTCGGCGTGCGGCCGCGTGCCAGGCACCGTGCACGATACACAAGGGGTAGCAGACAGCGCTTGCTGCGAGTGAAGTGGTTTTGGGGGTTTTGGGGGGTTTTGGGGGAGTTTTTGGCTAAGCGCAGCCCAAATTTATATATAAAATAGATGAAGACCCCAATTCATGTATAATTCCGAAGCAGCTGAAACTTATATATTTAACAGCTGATCATGAGGATTAAGCAACATGTATAGTTGTAATATGAAACAAAAAGCAATTACAAAGTACAAACAAATGAAAAATAACCATAAAAAGATGATTATCAAATCAGAAAGATCTTAAAAGAGGAAGTTTGAATCATTCAAATCATACAATTAAAAAAAATAGATCTGCGCAAATTGAAAGACATGGTTGATAACCTCACCTATAAGTCTTGAGCTCTGTTTGGGGGACTTATTTTCATCGGTCAAGCGGTTACAATCGCATGAACTGGGCGTTAATTAAGATCTGATTCATGCGATCGTAACCGCTTGACCGGTGAAAATAAATCCCTCCAAACGGAGCCTTGGTAACATGAGTGAGACTTGTTATTCATCTTAACAACTGTCTGTGTATTCGGCTGCAAACAGATGATTTCGCTTATCAAGGAATCTCGCTTCATCCTAAGAGTTGAGTAGAGCTGGAGAAATGTTCCCAATCTCTTCCCAGACAAGGATGGCAACCCTCTGAAACCAATAGATTTTCTAGGTTGCAACTTCTGTGGAAGAAACAAAAAAACAATTATAAGTAATGATACGAGGCTTAGATTGGACAGATAATCTCTTGTCTCTATCGAACTCCCACAAGATGCAATCACATACCATGAAGCGAGAAAAAACTGCCACTCAATTTGATGACTCAAATTTATGTTCTAATTAAGGGAAACAGCGCTGCTAAAAATAACCTTGTTTGGTCACACTCCAATTCCCACCGCCACTGCTCCAAAATACCATTTTTGGCATTTTTTTTAGAATGCAGCCACCCCTTCTATTTCCCACCGCTCCAACTCTCCCCGTCAAAACAAACAAACCCTAAGACCCAAGAAGATTATTGTCGGCAATAAATCTCAATTGATTTAGGCTCCTTTTGACACGGTGGTGACGGTCATGAACATGAAGGTTAAACTATCATTCGTTAACGGACACCTTTGGAATTTCATCCACTTTTATGTTCAAACGGATGAAATATTTTAGGTGGTCGTTAACAAATGACGGTTTAATCCATAAGTTTACGATCGCCACCGCCATGCCAAACAAAGCCTTAGTGAAGAACTGAGTCACTCATGGAAAAGACAAGCATATACAAAGAGAGAGAAAAATGAAATATGTACGATTGAGAAAAACGCAAGCCGGAGAGAAAAATACACGGAGAGAGAAAAGTGAGCGTCCAGGAGAAAAATACACACCCTAGCAAAAAAATACGCGCCCGGGTGAAAAATGCGAATAAGTAAAAAAACACTGGATTGTGTAAAAAACACACAAAAAATTAAGTTGAGAGGTTTTTTAGTTTTAATTGAATATCAATTGTTTGAACTCAAAAGCCAATTTCATCCAAAAACTATTCATCCTAAAACTATTCATCCAAACAAGAGAATTTTTGTAATCACTTTTGAGGGTTAAGTAGGGAGAAAACTAAAAACATCAGGTGCAAAGTGCTAAAAACCTAATTTTCAAGGGTGTAAAATATCAAAAAGTTCTGAAATATGCTTGAGCCCTTTATAGGGTTTAGAGAATTAAACATTGGATTTAGCAGCTAAACATCTACCAATTATGATTATTTCTAAATTGCACAATAAATACACTTTAATAATAGCATTTTGGACAGCAAATATTAAATTAATGGGGGTGGAAAACACAAATATTAAAGAGTACAAAAGGGCAGCCCGGTGCTTTGGAGAGTACAAAGTACAAAAATTAAATATTTAAGACATAGTATACATAAAATTTCTAATTGGGTGCTTAGTACTAAAACTTACATTAAATAATACTAACCAGATTTAAGAGTTAAAGGATCAGATATTGTATAGAATTGTCTGTCATGATGTGATCAGAAACACGGACCAATAATTCATCATCATGTCCTCAATTTTATTCTCTAATCAAGCAATCAAGAGTAACAAATTTGAAATCTTGTAAATCATACAAACAGTATGAAAGCAAAGGGATCATCAGAAAAATAACTTTAGAAATCACAGAAATAGTATACTGATCATATTGTTGCAGTTCATTTTCATCACCTGATCCTTGAAGACAACAGGAAGACTGGTTATGTATTTAAAAAAAAAATGAAAATCTCTTAATCGGTTCATATCAAACTGCACATCAAACAATGTAAAAAAAATTGTGAAATTGATAGTGCGTGTGTAGGTGTGGAGAAGAAGCAGCATTCAGAATGAGTAGGAAGGTTTTGAATCTTCATCGAGAGATCTCGTGCTACTTTAACGTATATTTCAACATCATCATGCCATTCGGAATTTTACTTAACTATGTAGTAGTTTTAGAAAAGAATTGAGCTACAAATACTGAAGAACGGAGATATTAAGGATAAAGTGGAGATGAAAGATTAATGCAGAGAAAATTAAACAAGATTGTTCTCTCAGATAAATGCCTCGATTGTCCACATGATAATTAGAATATATTTGCATCGGACTCGTCATCTTAGTCAGTTGATCATCACCGAGAAACCGTATAAAAAACAATGTTCTTGAGTGAAGCTCCTTCCCTCTGTTTTGAATCAAATATTAAACAGCGTTTTCGGGGATTGGTGGTTCCAAATAAGATGACAAAGTAATCACTATTGAGGGTTAAATGAGGCGAAAACTAAAAACTTCAGGTGCAAAGTGCTAAAATTCAAATTCTCAAGGGTGTAAAATGTCAAAATATTCTGAAATATGCTTAAGCCCTTTATAGGGTTTAGAGTATTAAACATTGGATTTTGCTCCTAAACAACTTTTAAAAATCACAGAAATAGTATACTGATCATATTGTTGCTGTTCATTTTCATCACCTGATCTCTGAAGACAACAAGAAGACTGATTATGTATTAAAAAAAATCAGATGATAATTTGTTAATCGGTTCATATCAAGCTGCAAATCAAACAATCTGCAACAGTAGTGAGAAATTGATAATGTGTATGTTGAAGAAAGGGCATTCAGAATGAGTAGGAAGTTTTGAATCTTCATCGAGAGATCTCGTGCTACTTTTAATGTAAATTTAATCATCATCATGCCATTCGGAATTTCACTTAACTATCTAGTAGTTCTAGAAAAGAATTGAGCTACAAATACCGAAGAACTAAGATATTAAGAACTAAAGTGGAAATGAAAGATTAACGGAGAGGAAATTAAACAAGATTATTCTCTCAGATAAATGCCTCGATTGTCCACATGATAATTAGAATGGATTTGCATCGGACTCGTCATCTTAGTCAGTTGATCATCACCGAGAAATCACATAAAAAACAATGTTCTTGGGTGGAGCTCCCTCCCTCTGTTTCGAATCAAACATTTAAAAAAGCAAAACATAAGAGTTATGTTTTTTTGGATCACTCAACAGAGAAAAAGGCTTGAACAAACAGAGCCTAAATTAATGTATTGAAAGTATAAAAATCAAGTTGACAACCTCACCGCACTATTAAAGCATGAAGAAAATGTTAAGAATAGGTAGCTCGTTGAATCGTTGAAAGTATAAAAATCAAGTTGCCATCCTCACCGCACTATTAAAGCATGAAGAAAATGTTAAGAATAGGTAGCTCGTTGAATCGTGATTAGAGGAGGATGTTAGAATGGTGGCAATGAACTTATTAATACACACAATCAGCCATTAAATGCAGTGAAAAATAGATCAGGAACATCATTAGCACCTCCATCTTCATCAGAAAGTACAGGAAAAAAACGAAAAATCATACGAAAATCATACGAAAATCAAGCGAGGGTCGTGAATGGAAGGTCTTCATTGTCATCGATGATGTTTGGTAGTTACAGGCAGAAAGAAAATCATTAAAATTGAGATCACTGCAAAGCGCATACCCAAATTCTTTTCGCACATCAAATTTATGCTGCAGAACAAACAGATAAGCTCTGAGAATGGTAGATGTGCAGGTTAAGAAGCCATGCGTAGAGAAATTCAAAACACCGGGATCAGATTGAGAGCGCTCTTCCAAATCAATGGTGTTTTCCGTCGGATTTTGAAATCGAAACAAAGAATCGCATCGAAGATTTTAAAACCGATTTGAGCATATCGCAGAAACAATCGTAAAGAATGCATTCAACAGAACGATGGAGATATTGCAATTTAAAAAAGAAAAAAAAAAATAGAGCTTCTACAAATCTGAAATGCGAGGAGGAGATGAGGAAGTTTACAAAAATATATATTCTATCAGCAGTCGGGAACCCTAGCGGCGGGCGAAGGAGGAGACGTTAGGGATTATATAACACTCGGCGACGCCTTGATCGGGATCGGGACCGTCCATTCAGTACAAGATGGATTAGAAACTATGCACATAGACTTGTAACTTTTACAATATGAATGAGATTAATTTGTGTTTTTATTTTATTTTATTTTAAAATCTAAGCTTTTACCGCTTCAAATTTTAAAATCTAAGCTTTTACCGCTTCAAATTTTAATAGATTTTGTATTTGACGAGATAAAAGAATTAACGGGAATGACAAACGATAAGTGTACTATCACACCAGAGCATTAGAAACCCGTGCACGACTGATTGCTATCATTACAAATTTAAGATGGGCCGTGCTCATCGCTAGCGTACGAGACATGTGAAGTTAGAATCTTCAAACCTAGTTCCATTCAATCGATGTGGACAGAGGCTCCGGCGTGACGCGGGACAGAGGCGGGGCAAGCAAGTTCTATGGCGCGGCGGCTTTCGGTAAGGCCTTCAGCCTCCCCGTTCGGGCTGAAGCTGGGGGCTCGGAGACCCAAATGTTGCCTATGTCTACAATTTGGTGGTCATTGAACCCTTGCTACCTCGACTTTCAAAAGTAGGTCAAATTGAGACGCAGTCGCCAATCCAACAAGCGCGATAATCTACTCGCACAAGCTACGCTTTTGACGTTTGGCAGGGCATGAATACATGGTCTCTCCTCGCATTCTACGGGCTACCGACGGTTGAGATTGTTCGAAGATTTGGCCAGCATGTTCTTCATAGACGTTTTCTAATATAATTCACGTGACTGCTGATAGTTAGAAGCCTAAATATACCAAAAAATCTTTATTTGGCCAAATTTTCTATGTACCAAAACATAAAAAATAAAAAAACATTGAAGTTGTTTAAGAATTTAAAAACAGAATTTACTTAAATTAATCCGATCCAACAAATTCATTGTTAGAGCGGTGGCGGTCGTGAAAACGGTGGTGATGATCCGTCATTTGTGAACGCACGACCTCATCTAAGGAACTTCGACTCATCGGAGCAAAAACACGATGCCAACCGGAGCCTAGACATATCTTTAAAAAAATTCTATTTTTAAAAACATCTGCCCATCTAAAATTCCTGTGAAAAATATTTATAATTTGAAAAGGCCCAATTACCACCCTTTATGAATCTTAAATAAAAACAGATCAAATTACCAGTAAATTGAAAGAAAAAAATACCTATTAAATTTCATATAATAAATTGATCCTGCTTAGTTAAAAACTAATAAAACAAAAGGTTCAAATTAGCCTTTTAAAGGGGCAGCCCGGTGCACGAAAGCGTCCCCGCGCAGCGAGGGTCCGGGGAAGGGTCCCACCACAAGGGTGAAATGTAGGCAAAACCGTTCCCTGCATTAAAAACAAAAGAGGGTGAAATTAGCCTTTTAAAACTTTAAAAAAAACATTTATAATTATTAACAGGTTCCAAAGGTGCTTTAAGCCAAATTTATAACCTCATCAACCATTTTTTTCTTGTAAAATTATACAAGAAATTACATAAATACTTAAAAAAATGTCTGAATAAGTAAAAATCACACTACACACCTCAGTAGGAAAAGGTAGATGTAAAATGGCTCTAAATTGAACTACAGCTATCACTAGAAACTACAGCAAATAACAACAATAAATCACCTCAAACATTTCCTTGATTCTAACATCCATCTACAAAACAGCAGCATCATATGAGAAGTTAAAAGAAATCACCTCAAACTTCAGAGAACAACCGGTTCAGAGGGCTGGGCATTTGCTACTGGGCTTTGGGTTTTTCGATCTTTACATAAGGGAACAATCCAAAGGCATGGCAAATCCGGGGACTCAATTCGAGCTGCTGGGCGCGGCAAAACTCGAGAAACGTGTTTGCCAGGTACGAGCTGAAGCCCATGAACAGATGCCACAGCGCGTGGCCCTGCGGGTTAACGTACCAGCCCGAGAGTTTCGTGCAGAAAGTGCGGTCGACAAACCAGCACAGGCTCCCCAGGCACAGTGACGCGACGCAGAGCTTCACGGTACGCTTGGCGCCCGCGTCCTTGGAATGAATGTAGTACTTGTACATCCTCGGCACGCACAGGAGGAAGACGAGGAAGTACTGCGCCATGAAAACCGCATTCACGCGCAGCAGCGAGTGGGCGACGGCGAAACCGGCGGCGTAGAGAAACAGGAATGTGGGCATTGTGCTTGTGTAGTGCCAGTCTGGGGAGTAGACAACATAGAGATAGAGGAGCATTTCCCAGAACATTGGAGTTTCATCACTTTGTTGAACACTGACAGTGGAATAAAAGGAGATTAGTTCATCTGAAGTAAAATAATGATAGTAATAAACATCCACAACTTGTATAAGTTCTACAAAATCTGGAGGGTGAAGAGAGTGAAAATAAACATCTGGAGATATGGAATAGAAAGTTCCTTACCAAGTTCATGTTTTTTTTTTAATTTAAAAGATGTTACATTAATGGCAAGGTTGCTTCCTTGGCTATCAGTGCACGGAATCTTCCATCTCTGCCTTGCTCATCTCTGGGTGGGAGCTGAGACTCCATGACATCATGCCTTCTCCTTCAGTTGTGGCTCCATCGTGACCAATACGATTGTTGGATATCCCTAAAAATTCAAAGCGGTCGGATTAGACCCGAGAGACCACAACCGGCTCGCCGGGACAATTCCAACGGGCCCAATTTTGCGTGATTCCGATCGCGTTTGACCCCTCAAATGAACGTCGGAACGCGTGATGGGGATCCACACCGAACAGGAACAGCCCAGGCCGACCACCCCAACCAAGTGTTCCCTAGGTGAAATCGCATGAGTGCAGTGGCAGCCCACCAACTTCCCCAATGATTTTATTTGCTTGCTCAAAGCCAAAGCATCCATAACTGCGAGTGAGCAACTGTCGACACTGAGGAGGTGAATGGAGAAGGCTGTGCGGAGTTTTTGTAGAGGAGGCGGGCAGAGAAGGCGTCACGGGGGAGGCGACATTCATGAAGCAAAAAAGCAGTTAATTAGAGGGAAGAGAAATCATGATTTTAGGGCTTGAAGTTGAGAAATCGTGGTTTGAACGGCTTTAGGGACGACATCGGACAGTCCTTATTTGTTTGATGGTGTAATGCTAAAAACCCCCCTTTGTGTGTGCGTGTGTGTGTGTGTGTCTATATATATATATATATATAAAAAAAAAGACTTTGTAAACTGCGATTGAAGGTGTTTGGGCAATTTATCATATCTTACAATAAATTACATTGACAAATGTTAGAGCAAAGCGCCCTGAATCAAAAGAAAACAACATTATACATTTATTCCCCAATATTCTGATAGCTTGTTATGGGCATAGGCACTGTTATGCCATAATTTAAGTATCCTTATTATTGTCATGCCGTGTCTTAATATTGTTTTTTATTATTATTGTCTTTTACGAATTTAATGATGAATAATTAAGAGGAAGTTAGTTGTTAGGACTTAGGAGTTGGTGGTCGTCATTAACAATCATGTAAATCTATTTGAAGGCAAGTTGTGTGTTCAATGGGTATCCAAGAATTAAATCTATTCTATTGTCTTTGTTATGAGATTGTGGTAGCTCTCTCTTCCAAGCCCTTACCCTGCCTAGACAGTCGTGGTTCCGGCTTCGTAGTATCTTCCTCCTCGGTCATCCCCACCTCTGGCCGCTCCTCCAACGACTCTCCGACTTCTACAGGTTAGCCAGTAACAACTTGGTAGCCGTCCTTCCTCCGTTCCCACAATCCTCTCAGCCTTCCGTCAAATTTTAAGGAATCAGAGGAGTTCCGCCAGTCGTTGCATCTCTTTGTGCCGGTTTGCCGACACGATAGAAGGACAATCTCCCTCGTTAAAACCATCGTCTTCCTTGCATCGGATTAGGGCTCCACCGGCGTCTCCCCTAGTGCGACCTCTGCGCGATAAGTCTCAATGTTCTTGACAAAAACCTCCGCATTTTTTTTAATTCACTCGCACATAAGTCTCAATGTTCTGACCATTGATCCTTAAAAAAATAAGATCAAAACACTATAATCATTATAACATTCCGCTTAATCTCAATTCCCACAATCATAATGAAAAATGACATACAGTAAGAAAGTGAGAGATCGAGAGTACTCATAGTCATTTGTTTGTGTAGAAGAGGGACAAGAGTAAAGTTAAGAAACTCGCAACGCATCACATGGAAGTCACAACTCAAAATTCACAAAGCCAGAATAAAGAAAGGAATCTAAAGAGCACAATAAATGCACAGGTATAACACAAACACAACACAGACTCACAACTCGCAAAGACACGCGCCCATAAAACTACAGTTCACAGATTTACCACAAAGCCCCCAAAATTGAGTAACAAAAGTATATAATCAGAGCCCAGAAGAGTAGAGTACATAATAACAGAAAAGGGGGGAGCCAAAGGTAAAAGCGTAGAAAATCAAGGTTTCGAGGAAGAAGAGGAGGGATATGGGGAAAGCAGAGAGCAGAGAATCCAGAAAGAAGAGGGTAAAACGTAAAGGAATCAAGGTCTACTATTCTAGAAAACCTACGTTGGGGATTTCTGGATGTGCGAGAAATGAACTAGAGAGCTAGGGTATAAATTAAGGGGAAGGACGGAGAAGAGGCTGAAGGGGCGAAAATGAAGAATCACGAAGACGAGGGAGAGCAGTTATTTTAGCTATTTCACTCAATTTGGTGATTTTGGAACAGTTGAACCGGCAATGACAATCTAAATAGTGTGTCTACAAATAGCCAGCGCATCTTGCAATGAGCCGGCAATTTGTGATTTTTATTATATACTAACAGAATTGGAGTCAAGCAAGCAACCCTTGGTCCGTTTCTATGCAATCTGAGACCGATCAAAACAATGCACGAGCCAGGTTTGTGCATGTTGGATCGGATTGTTGGGTTCAAACCAAGGTAAAACCTGAACTGAAGTTCAAGCCAACCATGATCTTCAAGCCATCATAGCAGCCCCAGTTATATTGCTTATTATTTTATATTTCACATGCTACATGTTAATTATGATGCTTGTAAGTTAAGTTGCACTTGCTCTGCTACTTACATGATCTAGGAATAGAACATTGTTAAGGAATTATCATGTTGCGTATTCCTTTCTTGTTATCTTACTAACACATTTGTATTGCTTATATTCTTTTGTTTTTATTTGGAGTTTGTTGCTTATAATATTTGATCTAAAATCTGAACCTGAAGGATTATATGATAATATTCGCTATCGTCAAACTAAATGAGAGTAGATTAATCGAAATTGTGAAATACAATATATCAAGGTCTGCTCGATACCCACTCTTGAGTCTTGAGTCTTGAAGGCATGATCCCACTAAGAATACTTCTCCTAAGAGCCAAAAATAAGACAATGATCCAAGATGCCTAAAAGACTCATATCACTCTCTTATATAGCGGGAGTGGGACATACATAATTACGGAAATGTTTAAGGCTACATAGGTAGAAAAGAGGACATGTGGATGGACCGGGACGTCGTTTTCGAATCAACACTCCCCTCCTGAAAAATCGACCTTGACCACGAGCGTCAAAGAATCCAAGTCAGTGAAATCGGGATCGACGCCTTCAGTGTCGAGCAACAAGCACAAGTCTTTGAGAGGGCATCTGTGGGTGGGTGAGTACAACTAGTGGCAGCGAAAAGGCTCTTTCGGGAAAGCTCGAGGTACTGCTGGTGAGATAAGAGCTGGGGTGGTAGGGATACCGGCAAAGGCAGGATCAAGTAAAGTGGCGGTAGCGGCTACAGGCCGATCAACGGGGTCCCGCTAGAGGTGATTGAGATTTTGGTGGTTGCAACGGCTAGTGGGGTGGCCGAGTAGAGGAAAACAGCTGGACCGCCTAGAGTTCCTCGTCGACCCAACAAGCTTGCTCCGTAGCGCGGGAGGGAGTAGACTGGTTGTGGACACGAAGGCACGCACGGATGTAAGGTTGCAGGACCACGCGAAAACACCTCAAATAATAGTCAAGGGATAGTTTGGTGACGTGTGTGGCAACCTTGAAGAACTCGGCGATCTAGGTGGCGACGATGTCAGACTGGCGAACAGAGCCGAGGCGCTCGTAGGCATTACTCGCTTGGCGCGTGTTATAGTGGCAGAGGAGTTCCTCCTTCAAGTTGGGTCAAGAGAGATCAAAGTCATGTTGGCGCGTCCAATGCACCTAGTGGAGTGCAAGGCGCTCCATATAGATAGTAGTCATAGGAACCTTTTGGTTAGCATGGGTGGACTGGAGATCCAAAAATTGTTTGACACGGGCGATCCAACCGAGGGGGGCGGTGTTGTCGAACATCAAAGTCTCAATCCGACGGAATTGGGTCGGATGGATATCCAGGAACCTCATATATTCAATGGCGGGCCAATTGGGGGCAGCAGTGGGGGTGCTGGAGGTGTCGACTGATGTTTGACATCGGTGGTCGCGAGCGCACAAAGGAGCATGGTGAGATCGTCTAACTGGGCTTTGAGTCGATCCAAGCGAGTGTAATCAGTGGAGGAATTCTCTTCAATGTAGAAGGCCATGGAACAGGTCTAGGGCATGTAACAGATGAGCCAGAGAAGAGAATGGAGCGATTGAATCGCTAGAGTAGGCGGCTACTGCTGCCGTAGTGGAGGCAGACTGTGGCAGATGAAAAATGCCGAAAGATATGCACATGCGCTGGACAATGCAGATGAAAAATGTCGAGGAAGGGGCATCGACTGCTGGAAGGGTTTGTGCGGGCTG
Organism: Dactylorhiza incarnata; assembly: GCA_033032865.1. Taxonomy (NCBI): domain Eukaryota; kingdom Viridiplantae; phylum Streptophyta; class Magnoliopsida; order Asparagales; family Orchidaceae; genus Dactylorhiza; species Dactylorhiza incarnata. Next base: position 439,115 of record JAWHQI010000403.1, on the reverse strand, counting down.
AGGTAATGTTGGTTGGCATGGTCCGGCTATCACAAGTGTCAGTGACGACGTCAAAGCGATTGGGAGAGATGACGGAAGTAAATGGGGACGATGATCAAATCGGCGAGCTTGAGTGGCATGATGTGTGGATCAAATGACGAGCACGAAAGGCCGAGAGCAAGTCTCGAGGAATCGTGAACAATCAAAACCAGGCGGTAGCGGGCTAGTGTGGAAGAATCCAATCCAGAGGAAATTAGGGATTCAAAATGAACCCTAATTATTAGGACATGTCGGCACAGTTGATAGCTTCCATTATTGTCAAACTAAGCGAGAGTAGATTAATCGAAATTGCGAGATACAAAATATCAAGGTATGTTTGATACCCAATTCCTGAGGGCAGAATACCTCTAAGAGTACTTCTCTCCCAAGAGAGCTTAAAACAAGACAATTATCCAAGATGTCTAAAAGACACTAACACTTCCTGATATAGGCAGGAGTGGAACATACATAATTAAGGAAATGCCCTAAGACTACATAGGGAGATAAGGGGGCATGTGGATGGCCGGTCTGTATCATTATAATAATTGTCCTTAAATATGGTGCATTTTGTTTCATATATCTGATAAGAACAACTCAATGGCACATATATAATTGTACAACTAAACATGTTTAATAAACATGATAAGAACAACTGTCACATGTATAATTGTATAACTGTGTTGATTGATAAAAAAAATATTTGTATACCTGTATTCAACTTTTATTACGCATTATGCAAGAATTATAAATCTGATCTGAATCAATTTTATCATTGCTTAATTATTTTATGCTAGAATTTTTTTTGCTTTCTTATTGCTTAAGTATTTTATTTGATATATATTCTAAACAGCTTACTAGCTCATATTCTCACGGGTTTTATAACTCTGAAAATATTTCTATATTTGCAAGTATGCATTCTTATTACTCAATTGTGTAATTGATCTGGACAACTTATTAGCATAGTAGTTGTTGCTTATTTGTTTTACTAATTGTTCCCATGTTGCTTATGATTTATGAATTAAGATTGCATTTAGTTATCCATGTCGTTTACCCTATTTGTTTTGATAATTTTCTTGGGTATGTTTTGCGGTGTTGTGGATGTCAGCCGACATAAAATTTGGAAAGATGACGTCACGACATCGACACTTTAAGCAAAAATATCATTTTTGAAAATATCACCCGATATACTGATATATCGAGCGATATTTTGAGATTGATATATATGCGAGAGTATTAAAAATAAAAAAATTCACTGCTTTTAAGCGAAAAAGTGCCAATATTTTATTTTGTGCATCTCTTTGTGCCTAACTTCGACAACTTTCTCGTCTCGCTCTCATTTGATGCTCTTTATGTTGTTTACTGTCGTCGATGCATCTTTCTTGTGTAATTTATAAACATACATTATATGCATATATGTTTATTGTGTAATTTATAAACATACATTATATGCATATATGTTTATTGTGTAATTTATAAACATACATTATATGTCCAATTGTATATATTTATAAAATAATTTTGTGTATATATATATATATAAATAAATTTATTTAAATATTAAAATTCGACATTGTAAAATATCCCCGATATATGCCCCGCAATTCGGCATCCAACATTTCAAATACAAACCGACATGAATCCGACATTCGACATCTGCAACATTTATGTCTTACATACCAATTGAAGACATGATAATAATCTTACAGATTGCACCCGCATCAACCCAGGTCAATGGGCAGCTCCCCTTGTGGTCCGTAGACGTAGAAACCTTAAATATATAAAGAGTTCTCTATTCCATTTTTACTCTAGTTAGTTGCTTTTACAGTTTCTAACGAATTCTCCTTATCTGGTTAAAGTTAATTACATCCCTGTCCCCAGTGGGTATAGGCCATTTATGACTGAACCATGTAAATTGTGTGTTTCAGTGTCAGATTGTTCTTGCTATATTGTGTTTTGCTCTAACAAATTTTTATGGTGTTTGTTATTTTATGTGTATTTTGCTACTTGTTAAGTGTCATTATGTTGCTTATGAGGTATGCCCTGTTATGTAATTATGTTATATGATTTGGGCATAGGAGAATGCCAAGGAACTACCATGCATGTTTTAAATATGTTGCTAATGCCATTTTTATACTTGTATTAAGTAGATTAATATTCCTTATTGTACAACCCGTATTCGTCGAGTGGGCCCCCCAGCCAACTGGCGAAACCTGGGTCATCCAGATCATTCGCCGGGTCACTCGCCCAGGCTAAGGAAGGTAAAAATGCCCCCGAGTTGGTGGGGTAAGCTGTAGGAGAGAAGACACTAGGCGAGTGGTGCCCTCACGGACCACTCGCCCAGAAGCGTGGGCATTCGCCCAGCCAGGCGGGTGCCCAGCGAATGGTGCCCTCACGGACCACTCGCCCAAATGGGTGTGAGGAGAAAATGACCATAATACCCCTGGTGGGCTGCAAATAGCCCTTCGGAACAGCGGAGTTAGGCTATTAGCAGACCAATTTGGGGTGCGGTTAGTAAAATTAAAAGGCGGATTCAGGCTATTTACAGACCAGCCTAGGAAAACTATAAATAGACCCTTAAAGGCACCTTGGAGGAGATCCGATTTCAGAGAATCCTCTCCTCTAGGCTAGTTTTGGTTGGCAGCCAGTGCCCTCCAAGGTGCCCGGTTGAGTTTTGGTTTGGGAGGGGAAGCTCTCTAAGATCTTCCGGGTGTGTGGCGGGACCTCCTCGCTTCAGCCTTGGGTCTATTCCGTTTCCAGCGTCCACCGTCAAGAGAGTCTAGTGAGGGAGAAATAAGTATCGGCTACACCCCCAGTGGGTCCGAACTCAAGAGACCAGTTGCTGGTTTCAACATTTTTGGTGCGGTGAGCGTGGACCGTAGCCGGTGAAAGAAAATCCCAAGCTAGTTTCGATGACGGGAGATGGAGGAAATGGTTCTGACTCAGGTCACTCGCAGCCACCAGCGGCAGGGGAGTGGCTGGAGATGTTTGAGAAGTTCAAGCGAGAGGTCCTGCAGACAGTTCTCGCGGCAAGGAGCGAGTGCGAGACCCCGGCGGTCCCAGTGGTCCCGCCTTTGCAGATTGGCGAGAACGCACCGGGGCAGCGGCCGGGGAAGGAGGTGCCAGCAGAAGGAAGCGCGCGAGATCTCCCCGGACGGCAGCTGTTCAGCAGTCCGGCGAGTGCTGAGGTGTGTGAGTTGGTCCCGCGCGAGAGGACCACTCGCCGAGCAGGGGAAGGGAGCCCCTTTTGCGAGATGATCCTCTCGGCCCCAGTGCCAGAAGGGTTTCGTGGGCCGGAGATGTCCTACTACACCGGCAAGGAGGATCCAGTTGTGCACCTGCAGTGGTTCGAGGACATGACATCAATCCTTCCCATGTCGGATTCTTTTCAATGCCGGCTCTTCGCAACCACCCTGAAGGAGAAAGCAAGGGACTGGTTCCACCAGCTTCCCACAGGTTCCATCTACGCGTTCGATGATCTGCGCCGAAGCTTCCGACTGCGTTTCTCGACGTCAAAAAAGAGGAAGAAGGATGCGGAGGCTCTCTTCAAGATCAGGCAGAGGGAGGGGGAATCCCTGGCCAAGTACGTGGACAGGTTCCAGGAGGAGATACACCTAGTGCAGGAGGTGCCGGGATTCGCCCTCCAGATGGCATTCATCGTAGGGCTGCGAGAGGGGTTCTTCAAGATGGACCTGAAGAGAAGACCTCCTGTATCCTTCGAGGAGTTGATGGAGAGAGCCGCGGAGGAGATTGAAGGGGAGGCAGCCAACCCCGAATTCTACAAAAGGTTGGCAAAGATGAGCGAGCCCGAGGCGAGGCAGCCAGAGGGAAGAAGGCGAGAGGAGCCCAGGGGCCAGGGGTTCGAAAGACCACCTCGGGTTTGGAGGAACCAAGAGCCCAACAACAGGTTGGGCTGGAGGAACCAGGAAGGACCAGCGCGAGGTCAGGATGAAAGGTACCAAGGAAGGGAGGCAGGAGGAGTGAATCAGGGGTGGAGGCAGGGTCCCAGACCCCCTCACCCCCCGAGGGAGCAAGCCATGGCGGTAGGCCGAGGGAGAAGAGGTAGAGGAGCAAGAGGAGGAAGAGGAAGAGCGGGAAGAGAGGACAGGGTGGCGTTGCCTTACTGTGACTTTCATCAGGAAGAAGGTCACGCGATCGCCACCTGCCCGGAGTTCTTGGAGATGAGGGAAAGAGGACAGTCACGGCGGCAGCAGGCCCGAATTGAGGAAGTGCTCCCAGAGGCAGAAGAGGACCGGTGTGAGGATAGGGCAGATACAGGAACCAGGGGGGAATCGGGGTGATTCACGGAGGGGTTGGGATAGAGGCCTCTCGCAAGAGAAGCTTCCAGGCCATGTTCCGAAGGGACGTCGCGTCGACTTCCCAGACCCCACCCCCCTCTGAGAAGCTCACCTTCTCCTCAGAAGATATGCCAGATTACGAGGACCCATTCTGCGACGCCCTGGTGATCCAGACAGCGATAGAAAACTTCACGATCTCTCGGATCCTGGTGGACAACGGGAGCTCGGTGAATGTGATCTTCAAAAAAGCTTTCGACGCGATGGAGGTAGAGAAGAAGAGGGTGCAGGCCTCCGACGGACCACTGTTTGGTTTCTCGGGGGAGCGGAAGGAGGTCGAGGGAGGCGTAGGTCTCCAGGTGACGCTAGGAGGAGTCCCAAGAAACTGCCGGTTCGTCATAGTGGACGCTCCGAGCAGCTATAACGTCATCTTCGGACGACCCCTCATCAGCGCCTTCCGGTGCGTGCCCTCATCGTACCATCAGTGCTTAAAGCTCCATAGTGGAGGAGTCCAGATCCGCGTCCGAGGAGATGCTAAGGTGGCGAGGCAGTGCTACGTGACTGCCGTCAACACCATTTCATGGATGGCGGATGCCGAGAAGATGGATGAAGAGATGGCGAGGCCGGAGGGGCCAGGAGAAGAAGTGGAGAAGAGAGAAGTAGGGGGAGAGGGCGATGCCCGAGAGGTCGAGTTTATGGAGGTCGCTCGTAAGGAGCAGGAGGTCGAGTTGATGGAGGTCGCTCATGAGGAGCAGGAGGTCGAGTTGATGGAGGTCGCTCGGGAAGAGCAGGAGGTCGAGCCGGTGGAGGCGGAAGGAGCTGCAGAGGAAAAGGCCCGGGAGGAGAGGCGAGAAGCAAAAGGCCAGTGGGAAGAGCCAACCCGGCTCGAGGCGGCAGAAGAGGTGATAGAGATGGAGGTTACCACCCAGGCAGGAAGGGTGGAGAAGGTGCGGATCAGCGGGGGCCTCGGCCCGGAAGACCAGAGAAGGATGCTGGAGTGCATCCAGAAAAACGTGGACATCTTCGCATGGAGCGCAGCGGACATGCCAGGCATCGAGGCGGACGTGGCTTGCCATCGTCTCAACCTCGATCCAGAAGCCCGCCCCATCCGGCAGAAGAGAAGGACTATAGCTGACAAGCTCGAAGGACCGATCCGCGAGGAGGTGGCGAAACTCCTCGAAGCAGGTTTTGTAACGGAGATCCAGTATCCAGGCTGGGTCTCCAATGTCGTAATGGTAAAAAAGGCCGATGGCCGCTGGCGTATGTGTGTGGACTTTTCATTGTTAAATAAAGTCTGCCCTAAGGATTGTTATCCCTTGCCTCGGATTGACGCGCTGGTTGACTCAGCCGTCGGTTTTTCTGTGATGAGTTTTTTGGATGCTTTTTCAGGTTATCACCAAATAAGAATGCACCCCCCGGACGTCAGAGATGTCTCGTTCATCACCAGGGAGGGATGCTACTGCTATAAGATGATGCCCTTCGGGCTGAAAAATGCAGGAGCAACCTACCAGAAGATGATGGATCGGGTATTTAAGAAGCAAAGGGGAAGGAACCTGGAGGTCTACGTGGATGACCTTATGATAAAGAGCAAGTGTGTGAGCTCTCACATCCGGGACCTCGAGGAGACCTTCGCCACCCTACGCAAGTACAAGATGCGCCTGAACCCCCTGAAGTGTGTGTTCGGGGCCAGCAAAGGGAAGTTCCTGGGGCACCTTCTCACCCCCTGGGGGGTAGAACCTAACCCGGACAAGGTTAGGGCTATAATGGAGCTCGGGTCGCCACGGAACGCCAAGGAAGTTCAACGCTTGACCGGAAGACTCGCCGGGCTGAACAGGTTTCTCTCTCGGGCCGGGGAAAGATGCTCCCTTCTTCAAAGCGCTACGAGGCAACCAGAAATTTGAGTGGACAAGGGAATGCGAGGAGGCCTTTCAGGCCTTGAAGAGCCAACTCACCAAGGCTCCGCTACTACAAAGTCCCAAAGAGGGGGAGGATCTACATCTATATCTCGGGGTCGGGGCGGAGGCCGTAAGCTCCGTCCTGGTTCGGGAGGAAGGCAAGAAGCAGCTGCCAGTCTACTACGTAAGCAGGGTCCTGAGGGAAGCGGAGCTCAGGTACCCAATTTTAGAGAAGTTGGCCTTTGCCCTGGTCATCGCAGCAAGGAAGCTTAGGCCATACTTCCAGGCCCATTCGATCCAAGTAGTGACGGATCATCCTCTCCGCCAGATCTTCGAAGGAGTGGAGCACTCAGGAAGGCTCGCAAAATGGTCAATAGAGCTACGTGAATTCAACATTACCTTTGTCCCTCGATTATCTATGAAGGCGCAGGTGGTGGCTGATTTCATGACAGATTTCGTAGCCGAGATGAAAGAAGACGGAGCCCCTCGTCACGTTCCGTGGAAGCTGCTGGTGGATGGGGCTTCGGGCAAAAATTCTCTCGGAGGAGGGGTGGTGCTGGAGAGTCCCCACGGAGTAAAGATAGAGCAGACACTAGTGATACACTTCCCAATCACCAACAACCAGGCAGAGTATGAGGCTGTAATCGCCGGCCTGCGGTTGACCCGGGAGCTCGGGGTCCATGACGTGGAGGTCCTCACTGACTCCATGATAATAGTTTCTCAGATAAGGGGAGAGTTCGAAACAAGGGAACCTGTGCTCATGAGGTACTTAGCAAAAGTCAAAGGTCTCGTGGGGACGTTCAAAACTTTCTCCATCCGGCACGTCCCTCGAGAGGAGAGCACCCCGGCAGATCGGTTGGCAAAATCAGGTCCACGAGCCGGGGGGACCCTGACGGACCTATTCCGTCCTTCGATCGAAGAGGGAGAGCTCATGGAAGTAGAACAGCGGCCCTCCTGGAAGGATCCCTTCGTCATCTTCCTTGCAACGGGAAAATTTCCGGAAGAAGTTCCGGACCAGAGGCGCTTCCGGTATAAGTCTGCCTATTACGTGCTCCAGGAAGGTGACTTGTATCGGAAGACCCTCTCGGGCCTCCTGGCCCGATGCATCTCGGAGGAAGAGGTCCCAAGGATCTTGGAAGAAGTTCACTCCGGCGAGTGCGGCAGCCACTCGGGGAGCAGGATGCTGGAAGCAAGGATAATAAGGCAGGGGTACTTCTGGCCAACCCTAAGTAAAGACGCGGCAGCATTCGCCAAGAGATGCCAGAAGTGTCAAATGTTCGCCCCGCTTCAGCTCATGCCAGCTCAGAGGCTAAAGAGTATCACGGCGCCCTGGCCATATGGGGAATGGACCTGGTAGGACCCTTCCCCCAGGCTAGTGGACAGAGGAGATTTCTCCTAGTCATGATTGACTACTTCACAAAGTGGTTGGAGGTCAAGGCGTTGGCTAAGGTCACCTCCCAGGTAATCCGCAACTTCGTATGGGGGGAGATCATTTGTCGACACGGGCTTCCGCAGGCCATAGTCACGGATAATGGACCGCAGTTCGCAAGCGAGGAATTCATCGGCTTCTGTGGCCAGTTGGGGATAGACCTTAGGTTTGCGTCCGTTCACCATCCCAGGAGCAACGGGCAGGTGGAGGCGGCGAACAAGGTCATCGTGAACTTGCTCAAGAAGAAGGTGGAAAATCTCAAGGGCAATTGGGTGGAGCAGCTCCCCTCGGTCCTTTGGGCTTTAAGAACCACCCCCAACACCGCCACGGGAGAGACCCCTTTCAAGCTCTCTCACGGCTGCGAGGCCGTCATCCCCATAGAGTTCGAGGTTATGACACCACGGGTAAAGGTCGCCACAAATGGTGAGGAAGATTGGAGAGCCGAGAACGAAGAGGAGTTGCGGCTCTCCCTCGACCTCATCGAAGAAGCTCGGGATCGAGCAGCCATCCATCAAGAAGAGGTCAAGCGGCGGATGGCCAAGTATTTCGACAGGCACGTCAGGATCAAGCAGTTTGAGAAGGGAGATTTGGTACTCAAGAAGGTCGACGCGGCTGGGAGGTCCGCCGCGGTGGGAAAACTTAACCCCAACTGGGAAGGCCCCTATGTCGTGGAAGAGGCACTAAAGTCTGGGGGGTATCGCCTTCAGAACGTGGAGGGCCAACCCCTCAGCCACACATGGAGTGTCGACGACCTTAAACGCTTTTATCCTTAATACCATGTAGCAACAGTGGTTTTTGAATAAAAACATTTTGTTTAAACTATGTGTATAAAAATGATGCTACAGCTCGCAGGAGAGATCCTAAAAGTTCAAGAGGTTGGCCCCGAGCAGACCCGCTGTCCAGGCTCTCATCTAGCTGGCAGGTCCGAAGGCTCACTCGGTGGCAGGTTCTATGTTCCAGAGGTTGGCCCCGAGCAGACCCGCTGTCCAGGCTCTCATCTAGCTGGCAGGTCCGAAGGCTCACTCGGTGGCAGGTTCTATGTTCCAGAGGTTGGCCCCGAGCAGACCCGCTGTCTAGGCTCCCATCTAGCTGGCAGGTCCGAAGGCTCACTCGGTGGCAGGTTCTATGTTCCAGAGGTTGGCCCCGAGCAGACCCGCTGTCCAGGCTCTCATCTAGCTGGCAAGTCCGAAGGCTCACTCGGTGGCAGGTTCTATGTTCCAGAGGTTGGCCCCGAGCAGACCCGCTGTCCAGGCTCTCATCTAGCTGGCAGGTCCGAAGGCTCACTCGGTGGCAGGTTCTATGTTCAAGAGGTTGGCCCCGAGCAGACCCGCTGTCCAGGCTCTCATCTAGCTGGCAGGTCCGAAGGCTCACTCGGTGGCAGGTTCTATGTTCCAGAGGTTGGCCCCGAGCAGACCCGCTGTCCAGGCTCTCATCTAGCTGGCAGGTCCGAAGGCTCACTCGGTGGCAGGTTCTATGTTCCAGAGGTTGGCCCCGAGCAAACCCGCTGTCCAGGCTCTCATCTAGCTGGCAGGTCCGAAGGCTCACTCGGTGGCAGGTTCTATGTTCCAGAGGTTGGCCCCGAGCAGACCCGCTGTCCAGGCTCTCATCTAACTGGCAGGTCCGAAGGCTCACTCGGTGGCAGGTTCTATGTTCAAGAGGTTGGCCCCGAGCAGACCCGCTGTCCAGACTCTCATCTAGCTGGCAGGTCCGAAGGCTCACTCGGTGGCAGGTTCTATGTTCCAGAGGTTGGCCCCGAGCAGACCCGCTGCCCAGGCTCCCATCTAGCTGGCAGGTCCGAAGGCTCACTCGGTGGCAGGTTCTATGTTCCAGAGGTTGGCCCCGAGCAGACCCGCTGTCCAGGCTCTCATCTAGCTGGCAGGTCCGAAGGCTCACTCGGTGGCAAGTTCTATGTTCAAGAGGTTGGCCCCGAGCAGACCCGCTGTCCAGGCTCTCATCTAGCTGGCAGGTCCGAAGGCTCACTCGGTGGCAGGTTCTATGTTCCAGAGGTTGGCCCCGAGCAGACCCGCTGCCCAGGCTCCCATCTAGCTGGCAGGTCCGAAGGCTCACCCGGTGGCAGGTTCTAAGTTCTCAAGAGATGATCTCAAGAGCATTCGCATAGACCACGCGCCGGAGAGAGGATCACACCCCACTCTCATGACTACCTAAGCGAAACCCCGTGATGCGCGAATGGTAAGGTTCACTTGGTAGCGAGAGATCGAAGGGGAACGACCGACCTAAGTCATCTTCGAGCATTCGCGGGGTGGCCAGGACAGTCGCATCACGAATCAACGTCCTAATGAGCCTAACGAGGTATAGCGGCGAATGAGAGGAAAGCTTAGAATAACACAAATTGTAGTCAATATATACATCTTTTAAAGGCACTCGCCCGTTCAAGATTACAGTCAAAAAGATAAATGCAAAAAGAGAAAATACAAGAGGCCCTTCTCAAGGATCAACAGATTTCTCGCTTGAAGATCCGTCGCTCTCACCAGAGTCTGGGATGAGGGCGTCTTCTCGCGGCTCGACGTGGTCGTCCTCCGGAAAGGGGATTGGAATGTAAAGCTCGGGGACGACTTGGCGAGCGGAAAGGCGTTCGGCCTCCGCCTTCAGGTATCCCGCTCGTCGCAGCACCTGCAGCGCATGCTTGACGGCATTCTGCGCGTTCTCTTGCATCAGCTGCTCCAACTCGTGATGGGGATAAAAATGGCCCCCGCTCCCCGGGTCGAGCGCTGACGCACCAGCCTCTCGCAATCGCTGGACTTCGGCTTTGGCCAGACGGATTTCATCCTCAAGGCCGGCCACCCGAGCGCGGAGCATCTCGGCAACCGTGGTATCCTGAAAATAATAACAAAGGTAGTAAGAATAAAGTTTGTCAATCGGCAACAAGTCACTCGCGGGAAAGGAGAAAACATACCTCTGCGACAGGGCGGTTGGCGAGAAGAGTCTCCGCAGCCGCCAGCTTAGTCCTAAGCTCCATCGCCTCAGTAGAAGCAACGGACCGGGACTCCTCAACCTCCGCCAAGTCCCGCGCCAGTTTGATGCTCCGGCGCGAAGACATGTGCGCGAGCTCGAGCGCCCGCAGCATGGCCCTGGCGCTCTCATGAGCGAGAACCTGGGTCGTCTCGGCATCATAGACTTCGGCGTCTTCTCGGCCATAGAGGGCATACGCGATGGCGTAAGCCTCACCGCTGGCGAGATCGCTCTCTATCCACGACGGATGGAGGGTGGAGAGCGAGACCCGGTTAGCATTCCTGTCCCACTTGACCAGGGGAGCCCCCGAGGGGTCCCTGTACTTCTTGCCGCTGGGGAAGTTCCGATGGTCCCTGGGAAGTGGGGGCGGCGGCAACGACGGTCCCGCGCGAGGGATTGTCTCTCCTGGCGCACTCGTCCTCAGGGCTTGGATCTGAGCACCCGCCCCTAGGGTCTCGTCCAGGACCCCCTTCCCCTTGGCGGAAGGGGGGTTTTGGGGCTTCTTGGAAGAAGAAGAAGTCAGCACCGCTGGCTTGCGCTTCTTTCCGCCAGGCTTGGAGGAAGAAGGTTCCTCCCGACAGGCATCCGCGGCGGCCTGTGCGAGAGAGAGGGCGGATCCGGAGGGACGCGGCGGATGAAGGGGGAAGTGGCGAACGCCTGCATAATATAACAAATGGTTCTAGCGAATGATGTAAAAATCACAAAGCGAAAGCGAATGAAGTCTCGAACACTTACCCTCACCCTGCGGAATGGGTGGAAGCGAGTTGACGTTTCGCCGGAGATGGACGAGATCCATCCCGTGCTCCAGGATGTATTGGTGGAGTTTGGCCTCGTGCCCCCTAGGGTCGGGGGGCGGAAGGTTGACTCCTCCTCCTGCACCGGCGCGAGAAGAGTGTTCCCCAGGTTCCCGCTTACGAAAATAAAGCGGCGAACCCAGTCGTGGTTCTTGTTCGGGAGCCCGTAGTGCTTTAGGGGGCTCAGTCCCGAGAAGAACGAGATACCATTGGTGCAGCGGAAGGCATAGAGCTTGCGGAAGACGGGCAGCGAGAACTTGATTCCCTCTTCTCGCAGGTAGCTCGCGTACCCGACCAACATAGCGATGGAGTTGGGGTTGAGCTGGCCGGGCACGACCCCATAGTATCTGAAGGTCTGACGGAGTTCCGGCCAGATCGGAAGGCGAAACCCCACCTCGAAATGCTCTAGCGGGATCGCGAGAGCACAAGGCGAGATGGAGTTCAGACGCTCATCCGGCCTGGGCTTTCGCCCCTCGAAACCCGGCGGGACGTAGTCGGCGACGGAAGACAGGTAAGCCTCCTCAGAGAGGTCGCAGGAATCAAAGACGTGGTTGGCGAATGCGCTGGCGCACTTGGCCCTGCCTTCCGCATCGCCACCCATTTTTGCGAGTGAAGAAGGAAAGGGGAGCAACAGATAAGGAAGAAGCACGAGTGCTAGCGCAAGGAAAGAGAGCGGATGGTTAGGTATTTAATACGGTGGTTGAAAGACTTATTTATAGAGGGACTAAACGGCGTTTGAGCTTTCGAGGCCACGGGTGTGCGGATAGCCATCGCGCCTTCCCGACACCTCGAAGCCCGAGCCGGTCCCTCTCGCCCATTAATGGCAAATGCCCTATATCTATTCATCCCGCGGCTACGCAACGAGGTTGGAAGAGCATCCGGCTATAAGTTATCACTCGGCAATACCCAAGCGAAGCTATGAGATACGAAAAACGAATAAAGGAGCATTCGCAAAGCATAGAGAAATTATTACAGACAAATATGACGTTCAAACATTCGCAGCATAAAGTAAGAAAAGGAAACAATAAGAGGGGTGGACGTTGGGTAGGTCAGATCTCCTCCCAGATCCACCGACCTCGCTTTCGCGACCCAGCTCCCATGGGCATTCGCGGGCGGTAATAAGCGAGTATATTGGTGATCTCATGGGAGGCCAGTTGGAGTTGATCCCGGGCTCGCGCGGCGTGTGTTTCGGGAGACAACTCCCCTCCTTCGCCCCCCAGGCGCTCCACCGTGGTGAGAAGGCGCGAGTAGTCCCGATGGAGGTCCTTTAACTCACGCGCGACTCTCAGCCGCACGTCGTCCACCTGGCCGGCTACGTTTCGCTGGATATGGATGAGCTTCCCCAGGACCTCCGAGATCCGATCCTTCAGGGTCGCGTGATCCGAGGAATCACCTAGGAAGTCAGCGAGATCCCCAGGGGAAGGGAGAGGCGAGAGCATTCCCTCTCCCCCCTCGTAGTAGGAGTCGAAGGGGGAGGCTTCTCGATAGCCTGCGGAATCACAACTAGGTTAGTGGTGATAAAACATGCGAGTACGATAGAGGCGGGTGAGTGAACTGACCTGGGGTGGGGTCCAGGTGACCTGAAGGACGAGACGAATGGGGGTGCGTCCCAAACAGCCAGGCGGGAGGTAAGACCTTTCCCTTTCCTGGACGGTAAGGCTGTGAAGGAGCCGGAGCATCCGCACGGTCATCAGCATGGAGATGCAGATCCAGCTCTCGCTCAGGGGAGACCCTCCGTTCAATCGCGGTGACAGAGGGGTTCACCTGAGCAGGGGGACTTGGAGGAATGGAGTCCCGCAGCGGGACGTCAGGGTTGAGGGCTGCGAAAAGGTAATGGTTAGTAGCCGACAACATAAAAGGAAAAAGCGAGAAGGTTCACAACTCACGGGATTGGGGTACAGTCTCCCCAGGAGGAGGCGGAGGAGCAAGATCCAGATCGGGAGGAGGTACCTCGTCCGCGGGAGGTGGCACCACCACACTGCTCAAAACAGCCCCATGGCCGTCCTCCGGCACCAAAGCCCCCTGCGAATGGCCAGAGTCAACGCAGGGTAAGGGACAGGAACTAAATGGAGACAGGAGGAATTCTCATACCGGCATCGCCGGGTCCGGAAGGGCATCCGCCAGCGTGTTCGCCGGTGGAGTATCCGCCGAAGACTCCGAGGCAGTCTCGCCTCTCTGACGATTCAGCCGAATCGCCTTGGCTCGACGCGAGACATAGGGGGCGCTCGGATCCCGTTTGGACATCAGCCAGGGAGCAAATTTGGATGCCCTGGGGGCAGTTGCAGCTTGGGCCGCAGCCAGGCGGTCGATCATCTCTCGCGAGAGGGGTTTCGCAGAAGGTTTGTGGAAAGACATTAGGAAGTGGAGAAACTCCGAGCCGAGATGAAAGAGTGGTCCAGAAAAACCTGACATGAGGATATATATATAAGGTGGCGGTGGGACCCACGGAATCTTATGGATCCAGTCAGCAAGCACTCACCGAATACAGGGTTGGACTGTTCTTTACGACCGTAGGAACCGCTCGTAAAGAGCGGGGATTGTGTACAACCCGTATTCGTCGAGTGGGCCCCCCAGCCAACTGGCGAAACCTGGGTCGTCCGGATCATTCGCCGGGTCACTCGCCCAGGCTAAGGAAGGTAAAAATGCCCCCGAGTTGGTGGGGGTAAGCTGTAGGAGAGAAGACGCTAGGCGAGTGGTGCCCTCACGGACCACTCGCCCAGAAGCGTGGGCATTCGCCCAGCCAGGCGGGTGCCCAGCGAATGGTGCCCTCACGGACCACTCGCCCAAATGGGTGTGAGGGGAAAATGACCATAATACCCCTGGTGGGCTGCAAATAGCCCTTCGGAACAGCGGAGTTAGGCTATTAGCAAACCAATTTGGGGTGCGGTTAGTAAAATTAAAAGGCGGATTCAGGCTATTTACAGACCAGCCTAGGAAAACTATAAATAGACCCTTAAGGGCACCTTGGAGGAGATCCGATTTTAGAGAATCCTCTCCTCTAGGCTAGTTTTGGTTGACAGTCAGTGCCCTCCAAGGTGCCCGGTTGAGCTTTGGTTTGGGAGGGGAAGCTCTCTAAGATCTTCCGGGTGTGTGGCGGGACCTCCTCGCTTCAGCCTTGGGTCTATTCCGTTTCCAGCGTCCACCGTCAAGAGAGTCTAGTGAGGGAGAAATAAGTATCGGCTACACCCCCAGTGGGTCCGAACTCAAGAGACCAGTTGCTGGTTTCAACACTTATGTTATAATACTTTCCCTTAATTATTATACCTGTTGTTTTATAAATTTAATAACGAAAGTGATGCATGACATGCGTCTCACCTGCCTGCCACCCTGCGGCTTGTGTTGTTAAAGACGCACATCAGGCGCGCCAAGGCTCACCGGGCTCAGAGGTTTGCACTTTTTTGCGCCTTTGGAGCATAAAAGACATGCCTAAGTGCGATTTCTATTGCAAACTTTTATTTTTCAAAATAAAGAAAAAAATAATGTATGAACTCAATAATTTTTGCATAGTTCAGTGTTTGTGAAACATAATCGAGCGTTGAGACTTAGATATGATGCAAGTGATCACATTGATTCTATCTTTTATTATATATAAATGATAGTAATGAATAATTAATGAGTAGAATATATGAAGAATTTGATTAAGAAGATGAAGTGATGTTTGATGTTGATTATTTAAAATGTATGTGGTTGCGTCTTGCATTCGTCAGGCGCGCGCCTGCGTCTAGGTTCTGAGACCTCTTTGCGCCTTGATCCGCCTTGCGCCTTTAATAACCAAGCCTGCGGCCTGGCGTCGCACCAGCCTAGGGGTCCCATTGGGAGTCCACCCGATAGGCCTTATCAGGTTTGCAGATCGTACACCCCAAGACATCCCCGGCTCCACTACAGGGCCGATAGGTTGTTAAGGCCGGGGCGATCCCCCGACCTCCTTGATAAAGAGTCTTCAGGGAAACTCTCATCACCAACTGAGCCGCGGTCCGCGGACCTGATAAGTCATATCGGGTAGACTCCCGATGGGACCCCTGGGCTGGTGCGGCGCCAGGTCGCAGGGTGGCAGGCAGGTGGGACATCTGTCCTACATCATAAAAGTAAGACTCAGTTGGTGATAAGAGTATGCTTGAAGACTCTATCAAGGAGGTCGGGGGATCGAGCCCCGACCTGAACAACCTATCGGCCCTGTGGTAGAGCCGGGGATGGGTTGGGGTGTACGGTCCGCGGACCTGATAAGGCCTATCGGGTGGACTCCCGGTGGGACCCCTTAGCTGGTGCGACGCCAGGCCGCAGGGTGGCAGGCAGGTGGGACGCCTGCCCTGCATCAGAAAGCTTCCGGCACTTTTGTGATAATTGTACAATTCCATAATTGTATAATTGAATGTAGATTGATAAGAATAGATTTATATACTTGTATTTTAATATTTTTAATGTTTATGTTTTTTATGTTTCATAAATCTGATCTAAATAGATTTGATTATTGCTTAATTCTTTTATACCTGTATACTTTCTTATTGATTACATGGTTTAGTTGATATGAATCTGCATAGTTTACTAGTAAATGGTGATATAATCTGATTCTGATTAATTGAGAGTATCTAATTTCATCATAATTAAGGTATGATAGCACTGGACCTAGTTATTAAAGGCTCAAGGCGCACCAAGGCGCAAAAGGGTCTTGAAGCTTAGACGCAGGCGCAACCACATCCATTTTAAATAATCAACATAAAAAATAAGTTCATCTTCTTGATCAGATTCTTCATCTATTCTACTAATTAATCATTCATTACTATCATTTATCTCTCTTTAAAAATAGAATCAATGTGGTCATTTGCATCGCATTTAAGTTGTAACGCTCGATTATGTTTCACAAACACTAAGTCATGCAAAAATTATTGAGTTCTTACATTATTTCTTTCTTTATTTTGAAAAAAAAAATTACAACAGAAATTTCACTCAGGCGCGACTTTTATGCTTCGAAGGCGCAAAAAAAGCGCAGGAAAGCGCAAACCTCTAAGCCTGATAATCCTTGAGCTTTAAGCACCATTAACAACGTAGCATGCGATGCATGTCAAATATAGTAAGTGTGGCCTAACGAAACACTAATGGAGTGATGATAGTGAAGTGTCATGGGAGTCTAAAATGATGTGATGCACAAGCAAATATCGGACGAATAGTTTACAATAAATACTAAAAGGTGTCATAAGCATTCACAATAGAACGCTACAGAAACTAAGGTTGAATTACAATTAAGAATCTTCAATTAAAAAACAAGTGAATAAATTCTGCAAGTAGAATATTTATAGGTAATTGCATGCAAAATAATATCTACAATTATATGTTATTCATGGGAAGTGATTTGCTTGCAAGGGGCGGGTGGGGTGGCTTTTTGCTACAGGAAATGGGGCTTTTGTGTATTAGGAGTTGGGCGGTTTGCAGGAGAAAAGAGGCTGGAGCACAGGGGAGGGTTCACAAATACAAGATTCCTGGAAAAATGGATGGATGAGCTGGTGGATGGGCTGGAATTCAACTCTGGATGGGGAAATCTCCTTACGAGTGAGTGAAGGTGGTGGGAGGGGTTATGTTATGCTGGAGTAAGTGGGTTTATGTTAGATTAGAGTTTTTTTCAGAAGAGGGGGGGGGGGGGGGGGGGGGGAGAAGCAGGGAAAAGAAAGAGAGGAAGTCCAAATTCTGATAACACTTGGCATAAACCAATACAAGGGTCCCCCCGGGTTTATATACTAACCGGTGCCAAAATAAGAACAAACATAATGCGATGCAAAATACAAAGATAAATGCGACGCCGCTCTCATGCTTCGGCGCGCGTGTCGCGTTCCCTCCTTCGATAGACGCGCCACACCGGCGGGCGCCCTTCGCCTTCGCCGCCCTCGTCGCCATCCGTAACAATGCCGCCCGCTGGGAAATTTGTCTTGTCCCCAAGGCAAAGGTCCGGAAACTGCTGTTGCAGCTCTGTCTGGTCGACCCACGTGGCCTCTGAGTCCGGGAGGTCGCGCCACAGAACCAAAACCTGCTTCACTGCTTGGTCTCCTCACTGTATCGTGCGAGTATCGATGACGCGTTGGGGGTGGGCTGCTGGCGGAATAGTGCCTGGGTCCGGTGGTGGAAGTGCACCCTCAACTGGATGATCGCCAATCACCCGCTTTAGCTGCGATACGTGGAATACCGGGTGGATCCGGCTCTCAGGAGGTAGGGGGAGGCGGTAGGCCTGAGTGCCAACTCGAGCGCGGATCTCGAAGGGGCCATAAAATTTGGCCGCCAACTTGGAGTGGGACCGCGAAGAAGCCGAGACCTGGCGGTGAGGTCGTAACTTGAGGAAGACGGAGTCCCCCTCGCTGAACTGAACGGCCCGCCGTCGGCGGTTGGCCGCGGCTGTCATCCGGTCCTGGGCGCGCTGCAGGTGCTGGCGTAGCTGCTGGAGTATGGAATCCCGGTCTCGGAGCAGAGTGTCGACCGCGGCCACCGCGCACTCCCCCGGAAGGGTGCGGCTCAAGACCGGAGGGGGCTGCCCGTAGACGGCTTCGAAAGGGGTAGTGCCGGTGCCGGAGTGGAATGAGGTGTTGAAAGAGTACTCCGCCCAGGATAGCCACTCTGCCCATGCTCGCGGGTGGTCGCACACGAAGCACCGCAGGTAGGTTTCGAGGCACCGATTCATGACCTCTGATTGGCCATCTGTCTGCGGATGGTACGCTGTGCTCATGCGTAACTGAGTCCCCTGCATCCTGAAGAGGGCCTGCCAGAAGGCACTGAGGAATAGCGGGTCGCGGTCGCTGACGATCGAACGCGGGATCCCATGCAGGCGGACGACGCCATCGACGAAAGCTGCGGCGACGAGGGGAGCTGTGAACGGATGGCGAAGCGGGATGAAGTGCGCGTACTTGGATAGACGGTCTACTACCACCAGAATGCAGTCCCAAGTCTTGGAGCGGGGCAGGCGGGAGATGAAGTCCATGGAAATGTCCTCCCATATCAGAGAGGGGGTGGGGAGTGGCTGGAGGAGGCCCCCAGGAAAAGTGGCCTCGTACTTGGCCCGTTGGCACGGGAGACAGGCTGCGACGAAGGCCTTGACCTTCTGAAACATGCCGGGCCAGTATAGCGAGGCCGCGATGCGGCGGTACGTCCGAAAAGCGCCTGCGTGCCCCCCTTCCGGAGTGGCATGAAACTCAACGAGTAAGCGTGGAATCAGCTGGGACGATGCGGAAATCACGAGGCGCTGCTGGTAGTAGAGACGGTCCCCCACGAGGCGGTATGGTGGGCAGGACGTCGGGTCGGCCCGGAGGGCCTGCACGATCGTCTGGAGGGTGGGGTCAGCGGCCACCTCCCGCTGCAATGCATCGGCCTCCTCCCAATACGGACGTGAAATGGACGCCAAGAGGGCCGTCTGCGGGTGACGTGAAAGAGGGTCGGCTGCACGGTTGGCCGCGCCGGCCCGAAACTCAATGTCAAAGTCGTATCCCAGGAGCTTGGCCACCCAGACCTGCTGTGCTGGAGTAGCGATCTTCTGGTGGGGCAAATAGCGAAGACTATGATGGTCCGTCCGGACGGTGAAGCGGCGGCCCAGCAGGTATGGTCGCCAATGCTGGACAGCGAGGACCAGGGCCATCAACTCTGACTCGTAGGCGGAGCGGGGACGAACGGTGGGGGCAAATGTCCGGCTGAAATAGGCGACAGGCTGCCCGGCCTGCATCAAAACCGCACCGACTCCGGAGCCGGAAGCGTCACAGTCCACCACAAATGGCTGCGAAAAATCTGGCATGGCGAGAACGGGAGCGGTACTCAAAGCCCGCTGAAGGGCCCGAAAAGCGCTGTCGGCTAGGGGGGTCCACTGAAATCTCCCAACCTCCTCCTTCTTCAACAACTCGGAGAGCGGCTTTGCCATCTTGCCGTAGTCCCGGATGAACCGGCGATAATAGCCGGTGAGGCCCAAGAATCCGCGAACGTCGCGGATGGAGCGAGGAGTGGGCCACTGAAGTACGGCCTGGACCTTCTCCTGATCCATGGCCACTCCGTTGGCCGAGATAGTATGTCCCAGATAACTGACCTCCGTCTGGCCAAACACGCACTTCTTGGGATTCACGCAGAAGGCGTTCTCCCGGAGGGTGGTGAGGGTGGAGCGGAGGTGGTCCAGATGAGCCTGCCAGGATGAGCTGTATACAAGAATATCATCGAAGAAAACCAAGATGTACCTGCGCAGAAACGGCCGGAACAGATCGTTCATGGTGGCCTGGAAGGTGGCAGGGGCGTTCGTCAGGCCAAACGGCATAACGAGGAACTCATAATGGCCGTCGTGGGTGCGGAACACCGTCTTCGGCACATCCTCCTCGCAGACCCGTATCTGGTGGTAGCCGGACCTTAGGTCCAGCTTGGAGAAGAAGACCGCTCCCCGTAGCTCATCCAAAAGCTCCTGAATAACGGGAATCGGGTACTTGTCGGGAACCGTGGCCTTGTTGAGCTCACGGTAATCCACACAGAAACGCCAACTCCCGTCTTTTTTGCGGACCAGTAGGACGGGGCTTGAGAATGGGCTGGCGCTGGGACGGATGATGCCTGCGGAGAGCATGTCGCGGACAAGCGCCTCGATCTCGCCCTTTTGGTCGTGGTCGTAGCGATACGGGCGGACGGAAATGGCGGTCACTCCTGCCCGTAACGGAATGTGATGATCAGTAGGCCGCGGCGGGGGCAGACGGGTCCCATCGGCGAAAACATCGGAGCAACTGTCCAGGATAGACCGCACGGCCGGGGCCGGAAGAGGTGGTAGGTCGGCCGTGTCCGCTATGTGCCACAAGGTGGCCGCCCACTCCACCTCGGAGGATTTCTGCAATGACTGGAAAGAGACGGCACGGCGGAGAAGGGAAGCCTCGCCTTGAAGGATACATGGTGTGCCCCCGCAGATGAAGCGCATCGTCATGCGGTTCCAGTTGACGTTGACGTCTCCGAGCGTCCGAAGCCACGCCACGCCCAGGATGATATCCACCCCGCCAAGTGGGAAGGCGTAAAAATCAGCCTGGAAAGGACTCTGACCAAGCGTGAGCGTCAGACCCGCACAAAGGCCACCCGTAGCCCACCGGTGGCCATCCCCCAGGCAGACCGAGAAGCGGTCGGCGGCGTGCACTGGAAGGGCCAAACGATCCACGAGAAGCTGAGAAATGAAATTGTGGCTGGCGCCACTGTCGATCATCACGACCACGGAGGTCCCATGAAGAGTGCCCCGCAGCTTCATCGTCTGAGGGCCGGAAATCCCGCCGACCGCAAAGAAGGGAAGGTCCAGACGGTGAAAGGTGGCCGCCGGCGGATCCTCGGTGGTGTTGTCGACCTCCAGAGCCTCGAAATCAGCCAATGTGACCTCCGGTTCCTCCTCGCCAATGAGGACCCGAAGGGTCTTGAGCGGGCAGTCATGTGTGGGAGTGTAGGGCTGCTTGCATCGGAAGCAGAGACCCTTATTGCGCAGGTCATGGTACTCCTGGTTGGAGAGCCATGGATGGGTTTGGGGACGATTAGGACGTGGCGGCGGTGCTGCCCGGCCCTGTCCGGGTGGAGGCTCCAATGGTGGAGGGCGAGGTGCCGGCCGCTGCGCGGCGGCGAGAGGAGGCCGGCTCGGCTCGGGTGGCCGAGTATGGAATTCCGCTTCAACCAAGCGGGCAAGGTCCATGGCCTCCGTCAAGGAGGGGGGATGGTGTGTGCGGACCCGTGCCCGGATGTGCGGCCGCAACCCATGCAGAAAGAAACTGAGGTAGTGATCCGGCGGAAGGCCGGGAACGTGGGTGGCGAGGGCGATGAACTCATCGGAGTAGTCGTCGAGGGAGCCCGTCTGATGGATGCTGCAAAGCCGCTCCACGGCGGAGCCGGAGTAGCGAGGGTTGTACCGACTGATGAGGTTTTGTTGGAGGGTAGGCCATTGCAAGGTCGGGGTGGTTTGGCGGAGCCATCGGACCCAATGGAGGGCGGACCCTTCCATGCCAATCATGACGGTGCTAACTTTGAGGTGGTCGGGCGTTTGTTGGAGTTCGAAGAATTGCTCCGCACGGGCGATCCACCCCAACGGGTCGGTGCCATTGAAAGGGGGCACCTCGAGGGCGCGGGGGCTGCCGGGAATGGTGGCGACCGGACTAAGGGTGGCCGTAGAGATGTCCGGGGGGGTGCCCAAGATGGAGGGGGCCTCGGCGTTGGAAGTGGCGGAAGGAGAGGGCTGTCCGGCAATAATGGTGTCGAGTTTAGAGTCCATGCGGAGGACGAGGGCTTGGAGGGAGGCGATGGAGGCATCATGATCGGCCAGCCGGCGAAGGATTGTCGGGTCGGAGGCCGGAAGAGAAGGCGTGGAGTCCGGGTTGCCCATTAGACGGAGGGAACGGCGGGACATGCACACCCGAGGCCGAAAGGGGCGAGAAAGAAGGGGGGTCGGGGCTGGGAGGCGAGCGCAGCGGCGAGGTTGCTGGGAGGCGAGCGCAGCAGGGCGCGCGGCGAGAGGGCGAGCGTAGCGGGTGAGCGCAGTGGCGAGCGCAGCGCGCGCGGTTGCTGGGAGACGATCGGGCGAGCGCACACAGCGGCGAGCGGGCGAGCGTAGCGGTTGAGCGCAGTGGCGAGCGCAGCGGGCGAGCGGCGAGCGCAGCGGGCGAGCGGCGAGCGCAGCGGGCGAGCGGCGAGCGCAGCGGGCGAGCGGCGAGCGCAGCGGGCGAGCGGCGAGCGCAGCGGGCGAGCGGCGAGCGCAGCGGGCGAGCGGCGAGCGCAGCGGGCGAGCGGCGAGCGGAGCAGGAGCGGGGCTGGATCGTCTTCGGGCGGCGGAAACCGTGGCCGGAAGATGGCAGGTCGGACCACTTGTTAGATTAGGGTTTTTTTCAGAAGAGGGGGGGGGGACGGGAAAGAGGGAGAGAAGCAGGGAAAAGAAAGAGAGGAAGTCCAAATTCTGATAACACTTAGCATAAACCAATACAAGGGTCCCCCCGGGTTTATATACTACCCGGTGCCAAAATAAGAACAGACATAATGCGATGCAAAATACAAAGATAAATGCGACGCCGCTCTCATGCTTCGGCGCGCGTGTCGCGTTCCCTCCTTCGATAGACGCGCCACACCGGCGGGCGCCCTTCGCCTTCGCCGCCCTCGTCGCCATCCGTAACAGTTTATGTATAATTACAGCTGGAACGAAGGATTGGGGGTAGTTAAGGGAGGTTACGAGTGAGATTGGGTAGTTAGTTGGTAGTTAGTTGGTAGTTGTGTGGTAAAGGGGATAGTTATTAGGTGGTTACACGGATTTGGGGCAAGGGAAATGGGTAGTTATTGCAGAAAACAAGGAGCAAATAATGGGTGGTTATAACTGTTGCTGTAGTATGTGAGTGGCGTGGTTAGGAAAAATGATTACCTTGACTTTTCTGCCTAAAGTTCACAGAATCATTACCGTGGGAAGACAGAGAGTCCAAAAATTCTCTCCAAATTCTACGGTAATGAAATCAGACCCCGTAGACCACTATTTATAAGCAAAGAGGCCAATACGAATGGTCTAGAT
Organism: Dactylorhiza incarnata; assembly: GCA_033032865.1. Taxonomy (NCBI): domain Eukaryota; kingdom Viridiplantae; phylum Streptophyta; class Magnoliopsida; order Asparagales; family Orchidaceae; genus Dactylorhiza; species Dactylorhiza incarnata. The sequence continues at coordinate 416,211 of JAWHQI010000403.1, read as the reverse complement.
CGTCCGAAACATAAAGTCACTAATTTTATATGAAATGAAAATAGTAAAAATACATAAAGATATCGGGCGTCGCTCTGAACACGATTACTAGTTCGGATTGTCTACACGACGATACTATCTCCACCTTTCGTGTATGTAGACTTGTGCGGGCTCCAGTAAGCGTCGGCCCGCCCTAGATCCATGATCCCCATCAGCATGAGTTCAAGGTTTTACATGATTGAACTTTGAAGCTTGAAGCAAACAAAGGGTCATGGAATGTGTAAAAGCTTGGAATAGAAGATTTATTAATTGATATTTGGGCTGTAAATGTAAATCATGGATTAGATAATTAGGTAAAAAATATCTATTATATATTTTTAAATTTAGAAATATAAAACAAAGGTTAAATAATTTAAAAAATATAGCTTTTAAGATTCTCCAAGCTCTATCATTTATCGAGCTTGAAGCCTCTTTGTATTTATTCACTCGTAAGCCTTCTCCAAATTCAAAAGATTTATAGAAATCACAAAGGTTAATGATTTAAGAAAATTTAAACGTCACGATTTTAAGCTGCCTTGAAATCCATTTAACATTGAGCCTGGCTGTTTAAGCCGCTTTTGAACCATGCATAAATGGCTTGATCTGTTTTTCGGGTCAGGATGTTACCGACCTCCAGTCTGACGAGCCGGAATGGCAGGTCTATTCGAGGAGGGCTCGCGCAGGACCAAGAGACAGCACTAGGCCCCGTGCCGAACCGGGCAATTTGGAGAAGACCATCTAAAGGGCCGACCGGTCCTAGTTATCTTTCAGCATTTTGATTATGTTATTTTATTTTGAACTCTTAATGATGTGGTGGTTTCCCCCTATATAAGGGAGCACCTAGGGTTATGTTTCTCATCTTTGGATCAATCAACTTAGGAGGGGCTGCTCCCCTTGTCTCTCTCTCTTTTTCTATTCCTCTCCCTCTCGATTTCTCCCGCCCGACTCCTTTCAGCCGCCGCCGCTATCGCCCGGCGTCAGCCCCGTCCGCTACCCTTGCCGCTACCGCCGCTCCTATCGGCGGCCCGTTACCGCAGCGGTAACATTGGTCCGACCTGCCATCTCCGCCCGCTCTCGCTCAGCCGCCGGAAACCTTCATGGCTCCGAACACGCGCCTCCACCCCGCTGATCCCTCCACTGCCGCCGACGCCGACATCCAGGTCGCGGAAAGCCTCGCACTCCATGGTTCCCAGATCGCCAGCCTTCACGCCGCGGTGGAAGACATCCGCTCAACCCAGCAGGCCCTCCTCGCGCGCCTGGAGGCGTTGCTGCCGTCGCCAAGCACACCGCCGCAACAGTCCCCCCCGGCCGACACCACTTCGGTCCTCGGTCTTCCCCCGTCCCCGCTCGCGGCCGGCTTCCGTGCGCCGGCGGCGCCCCAGCCGCTTCCCGTCGTCCCGCCGGTTGCCGCTATTCGCCCCACTATGGCGATGGATGTTCCGCCCTTCTCCGGGACGGATCCTATGGGCTGGATCGCCCGTACGGAGCAATATTTCGACCTTAATGGTACCCCACCCCCCCCCCCCGGCGGACCGCGTCGGCATCGCCATGGTCGGTATGGACGGCTCGGCCCTCCATTGGGCACGTTGGCTTCGCCAAGTGCAACCCCTCATTCCGTGGCAGGAGTTCAAACACGAGATGATCAGCCGTTATGATTCTCGCTACATGGGCTCCGCTATCGAGCGGCTTTGCTCCGCCCGCCAATCAACAACGGTGGACGCATACATCGATGAGTTCGTTGCTCTCGTCACACAAGTTCCCGGCCTTCCGCCCGACCATTACCTGGGATTTTTTCTGCAAGGTCTCCTTCCCAATATCCGCTCTCGCATTCACACTCATCACCCACGCACGGTCTCGGAAGCCCTGAAACTTGCCCGTGCGGTCGAAGCGGACATCGGCCCTCGGCACTCCGGCCCACCCCCCTTCCGTCCTCATCCCGTGCGGGACACCGGTCCTCGACCGACCCCCGTGTCCCACGATCGGCCGGCACGCCCGGACGGCCCCAATCGCATCTCCACCATCGACTACAATGACCTTCGGCGCCGCGGTTTATGTTTCCGTTGTCGCCAACCATACTCGCCTCAGCATGTTTGCCCGGTCAAAGAATTCCACGCTATCTTTAGCGACAGTGAGGGTTACGCCCTCGCCGAGGACTTGCCACCCTTGGAGCCACCACCCGACCCACCTACGGCCGACCTCGAGGACGCCCCCCCTCAACGTACTGGAACTGCCATTCTACTCCGTGGGGGGATTAACGGGGCCCCGCACCATGAAGTTGGCCGGCGAACTACACAACCGCACCGTCATCGTGATGGTGGATAGCGGGGCGAGTCACAACTTCATGTCCTCCCATCTGGCGCAAGAGCTAGCCATACTGGTGGATCCGTCACCAGACTTTTCGGTGTGCTTGGGCGATGGCCGCCGCCAACCGACCTTGGGCCAATGCCGGGATGTTACCATGACCGTGGGGCCGTGCCGGGTCACGGCTGACTTCTACATGTTCGAGCTAGGAGGCCTCGACGCTATTCTCGGCGTTGCTTGGCTCGAGACCCTGGGCGACGTCCGAGTGAACTGGGCTTCGATGACGATGGATTTTCAGCAGCAGGGCCGACAGTGTCGTTTGGTGGGTGACCCTACCCTCCTCCGCTCACCGCTGTCGTATCGGGCGATGACACGCGTCACCGACGTCGATTTCTCGGCCTGGTTATGGCCCCTTCAGGCGAGCCTTTCCGCGGCGGCCGCACCCCTCAAGGCCGACATGGGCGGCGTCCTCGCAGATTTCGAGGACATCTTCACCGCACCCTCGGGCCTTCCACCCTCCCGACCGACCGATCACGCCATTGTTCTCCATCTGGGGTCGTCGGCGGTGTCCGTGCGGCCCTATCGTTACGGGCACGCCCAAAAGGACGAGATAGAAAGACTCGTCCGAGAGATGTTGTTGGGCGGTATCATACGACCCAGTGCGAGCCCCTTTTCCAGCCCGGTGTTACTAGTGCGCAAGAAAGACGGCAGTTGGAGGTTCTGTGTGGACTATCGGGAGCTCAACAAGGCCACGGTCCCGGACAAGTATCCTATCCCGGTTATTCAGGAGCTCCTGGACGAGCTACACGGCGCGACTTTCTTTACCAAGCTGGACCTACGGGCCGGCTATCATCAGATTCGGGTACGGCCGGAGGATGTGCCAAAGACGGCGTTCAGAACACACGACGGACATTTCGAGTTCTTGGTCATGCCGTTTGGGCTCACCAACGCCCCCGCGACATTCCAAGCTACCATGAATGAGATATTTCAGCCCGTTCTGCGTAAGCATGTCCTTGTTTTTTTTGATGATATCCTTGTCTTCAGTCCCACTTGGCAGGATCACCTCCATCATGTTCGGGAGACGTTCGCCACTCTCTGCCTACATCAGCTAACGGTCAACCACAAGAAGTGCACCTTCGGCACGGCGACGGTCAGCTACTTGGCCCATACTATTTCGGCCCACGGCGTGGCCATGGATGAAGACAAAATTCAGGCGGTGCTGCGTTGGCCGACTCCCGTCTCCTTGCACGACGTCCGGGCTTTTCTCGGTTTGACGGGATACTACCGGCGCTTCATCAGAAATTACGGCGGCTTGGCCCGCCCTCTCACTCAGCTGCTGAAGAAATCCGAGGAGGGGCCCTTCACATGGCCGCCGGCGGCCATGGAGGCCTTCACGGCGCTCCAGTCTGCCTTGGTCCACGGCCCGGTTTTAGCCATGCCGGACTTCCACCAGCCGTTTGTCGTCGAGTGCGATGCCTCGGGCACCGGCGTCGGCGCAGTCTTGATGCAGGCCGGCCGGCCAATTGCTTTTTACAGTCGGGCGTTTTCTACCGCGATGCGCAGCCGCTCAGCATACGAGAACGAGCTTATGGCGCTGGTCTTGGCGGTCCAACATTGGCGGCCTTATCTCCTGGGGCGGCCCTTCGTCATCCGCACCGATCACCACAGCCTTCGCTATCTGCTCCAACAAAAGATAGCCACGCCAACGCAGCAGGTTTGGGTGGCCAAGCTGCTCGGCTACGACTTCACGGTGGAGTTTCGTCCAGGCAAGACGAATCGGGCGGCCGATGCGCTCTCCTGACGCCCGCACGCGCCAGAATTGACATCCATTTCCCGGCCGGTGTGGGACGACGCCGCAGCCATTCAGCACGAGGTGGACCGGGACCCCCAGCTACAGGATATCCGGGCCGCCCTGTTGGCCGACCCCTCGTCACGGCCGCCATATACACTGATCGGGGGCCGCCACTTTCATCGGGACAGACTTGTTTTATCTGCATCGTCGGCAATGATTCCGGCTTTGCTTGCGGAGTTCCACTCCACCCCGGCAGGTGGCCACGCCGGGGCGTATCGGACATACCGTCGGTTGGCGGCCTCGCTTTTCTGGCCCCACATGCTTCGACAGGTGAAAGCATACGTGGCGACCTGCCTACCATGTCAGAAGGCCAAATACGAGACGATGTTTCCCAGCAGCCTCTTGCAGCCCCTACCGATCCCTGAGCGTGTCTGGGAGGACATCGCTATGGACTTCATCACCCGGTTGCCCCGCTCCAACGGCTTCGATTGCATCTTGGTGGTCGTGGACCGCCTAACGAAGTACGCGCACTTCGTCCCGCTCCGCCATCCCTACACTGCGGCGACGGTCGCCGACAGCTTCATCGCGGAGATAGTCCGTCTTCATGGGTTCCCCCGTTCGATCGTCAGTGATCGTGACCCACTTTTTCTCAGTAGCTTCTGGACTGAGTTATTCCGCCTGCAGGGGACCCAACTCCGGATGAGTACAGCATATCATCCGCAATCGGATGGCCAATCCGAGGTACTCAACAGGTGCTTGGAGACATACTTGCGTTGCTTCATCGAGGAGAGGCCCGATTCGTGGGCCAAATGGCTTGGTTGGGCAGAATACTCCTACAATACCGCATACCACCACGCCGCCAACACCTCGCCATTTGAGACCGTATATGGCCGGCCACCGCCGACCGTGCTCCACCACCTACCCCGGGAATGCCCGGTGGCTAGCTTGGCGGATCATCTCCACGATAGGGATGTTATCTTGGATAGTTTAAAACAACATCTTCGACGGGCTCAGGCGAAGATGGCATCTTTTGCCAACCGGAAACGAAGGGACCTCCAATTCCAAGTAGGAGAGCGGGTGTTCATTAAACTCCACCCCTACCGCCAGCTCACGGTGGCCCGCCGCACTTGCCCCAAGCTCGCCCCGCGCTTCTTTGGACCATTCGAGATCCTCAGCCGCATCGGAGCAGTGGCATATCGCCTCCGCCTTCCGGACACCGCTCGCATTCATCCCGTATTTCATGTCTCACAACTTCGGCGCGTGATAGGCGATCATCCCGTCGCCGACTTGGACACGGCCAGTTCCGAACCACTCTACCCGGAAGCCATTCTTGATCAGCGCAAGCCCACGGCCGGAGCTACCCATCCGGAGGAGGTACGGGTGGCTTGGCGCAACCGTCCCCGTTCGTCCGCTACTTGGCTCCTGCGAGATGATTTTCGCCGACAGTTCCCAGACTACTGCCTTGTGGACAAGGCCAATTTCCCAGATGGCGGTATTGTTACCGACCTCCAGTCTGACGAGCCGGAATGGCAGGTCTATTCGAGGAGGGCGCGCGCAGGACCAAGCGACAGCACTAGGCCCCGCGCCGAACCGGGCAATTTGGAGAAGACCATCTAAAGGGCCGACCGGTCCTAGTTATCTTTCAGCATTTTGATTATGTTATTTTATTTTGAACTCTTAATGATGTGGTGGTTTCCCCCTATATAAGGGAGCACCTAGGGTTATGTTTCTCATCTTTGGATCAATCAACTTAGGAGGGGTTGCTCCCCTTGTCTCTCTCTCTTTCTCTATTCCTCTCCCTCTCGATTTCTCCCGCCCGACTCCTTTCAGCCGTCGTCGCTATCGCCCGGCGTCAGCCCCATCCGCTACCCTTGCCGCTACCGCCGCTCCTATCGGCGGCCCGTTACCGCAGCGGTAACACAGGACCAGCTTGAAATCGAATTGGTAATAGCCTAAGGCTTCATTTGGCAGGGCGTTTTCACGCTGGTGCTGGAGCAACCGCCGCCGCAAGGCGGAAAAACAAATGCCCGCCGCGCGCGCGCTTGCTCCCACAGCCTTCGCAAAACGGCGCTGAAAGTAGCGTCTCCAACCCCGCCTCCCCACCTCCGTCTCCAACCCCCGCCCCGTCTCCAATCCCCGCCCCGTCAGCAACCCCGCCGGATTCCCGCCGCTGAACCAAATGAGGCCTAAATCTGAATTATTACTAGAAAACAATTGTTACTATTTTAAAATTGTAGCTGTTGTTGCTAAAGATAGATAAAAAAATCATTTATCCTTTAATTTGTAATTTTCTGAAGAAAAAAATAAAACTTGTTTTATTAATTTGGCATTATCTAGCTTTCTTGTTGAAAGATAAGGTATAATTTGGTGTGATAGGTTAATGTTTATTGAATCAATTAAAAAAAATTATGATAGAAGGGGGCCTTGGCGCACCAGATAAGGTGTTGTCGTGTGACCTTGAGGTCACGGGTTCAAGTCCTGGAAGCAGCCTCTTGCAAAAATGCAGGGTAAGGTTTGCCTACATTTCACCCTTGTGGTGGGACCCTTCCATGGACCCTCGTTGTGCGGGGATGTTTTGTGCATAGGGCTGCCCTTTTTTATGATAGAAATGATAAGCACTTAGAATTAAAAGTTGAGTTATTAAAATAGAGAAATTTCTCAGAAGTACTATATGACAAAAAATTAATAAATTTACAACTATGCCAAGTTAAGGTGACAAGAATAAGAATGTTGTGATAGATTTGCGGTTAAAATGTGAAAATAGGTGAGAAATGATTATGATAAAGAGACATTTGGAATAGCTCCTACTAAAGATAGTGGTAGGAAAAATGCTTAAAGTGGTTTGGTCGTACATGAATAAGGTAGAAGATGCATAAATAAAAACAAGTTCACATAACAAATGCGAAAAGTGAAAAGCCTAGGAAGTAAAATGTTAGACTTAAAGTAATTTGGCTAAAATTTATGTAACAGAATTGGGCAAAATAAATTTACATGCTTGTGATCATATTATGGGTCCCCACCATCCGGTGCCAGTTACGTATATTTCATTTACGTGTCTTTACGTACATTATTTCAAGTGTTCGAGTCCAATCGTAATTATGACTAATTAGAGTCGTCGGGTATCAGTATTCGCGCATCTACTTTTATTTTTGGGTATTTACATTTGTGTCACTTGTAAGTCTTTAAATAGACCACTTGGGTCATTGTATGGATTATCAATAAAATTATAAAAGTTTATGTTCCTCTCTCCCAACTTAATCAAGTTCTAGGGTTAGGGTTAAGCACGGCTCCCCTTCTTCCTCTCCCCTCGCATTCTCCGTGGGTTGAGCTCGGCTCCCTCTTGTATCTCCGCCTCCACTGCCACCTCTGACGACCCTGAAGTAGGCTCGTAACAGATCACTAAACATGGAGTGAATGTAGAATGAGGATCATAAAGTCAACCCAAGAAAATTAGGAATTGGCTCGTGATAACACTATCATAATTTAATTATAATAACAGATCTCATATATTTTTCCTAGTAATATATATTTTAGTCATTTAACTAGTTTAAATTGATCCATTACAAAAATTTAAACAGCACGGAGAAGGGTCCCACCACAAGGGTCTCAGCCATATGATTACAAGCTTGTAATAATGAAAGCCTTGCTAAAGCACATTAAGTATGCAAAAAACACATATCTTCACAATATGTGGAAGTTAAAACGCTAACCGGACTGTCAATAGTCGGGATAAGGGTGATGATGGCAAAACTATAAAGTACATAATGTATAAGAGCAACTGATAGCGGATCGTTTGAAATTTATCTTGAGCTAAAATTAGCATCCTTATAATATTGATTCAGCAGTTGAATGTATTTTTTGAATGGCTAAAGTCAGGGATTATGAAGGTGAAAATACAGAGAAGAAATCAGAAAGAAATGAATGAGTATGGGAACTTACACATGCTGTAGTGTGGCATGAAACACGATACTTCCAATGGCAAGTATCATATTAGAGATATGAAGAATACTAAATCTTTTCTCAAACCGCTGTCTCAAGGCATTTATCAATCCGCCAAGTGCCAAAAGAATGCATGGGATATTTGAAACAGTATTAAAAAACTCTGCAATATACGAGGAATGTGCATAATTTTCTTCACACAACTCTATCGTGGAAGTGACAGGCCCCCAAAAGCTTGATACCAGAGCCTCAGCCATACCTCAATTGTTATTGCTAGATATGATATTCAGAATGATAAAACAAATATATGAACATAAGCTAACCCAAGAAGCATCAACTTAGAAAAAAGTGTCCCTGCAAATAAGATTAATACAGTTAAATTATGAAAGAAAAGAGGAACTTGCATTACTATGAAGGCGAGAATATCTGTGGACAAGTAGAACTACAGGCAATGTTCCCGTTTCAACATACCACGACATCAAAGAAACATCATGAAAACATTAAGGCTGTGTTCGTTTGCAATGTTTTGAACTGAACGTTTTGGTTTTGGGTTTTTGAAAACGAAAAAGTGACGTTCATTTGGTCAAACTTTCGCGTGTTTTGGTTTTGGGTCCAAAACAGCGGACCCGCTGTTTTGGGGAGAAGCGACCCACGGGGCTGCGTATTGGGGAGAAGCGCTGTTTAGAAGGAAACAGAAGCTTCCGCCTTCTCCCGAAACCCCTCCTGTTCGCAGTTTCTCTTCCTCGATCCCTCCTCCTTTCTCCGGCGAGGTGGCGTTATTCACGGGATTTCTTCCGGGCAAAGCAACGCAACACCAGTAGCTGCACCGGCGCTCCTTCCTCCGGCGGATTTCAACGATATTCCGGCGTTCCGAGGTTTTCTCCGGCGGATTGACGTATTTCCAGCGATTTCTGGGATTTCAGCGAATTTCCAGGGATTTGCCGCCTCTTCCTCCTGGTTTCCGCCTCACCTTGAAGAGGTATACCTAAACCCTAGGTATTTCAAATTGTTGTGTTTAGGGTTTGAGTACGTATGTGGTTTCCATCTCTCCTTTTAAAATAGGCATTGTGAACTTTCATTTGGAAAGTATTTTTTTTATTTAGGTCATGATTGAGTGTTTTTTATGAGGATATTGTTGAATGTGTGTGATATTTTTTATGTTTGTTGTATATTTATGTGTTGTTTATGATGTTTGTGTGTTGCTTATGCAAGTTGTATGTGTGTGTTGTTATTGTATGTGTTGTGTGTGTGTGGTATTTTTATGTATATGGTATTTGAATGTATGTGTTATTTTGTATGTGTTGTATGTGTTGTATTTTTGTGTTATTATGTATGTGTTGTATGTTTGTGTGTTATTTTGTATGTGTGTTCTATGTGTTGTTTTTGTATGTGCTGTGTGTGAGTGGTGTATGTGTTGTATGTGAGTGGTGTATGTTTGTGTTCTTTTGGTAGACAGGAGATTTTCCGCCTCTTCCTTCTGTCTCTTAGTTTCCATACACGATACACCCATTCATGACATGTTTTAGCGGCAAACGAACATAAGTTTTGGTTTTGGCCCAAAACGGTCCTGAAAACCATTCTGTAACCGAACATAAGTTTTTGTTTTGACCCAAAACGGACTTGAAAAGCATTCTGCAAACGAACATAAGTTTTCGTTTTGGCCCAAAACAAAAACGTGTGATTTTTTCGTTTTGAGCCAAAACGAAAACCTTCCAATGAAAACACTGCAAACGAACGCAGTTAAAAAAAATATAAATACCAACTTAAGATCCTCTATCATCACTATTTAGTTTTGAATGTCCAATTATAAGGGCATATATCATCACAAACAATATACCAATTAAAGGAATGTAAGAAATTCACACACACACATAGATTTGCAGTGTTTTAAAAAAACACAAATCTGAAAACCAATCAATATATTTGTTCATTGTGTCTTGAGAAACCACCTAGTATTTGATTATACTCCTATTTGACCATACACCTAGCATCCGATTAAGTATATGATTACATAAATATAAGCAACATGTAAAAAGAGTCGGAAAAAGAGTCATTCTTGAATTTACTTAGGCTCCTTTTGGCGTGGCGTTTTTGCTCCAGTGAGTTTGGACAGAAACACCACCTTCATAAAATGTAAGTTTGGCATAATAACGATTATGACCTCCACTGTTACGGATGAGGAGGGAGAAGGACGTCCACCGGTGTGGCTGGTTTATCGACGTCGCGAGGTACACGCGAGCGACACATCGGTGGAAGGTTCTTAAGTGACGCGAAGAGTCGGGCAACGACTTGTATCATTATTTTGCTATGTTGTTGTTATGGGCCTATCCCGGAGGATGTCGGAGGATGCCAGAGGCGGAGGGCAAAGATACAATGGAGCTGGAACTGCGGCTGCTTAAATACAACATAATAGAATAGGGCACACGGATAGGACATGGGCAGAGTAGGAAGAGCATCTACTCAAGTGTGGGTCAATCGGTATAGTGTCAAGAATCAGATCCCTAGCCAAAGGAGACACTGGGTCTAAGTGAGGTGTGGAGGGTGGATATACCATCACAGCGTCACTGGGTCGCTCTTCCTCACTCTCGTGAACACGCTCAGTAGTCATACTAGTATCACTCTCCATATGTATCATAAGGTCATGATCAGACTCAACTTCAGATCACATGGGCATCGAGTCTCATCAAAATGAGAAGTATTAAAATCAGGTGTCGGGTCTCTCACGTCCGTGAGAGCACTACTAGACACATCGGTGGTCTGACCTAAATCCCTAGGCTTTATTTTATGGATTCTAGTTAAGGCATTTGTTATGTGAGCCAAATCAGCATTCAAGCGATCAAATTGATTAAGAACTAATCGCTGAAATTCGGCCTTAGGTATCTCTGTTTGCGGAACATTAGGAGGGTCTTGATATTTGATGTGATCCTGGCGATGGTCTCTATAGGGCTCCTGAAGGTCATCTAGATGGTCATTCCTAACATAATCAGATCGTGCTTGTGGGTGGACTTGAGCCCTACGAGCGTGTCGTGGTGGTCACGCATATACAGACTCAGACTCCTTAACTAGAGGAGATGCATAGCGACGATGACATGAACGATACTCAACTCTACCATCATAAGGTCGTGGAGAGGTGTAATGATGATAGTGTGAGGACCTCTCGTCGTGGTAGTCATCTCTAGCATAATGGAATCGTCTTGAAGGGTCGACACGATCCATGGAAGTAGTGTGCCGCGCAGGAGGACAATCATCGTAATAATAAGGGTGTCTCTCACATGAAGGCGAGTGGTGACAATAATAGTGCGTCATAGTACGGAACCTATAGACTCAATAAATACATATCAAAGAGTGCACGAATCTGCCTCTGATACCAATCTGATGCAGCACGAGTCTACAGGTGGGGGACAACAGTTGCTGAATATGCAAGGGATCAGTTGGGAAAATACGAATGAGGGCAGATATGGGCGGACTCGGGTGAAATAGGGCTGAGAGGTGGGAGGGATGGAGTTGGGGGTTTGCTGGATAGGTGTTTTCTGGGTGGATCCGGCGGATTAGAGAGGGAGAGGGAGGCGTGGGATGCGTAAGAGGAAAGAGGAACTCGAGGGGAAGGAGGGAGGATTTACGATGGCTTGGCAGTAAAGGAAGAGGGACGAAGCTGCCTTGGTGTCGCACCAGGGGGAGAACACCCGGAATCGCACTGAGCGTGACTCACGACCGACAGTTTGCAAAAACTGCAAATCAACCTTCGATACCCCCAGCCGCCGCCCCTGCATGTTTAAATACAACATAATAGAAATAGGGCACCCAGATCGGACGGCTCAGAATGTCCGAACCGATCGGGTGTCAAAACAACTCAAAAATATAAAATAAATACATGAAATCCACTCGAAACAACTATCCGGACGCATCTGTGAACTCAGATCGTCCGAATGAGTAGCGGATCACATCGATATCCATCAGTCCCTTAAATAGAACAAATAAGGGCATTTATATAAATAACCTGACTCTTAACAATAGCATCACATAATGACAAATACATAATAAGACTCAATAATAATGGGGTGTGAAGCCCATAACAGTTGTATTTGGACTGGGCACTATATAAGCCCAAGAGGTGTGTATTATTTTTACCTTTGGAGTCTAATGAAAAAGTGGAATCCTAAGGGATAATTTCACCTCTTCTTTCTCTCCTCAATTCCTCTCATTTTCTCCTGCGAGAACCTTTCTTTTTTAATAGGTAACAACCACCCATAAAAGAAAAGTAGTTTTGAACATAACAGTGAATGAAGCTCCTTAAGTGAGGTCATGCATTCATGAACGACGGTTCATAATCACCGCGTTCACAACCGCCAACGTTGTGCCAAACGGAGCCTTAATCTAATCGAGCCTAATCGAGCAAATTTTAGGTACGGGGATCGTATATGGGCATGGTGCGGAAAATTCATTTATATGCTACATTTTTTATTTTTTCTTAAAAAAAGTCACGAAATATTGATCCATGTATTTTTACGTTCATTTTAAGTACTCATGTGTATATATTTTGGGGTGAATATACACATAAAAAAATGAAAATTTTGAACTAAATTACAATTGTAATTTATAACTGAAAATACAGACCATTTACAACTGTAACTGAAAATACAATTGTAATTTTGCAAGAAAAAAGGTCACGTACAATCCTCTCTGTACGTTGATCGTACCTAAAATTTGTTCTAATCTCTAAGCTCCTTGGATAAAATGTGAAGCGGTTGATTCCAATTCAAAAGAAAAATCTAGAATCATGGTTTTCTCCACTAACCACAAGAATAGTGGAATATAAATGCATCTTCATCTTAAGTGCCATTGGCTGGACCAAACAATCAAATCCTCAGTTGATATCTTCTTGCAATATTACAAGATTCTTTAATAGTAGTTTTAGGATGATGAAAGGAATCATAGGTCGATATTGTAGCTAGTTTATTTTTTATATTCTATTAGATGCACTATACCTAATATTTACACTAGAAATAAAATATTATTTTTCTGATTTTTACACATTTTTCTGCTCCGATAAATAAAACCTTATTAAAAAATAGGCAACAAAATTTTTTAGACGCCCTATCTATAGTTTTACTACAAGCCCTTCGGAAGAGCAGTTGGCATAGCAATTTCTAGTGCTCATTTCTCAAATCTTTCATAAATTTTAGGTTCAATCATTTTCTCTAAAAACAATCTCCAAAACGTGTGAACTTGGAAGGACCATGCGTAGATCACCCATTTTCACATGTTTTGTCTATTGGCAATGTTTTTTTATCAATTTAGAACATGTATGGGTGATTTAATACCCTTATTAATCTTGTTGGAAGGGGATATCGCGAATATCACACATTGTACCGTCTATTTCAATTCTTCATCATCAATCCAATCTTTTCAAGAAAATCCATCTTCAAGTACCTAAGATGGTTTATGCCTTAACGAGTAAAGTGATACAATGTCTTGTATGCATCAGTGCAACAAGGGCTAATAAGCTAACAAACATTACAACTTGTAGCGATCATGATCTTAGTTGTACACATTTAAATCAAAATCTAGTTGGACCCAACCATATGGGACCGTGTGAAGTTATGAAACACATGGCACCCGTGTAATCATGGGTGTGCAAAAAGAACTAAAGTTTCAACAACCAACCCGAAATCAAACTGAATTAAGCAATTGGTTTGGTTCAATTAATACCCGTTTTGGGTTCGGATCTCAAAAAATCTAGAACATACCCTCCAATCCGGTTTTCAGTTCTTGAGGCCGCATGCTTGGGCCACGACCCAAGAATCATGCTCTAATAAGATGATTCATACGAAAGCAAGTTCATTGAGTTATCATTGTCCATTGAGTTGCTTCATGTTATTTTTATCATTCTATTATTGAAGCCTAGAAAATTCCTTCCCCTTCCCTTGCCCCCCCCCCCCCCTCCCATTTCCTTCCACCACCCACTTTTGGCCACCACCACCAACAGCCACCACCTTGCCCAGCAGCCCCATTCCCTCCACACCACCACCCACCGATCACACCCGTCATCCTCGACGATCCAGCCGTTAGGGTTGTGCGATCCATCGTGAAACAGCAACCGAAGCCCCGACTGCAGCAGAAGTCACATGATCTTCTCCCTTTCGCTTGTTCCAGTTGCTGCTTCATCAACGCCGGACGCTCCGACGTTCCCAACCCGCCGTCGTCTCTCTGCATCCCTCTCCATTGTCGCCTGCAGTAGACGCCTCATTCGACTCCCGTCGGCTGTTGATTCGAACATCCAAGACCATCCAGCCATCCTCGGCTTCCTCGACGCCATCCGCACACACGATTCCGTCATCATCGCCTTCCCTCCTCGAGCCCGTCATCAGTTTGACACCTCCCAGTCGCTTTGAACCACTCGCGCCCACTACGCCCTCTTTCCGTTCGAATCTCACGTCCGCTACCCCTTTCCTAATCTTGAGTCATGTGTAGATGTTTTAATTGATTTTTCTTTTCATTCCCTAGCCTTTCCCATTTTTTCTCAAGCACACAACAAACCTCAGGTTGTCCAATCCTTTATTTCTCATATTCATATCACATGCTTTAATTGATTGTTGGCTTCCTTCCAGGCCTCCATGTCTCGCCTCGACACCAAGATTGCTTGGCCGGTTCCACCACCGCCTCTGATTGCTCCACCGGGTCCTCCGATTGCTCCACCGGGTCCACCAATTGCGTCGCGACATCCCTTACCACTACCGGACCAAACTGACCACCTTCCGACGCAACTTCCGCCTCCACCGACATTGTCGCCTCTTCTACTAGTCCTTCCGCTGCAGGCCCCTGGGCCCCTGTTATGTCGGCCCCTACTAAACGGACCCTCCGGCCATTCCACCGTCTGCTTTGCCAGTCCCTGCTCTGTCGGCCCCGCAACAACCTTGTCGCCTCTTCTACAAACACCTGCTCTGTCAGACCCTTCAGATCCATTTCTTTCGTTGACCATCCCTAAATCGACGGCGCCAATTCTGATTGTCGCCACTCTTTCTCCGCCCGAGCTACTGTCTCCTTCGAATGACCACAGAGGCCGGGCACCCTCGTTTCGCCATTCATCGCCATCTTTTTTGCCATCGTGGACGTCCCGCCGCTCGATGCAGCCTCCGCAATAGCAACGCGATATCGAGAGTTGTTCTGGCAGGAAATCAAAGAGCCAGACGATCAAGCAGTGCAAGCCTCGTTCGAGCTTGAGAGCAAGCTCGATTTACGGAGGAGAGGTTATGGGCTTCGCACCTCATTATTATCGAGTTTTATTATGTATTTGTCATTATGTGTTGTTATTGTTAAGAGTCGGGCACTTGACATAGAATTATTCTGGAATGAAGGAAAACAAGTTTTATAGCATTTCACAATGCAATGTCCTTGTTTATTACAAATACACCGGGTAAAGAACTTTAATCTAATGTACCCTTTAAGCATTCCAAGGCACATTTGTACTAGACTCGATTTCATTTGATATGAATGCAAAGTCAGAATAAAATGAAATATTAGTGGATGTACCCAACAATGCAAAGTAAAGGCAATCGATAACGATTAATCTTGTACATGCAATCCATGATAAAAATGTCTGAAAACATATTGCAAAGCTGAATCGAGGTTGTATGGGCAAAAAATAAACTTTCCAATTTGTTGGAGATGAAGTTGACATGATTGTAACTGGCATAACCTGCTTCAGAGATACACTTATAAAGAAATTGAACAGGAATTGAACCATCCAATTTCTTTACATACATCTTAACCTTCCCATTGTATATTGTTCATAATACGGTAAAGTTACTAAAATTCTTTTCTTTAAGATGGATGGTATCTTTCTTGGCTTAACATCTGCATCATACATTACTTGAACTATTTTTTGTTCGTTAACGCCCAATCTACAGGAAAAAAGAGTGTGTTTCTATGTGTGCAAAACTGTGATTATGAAACCCACATATAACAACAATATTCCAATCATTCATAATTGCATCCTTTTGTCTGTGTAAAGAGAAAGGACATTTGCACCGCTTAGCGCTACTCTTTCTTATGTTTCTTTTCACAAAACCTTTACTGTGTTGATTATCACGTGAAAATCTCGATCTATCACAACCAAGCATAATTCTAGGTCTTGCTCTTGCAGTTAGCTTATCGGCCCTTTGAATAGTAATAATAAACCCAAGACAGTTCGCAACATTTCGAGCTCATTCTACTAACTCATCCTTACTTGGAAAAATTAAGTTCGTAGAATCGTAGTAAAGTGTTTTCAACATCTATTTCTATTGATTGGGATGATTCTTCGTTGGCCAATAATTACAAAACAACCCTGCTTCAAAAAAATTATTGGATGCTTAAATTTGACATTCTACCATATACGAAGACTAAATGAGCTTATGTAAAGACAATATACCTTTTCAACCTTGCACAACTGATTACAGCAACAAGAAATAACTCAATAAGAACACAAGAACGTCCAGCATATACCTGATAAGAGGGTGGAAATGAATCTATTAAAACTTATACCTGATAACCTGATATGATATACCAACAAGATTACAATTTATCTAATGTACAAAAATTTATCCACTGGACTTCAAGATGACAAAATGCATATATTACAATCAAATCAACCCAGCACATGAACTCATTTGTCACTTCAAAATTTGCTCTAGTTGTTACTTCAAATGAAGAGGAAATGAAGAATCACTTCAACATTTTTCACTTCAAACGGGGAGGAAATGAACTCATTTTTTACTTCAGCGTTTTACTTCAAACATGAGGTAACAACATTTCACTACAAACGGAGAGAAAGAAAATCGGAAATGAAGAATCACCTGCAAAGGGCGAGAAGAACTGAAGTGAATAGGAGACGACGAACACAATAGCAGGGGCGTTACAGGCAGTTGCGCCTGAAACGGAGAGGAAACCGGCAAGCAGAAGCCCGAGCGTTATTTTGAGTCCCGAGCAAAGGAGGTTCTTGCGGCGGCGATGGAGGGTCGAACCGGCGCGCAGAGGCGCAGGCAGCAGGGGTTCTTTCGGCGGTGTGTAGAGGGAAATGGAAACGACTAGGCAATTTGGTGAACATATCAACGGCGGAGATCACCACTCTTATTTCGAGAATGTCGACGCAGCAGTAAGAGCCAGAATAAAAGGCAGGACAAAGCAACGACAACGATTAACTTTGGCGTTGCTTACTCATAAGAGCCACCCAGATCACGGGAAGCTTACAGAAGTAGCCCGGATGACGATCAAAGAACTCAGCAATTGGAATTGAAGAATTGAAATTCAGCAATTTCAATTCCAGGAATTGGAAAATGGGTTGAATTCCAATTATGTTGTTCAGTTGCAAGATGGAATTGAACAACAAGAATTGGAATTGAGTAATTCTATTGTTCATTTGTAGAAAAGAATTCATCCATAGGATTTGAAAATCAAAATAGAAATTTTGCCTTAATTTAAGCAAAACAGAAAGTTTTTCCTTTTTTTGAACACACAAGAAAGCTCTACTATTCAGTTAATAAGGGGCTTCATTAACATGGTATATGTGTAACTGAGAATCTAACATAGAAACTGAGAATCTAACATAGTAACTGAGAATCTAACATAGAAATTCTCATAATTTTAAAAAAAAATACCCAACATAGAAATCTGAGAATGAGAATCTAACATAGAAATGAACTTTATACTTCCGAAGCCAAAATCGAATTTGAGAACTAGGACTTCGAATCTGAGAACTAGGGCAGGGTATAGGAAGCTGAGATGAAGAAGAAGATTAACAAATAGAAAGAATAAGGATAAAAATAAAACCAGGGGCGGCCAGCGACCAAATCTGAAAACTAGGGCTTCGATTCGCCGGCTGCAAAATAAAATAAAAAAATATTGAAGAAGATGCCGAGAATGGGGAAGAAGGGGGAGAAGAAGAAACACGTACCTAATCGCCGGCGGTTGCGGTGTCGGGCGGCGAGAGGACAAGGGGTTGCGAGACGCTGCTGCGGGGAGTTTCCTCGGGTGGAGTGGAAAACGCGAAAAAATAACGGCCGAGCCAAGAATTGGCGAAAGCTAGAAATGAAAACCTAGGTTTTGAGGAATTGGCGAATTCCAATTCCGAGGATTAATTCATGCATAGGTAAAATATGATCAAATTTTCTTCACTGTTATTATTGGCAGTTCTTATTTGGCTATTGGCACACCAATTTCTATGAGTTATAAGACATCTTTTGAAAATATGCATTATACATGCATATTTAGGAAAAGTGTTCAACACGAAAATTGTAGATCTCATCGAGATCTACAACTTTCGTGTTGAACACTTTTCCAAAAAATGCATGTACAAAACGTATTTTTAAAAATTCGTCAAAAAATTGCTATAATTACGATCAGGGCGGCAATACGCATTGTGCGTGCATTTTTAAATATGCATGCACAATAAATTTTCGTGTTGAACATTTTTCCTAAATATGCATGTATAATGCATATTTTCAAAAGTCGCGTTATAACTCATAGAAATTGATGTGTCAATAGCCATATAGGGGCTGCCAATATAAAGACCCTATTTTTACTTTCTAATTTTGTAGTCACAAGAGTCTTTTGTTATGTTACATTACCTTTTGAAAATTTCTGAAAGGTAAGAATATGATTATATACATCATATTGCATTTCTTTGTCGATTAACATTTATTGTGCATGCACACACTGCATGAACAAATCTTTATAGAATGTGAGAAAATTTTGGCCGAACGCGAGAGGGAATCGGAGAGAGTTTTTCGCGCTGGTGTGCGGTTTATAATTTACCCGTAGAAAAATTCGGAACTAATTTTAAATAAGGATTTTAAGTTATGTTGGTGTGCGGATAGCCATTTTTGGTTTGTCTGTATAAAAATTGGAACTAATTTTAGATGAAAATTTTAAGTTATGTTGGTGTGCGGATAGCCATTTTTTATTTGCCTTTAACAATACCCTATATATACATGTAATGTGGACAGTGTAATACGATGATTGATTTTAATAACATTTTAAGTTTTTCTTTCTTCTTTTCCAACAATCACCGTCTTTCTCTCTTTCGGCAGTCCTTCCCCGACTGCTTTCTTCTGTTTCGTGGATTAACATGTAACATTTGGTGCTCTAGTTATCGTTCTACAGCATGCGGCCTTCCGCCAAGAAATGAGTACTAATTTTACCCGCCTTGAGGAAGAAATGATTAAAATGAGCCGTGATATTCAACGTTCCTTTGAAAGAGTCGATGACCTTGCGCAAGAATACAAATCTCTCGGTTGTGAGGCTTCTACCGCAAAAGAGGTACCGCTGCCATAGGAGATGGGGCAATGTTTTACGCTCACCGGCGCACTCCATTCAATCTCCATAAGACACTTCTTTTCCAAATAAAGCCTCCTCAAGGACAATTTCAGACACGACCTCTTGTTTTGACAGTCCGAATGCGGGGAAACAACCAATCCATCAAATCTATTCCAACACTTTTGTGGAGGGTACCCCTCAGAGTCAGGCGCAACCACATTGGGCTCAGTTATTTGAACATCCTCGCTCGCCCGATGCTTCCCATTCCCATGTTGGAGGTCAGTCATCTCACCCACAGTCTATACACAGTCAAAACAATCAGCTCGTTTCGTTTCCGTCGCACGAGTCTTCCACATTAGGCGGCATCATCGCATAAAGCCAAGGTATCTTTTACTCATTTCGCCAACGTTGATTCCACCGATCGGCTATATCATGCCGAAACATTTTTTCGCATTAGATCGTCCCAGCATCCCGATGGTATCAATCACTTAACCGGGATGATGGAGAGGCTTGAATATGCTAATAGTTTAACTCTATTTTTAGGTGTTTGTGTTTGCAAGAAGAACAAGTAAAACATGGGAATAAAATAGAAAGCTGTTAGTTATTGGGTGTCAACTTATCACCTAGAGGGGGGGTGAATAGGTATTTCAAATTATTTGTTTCCCTTTTCGGTGTTCTTGATTTCTGGTTAATCGATATATGGATTAGAGTAGCACAACACAGAAAGCACGCAAAAACTTATAGAGGTTCCTCAAGACATGGTGTCTTGAGTAGTCTTCTCTCCCTCTACGCCTACTTAGCAGTGTGCCAGGCTCGGGAAACTCTGCCAACGTCTCCGGCCCGCAAGCCTTACAACTCGGACCCGCAAGTCCCTGCAGCCTAGGCCCACAAGCCCCTTCACTGCACCCGAGCCCGCAAGCTCAACACTCAGGACCTTAAGCCCTACACAGCACAAACCCGCAAGTCTTGCCTGCAGCCTAGGCCCGCAAGCCCCTTCACTGCACCCGAGCTCGCAAGCTCGACATGTTTGGACCCTCAAGTCCTCTGCCCTAGCCCTCAAGCCTCACAGATCTCAAGCCAGCTTGACACTCAGATCTGAAACAGATCTTACAAGTTCTTGGCCCGCAAGCCTTACAAGAGATTACAGTAATGAAAACTGTTTCTTCTGCCTGATGGAGATTAACTTCTTGACTTGAAGGAGATGCTTCTGATTTTCAATCTGAATGGTGCAAATCTGCTTCAAGCTTTTTAACTATGTCGGATGTTGACTGACTACCTTTTTTTAGAGAAACTTATCAGTCGATGTGGCTTGACTGCAACTTGAAGAACATAGATTGAGCGTTTTTGTTCTCCTTTTCTTCTTTCTTCTTCACCGCAGTTTTTACTGTTGTATTGCTCGGCGGAAATCTTTTTCGTTCATTTCTCTCTCTCCCTCTCTTCTAGGACAACCACTGTTCCCTTTTATAGGATGGATGTGCTGCATAACGGTCACATATGATGTCCTTTACTGTCAGACGCCCATCCCTCAAGAGCATGCGTTGATTGGACAATCAGGCGGCGGCATTAAATGCTGACAGCGCGTCCGGCTACTTTTGAATTTGTCTCGACGATATTTCCATTGTTACGACGAGATGGATAATATCTAGACGACAGGACCTTGTCGATGCCCTGAACTAGTCTCTTCTTCAATTCTTCATCAGATAGTGATATCTCGACGATACTGGACATCACTTCTCCATTTGAGCTTAAGACGACACGAAGTCATCAAACTGATATCGGCGAGAACTCCTTGTTTGTACGATGTCGCTTAGACCAACTTATCTTGTCGACGACATGAATGATATCATATCGACAGACCACTTCAGCAACAGCTTGTCTTCAAATGACATTCTTCAACCTTCTCGACGTCACGCATTCTTTATGACGATGTCAATCGCCATCAGTCTCATTTAGCCTTTCCGACGACAAGGCTTCTTCTTGACGAAATCCATTCTTCCTTGGCCTTATCGACGTCAAGCCTTCTTGTCAACGATATGTCAGTTGTTGTTGACGACATGCTTGAGCCTTTTCGACGACAGCAGACACAACCATTATTCTTTGTTTTACTAATCATTTCAACGATGTGCCCATTCTTGTCAACGATATGCCCATCCTTTTTCGACGATGTTATACTTAGGCAGGTTATTGAAGTACTGGACATATCGTCTCATCACTGCAAGCATGAACTAGATATGACATTAAATACAACTTGCACTTATCATTGAGCTGAGCACTTCTTCAAATCAGGAACACTGCTGGGCATTGTTCCCAACAATCTCCCCCTATTTGACGAAGTCATAACCCACTCAATGATAAATGCCACTCATATAAAAAGTTTAACATTTTAAGCAAATAAGCATATAATGATGACATTGCAGCTATATTTGAGTGAACACAGAATTTGACAAATATTACTTCATTTATAAATAGTGTCAAATGTTTTCAGATGATTTTGACATTTCTACATTTAGCCCCTTAAAGATTTGGCCATCTATATCTCTAGTGCCCTCATAGCAGCTTCACCCTTTGCTTTCTTGGCAATGGCTTCCTGCTCCTTTTCAGCTTGTCTGTTGAAGTATTCAAATGGTTTGGGATGATACTTGAGAGGTTCAGGAGCATCAGTTGTACCTGCTTGCTTGTCCCTCCTATGACTCGTTCTCGATTCTTCTTGATCTTCATATTTATCCCATTCTTGAGAACTGTATACATTGTATCGTTCACCTTTATTAGTTTTCACTTGCTCCCATGCTTTTAGAATGATGGTTCTGGATTTGGGACTCCAACTTTCATAGTCATCATTTTTCTCCATTTCCTCCCTGTACTTTCTCTTTCTCATTTTTATTTCTTCATCCTCCAGTGCTTCCTTCTCTTTACCCTTATCAGTGACAGTATCAGGAATATATGAATGTTGCTCTTCAGCAGGCTCGTCATAATGTAGAGGAGGGAGATTCATTACTTCCCTGATGGTATTTGTGGTCCAGATGGCATGCTCACCACTGGCATTTATTATTGATCTCTCCCTCTTTATGACTTCTTCAGATATCCCCCTTTGGAGATTCTCCTCGGAAGCCAATATCTTATTTTTGAGCATGTGGATTCCTGCTTCCAAGTGATTCTTGGTCTCAAGCAGATGACTATCTAGATCCTTATTGTGGTGATCTAGACTTTCTTGAAGATTAGTTTTGTGCTCAGCCATCCTCTTGGTGGATGCAATGTAGGCCTTTTCTATGTTGCCGACAATCAATGTCTGATTAACCCCTAAGTTAGATAGACCCTTGTGAGTAAGGGATGTCTCTTTGGTAGTATGCTCGTGTAGATTCTTCACATCATTTCTCAGGCTCTCAGTTTCATCAGATAGTTCCTTTTTCAGTTCACTGACAGCAGAGGTGACATAGCTTTCAATTTTTAATCTTTGCTCTTCCAGGAGCATCTTTATCTGAGATAATAGTGAGAGCTCCACTGGTCTATTCTCTGGAGATGAACTAGCTTGTTCTGGTTCCTCTTCTTCATTCCCTTCAATTATTGGAGATAGAGATTTTCTTATGGGTGAATGGTTTGGCCCTTTTTCCCTTTCAAGACTTGGCAGATTTCTGCTAGTCTCATCAGCAGAATCCTCTAGCTTCTCTTCTTGGGGATCTTTACTTGGGTCCTCTCGGTCTACTGATCCATGATGGACAACATCCTCAGCCCCAATGCTCTTATTGATCACTTCTTCCACTTGAGCAGGGAGTTCACCATTCTTCTCCCCCTCAGTCTCAGCATCCTCTTGCTCAGTTCCTGTTGTTGCCATTGTTCTGAATCCCAGAATTAAGGCAGAGGTCTGAGGGGAGACATTTCTTTTCTCTGTAGGCACTTTAGAGTCAGATGAGTCTGAGCTGTTGCCTGATTCACTTTCTTCTGATGACATTTCTGCCTTCCTCTTCACATCCTCTGCAGTCTTGAGCTGCTTGGGTGGCTTAGTCAGAGTTTTCTCCCACCTGTCAAGGATCTTGATGTCCATCCTTCTCATGTGATGAATTTTTACTCCATGCTTTTTGTTAAAGCTTTCAGGGTAGGATATCAGAAGATATAGTGATAGAATTCTTCCTAGATTTGGAGCTTGAAAGCTTTCTTGTATCCTCTTGAAAATTAGCTGACCCCAGTTGTTGAAACCGGCAACCGGTCTCTTGAGTTCGGACCCACAGGGGGGTGTAGCCGGTGCCTACTTCTCCCTCACTAAACTCTCTTGACGGTGGACGGAAAATCTTGAACTGACCCAAGGCTGTAGCGAGGAGGTCCCGCCACACACCCGAAAGATCTTAAGAGAGATTCCCCTCCCAAACCAATGCTCAGTCGGGCACCTTGGAGGGCACTCACAGCCAACCAAAACTTGCCTAGGAGGAGAGAGCTAAAAAAGATCTGATCTCCTCCAAGGTGCCCTTAAGGGTCTATTTATAGATTTTTCTAGGCTGGTCTGCAAATAGTATGAATCTGCCATTTGTTTTTGCTAACCGCACCCCAAATTGGTCTGCTATCAGCCTAACTCCGCTGTTCTGAGGAGCTATTGGCAGCCCACAAGGGGTATATGGGTCATTTCCCCTTCAGATCCCCTTGTGCGAGTGCTCCCTGAGGGCACCACTCGCCTCCCCGGGCGAGTGGCCCGTGAAGGCACCATTCACTTACTATGGGCGAGTGGTCCGTGGAGGCTCCACTCGCCTCTTCCTGATCCCCCAAGCGAGCGGGGCTTCGACCCCCAATCGCATGTCTATCCGCACTCCAGAGCCTTCTCTCCAGCGAGTGCTTCCTCAGCTCTTCGGGCGAAAGCCCCCTTCGGCCTATGCAAATGCTTACTTGCACCACCCGTTTCTCCTTCTGGCGACCTTGAGTCTGGGGTGGGATCACTCGGCGAATACAGGGTTGTACACCAGTTGTTCTTTTTACTTAGGATTATCCTTGCCATTATCTCGAACATGGGCTTGGATATCCTATCATGCGACCCTACCTTGCAGAGGAGGGCTTTACCTATCTACCACAAGTTTTCCTTGTTGATTAAAGCTCTTCCTTTCCAGGGACCCATGGGTCTTGCTGGAGTGTCCACACCACTCCAGAGCTTTGTTGAGGTCTTCCTGGGTGACCTTTTCATCTTCCTCCCCCTTGGCAAAGGCCGGCAGCTGAAGTGCCCTAGCCAGCCTCTTAGGATTCACTTTGACCTTTATCCCATTGATTACGCTTTTCACAGATGTTCCTTTTGAGCCACCTTTGGCACTCGAGTAGAACTCCAGCACTTCTCTTTTGAGTATCAATGTTGGTTCGGAGAGGGCAAATTCCAGACCGACAGCGTCCAATAGCTTGATAGCATTTTGAATCTCTTCTGGTCCTTCCACGAAACCATTCCTCACCACTTCACTTCCTTCAAAGAGGAATCCTTCCTTCTTTGGCACCATTTATTACTTGATCGGAGAGGATTCTAGTTTAGTCGACTCTTTCACTCTTCGAAGGCGTAGAGAGCACAACGTCTTTTTAGGGATAATGTAGAAAGTGTTTTAACCTTAAGACATCTGGCTTTATTTATAGTTTCCGAATTGGAAGTCGAAGTGTCATTTGTTAAATGTCTGATTAACTCGAGTTTAGTTGTAATGATTGGTTAAGCTTAGGTCTATTTAAGAGTCCATTGATGATTAGGTATCGTCGTGACGCAAATTCGATGTCGAGGACTCATTCCGACGATACCAATCATCATTTCGACGATATAGTTTTGTGTTCAAAACGAAATTGTTCTTTTTCACTCTTTTGTATGATCAGTGCAATTCTTTAGCAGTGCCATACATATGTGTTCCTTGAGTGATAGCTTTTGCTTACTCAAGTACAAATTACCTTAAACAAAATGATAAGGATGAGGTTATGTATTGAACATCAACATACTTACCTTCACCTTAGCTTTTATATCTTTTTGAGTTAGTAGCTCCCCCTTGATTTGATGTTTCTTTTATCTTTATTTTAGCTCCCCCTTGACCAGTGCATCTTGGCATGTGGTGAGGTTTTTCTTAGTCCAGAGTTAAGCCTGGATCACTTATTGTCCATTAGTCTTGTTTGCTTTTGATTGGCTAAATGGACTACCGTGCAAGACAGATTTAATATCCCTTAGGAACCCAAGGTGACTTGGGTCCTAGGTTCTTGTTAGCATAATAAGGAGTTCCTCTACTCACCTCAACCTTTCCAGGGGGTCGCTCCTTTGCACTAGACACACTAGGGTTGTGCCAACAGTCAATGGCAAAGTGTCTCACTTTACCACAACACCAACATTCATGGATGATGTACCTTCTTTTCTGAACAATTTTTGAGGTGGGTGGAGAATCACAATGCTTATGTTCAGTAGAGAAGGCAACAACATTATTCCTATCTCTCTCAGCCAAGGGCTGACTAGCTGCTATAGTATAATTATTTCTTCTTGACTTTATCTGTTTGTCAGCAACAGATGTCAGCTTGGTAGCTGACATGGTGTTGATGGCATCAAATATGATCAAGTGAGAGTTGAATATACTGGTGCTACTAGTCTGCTTCTTATCTGGAAGAGATTGGGAAGATGTTGCTCCTTTACCCTTGAAGGTGGGGGCTAAGGCACCAAATACAAATGGTCCATGATGGGCCATTTGGATTTCCTCATGGGGAGCCTTCAATGCACTCATCCCCATGCCCTTTCTTCTCCCATAGTTAGGAGCATTTCCCAAGCTATTGGAACTTCCATTCATCCAGTGACCATAGACACTGTCTTGGTCATGCTTGTTAGAGGGAAGTACTACCTTTTGAAAGGTGGTATGAGGCTCAGCTTCAGTTTTCCCCTTCTCTCCATTCCCAGCATCTATTGCCCTTTCATTAAAACCCAATCCCCTCTTATTTCCATTGGAGGAGAAGGTGTCAATGATGGGCAGTATAGTTTTGGGCTTAGAAAATTGAGCCACTAAGCTTCTCTCCTTACGGAGATCATTCTCAAGCTTCCTAATGAGTTCTTCCCTTTGGTTTCTTTCATCAGGGAGTTCACCATTCTTCTCCCCCTCAGTCTCAGCATCCTCTTGCTCATTAACAAGCTTCTTGCTCTTTCTCAGAGCAGCCAAGAGATCACCAAACTGCTCTATTAGATCAGCATGGTTCTTATTGTTGCATGATAAGCAGTCTTCTGCATCATTTTCAGAAGATGAACAATCATCTGATGCACTATTGGTCTTCTTAATTGAAGCAGTGGGTAATGGTGTGTGCGTGATGCACGCCTCATCATAATGTAATTTATCATGATTTTCTTCATCTGATAGAGCCATCAACCCATAGACCTCCTCGTCCTTAGAGTCACAGTCTGTGAGAGTCAAGGGTGCTCTGATCCCTAGGACACTGACCCCTATACTTCTTTCTTCTTTAATATGAGAGGAGCTCCAGCTGCTTTCACTTAAGGATCTGAACTTCCTGATGTCAGATCCTTTGACTTTCTCCATAGAGTTAGGATATGATGATCAGTTGATTTGATACACCCAAGAGCAGATCTGTTCAAGCTGTTAAGCTTTTCTTTGAACAACCTAGCTCTGATACCACTTGTTAGTTATTGGGTGTCGACTTATCACCTAGAGGGGGGGGGGGGTGAATAGGTATTTCAAATTATTTTGTTCCCCCTTTCGGTGTTCTTGATTTCTGGTTAATCGATCTATGAATTAGAGTAGCGCAACACAGAAAGCACGCAAGAACTTATAGAGGTTCCTCAAGACAGGGTGTCTTGAGTAGTCCTCTCTCCCTCTGTGCCTACCTAGCAGTGTGCTAGGCTCGGCAAACTCCGCCAACGTCTCCGGCCCGCACGCCTTACAACTCGAACCCTCAAGTCCCTGCAGCCTAAGCCCGCAAGCCCCTTCACTGCACCCGAGCCCGCAAGCTCGACACTCATGCCCTACATAGCACAGACCCGCAAGTCTTGCCTACAGCCTAGGCCCGCAAGCCCCTTCACTGCACCCGAGCTCGCAAGCTCGACACGTTTGGACCCGCAAGTCCTCTGCCCTAGCCCTCAAGCCTCATAGATCTCAAGCCCTCAAGCTTGACACTCAGATCTGAAACAGATCTTACAAGTTATTGGCCCGCAAGCCTTACAAGAGATTACAGTAATGAAAACTGTTTCTTCTGCCTGATGGAGATTGGCTTCTTGACTTGAAGGAGATGCTTCTGATTTTCAATCTGAATGGTGCAAATCTTCTTCAAGCTTTCTAACTATGTCGGATGTTGACTAGCTACCTTTTTTTTAGAGAAACTTATCAGTCGATGTGGCTTGACTACAACTTGAAGAACATAGATTGAGCATTTTTGTTCTCCTTTTCTTCTTTCTTCTTCACCGCAGTTTTTACTGTTGTATTGCTCGGCGGAAATCTTTTTTCGTTCATTTCTCTCTCTCTTCTAGGGCAACCACTGTTCCCTTTTATAGGACGGATGTGCTGCATAACAGTCACATATGATGTCCTTTACTGTCAGGCGCCCATCCCTCAAGAGCATGCGCTGATTGGACAATCAGGCGGCGACATTAAATGCTGACAGCGCGTCCGGCTACTTTTGAATTTGTCTCGACGATATTTCCATTCTTACGACGACATGGATAATATCTAGACGACGGGACTTTGTCGATGCCCTGAACTAGTCTCTTCTTCAATTCTTCATCAGATAGTGATATCTCGACGATACTGGACATCACTTCTCCATTTGAGCTTAGACGACACGAAGTCATCAAACTGATATCGGCGAGAACTCCTTGTCTGCGCGATGTCGCTTAGACCAACTTATCTTGTCGACGACATGAATGATATCATGTCGACAGGCCACTTCAGCAACAGCTTGTCTTCAAATGACCTTCCTCAGTCTTCTCGACGTCACGCCTTCTTTATGACGATGTCAATCGCCATCAGTCTCATTTAGCCTTTCCGACGACAAGGCTTCTTCTTGACGAAATCCGTTCTTCCTTGGCCTTATCGACGTCAAGCCTTCTTGTCAACGATATTGTCAACGATATGTCTGTTGTTGTCGACGACATGCTTGAGCCTTTTCGACGATAGCAGACACAACCATTCTTCTTTGTTTTACTCATCATTTCAACGATGTGCCCATTATTGTCAACGGTGTGTCCAGCCTTTTTCGACGATGCTATACTTAGGCAGGTTATTGAAGTACTGGACATATTGTCTCATCTCTGCAAACATGAACTAGATATGACATTAAATATAACTTGCACTTATCATTGAGCTGAGTAATTCTTCAAATCATGAACACTGTTGGGCACTGTTCCCAACAAAAGCAATGTTCTTAATTCTATAAAGCAGAAGCTGATACATTTTATAGCCGACTGGAGGCATAAAAGATGCAGGTAGAGGTTACATAAAGTCTTAATTAAAAACTAATATGGTTCCAATGAGTGATTAGCGAAACATTAATGGTGCTGATTTCTTTTTCTTTTATACTAACGGGCACGAATTTAAGCAGGCTGCATTACAACGATTTGGCCCCTCGGCATGTGAAGAACTGAAGGACAAATTAACCAAATTAACTCAGAAAACATCTGTGTCAGCTTATAAAGATATCTTTGAAGATTTAGGCTTTGTTTGGCACGGTAATGGTGGTCGTGAATGCGATGGTCATGAATCGTCGTTTGTGAACGCCCGATCTCACCTAAAAAAATTCATGCATTTTATGCTCAAAACTAGTTTATTTTCTTGGTAGCGGTCATAACCTTTGTCTCGCCAAACATACAATCTATGATAATGGAGTTTTTAACTCAACTCACGGGAGCAAATAAGCCGCGCCAAACGAAGTCTTAGCCTTTCAAATTTTTGGTTTTCCTTACGATTCATTATGTCGCACATTTATATCCGGTTTAAAATCAAATATTTGTTTTTTTGTTCTGGCCCAAAAACGTTCTATCCACGAAGCGTATTTGTTAGCTCACTTAGGAGAAAATCAATCATCCGAAGAATCACGCCAACCAAAACACACGCTTCACACACCTAGGTTTTGTTTGGCGCGGTGGTGGCGGTCGTGAACGTCGTGGTCAAGAACCGTCGTTCGTGACCGCCCGACCTCATCTACAAAAATTCATGCATTTTATGCTCAAAACTGATTTATTTTCTTTATAGTGCTCATAACCTTTGTCTTGCCAAACATACATTCTATGATAACGACGATTTTGAGTAAGCCGAGGAAGCCCTAATACTCACTTTAAGTGTCCAATGTGCACTAGACCACAACGCCATCAACTCACCGTCGCGGAACTACAAAAGCGTCACGGAATTCCAAAAGCGCCGCGATAAGGGTGTATGTTATTTGTGTGATGAATGTTACATGACATGTCATAAGTGTAAATCCAAAGCCACTTTATTTTATTTTGATTATGACCAAGACACGACTGATACCGATTCTGACCCAGCCGAACAGTCAAATACACCAATCGCCCCAAACGTCGAAATTAGCTTTCAAGCATTAACGAGACTCTACTCTGGACATTCCCTCTGTTGTCTAGGTTATCGGGACACACAGAAAATGTTTTCCTCCGCGACTCGGACGAAAAGGAACGTCCGGGAAACCAATGAGATCATGGGAAATGGCGGGCTCCACGGTGCAGACACAGCGGGCCCCACAATATACAGGGCATCACCTGTATTGCATTGGTCCCGGACGAAAAGGAACGTCCAAGCCGCGGACCAAAATTTCTCTATGGGACACACTCAGTTTAGGCCCTAGTCGATGGCGGAAGTTTCACTAATTTTCTCATAGCGTACAATCTCATTTTTAAACTTACTCATTACTCAAATTGTTGGAAGCGTGTATAAAAGTAGTCGGGGGATTAATCTTACTGTCAATGTAATATGAGCCTATAATGTATATGTATGTAATGCCCTGGTCTACTGTGGATGCGCTACAGGTCTGCAGACCAGTGACCCCAACCCATCTCCACGAATCTGATCAGCCGCGACCGCTAACTCTAGTAGCGGGTTGTTGAGGCCGGGATTTGAACCTCAGACCTCCTGAATAAGGGAGCTCTAAACTATTCCTCATCTTCAAATATCCATCTAGTTTTTCATGCATCTCAATTAAAATCATACTCGGCACCCCCACACCATGTTGTCATCCCATTCCAACACAATATAACTCCAAATCTAGACCACGTACAATTTTCGCAGTATGGTGAGTTATCTCGAAATCTAGACCACATAAATCTCAAAACTGACGGAGGGACCTAAACATTCGACGGAAAGTTTTGTAGATTTACTTTAATATGAACAATTGGCACATTGCACCCCCATTTACACCCTTTTGGCACTTTGCACCCCAAAATATTAAATTTGGCATTATGCACCCCCCCCCCCCCCATTTACACTTTCTTTGGCACTTCGCACCCCAAGGTAATTAAATTGGGGGTATTTTCGTCTGGCGTCATTACGAATAGGCAGAGTTGCGTCCGACCTTTTCATATTCTCATTTCCCGCAGTTTTTTTTTCTCCTTCGCAATAGCTAGGGTTCCTGGAGCGTTCTTCATTTGGAGCACGTCGAACATCGCCTCCTCTTCAGGTATCGAGATCATTGGTGGCTGAGATTGCAGGGCACGTCGGGCACGTCGAGCACGTCGAGCATCGGTGGCTGAGATCGCAGGGCACGTCGAACACGTCGAGCATCTACGATCACTTCAGGTCCTTCTTCGCAACATTCAAGTCTTCCAAGTAGTTTGCCCGGCGAAAGAACACGTCGAGCAGCACGCAGGGCACGTCGGCATCTGCGATCAGCCCAGCGAAATATCTGTGTTTTTGACTGTGCATTCCAGACAATCGGTAAAACCCTAACCTGTAGCCTCTGCATTCCTAGCATTTTTGCCTGTTAAATTAGTTGTTTATATAGTTGTATTTTCGATTAAAGGATGTTACATGCCGATGATTTTGAATGGGAGGGTATGTTGATTGATAGTCATTCTCAAGAGGGGTTGCCCTTAGGTAGTAGTAGTGATTCAGAAGGAATGGAAGTGGGCTCTGAAGAAAACGACATCTACTGGTGGAGTACTTCTATGTGCAGTCGGCCTTGACGGTAACAATAACATGTTTCCTATTGCTTATGCGTATGTTTTGAAGGAAAATACGAAGACGTGGGAGTGGTTTGTTAGTCTCCTTATTGCAGACTTGTGTATTGAGAACAGTCATACTTGGACATTCATTTCAGACAAACATAAAGGGTTGATTAAAGCTATTGAACAATTATTACCTAATGTTGAACACAGATTTTGTGTTAGGCATATGTATAACAACTTTAAGCAAAAGTTTAGAGGGTTACAATTAAAGGACTTGCTTTGGAGAGCTGCGGCCGCAACAAGGATTGTTGATTTCAATGTTGAAATGGAAAAATTAAAGTCATATGATAAGAATGCTTATGATTGGGTTAGGGGAAGAGACGAAAGACATTGGGTAAAGCCTCATTTTAGTGTATGGCCGAAGTGTGATATGTTACTTAATAATTTCTACGAAAGTTTTAATAACGTTATCTTGAAAGCTAGAGATAAGCCAATAATTACAATGTTGGAAACAATACGGGTAATTATGATGAAAAGGCTCCAAACTCAAAGAGAAAAATTGTCCAGATATAGTGGTGACGTGTGCCCTTCTATACAGAGAATATTGGAAGACAACAAGAAGAATGCATACGCCTATATTTTAGTATGGAATGACCTAGACAAATTCAAAGTACAGGGATGGACTGGAGACAAATGGACGGTGGATTTACGATTGAAGAGTTGTAGTTGTAGAAGATGGGATCTTACAGGTATTCCGTGTGTCCATGCTACTTCATGTATCTTTTATCGCAGGGAAAATGTTGAAGACTACGTTGAGCATTGGTACAAAAGAGAGATGTTCATGAGGGCCTATGAACATCTATTAAATCCTATAAATTCACACAAGGAGTGACCCTTAGCCAATTTGAATCTGATTGTTCCATGGTCAAACAAACATAAGAAGCCCGGTAGGCCGTCCCAACATGGTAGAAGAAAAGAAAAAGATGAGTTGGAGGGTGAAAAATATGGAATTAAAAGACACGGCATAAAGTACACATGTTCTAATTGTGGAGTACGGGGGCATAACAAGAAAGGTTGCACTGAAGCAACCAAAATAATACCTACAACGTCTACTAAAAGTTCAAAAATTCTGATACGCAACAAGTATTCATATATTTATTTTGCAATTTCTATTATTGTTCGATTACTTATATTTAATGAAACATTCAAATGTATAATGTAGGTGCGGAGGAAAATATGAAGTCCGAAGACACCCTACGTTCTTGGAGCTAATGGAGGGTTGATCTTCAATTTTTGGGTTTATCTTCATTACGATGTTATGTTGGTTGAACAAGAATGAGTGCAATATGTTGGTTGAAATGGTTATGGTTAACTGTTATTGTACAACCCACATTCTCCGAGGGTAGGACCCACTCAGGGCCACGTAGGCAGAAGTAAAGGTCAAAGGGTCAACGCAGAGGTCAACAGTTCGAGATACCAAGAGTTCGTCGAACGCAGCCTCGATCGTACGAGCAGGAATTTGGTAGTGCGAGGAGGAACCTGGCCGAGCGAGAAGGAAAGGCGCACCGGAGTTCCCAACCCGGCCGAGCGAGAAGGACATAGGCCTAGACATTCTCGCCTACAGGCGATTTACACCAACCAACTCGCCAGTTTAGGTCGAGGTCCTCACCTACTCGCCTGCCTTTGTCTTGGCTAAAAAACTATCTCCAAAGGGATCAGGGATAGTCGCCTGCTTCCTCTCCCTCAAGATTTGTCTATAAATAGACCCCTAGGGGTACCAGGAAGGGGACTTGCCAAAAAATCAGAGCTTCACCCCCCTTACAGGCGAGAATCCTCTCTAGCCAGTGTCTTCATGGTACCAAGCTCGGCCATTCGTGGTTTTGGAGGAGAAGACTCCTTTGAGCTTCTGGGTACATGGTGGGACCTCCCTGCCGCAACACCTGAGGTCCTGTTTGTTTCTCTTCTAGCTTCTTCATCGTTGCCAGCCAAGTCATCTCGTTGGACTGCTGGGCGAGTAGTCTCCGGCTGCATTGATCCGAATTTTGGAGTCGGGATTTTCCTGGCTTCAACACTTTGGTGCGGAGAGCGTGGATCGTAGTCAGAGGAAGAAAGTCTGATTGAGAAAGCGAGATGGTTACAGTTGGCGACCATGAGGAGGTGGTAGGTAACCCGGCCAGAGGTGGCGAGTTCGTAACCTTGGCTGTTTTCGAGGAATTCGTGCGGCGGATAGAAGGCTCCATGCGAGCAGCTCTTCAATCTCGCATGGAAGGAACGACGACCACGCCTCATCGCCCGGGTCCGTCCGAGGAAGGTGCTCACCCTCAGCGAGCAGGGAAGGAGCATGTCGAGGAGCTCGAGCGACCAAGGAGGTCGCAGTTCGGTCTGCAGGCATCGCAAGGAGCTGGCGGAACTCGGTTTCGCGAGGAGGAGGAGCATGCGAGATACTTCAATACTCGTTAGGCTAGCGAGTATGGAGGTGATACTCGCCAAGATGAGGGTCATCGCCAGATTGGGGGGAGGAGCTCATTCTGTGAGGAGATCATCGCCGCGCTAGTGCCGGAGGGGTTCAGGGATCCCGCGATGAATTACTACTCGGGGAGGGATGACCCCCTCCGACACATCCAGTGGTTCGAGGATGTCGCCTCCATCCGGACCATGTCTGACGCCTTCAAGTGTAGGTTGTTCGCAATCTCCCTCCGAGGGAAGGCAAGGGACTGGTTCCACCAGTTGCCAGCAAGTTCCATCTACTGCTTCGAGGACTTGTTCCGGGGGCTGACCATGCGGTTCGCCACGGCCAAGAAGCTGAAGAAGGGGGCCACGACCCTTTTCCATTTGGTGCAGGGGCCGAAGGAAACTTTGGGGGACTACATCGACCGCTTCCAGGAAGAGGTGTTAGACATCCAGGAGGTGGATGGTCGCACCTTGCAGCTGGCCCTAACTTTCAGCCTTCAGGAAAGGCTCTTCAAGTTGGAGCTCGGTAGGATCCCTCCCTACTCCTACGACAATCTCATCGAAAGGGCCAACCAATTCGTCCAGGGTGAGGCTTCCAACCGCGGCTACCTAGCCAGGCTCACCCGAGTGACCAAGGAAGATGAGGAGGAGGAAGAGGAGAAGGCCCCCGAGAGGGGAAAGAAGGAAGAGCCCAGGAGGGCAGAGAAGCAGAAGCCGGAGGGAAGAGGCAGGGAAGAGAGAAGAGAGAGAAAGCCCAGGAGGGAGGAGCCAAGAAGGAACGATGAGAGGAGGCTCATCGTAGCTCCAGAGCGTCGGGAGGAAGAGAGGCTCTACCAAGTCCCCGCTAACCGGCCATCTTGGAAGCCGGCCAGGGGACCTCAGCGTCAGGAACGGGGAAGGAGATCCCCGGAAAGAAGATGCTTCGACAGACCGGAGGGGCGTCAGGAGAGAAGAAGGGAAGAAGCGATGGCGGTTGCCCGACGCGGCAATCGACAAGGCCGGAAGAACCGAAAGCAGAAGAGGCCGCAGGTAGAGGAGGTCCCCCTCTATTGTGACCTCCATCAGGTGGAGGGACACGACACGATGGCCTGCCCAGACTTTTGGGAAGCCAGGAGAAGGCTGGCAGCAGGAGAGGTGGAAGGGGAGCAAAGGAGGATAGAAGCCCCTGTCGAGCCGCCAGCAGTTCAAGCCGTTGGCCGAAGGAGGAACGAAGATCGACTCGACCACGGAGGTCGAGGAGACCTCGTCCAGGGAGGTAGAGGAGTCAGTGTGATCCATGGGGGAGCGGGGATAGGAGCTTCCCGCAAGGGGAGCCTCCATCAGATCTATCGGAGGAGTGTCGCCTCGACCTCGCAGGCACCACCCCCGTTGGAGGAGATCACCTTCTCCGAAGAAGACATGCTGGGGAATGAGAATCATTTTCATGATGCCCTCGTGATCCAAGCCGCCATGGAGGACTTCACCGTTGATTGAATTCTGATTGATAACGGTTGTTCCGTAAACGTCATCTTCAAGGAGACGTTTGACGAGCTGGGCGTCGGCGCAGAAAGAGTTCGGGCGCCGGATGGTCCCCTCTTTGGCTTCTCTGGAGAGAAGAAAGAGGTGGAGGGAGGCGTAGATCTCCTTGTAACACTCGGTGGCACCCCTCTCCAGTGCCGTTTCATCATCGTTGACGCCCCGAGTTGCTACAAGGTCATCTTCGGGAGGCCACTTCTCAACACCTTCAAAGTCGTCCCATCCTCCTACCATCAGTGCCTCAAGTACTGCCAAGGGGACGTCCATGTGAGGATCAGGAGCGATCCAAGAGCCGCTCGCGAGTGCTACCTTAGCTCGGTTAGCACCATCAGCTGGATGGCTGACGCGGAGGAGTTCGAAAGGGCGACAGGAGGCGCGACCCGGCTAGAGGCGTCCGAGGATGTAGAAGAAATCGAGGTACTCTCCGCAGCGGGAGTATCTGGGTTGCTGAAGATCGGAGGATCGTTGAGGGTCAGCGAGAAGATGGAGATGGCGACATGCCTGCAGGAGAACGTCGACATCTTCGCCTGGAGTGCTGCTGAGATGCCCGGGATCGACCCAGAGGTTGCTTGTCACCACCTCAATCTCGACCCCGCGATGAAGCCCGTCCGCCAAAAGAAGTGGTCAAGTGCCACCGTGTTGACCGGACCTATCCGAGAGGAAGTCATGAAGCTGCTGGATGCAGGTTTTGTGTCAGATATCCAGTACACAGGCTGGGTCTCAAATGTTGTAATGGTAAAGAAAGCTATGAGCAGCTGGAGGATGTGTGTAGACTTCTCTTTGTTAAATAAAAGCTGTCCGAAGGATTGTTATCCCTTGCCTAGAATCGACGCGCTGGTTGATTCAGCCTTCGGTTTCCCTGTGATGAGCTTCCTTGATGCGTTTTCAGGATACCACCAGATCCGGATGTATCCCCCCGATTGTCACGATGTGTCCTTCATCATGGGTGATGGCTGCTATAGCTACAAAATGATGTCCTTCGGGCTAAAACATGTAGGAGCAACCTACCAGCGTATGATGGACCTTGTCTTCAAAGAGCAGAAGGGGAGGAACCTGGAGGTGTATGTGGACGACCTCTTGATCAAAAGCAAGAGCGTCCGGGAGCATATAGCGGATTTGGTGGAGACCTTTGCAACGCTAAGGAAGTTCAAGATGAGACTCAATCCGGCGAAATGCGTGTTCGGAGCCGGGAGGGGAAAGTTTCTGGGGCATCTCATCACCCCGAAGGGAGTTGAGCCGAACCCTGATAAGGTCAAGGCAATCCTGGAGATGGCCTCGCCGAAGACCATGAAAGAAGTCCAAAGGCTGACAGGAAGGTTGGCGGGTCTCAGCCGCTTTCAGTCCAAGGCAGGAGAGAAGTGCTCTCCCTTTTTCAAGACGCTCCGCAAGAGCAAGAACTTCGCATGGTCCGACGAGTGCGAGAAGGAGATCGGTAGGCTGAAGGAGCAGTTGACTCGGACACCTCTCCTTCAGAGCCCGAAAGAAGGCAAATACATACTCATCTACTTGGGAGTCGGGGTGGAAGCAGTAAGTTCCGTACTGGTCCGGGAAGAAGAAAAGAAGCAGCTCCCCATTTATCATGTTAGCCAGGTGCTCAAGAAGGCGGAGTTGAAGTATCCAATCTTGGAGAAGCTTGCCTTCGCCTTGGTGGTGTCGGCGCGAAAGCTCCGGCCTTATTTCCAAGCTCACTCCATCCGGGTCGTAACTGACCATCCTCTCCGAAATATCTTAGAAGGGGTGGAGCATTCAGGGAGGCTAGAAAAGTGGTCGGTAGAACTCAGCGAGTTCGATATTTCCATCTCGCCCCGTGTGGCGATCAAATCACAGGCAGTAGCGGATTTCTTAGCCGACTTCTCGGTAGAGGCGGAGCCAGGAGAGGAGACAACTACTCCCATTCCTTGGAAGATGTCTGTGGACGGAGCTTCGGGCAAGAGCTATGTGGGAGTGGGCATCGTGCTGGTCAGCCCACAGGGGACTAGGATCGAGCAGGCAGTCGAGATCCTCTTCCCCGTCACGAACAATCAAGCCGAGTACGAAGCCATAGTGGCAGGCTTGCGTCTCGCAAGAGAATTGGGGATTCAAGACGTCATGGATTTCACTGACTCGATGGTGGCCGCGTCTCAGATTCGGGGGGAGTTCGAAGTACGCGACACCATTCTGCAAAAGTACCTCGTAAAGGTGAAAGGATTGATTGGGGGCTTCCAATCCTTCTTCATTGAGCATGTACCGAGAGAGGAGAATTCGGCAGCGGATCGTCTGACAAAATACGGGCCAAGAGCAGGAGGGACTATCACAGAGTTATTTCGACCATACATTGAGGAAGGAGAGATGATGGAGATCGATCAGCGCCCCTCGTCGAGGGGGATAAAAGGAAGTTCCGGTACAAGGCAGCGTATTATCTGTTGCAGGACGGGGAGCTGTATCGCAAGACCATCTCAGGCCCTCTGGCTAGTTGTGTCTCTGAAGACGAAGTGCCTCGAGTGTTGGGAGAGATTCACTCGGGAGAGTGCGGAAGCCATTCTGGGAATCGCATTTTGGAGCAAAGGATCTTGAGGCATGACTACTTCTGGCCCACCATCCGCAAGGATGCAGAGGCCTTCTCAAAAAAGTGCCAGAAGTGTCAGCTGTTCGCCCCCCTTCAATTACAGCCGGCCCATCAACTTTGTTCGATCATCGCCCCGTGGTCGTTCTCTATCTGGGGAATGGATTTGATAGGCCCCTTTCCTTCAGCTTCCGGCCAGAGGAAGTTCGTTCTCGTCATGATCGACTATTTCTCCAAGTGGATCGAGAGCAAGGCTCTGGCCAAGACCACCTTTTAAGTCATGAAGAACTTCATCTGGGGGGGGGGGGGGAATCGTCTGCAGATTCGGAATTCCCCTCGCTATCGTCACCGACAACGGTCCTCAGTTCGCCAGTTTGGAGCTGGAGTATTTTTGTAGGCAGCTCGGAACCGATCTCCGGTTCGCGTCAGTACATCATCCCAGGAGCAATGGACAAGTGTAGGCCGCCAACAAGCTAATCATCAACCTACTAAGGAAGAAAGTCGAGAACCTAAGAGGTAATTGGGCGGAGCAGCTCCCCTCGGTGTTGTGGGCTTTGAGAACCACTCCTAGCTCAGCCACGGGGGAAACCCCGTTCAAACTCTCTCACGGGTCCGAAGCTCTCATTCCAGTAGAGTTCGAGGTCAGAAGTCCTAGGGTGATTGCAGCAGAAGACGAAAACGAAGAATGGTGACTGGAGAATGAGGAAGCCCAGAAGCTGTCCCTCGACTACATCGAAGAGCTCCGAGATCTAGCCTCGGCTCGGCAAGAGGAGATCAAGCGCCGCATGGCGAGACATTTCGACAAGCACGTTCGTCTCAAGCACTTCCAAGCAGGTGATCTAGTCCTAAAGAATGCGGACACAGCTGGATGATCGACAGCTGTTGGAAAGCTCAACCCCAATTGGGAGGGACCCTTCATCATCCACGAATCACTTACAACATGAGGATATCGCTTACAGAATCACGAAGTGGAGCTATTGGGGAATACATGGAGCGGCGATGACCTGAAAAGGTTTTATCCCTAAGCAGGGACGTATCCCCTTCTCTCCTGTAAATTGATTGCTTATAAATAAATCCCCTTGAAACATGGGATGGCAGGAATTTCTCATTTCTATCATAGTAGCAAACCTTTAAAAAGGAGAGCGGCAAAAGCCAACCTCCAAATCAGGTTGGGAAACGGGCCTCCGACTTGATTCTCATAAAACCCAGAACGGATGATGGGACTGTGCCTCGGTTGTGCGTTCCCTTAAGTCCAAGCCTCTGCAATGACGGCCGAGATCAGCTCCCCCCTTGCACGTTGGCCGCGGTTCCCACCGACTGCATTTCTCATCTGACTGAGGAGATTATCAGGAAGAAGTGTGCTTAACTTCCCGTTTAATTATGGAGCAACATGAAACAGGTTGGGTCGGTATTCAGCATCCAAGTAGGATGGAGACCTCGGGATGGTGTGTTCCTTTGGAACCTCCCCGACAGTCAATCCCTACTTGTCGATCTCTTCAACAGCACCAACAATAGCAGTATGTTGGAACAACCCTATTTCTGATTTGGGCTAGGATCACTATATGTTGACTAAGGACAAAGTTGACCCCGAAGTATAATTTATGGGTCAAGAGTTTTGGCTGTTAGAACTATTGAATTCACTCATATTCTGCGTTCGACGAACTCCACACTGCGTTCGACAAACGACTATCTGCGTTCGACGAACGACAAGCTCTATGCGTTCGACGAACAGACTTGTTCTCAGCGGCCGATAAACCCGTCTCAGTGGTCAAAGAATTTGTCTAAGTGCAGCGCTCGACTAATATATTTTGCTCAAGCTCAGCGGTCGACGAAATTATCCAGGCTCAGCGGTCGACGAATATTTCCGTTCGACGAACTCCAGTCTGCGTTCGACGAACACCTTCAGATCAACAAAATTAATTATTCTAGCAAGATTCAATTGAGTTCGACGAAGTAAATGTTGTGTTCGACGAAAATCTTGAAGTCGATGAATCTGCGTTCGACGAATTTTGTTCAGATCGAAGAATTATTATTTAAGTTCAGAAATTTCAGAAGATTATATTTATTCATTCTCTTAACTCAGATCTACGACAACAACAGCTCTTTCCATCAGATCAAGTAAGGAAAATATATTTCCTTTATTATTTAAGTTATAGTCGTTGACATTTCCTCGGAAAAGGACATATTCATGGAAAAGGAAAGAATTAAATGGCGCAACTGTTTTATGATTTCAAAATAACTCTTCAGCGTATTATATTCCTTAATATAAGGAATCTGCAATTAATGTCTGTCAGAGTTTTTCAAAAGAAAAGGAAAGAAGATACAACAGAATAATTTTACAGCTTTCACGACAGATCTTCAGTACAGAAAAAGAAAGAGAGAGAAATATACAGGAAGAATAGAAGAACAAAAATACATAGATCTTCCTCTTCTTCTTCCTCAGCATTTTTCAGAGAACAGAACTTCATCTTCTTCCTTCTTCAGCAGCACACATTTTTCTGAGAACATCTTCAACACTATCTCTCAGATTTCCTGCTGCAAAATAAGAATCAAGAAAGGAGAAAGCTTCAGGAAGAGAAGAGAAAGAAGAACAAAAAGAACGTCATCTTCTTCTTCCTCAACAGCAACAACTTCATTCAACTGAGAACAACATTAACACTATTCTCTCAGTCTTTTGCTGCAAGTCCAGATCTTCAAAAGAGCAACAACAACCTGAGAAGCACTCTTGCCTTTCAGATTTATCTGCTACAGGAAGATCAATTCTTTCAAAGAAAAACTCCAGCAAAATTAACTGTCAAACATCTTCAATCAGACAGAGGAGTTCTTTTCAACATCAAATCCACTACAGTCTTCTCTATACATCTTGACAGAGAAGAACATCTAAACCCCTCTATATCCCATTATGTACAGGGTTAAAACTCCCTTCAAAAGTTTACCCCATTGGTGGCAAGACACCTGATCAAAAAATCTAGTTGGTTTTTGGGCACCTTATCAAAAGCTCATTGGTGTGAGGGCACCTGATCAAAAATCCTAGTGGATTCCTACCAAGGGTGGTTGAAGAGTAGACGTACCCATGTTTAGTGGGGAACTACTATAGCTCCTTGTGTCCTCTGTGTTTGATTTCTTTTCTGTGTTGTGCTGTGTGCTATTTTCTTTATTCATTTTATTTCAGTTTCTATTTATCACTCACTCTATACACATATACTTATATCAGTATTTTCAATTCCGCTATAAAACTAAGGGAAAAGTTTTAAACTCTATTTACCCCCCCCCCCCCCCCCCCCCCCCCCTTAGAGTTAATTTAAGATCTAACCTCTACTTTCAATTGGTATCAGAGAGCTGTTGATTCTTTACAGGATAACACCTGAATCACAAAGATCAATTAGATCTTAAATTCTTTTAGAGTTTTTATTTTATTTATTTTCTGTTAAAAACTCATGACACAAAACAAAGAGTATTCTAGCGCAAGACCTCCCTATGTGCAATCTCAGTAAGTTTGCACTGTGGAAAGCAGGGATTAGGTTATATATGAATTCAATTGATGAAGAAATTTTTAATGTGATTTTGACAGGGCCTCCAACACCTACAGCAGCAGCAAGTACTGGAACAACAACTGCCAACAATGCTGTCCCACCTCCTGAATGGAAAGAAGCACAGAAAAAGCAAAGGAGTGCTGATGCAAAAGCCATGAACATTCTGGCTCAAACAATGTCTGATGACATTTTTCAAAGAGTGGTGGAATGCACCTCAGCAAGGGAAATATGGATTTCTCTCAACAACATGGTTGAGGGATCTGCTGATGAAAGGAAAGACATGAGATCACATCTTATTTCTCAGTATGAGAATTTCAAGAAAGGAGAAAATGAAACAGTAGCTGATATGTACAATAGGCTCAGTCTCATAATAAATGAGCTGAAGACCTTGGATAAAGTGATCTCTATCACTGAGATCAATGACAAGATCTTAATGTGCTTCCCCAGCACATGGGACTCTAGGATCTGGCCTATCAAGGAAGACAGAAGCCTCAATGAGATTACCACTGAAGCTTTGTTGGGCAAGCTCAAATCCTATGAGCAGCTCATCAAATCCAGGGAAACTGAATCATCCACTTCATCTCCAACAAAAAAGAGAGAAAAGAGCATAGCTTTCAAAGCAGCTGATGAAGAAGAAAAATCTCCAATGGATGAGGAGTTCATGAGCCTACTTGCCCAAAGATTCTACAAGATGGCAATAAAAGATTTCAGGAAAAAGTCATCCAGGAGCCATGAAAAGTCAAGGTATGACAAGTCAAATTCTAAAGAAATCATTTGTTATGGTTGCAGGAAACCTGGATATATTCTGCCAGATTGTCCAGAAAATCAGAAGAAAGAAAAGAGAAAGGAAAAGGAAGAAAGAAGACACTCCAACAAATCTTCCTCCCATGAACACAAGAAGAAGGGAAGAGGATTTGTAGCAGAAACAGATTCAGAAAATTCATCCAGTTCTTCGGATGATGAAGAAGAAACAAAAGAAAATGACCAGTGCCTGATGGCAATTTATGACTCAAGCAGTGAGTCAGCAGATGTTTCTTCATCCAGTGATGATGAAGATAATGAAGAAGAGAAGAACTTCTGCATGATGACAATCAATGCCTCAGCCAACAATTCTGATGAAGAAGAATCAGAATCAGAAGCAGAAATTGATGCAGATCAGGTAATATCTACCTTTGATTTTACTTCAGTTGAATTCAAAGCTGAATTCAAAGTCCTTTGCTCAGACTTAATTAAATCTGAGAAAGAAATAATCTCACTCAGACATAAGCTAGCTGAAATGAATCAAATAAGTGAAGAAAATGTAAATCTTAAGAAAGATTTGGCTGCCTCCAGGGAACATATTGTTCTCATTGAGAGCAAGTTGTCTGAAGCCAAAAAATTTGAAGAATCCATAAATGGGAGAAGCATCAAACTGATGGACATTACAAGCACTGCCAATGCTAGACTTAATAGCAAACTAGGCTTGGGTGCTTCATCAAGTGAGCCACATCTGATTAAGAAGAATATATTATCTACACCTATAAAATTCATCTCTGCTAAGAGCAAAGAGGTTGTAGATATAAATAAAAACATTTCAAGTAAGACTGTCGAGAATAGCATCGTCGAACGGAGCTCGACGAAATGTTACCACTTCGTCGAACGGAGCTGGACGAACTCTGAAGACAGATTTTCAATATAGTCATTATATGAATGAGGCTCGACGAACTCAGCCAAATTCATAGAACAGAAACTATACAGCAAATCTGAACAATTCTCATTCTTCACATTCTATCAATCCTTTCACTGAATGGATAATACCTCCAAGGAAATATCATCTACAAGGTTATAAGGACCAACCTGAAATGTCTTTTATTTCAGATTTTTGTGGAAATACAAAAAGACCCAAGGTAATCTGGGTCAAGAACAAATAGATTATTTTCTTGTTTTTGCAGGTACACAGCTGTCCAAGAATAAATGAAAAATGGTATTTGGATAGTGGATGTTCAAAACATATGACAGGGAACAAGGCCAACCTGAACAACTACAAGGCAAAGCTTGGACCAAAAGTTATATTTGGAGACTCCAACTGTGGACAGACCAAAGGCTATGGAAAAGTCAAGGTTGGAGAAGTCACCTTCAAAGAGGTAGCTTATGTCAAGGGACTGAAGCACAACCTCATCAGCATAAGCCAATTATGTGATGAAGGGTATCAGGTAACCTTTAATAAGTTGAAATAC
The DNA here is from genome assembly GCA_033032865.1 of Dactylorhiza incarnata. Classification (NCBI taxonomy): domain Eukaryota; kingdom Viridiplantae; phylum Streptophyta; class Magnoliopsida; order Asparagales; family Orchidaceae; genus Dactylorhiza; species Dactylorhiza incarnata. Next base: position 372,527 of record JAWHQI010000403.1, on the reverse strand, counting down.
CTTATTAAATCTGCTGATAATGTTATTGTTTTATCAGGTATTAGGCAGGGTAATATATATTTAGTAAATTTCAATTCATCTACATCAGAAATTTGTTTATTTAATGAATTAAGCAAACCTAGTAAACTTTGGCTTAAGAGATTAGGACATGTAAACCTTAGGACCATTGCTAAATTATCTAAGGACAATCTTGTTAGAGGTTTACCTTTAGGTTCATACAAGAAAGAAGGTCTTTGTAGGGCATGTCAACTAGGCAAGAAAACTAAAAATAGTTTTAAATCATTATCTAAAAGTGATTCACCTAGAATCTTATATTTGCTACATATAGACCTTTTTGGACCTATTGCAACAAAGAGTTTAGGGGGGAAGTCTTACACTCTAGTTATTGTAGATGACTTCTCAAGATTCACTTGGGTGTTCTTTTTGAGAGAAAAGTCAGATAACTTTAAAGTTCTTACAGACTTTCTTAAGAGCATAAAGATTGAGTACTCTACTGAAGTTGCATTGATCAGAAGTGATCATGCCACTGAGTTTGAGTCTCTTCTTATGCAAGAATTCTGTGAGAAGGAAGGTATCAGGCATTGCTTCTCAACTCCTAGAACTCCTCAACAAAATGGGGTAGTTGAAAGGAAAAATAGAACTCTAATTGAATCAGCAAGAACATTGCTTGCAGATGCTAATTTGCCCCTATCTTTTTGGGCAGAGGCTGTTAGCACAGCAAACTATGTATTGAATAGAAGTTTGATACACAAACTTAAGGGTAAGACTCCTTATGAATTACTTAAAGGGAAGAGACCTAAAATTAACTATTTTAGAGCATTTTGCTGTAGATGTTTTGTTCATAATAATGATAAGAAATACCTTAGGAAATTTGAACCAAAATTTGATGAAGGAATTTTCTTAGGCTATTCATTAGTCAGCAAAGCATATAGGATTTATAACAAATCTTCTCTTAAAGTAGAAGAATCTATGCATGTTTCTTTTGATGAAACTAATATGTTTTACAAGGAGAAGAATTCTTCTACCATAGAAAATCTGCAGGTACCTACACTATGTGAGCAACTAGATCAATTATCTCTACATAAAGAAGGACTTCTAAATCCTGTACAACAGAATGCTGAAGAAAGTGAAGAAGAAAATCACCCAGATTTTGCTGACAGTTCAAATCAGATTACAGCAGAACATCTTCCAGCTGAATAAATTCCCCAAGTGGAAATTATTGTTGAACCCACTCCAACTGTTGATCACATCACAGTTAGAGATCACCCAATATCTTAAATAATTGGTGATATTTCAGCAGGTGTGCAAATAAGACAACAAGTAAATCAGAATATGATGCACACTTGTTTTCTCTCTCAAATTGAACCTCAATCCCTACAAGATGCAGAATAAGATCCCAACTGGATCATTGCTATGCAAGAGGAGCTCAATCAGTTTGAGACAAACAAAGTTTGGGATTTGGTTCCTAGACCAAAAGACCATCCAGTGATTAGCACCAAATGAGTCTACAAGAATAAGCTAGATGCAGATGGAAACATTGTGAGAAATAAAGCTAGACTAGTAGCTCAAGGATACTCACAAGAAGAAGGAATAGATTATGATCAAACTTTTGCACAAGTTGCAAAGTTAGAAGCAATCGGGATTTTCCTTGCATTTGCTGCATACAAGAAATTCAAAGTTTATCAAATGAATGTAAAAAAGTGCATTCCTGAATGGAGAAATCAAAGAAGAAGTCTATGTGGAACAACCACCAGGTTTCATCTCTCCAACTCACTCTTCTTTTGTATTTAAGCTTAAGAAATTAAAGCTCTCTATGGACTCAAACAAGCTCCTAGAGCATGGTATGAGACTTTAGCTAGTTTTCTTTTAGAGAATAAATTCTGTAGAGGCATAGTAGATAAAACTTTATTTTTCAGGATACATAAAAATCAAACATTACTAGTTCAAATATATGTAGATGATATTATCTTTGGCTCTACTGATTTAAACTTATGGAAAAGATTTTTCTAATCTAATGCAATCTAAATTTGAAATGAGTAGTATGAGTGAGTTATCATACTTCCTTGGTCTTCAAGTGAAGCAAACTCCAAATGGAATCTTCATATCCCAATCTAAGTATGCAAAGGAATTAGTGAAAAGATTTGTTATGTCTGATTCTTCCACCATGAAAACACTCATGCCCTCAAATGCTGTTGTTGATGCTGATGAATCAGGGAAACCTGTTGATCAGAAAGTATATAGAGCAATTGTTGGCTCCTTACTTTATTTAACAGCTAGTATGCCTGATATAATATTTGCTGTATGTATTTGTGCTAGATTCCAAGTTAACCCCAAAGAATCTCACTTAATTTTATTAAAAAGAATTTTGAGATATATAAAGGGTTGCCCTAATCTAGGACTTTGGTATCCAACAATATCTGAATTTGAATTAACTGGATTCTCAGATTCAGATTATGCTGGATGCAGAGTAGACAAGAAAAGCACATCAGGAACTTGCCAGTTTCTTGGTGATAGGCTTGTGTCTTGGTTTTGTAAGAAACAAACATCTGTGTCTACATCAACAGCTGAAGCTGAATACATAGCTGCAGGTAGTTGCTGCTCACAGATATTGTGGATACAAAATAAGCTCCTAGACTATGGTGTCAACTTAAATAATTCAATTATATTTTGTGACAATACTAGTGCAATATCTATAGCACAAAATCCAGTTCTCCATAGTAGGACTAAACACATAGAGATTAGACACCACTTCCTTAGGGATAATGTGGATAAAAACAAAATCTGCCTACAGTTCATCTCTACTGATTTGCAAAGAACTGACATTTTCACCAAACCCTTGGATGAAAATAACATATCTTCTTTATAAATCAGCTAGGTATGATAGATGGAGACTCAATCTGATGATAATTAAGTTTTCTACTTACCCATCTCTTCATTAAACCTAGTTTTCTGAAGCTTTTTATTTCAGCCTGTTATCATTTATCAAATATTTTATTATATATAAATGCCTACAGAATTGCTTCTCTTTCTAGTTCCCTTTGCACTTGATCTCTATTTTCTTGTGCAGGAACAATAGCAATGACAATCTTGCATCCTTCCCTACCTCCATCAAATGTCCCTACTTCAAGGGGCATAGCTTCAGGCCTTTCCTGAAACTAGGCAGGGGGAGAAGTTTTCATGAACAAGCTCCATTTGATGCACTGCTTTGCTCAGGGGGAGTTATTCTATGAACTAAGCAAGGGGAGGAAGCTGAAGAACTCTCAGGGAGAGTTGCTGTATGAAGAAGCTTGATCAAGCTTACAGCAGTTTGCTGATTGCAGTTTCTGTTTCAGAAAAACTTTAGATAAAGCTTATGATCAAGTTCAGATGCAGATACAGTACAACTCAGAAGAAGTATTTTGTTTTAGCAAACTCAGGATCAGTTATTGCTACAGCACAGCTAATCAGAATTATAAGCTGTTCAGATTAGAAAGCAGCTGTAGTATTTGTATGCAGATTCTATACAGATTCAAAATGCTGTTTTAGATTTAAAAGAAGCAGTAGATAACAGATTCAGTTCAGAACAAGTTCAGAAAGCTGATTAACATAGCAAATACAGTTCAATTATCAGATCAGAATTCAGAACAACATAGTTCAGACAATTTCAGAATTCAGAAAAATCAAGGTTCTGATTGTATTTCTATCAGTTTTTATTTTCATTAAAATGTTTCAAAACTCAGAGTACTATTTATTTTATATCTGATAAAATATTTAAAATATATCAGATATATGCATGCTCTGTTGTTTTTGTTGTTTTAGTGTTTGTTTATTTTCAATTTTTGTCAAATAATATCCTAACACAAATATGGGGAGATTGTTGGAACAACCCTATTTATGATTTGGGCTAGGATCACTATATGTTGACTAAGGACAAAGTTGACCCCAATGTATAGTTTATGGGTCAAGAGTTTTGGCTGTTAGAACTAAAGAATTCATTCAGATTCTGCGTTCGACGAACTCCACACTGTGTTCGACGAACGGCTATTTGCGTTCGACGAACGGCAAGCTCTCTGCGTTCGACGAACAGACTTGTTCTCAGCGGTCGACAAACCCATCTCAGCGGTCGAAGAATTTGTCTAAGTGCAGCGCTCGACTAATATATTTTGCTCAAGCTCAGCGGTCGACGAAATTATCCAGGCTCAGCGGTCGGCGAATACTTCCGTTCGCCGAACTCCAGTCTGAATTCGACGAACACCTTCAGATCAACAAAATTAATTATTCTAGCAAGATTCAATTGAGGTCGACGAAGTAAATGTTGTGTTCGACGAAAATCTTGAGGTCGACGAATCTGCGTTCAACGAATTTTGTTCAGATCGAAGAATTATTATTTAAGTTCAGAAATTTCAGAAGATTATATTTATTCATTCTCTGAACTCAGATCGACGACAACAACGACTCTTTCCATCAGATCAAGTAAGAAAAATATATTTCCTTTATTATTTAAGTTATAGCCGTTGACATTTCCTTGGAAAAGGACATATTCATGGAAAAGAAAAGAATTAAATGGCGCAACTGTTTTATGTTTTCAAAATAACTCTTCAGCGTATTATATTCCTTAATATAAGGAATCTGCAATTAATGTCTGTCAGAGTTTTTCAAAAGAAAAGGAAAGAAGATACAGCAGAATAATTTTGCAGCTTTCACGACAGATCTTCAGTACAGAAAAAGAAAGAGAGAGAAATATACAGGAAGAATAGAAGAACAAAAATACACAGATCTTCTTTTTCTTCTTCCTCAGCATTTTTCAGAGAACAGAACTTCATCTTCTTCCTTCTTCAGCAACACATATTTTTCTGAGAACATCTTCAACACTATCTCTCAGATTTCCTGCTGCAAAATAAGAATCAAGAAAGGAGAAAGCTTCAGGAAGAGAAGAGAAAGAAGAACAAAAAGAACATCATCTTCTTCTTCCTCAACAGCAGCAACTTCATTCAACTTAGAACAACATTAACATTATTCTCTCAGTATTTTGCTGCAAGTCCAGATCTTCAAAAGAGCAACAACAACCGGAGAAGCACTCTTGCCTTTCAGATTTATCTGCTACAGGAAGATCAATTCTTTCAAAGAAAAACTCCAGCAAAATCAACTGTCAAACATCTTCAATCAGACAGAGGAGTTCTTTTCAACATCAAATCCACTAGAGTCTTCTCTATACATCTTGACAGAGAAGAACATCTAAACCCCTCTCTATCCCATTATGTACAGGGTTAAGACTCCCTTCAAAAGTTTACCTCATTGGTGGCAAGACACCTGATCAAAAAATCTAGTTGGTTTTTGGGCACCTTATCAAAAGCTCATTGGTGTGAGGGCACCTGATCAAAAATCCTAGTGGATTCCTACCAAGAGTGGTAGAAGAGTAGACGTACCCAAGTTTAGTGGGGAACGACTATAGCTCCTAGTGTCCTCTGTTTTTTATTTCTTTTCTGTGTTGTGCTGTGTGCTATTTTTTTTATTCATTTTATTTCAGTTTTTATTTATCACTCACTCTATACACATATACTTATATCAGTATTTTCAATTCCGCTATAAAACTAAGGGAAAAGTTTTAAACTCTATTCACCCCCTCTAGAGTTAATTTAAGATATAACCTCCACTTTCACAGTAGGATGGAGACCTCGTGACGGTGTGTTCCTTTGGAACCTCCTCGATTGTCAGTCCCTACTAGACGTCATCCTTCAGCAACATCCAAGTAGGATGGAGACCTCGGGATGGTGTGTTCCATTGGAATCTCCCCGACAGTCAATCCCTATTAAAAAATCTCTTCGACAGCCTCAACACCCCAGTAGGATGGAGACCTCGGGATGATGTGTCTACAGACCTCCCCGACAGTCAGTCCCTACTCGAAGATCTCTTCATCAGCATCAACATCCCGATAGGATGAAGATTATCGGGAATGTGAGTCCCCTTGGAACCCCCGACCGTCTTTCCCTATCTAACATCTTTTTCAGTAGTCAATGTGTGAGTAGGAAACTAACTCGCAAGGTTAAGCGCGAGGAACCCTAAAGGCGAGCATTTATGAACGAAAAAGATTAAAGAAGCGAGTAGGGTGAGATAGTCGGCAGACCCCGGCCTCATTCAAAGTCGCCTGGACCAGAATGACAGGTAAGCGTATACAAGCGAACCTATGAGCCTAGCGACATCACAACATTAGAAGAAAGATTTACAGAGGAAATAAATATCGCTATCAAAATAAAGGTTATCTACCAAAAAATGTATATACTCGCAGAGCCGCGAGAAGCATCAAAATTGTTAAAAGAATACGAAAGTTCACTTGGCCGATGAAGCATAGTCTGACGAATTCGACTCATCTTCCTCCTCGCTCGCGTCAAGAAAGTCAGAGAGGAGCCCCTCCGTCGTTAGTTTCTCCGCCCCCGGAACCAGCAAACCCGCCACAGAGAGCTTCGCGAAGACCAAGTCACCGGCGGCGAGGGCTATCTCGCGCCGAAGAGACAAGAGCTCCTGCGAGGTCATAAAAGATCCTTGCGGCCGGCGGGAAGGTCCGGCGTCCGAGGAGGTATGGGCGACCATCCTCGATTCCAGCTTGGCATTACGAATCTGCGTCGCCTCCAGCAAGGCCTGGCTCGCCCGCAGATCGCACTCGAGCTTGGAGATCATCTCAGCCGCCACCAACTGCTTTTCCTGCAGATGCGAGAAGGATGGGTTACAAGGTGTAGAAGGAAAAGAGTAAGTCATAAGTCTAGTTCACGCGGAATACCAAGGTCACCTCAAAACCTCTGCTGGACTCTACCTTGTCCTCGGCAGCTCGGGTGCGCCTTAAGGCCTCCTCCTCGCGCTTCTCAGCATCCAGGGTAAGCTTCCGATGTAGGGCGAGCTCCACTTCAGCGCCGAGGAGGTTCCGCGCGGTTTGGTGAAAAAGCTCCGAGGCACGCAGCATTGCTCGTGATCCCTGGTCGGCGAGAAAGCGAGGAGAAGCCTCCCGCAGCACCTTCGCATCATCACGCCCGTACAGTCCGAACAGGACGCAAAAAGCATCGTCGTTCGGGACCTCGTCCTCGCTCCACGACGGCAGGCGAGTGCTCAGGGACACCTCGCTGCGCTCCCTGCTCCAGGCGATCAGCGGCTCGCCATCCAAGCCCTTGTTCAACGAACCCTGCCCAAAGTTTGGGTGGTTCTCCGGGACGCTGTCTTCCTCTTCGCGTGCCCGCTCCGCTGCCACATGCCGGGCGACTTCCTTTCTCTTCCTCTTCTTCGTCGTCGGGGGTTCGCCTTCGGCCGGCCATCCTGCAGCGCGAAGGATATCGGTCGTGTTGCCGACCCCAGGAGGAATTCCTGACAGAGGAGACTCCTGCTCGCCTTCTTCTTCCTCGCCTTGTTGCATCGTCGTCGAAGCGGCCGCGGGAGATAGAGGAGGCCCCCCACAGGAAGAGGCGCGGACGATAGATGTCGGCAGCCTAGAAGAAAGGCGTTAGACAAAGAAGCCAAGATATAACCAATTTAAGCGGCGACTAAGAAATGTTACTCTCGCCAGGCTGCACGAAGGCGAGATGGTCGATGTTCTTGCGCCAGAAGACGATGTCGAATTTTTTATCCTTTAAGGCGAGGAATAGTTCCTCGCGATGACCTCTGAGCGAGGGAGTGGCGAGCGCCGCGGGTGGTCATTGCTGAGGGCGATTGGGTATATGGGAGAAGTCGCCAGTGACGAAGATGAACTTCTCGTTCCACCGATGGATCTTGTTCGACGTCCCTGTCACCTTGCAGTGGTGGTTGCCGAAAAAGATCACCCCGTCCTTGGTCGCTCCCATGTAGAAGATCTTCCGGAAGACGTCGAGGTCAAATGCTATCTTCTCGCTACGAAGAAAGCATAGGTAGCCGATGATGATCGCTACCCCGTTCGAATTAATCTGGGCGGGGACCCAGCCGTAGTACCTTAAGATCTGGCAGAATTCGGGCCAGAGAGGAAGGCGCAGGCCGACCTCGAAGTGCGAGAGGGGAAAGGCGAGCTTCCCCTCCGAGAAAGTGTTGATCCGCTCGCCGGAAGCGGGAAGGCCAACGCGGAAGCCTTGAGCGAGGTACTGATGAACGAACCTCTCCAGGTCGTCTGAGCGAGTGACGGCTTTCTTGAACTTATGCGCGACAAAGTTCTCAGCATAGTTCAAGCGACGGGTCTCAGCATCCAACGAAGGCGTCATTGTAACGAGTAGGAAGAAAGAAGCGAGCTAGTAATGCAATTAAAGAACTTCGAGAAAGCGCGCCGATTTTGGACCTCTACCCCCCTATTTATAGAAATCGGGTGGTGGGGGGGTCGCGATGTAAGCACGTGCGAGGTGTCTACCTACTCACCTATATCGAGGTCGCACAAGCGGAGTGCAAGTGAGTTATTAACTACCCTTCTCGCGCCTAAGCGGCGAACTGCAAAAACACGAGAAAGACCTGCAGAAGATATAAGCAACACGGATGCGATCAAGCAGCATAGTTCGAAATTACAGCAAGCAAGTCAAAATTATTACAGATACACGCTGATTAATTTTCTTAAAAATACAAGGGAGAATGCGATATTAATTAACAGGAGGATCGCCGCGCCTATCCGAGGTAGCACCAAACCGCCCGTTGAAGCCCAATTGACATGCGAAGGCCATCTGCTCATTCGCTCTCGTCAAATGTTCCTAGCTGAGCCGGATGTGCTCCTCCATGCGATTCAATGTCCCGAGGGACCCAATATTCGCCAGTAGGCCGCGCACGTCCGTCCTCAGCGACTCGTAGCGTTGTTCTATGCCCGCCATCCGGCACTCCAACTCGGTGACGAGATAATGCTTTCCTTCTGCCACCTCAAGCCGATGCTCGAATCCTTCGATGTTCGCAACGCGCCCTTCAAGCGAAGTTATTCGCCGATGAACCTCGTAGGCGAGCAACCTTTCGACCTTTATCTCCAGTTCGAGGTAGGCCGAAGCCATCTTTGTCCTGAATTCGCGAGTAGGAAGACCTAGCGCCTCGATAAAAGCTGATCCCGGAGACGTCGCACGGGCTGGAAGGCGGCGAGTTTGAAAAAGAGCCACATAAAGACAGCACGATGCGATGATCATACCTGCCCGCACAGGCGCCGCCCTCGGTTGATGGCGAGGAGAAGGTGATCGCCAAGGAGCGTTCCGACGAGGAGGAGTGCCAACCCGACGAGGAGATGGAGATCGCCGAGGACTGAGCCTCCGCCGAGGAGATCTGCGAGGGGAAGGCGAGCGACGAGGAGTGTTATGCCGACCCCCTGAACGGCCGCCCCGTCCATTATGAGATGACGGCGCCACGTCAGCCCGCCGAGGAAGCTGAGCCGTAGGAACTGCCGAGGAAGACCCTCCCCCTCCCCTTCCTCCAGAATTCTGGCCGCTAGCTCGAAGGGCCTCCGGCAAAGGTGATCTCCGCAAGATGGTAACCCTGGAGTTCTTTAGAAGCATCCGGGTTCCGCCTGTCGCGCGCTCGGGAATGGGGGATGACGGGCGAAGAGGTTCCCGCTCGGGGACGACCCCTGCGGGAAGGACCGGTGGAGGCGGTAGGTGCTCGGTACCTACGCGCTCTTCCACCGGAGACGTCTGCGTATTCACTTCCGCAGGAGGACCACCTACAGAACGGCGTTGGTATCAACAAAAAGTTCACGCGAGAATCATAACGTCACGAGAAGTTGATTACCTTCTCGGAGAGGATCCAGATGGATGTTCAGTAGTCCCTCCTCGGCAGTTGGCCGAGGAACTTCGTCACCCAACCCCTCGGCGTTCGGCAGCAGGGGAGAGGGCTCGGGCGCAGGGGTCGTCAGATTGACCGGAGGCACCTCCTCGCCCGGTGGATCGGGGCGACGATCGGAGGACCCCATCTTCCTTTTGCGCGTATCCGAACCCTTCATTTTCTTCATCAACTTCATCAGAAACTCGGCCTTTGCAATTACCTCCTCGGTAGACAACATCTCGTCGAATGTGAAAAAGTGGCGTGCCAGGGAAGGACCATCCCCCTCTATTTATAGATTTCTAGGGACCCCCCTACCGAGTAAGTTAGTATCCCGCCAGAAACTTCTCGTCGAATGCGGGTTGGATGATTCTTTCCGACCAACTATGTTGCTCGCAAAGAGCGGGGATTGTGTACAACTCTCATTCTCCGAGGGTAGGACCCACTCAGGGCCACATAGGCAGAAGTCAAGGTCAAAGGGTCAACGCAGAGGTCAACAGTTCGAGATACCAAGAGTTCGTCGAACGCAGCCTCGATCGTACGAGCAGAAATTTGGTAGTGCGGGAGGAACCTGGTCGAGCGAGAAGGAAAGGCGCACCGGAGTTCCCAACCCGGCCGAGCGAGAAGGACATAGGCCTGAACATTCTCGCCTACAGGCGATTTACACCAACCAACTCGCCAGTTTAGGTCGAGGTCCTCACCTACTCGCCTGCCTTTGCCTTAGCTAAAAAACTATCTCCAAGGGGATCAGGGATAGTCGGTTGCTTCCTCTCCCTCAAGATTTGTCTATAAATAGACCCTCAGGGGTACCAGGAAGGGGACTTGTCAAAAAATCAGAGCTTCACCCCCCTTGCAGACGAGAATCCTCCCTAGCCAGTCTCTTCCTGGTACCAAGCTCGGCCATTCGTGGTTTTGGAGGAGAAGACTCATATGAGCTTCTGGGTACGTGGTGGGACCTCCCTGCCGCAGCACCTGGGGTCCTGATTGTGGCTCTTCTAGCTTCTTCGTCGTTGACAGCCAAGTCATCTCGTTGGACTGCTGGGCGAGTAGTCTCCGGCTGCATTGATCCGAATTTTGGAGTCGGAATTTTCCTGACTTCAACAGTTATAGTTATGATTAATGTTATGTTAATGTATGCGCCATGTTGATGCCAGTTTAATAGTTGTTGTTGTTGTGGAGTTGCTGTGTTAACAGTTTAATATATATATTGACTCTTGTTGTTGTGGAATGCTATGTTGCCAATTAGTTAAATATATATGTTGACAGTTGTGCAATTAGCTATGCAAAAATAATTAGTGGTGTGCAATTAGCTATGCAAAAATTCTGGCTGAAAAAATTTGGACTGAAACTGTTCGGGGTGTGCAAATAGTCATACAAAACAACGAGGCAAATTGTCAATTTAAATAATTCGGGGTGCAATCCGCCAAAAGAAATGCAAATTTTGACCGAAATACCCCTCATATTTTAGCCTAGGGTGCAAAGTGCCAAAGAAATTCTAATTGGAGGGTGCAAATTGTCATATTTAATAATTCGAGTTGCAAAATGTCAAAAATGTGTAATTGGAGGGTGCAAAGTGCCAATTGTTCCTTTAGTATCGATGATTTTAGACACAAAAGCTAATTTCGGCCTAAAACTGTTCATCCGAACAATAGTATTGATTTTCGTATTTTTAAAGTCCAAACGAACAGAACTTAGGTGAAGTCGGTCATTCACGAACAATGATTCGTAACCGTGGCGTCCACCGCCGCGTTCACGACAGCTACCGCTGTGCCAACCGGAGCAGAGCCCTGTTTGTAAATCTTGCTCCTACTCAGCCGGAATGCAAAGCCGGAGCTCAGGTCTCGAGCCCAGAACGCCGATCTCCAGACCAGAACTCCGCCCTACCGGAATGTCTGTTTGGGGCGCCGAAACACCGCCTGAGCGCCAAACGAGGCCGACGTTTGGCCGGAACCCCGCAAAACCAGGCCTTTAAGGCGGAATAATTATTCAAATTCCTCAATCAAAATCAGTATTTCTCATAAAAACCCAGAAAAAGAAATAGTTTCAGGGCAAAAATCCTCATTCAACTCGCAAAGAAGACGAAGCCTGCTCCATTAGTCACCTTTTTTTTTGCATCATCTGAAGCTTATTACAGCTCGCATTCAGATCAAACCATTCAAATCTCTACGCTACGCGGCGCTCATCGATCGATCGAGCTTCTTCCCGGAGCTCGGCATAATCCCCGACCTTCGCCGGAGCATCTGCCTCATTCCGTCAGCCACCTCCACCGCCGGATTCGATCTGAACTTCCTGCAGAAAGACATATGCGACACGACGGCATCCTCAAAACCCAACCCCTTCCTCCTCCCTCCGCTGACTTCGTCCATGACCGCCGCCGTGCAGAGCCCGCAGAGCCATTTTCCGTCGAAATTCTCCTTCACGGCGCTGATATACTCGACGGTGCAGTCCTCCTTCAGGCCGCAGCACTCACACTTGGCCGATTCAATCTCCATTGATGGTGGGGAAGAAGGGCTGGGAACCGGTGGCTTTATGCTTGGAGGGAGGGGTGAAGTTTTTTCGTTCGGTACCTCTTGACATTGACAAACACAAAATTACTGAACATCAACTCTCTTTTTTTTTTAGGGAATTGTTATCCGCGGATCATAAATGGCTATTCGCAGATCAATTTTTTCTAGTTTACAAATTGTTATCCGCAGATTAATTTTAGACTTGAGCATTCAATATCTTTATTCTCCTGAGCAGGATCCGACAACGAAGGAACATCTTTGACGACCTTCTGAGCACTTCATTGTGTGCACGGATGGTGATTCGTAAAAAAAATGCACGAATAGAGACCGAGTTGAGGAAGAAACACGATTTCTTCACCGTTCATGTGATTTCGGTTTGTTTGGGAAGATTTAGATGGCTAGGGTTTGTTTGCTAGGGTTACTCTCTCCCAAACAATCTGAAATCGCATGAACGGTGGAGAAATCGTCTTTCTTCCTCAACTCAGTCTCTATCCGCGCATTTATTTTACGAATCACGATCTGTGCACACATTGAAGTGCTCAGAAAGTCGTTAGAGATGTTCCTTTGTTGTCAGACCCTGCTCAGGAGAACAAAAATATCGAATGCTCAAGTCTAAAATTGTTCTTGTCATATTCGGGGATTAAAAGAAGATTATTCATATTCCTTAATTTTTGATCCAAAAATCAATTATTTCGAGCTCCAAAAATGCAATCTTTGGCCGACGACAAAATTATTTCTTGTCCCAAGGGAGGGTGAGTGATTTGAGATGGAAGGAGATGTGATTATGATCATGTTCCATGACTGGAATATGAGACAAGTTGGCGAAGAGAAGCCGCCGCGAGTATGGACTCGATGATTGTGTGTTAAGGAAGATGAGACCTCGTGAGTATAGACTCGCGAGATAGAAGCTGACGAAGAGAATACCTCGCGAGCATGAACTCGTAAAATAGAAGTTGATGAAGAGAAGACCTCGCGGAATAGAAGCTGGTGAAGAGAAGACCTCGCGAGCATGAACTCGCGAAATAAAAGTTGTTGAAGAGAAGACCTCGTGAGCATGAACTCGCGGAATAGAAGCCGATGAAGAGAAGACCTTGTGAGCATGAACTCACGGAATAGAAGCTGATGAAGAGAAGACCTCATGAGCATGAACTCGCGGAATAGAAGTTGATGAAGAGAGGACCTCTGAGTATGAACACGCGGAAAATATGATTCCTCGTGAAGATTAGATTGTTGCGTGAATCCTTCAATGGTGGTCATCGTCGTGGTGAACTCGTCATAGATAATATTGTTCGTTAATTATACAAAAGTACTTGCGAGTTTTACCAAAACACCCGCGAGGTCATAATAAATAAAAGCGCAAAACAACTATGTAAATATGGAGAGTATCAAACAAGGAGAAAAAACTAAGTTGAACAAGGTCTCATGTTCGACATTATACTCCCTACACAGAATTTGTAGGGGTTTCGCTATGGCTTCACGAGGTGACCGTAGGTCTTTGCGAGGTGATTGTGAGTTGACCACAACTTCCATGCGAATTGACTATGACTTCCCTGCGAGTTGACTACGAATTCCCTGCGAGATGATTGTGAGATAACTTCATGTCCATGTGAGGTGATTGCGAGATGACTTCAAGTTTCTGCGAGGTGATTGCGAGGTGACTCGATCTATGTGAGTTCTCTCAAAGCCTGGGCAAGGTGATGTGAGGTCTTCACCACTAGCCTTGCGAGGTCGATTACGACTTTTTCATCATCCAGTCAAAGTCCACGCTCATCACACCAAGATATTGAAGCTAAGAAGCGGTCTCAAAGCTCAGACTTGGGTATGACCAACCGTTATTTGTTCACGAGCGACCATGAAAGCAGGAGGTGAAGAGTAGAACAAAAGACTATTTTATTGCTCGAACTAGATGGTCATGTTACATTGTGGAGGTCCCGACGCATACCCAGGAGTATATAGAAACTCTCTCTCCTGAACCAAGTGTTGTGCGAGCTCGGGGGAAGGTATGCGAGGTCATCAAATCTTTAATTGAGCGACCATCTTGGGGGTGTGAACTGCCTCCCACCCATTGCAATGATGCCATATTTATAGGCAAAGACAAGAAGGTACCCATCCCCCAAACAAGGTGAAGTGTCGAGCTCGCCGAAGTGAAGTGTTGAGCTCGCTGAGGTGACCTGCTAAGCCCGTCGAGGTGAACTGTTGAGCCCGTCCAGGTGAGCTGCAGATCCCGTCGAGGTGAATTGTTAAGCATGCCAAGGTGACCTGCTGAGCCAGCCGAGGTGACCTAAGCTTGTCGAGGTGATCTGTTGAGCTCGCTGAGGTGACCTGTTGAGCCCGTCGAGGTGAAATGTTGAGCCCGTCCAGGTGAGCTGCAGATCCCGTCGAGGTGAATTGTTAAGCACGCTGAGGTGACCTAAGCTTGTCGAGGTGATCTGCTGAGCTCGCCGAGGTGACCTGCTAAGCTTGCCTTGGCGACCTGCTGAGCCCGCCGAGGCGACCTGCTGAGTGTTGGGATATACCAACACTGAGCCCGCCGAGGTGATCTGCTGAGCACGCCGAGGTGACCTGCTGAGCCCACCGAGGCGACCTGCTGAGCCCGCCGAGGCGACCTGCTGAGCTCGGCAAGGTGACATACTGTCATGTCCTCCACTGGTATTTCTGATCTTGTCGAGTACGGTTAATACAGAAACGATCGTAAAAATTTAATACGATGATTCATATTCCTTAATTTTTGTATATCTAAAGATCAATTATTCCGACCTCCAAAAATGCGGTCCCGCGCTTACGACAAAACCGATCGCCGGAAGGTGAATGATTTGAGATGATAGGAGATATGATTATGATCATGTTCCATGGGTGGGATATGAGACAAGTTTGGTGGGGAAGGTCAATTTTTGCCATTTTCTCTGCATCACAAAATGGATGATGTGGGGCCCACAATTAGGTTTTAGGGTAGATTCCTCTCTATATATATCCTAACTAATTCAATGATGTTTTGATTTAGGGTTTCACATTGAATGATTTTATATGTTTTAATTAAAGATGATTGATAGGTTCCATGCTTCACTGTTTATGTTGTATGTCCAATGATTTGGATGGTGCAAGGATGATTATTTTAGATTATTTTTTTGATTTTATTTATTTAAATGGTAGGACTATCTTTAGTTTTAATTAGATGGTGTGATTATATATTTGGATCAACTTTAATATTCTAATTCAAAGTTAACTTGGTTTGATCTTTGTTTATTTTATATTTTTCACTTTTCCATGCATCTCTATCCATTTATAATTTCCTACATTGTTTTACTTATTTTATAAAATTTATTTTTATCTCGCTATTTAAATTTACAGCCAGCTATCTGGCTACAAAGTGATTGTCTCTTTCCCACCCTCTGGTCACCTATTTTCTTTCAAGGAGAAGAGAACTTGGTGAACATTTAGATCATCAAAGGTCAGACTCTCGAATCATATAAGGCTTCAACAATGAAGTCAGCAGTTTGAACGAGTTTCAGAGCATTTGCCTCGTTCCTTGGAATTGCGGGACTTGATCTCTTGAACTGCAAGACACAATCTAGTTAATTGAGCAGGAATAGTAAATACAATGCAACATATACCATTATTCGAACCACGAAATTTATGCAAACCTCTAGACTCCATTGTTTGAAACACTGACTGAAGGGAGATCAACAGAAAACTTGAATTGGAGCTGTGTGGAGATAGATATGTGAATAATTACCAAAACTTTCCTCGGAAGTTAGCATTATTACAGGTTGCACCTCTCTTACATTTGGAATTACAAAATTCTCCCTTGTAAGTTTACATTTCCTAACATTTATGCACAAAAAAGTACATCATTGGAGTAACTTTCAGGGGGAAAGGTCTTTTTGTGCATGAATGAATATGAAATGTAATATTACAGAAGTGGTTTTTGTAATTTCAAAAAATAAGAGAGGTGCAACCTGTAATTTAGCAAACTTAGAGAAGATATCATGATAAATTGCCCTATTTATATATGAATATTGATTGATAAAGCAAGTATAAGATAATATTATCTTGTGCAAGATTTCAAAAAAAGAAGAAGGAATCCTTATAATCATGAGGGCATTAACAATGCTGATTATCCACCAGCCAATAATTGCTCCTCACAGCTAAACAACTTCACCCAACTCCTTAGACTTGTCATCAATATTATATACTACTTTTTAACGTGGAATTGGTGCGATTCTTGTATTGAATCCCTGCGATGTTCAAATGTGGTAGGTTTGAATGCCATGCTATTGTGTGCCACGACTTCGAGCTTTAGATACGGAGGAAAGTGCGCGAATCTTGAAGATCTGGCGGGGATTGGTAGGGCGAAAATTGAGTAGTTGGGAGAATTGGATTAGCTAGGTGGGGGTGATTTGAGAGGACAAGGCTGTCCCTTCATGCTTCTTTTCCCCTAATTAGCTCACTTTGCACTTGCATATTTATGCGTCTTTCTTCTTCTCAAGCCCTAACTTAGCTCTCTCGAGCAATGTTCCCTCTCTTCACATCTAGAGTTACGCATATATCCTCTAGTTGGTGCTTGCGCCATTTGAATTCAAACACGAACATCATAATTAGTGCGCTTTTATTTATAACATCAAAACATCTTAATGGGTGTTTGTGTAAACAGATACACACACTATATATATAAGTAAAAAACACTCTTTGATGAAATATTCGTCTCTCCAAATTTACCCTCATTTATTACAAATATTCCAACTTTTCATAAGTACACGGTTTTATTTAATTTTAAGAAGTGTGTCATCATCCCTGCAATTTATGTTGAGTTTTGTATTCAACGTGCAAAAAATTTTAAGGAAACGACGAACAATGAATGTACTGTCTCTCGCGCTTGTGTGTACACAAGCATATATATATATATATACACACACACACAATAAAGAAAGTCTCACTAATTTGGTGAAAGTTGGACTTTTTCATTTATCCCTAACTTTTTCTAATTTCACCAAAGAAAGGGGAGGGAAGGAGATTCAATGAGAGAGAAAAAAAAGAGGAGAGAGAGAGAAAAAGAGACTTTAAATTAAGAAAAAAGTAATTCATAAAGATTACAAATAAAAATAATAATGATCAATAATTTATTATATAATAGGTATGTGTCTTTATTTAATTTCAAAATTTTACATTATTAATTATTACTTTTTATATCATTCTCCCTCCACACATTATGGGGGGGGGGGGGGGGGGGGGGGGGGGGGGGGGCGGGGGGTACAAAGTAACGTCTCAAGTTACATTGTCCACAGGACCAATGCACCATCGCAATGCACTTTTGGGCGTGGCGGCCGAACTGGCCACGTGGTTGGATGGACGTGTTTTCATGGGCCCAGCTAACTGGGAAATGTGGGTCCTACCAT
This sequence comes from Dactylorhiza incarnata, assembly GCA_033032865.1. Classification (NCBI taxonomy): domain Eukaryota; kingdom Viridiplantae; phylum Streptophyta; class Magnoliopsida; order Asparagales; family Orchidaceae; genus Dactylorhiza; species Dactylorhiza incarnata. The sequence continues at coordinate 354,922 of JAWHQI010000403.1, read as the reverse complement.
TCGGCTCAAATTAAATGATTGTGCTTTCCTTAGGTGAGCATCATTATGTGATCCTAATCATGGTGTATGATAATTAATTCTCTTTGCGATTTGTGCGACTCATGTCTCACTCGATTTTATTGATCCAACTCCGATCCACACATTCATGTTTATCGATTCGACCATTGTTTCTTTTGATCAGAAATGTCAATATATCGCCGAGCCAATTATGTATTAAGTATTGGAAAGCTATAAAACATCGGTCGTTGAGAACCAACGACCCACACATTAAGCTCACGGCCTATTCCACAATTTCATACTCTCAGTGCATGCGAGTAATTACAAAGTCGATATTATAAGTATTGTTGGGGCCGCTCAACGCGCCCGCTGATCGGTAGTGCATGTTCAATCATCCTAGCTCAAGAGAGAGTTGAACGCACAAATAGTCAAATGAAAACGACAGCAAAGATTTTTACGTGAAAAACCCCCGAAGAGGTGAAAACTCACTGGGTCGTGCCAAGTTCCCCAAACATCCACTAGTGAAGTGTCTAGTACAATTTTTTTTTCATTTCTCCTCAAGGGCGAAATGCCACCTCTTGTTTTGCAAGTAGTTCTACGAGCGTCACAGAAATCATGCACTTGATCTTGCACCGCTCGTCACGGGAACCTAGACGTGGAAGTGGGAAGTCTTTTGGGGCTCTCCTAGATCTCACGCCCCCGCTGTGTGCAGTTTGGTGCAGTTTGTAGTGAGAATTGCCTATGTAATAAGCTCATGATTTCGCTCAAGATTTTGGCCCCCTCTAATGAAGGATTGGACCCCTTTTTGTAGCTTTAAAGAGGCATTTTAGGGAATTCCGCCCTACTAGCGAATATGATCGTCCGGATTGTCTCTTGGATTGTCAATTTGGGTAGCTGGACATTTTTGCCCCCTTAGGCTGATTTGGGCGGACTGCTCAGGCCCACCAGAGTAGGGGTGTCCGGTTGTGGCGATCGTCCGCCTGAAAAATCAAACTTCTCGGAGTGCGACGAAACTTTCAGGAACTGCTCTCTTTTTCGCTGTAAGTTTATCCCTCGTAAAAGGTTTTGCGTTCGGACCCATAGAACTCATGCGATTTTCATCCAAAATTATAAAACTCGAAATATTTCATCCCAGAAATCTCCGACAAAAATCTACCAAAACTTTTGATTCATGTCTATCTTGTGTGTTTTTCTGCCACAAATATGTTGCCACTTTCGGATTCGAATTTCATAGAGCGGTTAAAAGTTACGGTCTTCTGAAGTTTTCAAACTCTTCATGATTTTCTCCATGGCCGCCCCCTTCTTGCTCTACCAAATCTGGCCGCCCTAGCGTAGGAAAGAGGGTGAAACGGCCTGGGCCGGACCCGATTGAGATCTTAACTTTTCACTTCGACCACTTTTAACTTTTACGGGTACCCAACAAGTATCTAGGTACCTAACAAAACAAATACTAATAATGATAAACTTTTCGAGATTTGAATAGTGTGAGTTTCTAAAATAGAATCAAGTCCCAATCCCAACAAAGATCAACAAAAATCTTCTAAGTCAAGAGCTCGACAAGTGTCCAGCACATATCTCAACAAAAATCTTCGCCACTTAGGGTTTCGCTAGGTTTATCTCATCATTGCTAAGATTAACAATAGCTCCAATTGTTAGTCATGTGCTCCTCAAAGACAATAGTACTCAACATACCATATAAAAAACTATCTACCTTCACAATTTTGAATAATTGAGTCAATATTATAAAGAAGGAACATTTAACATATACATATATATACATATATATAGGATTCATTGCGGGGACCTCCCCTGGGAGTTTGCATAATTATAGGTTGCACCCCTCTATCTCTTGAAATTACATTTACGTCCCCTCTAAATTTCCTCAGTTAACAAAAATGCCCATTTCGTCAGAAATATGGATGAAAATGATAAAATCAGCCAAATTATTTTATGATATTCAATATAATTTTACCCTTTGCAATGACTTTACATTGAAAGGTGTGACCTTCTCCTTTAGAAATATAGATGTAAAGTAATCAAAAATGCCAAATTATTTTATGATATTCCAATTTTACCTTTTTGTAATAACTCTACATTGAAAACGGTGCATTACAGTTTACCCTTTGCAATGAATTTAGAATCATTATAAAAGGATAAAATTGAAATATCATAAAATAATCCGACTGGTTTTATCATTTTTCATCCATATTTCTAACGGAAGGGATATTTTTCTAAACTGGGAAAACTTAAAGGGGGGAGGTAAATGTAATTTCGAAAGACAGAGTGGTGCAACATGTAATTATGCAAACTTCCGGGGGAGGTCCCCGTAATTAAACCTATATATAACTATAGATATATAACTATATATATCATTTAAGTGGTTGGGAAGAATATTTATTGTGCATTTGCTAATTAAGTAGCCAGCACATGCAACCACATGCAAGTGTTCTTGCAAATAATGTGGACTGAACAGCCACATAATAAATAAAGATTGCCAACCACAATTATTTTCCATACCTACTAAATACCATCTAAATTAACTTCATTCAAAAGAATGTTTATATTCTCTTCAAGAACAATATTTATTAGTAAGTCAATTCAATTATTAAATGAGCTCATAGTTATTAATTAGTGTCTATGCAACTCATTTCTTCTCTATACCTCTTCAATCCACATACTCATCATTGTACTTTCACTTTATGTTCATTAATGTGAACAAACAAATACATTTTCCCTTCATAAATTTGTATATGGTGAATTTTGATTTTTCTTGACATTTCAAAAATTGTCGATGTCAGTGGCGATAATTGTCGAGTGATAGAAAAAAAGAGATAGGTTATACCGCAACACTGATTGCCTACCTATCACCGCCTCATAGCTTCTTAATTTGACGCGGCTTTTTTTTGCTCTGGTGAGTTTGAAAAAAAAAACCCACAACATAGAAGGGCAAGACAATGGTTATGATGGTCACAAAGAAAAGATAACTAGTTTTGAACATAAAAGTGGATGAAGTTCCTTGGGTGAGGTTAGACGTTCACGAACGACATGCTAGGGAAAGAAATGACGTCCACGGATCACACAAGAATCGCAGAAAAACAAGCAAAAAGCACACAAGGATTTTGTTGAAACCAAGACTTGAGAACAAGACTTAGTCTATGTGGAGTTCGGGCCCTCAACAAAATCCCCAAAGATGGGGCGAGAGGGGGTCGGCCCCTTCCTCCTCTCGCCCCGAACTCCACATATACTAAGTCTTGTTCTCAAGTCTTGGTTTCAACAGATTTTAACGTGAAAAAACCCCCAAAGATCGGGGAAAAACCACAACCACCAGCGCCCAAAAAATCCACTATGAAAAAAGATCAAAGAAGAAATACATCTCTCCACTTCCGCCGCTCCTCGGGTTTTTCAACTCTACAAAAGGCTGAGAACAAGACCTTTTATACCCACAGTATAACAACGAAGGAAAATTACATAAATGCCACCACTGTGCGCGATTGGCGAAATCATGTTGAGTGTTCAGTACACCCAACGCAGTCGGGCTCCACAAACTAACACGACAGTTCCTAATAATTACCACCGTGTTCACGACTGCCACCACTGTTCCAAGCGGATTCATATTCCCCGTGCATTAAGATTTGTGAGCTAATGCGCGATTGTACATCAATGAGGTTATATTGTATGTCTTAATGAGATGATCTATTCATATCATTACTTATTGCTACAAAAGTTCACTTCAAACTTTTTGTGGGCAATGCATTAGCTCTTGGGGCTTATCCTGTCTTCAAAATAAATGACCATATATATTCAGTGAGATAAGAAGCAGAATTTATTGTATTATTCTTTAGAGGACGCATTAGCTCCTGCAAAAATGCAGAGTAAGGTTTGCCTACATTTCACCCTTGTGGTGGGACCTTAATTTCCCTGGATTCTCGTTGCGCGGGGATGCTTTGTGCACCGGGTTTCCCCTCCATTCTTTAGAGGATCCATTATTGATAGATGTTTTACATTCTCAAGCACTTTAGAGGGTCGTATTCCTTGATCTGGTGAGGCTTTCTTATAACAAACAGTATTCCGATAGATCTATATGAGACTTTTAATTAATGAACAATGTTATATGTGAGATGTTAATTATATGCCTTGAATCCTAACCTAAAGACGATATATGTTGGCGTTCATCTCGACCCACGGGGTAGCTATCAGGGATATTTGGGGTATTTTGTAAACGTATGAAGTGTTATATAAACTCCTTGTCGTTTCAGGGTTTGGGTTTTTCTGAAATCTGAAATCCGCCTACTTTTTGTAACCGCTTAGGTTCTTGATTTAGCGAAAAAACGAATTGTTGTTGCCCGTAGACGTAGCCCATCTTGGGGTAAACCACGTAAATCTATGTCTTCTGTGTTTTTCATTTTCTGTTTGTTTGATCGCTCTACTCTCGTTTCCGTAATACCATAGGTGTGATGCTTGGTGGTGAGTGTACAACTAATACGTGCGCGGATCTCATATACGGTGGGAGAAATTTATGAGATCTATGGCCCAAGAGTACATATTGATGACTGATGTGGGGTGCCCAATAGTTTTAAGTAGGTAATGCACACTATAAAAAGAGGAATGAGTGGATGTAAGCTATGTAAAAAGAGATGAGCTCCATACATATCAACCATAAATATCATATGGTATGATTTCCTAATGGCGAAGGAGCGGCTACAATCAACAAAAGAGCATGGAATTCAATGAAATTTTCTATCCAGTCGTCAAGATGTCGTCCTTAGTTCATACGAACTTTTGGTTCGATGCAGAAGGCTCGAACAAGTTTAGCACGCCACTTACAGCTCACTTCAAGCTTAATTCTTAATGTTATCCATATACTAATTATGAAGAGAAAGAATGTATGGGGCCAACATTTTTGGTGAAATAGTAAATAATTATAGATCACTTTTGATGATTTTGATTTTGGAATTGGAAATGCAAGGCCAGCAACATACCTCCACTTCTTCGGCATTTAGGCTACTTTTGATGAAAGGAAGGTGAAGTGCACTTTTGATTCTAAACCACGGCAAAAGTGCACTTTTGTTACCTCTACTTCTTCGGCATTTTTGGCGAACGCACTGTGAAGTTCTCAAAGTGGGAGATTGTTGGAGATATGAAGTCTGATCGTATTGACGATTCATCCACTGCATTTTTTTGGGCAGGAATATTTATGTAATTTCATTATTACGGTTGCCCTAGACTTCAAGTATAAAAAGTTTTTTTTTTGCATTTCGCTTCTGTAATTGAAAAGAAATAGTGAAAACCCTAGTACTGCCGTGGACGTAGACAAGGTTGCCGAATCACGTAAATCTCTGTGTTTTCTGCGTTAATTTATTGTTCTTTCTTCATTATTTTCGATCTTCGTTCCTAAGAAGGGACTACATGTTAACACCATTTTTATGTTCAAAACTATTCTTTTCTCGGTAGCAAGTCATAACCGTTGTTATGTCAAACACACATTCTATGTTGGTGGCGTTTTGGTCTAACCGAACGCTAATTCACTTTATAAGTGAACTTAGTTTAATTTCAACCACAAATTAATAAAACTGAATTAAGAGTGTCACTTTATAAGGTGTCAGTTACTTAACTCACAAATGCAGGTCAATTTTGGTTGTATGCAGTCCAAGGATATATGCAGGCCAAACTATAAACCCATAGAAATTTGTGAACCCATTTAGAAATTGGTCTGCATATTGCCAATTTCAAATTGCATGGCCTGTACAAAGCCAAAGTGAGACTGCATATAGTTATTGCCTAAATAAAACACAGTCTTACTACCAAAAATTTGCTCCCCTCGTTCCGCTTCTCTGCTTAATGCAAAGTTGATCATAAATCTGCCAAAATTTACGAATCGAATGTCGTTCAAGAAGTATATGACAGGTACAAAACCGTAATAGAGCTCGACCCAAACCTAACCGTAATAGAGCTCGACCCAAACCTTACGAGATTCGACTCCGAAGAGCCATCCCATGAGATAATTTGGGACTCAACACTCGACAAAAACTTGATAGATTTTTTTTTCAGCACTAAGCCAACAAAATAACATTAAACAAGTTAAAGCATGCATTGGATCCCTTTTGTCCTCTGCATCATTTGAATGCAAGGAATTTATTTATTTCATCAAAAAAAACTATTAATATTAAAAATTAAAACGGTTATAAGTCTATATCAATCCTGTTATTTGCTCTATTTTAATCGTACTACTTGTCTGGAATATTTATTATGATTAATATAATCCAAGCAAATTATACATTTCAGTCATCAACCTTTAGCCCATTTAATATTTCAATTCCAAACCTTTATTTTTAGACAAATCAGTCCCCAACTTAATATGGTTTTTCATTTCAGTCATTAACTAAACGGGAAAATGACTATACCATTAAAGTTAACGGAAATATTGTTGGGGGGGAGGGGGGCCTTCGCTTTTTCGGTTCAACCAGAAAACGAGAGTCGATTCCGCACTTCTCACACACGACCACTCCACTCGAGTACTCCATGGTGACTACTCCGGCGATGACTCCACGACAACTGCTCCGACGACGACTCCACGGTACCTACTTCACGATTCGTGGAGGTTCTACCATCGGGAAGGCTTTTCCACGGGCGAGTCACTGCAGGGAGCTTTTTTTATATGTTTATTTTAGCGATGTATCAGCTGTACAACCCTCATTCTCCGAGGGTGGACCCCCCCAAGGCCACGTAGGCAGAAGTCAAAGTCAAAGAGGTCAACACAGAGCCCGGCAGATCAAGGCAGAGCAGAGAAGACCTCGGCGAGTATGCAGGCAATACTCGTCAGGGTGGCGAGTATGGAACAGAAGACCTGGCGACTATTAGCCCGGCGTGTGCGAGCAGCACCCACTACTCGCCAGATGGGCGACTATGGCAGGATACTCGCCGAGTAACCCATAGTCGCCGGGTTGGGGGCTAGACTATAAAACCCCCCTACCCCTTGGTTTTCCTATAAATAGGACTCCAGGGGTACTTGGATTGGCACCTGGACTTGAGCTTTCGAAACCCTGCTCTTGCATTCTAGAATCTGTCGCACTTGGTCGCTACTCCCGGTACTAGCCAAGTCGGTGCCTTCCTCGTACCTTGCTCGGCCATTCTTTGGTCTTGGAGGGGAAGTCTCTTCGGAGCTTCTGGGTACGTGGTGGGACCTCCCTGCCGCAGCACCTGGGGTCCTGTTTGTTGCTCTTCTAGCTTCTTCGTCGTTGCCAGCCAAGCCATCTCGTCGGGCTGCTGGGCGAGTAGCCTCCGGCTGCATCGGTCCGAATATTGAGGTTAGGATTTTCCTGGCGTCAACACTTTGGTGCGGTGAGCGTGGACCGTAGTCGTTGGAAGAAAGTTTGGCAAGAAGGCGAGATGGTCGTAGGTGGCGACCATGAGGAGGAGGTCGGCAACTCGACGGGAACTGGCAGGTTCGTGACGCTGGAGGTTTTCGAAGCCTTCGCGCAGCGCATGGAGGGAGTCATGCGAGCAGCTCTTCAGCCGCGCGCCGAGGTCACTACGACCTCGCCGCATCGCCCAGTTCCGTCCGAGGGAGGGAGTCCCTCTCGGCGAGCAGGAAAGGAGCACATGGAAGATGAAACCGAGCGACCAAGGAGGTCGCAATTCTACCAGCCAACCTCGCAAGGTATTCGCTTCCGCGAGCCGTGCGAGCAGGGGAGATACCCGGATACTCGCCCATATGGCGAGTATGGTGGTGATACTCGCCAAGTGGAGGATCGTCGCCGGGCAGGAGGGAGGAGCCCCTTCTGCGAGGAGATTCTCGCCGCGCCCGTGCCAGAAGGATTCAGGGACCCAGCCTTGAATTACTATTCGGGAAAGGAGGACTCCGTCAGGCACATCCAATGGTTCGAGGATATAGTCTCTATCCGAACCATGTCGGACGCCTTCAAGTGCAGGTTGTTTGCCATTACCTTCCGAGCAAAGGCCTGGGACTGGTTCCACCAGTTGCCCGCAGGCTCAATCTACTGCTTCGAAGACCTGTGTCGTGGGCTGACGATCCGGTTCGACACGGCCAGGAAGCTGAAGAAGGAGGCAACGGCCCTGTTCTACCTCGTGCAAGGGCCAGATGAGGCACTGAGACCTTACATCGAGCGCTTCCAGGAGGAGGTTCTGCAAATCTAGGAGGTGGATAGCAACATCCTGTTGCTGGCCCTGACATTCGGCATCAGTCAAGGCCTCTTCAAGTTGGAGCTCAGTGAGAACCCACCCTACTCCTACGACAACCTCATTCAGAGGGCCAATAAGTTTGTCCGGGGAGAGGCCTCCAACCCTGACTTCTTGGCAAGGTTGGCACGGGTGACCAGAGGCGACCGTGGAGAGAGGGATGAGATCCCTGAGAAAAGGAAGAGAGAGGAGCCCCGAAGGGAGGAAAGGAAGTGGCCGGAGCGGCAAGAAGAGAAAAAGAAGGAGGAGCTCAGGAGGAAGGAAACCGGGAGGATCGTGGAGAGAAGGCCCGTCGAGTCCCCTGAGCGTCAGGAGGAGGGAAGACGCTACCAGGTCCCCGTCAACCGGCCACCTTGGAGGCCGGCTGGACGGCACCAGCGTCAAGACCAAAGGGGGAGATCCCCAGAAAGAAGGCCCTTTCGCCAACCAGAGAGGCGTCAGGAGAGGAGGAGAGATGAAGCAATGGCGGTAGCCGGGCGAGGCCGCCGTCAAGGAAGGAAGAAGCCGAAGCCTAGGAGGCGTCAAGCAGAAGAGGTTCCTCTCTACTGCGACTTCCACCAGGTGGGGGGACATGCCATGGCTGTCTGCCCAGACTTTTGGGAAGCCCGGAGGAGGCTGGCAGCAGGAGAGGCTGGAGGAGAGCAGAGGAGGATGGAGGCCCCTGCCGAGCCACAGGCAGGACAGACCGCAGTCGTTCGCAGGAGGAACGAGGATCGGGTCGACCAGGGAGGTCGGGGAGACCTGGGCCAGGGAGGCCGAGTTGGAGTAATCCATGGGGGAGCAGGGCTGGAAGCTTCCCGCAAGGGAAGCCTCCATCAGATCTACCGCAGGAGTGTCGCCTCGACCTCACAAACACCGCCCCCGATGGAGGAGATTACCTTTTCCGAGGAGGACATGCTAGGGAACGCGAATCCCTTCCATGATGCCCTCGTGATTCAAGCCGCGGTGGAAGACTTCACCGTTGATCGGATTCTGATCGACAACGGTAGCTCTGTAAACGTCATCTTCAAGGGGACGTTTGACGGACTGGGAGTCGAAGCTGCCAGGGTTCGGGCACCTGATGGTCCCCTCTTCGGCTTCTCCGGAGAGAAGAAGGAAGTGGAAGGAGGAGCTGATCTCCTTGTAACGCTCGGTGGCACCTCCATCAGCTGTCGATTCATCATCGTCGACGCCCCGAGCTGTTACAGGGCCATCTTTGGGAGGCCGCTTCTCAACGCCTTCAAAGCCGTCCCATCCTCCTACCATCAGTGCTTGAAGTACTGTAAGGGAGACGTCCAGGTGAGGATCAGGAGCGATCCAAGAGCCGCTAGGGAGTGCTATCTTAGCGCCGTCAGTACCATCAGCTGGATGGCTGACGCGGAAGAGTTCGGAAGAGTGCTGGAGAGCCCGGCCAGGCTGGAAGTGGCTGAAGAGGTCGAGGAGATCGAGGTACTCTCTGCAGCGGGAGTGCCGGGGCTGCTGAAGATTGGCGGGTCGCTGAAGACCGAAGAGAAGATCGAGATGGCGGCGTGTATGCAGAAGAACGTCGACATCTTTGCTTGGAGCGCAGCCGAGATGCCAGGAGTCGACCCTGAGGTTGCGTGTCATCGCCTCAACCTGGATCCCACTGTCCAGCCCGTCCGCCAGAAGAAAAGGAGAACCGCCACCATCCTCGCCAAGCCAATTAGGGAGGAGGTTAAAAGCTGCTTGATGCAGGTTTTGTGTCAGAGATCCAGTACCCAGGCTGGGTCTCCAATGTTGTAATGGTGACAAAGGCGGGGGGAAGCTGGAGAATGTGTGTGGATTTTTCCTTAATGAATAAAAGCTGCCCGAAGGATTGTTATCCCTTGCCTCGAATCGACGAGCTGGTTGATTCGGCCGTCGGTTTTTCTGTGATGAGTTTCCTTGATGCGTTTTCAGGATATCACCAGATCCGGATGCATCCCCCCGATTGCCGCGATGTCTCCTTCATCACCGACGATGGCTGCTACAGCTACAAAATGATGCCCTTCGGTTTGAAGAATGCGGGAGCCACCTATCAACGGATGATGGACCATATTTTCAAGGAGCAAAAGGGGAGGAACCTGGAAGTGTATGTGGACGACCTCTTGATCAAAAGCAAGAGTGTCCAGGAACACATAGCCGATCTGGTAGAGACCTTCGCGACGCTAAGAAGATTCAAGATGAGGCTCAATCCGACGAAGTGCGTCTTCGGAGCGGGCAGGGGGAAGTTCCTGGGACATCTCCTTACTCTGAGGGGAGTAGAGCCTAACCCCGACAAGGTTAAGGCGATCCTGGAGATGCCATCCCCAAAAACGATGAAGGAAGTCCAAAGGTTGACAGGCAGGCTGGCGGGTCTTAGCCGCTTCCTCTCGAAGGCCAGAGAGAAGTGCTCTCCATTCTTCAAAACGCTCCGCAAAACAGAAAGCTTCGAGTGGACCGAAGAATGTGAGATAGCATTCGGAAGGCTGAAGGAGCAGTTGACTCAGACACCTCTCCTTCAGAGCCCGAAGGAAGGCGAAGACCTGCTCATCTACCTCGGAGTAGGAGTGGAGGCAGTTAGCTCCATCTTGGTCCGTGAAGAAGGGAAGAGGCAGCTACCTATCTACTATGTCAGCCGGGTGCTGAAGAAGGCGGAGCTGAAGTATCCAATCCTGGAAAAGCTTGCCTTCGCCTTGGTGGTGTCGGCACGGAAGCTCCGACCTTATTTTCAGGCTCACTCCATCCGAGTGGTAACTGATCATCCTCTCCGCAATGTCCTGGAGGGAGTGGAGCATTCAGGGAGGTTGGCGAAATGGTCGGTAGAACTCAGCGAGTTCGATATTTCCTTCTCTCCCCGAGTAGCGATCAAGGCCCAGGCAGTAGCAGACTTCTTGGCTGACTTCTCGGTGGAAGCGGAGCCAGGAGAAGAGGGGCTCAATCCAATTCCTTGGAATATGTTTGTTGATGGAGCTTCGGGCAAAAGCTCTGTAGGGGTGGGCATCGTGCTCGTCAGCCCACAGGGAACAAGAATCGAGCAAGCCGTCGAGATCCTCTTCCCCGTCACAAACAACCAGGCAGAATACGAGGCAATAGTGGCAGGCTTGCGCCTTGCCAAGGAGCTGGGGATCCGTGATGTCCGGGCTTTCACGGACTCGATGGTGGTCGCATCGCAGATTCGAGGCGAGTTCGAGGTGCGCGACACCATCTTGCAGAAGTACCTGGTAAAAGTGAAAGGGCTGATGGGAGGCTTCCAATCCTTCTTCGTCGAGCATGTGCCAAGGGAGGAGAACTCGGCAGCAGATCGCCTCGCCAAGTACGGGCCAAGGGCCGGAGGAACTATCACCGAGCTGTTCCGCCCGTCCATTGAAGAGGGAGAGATGATGGAGATCGAGCAACGCCCCTCGTGGATGGATCCCTTCGTGGCATTCCTGGCCAGCGGCCAGCTCCCGGCAGACGAAGGGGATAAAAGAAGATTTCGGTATAAGGCGGCATACTACCTCCTGCAAGATGGGGAGCTGTACCGCAAGACCATCTCGGCCCCCCTGGCCAGATGTGTTTCCGAAGACCAAGTACCCCGAGTGTTGGAGGAGATCCACTCGGGAGAGTGTGGAAGTCATTCTGGGACTCGCACTTTGGAGCAGAGGGTATTGAGGCATGGTTACTTCTGGCCTACTATCCGGAAGGATGCGGAGATCTTCTCGAAGAAGTGCCAGAAGTGCCAGCTCTTCGCCCCCCTTCAGTTGCAGCCGACCCAGCAGCTCCGATCGATCATCTCCCCATGACCGTTCGCCATCTGGGGGATGGACTTGATCGGCCCTTTCCCTCAAGCCAGTGGACAACGAAAGTTCGTTCTCGTCATGATCGACTACTTCTCCAAGTGGATCGAGGCCAAAGCCCTGGCCAAGACTACCTCTCAAGTCGTGAAGAACTTCATCTGGGGAGAGATCGTCTGCAGATTCGGGATCCCTCTCGCCATCATCACCGACAATGGTCCCCAGTTCGCCAGCTTAGAACTGGAGGACTTTTGCAGGCAGCTAGGAACCGACCTTCGGTTCGCCTCCGTACATCACCCAAGGAGCAATGGCCAGGTGGAGGCCGCCAACAAACTGATCATCAACCTACTGAAGAAGAAGGTGGAGAACCTAAGAGGTAACTGGGCGGACCAGCTCCCCTCGGTCCTGTGGGCTCTGAGGACCACTCCTAGCTCAGCCACAGGGGAAACACCGTTCAAACTCTCTCACGGGTCGGAAGCTCTCATTCCAGTAGAGTTCGAAGTCAGAAGCCCAAGGGTGGTAGCTGCGGAGAACGGAAGCGAAGAATGGCGACTAGAGAATGAAGAGGTTCAAAAGCTATCTCTCGACTACATCGAGGAACTCCGAGATTTAGCTTCAGCCAGGCAAGAGGAGATCAAGCGCCGGATGGCGAAACATTTTGACAAAAATGTTCGCCTCAAACAATTCCAAGCGGGTGATCTGGTCCTGAAAAAGGTGGACGCAGCAGGAAGGTCTGCGGCCGTTGGGAAGCTCAACCCGAACTGGGAAGGACCTTTCATCATCCAGGAAGCACTCATGACAGGAGGATACCGCTTACAGAACCAAGAGGGCGAGCTGCTAGGGAGCACCTAGAGCGGTGATGACCTGAAAAGGTTTTATCCCTAAGGGGGAATGTGTATACCCCATCCTTGTAAATTCATTTCTTTGAATAAAATCTGCATCTCCCTGAAACATGGGACGAGGCAGCTTCTTTCGCATCAACAAAGTTTTCATAATAAAGAAGTCAGGTAAAGTCAATCTCCACGCTAGGTTGGAAAATGAGCCTCCGACTTAACCCTCGTAAACACTCAGAACGGATGATGGGACAGTGCCTCGGGTGTGCGTTCCCTTAAGACCAAGCCTCTGCAATGACGGCCGAGATCAGCTCCCCCCTTGCATGTTGGCCGCGGTTCCCACCGACTGCATTTCTCGTCCGACTGTAGAGATTACCAGGAAGAAGTCTGGACGCCGACCTTCCGATTCGGCGAAGGGATGATCGATTTCACTAGCTCAGGGAACCCTTGAAAAAAGGCGTCGTGTACCCTCGAGAGCTAAAAAGCTTGCAGCAAAGCATTTCGTTTTCTAAATTATTGTGTTAGATCATATGAGTTATTGTGCCTAAAGTGTGCTTAACTCCCTGCTAAACTCATTGAGCAACAGGAAGCAGGTCCGATCCACATCCAACATCCAAGTAGGATGGAGGCCTCGGGATGGTGTGTCCCCTTGGATCTCCCCGACTGCCACTCCCTGCTTGACGTCGTCCTACATCAACATTCGCCGCCGCAGGTTGGAAGACGAGCCTCCGACTTGACCCTTATAAAAACTCAGAACGGATGATGGGACAGTGCCTCGGATGTGCGTTCCCTTAAGACCAAGCCTCTGCAATGACGGCCAAGATCAGCTCCCCCCTTGCATGTTGGCCGCGGTTCCCACCGACTGCATTTCTCGTCCGGCTGTAGAGATTACTAGGGTAAAGTCTGGAAGCCGATACTCCAACTTGAGAAGGGGAGCGATCGATTCGACCGGCCAAAGGATGGAGACCTCGGGAGGGTGTATCCCCTTAGATCTCCCCGACCGTCATTCCCTACTTAACGTCACTCTTCGTCGACATCCGGCATCCAAGTAGGATGGAGGCCTCGGGAAGATATGTCCCTCCAGGCCTCCCCGACTGCCGTTCCCTATCTCTTTCCCCTTCAAAATTTATTGAACGAGTCTAATGAACTCTTCACCAGGTATAGAGCGGGGCCTTGAGAGCATGTGTCCTTCGGAACCCTCCAAGTCGCCTCCACAGCTCGACTCCACCAAGGGAGATATTGAAGAGTGCGAGTATACATGCGCGAGTACCTAGGCGAGTATACAGGTGCGAGCATAATGTGCGAGTATACAGGTGCGAGCATGACGTGCGAGTATATAGGTGCGAGAATGAAGAAATGCGCCATCTCGCCGCAATCCTAAGAGCCTAGCGAGCACACAATCTCGCCTCGAGCCTAGGAGCTTAAGCGGCATTCAGACAATAAAGCAAACACCAAGAAAACAGGCGAGCAAAAGCTTTGACTTTTCCATATGTAAATATTTGATGTCTATAAACAAAAGAATCTGCAAGGTGTTTACAAAAGGTCGCCGGGCGAGCAAAAAAGGGTGCCCAGGCGACTAAGCGACATTCTCGCCATCAATGTCTGCATCTGGCTCGTCGCCACCATCGTCGCCCCCATCGTCATCAACATCATCGTCATCGTCGTCATCCTCATCCTCGGAATCGTCATCCTCAGCACCACTGGACGGCGGCGAGGATGCCCGCAAGGGGGAGGTGGACTCCTCGGCGAGCAGCGCCGGGATGATGTCCTCCACCGTCAACTCCATGGCCGCCGGCTTCAGGAGATCGTCCGCCTTCAGCTGACTCAGGATGACGGTCCCAGTAGCTCGCGCGATCTCTCGACGAACGCGTGGCATATTGTCGCCATGCATCCGGATCTGCTTGCCGACCCTAGAGGGGCCCGCCACCGCTGGCTGTTGCTCGGCGGGCCGATTTTCCAGCTCAGCGATGCGAACTTGGGCGGCCTCCAAGGCCAGCCGAGTGTCATCCAGCTCCTTCTCCAGCTGGGACACCTTTGTCGCCATCTCCACCTCAGCGACCTACAAAAGCAAGAGAAGACACAAAGTCAGCAAGTTATTCGGCAAAGTGGCGACTATCCCGAAGGCGAGTAGCATAGAGAAGCGAGTACCTCATGCTCCTTAGCCTTGAGCCCCATGGCGATCATTTTCTTAGTACTGATCCGGATCACCTCCTCGTACTCCAGCAACCTCCTCGCCGTCATGTGCGCCAGCTCGGCGGAGCGCAGCAGAGATCGCGAGGTCTGGTGTGCCAAGTACTCGGCAGGCTCCTCCCGCAGCCTCTCAGCGTCCTCGCGACCATAGACGGCATGAAGCACGTCAAAGGCCTCGCCCTGATCCTCCCAGTCCTCTGACCAGGGGGGAAGGTTGGAGCTCAGAGATACCACATGATCGTCCTCCGACCAGGCGACTAGGCGGCGACCATAGGCGTCCTCACCACGAACACCCAAGTTGAAATTCGGGTGGGTATAGGGCTCGCCGGCCTCAGAAGGGTCCGCCTTCTTGCCAAGGTCCCGATGAGCGACCTCCTTCTTCTTCCTCGAGGGCTCGGAGGGCTCGCCCCTCTCCTTCCGCTTCTTTGAATGCCCAGATCCTTCGCCGATGATCAAGGGCTCATCGCCTCCTGGCTACAAGTCTATGGGCGAGTAGACCCCTTCCCGGAGAACAAAAGTCCCCGCACCTCCTTGTGTGGAAGCCGCCGCCTTCACCACCGCAGGAAGAAGCTCGCGCGGCAGGACATGGACTGCTGCAGCAAGAAGAGTAATAAGTCCAGTTAGTCGCCAAGATGAAGACGAAGAGCGAGTATTGCGAATACTCGCGCGGTGGATTACCTTCGCCTGCGAAAACCTCAGCGAGTTCATCTACTCGCCTTCTCCAGTGCACCACATCAAGGCGGCGACCTTTGAAAGCCTCGAGCAGCTTCTCGCCACCCTCGCTTAGGAAGGAAACCCCGAAGACGCTCTCCGGTGGCTGGAAGGACTTGTCAGGGACGGCTTGAAAGTCGCCAGCGATGACGACTATTCGCTCTCCCCAGCGATGATTCTTGTTGGCGGTGCCGACCAACGTACAGACGTGGCTGCAGAGGAAGACGACGCCCTCGCCAGTCGCCATGAAATGGAATACTCGCCTAAAGACCGGCAGGTCGAAGGCTATTCCCTGGTCGAGCAGGTAGCAGAGGAAGCCCACGATCATCGCCACCCCATTGGGGTTGATCTGGGCAGGGACTATCCCAAAGTAACGGAGTATCTGGGAGAACTCCGTCCACAATGGTAGTCGCAAGCCCACCTCGAAGTGGCGAATAGGGATCACCCGCTCATTAGTCAAAACGGTGTTTAGTCGCTCGCTCTGGCGAGGAAGCCTCGCGACATACCCTGGCGGGAGGTACTTCGCCCTGATGACCTCCAACTCTTTCTCAGTCGTGACTACCTTTTTGAAGATGGTCGCCGCAAAATTCTTGGCGTGATTGGCACGCCGGATGGTCGCCTCGTCAGTCATCTTTTGAAAGGATGGAAAGAAAGGCGAGTATCAAAGAAGAGAAGGGAAAAGTGAGACGGAGGATACTCGCGCAAGAGTTCGGAACTCGCCAAAGCGTAATTAAGACTCACCCACCCCCCCCCCCCTATTTATAGTGGTCGGGTAGCTTGGCGTATCGAGCACGACGGCGCGATCGGGAATAAGGGGGTGGCGAGTATCAATTTATAATCGCCAATAGCAACAAGCTCGCCATGCCTAAGACGACGCGCAGACAATACTCGCTAAGGTAAAAGAAGATAGAAAAAATCAAGAAAACCATCGCAGAAGAAGAAAGCAGAAGCAAGTAATAAAAGACGAGTTTTTGATACTCGCCAAATAAATATTAATCAATAGTTCAAGCAGTACAGAGATACTCGCCAAAAGGCGCCATGACCTAGAAAGAAGAAAAATAAAGAAAAAGCAACATCTAGGGAGGAGCTTGCAGGTTCGCCTGAGTGTCTGGCTGTTGAGGTTGTCGCCCGACCCATCCCAAGCCGCGAGCTCGCCTGAAATGCTCGGAGGCCACAGACATCGCGTCCTCGCCCTGACGTAGCTGGTCTTCGATCCTCGCCAGCCGACCAACCGAGCCCATGCTCGCGCGCATCCCCACCAGCTCGTCGTGGTGCAGTTGTTGTCGATGTTCGAGCCTCCCAAGTCTGCGTTCAAGCTCGTTGACCGACTGAAGGCGAGATTCCGTAGCGACCAGCCGAGTATCGAACTCTTCCAGTCGAGAAACCCGCGCCTCCAACTCAGCCAGGCGACGATGAGCATCGCTGCTCGCCAGACGCTCTATGAGCGACTCCACGGCAGTCAAATGACGGTGAGCATCAATGCTCGCCAAGCGCTCAACCCGCGATTCGACATCAGTCAGGCGGCGATGGGGCTCGCAGATCGCCAAGCGCTCCAGCTTGGACTCCAGCTCTAGGATGGCGCGAGTAGCCCTCTCCTGGTACTCGCGAGAAGGAAGCCCGACCGCGTCGATCAAGGCTCCTATGGAAGTATGAGCGCGAGCTGCAAAGAGGGCAAAAATATCAGAGCTTTGACAACTGAAGGAACCAAGTGAAGATAGTGGCGACTATCATGAATGGCGACCAAATACCTGGCCGAGGACTACGAGAGCGATGGCGAGGAGAGCCCCTGCCTCGCTGGGGAGACGTGCTATGATGATGATCGCCTCGCCGAGCAGGATGGGATCCAGCCGTCTGATCCCGGCTAGGAGGCGCGTTCTCACGATCGCGACCATCGCCTGGTCGTCCTCCTCCCCTTGGAGGAAAGAAGCCCGAGGAGCCCCCAGTCCCGCCACGGCGCGAGGACTCGCCCTGATGAGTAGAAGGCGCAGTAGAAGTCGAAGGGCGCTGATCGCCCTGAAGAATATCGGAAGGAGGGAACGGAGGAGGTGGCGGAAGCACGCCTACAGGCAGCTGCGAGCTACTCGCTGTCCCCACAGACTGAAGAGGCGGTGGCGGTGGAGGCGGAAGCACGATTCCCGCCAAAGGAGCACGTTGCTCGCTCATCGGCCTCCTCTCCAGCGAGGAGCTGTGAAGAACTCGCCCTGAGCGACCTCCACCTCTAGGCGAGATCATAGGCGACGATCTCAGAGGGGGTGCGGCTACAGGCTCCTCCTGCGCACCAATGGTGAAAGAATCTGCGAGCATTGAAGAAATATTCAACAACCCGGACCAAGTCGAGGTCAGTTAAAAAAGGTGGCGAGTAGATTGCTCGCACCTCGCACGGAAGCGAGACTCTCCAACAGATTCTGGGCCAAGCTCTCAGGAACGCTCGCCCCCTCGGCGACATTAGGAGCAGGAAGATCAGCGGCCGGCGAGTCGCCCTCATTGGAGAGCCCCAGGTCGTCCAGCAGCTGCTGGTGTTGGTCGCCCAAAGGAGCAGCGACCTCTTCCTCGGCGGCTTTCTTCTTCTCCTTCTTCTTCTTCTTCTGGGCGAGCCTCTTCCTCTTCCTGGAAGATGGAAGGTCGCCAGATGCGGGATCCAGGTGAGGAGGGAGCGAAGAACCCTCAAAAAGGCCGACAGGACCAGCCATGGCCGCCTTAGCCTCGGCAGCATAGTCGCGCACCATCTTGAGCGAGTTCAGAAAAGACGTGCCATCAGAGACCCCTGCCCCTCTATTTATAGAGCTCGAGCGTCGGCCAACGAGATGGCGAGTATAGGCCAATACTCGCCAAACAGGGAAGCTCGTCGAATGAAGGGTTGGATGATTCTTTCCGAGCAACTACGTTACTCGCAAAGAGCGGGGATTGTGTACAACCCTCATTCTCCGAGGGTGGACCCCCCCCCCCCCCCCCCCCCCCCCCCAAGGCCACGTAGGCAGAAGTCAAAGTCAAAGAGGTCAACACAGAGCCCGGCAGATCAAGGCAGAGCAGAGAAGACCTCGGCGAGTATGCAGGCAATACTCGCCAGGGTGGCGAGTATGGAACAGAAGACCTGACGACTATTAGCCCGGCGTGTGCGAGCAGCACCCACTACTCGCCAGATGGGCGACTATGGCAGGATACTCGCCGAGTAACCCATAGTCGCCGGGTTGGGGGCTGGACTATAAAACCCCCCCTACCCCTTGGTTTTCCTATAAATAGGACCCCAGGGGTACTTGGATTGACACGTGGACTTGAGCTTTCGAAATCCTGCTCTTGCATTCTAGAATCTGTCGCACTTGGTCGCTACTCCCGGTACTAGCCAAGTCGGTGCCTTCCTCGTACCTTGCTCGGCCATTCTTTGGTCTTGGAGGGGAAGTCTCTTCGGAGCTTCTGGGTACGTGGTGGGACCTCCCTGCCGCAGCACCTGGGGTCCTGTTTGTTGCTCTTCTAGCTTCTTCGTCGTTGCCAGCCAAGCCATCTCGTCGGGCTGCTGGGCGAGTAGCCTCCGGCTGCATCGGTCCGAATCTTGAGGTCAGGATTTTCCTGGCGTCAACATCAGCGATTTAGGATTTTGAGTGTTTAAGCATTTTTCCCTGTTGTTGTAGGGAGACTAAGTTTTTTTTCCCTGTCTCCATTAAGATCCGAGTGTTTTTCTCAAGTTTATATGATTTACCCAGATTTTATTTTAGTTTTGAGTGTTCTTCTCAAATTTATATAATAGTATAACATGCCTTATTTTTATCTTCTTTGCAAGTGTGAGTATTTTTAATTGCATCATTTACACGGTTATAAACTTGTGCCCTGTGAATTTTATTATATTTTTTCTGCTTCGATTATATAGCATCAATACAGTGCCATGATTTTGTTCAGGAAATATATCAAGTAAATTGTAAATATATTTGGCTTTCCAGGGCAAATAAGAAACTTGTTTAGAATTTAATTTTTGGATAGCTATGCATCTGAAATAGCTAGCCATGTGGTTGGTGAATCATGTATTTTTCTTACTTTTACATTGACTATTTTTGTCAATGTTCATATTTTTTTTTAATTTTAATGCTCATCCAATGTTTAGACTTTTTTGGCAATGTTCAGATTACTGAAGAGTATAATTTTAACTATTAGTTTCGGTTTTTGGCAAAGTTCAGATTTTACATAATTTTAATAATCAATTTCCCAAATAATTTCCGTTAAGTTTAATGGTTTAGCCCTTTTGTCATTTAGTTTAGGACTGAAATGAAAAAACATGGAAGGTTAGGGGACTAATTTGTTAAAAAGTAAATGTTAGGGATTGAAATATCCAAAGATTAGAGACTGAAATGGGTATTTTGCCTATTCATTATTAAAAGCACTAGATTACATATTTTTTCACGAAGAGACTGAGTTCATTTGGCCCGCAGTTGGGGTTCCGGAGAAAACTCGCCGCCATCGGTGAGACTGTGACCGGAGTAAAGGGGTCGGGTTTTGAGACGGAGCTTTTTGCTCAGGAAACGGCTGCAAAAACCGCCGCCCATGCGCCCCCCACCGTTTGATTTACATTAGCAAAAAATACGACATGTTATGTCATTAGATTGTGCTCATGCGGATTCATGCATTACTTGTAATCTTCCTATACAATGCTCTTCATTGTTTACAAACTGATTATTTCTTAAATTTAACTAGTATTTGTCACTGTTTTAAACCACAACAAATGCAAAAAATTGTCTAGAATGAATATTTTTTGCAAACTTGGTCATATTGCTCATGGTCATTTTTGTGACAAACGCGGCAACAATCTATTTCCCTTTTTATTTTTTTCAGCAAAATTCTGTCACAACAAAAAGCCTATTTTTAATCTCAATTCGGAACCTATGTGAAAAAGATCGTTCGGCTTTCCTGACCCGTAGAAAGACCGCAGAGATCATGATATCTCAACAACTTCATCTGATTCGTAAAGATTAAGGCTCCGTTTGACACGGCTTTTTTACTCCGGTGAGTTTGGACAAAAACTCCACCATCATAGAATTCATGTTTGGCACCGCCACCAAAAAAAGAAAACTAATTTTGAACATAAAAGTGAATGAAGTTATTTAGGTGAGGTCGGACATTCACGAACTACAGTTCATAACCACCGCGTTCATGACCGCCATCATCGTGCCAAACGGAGCCTAAATTTGATTTTTCCACAGCCTCGCTAAGAATCATGATCTTTTAATAAAATTATTACAGTGATATTACCCTAATAAACAAAATGATTTTCAGCTGATCTTACTGTGATTTTGATTTTTTTGTGAAATCATGCACTGTGAGAACTACATTGTTCAGAATGGTATTACAATAACATTCATTCTGGATATTACATGTATGTGGCTGAATAACATTGGGAGAGTAAATACTTTGGTTTTCTTTATCCCTTACCTAATTATTTTCTTGCAGGTTGGTTTAGGTGGGATTCGGTTTGGGAAATCGCTGGTGGATCGGGGAGGCATTAGTTTTCAGTATTTGATTAGAATCGAGTGAAAGGGGGGTTATCGTTACCTGGACGAAGTAGTTGCAGGAGTTGAACAATGGGAAGAACCATGAACACCGGTAAGAAAAAACTATAGAATATGCAGCTCGAATGTTTGACTGTACAAGTCATAGGAAAAAGTGCAATGGAAAGAGTCTGAAACTTATCTTTTGTGCTGCTCTGTTTACTATAGAGGGATCAGTTTATAGTTCTCTTCTTGTCATGCAGTAATATTTGAGTCTAAAATATAGCCGTTATGCTGAAGAACTGCAGAAGAGAGCGAGAACAATTCACAACAATCAATGTAATAAAATCTCTCTTCCTTCTCCTACTAGAAAACTTACAAACAAATCCGCAGTCGTCTCACTGATTCCATTCTTCCTGGACTTCTCTGAGACCCAGGCTTCCGCAATGAGTCCAGCCTTAGAGGCACAACACTTCGTTGGAACAGGGCACCATTTTTTCTATGGTAAAAACTCAAGAACTGATTCGAAGAAGTTGTCGGCAACTGTAAACCATCCATGGGAAGCTGTGGGTCTCAAAATTCTTGATGCTCTAAGCAATGAGAAAGCTGATAAAAAAATCTTCAAAAATAGATAGTAGAATGGTGGTGTTTGGATCACAACTCGATATTAAAATACCTTCGACCAGACAAAATTCTTCTTTCCAGACTGCCACAGTAAAGTCTCCTCACTCTATGATTGAGTTTGGTGTCAAAAACAAGTCTTCACAGTTGCATGGGGCTTTACTTTCACCTGCAAGAAAATCTTCTACGGCTACCTTGTGCCTGTCTATGAGCGAGATGGAACTTTCCGAGGATTACAGTCGAGTGGTCTCTCATGGACTGAATCCGAAGACTACTCGCATAATCGATACTTGTGTCATGGAGGACAGCAGCATTGGGTTCAATTCTATGAGGAGGGAGTTCAAGTTTTAGGCAGATGAATCAAATGGTTATCATCCTGATGATTTCTTGGCTTTCTGTGATGCTTGCAGGAAGAAACTTGGGCAAGAAAATGATACTTTTATGTACAGATTTGCTTCGTTTATTTGTCGAACTTAAAATTTAGTAAATCCAACAGTTTTTGCTTTTGAATTCAGCTTTGTTTGCATGATTCTCACTAATCTTGCATATAAAAACTTTTGTTCAATTTCTTTTTATAATACTTAAAACCAACGGATTCAATTGTAGAGGGGTTGCTCGAAATATCCGGAGGAAGTCTAAGTGGAACTAATCTCTCCGTTGACTCCAGCTAGGTATATATAGTAGAATACCTAGGGTTTCCACACGCATAGCCCCCGAGCTCGTTATTCGTCCGAATATACACTTACAATCTCCTCTTATATTCGTGACAAATAACGTAACGTTTCAGGGTGCTGGAGAGTAGACAAAATAATAAACAAACTAAACAAAGCATTTAGGATAGATCGTACTAGTCAACATATGAAAAGATTTTTGCCTAAACGGCAAGTCAGAAAACCACAGATTTTATCCCAAAAATATAGTCTGAATAATTATTACAAAACAAAACATGAAATTAAACGTTTGATGATTCTACTCGTCTAGTAGATCATCGTCATCCATGTCCATGTCTACATCTCCTCCATAATCTCCACTGTAGTCTGCAAGGAATTTCACGAGTCAGACTCTATGAATTCATAATCGTATGCAGTAACGTTTAAAGTAAACTAGCTCTTACTAAATGAGCTAAGCACTTCTAGCAACGGTGACGTAACTCTGTCAGCATCTCATCCAGTCTAACTAGGACTAGACCCGTTATGTTACTCATTACTGATCACTATGTGCCTCACCAACACATATGAGCACACATCACGTGCAACATTATCAAATGTGGAATAATGTGCTGTGACCAATAATGTTTAGATTAACATTTACAACGACTTTCAATTTCCAGTTGAATAACTCTTGAATCAACTTACAATGAGAAAGTTGCTTGGTTATCAAATGTGGAATAACCGGCACCAGACCATCTTGGGTTTTCATCAAGAAATTATTTGGGTTTTCAGTCTGTTTTTAGATGCTTGAATGTTGCGACTATAGGTTCTCACTGTTAAAACATAAACTGCGGAGGAAAGTTTCATATTTCTATGAACTTTAATCTCATTTCCCCCGATGTTTTGATTGTGAGAGCTCTATTCAATCCTTTGGTCAAAGGGTCTGCAACATTATCTTTCGATCTCACATCAATAAGGGACATAATCCCTTGACTTGTGAGAGAGGTCAACCAGGATTGTTTCAGCCTGAGATGTCTTCTTTTGTCATTGAACAAAGTGTTCGTAGCAATCGTTTTAGTAGCCTGATTGTCGCAGTAAACTGCAACAGAACTCATTTTCAGGCTCGACAAAGGAATGTCCATCACCAAATCTCTCAGCCATTCGGCTTCTTCTCCTGCTGACGCAAGAGCGTAGAGTTCGGATTCCATATAAGAGAGAGCAATACAGGATTGCCTCTTGGACTTCCAGGCTACAGCTGCTCCTCCTAGTGTAAACACAAAACCACTAGTGGACTTGCTGTCGTTTAATTCTGAGCACCATGATGCATCAGAATAACCTTCAAGAACTGAAGGCTGGCCAGTGTAAACTAAAGCATACTTTTGAGTGTGCTTTAAGTATCGCATGAGCCTACCCAAGGCGTTCCAATGATCTTTACCCGGATTACTAGTGAATCTGCACAACATGCCGACCGTAAAGGCTATGTCAGGTCTAGTGCAGACCATGGCATACATGAGGCTACCAAGCAGTTTAGAATAATCCAACTGTCTAACCATAGCTCCTTCATTGGGCTTTAGGCGGTTAGTGTAGTCGTATGGTGTCTCAGATGCGCTACTGGCACTGTATCCCCACGTGTCCAACAAGGACTTTATGTAGTGGCTTTGACTTAGGGAAATACCATTTTTCCTAAAGCTCACTTGCATGCCTAGTATAGTGTTAGCTACACCTAGGTCTTTAATGCTAAATTCTTTTATGAGATCTGACTTAACGTCATCCACTTCGGATTGATCAGACCCCAGAATAAGCATATCATCCACGTACAAGCATATTATGGCGACTTTGTCCGATCTATTACGTATGTAAAGACATTTATCCGAAAGACTCGTCATGAATCCCATGTTCTTTACACTATATTCGAACTTCTCATGCCATAATTTCGGTGTTTGCTTTAGTCCGTATAAAGACTTAAGTAATTTACAGACTTTCGTTTCGTGACCGTCTACAATGAAACCTTCAGGTTGACTCATGTAGATCTCTTCGGTCAGATCTCCGTTCAAGAACGCAGTCTTAACATCCAACTGATGAACAACAAAGTGCTCAATAGATGCAACAGCAAGGAGAACCCGAATGGTTGCCAAGTGACACACGGGTGAGTAGACATCAAAGTAATCTACTCCGCTGACTTGTGTGAAACCTTTAGCCACCAGGCGTGCTTTATACTTAGCTACGCTACCATCAGGATTCAACTTTTTTTTCAGAACCCACTTACACCCTACGGTTTTAGCCCCTATTGGCTTATCAACCAACGTCCAGGTGTTATTCTGAAGAAGAGAACTCATCTCTTCATCTATAGCTTCTTTCCAGAGTAGTGAATCCCTGGATCTCATCGCTTCCTTATAGGTGGATGGATCGGCCTCAACGTGGTAAGTCACAAAGTCACTACCAAAGGTTCGTGGAATTCGCTCTCTCACAGAAGTTCTCCTAGACTCTAGGCCAGAGTTATCTACCGGAACTGAATAGGAGGTGCTCGGTACTGAAGTAGGATCTTCTTCAGTAATAGTTACTTGCATACCTGGGATTGTTAAGTTCTTATCTTTGAGGAACTTATCCTCGAAGAACACCGCATCCCTAGATTCTATTATGATATTATTAGAAATATCAAGGAACCTATCTGCAGCACTATCCTCAGCACAACCTAAGTAGACACAAGTATTGGTCCTAGGTCCAACTTTAGTCCTTCTAGGGTCAGGAACCCTGACATAGGCTATACAACCCCAAGTCTTAAGTTGAGTAAACGACGGGGGTCTCTTAAACCAAAGCTCGTAGGGAGTAACCTCTAACTTAGCATGAGGGACTTTATTCAGAATGTGATTCGCGGTCAAGACTGTTTCACCCCAATATGCGGAAGGCATGCCTGCAGTGAGCAGCATAGAGTTCAACATCTCTGTTAACGTTCTATTCTTGCGCTCGGCTATGCCGTTAGATTGGGGGGAGTAAGGAGCAGTGGTTTCTGCTATGATGCCCTGTGAAGCAAGGAAGCATCTGAACTCACTGGACATATATTCTCCTCCTCTATCACTCCTAAAACGTTTTATTTTCATGCTTAGTTGGTTTTCTACCCTGGTTTTGAAAAGACAACTTTTCAAACGCTTCATCTTTAGTTTTAAGCAACGAGAGATGACAAAATCTCGTGCAGTCATCTATGAACGTGATCATATACTTCCTCCCACCTCTGGTGACAAAACTTTTAAAGTCACAAATATCGGAATGTATAAGCTCAAGAGGTGTTGTGCTCCTAGTAACCGTCCCAAAAGGTTTCCTAGTGATCTTAGTCTGAGCGCACACTTCACATTTTTTAAGTGGAGACTTAGTGTCTAATGTGATCTTCTGAGTTCTAGCTACTTGGAACATTTTCCTGTAGTTGACGTGTCCTAGTCTCTCGTGTAGAGTCCTAGGGCTAACTAAGTTCAATTGAACTTGTTGGACTACCCCACTTGCTACACTCAGACGGTACATCCTATTTTGGACATAAGCACATCCAAAATAGTGCGAGTTAACTGACAAAGTCACTCTGCCGCTACAGAAACTAAGCGGCATACCCGCATCACATAACAAACTAATAGACACTAAGTTAGCAGCTAGAGAAGGAATAAATTTAACATTCTTTAAAAATAAAGACTTACCTGAGGAGAGCAGCAGAGTTGCATTCCCCACCTTCAACACGTCAGTTGTGCCTCCATTTGCCACAGTAACTGATTCCTTTGCATCCTTCAGCTCTGTCAGAAGATTAACATTGTTGCAAACGTGGCACGTTGCCCCTGAATCCAGGTACCACTCCGTGCTGGCCTGCGCGTGTCCGACCATGGCAACAAAGTCGGATGGCTCAGCTTGGCGGACCAAATGGGCTTGGTTGCCTTCTTGTGGTGCCCGGGTTCTCTCTTTCCTCGGTTGCTTGTAGTCAGATGCGCAGTGTCCCCACTTGTTGCAGTTATAACATTTACCCTTAAATTTCTTAGAGGGTTTACTCGGGCCTGCAACCTGGGGGCTACTACGAGACGTTTTGGTCTTGGGAGGGGGCGGAGGCCGCTTGGAGCTTGAAATCATGTTGGCAGCAGCCTTCTGCTTGCCAACAGCTTCCAAAGCGTTCTTCGTCCTATTCTCATCCTCAATGCGTATGAAACGCTTGAGGTCGTTCATACCAACCTGCATCTTCTTGCAATACATTTCCGTTTTAAAATTGTACCACGAGGGCAATTTATACACAATCGTGCCCGCAACAAAACTTTCGGGCAGACTGATGGACTCACTATGCAAAGAATCAATTAAAATTTCAAACTTTGATACCTGAGGGAGAATGGTTTTCTCCTCGTCGAAGCTGAAAGAGTGGAACTTGTCCACTAAGTGCGTCTTGGACATGTCCTCCTCCTACCTGAAGTGCTCCTGCAGCGCATCCCAGATCTCCTTTGCGGTGCTCATCTTCATGTAGGTCTGGGCCAGGCTGGAAGACAAACAATTGAGCAGGTAGTCCCTGCAGAAGTCTTCATCTGAAAACCACTGTGCCTCATCAGCAGTCCCAACGACCTCAGCACCATCAGACTGAACTGTGTAGAACACGTTCAAAAACTTCATCCCGAACTGAGTGTTCAACTTCCAGGCGTTGAACTCAGTCGTCGTGAACTTCTCCAGCTTTATCATCGGAACGGGGGTCGAGAAGTTGTTCCCCTTCATCATTGTGCTTGGAGACGACGACGGCGGGAAGAGGCGGAAGACGGCTGAGGGGGATCTGGAGGCACGGGAGAGCAGTGGTGCACGGGCACTGTTGCTGAAGAGCGCACGGTCAGTGATCGTGCGTGAACTGCTGAGCGCACGATCAGTGGTCGTGCGGGAACTGGCTGCTGAAGAGCGCACGATCAGCGGTCGTGCACGAAGGGTCGAGCGCACGATCAGCGGTCGTGCGTGAACTCCTCTTTGGCTAGCAGCGGCTTCGTCTTCTTCGCACGAGCGGCGGTCCAAGGGCACGGCTTCGACTCCAACAGCGGCAGATCTGGAACCGGAGACAGCACACGGCAGAGTCAAAACCGGCGGCGGCGGCTCCTTGTTCGCGTGCGAACGGCGACGAACCAGAGGAGAGCAGATCCGATGCCTCTTCTTGCGAGCGGCAGCCGGCGAAGAACCAGAGACCGGAAGCGCGGCTGCGGGGAAGAACTGGATCGCGTTCTCCTACTACCTCCTTTTGCGAACGACGACGAACCGATGTCGATCGCAAGAGCTTTGCGAGAGCAGCAGACGGACGAGAGGCAGCAACGGCGACGTCCTTCACGCACGGCGACGACGAAGAACCAGCGACAAGATCGCGCTTCGCGTGAGCAGGCAGCGGCTGCAGGGCGCGATCGAGAGCTTCAACGCGGACGACGGGAGCGAACACTAAGGCGTGTTTCGAGAATGTAGAGGGGTTGCTCGAAACATCCGGAGGAAGTCTAAGTGGAACTAATCTCTCCGTTGCCTCCAGTTAGGTATATATAGTAGAATACCTAGGTTTTCACACGCATAGCCCCCGAGCTCGTTATTCGTCCGAATATACACTTACATCAATTGCCATGGGTGTAGAATTATAGCATTCAATACTCTTGTTCGTCGCCTTTTGTTAGGAATCAATGATTCATACGTTCGCTATGAGAGAACAAAAAAATGCAGAAAGTAAAGAACAAAATGATTCACAGTTCAGGATTTCTATATTCCATGGAGGCTTCACATGGGCTTCTTATTGCTCCTTGTTATGATAAACTCTTTATATAGAGATATTATGGGGCTACATAAATGAAGAAAAAGGCTAAATAACCCTTAAAAGTTCAATTTAATTACTCTCCACCTCGCTCCTTATAATAATATCAATCGTCATTCCTACAATCATAGAGGAAATAAGGTATTTTGTTTGCATGATTGTTGGAAATTAATGTTTACATTTTGTTTTTTTTGCTTCCTTAGTGATGCTTTGAACTGATAGATGTAATTGTCTTCCATCGCAGAGGTGAAGATGCATTTTGTAGCCATGAGTGTAGAAGCAAGCTGATGCTTGTCGATAATGAGCAGGAGAATTCAGCACATTGCGGATGAACCGCCGGATTTTATGACTTTTAACGGGGGAGTTCTCCTTTTTGTCTTTCTTGTTCCTTCTGTTTTCGGCTTTGCTTTTGAAAGAAAGTAAGAGAAGCTGTAATCTGTTCTATAGAGATGGTGTTCTTGGGCTTGTTTTTTAATATTTTATCTTGTTCATGTATGTTTTTGTATGTAAATATTTTGTGTTTTGCCCACAAAGTTTGTGCTTTTCATCTTTGAGAATGTCATTGCAAACATCATTTACTCATCGACAGCTGCAGATCAGTTGGTGATGAGAGTAAAAAATTGTCTCTGTTCTGTGATCTAGTAAAAAATGAATTGCTAATGTCCGTGGACATAACCCATCTTGGGGTGAACAACGTAAATTTGTGTCTTCTGTGTTTTTGATTTTTTTTATTTGTTTGATTGTCTTCATCATTTCCGCAACACCATGCATGATACTCATTGTCATTTATGCTAAACATCATGCTCAGCATCACTTACATCTTCTCTTAGTCAATACACCAGACAAACGATGTTGTGATGCCACTCTATTGCGATCAGACAAAAACATTGCAGAGGCCTTGCTCTTCTAATTTATATGAAGAGCCCCTTTCTGGAGGCTCTCGTGTCGGGTTCACAACCCAATCGGCCAAGCGGGATTCGTGCACGACACCCATACCTTTTCAAAGTTTTAACATTCATGAATGTGATGTTGACATGCTAGGAGGCTATAAATAGAGCTTTAGGGGTTTTGATACACGCCCAAATGATCTAACTCTCAAATTGGCTCGTCAATCATAACAACAAGACCAGATCGAATACAAACACAGAGATTAACAGGAGGAAAACATTATGAATTAATCCACAAAAGCGAAGAACATAACAGAACACACGCAGTTGTCCTAAGAGCCAAGCTCTGAACGGCACAAGTGCACAACTCAGTTTACTGCAAACAGATTTCTCAAAACGTAAACACAACCGATCCTTTCTCAGCTATTTAAAGCCAACGACCAACAGTAAAAAGACCAAACTACCCTTTTATTAAAACAAGAAAACCCATCATTCAAAGACCAAATTCCCGTGCCCGCACACCCTGCAGCTACCTTCCAGAATCTTCATTTAGACACATATCAACTATCCTCCCTTCACAGCTACCTTGTCCTCAAGGAAGGAATGCAGGAAAATGCTGCTTGAGAGACCTTAAATCTTTCCCAAGTCGCCTCTTCCGGTGAGCCGCCAGCCCACTGAACCAATAACTGCGTAATCACCTTCCCATTCCGCGGCGCAATGCGACGGTCCAAAATGCACCAGGGCTCAATTAACAAATTTCAGTCCACATTGACTGTTGAAGGTAGAGGTTCGATTTGAAGCGAAGGCTCAGCCTGGAGCCTCATAATTGAGAAATGTGGAAGGTTAGATGAATTTTAACCTCCTCTAGTAACTGTAATTTATAAGCCAACGGCCCAATACGCTCTAGAACTCAAAAAGGGCCAAAGAATTTCTGAGATAATTTGTTATAGCAGTGTTGCTTCAAGCTCATCTGCCGATAAGGTTGCATCTTAACATATACTCAAGCGGCACCCTCTAACTCTCGCTCACGCCGCTTCTTGTCATCCAACACTTTCATACATATTTGAGCTTGAGTTAGATTAATTTTTAGAGCAGCGATCATTTTCTCTCGCACGGCTAATGTCCCGTCAACCGCTGGCAAAGTGCTTGAGCCTTCTATATACGGTACATGCAACGCCGGAGCTTGCCCATACAATATTTCATAAGGTGCCATCCTACTAGAACTATGGAAAGCAGCATCGTACCACCATTCTGCCAAGGGAAGCCAGTCAACCCCGATTTTAGGCTTCTCAAAACACATACCTCAGAAAATTCTCCAAACAACGGTTCACCACTTCCGTTTGCCCATCGGATTGAGGATGGTACGTAGTGGAAAGATTGAGTTGAACATTCACCAATCAAAACAATTATTGCCAGAATTGGCTAACAAAAATAGCATCCTTGCCACTCACAATTGATGTCGGCGTTCCACGAAGTTTAAAAATGGCGTCCAAGAACCCTCCCGCCACAGACTCAGCTGTATAAGGATGACAAATGGGAACAAAATGTGCATATTTACTAAGCCTATCCACCACTACCAGGACTGTCGAACGCCCTTGCTCTTCGGCAACCCTTCCACAAATTCCAAAGAAATATCTTGTCATACCCGGTCTGGAGCAGCACTATCGATTTCAAGTTATCCCTTTTACATTTCTGGCAGACAGCAGAGGATTGTACATACTCATAGATCTCCACTTTCATCTTCCGCCAATAAACAATGCTCCGGAGACAATGATAAATGGTGTGCATGCCTGAGTTTCCTCCCAATGGGTTGTGATGATATAGTTGAATCAATTTCCGCTTCACACTTCCATCATTACCCACCACGAGTTTGCCCTTGCGCCTCAGTAGCCATCTATCCCACTGATAGACGGCTTTATGAGCAGGATTAATCTTCTTAGCCTCAATAATTTTCTGAATGTGAGAATCATTCTCCCAAGAAGCCTTAATCAACTGTATGATATCAGAAGATATTGAATGCATCATTCAACATCCCCCCCCCCCATCCATTTCATGTTCCTAGAAAGAGCATCCACGCACGCATTTTCAGTCCCCTGTTTATATTGGAATACATAATCATATCCCATTAACTTTGAGATATATTTTTGCTGCGCAGGAGTGGCAATTCGTTGATCCAACCGGTATTTCAAACTCTGGTGGTCAATCTTAATGACAAAGGAGCATCCTACCAAGTGATGTTTCCAATGCAACAAAACCATTACTACCGCCAGCAACTCCTTCTCATATACAGACGGGGCACTATTACGTGTTCCCAAAGCTTTACTGAAGAAAGCAATAGGCCTGCCTTCCTGCATAAGTACTGCTCCAACTCCACTCTCGAAAGCATCAGTTTCAACTACAAACTGTTTAGTAAAATCAGGAAGGCGTAAAACTGGAGGTTGTGACACAATCTCCTTCAAGCGCTGGAAAGTTATCCTAGCTTCTTCAGTCCACTTGAGAGTTTTATGTTTAAGAAGATAAGTAAAAGGTCGAGCAATAACTCCATAATCCTTCACAAACTGCCTATAATATTTGGTTAAGCCCAAAAAAACCCTCAGTCTCTTCAAAGTTGACGGCTCCGACCAATCGACCATGGCTTGAACTTTCAAAGGATCAGTAGCTACTCCTGCGCTAGATATAATATGGCACAGATACTATACTTGCAGCAACCCAAAACCACATTTACTCTGATTCACATATAATTGTTGTTGTTGTACGGTTTCCAAGGTGAATTTCAAGTGTTGCAAATGTTGTTCCCAGGAACTACTGACTAAAATATCATCAAAGAAAACTAGGATGAATTTGCGTAATTGATCTTGGAAAACTTTGTTCATCAGAGCTTGAAACGTAGTCGGCGCATTAGTAAGCCCAAAGGGCATTACTATAAATTCAAAATGGCCTTGGTAAGTCCTAAAGGCCGTCTTGTGAACATCTTCCTCTTTCATCCTTACCTGATGGTAACCAGCACGCAGATCAAGCTTTGAAAAATACCGCGCACCGTTCAATTCAAACGACAATAATCCACACAAAATCTCCATGCACCATCTGCCTTTTTAACCAACACAACTGGTGATGCAAAGGACCTACATGAAAGCCTTATAATGTCGTAGCGTAACAACTCCTTAATTATAGATTCAATATTATTTTTTTGCAATGGTGGATAGCGATAAGGTCGAAGGTTCGCATAAACATTTTCCCCCCTTCAAGACAATTCTATGTTCATGTTGTCGTATAGGAGGAAGGCCCTTGGGTTCGGCAAAGACATCAGCGAACTGTCCCAATACTGCCACCAGTTCTTTAGATTCAGCTGCAGACAAATTTTCATCAGCTAATTGGAACCTTCCTATTTGAGGCGTCAATCGCACCTCGCTGGCAGGAAAAACTTCATGCACTCCACAAACTGCCAACATATTGAGCTGGCCTTCCTTCGTTAACAAGTTCTCTAGGCACTTTTGCTTAATCCAAGCACCTGATACATTCTTGGAGCCTCTTAGGGACACTTTTCGTCCCTGCCGAGTAACCACCCCCAATGTGACTAACCATTGTATGCTGAGCACCACATCACAACCTCCCAAAGGTAAGACCAAAATCTCTGAGGCAAACATTACCCCTGCATACGCCAACGGAAATCGACAACCTTCTAGCAACTAGTGATACTCTTCCCGTCATCCACAACCACATTAAGCAGGGATATGTGTTAAAGTGCACTGCAACTTATTAGCAGCCTCAGGGTGAAGGAAATTGTGAGTGCTACCCGAGTCTATCAACACCTAGATCGAATTCCCCTGATAAGATGCAGTCACACACATTGTATAAAAGTGAGTTAGACCCGTAAGAGCATGCACATATACTCTGGGTTCAGCCATGTTCTCGTCTAAATTGCCAGAAATCAGCTCTTCAACTACAACCTATTCCTCCATAACTTCCTCATCATCAACATCATTAAGAAGTTCCAACGCATATGATTGTCTTCTCTCCAAACAACGATACCCCGACACATACTTGCTGTCACACCAGAAGCATAGACCCTTACTCCTCTTTTCTTCCATCTCACTTGATGTCAATTTAGCACCCGTACGCCGTGAGGAAGGTTGAACCGGGGCGGAACGCTGGCAGAAGGGCGATCTGCTCTTCCCAGATTACCAAATTTAGACAACTGAGAATCATTCACTGCCGACCCCGGCAAGAAGCGTCATTGGGACGCAGCCAGTTTGTGCTCCTGTAACCTGGCAAGCGAGAACACATCCTGTACCGACTTGGGTTGAAACATACGCACCGCATACTCAATCTCATCCTTCAAGCCCGCTAGGCAGAAACTGATAGCGTAATCGTCAGAGATTTGCACACGAAGAAGAAGAGAATCAAACTCATCAAGGTATTGCTGGACGCTTTCCCATTGTCGTAAATTTTTCAATTCGCTCATCGGATCATCGTAGAGAACGAAACCGAAACGAAGAGATAAAGTTTTATAAAACTCTTCCCAACGAGGCGCCTGCCGAGTCAACCTAGAGCGCATGTAAGCCTGATGCCAGCATAACGCTTTGCCCTCCACATGAGCTGATGCCAATTTAACCTTCATATCTTCCGATGTGCCATCGATATCAAAGAATTGATCGCACTTGAAGTTCTAATCCATGAGGGCATCACTATAGAATCGAGGAAATTCCAATCTAGAGAATCTAGTGGCCTGATGATGATACCCGATCGGTGCCGATCTGGTATCAGATGAAGAACCCCCTCCAGAATCCATCGATTTCTCAGATCTAAGAGCAAATAGCAAGGATCGAACGTCTTCCAGGGTTTTGGCCATGACCTCTTGGTTTGCTCTCATATCCTCCATCTCCGCTTGGAGATCTTTTGAACGAGTATTGTCTACTGGCACCATTACCACAGATAACTGTTTGACTGCTCTAATACCAATGATACACGCCCAAATGATCTAACACACAAATTGGCTCGTCAATCAGGACAACAAGACCAGATCGAATACAAACACAGAGATTAATAAGAGGAAAACATTATGAATTAAACAACAGTAACGAAGAACATAACAGAACACATGCAGTTGTCCTAAGAGCCAAGCTCTGAACGACACAACTCAGTTTCCTGCAAACAGATTTCTCAAAACGTAAACACAACTGACCCTTTCTCAGCTATTTAAAGCTAACGACCAACAGTAAAAAGATCAAACTACCCTTTTATTAAAACAAGAAAACCCGCCATTCAAACACCAAATTCCTGCGCCCGCACACCCGGCAGCCACCTTCCAGAATCTTCATTTAGACACGTATCAGGTTGTAATTGGATATGAAATAAATGAATTGTTGTCTTTCTTCTAGTATCTCTCCAAGCTCTTCATGTCCCCTTCTCCCTTCTTCTCTATCCCCACTTCCCTTCCTTCTATGATATCTTCTATGTTAGTGTCTTCCCCTAGGATCCCACCCTAATCTTAGGAGGGAGGGAGGGAGGGAGGGAGAGAGAGAGTCGGAATTATTAGCGAGAGAGAATGCGGTTATTGTGACGGTATTTCGTGTGCACGATATCGCGGGCTCCTGCCACAAATATCTCCTATAGAAGAGATCGCGTGCTCATATATCCCCTAGGGAGAACCGATTTTTTGTTCTTGAATGAAGCTCCCTCCGTGTTGATGGAATCAGACATAAAATAACATTTTGGGGGGATTGGTAGTACCAAATGGAGGCTACTCAAACAAGCACAAAATAGCATTTAAAAACGCACAAACAAACAGAGCCATGAGCATGCTGTGGGGCATCATCATATATGCCTAAAAAGGGAAAATTCTTGTCTTCTTCTTGAACTGATATCTGGTAGAGTGCAAGAACATGGTTGCATTGCCAAATATGAAGCTCCCCTGAATGGCCTTTATAACAATTAGTATCTTCAGTATTTAATGGGAGTTCAGTTTGACAAAGACGGTTCATCTCGAAGTAGGTCAAATTGACCCGAGCCGAGCTGAACTGGCCTCGACCCCTCAATCCAGGAAGAGGCCGAGAATCATCGGTTGGTCAGAGACCCCTGCTCTAATTGAACAAAATATGCTTAACCTTTTGAAATTGTTGCCTAACGTCATTGGTTTTTTATACTTCTGGTTTTCCACACAAAAAAGAAAAAACTAAAGTTGGCTCTCTTAATCATACGTTTAGTTGACTCTCGAGTTGTATATTCTTAAAGTTCTCAATTACGGCCATGAAGCAATCATTCATTAGATTCTCAAAACATAAATGAGGCAAATTTATTTAAAGCAGTGATAAGAAGAATACCTCCGGCCATTGCTGAGTCCCTTCTCATCCTCAAACTCCGGCAACTCATTTAGACGGCGCAATGGAGGAGAATGCTGA
Organism: Dactylorhiza incarnata; assembly: GCA_033032865.1. Taxonomy (NCBI): domain Eukaryota; kingdom Viridiplantae; phylum Streptophyta; class Magnoliopsida; order Asparagales; family Orchidaceae; genus Dactylorhiza; species Dactylorhiza incarnata. The sequence goes on along the minus strand of JAWHQI010000403.1, from coordinate 319,455 downwards.
GCCATAGGAATGCGGGCGCCGTCAACATCCTACGAGCATTTTTGCTCTCTCCGACGAGCATTTTTGCTAGCCCGGCATAGCAAAACTGTATTCAGTTCTTGGATACGGCTTCTGAATTTATGGAACGAAAAAAATGAAAATGTAGTAGCTAAAATTCGCCTTCTTTTCCCTATTCTTTTGACAGCTCTGCTGCTCCGTCTTCCTAGTTTAGGCAATTGGCGGCCATGAAATTCCTCAGCAGCGCTGAAAAATCTCTTAACAGACAGTTCATACATTCTTTAGAAAACATGTAAACAGAAGAGGAGAGGAAAAGAAAACAAATCTTGAACTTAGGGTTGGAGAAACAACAAGAAGTGAATCTTAGAGAAACAATTCAACAATCAGTTCAACAAGAAGTGAATCTTAGAGAAACAATTCAACAGTCAGTTCAACAATTCTTGCTTGGAGAAACAACAAGCATACTTTCAAAGAACAAGTAATCTGCGGTTGTGAATCTTAGAAAGAAGAAGAAGTGAACGTTCAAATGAGGAAGGAATCTGCGGTTGTGAAGCTATAAATCATCATGTCCCGCATCAGCCCCTTGTTCCACAAATACCTCCTCAGCAATCCCTCTCTCTGAAACCCCACCTTCTCCAGAACCCTCTGCGACGCCTTATTCCCAATCTCCACCAGCGCCTCCACCCTCTCCAACCCCTCCATCTCCGCCATCATCGCCTCCGTCGCCAACCTCACCGCCGCCGTCGCCACCCCCTTCCCCCACCACTCCCGCGCAAGCACGTACCCCAACTCCCCGCGGCACCGGTCATTTGCCGCCTCCGGCAACTTTAGCGAAACAGCACCGACCGGTCTGCCGCCGGCGATGATGGCGCGGAACCACGGGCTCGGGAGCACGGCCTCCTCCATGTACCGGCGGAGGTCGTCCTTGTTCTTGTAAGCCTCCCAGCTGCAGGTAGCCGCCACCCGCTCGTCCGAGGCCCAGATCCAGAAGTCATCCAGGTCGGAGAGATCGAATCGCCGCAGGCTCACCGGCGCCTGGAGCTCCGCTTCTGCCATTGAGCTGATGTCGCGCTCTGTGCGAGTGTTTTCCGCGTTTTGTAGGAGAAATTATCAGGAATGGCGTATCGAGCCGGACTCGGTTGGGATGTGGCGAGCTGAGAATCGGGTGTGGCCGGCCGCCGGCGCTGTTGACGGAGCAGTGGTCAGATCGTTGAACGGCGTGATGGGTAAGTGTAGGTACAGGATCCTGAATTCAAATGCATATTATTCGTTTCACATTCTAATCCTATTCTTTTTTATTTTATTTCTCAGATAAAGTAAAATAAAATAAAATATCCACACTATTTATAAAATAAAATACTCGTTTTTACACAAAATAAAAGAATAATTTGGATGTGTTTTCTCGGATGTTTGTTTTGGGAGTTGACGACTTTACCCTCAACTCCACAGAATTATTTTACTGAACATCTGTTTTGTACATTATTCAAAGAGGAGTTCAATGCCGCTTTCACTTTAAATTTTGTCAGGCGGTTAAAAGTTTTTCGACCCGGCCACAAATAATTGTTGTGGAGAACAAAACGCCGAAGATGGAGCAAGACATAGGGAACAGGATGTCGCGAGCAAAGAATGTGATGAATCTGTGTTGTCGATAAAGAACACTAAGGGTCCGTTCGTTTCACAGACATTGATATTGAAGTATTGGCTTGAAAGACAACGGTTGAAAGTCAATACTTTAAACTCAATGTCATTTCTCATGTGTATTGATATTGGATTGAAAGCCAATACTTTAAACTCAAAGTTATTTCTCATGTGTATATATTGGATTGAAAGTCAATACTTTAATATCAATGTCCGTGAAGCGAACGGACTCTAATGAAAAATGAGTTGCATGGTCATTGCTCGCCCAAATATTGCCTTCCGGTAAGTGTGGAAGCCAATTCGTGAGATCCAATAGTTCGGGATCCACTTGATTTGAAAGACAACGGTCGTGCCCACCACCAAGAAAAAAACAGGTATTTATGACGATGGCGTTTTTAATCAAAACTCAATGAAGCAAAAACGGCGCGCCAAACGACCGCCACCGTGACAAACAGACTCCTAAGCAAATCATTAAATATTGAACCTAAACATCCGTAGTTTAAGTTTCACAACGATCAAGTTGGATCCGCTCACTACCAAATATATCAAAAATGAAATTATTGAATAATCATAAAACCATTAATAAGTTGTAGAAGCATGCATCTGTTTTTTTTCTTCTTCTTCCCGAGCTGAAATTTATGAACAAATATAAAGAAAGCCAAAGCCTGCCGCGTATCTGTAATTCACTAGAGATGCAGAGAAAAGATGAATCTCAAAAACAAAAACAAAAAAAACATGCACAATGTCACATGAAGCAAAACCCGAGTAGACCGGCTATATACCCTCTTTGCAATCAAATTTTGAGCAGCGCACAGCCAAGAATGCTTCCGCTGCAGCGAGTCATCGGCGCGGCCTGCCGCCAAATCGGCCCCTTGCTGTTCACCGATAGAACGTCGACGTCCCGCAGCTGCTTGATAGACTGGTTCGTCGGCCCCGGCCCAATCACCCCTCCGATGACGTAGACATCGTCCCCGAGACCAATCATCCCGAATCCAATCCGACTCTTGAACGAGGGCGCCGAAGACACGGCCTTTTCGAGCAAATTCTCTTTCGGCACGCGCTCCTTCCTCTGTTTCAGAATGAACCCGCCGTTCAAAACGTAGAGCTCGTCCCGGACAACCGCCATCGGGCCCTGCAGCCAACCGAAATCCTCGACGATCCACCTTTGCCCGTCTTCGAGCATCTGCACGACAGATAGGCCCTTGTGCAGGACGTGGAACTTGCCCCCTATCACGACACCAGAGCATGCTGAAGTGTGGGTGTGGCAGAGATCTGGGAGCGGTCGCCAGGTGTCGGTGTCAGGGTCATAGATCTCGGCATTCGGGATAGATTTGCGGAAGCTCGTGAAACCGCCTGCGACCACTATCTTTCCGTCCAGCGAACAGCATGCGAACATCGCCCTAGGAACGCTCATGTTGGCTTTTCGTGCCCACGCGCTGCGCAGAGGGTCGTAGGACCAGACCTCGCTGGTAGCGAAAATACCATCGTGATCCCCGGTGAGGGGGTCAACCCGGTCGCTGCCTCCGCCGAGCACAAATAGCTTGCCGGTCACGGAGGCCACGCCGAAACGTGCGAGATGTCTTATGTGCGACGGCATGACAGGAAGAGTGAGCCAATGATCCCGACACGGGTCGTAGAGCTGCCACAAGTTCTCAGGGTCGAAGGCTAGAACGCAGAGAAGCTCCTCTGAGGTACAAGTATCGCGGCGGACCTTGATCACATCGGGGCTGGAGAGTGCGGCTCTCCATGATCGGCAAACAAGTCGAAGATTTGGATGGTAGTAGAAGGGCACTCGTGTGAGGCAGTGAAGGGCAACTGCGTCAGGAAGACCCTCGATGAGGCCCGACATAATGTCTTGGGTCATTCGGAACAATCTTTGGAAGAAAAAAATGAGTTAATGATGCCTGACAGACCCTGAAATAAGAACAAGGAACTTGATCAATAGAAGCAATAGTAGCAAATGCTCAAAGGAAATGAAATTTTAGTGCCATCCACCTTGCTGGATGAAAGATGTGGAGTAAATGAATAAAAATCGCAATGAGAACAAGGTATTCAATAAAAATCACAAATGATTTCATAGTTGATCACAAAAAAGAGCATGCAATTGCTGAGTTGGTCGGGTAAAATCATGCTTCTAAAGAAGTGGTGTCAGGAAATTACTTGAATTCCATTTACAGTTAATATTCTAAAATGAGTGCTTCAAAACATTTTCAGTTATCCTTGTGGTTATGGAATTGTTCTTTTGTGTTTTTATTAATTATTGTTACCTTGCATTTATGAGTTTGATGGGAGTTAGGAGTTGAGAGTGTCATGGTTAGAAGTTAGGAGTTATCATGGGCCATGTGTCTTGTAAGCCTATTTTAAAAGCGTGGATTGTAAGGAATGAAATCAAGCAACAAGTTAACTATTCCTTGTCCCGTAAATATGATTGTGGTAGCTCTCTCCTCCCAAACACACCCCATTTAGGCAGCCACAGTTCCGGCTTCACTGTATCCTTCGGCACCATCATCCCACCTCTGACCATCTCTCCACTGATATTACCTCCATTACGAGAAGCCCATAACAACTTGGTATCAGAGCCATTCGATCTTTCTCCTCTCTTCAGCCCGCTTCCGCCACCTCTCCGCCAACAACAGTCATCCTCTTCTTCATCATGAAAACACCATTTCAAGCCAAATCTGTAGTTTTAGTTTAGCATCAGTGGAAGCCCCTTGCTGACAAGGTAAACGAAGGTGCGTCGTCTGCAGAAGAAAACGACTACACCTTCACGCATACCGGAACCGCGTCAACCCAGTGTGTGTTCGGCCTCTTTTCCTTCTCGCGACCACAGAACATGGCGTCGACCGCCTCTCGCGGCATCGTCCCCGTCAGTAGCAGCCGCTCGACCGCAATCTTGACATCGCTCGGCACATCATCGACGTTGTAACGAACCGCCCGACCCATCTTTCTCAAGCCCCACACCGCCTGCTGCTTTGTTCCCATCAAGCCCCACAATTTGTCTGTGCGTGCTCCTGTTCGCACCCAAGTAGTAGCCCGGGCCAACTGTAGCCGCCAGCCCTGCATCAATAAATTTTTTTTAACTTGCCTCCAAATTCATGAATTGTTTTAATTGATTAATTAATTATTATTAATTCATTCCTTTTAGAAGAAAAAAAATTTAATTGATTGATTATTTGGTAATTAATTAATTATATTTTCCTTCGAACAAATGACGTCTGAGGCAGCCCGACACAAAGATTGGGAGGCCACGATGGTCTCTCACGCCTCGACAATGGCAATCTGCGCCACCGCCATCTACCATACTCGACGACATGATCGTGCACGCAAACATAAACAACCGCTCACTCCTGTAAGCCTCCTCCAGCCCCAACCTCTGCTTCCGACGCCGCAAATCTCATTTGCTTTCAGCAACTTGCCAATCGTTCTGCCAGCCACCTCCATCCAACGCCCTTCGCTCCAGTTACCTGTTCCGCCGTCCCCTCTAGCGCCATTCATTTCTAATGAAAGCCCTAACCGATGCCGCCACCTCCGATCGTCGTGACTCGCATTCCCAGGCACACTTGTCCCGCCTCTAGCCATTATGCATAATAGTCTCTCCTCAACTAGTGCCCAAATCCCTGTAGCCCTTCGTGACATCTATGATCACGATGACGGCGACCACACGTTGTGGTCTTCGCAATAGCGACTCGCTACCAGGAACTGTTCTAGCGGGAAATTAAGGGACCAAATTATCAAATCGGCCGAGCTACGTCGAGCTTGAGGACAAGCTCAATTTGAAGGTCGGGTGATATGTTATGGGCCTCGGGCGACGGGCCTAGGTATTGTTATCCTTGATGTTATAGAATTGTTCTTTTGAGCTTTTATTAAGGGAATGTTAAGAGCACCGCACTTTTGGCTAGTCACATCGCTTTGTTAAAGGCACCGCACATTTTTCACATATTGTTAAAAGACACTCAGAAATGTTAATCGCACCGCAATTGAGATAAAGGCACCGCACTTAAAATTTGAATAAAAAGATGTTTTCATTGAATTACAACATGAATATCAACCAAATGAGCAAAATACTTGATACAAAAAGTCATTAAATATGTTGTTCAAATCTTTGTGATCTCCATGCTCCTTTAAAAATCAAAGCAGTTCAAAATCAACATTCAAATATGTTTAATAGAAAAATATACGTAACCGAAATTAATGATTTCTCACCAACCCGGGAGAGAAGAGTGGGGAGGCTCTGAAGGTCGCTGGCCATTGGGGACTGATGAAGAGCCAGCGGAAGGGCTGCGGCGGTGACTTGAAGCAGCATCCTCCTTGAGAGAATTGGAAAGCACATTTGCACAAACACCTGGTGTGCTATTTGCGGAGCAAGGAGGGTCCAGCACCCCTGGAACAGGAACCTCCCCCCTCCCCAACCTGGGCACTGGTTTGGAATGGCAAATCGGGTTGCACATTGATACACACATCAGCTGCGGACATACTATTGGACAGACCTGGGTCGCTCTGTTACTACATTGGCGTGTCTCCCTCCGTCCCCCGACGTTCAACCGACAAGGCAAGGACGTTGCCCTCAAGCAAATGTCGCCCATCCGAAGGTAGGAATAGGACGTTCAGATTGCGCTCACGCCGGGCCGAAGTCACCATGTCAACCTCATCCGCCAAAGATAGCTGCGGTTCACCATTGTCGTGCAATAAACTCCGTTTTCAAGCTAGTGCGGTACGAGTTAGTGCGGTGACATTAGTGTTTTTGGACGAGTAATTTTAAGGTTATTATGAGAAATTGCGATGCGACTAGCCAAAACTGCAGTGCCTTTAACAACTCCCTTAATTAATTATTGTTTTCTTGCATTTATGAGTTTGTTGGGAGTTAGGAGTGTCAGGGTTGGAAGTTAGGAGTTATCACGGGTCTTGTGTCTTGTAAGTTCATTTTTAAAGGTGTGGATTGCATGGAATGAAATCGAGCAAGAAGTTATCTATTCATTGTCCCCTTAACGAGATTATGGTAACTCTTCCTTCCGAGCACACCCCACTTAGGCAGCCACGGTTCCAGCTCCATTTTATCCTTCAACATTGTCATTCCTGCTTCCGACCATCTCTCCGACGACGCTAGCGCTTTTACGGGAGAAGCCCATAACAGTAACTTGTAATTAAGGGTTCGTTTGACACGGCGGCGGCGGTAGCCAATGCGGTGATTGTGAACCGTCGTTTGTGAACGTCTGACCTCACCTAAAGAACTTCATCCACTTTACATACCTACATTTTAAGTGAATTGCCAAACCAAAATTTTCCCTATTATTTAAATTTATGATTCTATTTAATTTTTGGATTTCTCTATTTGCAAATCAGCCCTAGCCGAATACTCTTGTGCTCTATTCCTTCCTCCTCTAGCTGTGACGCTCCAGAAGGCCTGGGCCCGGTAGTTTCTCCTTGCCAACTGAGAACCGCCGGCGAAGAAGCAGCCCTCCACAAGCCCGATGACGACAAATCTCCCGCTGACAATTTTGTTTTTGTTTGGGTGATGGGTTACCCGAGCCAGACGACCTCAGATCGCCTCCTTCCCACTGGCATTTCGCCGTCGACTTTTGATCCGGGCCCGACGACCCCAATCAGCTTCCTTCCCGCCAGCAATTCTTATCCAGCAAAAGATCAGTTCCCGACCAGCACATTCCCTGTCGGCCTGCAGGATTCACCAGAATCAGTCCTTCGTTTCCAATCAGTCCTTCGTTTTCCAGGAAAAAACCAGTACGCCCCCAATCAGTCCTCGTTTTCCAAGATAAATACTGGGGGAATGAGGATAGTTGGCAATGGTATTGATTAAAACTGCTGGTAGTTTTTCTTTGAGTATCTATGATGGAATAAGAATTTCTGGCTTAAAAATAAGTAAAAATGTCGATCAATATTTAGCATTAGTATGTAAATCTATGATAGAATAAGAATTTCTCTTATGAAATATGAAATAAATTGAAATCAAATCAGTGTTTTGATCAAATCAAGTAAAGAATGGCTGAAATTGATCGAGCCAACCTATAATTTATGCTGATATTGAGCCAAGATTAGATCAACTACAAATTTTATCGTTAATAGCCCTATGTTAGCTGAACTTAATGTGACTCAATCAAGTATATTTGTTTCACTGTTTCTTCATGTTTTGGTAATGAAATTCAGTCAGGCATGTATTTTAGATGAAACGAGATTTTTATGTTGTCACTTTATATGGTTTTTGTGATGATGATGGCAATGGTGATGCTTACTTTTTGTGTATTCTTAATAATTTGTTTCCTTGATTTTTCTTAATACTGATTTAAGATAGTATTAAGATAGTTACTATGACTACAGAGATGCTTAATGTGATGCGGGACAAATCTATAGGTGACGGAGGCGTGATGCCTTAATCCAAGATGAATGCCAGCAATCACAGACAAATGCTATGAACCTAGGCCCAACTCTAAAATGACGTGAAAGACGCATTAAAATGCCAATTTAATGCAGGTGCGACTGAATTAGTCTGATTGGAAATTAACAGTAAATAGTTAATTAAAATAAAACACAGTCAGAGCACATTCATTCACAAATAATGAAATTGGAAAAACAAATGATAATTTCCAAGCAACTGAAACACAGATATTTTAAGCACGCAACGAATAAATCTTGCAAATCAGTTGATTTCACGGAAACAAAAAAAAACATAAAGTATTGCATCCATGATATAGTCCAAACATTCAATGATAGAAAGCAAGAACACTAAACCTCGGCTTACATGTGCAGGCGACGGTGAAATGTGGTGAAGATAGAGATCTGAGGGTTGCGGGCTCCAAGTGGGTGGTGACTGTGATGGTTGAAGCAAAGGGGGGTCGAGTGATTCTATGGCTGGAAGGGAGGAGTACCTGGCAACAGATTTAGGGAGGGGAATGTCAGAATAGATAGAATTTAGTGCGGGGCAGTCAAACGGAGAGTGAGCTAGCAACAGATAACGGAGTGAGGAGATGGAGAATGGGATTCGGCAGTCAGGAGAGTAATCGGCGACGACACAGGGTGGAGGTGGGCTGATAGACTTCATATAGAGATGGACAGGTTGAATAGTGTTGGAAAGAGGTGAGGAACGGATGAACGGCGTCGGGCTGGGGTGGGGAGAAGTGGAACAACGTCAGGCTGGGATGGGGAAGAGATGATCGGCGTCTGAACGAGGTGGAGGATGATGGGTCGGCGTCGGCTGGGAAAATATGTGTTGATCGCGGCTGAGGGATTAAGTAAGTTGCGATTGGCGTGGATGTAAGCGGAAGGCAGTGGGTTGTAGTCGGGATGGCGATGGAGAAACGACAGAGTAGGTTGCGTCTGGTGGATTATTAAGTAAAGAGAGGTGAGAACGAACAGGAACCCCAGGAGTCACACCAAGGGGCCTCTCGAGTTGCACCGGGAGGAGAAGAATTGACGGTTTACTAAAACAAACTATTGATGCCCCTCAGAACTGCTGCATGCATGTATAAAAAGAGTATAGCTACCAGGGTACCCGAATAGAACGACTCAGAATGTCAACCAATCGAGTGTCAAAGACAACATGAAAAATAAAAATAAGTACATGAAATCGACTCTGAACGACGATCTAGATGTATCCATAGACTCAGATCATCCAAACGAGTAGCGTATGTAGGTCGGCGATCTCCACATCACATGCATTTGTTTGTAAAATTATATCAAATCTTCTTTGTTAGTACATAGGTAACATTTTGGGCCACCTAAACATACTATTTTTTGCTAATGTGGAATGTACAATGGCAGGAATGAATATCTTTTGTTTCCTATTTTTATAATTTTCTGCAATGATCTGTGAATAACAAAAAAGTTTGCGGATAACAAAATAGGTTTCCTTTAGTGCTATGAACATTAAAAATTTGTGAATACACAAATTCGCTCTGCGTATAATAATTCCCTAATCTATAGGCATCGATTTATCTGTATTCACTTAAGTATTCCAATTATTACATCCTCTAGAATTATACTATTATTTAATTGTGCTTGATCCAAGCCCACTGCCTTCTGCATTGCTGCCAAAAGACTTATACATGCTGAAATAAAATAGATTATGAAATGACCAATAAAAAAAGATGTAATGCAAACTCACACATAAATGCAGTCTCAGATGATAGTGCCCCCAAAAATATGCAAAAACCACAATTCCAGTAAAAAGATGTATGAAGAATGGAAATGTGAGGATCTCAAAATGCTATACAAAGACGTGTATTGCATAACTTGGTCAGTCACATGGAAAACACTTAACTAAAGCACTAATATCATACAAATATGCACGATGCTTTAAATATCACAGTTCAAAATGTATATTTGAGGTAGTTTCTTTAATATTTTATAGGAGTCGAATCAAACGCTCCACATACTACTTATAAGTCAAGTAGCTATTATATGGGCTTCTCATGTTCTTCAAAAGGTTGTCAACCTTCCAAAAAATGAGCTTGTTTCAGAAGAATCAACACAACACTCAAGCCTTTATCCCACCATAGTGGGGTCAGATATTTCGATCATTTGTCGCCATTGCACCCTATCTTTAGTCATAGCCTCATTAGTGCCTAAATGCATCATGTTTGTCCTTATAGTTTCATTCCAAGTCTTTTTTGGTCTAACCCTCCCCCGTTTAACATGCCTAGTAGCTAAACTCTCACATCGCCTAACAAGTGCCTCTAATGATCTCCTCTGTACGTGTCCGAGCCATCTTAATCGAGCTTCTCGCATCTTCTCTACAATTGGTGCCACTCTCGTCTTATCTCTGATATATTCATTCCTAATTTAATGCAGTCTCGTGTGTCCACACATACACCTAAGCATTCTCATCTCCGCAACTCCCATTTTTTGCTCATGTACATAATTCATTGCCCAACACTCAGAACCGTAGAGCATCGCTGGTCTAATTGCAGTACGGTAAAACTTGCCTTAAGTTTTAATGGTACTTTACGATCACATAAGATCCCAGACGCGCCTCTCCACTTCAACCAACCTGCTTGGATTCTATGTATCACATCTTTATCTACACTTCCATCTTTTGAACTATCGATCTCAGATATTTAAAGCACTCGTTGTGGGAAATATCTTGGTCACCCAACTTAATGACGGAGTCATCCGTCCTTCTTGCACTACTAAATTGAAGCTTCATATACTCCGTTTTTGTCCTGCTCAACTTAAAATTCTTCTTTTCTAAAGTGTCTAGCCAAGATTCAAGTTTCGCATTTACACCCCCGCGCGTCTCATTGACCAAAACAATATCATTTGCAAACAATAAACGCCAAAGTACTGCTTGTTGGATATGTCCGGTTAGCTCATCTAAGACAATGGTAAAGAGATAAGGGCTTAAAGCTGACCCTTGATGTAAGCCAACAGTGATAGAGTTCTTGTGTTAATCCTCCAGATGTCCTCACCCTCATCACTGAATATGTATACATATCTTTGATTACGTGAATGTATGATACATTTACAACTTTCTTTTCTAAGACTCTATAAAACCTCTCTTGGAACCCTATCATAAGCCTTCTCAAGATCGATAAACAACATATGCAAATCTTGTTTTTTCCGATAGTTGTCAATGAGTCTCCTCAAGAGGTGCATAGCTTCCATGGTCGACCGCCCTGGCATAAATCCAAATTGATTCTCCGAGATGCTAGTCTCTCGTCTTAATCTTCTCTTTATTACTCGTTCTCATAGTTTTCTGGTATGACTCATTAATTTAATTCATAAGTAATTGACACAATTTTGTATATCTCATTTGTTCTCATACAAAGGTATCAAGATACTTTCTTTCCATTGGTCTGACATCCTCTTTGTCTTCAGTATCTTATTAAAGAAACATGTAAACCACAAAATTTCTTCCTTCTCAAGGCATTTCCATACTTAGATTGGTATATCGTCTGGTCCAACCACCTTTCCATTTTTCATCTTCTTCAGAGCATCATTTACCTCCGATGTTTGAATTTTACGATCAAAAGTTATATTTTTATGTTCCTCCAATTTACTTAACTCTTTCAAACTCAGTTCATTGTTTTTTTTTCATTGTAGAGTTGATAAAAATATCTTTTTCATCGTTTCTTAATAGCCACATCATCCGTCAAAATCATATTTGTTTCATCTTTTATGCATTTAACTTGGCTTAAATCTCTTGTCTTACTCTCTCTAGCTCGAATAATTTTATAGGGTTTAGGCATGATAAAAATCAAGATACCTTTGCCAAATTTACCAGAGTCAAATTTGTCTTAAATGAACCAAGATAATCCAATCCATAAAGCCACTACTATTAAATGTGATACGCATACGCCTGCCGAGTAGAGACGCGGCGACCGTTACGGGTATATTATTAGCAATTAATTATGTAAATCTTTAGGTATTTTGTCTTGTAGTGGGGGCATCTATATAAGGAGCCTTAGGTAATGAGTTCTTTTCCGCTTATGAGTCTTGGTCATTTGGCTCTCTTTGTAGAAAGGGGTACTTTGGAGGATCCAACCACCGGGTGCTTGGCAGGAGCGTGTCTCCCAAGTAGTATCTTTTATTTTCAAACAATGCAAGCTATTGTTCGTGTTCCTCGTTCTTGATGCGGCTACCCCACATCAATTGGTTCGACCTGCCGCTATTGATATGCATAACCTAGCGAGCAGAGACGTGGCGGTCGTTAAAGTTATATTATTCGCAATTAATTATGTGTACCTTTAGCTATTTTGTCTTGTAGTGAGGGGATCCATATATATAAGGCACCTTAGGTAATGAGTTCTTTTCATCTTTAGAGTCTTGGTCCTTTGGCTCTCTTTGGAGAGAGGGGTACTTTGGAGGACCCAGCCTCCGGGTGCTTGGCGGGAGCGTGTCTCCCAAGTTGTATCTTTTAATTTCATGCAATGCAAGCTATTGTTCGTGTCCCTCGTTCTTGATACAGCTACCAAGTATCAAAATGTGCATCCGATATATATCCACTCTAAAAATAAATGATCAAAAGAAATCTCTATGGAGCACACAATTTCTTTCACAAAAATAAAGTCGGGTAATCATCAAGAATTCAATTTAGGATCATAAGAACAGAGTACTACAAATTGCAAGCTCAGCATAAGGACTGACCGATATTACAAGAGAATAAGAGATTCTGTCAAAAAAGAAGAAAATAATTTTGCACCTCTTCGACAAAACCCAAAACCAAGAAGGCAAGAAGTAAGATACATCTAACATATATAAGCAGAAAATGGACAGATAAAAATGATATAATTTCAGGAAACCAGTGATTAAAATAGGTAAGCAAATCAAAATTACAACGCGATGAAAGTATATCATGGAAATTTGAAGGTACATTTATAAGGGTACAATATTACGAAATGTTGTCCTTGTTATTTTATTATACTTGGGATATGTATACCCCCTTTGAAAAAAATAAAATTATATTGTTGAGTTTGCGTTATCGTTATTTTTATGTTGCGTAGTATTATTATTGTTGTACGGGTTATCTATAAATACCCGAATGTTGTATTGGAATAGATTGCTCTCTCATTTTGTGACATTTCATCATGGTATCAGAGCCTTAGGGCTTCCCCGATACCGATCTCCTCGTTTCCGCACCTGCGCCACTAGTTCCGCCCCGCCTCGCCTCGCTCGATCCACCGCCCAATCGGCGCGTATCGCTCGTCGGACATCCCGCTAGCCTTCGTCCGGCGTCCCTCATCCGGCGTCTCCTCCCGCAAGCCCGCGTCCAAAGCGTCGGGGGTTCCGTCTCGCAGTCGAACCTTCCGCTCGGGTCGGGGGTTCCGTCTCTTCTTCCGGGTTCTTCTTCCCGTTTTTTTTCTCCAGTTTTCTTCTTCTCATCTTTTCTTCCTCCTCCGCCTAGGAGTCAGTCCGACTCCACCTCGATTTGTTCCGTTTTTTGGACACCGGAGATGCAATCGTCCGTTTGATGCCATTTCCGGTGTCTACTCCTTTTTTTCTCTCCTCCCTCTTTATATGAGGCAGCCCTAGTTTCTATATAGGCGTTTTTTTGGTTCTCCCGGTCACCTCGTTTTGTATTCTTGGTTACCATGGCCGAAACTGATGGACCTCCCGCTCGTGGAGGTCGTGGTTTCGGTCGTACCTCATCCCTTTACCTATTCCTTTTTCTCTGGAGATCATCCCTTTACCTATTCCTCCCGCATATCATCCCACTCTACCTACTCCCGCTAGTCCATATGCCCCACCTGTAGAGGTCCAGGTCCATAAACCCCTACAGGTTTACTCTCGTCGGCAAACAGTTTCAAACACGCGGCCTAACATCTGGATATCAGATCACCCACCTGACCCGTCGGAAGGTACTTCTACTCGGCACCCCATATCTCAATTCGTGTCTTATACTTCTCTAACAACCTCCCATAGAGTGTTTGTCTCCTCTTTGTCTTCTGTTTCTGTCCCAACTTCGTGGCAGGATGCCATTTTCGATGACAGATGGAAGTTAGCCATGTTTGAAGAAATGAATGCCCTGGAGAAGAACAACACATGGGATTTGGTTCAATTACCTCCAGGAAAGAAAGTGGTGGGATGCAAATGGGTGTTCGCTGTCAAACAGAATCCCTCGGGAGTTGTGGAACGATACAAGGCAAGGCTGGTGGCGAGAGGCTACTCTCAGACGGAGGGTATTGATTACCAGGAGACGTTTGCTCCTGTTGCAAAGATGAACTCAATCAGAATCCTCATTTCTTGCGCTGCTTGCAAGGGGTGGATACTTTGCCAACTAGATGTCAAGAACGCCTACCTTCATGGCGATCTCGAAGAAGAGGTGTACATGGTTCTTCCTCCGGGGCTCACTCCACAGGGATCCACAGGGAAAGTGTGCAAGTTAAAGAGGCCGCTAGACGGCCTAAAACAATCAGCCAGAGCTTGGTTTGGAAGGTTCCACAAAGCCATGCATAGTTTCGGATACAGCCAGAGCAATGCAGACCATACTATGTTTATAAGAATCAGCAAAGGGAAATTGGCTGTCCTAATAGTTTATGTGGACAATATTATAATAACTGGGGATGACGACGTGGAGATTCAGGCCCTTAAGGGAAAATTGGCTAAGGAATTCGATGTGAAAGACTTGGGGGACCTCAAGTACTTCTTAGGCATTGAGGTTGCGAGGTCAAAGCACGGTATTTTATTATCTCAAAGGAAATATACGCTCGATCTTCTTGATGCTACCGGGATGAGTGGTTGTAGACCTGTCGATACCCCAATCGAGACCAAACACAAGCTAGGTAGGGATGATGGTGATGTGATTGAAGATATCCCTGGTTTCCAGAGGCTGGTTGGGAAATTAATCTACTTATCGCACACTCGACCTGACATTTCTTATGCAGTGGGAGTTCTCAGTCAGTTCATGCACACTCCCAAGACCCGACATGTTGACGCTGCGCATCGAGTCCTCAGATACCTCAAGTCCTCACCAGGGAAGGGCATCCTATTTTCCAAAAATGAAAAATTGACTATTGAAGTCTATACTGATGCAGACTGGGTTGGATCGCCATCTGACAGACGTTCCACCTCGGGATATTGTGTTATGGTCGGAGGAAATCTGGTTAGCTGGAGGAGCAAGAAGCAACATGTTGCCAGATCGAGTGCTGAGGCAGAGTTTAGGGCGATGGCCCATGGCATTTGTGAAGGACTATGGATCTCTACCATCCTGGGGGAACTGGGTTTGAAGAGGAATGAGCCGGTCAGGTTGTATTGCGATAATAAAGCGGCGATTTCTATAGCGCACAATCCAGTACAGCATGATCGCACGAAGCACATCGAGATCGACAGGCATTTCATTAAGGAGAATATTGACAGGGGGACAGTGGTTACCCCATTCGTACCATCTGATCAACAGTTGGCTGATGTTCTCACGAAGGGTTTGAGCTTCAATATGTTCAATAATCTTATCGGCAAGTTTGGCATGGCTGACATTACACGCACAACTTGAGGGGGGGTGTTGAGTTTGCGTTATCGTTATTTTTATGTTGCGTAGTATTATTATTGTTGTACGGGTTATCTATATATACCCGAATGTTGTATTGGAATAGATTGCTCTCTCATTTTGTGACATTTCATCATATATATATATACTATATATAAAGAAATCCCCTTGATGGTGTAATGGGACGCCACCAATCAGGTTGGTGACGTTTTTTACGATTTCTCCTTAATTTTTATTTTATTTGAAAAAATGATCAACATGAAAGTTGTAGATCTCATCGAGACGAATAACTTTCATGTTGATCAGTTTTTAATTCGAAGTTGTTTGGGCTCCCGATTCGGCATGACCTTTTTCGAGGCTTAAATCGGGGCCCTAAACAGCTTCAAATCAAAGAGTGATCAACATGAAAGTTATTCTACTCGATGAGATCTACAACTTTCATGTTCATCACCTTTTCAAATAAGATACAAATCGAGCTCAAAATCATAAAAAACAAGACTCATATTATAAAAGCCTAGATGCGGTCGAAGGCCGCCTGACAGCAACGCGCCAGGGGCAGGCAAAACCCGCCTCCGCGAGCCTGGTACTGTCGCGCAGGGCACGGGGGGCCCCCCGTGCACTGTCACTCGTATATATATATATATAATCATTCATTTAGATGACCAACCAACCGATGAGTAAATCTCTCCATTATATTTATTCAACATGATATTCAAAGTAGCCTGTCTACGCCATACCCCCTACACCGACGACATCGATAATCGTGCTTCTCTCCTAGACGATGTTGACTAGCTTGCGCCATCCACTCTTGTGTTGAGGTGAGGGTTTTCTTCCTCTACAACGTGTATCAAGGTTGAGCACGCCATTCCACATTCTTGTAGTAGAGTGTATCTTTCCTCATCACTTTGACTTTCATTCTAAGAGCTGCATTGTTGAGGCAATTACTAACGGTTTGTGATTGTCTAAAATTCATTTATATAAGCATCAATGAGTGTAACTCCCATCATCGTGCTCGTCGATGGCAAGCGCCTCCTCCTTCAACGTCGTCCTTCAATTCAGTGCAGCCATATTTCGTCTTTTATTGGGCCCTGAACGACTCCTCAACAGCTTCCTTTGCAATCTTAGTAGGGTTCTTTTCTATCTCGAACCCCCGATCCATTGTTATCGTGCCCCTAAATGGTTTTTAACAAGAACATTCTATCGGGTTAGAATGGAGCCCCCTGTATCGGTGCCCCGATAGCCATCCGCCAGAATGCATGTGGAGCTCTCAATCCCACTCAAGTCTTCAATATATTGCATTGGAACCCTCATTGCTGCAAAACTATTGCCTTATAATGTGGTCTCTCCCCAACTAGGGTACTTCCTCAAAGGCTTCCTCGAGTGTTGCTTAGGTCTACTCTTCTCAATCTCCGCATGGTCCTGAAAAAAATAAAATTATATATATATAATCATTCATTTAGATGACCAACCAACCGATGAGTAAATCTCTCCATTATATTTATTCAACATGATATTCAAAGTAGCATGTCTACGCCATACCCCCTACACCGACGACATCGATAATCGTGCTTCTCTCCTAGACGATGTTGACTGGCCTGCGCCATCCACTCTTGTGTTGAGGTGAGGGTTTTCTCCCTCTACAACGTGCATCAAGGTTGAGCACGCCATTCCTCACTTTGACTTTTGTTCTAAGAGTTGCATTGTAGAGGCAATTACTAACGGTGTGTGATTGTCTAAAATTCATTTCTATAAGCAGCAATAAGTGTAACTCCCATCATCGTGCTCGTAGATGGCAAGCGCCTCCTCCTTCAACGTCGTCCTTCAATTCAGTGCAGCCATATTTCGTCTTTTATTGGGCCCTAAACGACTCCTCAACAGCTTCCTTTGCAATCTTCGTAGGGTTCTTTTCTATCTCGAACCCCCGATCCATTGTTATCGTGCCCCTAAATGGTTTTTAACAAGAACATTCTATCGGGTTAAAATGGAGCCCCCTGTATCGGTGCCCCGATAGCCATCCGCCAGAATGCATGTGGAGCTCTCAATCCCACTCAAGTCTTCAATATATTGCATTGGAACCCTCATTGTTGCAAAACTATTGCCTTATAATGTGGTCTCTCCCCAACTAGGGTACTTCCTCAGAGGCTTCCTCGAGTGTTGCTTAGGTCTACTCCTCTCAATCTCCGCATGGCCCTGATCATTGAGGGAAATTTTGGGTTGTCACTGTAACCACCAATGGCCAAGATAACTACCCAATGAACCATCCCATCACGCCCTTTAAGTATGTGGTTATCTTCATCATGTAACTAAATTATCCCTACTATGAATGCTCATGTGCAGTGGCTCAATGATGATGGAATTTTTAATGTGGATGTTGAATTCGATGGAGAATGTGTCTTACGAGCTTGTTAGGGAATATGAGGTGGTCAGAACAATGTGAGATGAGCTTCATTTTTTCAACTATGACCAAGATCGTGTGCAACACTTGTACAAGCTTAAATCTCTAAGGCATGTCACTACTGGAGTTATACAACTATGTCTGTTGACTCTGCCAAAGTCAAAAGGATACTTACTTTGTGGCTCCAACATCAACCCTAGATGATTGATTTTACTACTAAGTAAGCATAATGAGAGGTCATTGCTCTTTCAATACTAATGGCTCCTCCTCTGCCACATCTTCACATGGTCATACCCAATACTCTTTCTTCCACAACGGTGTCGGCTCTTTATGATGTTTGCTTCATGCTTATCAAGGTCCTTTCCTATTGAAGTCATCGTCCCCCCTCCCCATTCTCCTCAAGTTCCCCTTCAATAGGCTTCTCTTGTGCACCATCAGGCCCCATGATATGATGGCAGATGATGTACTCCTTGTGTGAACACAACAGGGATCGCCCATTCAGTGTTGAAGGTCAACTTAGCATTGATACTTTCTATGCGAATTCAATCATATTGGCGGTACATTTTATTAAAAGCACGGTAAACCAACCAGCTATCAACACAATCCCCTTTGCTTGGACACAATCCCCTTTGCTTGGTGTCGGCTCTTTATTATGTTTGCTTCATGCTTATCAAGGTCCTTTCCTATCGAAGTCGTCGTCCCCCCTCCCCATTCTCCTCAAGTTCCCCTTCAATAGGCTTCTCTTGTGCACCATCAGGCCCCATGATATGATGGCAGATGTACTCCTTGTGTGAACACAACAGGGATCGCCCATTCAGTGTTGAAGGTCAACTTAGCATTTATACTTTCTATGTGAACTCAATCATATTGGTGCTACATGTTATTAAAAGCACGGGTAAACCAACCAGCTATCAACACAATCCCCTTTGCTTGGTCACATCTGCTCCTATTGTGGATACTCCTAATCCAGAATTTGAGGAGATTCTTCACTGCCTGCATGGCTTACTTCCTAAGTAGACTCCTGCTTATATTTTCCCTACAGAGATTGGCAGTATATGTTTCTTATCTCATACATACTGTTTTGTGGATCAAAGATTCCGATGCTAGTCTATATGACACCACAGTTGGCTCTGGCTTTGGAAGCGTACTATGTAGGGGGGAAATAATAACTTGACACACTGATCCCTATATATGCAATGTAACCGACAATGATGGAAACAAATCAGTACGAGCAATAAAAATAATCAACCCACACAATAATATGTAAAGGAGAAAACAAAGGCATTCAGTTAGCTAAACAATTAATGGCTTTCCTCCTCTCGGAGGGCCAAAGCGAAGTACACGGCAAATAGGTCTCACCTGCAAATCACAAACGATATGTCCACAGGAAGTTCTAACCAAGCGAATATGAGATCAAACGATAATATAATGATAAAAATAATAATCCCATACAACAAGTAGCTCACCAAGTAAGGGTGTTGTCCAAGACAATGGAGATCCCGGGAAACGATGCGCTTTGACGGCGATCCAAGGCGGAACCGGAGGCGGGACGATGAGGGAGAGGGCTGGATCTGACTGTGGGAGGCGGAATCGGAGTGGAAAAGGTAGATCCGGCTGTATGGAGGCAGATCCGGGCTGCGGGAAGGTAGCTCCGACTGTATGGAGGCGGATCCAGGCTGTGGGAGGCAGATTTGATTGTGGGGAGGCTTGTGGTGGGTCCACGGAAAGAAGATGAGGGCTGGAAAGGGTCGGTGGTAGCAGGGAATGAAGGAGGAGGTGGCGGCGGCAGCAGGGGTCGGTGTAGGCTGCGGCGGTAGCATGGAGGCATGGGATGTGCGGCGGCGGTAGCAGGAAATCAACGACTAGAAAGGGCGGCAGTAGCAGGATACAGCAGTGGGGAATACAGTAGGAGGTTTTGGAGGTGGAGGAAGATGGTTAGGGGTTATGGTTACCTTTGGGGAGTGGGAGAGGGCCTAGGAGTCATCACCTAGGGTTCCACCGAGTCAGCACCGTGGAGTGATCGCGGGATTCCGGGAATACACTTCTCCAAAATCTGCAATGCCTTCAAAAAGCCCCCCTACACCTCTATTCATAATAAAGAGACGCAAGGGCGTCCCACCATCAACGACTATGATTGGTGGGAGATGGGGTAGCCCGATTACATCAAAATAAAAGCAAAAATAACAATATAATATATGAATTCGTGTCGGAACGCGGATCCGGACGCATCTGCATGGTCGGATCGGCGATCCAATCAAGTACTCCTGCGCGAGTACACGAACGTGGGTCCCGCCTTGCGGCGAACCCCTCATGGTGCATGCTCTGATGGATCCCCATTAACTCCCCCCGACTGAAAAGTCTTCATCTCCGATGAATGGAGACGGTCGTACTGAAGTCGAAGTCCAGGGGCGAGTCGATCAAGCTCTGCTGGTAATATCCAAGTGTCATCGCGTCTGGGCGGCCCTGCCAGTGCAGTAAGTAACGGCATAGTGGGTCGTCTGTAGTAGGAACATATTGGTGGGATATGATCTCCGTAATGCTCTCAGCGCTCAACTCACGAAGGGTATATCCTGGTGCGATCGACGGTGTCGTGGGTGAAACCATAGAAGACGAATCCCCAGGTGGGTGGGTATCAAGAATGTGTGAACTGTGGGGGTGGACATCAGGAGTGGGTGGAATGTGTGGGTGGCAAGGCGACGGGAGTGGAGGTGTGGGTGGATGAGGGTCCCCAATGCTTGGATCCACATACTCGCGAGGCTCGTAGTATGGTGTCATATCTTCAACATTAAATACCGGGTGAATACCCATACTTGCAGGGATATCAAGCCTGTAGGCATTCCTCCCGATGCGACTTATAACCGAGTAGGGGCCCATTCGCTTGGCGCTTAGCTTTTTGGCAGGCCCCGGAGGGAGCCTCTTAGGGGCGATTCACACCATTATCTGTTCACCTTCCTGGAATACATGTTCTCGCTTGCGCATATCTGCATGGGTTTTATAATTTTCATTGCTCATAATGATCTGTCGGCGAACCGACTCATGCAAATGACGTGCAAATGACTCAGCGGGCTCGCTAGGGCATGACTCTAGTGGACTGGGAATAAGATCGATAGGCTTTCTAGGTTCGTATCCTGATACTACATGGAATGGGCTCAACCCAGTAGACCTATTGACGGAACTATTGTATGCAAACTCTGTGATGGGAAGAACAAAGTCCCAACTAGCTACATGCTCGCCCACTAGACACCTCAGTAGATTTCTTAAGCTACGATTCACTACCTCATTCTGCCCGTCAGTCTGGGGATGATAGGCTGAAGGGAAATTGAGAGTGGTCTCAGTCTTATGCCACAGGGTTTTCCAGAAATAAATCATAAACCTCACATCTCGGTTTGACACAATAGACGTAGGTAGACCATGCAACCTGAAGATGTCCCTCATAAAGATGGATGCAACATGTGACGCGTCCGACATCTTGCGGCAAGCTATAGAGCCATCTTCAAAAATCGATCGACTACCACAAAGATGGAGTCGTGCTTCCGAAGAGTGCGGGGGAGTCCGAGCACGAAGTCCATGCTAATGTCCTTCCAAGGGCGGTGTGGGACAGGCAACGGTGTGTACAGACCTGTGTTTTGTTTAGTGCCCTAGGCCGTCTGGCAGATACGATAATGACGGACAACGCAAGCCACGTCCTTCTTTAGGCTCGGCCAATATAAGCGATCCTCGACAATGACTATGGACTTATCCCTCCCGAAGTGTCCAGCGGGCCCGTCGGCATGTAACTCCCAAATCAAATAATCACGGTAGGAAGTCTGGGGTATACACAGGTGAGAGCCCCGATACAAATATCCCTCAAAAATATGGAATCCCTCGACAGGGTCTGGGGGATCTCTAGACAAGGCGGTATAAATCTCACCAAAATCAGGGCATGTCGGGTAGTCCAAGATCACTCTCTCAAGTCCATCCACTCGCGAGCTCATCGTATGCAATAGGGGGACGGGACGACTCAAGGCATCAGCGGGTTTGTTCTCAACACCAGCTCAGTGTTTGAGGACATAATGAAAATCCTGGAGGTATTCGACCCACTTAGCGTGCCGATTTCCTAACTTGCGCTGCGAATCTAGATATCGTAACGCATGATGATCCGAGTAAAGCACAAACTCTTGTGGTAGGAGATAGTGCCTCCGGTAGCATAGAGACTGGACGATATCATAAAATTCCCGATCGTAATTCGAGTATTTTGCTTTGATGGGGATCCATCACGTACCTCCCATCCATTATAATTTTTTTGTCATTTTCTTCAAGTGTCAAGGTCTCACTACAATTTATTACTTGTTAATGTCTAACTCGGGCTAATAATTGCTCCAAAACTTCTTATCCTCTCCTTTCGTGATACATGATATTCAGATGTGGGTTATCATTGACAGAGGCAGGCCGGAAAAATACTACATCTTAAACATTCTCACTACACTCCATCTCAATTGTTGACTGGCATCGTCATCTTTGTCATCATCCTCTTCCGATCCTCCTGGCACTTTTTGATGTGTTTTTTTTATTTACAGTTGTGAGTCTTATATATATGGCAAATATCATAGCTCTACCTTTCCTGCTCAACTGTCGAGAAGCGATGTACTTTTTTTAGTCCATGTTGGAGTGAGTGGGGTGTTTACAAAATACCTAATTAACTTGTTTTTAAGTATTTTGTAATATCTATTGATAATCACTCCAAGTTGACCTTGTAATACTTTATGTCGATTGCTTAGAAATTTTCAGCATTTCTCATAATTTAATTTATCAAATTAGTAAACAGATTTCCACACTGTCAAAATCATTTATATTGACAATGCTTATGAGTACGTGAGCTACGAATTACGATCTCCGCAATACTTGTATTACCCTTGGCATTATTCGTCAGACAACATATTTTCATACAACACGATAAAACAATGTTGATGAACGTAAAAAAACCACCATTTACTTGAGGTTGTGCAACAATCATGCTTCAAATGAACCTTCACATTCAATATTGGTACTCTTTGATTATGAATGCATGTCTACATATATGTCACATGTTTTATGATCATCCTCTATTAGGAGTGGTGTGCAAGAGAGGCGATGGGAAGGAGGCAGCGAATTCCAAATACCGAACAATCTAATTCAGCCTACGACTCAATTTCAACATTCAAAAACCTGGTCCTAACTCATGCATGGGGCTTATTTATAATGGGACTTATTTATAACCATAGCCCAACATAACACTAAGATTACTTAATACAATAATTCAAGCATAATGCTCATCCTTTGCCAATCTTTATTTCCTTTCATTGGTTGGACCTTCCTCTCCACATATTTGGTTGGTTTTTCTTCAACCGCCACTCCTATCCATGAGGCACTACAACATTAGAGTGTGTTGAGACGGATAAGAAAATGCAGTCTCTCAGGGACAATCATACCTTTGCCTCCTAAATATGCTAACGTTGGTTGTTGTCAAGTGTTCACGATAAAACACAAGACGAATTGTTCAATTGCGCAACTCAACGTGCGACTTGTGGCCTGTGGATTACTCAGAAACAAGATATTATTTATAAGAATAATTTTTTCATGTGGTGAAGTTGAACACAGCTCGGATCTTAATATCACGTATCATTCACCGTCATTGGAAGTTACATCAACTTGACATTAAGAATGCACTCATCAACAACTAAATGTTTAAGATTGATTACATGCAGTAACCACCTAGCTATAAGATTATGAGGGCTGGATGTCACCTGCGGAGGACTCTTTATGGTTCCAAGTAGTCTCCACGAACTTGGTTTGAGAGGTTTAGCTAGGTTATTAAGGTTATTAGATTTCAAAGCAACTCATATGAGTACTCTTTTTTATCCATTGTTGCTACAACACAATGACTCTGTTGGAACGTTGATGGCATCATTATCATGATGAACGATGTTTTAGGGATTTCCAAGATCAAACTTCAACTAGCTAAGCACTTTCAAACTAAAGATCTTGGTCTCGTTCGCTACTTCTTGGGGATTGGGGCAGATTTTCATGATAATTCTATCATTCTCTCGCAGAGGAAGTATTGCACAAATCTTCTCCAAGATACAAGTTATTAGGGTGCAAACTTACTGATATATCATAGATACAAATGTGAAGTTGTCCTCCAGATATGCTTCAGACAGAACCTTTACTTGATTCATAGTGCTATCAAAGGTTAGTTGAGAAGCTACCATCTCTTTGTTGCTAGTTGCGCACAAGGGTTCATGCACAGTGCCCCCCCCCCCCCCCCCCCCCCCAAGGGTTTCACATCTACGGGAAGCTGAGTGTATTCTCTGACATCACAAGCCCAGCTCTAAACAGGGACTTATTTATCAACATTCCTCTACTCTTTCACTTATAGGCTATTCCGCAGCTGACTATGCAGGATCTATCAATGATCATTGATCTACTAGTGACTAAAGTACTTTGGCGGCAATCTCATTACATAGAAGAGTAAGAAGTAACAATTTTAATGGTTTCACAACCGAAGCTGAATATCATTCGATGGCACTTGCAATTATCGAGCTTTCTTGGCTTAAGAGCATTAGGTAGATCAGGTTGTCTCTCTTCCTGCTCCTGCAACTCTCTCTTGAAATAACCAAACGTCAATTCACAATGTTGAGAACACGGTCTTTAATGAGCGTACGAAACATATTGAAGTGCACAGTCATTTTATCAAAGCTTTGAGATCCTACTTCATCATGCTTCCGTCGCTTCCCAATTTGCAAGCATTCTCACTAAATCATTATCTCGCTCACTGCTTTCCAATGTTGGTTCATACGACATATATATACTCCAGCTTGCAGGTGTAGAATAATAACAAATGTTGTCTTTTATTATTTTATTATATTTTGGGTGTGATTACCTCTGTGTGTGTGCGTGTGTGTTGGTGTATGTATATAGTCATTTAAATGAATGAACAATTAATAAAAATCACTCCATTCTAATTCTTCTACAATAACCAAGTCATATAAATATTGGAAAGCATAAGAGCACAACTACAAAAGCATATTACAACCAAAATGAGAGTGGCAAGATAGATGTGTGGAAAAGTTTGAAATGACAGATTGATAAATGGAGTAGTACCTGAAGAAGATGAGGTGGAAAACACAGTTGGTTTAGGTTTGTACACTAGAGGGAAGAAGATGACCGTTCCCATAGATAACATTTATATAGAAAGCATTGGCTAGAAGAGTGTAGACCACAAGTAGAATGAAAAGAAAGAGTGTAAATTAATTTAAGTAAATAGATTTAAACCTGTAAAACAACTAAAAATGGAACATCGAATGAAAATTCTTAATGCAAATTGTAATTCATAACCAGTTGAGAAAGACTAAAGCAAAAAAGATGAATGGGCCAAAAAAATCAAATTCCTGTGGACATCAAATTGAAAAATTCCTTGCCTTTGCCACATTAAAGTATGAAATTGAGCGACATGTTATCTATGCATGTTAAACGTAATTAAACAATCAGTCAAGGCATAAGAAACCATCTGAAAGGCTGTATAGTCAGCATCATTTTCAAGTTAATAGCAGTTATACACATTTTTAAGTATAAAGAAGCATCATTCCACGTCATATGTTAACATCTGTAGATATTTTGGGATTGAAAGGCTAAAAATGCTTTAAAAACATTTATAGTACTAATTTTCCAACTTGCATTTCTCAACTGAACGATGAATTGGCAGTTGGCACTAAATAGAAACTTCGCAAGAGTATTATATGAGTTGAATGAAAATCGTAGTAGAAAAAGATGCCAAATGTAATAGAAGAACAGTGAAAGCATGTCAAGTAACTGCTAGTATGCTAGAATAAAGGTGTAAATAGCTGCTAAAACTAGGATCAACTTTTTGATCAAGGTAAGAAGCATAGCTGCATGTATTTTCTCCTGACTAACTTGATAGTCATTATAAATCTCTAGATGGAACTCAAGTTGTTCGTCATGGTCAATATCCCAAAAATATATAATAATTAATTATGTTCACTTTTTTCTTTGTTTCTTTAGGGAAATAATGACTTGTTATACTTTGTTATTATCTACAAGTGTAAGAGCTACTTAATTATAGTCAAGCGATCTATTATCAAAAAAAGTCCTTGTAAGCATCATTTACACATTTTTGTCCTTCCTTAGAGCATTTAAAATACATTTTTGTCCTTGTAAGCATCTTTTAGTTGCTAAAATAGATCTCCAATATGTTGCATTTCCTGTTAATTGCACCTTTACATTTCTAACCTATCAACAAACAGTAATTCTTATTACCATGAATGTGAGTGCTTCTAAAAGATGATTTCATGGGAGTAAAATGTTTGATATGATTACGACCCTCTGGGCTCACAGTTGGCTTGCCAAACATTGTTACCGACTTGCATGTGTCCTTTGGTCTAAGTAGCCCTAAGTGACTTAGTGACATTTCCGTAATTTCATGTATGCCCACTCTAGCCTATATAAAGGAGCAGAGAACAGTCTTTTAGAGCACCTTGAATCACCGTCTTATTTAAGCTATCATAAGAGAGTTGGCTATTAGATGGATATTACCCTCAAGAGTTCGGGTATCGAGCATGCCTCGATATATGGTATCTTGATTCATATTAATCTATTGCATTTCGTTCAACGCTAGCGTGTATCTATCAACTGAATCGACATGCTGCCCACCTAGGGTTCAAACCTGAACCCCAATCGGATCTTCCTTCCGTTTACCAACTCTATTTAACAGCCGCAATTAGTTCCCGCGTGTCCACGAGCTCGGAATCCCGACTCGCCCTTCTCACGCAGTAATGTCGTCATTCTTGGAAGATCGCTCGATACGCGACTTCCATCGTCGGCCCCTTTCCGCCCCTTCGTGCAAGCCCACTGCCTGCAACGACAATGCGAGGAGAATTCGAGTCGTACTTCCCAGCAATGCCGCATCTTCATCGCCATTCTTGGCTTATTGTTTGATTCATGGATTTGATTGTCACACTCACTCAATTCGGTCATTGTTCTACTGCTCCAGCCCCGATTAACCTAATCACCTATTTCGCGTGAACGACGCTTCGTCCACCATGATTGATCTAGACAACTGGGGGCTTCTGGCGACGCATCAGGCCAGGCCTCATTGATTCTGGTTGCACCGCTCCGCTCTCTCCTTACGTTACACAATTTCATGCTCACGACTAGTTTCATGGCCATCCGTGCAGATGAGGATGCCTTCCCTTCATCCTCCACTAACTCACTTGGATCGACTCAAACCTGAGTTAGAAGATCTCACTCTCCTCCTCCACTTACTCGCAGACACCACTGTCAACCATCAGCAGGCACTTCCGACTCCTCCATCGCTGCCCCCCTATCAACCCGTTGTTGACTACATCATGGGTTTCTAAACCTCGTTGGGGGCATTCACCAAGCCCACCTCAGATTGAGATTCCAGTGTTCGACGACACTAACCCCTTTGGTTGGATTGCCCGCGCATAGTAGTTTTTCAACCTCAGTCCACCGTCGTCAACCAAAAGATCCTTATGGCAATTGTCTACATGGAAGGGCATGCGCTCCACTAGGTGCGTTGGACGCACCCAAACGGTCATGATCTCTCCTAGCCCACACTGAAGGAGAAACTCATCTGCCACTACGACACATGTCAAATGTGTAATGCTTACGAGCATACCAGCTCCATTCGCCAGTCTGACACTATCGCCGACTACATCGTCGAGTTCATCGAGGTCGCCACACACGTCACCAGACTCTCTTCCAACCATTACAAAGGGTACTTTTTAACGAGCTTGCATTCCCACATCCGTGCACGTCTACGTGTCTACAACCTGTTTACACTCTCCCGCACTATGCAGTAAGCTCGTTGACTCAGCGAGCAACTCTACGTGGTCCATCCCCCATCCTCTACTCAGCCACCACCAACTCCTGCTACCGCTAAAACCTCAACCACCACTCCACGTTGGATTCCCCGCCTCGACCTAGACCTTCGTTGATCAATATGCCACTGTCGGTAACTCCCACCACCCCAGCACTTATCTCACCATGAGTACAGAGTACCTCGAGCTCCGCCAAAAAGGGTCTCTGTTTTCGTAGCCAGCAATCGAACTCGCTTACAAACAAATGTGCTCTCAAGGACTTGTGTTTGTTGATCGGTGTGGAAGACGATGATCCTGACATTGTTAACTTGGTTCTTGATGCATCCTTCATAGCATCCAGAGATACACCTTAGTGTGGTTCTTTATTTCCGTTAGGTATTTTCCGCACTCTTATATTATTATGTACGTTTTAATTATTATGTAGACAGATTACTTGATTGA
The DNA here is from genome assembly GCA_033032865.1 of Dactylorhiza incarnata. Taxonomy (NCBI): domain Eukaryota; kingdom Viridiplantae; phylum Streptophyta; class Magnoliopsida; order Asparagales; family Orchidaceae; genus Dactylorhiza; species Dactylorhiza incarnata. The sequence continues at coordinate 291,179 of JAWHQI010000403.1, read as the reverse complement.
CCGGACAATAAGACCATGAATAAAGAGATCCAATAATTTAGCATAGTTAGGGAGAGAAAGACAAACTCTCATTATTTAAGTAACAAATAAAATAAAAATAAAGGAGGAAGCATATGATTGCTCATCCATGAGCATAATTTGATTAAGGAAACAAGATATCCATCTTAGGAAAAATCTTATATCAAATAAAATATCGGGCAATACAATTTGGTTATAAAATATTGGACAATACAATTTGGTTAATACAATACTGGCCTCAACAATGAGGCTAGTATTCAGAGAGATGGAGTCTTTTTCGTTTCTCTTTGTCGGCTGACTACATGAATCCCGCTCATTCCCAAAACTCCAACGTTGCTCTTTCCCTTCCCTATGAACGAAGACGTCATGGCGAGCCTTCTCCAACACCGACGACTTCGCAACGTTCGCCGCCGACACCAACAGGGCGATGTTCGTCCACCATCATCCCAGTTCCAGAGATTTGCGCAGCCCTACGAGTCCTCGTCGGCGTTGACATTTTTCCTAGGGGCTTGTTCATCTGACGAGAGTCTTTTGTGGCATTTCTATAATTTTGTGCATGCCCACTCACATATATATAAGAATCATGCCCTCAAGAGTTTGGGTATTGAGCATATCTCGATATATTGTATCTTGATTCGTACTAATCTATTGCATTTCGTTTGACAATAGCATGCATCTATCAATGCCACAAGTCCCAATTATTGTGATATGTTCCGCAAAGAATTGAAGATTGTGTCTTCACATTTGAAAAGGGACGCTTATAACTGTTCTAGCGTCACAAACAAATAAAATACTTGCTTGGATGACACCTTATGTATCAAGGGACGTCAAATAAGGTAAGTTGAAATTAATAGATAAAGGTAAGTCTAGCAGATAATTTTAAACTTTAAAGTCAATAAAATTAATTGGTAATGAACACTCTACTACCAGGAATAAAACGAAATATATGCTTAAAGAAAAGTAACATATCATCTATTATCTGCTATCTGACCAAAAACTAAATCCATAATCCAGAAGCTCGAGAAAATTATGGGAAAACTACTAACAACTAAGACCCTTTCTCCTTGGTTAAAAACATGAGAAAGGGACTTCTAGTGATGTTCTTTCTATTTATGTTAATCAGCTTAGAAACCCTATTCATCAACAACATACATAAACTAAACCTCATACTTATCAACGACAAATAGCTATAACTCATACTTATCAATGGAAATAAGCTAGAACTCATACTTTTCAAAGGAATGGCGCACCAAAATGGAAGGCTCTCTAGAGCCATTATGCATGGTTCAAAGCAAGTATGAGCCATTTTATAGGAAGTGTAAAATCACAAAAAATGAAATATATGTAGAAGATTTAACAATCCAGAAAAACAATGTCATAAAATAGCAAAAAAATCAATGAAACAAACCTAACATAAGAACACCTACGTAAATCACACAAACAAGTAATAACACTGAAATAATTAGCAAGTTCTACAAATGCACACAAGGCGTGATTCAAGACAAAATAGTTTCACATGAAGGGTATTATTTTGTCCATTGACAAGTATGATAGAAATTTAACATGAAACCAAATTTAAATATGGCTCCGAGCATGAATCTAACATGATATTGAATCAAGTCTTCATTTGAATTAAATTTTCACCAACTACCTATTGTAATGTCAGGCTACCAAAGGAATTTCCTAAAAAAACCTCAAATTAGCAGCGGAGGAAGAGCTTTATTAAACATGTTGAACTGCTTAAACAAGTAAATAGTCTATGTTTGAAAAAACAAATGAGGTATATTATGTCTTGGTTTATGTCTTGCCAGCTTACTGTCTGTCAATAACTAGTTACTACCTAACTCAAAATTGTAGTATCAAAGATACAATATCTATTATTACTATTAATAAGGCAAGTCGAAACTACACCATTGAATTCATCAAAGTCATTCAACACAATTTTATTTTTTAATTACATTACCATATTAAATATTTACAATAAAAAAATTAATGTGATATAATAATATTGTAAAATAAACTAAATTAAAATAAATAAAAATGTAAACAGAGAAATAAAATAATATACATTATGCACGCAAAAAACTTGAGACGGTTGAAGTACCGATATTGCTAATCATATATGATGGATATCGCTGACCTACATACGTCTATTCTCATAGGAGGCGGTGATCCGCTACCTAACTCAAAATTGTAGTATCAAGGGATACAATATCTAGTATTACTATTAATAAGGAAACTCGAAACTACACCATTGAATTCATCGAAGTCATTCAATACAATTTTATTTTTAATTACATTACCATATTAAATATTTATAATAAAATAAAATAATGTGATATAATATTGTAAAAGAAACTAAATTTAAATAAATAAAAATGTAAACAGAGAAAATAAAATAATATAGAAAAAAATAAATGAGAAAAACAAATATAAAATGGTAGAAAACCATGATGCAATCAAATGTTGTGTTGTCGCATACATTATGCACGTAAAACACATGAGACGGTTGAAGTGCCGATATTGCTAATCATATATGATGGAGATCGCTGACCTACATACGTCTATTCCCGTAGGAGGCGGTGATCCCTAAGTTATTAAAGGCGCAAGGCGCACCGAGGCGCAAGGGCTCCTGAAGCCTAGGCGCAGGCGCGCACCTGAGGCACGTGAGGCGCAAAAATGGAAAAATAGAAAAAATACAGTTTATTAAATACAAAAACACATAAAATAAATCTACCGTATCAACACACTAGAATTCCATATATCACAACTCCAAATGCTACTTTTTCTATTGTATTTTACAAATATTTACTGTTATAGGTGCAAGTACTGCAACTTGCTGCAATCACATAGATTTTACGTTGTTATTCTTCATCAGTGGAGTTTATAAGCGCAAATACTGATGATTAATCCACTACTTTTCTCGAATGGTAGATATACATGAGATGGTAGATACATATAAGAGATCATGTTTTTGCCCAGGTAAGGCGCGCCTGGGGTGCGCTTGGGAGCGCCTGGGGTGCCTCTCACGCCTCTGCCTTGCAGAGGCGAGGCGAGGTGCGCTTAGCGCCTCAGGCGCGCCTGGGCGCGCCGTAATAACATAGGGTGATCCACTATCCGTTCGGACGATCCGAGTTCACGGATGCTTCTGGATGGTCGTTCCGAGTCTTTTCATGTGTTTAATTTTATTTTTTTAGTTTTATTTGACACCTGATCGGATCGAACATTATGAACCGTATGATCCTGGTGCTCTAGCAGTTATGTGTTTTATATACACGCGTAACATTAGCACGGACATTATACTCGGGCTCCCTCGCACCCTGAAGAAGCTTGACTCTATCATTGTCGTGGTGGACCATTTTTCGAAAATGGCTTACTTCATTCCTTGTCGAAAGACCGATGATGTGTCTCATGTGGCAGCTATATTCTTTAGAAAAGTGTTTAAGTATCACGGGCTACTTACTTCAGTAGTTTCTGACCGTGACGTTCGATTCATGAGCTATTTTTGGAAAATGTTGTGGAGGAAAATTGGTACGACACTGAAGTTTTCCACTGCCTATCACCCACGGACGAATGGACAAACCGAGGTTGTCAATCGTAGTCTAGAAACCCTTTTGCGGTGTCTAGTTGGGGATAATCCTACTTGGGATTTTGTTCTAAATTTGGTTAAGCTTGCATACAATAGTTCAGTTAATAGAACTACGGGTCTGAGTCCATTTCATATCATGTTAGGTTATAAACCTAAGAGGCCTATTGACCTAATTCAAGTCCCATTAGATGACTGACCCAGTGAGTCTCCAAAGTCTTTCATTCAGCATTTACATGAACTTCATAAGTCAGCCTGAAAGAAAATTGGAATGAGTAATGATAGACCCAAGCAGATCAGCACAGGAGGGATCAAAATTTGATAAATCGGAGCGCAAGTGATGATTCACATACCCCCAAGAAACAGTGAAAAAATTAAGCACTTGTCGAGTGGATCGGATTGGTATTAATGCATATGCAACATCCCTCAAAATATAGGGAAAAACTGAGTATTCAATGTAGAGGACATGACTCATTACTACGAGGAGCGCGTGTATACAGATTCTTCTCCACTCCCACGCCTGAGCCTCAGAATCCCTCACTTCCTTCCACTCCACCTCGACCTCAGTCTGAGGAGTCCCACCAAGAGGGAAACCTGACACCACCGGCGGTTCCACCAATTCAGTTTTCAGCGAAGATACATCATACTCAGAGCTACACTTGACCGTCGAAGATATACTTTAGATCGTTGCCCATGATTTCGCAGCAGGAGAGATACACTGCGATATTTTGTATGTTGGAGAGGCCGCCTGATCTCAGATGCCACTTGGATTTCCACATAGGAGCTTGAGCGACTCGCCCTTAAGCTACGCCGAGAGTATGACCGTCTTCACTCACCGGAGATGAGTACTTGCAAAATAGAGGGAGTTGATGGAGAACGTCAGTCTATGAACGTCTATTCCCGCATAAGGAGGTGATCGGATGCCCGTTTGGACAATCTGAATCCACAAATGCGTCCAAATAGTCATTTCGAGTCTTTTTCATGTGTTTACTTTTATTTTTTAGTTATATTTGACACCCGATCGGTTCGTACATTATGAGACATTTGATTTGTGTGCTCTATAAGTTATGCACTTAATATACATGCGTACGACAGCAGTTGGGCATCGATAGTTTGTTTCAATTCAGAAACTGTCGTTCCCCCTCCTCCCTGAGCGACTCTGAGGAGCCCCCTTGGTATGACTCCTTGGGTTTTCCCGATTCCCTCCATTGTTACGATCTTGAATCCGCCCCCCACTGTCGTTCCCGATCTCACTCCCAGTGACAGTCTAATTCCCCGTCCTACTGTCATTCTCAATCTCACTCCCAGCGCCAGTTTTGGTTCCACCTCCCTCATTTCCATCAACCAACGCTCCCTCGTGCCCTTCCCATTTCGACACCAACCGCTCCTTCTCCGCCGCATCCCAACAACCCCCCCTGCCCGATCTCCCTCAAACTGACATCCACCTACCTCTTATTTCCTAGTCGCAGCAATCTAGCCCACCCCCACCCACAAACCATCATATTACGACTGCCTCCTTCCTGTCATAGTCGCATCCAACCACCCCCCTACTTCCACCATCGACGGTTACCATCCATTTGGAGCCAACAACCCTCGGATCTCTACATTTGTTGTATTTTATCGCCGCCTACATGTGTAAGTCATATTTTGTTGTTTTTGTCTTCTGTTATTGATATTTGTACTATATCTAGTTGGGTACAACTACAATATGTTTTTATTTCCGTGAAATCAACTGATTTGCAGGAATTATTAGGTGTGCGCTTAAAATATGTGCGACTCAATTGCTTTTGAATTATCGTTTGCTTTTCCAATTTCATTATTTGTGAGTGAATGTGCTCCTGATCAAGATTCATTTTAATTAATTACTAACTGTTAATTTAATCAGACTGACTATTGCATTTGCACCCACATTAGAGTTCGTCATTAAGTGCATCACATTCCACTTATGGTCACATTTTAGGGCATTCACCATTTTCAACCTACCCCTGCATAAATATATTGTGCTCGGGAGATCTCATGCTCTTCAAGCTAGAGATCATTAAATGGCTCGAACATCAATAGTTTGGTGTTATGAACCCTTCCCTTAGATCTCGTAAACGGAGGAGCTATGATCGGCGCTTGAAAAGGGGCGAGGGAGCGGGAGGCGGCGTCGATCGGGAGGGAGGGAGGGAAAGCCGCGCGGGAGTTGCGGCTAGGGCAACTCACGGGTTTTTCCTGTGGGTTAGAGAGAGAGAGAGGAAGGAGGAAAATAAGAGAGAGAGAGAGAGATTTTAAGTTCTAATTTCTTTGCTTCCTAACAAAGTCCAACCGGGCACTATTTAAGTTGACGTTCACAAGCCCTGATAGTCCCGACGTCCCAAAGGTGGACGGTCTAATAGCAGTCACCGTTCACAAGCCCTGGCGAGGCTCATAGCGGTGTTGAGATCATGTGGCAGCAGAAATTCCACATCCCAACGTAAACGCTCATGAAGGCCGGCGGTGAAGAGGTGCACTTGTTGTTCCGGTAGAACTGACGTCGCCCTAGACAGAAGAAGTTGAAATTGTTCGAGATAGGTGTCAATGGAGCCGTCCTGTTTGAGATTCACCAGATCGCCGAGTGGGTTTCCCTGGAGGGGAGGACCAAACCTTAAGGTACAGGCCGCACTGAAGTCCGCCCACGAAGTGTGGGGGTGCTCGCGCATAAGTTGAGTGAACCATAATTGCGCTGGCCCAAGTAAGTGGAAGGAGGCAATGACGACGCGGTTGGCCTCCGGCGTGCATTGGTTCGCGAAGAAAATATCGCAGCGGGTGAGCCAAGGAAGAGGGTCTTCGCGGCCCTCATAGATCGGAAAGTCCATCCGGAAAGAGCGGGCGTTGGCGGGGTAGTCCCCGCCGGCAGAAGCGGTGGAGCCCAAGCGGCTGGTCGGAGGTTGGTCGGTCGGGTGCAGCGGTGGAGGAGAAGGCGTCCCCTGTAGGGAATCCAAGCGTGCGTTGAGGGCGTCCATTTTGACGTTCTGAGTCGCAAACATGGATTGGAAGAGTGTCATGATCTCTGCGAGTGAGGGAGCATCGTCCGCCATCAGTGATCGAGGGGGACAACTAGCCGGCGGTGTTGGAAGGAGGCCGACGGCTGGGAAAGAGCCGACAGCGGCCGCAGAAGCGGCGGAAGTAGGGGTCGGGTGCTGCGGGGTAGGAGCTGCGGGGCTGGGGTGGACCTCGGGGGAGCACGGGCGGGCGGCGGAGGAGCTGGCGGGCGCGCAGGAGGGGCGGCGCTGGTTTGGGCGGGCGGAGGAAACGCCGGAAGAAGAGCCGGCGGCGGGCTCTGATACCAAACTGTTATGAACCCTTCCCTTAGATCTCGTAAACGGAGGAGGAGCTATGATCGGCGCTTGAAAAGGGGCGAGGGAGCGGGAGGCGGCGTTGATCGGGAGGGAGGGAGAGAAAGCCGCGCGGGAGTTGCGGCTAGGGCAACTCACGGGTTTTTCCCGTGGGTTAGAGAGAGAGAGAGAGGAAGGAGGAAAATAAGAGAGAGAGAGAGAGAGAGATTTTAAGTTCTAATTTTTTTGCTTCCTAACAAAGTCCAACCGGGCACTATTTAAGTTCACGCGACGCCCCCCCCCCCCCCCCCCCCCCCCCCCATTTGGGCTTACGACAATGGGCCAAAACAACATAACATAAAATAACATAACATAAAATAACTGGCGTCGTCACGCCCATAACATTTGGGCCTTGTAGGAAGAGCATTATCAGACATGTTGAAGTACATAGACAAGTAGACAATCTATGTTGAAAACAACAATGAGGCATATTATGTGTTAGTTTATATGTCTTGTTGGCTTACCTTAAACATGCTGAACAGGGAAACAAATAGCCAATGTTCAACAAAAAACATAACAATCAGGTATATTATGTCATACTTATATTTGTCATGATAGCTTAACAAGAAAATACCTAACCCATAACGATCATCTCCAGGGATGTAATTTAGCCATTAAATATTCCAAGCATCACTTTTTGGGCAAAGTTTGGTGAGCACGATGTTGACGTGCTACGAAAGTCATGTGCAAATATTCTAATCGATCTTCTAAAACTTCTTCCGCATATGTAAAATAGTCGTCCCAAAATACATTTAAACGGTTGTCATTCACGTCAGAAACAGTTGGTTGATCTCCCAACTTTATAAGGGTTTTCCTCAAATTTATAGATTGATCAAGTGACAAATCATCATAAAATAATTTGCATGTTATTAAAATATGAGTTGCGCTTTAATTTGTTCAAAAATACGTAATTGCTGATATATATACAGCAAATGTGATTGTTAAATTAAACTAGCTCTATGCTTGGGAGTAGTTTGACCGTAGATATATGAACTTCAACAAGATACAAAATGTGACCAATGGTGTACATGAGAGCATCAAATATGTTGATATCATCTCTACAAGGAAAAATCAGTTTATAAAACATCAATTTCAAGTAATGCAGCAGGTTGGAGTTGTAAGAAAAAAGATTTTCTTAATGCGGTTACTTGTTGAAATTCCACGTACCTCATATTAGAGTGCTCTCGCTATCACGAGAGAGTTTTCATGATTTTAGAGTCATTTGAATATTTGATTATTTTGCAATATAGCTCGACATTCATCAATGGCTTGAAACAGAGAGAATTATGAAGTTCTTGAGACCTTTTATGATATCACAAATACGTTGATGTAATAGTCACAAAGAAACTTCAAGTAATTTAACAAATTAGAATTGTATAAAAAATGTTTGCCTTGATGCCGTAACTGGTTGAAACTCCAAGTACCTCATATTAGAGAAATCTCTCTATTGCAAAAAAAAACTTTCATAATTTTGTAATGTTGCCCCACAATGCCCACATACAATCAATGGCGAGAAATACAAAATATGTTATCATCTCCACGAGGAAACATCGGTTTTGTAAAGAAATCAATTTCAAGCAATTCATCAAGTTATTATTGTAAGAAAAAGGGTGGTCTTCATGGGGTAACTAGTTGAAACTCCACGTGCCTCGTATTATAGTGCTCTCTATTAATTCATTTGATATATTTTGTAAATTGTAATGTACCCCGACATTAAATTAATGGTTTTAAACAGAGAATGACAAAATTCCCGAGTCTTTTAGCTATCACGGATGCATTCTCTTGCTCAAAATACATACAAGCACAAACCAATAAATGGTGAAGCATTCATTACAAGCTAAGAATTGAGTCCATTAACAATAATCTGATATTAAGTTCATAGATACTAAAACGATACTAAAACGATAATGGTGGTAGATTGAAATATTGGAGATTACACTATTTTCAAGGTATAGCATACACAAACTTTGGGCAAAATGTTTCAACAAAAGTGGTTAATCAAGAAATAAGATTGAAAATTGTGTTCATCTCAAAGAAGAATTCTTATTAATCCTCCTCAAAATGTTCTTGTTACGGTCTGCGCAGGGTTCCATTTTTGAACAGGCAGCTTATTTGGTGATGGAGGCCGGCGCTAAGTCCCTCTATCTAGGAGGTCGCGGGTTCAAAATCCCACCTCAACAACCCGCTGCACATGGACCGCGCTCCGTGTGCGGAGATGGATTGGGGTGTACAGCCTGCAGGCCTGTTCAAAAATGGAACCTTGTGCGGACCATAACAGTTCTTCACGTCCTAAAGTGGTAAAAAGTAACTAAAATGAAATACTCAATTCTCTAAAAAAAAATAAAAACATGTGTTGGTCCATCATACCCTCTCCTATTAATACAACATAAAAATCATTAATATCTTTCATAATTCTACGTAAGGATTCTAGTTAAGTAAATATATTTACTATATTTGAAGCTAAAATTGAGCACGAGTCATTCAATATCTAAACTACATTAAAAGAAATTCTTTAGTAGAGTTTATGATCCTCATATAAAGCCATCAAAGCATATAGACCATCCGACCTTTATATGAAAAAGCGGGGAAGAGAGAGAGATGGTGGGAGAGGAAAAAAATTTCCTAGATCTCTTAAACATTTTTAAAAAGTTGGGCTTAGGGAAGAGAGGGAGGGGCATGGGTGATAAAGGATGTTTTTTATTTTCTTTTTTTATATTTTTATTATTCTTCTTTTTTATCTCTAAAATAATTTTGCTAAGCATTTTTTCTTCATTTTCAAATTAGTCGAACCGGTTGAGGTGTTGTCGTGTGACCTTGAGGTCACGGGTTCGAGTCTCGGAAGTTTTGCAGGGTATGGTTTGCCTACATTTCACCCTTGTGGTGAGACCCTTCCCCGGACCGTCGTTGCGTGAGGATGCGTTGTGGACCGGGCTGCCCTTTTTTTCAAATTAGTCGCACGGGCAGAGCACGGTAACATACAAGAGCGGAGCCCATAAGCCGCTACTGAAGTTCTTGTGCACCCAAAGCTTTCATGGACGGGCTGAGCCCGTTGGCAATCAAGAGTAGTCGTGCATGGGCATAGCCCAGTGCACGACTGGTATTTTTTTGTGTACCATCTTCCAATAGTTCCCTATGCATCAAATAGGTTACTAGAATGTATGAAAATAGTTATCCCTACAACAATCATATTCCACTGAATGTTGTGCGCCAATGGACTTTTTCTTAATAAGAGATAAAATTACAAGTTATGAATATATAAGATCCCTAAATTGTCTGATTAAGAGAACAAAAAAATTATTTTAAATTAATCAACATTTATTATATCAAGCAATAAGTAATGAAATAAAACAAATCAATTATATAATTTAAATAACAACTCAGCAGCATTAATATCATAGAAATTATATAAAAACGTAATCTAAATTGTCATTCAAACGATCATAGAAGTCAATTGGAGCGGCCAACGAGCAGTTAACAGCCTCACAGATAGAATTATATCGCACTGAATTATTATATGTAAATAAATATATGATACACAAACTCCTAATTACTAAAGAGTTCTGACTGATAAACAAATAAAACAGCTGCTGCTGTCGAAATATATAAGTAAATAGAGACTTGATTATGAATGATGGCAGAATAAATCAAGAAAATTAACCAGGCTAAGTACATGGGAACAAACTTCAACCAAATAATAGTAATTTCATGCAGCATATTACTAGTGAAATTTTCTTCAACACATCTGTGACATGGTTGACTGGTTTAAATAATAGTAATTCATTAACATTTTTAGTGGAGTATGGATTAAAAAACTTCTAATGAATGTAAAAATAGACACCATAACTCCGTGATTAAAATGCAAGAAATCAAGAACCCTAAAACAGATTCATAAGGCGTCAAAATTGCAAAACAACACCAGTATTTGGTCTTACAAAAAGTTAATATGACATGTTGGAAATCGTATAAAATAATTTTATACCTTCTAGCGAAAGGTCTGATAATATCTCGGGGTGGCGAAGGATCAGAGAGGTCACGGCTACGAAGAATCCGATAAGAATCTAAGAGCTCACATAGACATGGGATTTGCGCCGGTCTGGGAGGCCACGGAAGCCGACGATGATGGATATAATGAGCTTCCGCGGCAGCTGAACATGGATCTCCGACAAAGACTTGAGTTAGTGATGGAGGTCTTTAGATATTGATTCTTACGTAGAGATTAAGAGACGGCGAGACGGCGAGACGGCGAGACGGCGTCGGCGATGGAGATCCGGCCAGAAGAGGGCACGGTGGCTGAGAAGTTGCAACCCTAGTGGGAGGGGATATAGAACCAGCTAACTGGCTTTAAAGCCCGTTTAACGAATGGGCTTTCCTGAAAAATTATGGGCGATGTTATGCGCACACCTAAGTCTTGCTATCCGCACCGCAAAAATACCTAAAATTATGAAAAAAAAATCTCTCTATCCGCACTGGCCTATATGCACTGCTCTCTCTATTCCTCTCTCATCTCGTTGGTCTTGATTGGAGAAATTTTTTTTATACCCGTGCTTTCTTGAGATTTGGAGACGGGTCGCCGTGATGTTGACGCGTGGTCTCTCATTTTATATAATTTTGCCTCTTTTTTGCGAAATATTTTTTCCCGTTGTAGGAAAACATCATATTAGTCGTTGGTAGATCGTAACTTGTCTTGCATCTTCTCGACATTGATGGGCGAGGATACTATCTCGGAGGAGGAGGTTGATACTATACTGAAGGAGGTTAGCCATCTCAATAACACTGTCGAAGGAATATTGTTGTGTGAATGTTTTTTTCCACGCAAAAATGTCCATAAAATTTTTGTAGATCTATAGTATGTGAAAAAGACGATTACATTTCAATTTCCTGCGATTTATATTGTTGATATCCTGACAAACAAAAGTATTCGCTTGGATATCAAAAGTGTTCGCCAAACGAACACTTTTGTTCGCATGGATAGCAGAAGTGATATCTCATTGAACACTTTTGTTCGCATGGCATAAGTGATATCACAGCGAACACTTCTAATATGCCTCTTCTCCTACAGAGGGACAAATATTTCGCACGAAGAAGAGGCAAAAACTATATAAAATGTGAGGTCACGTGTCAACATCGCGACGCCCCGTCTCCAAATCTGAAAACAAGTCCGTATACAAAAATTTCTCCACAAATTAGGTATGTTTGTTTGGGCAATTTTGCTCTTCTCTATTGGGGGAAAATTTCATCGCTAAAAAAATATGTTTGGTGACCCTCTCATTCTCATTTTTGTTGCTCCAAAATGTTATTTTTTTGGCTGTTTTTTAGAATGCAGTCGTCTCCCTCCATTTACCATTACTTCAATGCCAAAACTCTCATTCTCACCGCTCCTACATTGATTGTCAAAACAAACAAACTCTTCATCTTGCACTTCAGGGTGTCATCAATATACTCTTTTAAGTGTTACGTGCACTGTGAAACTGACATGTAAACAGTTCAGCATAATTTATGTCGCCAATGTCGAAGAGCATTGGGACCCAAAATAGTTTTTCTAAAAATAAAACATCTCTTTCTAAAATAATTAACGCTTAAGGTTTACCCGAGAATAACATTGAGTGGAGCCACATAATCGATGTGTGGTTTTCATTTCCGTCTCGGTACACTAGTTAGCCGAGAGGCTCGTGCGTACGGACTGATCGCTCACGGGTAAAGAGAAGTGCGCTTTACCCTCAAGAGAGGATGAGGTAAGTCTCCCGAATTGGAAGTAAAAACTCAATAGCTGGGTTCACAACATAAGGCGAGTATTAAGAATATTCGATGGTCGAAAATTCATGTTTTGTGCTTGGGTTCTATATCAAATTATGAAAAAACACAAAATTCACTTGGAGACGTCCAAAATATTTGAAGAGAAATCTTTTTCATTAAAGGATGAATCGTTTTAGTTTCACGTCATCAAATCTTTTCACTTTCTGCGACTATATAAGCATTGTCTTCATTCTTTACTATGTTGAAAGAAATGTAAAGAGAACCAATGAACGACACAAGAGTGCGCACACGCTCCCACGCACCCGATCTTATTTGAATTTCAGATTTTGGATACGGGGATTCGATGAATAATTGAATTTAGATGTTCGTCTATTAGTAATCCACAATAGTTGAAGGTCTGTGGATGATTGTCCATCACACCTTCCGTTCACATCTATATACACAATCTTCAAGTGTCATTTGACTATTTTCGAACGTCTAACGTACTATTTGCAAATTCTGTTGATCGGAGTTAAATTTATATTTGTTGTGATTGCTTTTTATGGTCGCCTCTTATTTATGTTTTAAAGGTTGGAAATGTTAATTAATATCTTATCATGATCATTTGAGATTAATGCGTGAATAGTAGTTGTTGTTTCTTGAGAGTCTTTCATAAGTGATGTTTTCCACGCTGAAGTTTCTATCTTATGTTGTTGCAAAATACATTTCAGTGTTACTGTTTTTTTCGTCTGTTTCATTAGGTGGCAGTTCAAATGTTTGTTCTTTTTGATGCCCGCGTATATCAGAGATATTGAGATATAGACGAATGTTGTATATTAAAGAATTAAGTATCATCCGGTAACTCTGCAAGATATTGGTGCAAATTCTTTGGGTCAATGTTCACACGTCGTATTAATACTCGGTTTCTATACTAATCCCTTGTATTATTGCATGTTTTAATACTTCTCAAATACATTTAATTTTATCTCCTACTACTGTTATTATCATATTTGAAAAACAAAAGAAGGATCAGTTTTACAATGAAAACATTGGAAATATTCAAACAGTGCATGCAATGAAAGTGTCGTATACAGTATTTCAACATACATTGTGTGTCATACACGCTGCAAAAGCACCGTATATTCGTATACAATGTTTCGGCATACTCTATGAAAATGTATTTTAGCATACTAAGTGAAGAATCGTGCAATAACCTCGAACATATATCGTAAAACATACGTTGTGAATGTGTCGTATCCACGGAGGTTTGTATATGTTGTGAACATATGTTATTTTAATTTGAATGAATGTATAAAGTCATGTTCGCTTTGTTTTTTTTTTTCATTCTGAGTTGGATGGATTTTAAAAATATATAATTTATGATTAGTAAAAAAGTACGAATTTGCGGCTAACAATCTAACGTAAAAACCAGTAAATTTTAAGGTCTATTTGTAGCGGTAGTACGGTTAGAAACGCAGCAGCCTGCGATGGCGGTCAAGAACGCAGTGATGAAAACTGCGATCACTAACGTAATTAAGTGACGTTTGGTGAAATTATATTTTTAGTGATGTCACGAACGTGAAAGCAATTTAATATGTTCGGTAACACATAACTGTGGTGGCTCTTTGTGACTGTAGTTAAAACATGTAAAATCTCACATCATAATACTTTAGGATTGTTGCGGGTTGTTTAGCGCTCTCCGGTCTGTAGAATTGAACCACCTTAGCTCGAGAGTGAGTCAAATGCGCAAAGAGTTAAAAGAGAACCAACAAGAAGTACGACAAAATTTTTTACGTGGAAAAACACGAAAAAGGAAAAATCATGGGGTCGTTTCGGTGCCGACCAATTTCACTAATTTGTTTGAGGTTACAAGTGTTAGAATATTCGGGAGGATGACATGTCACCGCTCTGATTACAAGTACTTGAAGGTGTAAAGAAGGTAAAGGATCTCTCTATGCTCGTAGGAGCGGCTTCTGGGGCAGACACTTGAGCGGTCACTTGAGTAGGCACTTGAACGGTCGCTTGCGTAGGCACTTGAGCAAGAGAACTCAAAGTTTTCGCCGGAAAACCTTTAGAGTTTCAAGTCTTCGCCGGAAAACTTCCAGAGCTATTTTCTTTCTTCTTGGTTTGTATTCAAATGAAGGCCAAGAGACCTTTTATAGTTATTTCTATAGGGCGCCTCGGTAATTGACTGTACAACCCTCATTCTCCGAGGGTGGGCCCCACTAAAGGCCACGTAGGTGGAGGTCAAGGCAGGAGTCAACAATCCAGAAGACGAAGGAAGATCAAGGGTTTTCGTTGTGCGAGAAGGTACTCGCTCGCCCAATTGCGAGAAGGAAAGGCCTGCTCGGCTAGGCGAGGAAGCCGTGAGCTCGGACCTACTCGCCTATAGGCGACTTAGCCAACCAACTCGCCTGTTAGGTCTGAGGTCCTTACCTGCTCGCCCACATATTGCCTTGTCTAAAAAACCTACTCTAGGGGGTCAGGGATGGCCATCTGCTTCCCCCCCCCCCCCCAGGATTTGTCTATAAATAGACCCCCAGGGGTACTAGAAATGGCACTTGTCAAAATCAGAGTTGCACCCCTCCCCCTTTGACAATCAAGATAGCAAGTGCCTACCTAGTACCGAGCTCGGCCATTCGTGGTTTTGGAGGAGAAGACTCTCTAGAGCTTCTGGGTACGTGGTGGGACCTCCCTGCCGCAGCACCTGGGGTTGTGTCTCTTTTCTCTTCATTTCTTCCGTAGTGGCTAACCAAAACCTTTTCGCTGAACCGCTGGGCAAGTAGCCTCAGGCCGCATTGATCCGAATTTTGGGGCCCGGATTTTCTAGGCTTCAACACTTTGGTGCGGTGAGCGTGGATCGCGGCCAGAGGAAGAAAGTCTGGTAGAAAAGTGAGATGGTAGCAGCTAGCGACCACGAGGAGGCGGCGGGAAACTCGGCTCGGGGAGGCGAGTTCGTATCGTTGGCTGTCTTCGAAGCATTCGCGCAAAGGATGGAAGGCGCCATGCGAGTAGCTCTCCTACCTCCCACGGAAGGGACGGCGACCTCGCCTCATCGCTCGGGCCCGTCCGAGGAAGGTGCTCGCACTCAGCGAGTAGGGAAGGCGCACGTCGAGGAACTCGAGCGGCCGAAGAAGTCGCAGTTTGGTCTGCAAGCGTCTCAAGGACCTGGAGGAACTCGTTTTCGCGAGGAGGACGAGCAGGCGAGATTCTACCATACTCGCCAGGTGAGCGAGTATGGAGGAGATACTCGGCCAGATGATGATCGTCGCCAGATAGGAGGGAGGAGCCCGTTCTGCGAGGAGATCCTCGCCGCACCAGTACCGGAGGGGTTTAGGGATCCCTCGATGAATTATTACTCGGGAAGAGAGGACCCTATCCGTCATATCCAATGGTTCGAGGATGTTGCTTCCCTTCGGACCATGTTAGACGCCTTCAAGTGTAGGTTGTTCGCGATTTCCCTTCGAGGAAAGGCAAGAGACTGGTTTCACCAGTTGCCGGAAGGCTCCGTCTACTGCTTTGAAGACCTTTGCCGGGGGCTGAACATGCGATTCGCCACGGCAAAGAAGTTGAAAAAAGAGGCTACGACCCTTTTTCCATCTGACCCAGGGGCCAAAAGAAACGCTGGGGGATTACATTGATCGTTTCCAAGAAGAGGTGCTACACATCCAAGAGGTGGATGGTCGAACCCTGCGATTGGCTCTAACCTTCGGCCTTCGTGAAGGCCTCTTTAAGTTGGAGATCGGTAGGAACCCTCCATACTCCTACGCCAACCTCATCGAGAGGGCCAACCAGTTCGTCCAGGGTGAATCTTCCAACCGCGGCTTCCTAGCCAGGCTCACCCGAGTGACCAAGGAGGACGAGGAAGAGGAGGAGGAAAGTCCCCCCCCCCCCCGAGAAGAGGAAGAAGGAAGAGCCCAGGAGGGCTGAGAAACGGAAGCCAGAAGGCAGAGGCAGAGAGGAGAGGAGAGAAAGAGAACCCAGGAAGGAGGAGCCGAGAAGGAACGAGGAAAGAAGGCTCATCGTGGCCCCAGAGCGTCGGGAAGAATAAAGACGCTACCAAGTCCCCGCTAATCGACCACCATGGAGGCCGGCCAGGGGACCTCAACGTCAGGAGCGGGGAAGGAGATCCCCGGAGAGAAGGCGTTACGACAGGCCAGAGAGGCGGCAGGAGGGAAGAAGGGAGGAAGCAATGGCGGTTGCCAGGCGCGGCAACCGCCAGGGCCGGAAGAACAAGAAGCAGAGGAGGCCACAGGTAGAGGAGATTCCTCTCTACTGCGAGCTCCACCAGGTGGAAGGGCATGGCACGATGGTCTGCCCGGATTTTTGGGAAGCAAGAAGAAGGCTGGCAGCAGCGGAGGCAGGAGGGGAGTAGCGGAGAATAGAAGCTCCGATCGAGCAGCCGGCGGTTCAGGACGTCGTCCGAAGGAGGAACGAGGACCGAGTCGACCACGGAGGTCGAGGAGAAGTGGCCCCAGGAGGAAGAGGAGTGGGGGTGATCCACGGGGGTGCGGGATTAGGAGCTTCTCGCAAGGGAAGTCTCCATCAAATCTATCGAAGGAGCGTCGCTTCGACCTCGCAGGCACCGCCCCCATTGGAGGAGATCACCTTCTCCGAAGAAGACATGCTAGGGAATGAGAACCCCTTTCATGACGCCCTCGTAATCCAGGCCGCGGTAGAAGACTATACCGTTGATCGAATCCTGATCGATAACGGTAGCTCCGTCAACGTCATTTTTAAGAAGACGTTTGACGGGTTGGGCGTCGGAGCAGGAAGGATCCGGGCACCGGATGGTCCTCTTTTTGGCTTCTCCGGGGAGAAGCAGGAAGTGGAGGGAGGAGTAGATCTCCTTGTCACACTCGGGGGCACCCCTCTCCAGTGCCGTTTCGTCATCGTGGACGCCCCGAGTTGCTACAAGGCCATCTTCGGGAGGCCACTCCTCAACACCTTCAAGGCCATCCCATCCTCATACCATCAGTGTCTCAAGTACTGTCAAGGGGACGTCCAGGTGAGGATCAGGAGCGATCCAAGAGCCGCCCGCGAGTGCTATCTCAGCTCGGTTAGCACCATCAGCTGGATGGCTGACGCGGAGGAGTTCGAGAGGGTTACTGGAGGCACGGCCCGGCTGGAGGCATCCGAGGAGATGGAGGAGATAGAGGTACTCTCCGCAGCGGGAGTATCAGGACTGCTGAAGATCGGTGGATCGCTGAAGGTCACCGAGCAGGTGGAGATGGCAACGTGCCTACAGGATAACGTTGACGTCTTCGCCTGGAGTGCTGCTGAGATGCCCGGGATCGACCCAGAGGTTGCCTGCCACCACCTCAACCTCGACCCCGCGGTGAAGCCCGTCCGCCAGAAAAAGAGGTCCGCCGCCACCATGCTGGCCGGACCTATTCGGGAAGAGGTGAAGAAGTTGCTGGACGCAGGTTTTGTGTCGGAGATCCAGTACCCAGGCTGGGTCTCCAATGTTGTAATGGTTAAGAAGGCTGTAGGCAGCTGGAGAATGTGTGTGGACTTCTCTTTATTGAATAAAAGTTGCCCCAAGGATTGCTATCCCTTGCCTCGAATCGACGCGCTGGTTGATTCAGCCGTCGGTTTCCCTGTAATGAGTTTTCTTGATGCATTTTCGGGATACCACCAGATCCGGATGTATCCACCCGATTGCCGCGATGTTTCCTTCATTACCGGGGACGGATGCTATAGCTATAAAATGATGCCCTTTGGGCTAAAAAATGCAGGGGCCACCTACCAGCGGATGATGGATCTTGTCTTCAAGGAGCAGAAGGGAAGGAACCTGGAGGTGTACGTGGACGACCTCTTGATCAAGAGCAAGAGCGTCCCGGAGCATATAGCTGATCTGGTGGAAACCTTTGCGACGCTGAGGAAGTTCAAGATGAGGCTCAACCCGGCGAAGTGCGTGTTCGGAGCTGGAAGGGGGAAGTTTCTGGGACATCTCATCACTCCGGGAGGGGTGGAGCCGAACCCTGACAAGGTTAAGGCAATCCTAGAGATGCCCTCACCAAAGACCATGAGGAAGTTCAGAGGCTGACAGGGAGGTTGGCAGGTCTCAGCCGCTTTCTGTCCAAGGCCGGGGAGAAGTGCTCTCCGTTCTTCAAGACGCTTCGCAAAACTGAGAATTTCGCATGGTCCGACGAATGCGAAAAGGCGATCGAAAGGCTGAAGGAGCAGTTGACTCAGACACCTCTCCTTCAGAGCCCGAAAGAAGGCGAAGACTTACTCCTTTATTTGGGAGTAGGGGTGGAAGCAGTAAGTTCTGTGTTGGTTCGAGAGGAAGGAAAGAAGCAGCTCCCCATCTACTATGTCAGCCAGGTGCTCAGGAAGGCGGAGTTGAAATATCCCATCTTGGAGAAGCTCGCCTTCGCCTTGGTGGTATCGGCACGAAAGCTGCGGCCTTATTTTCAAGCTCACTCCATCCGGGTCATAACTGATCATCCCCTCCGAAATATCCTGGAAGGGGTGGAGCATTCAGGAAGGCTGGCGAAATGGTCGGTAGAACTCAGTGAGTTCGACGTTTCCTTCTCGCCCTGAGTGGCGATCAAAGCACAAGCAGTAGCAGATTTCTTGGCCGACTTCTCGGCGGAAGCAGAACCGGGAGAGGAGGCTTCTACTCTCATCCCTTGGAAGATGTTCGTGGACGGAGCCTCAGGCAGGAGCTCTGTGGGGGTAGGCATCGTTCTTGTCAGCCCACAGGGAACTAGGATCGAGCAAGCGGTCGAGATCCTCTTCCCCGTAACGAACAATCAAGCCGAGTACGAAGCCATCGTAGCAGGCTTGCGCCTCGCAAAGGAGCTGGGCATCCAAGACGTCATGGCTTTCACCGATTCAATGGTGGTCGCGTCTCAGATTCGGGGAGAGTTCGAGGTACGCGACACCACTCTGCAAAAGTATCTCTTGAAGGTGAAAGGATTGATTGGAAGCTTTCAATCCTTCTTCGTCGAGCACGTACCAAGGGAAGAGAATTCGGCAGCAGATCGTCTAGCCAAGTACGGACCGAGAGCAGGAGGGACAATCACGGAGTTGTTTCGACCATCCATTGAGGAAGGAGAGATGATGGAGATCGATCATCGTCCCTCGTGGATGGATCCGTTCATTTCCTTCCTAAGTTCTGGACAACTTCCGGCGGAAGAAGGGGATCAAAGGAGGTTCCGGTACAAGGCGGCCTACTACTTGTTGCAAGATGGAGAGCTATATCGCAAGACCATCTCCGGCCCTCTGGCTAGATGTGTCTCGGAAGAAAAAGTACCTCGAGTGTTGGAGGAGATCCACTCGGGAGAGTGCGGAAGTCATTCTGGGACTCGCACTTTGGAGCAAAGGATCCTGAGGCAAGGTTACTTCTGGCCTACTATCTGAAAGGATGCCGAGACCTTCGCGAAGAAGTGTCAGAAGTGCCAGCTCTTCGCCCCTCTCCAGTTACAGCCGGCCCAGCATCTTCGTTCAATCACCGCCCCATGGCCGTTCGCTATCTGGGGAATGGATTTGATAGGTCCCTTTCCTCCAGCTAGCGGCCAGAGGAGGTTCGTCCTCGTCATGATCGACTACTTCTCTAAGTGGATCGAGGCCAAAGCTTTGGCCAAAACCACCTCTCAAATTGTGAAGAACTTCATTTGGGGAGAAATTGCCTGCAGATTTGGGATTCCCCTCGCCATCGTCACCGACAACGGTCCGCAGTTCGCCAGTTTAGAGCTGGAGGATTTTTGCAGACAGCTCGGGACTGATCTCAGGTTCGCGTCAGTACATCATCCCAGGAGCAATGGACAAGTGTAGGCCGCCAACAAATTAATTATCAACCTACTGAAGAAGAAAGTCGAGAACCTAAGAGGTAATTGGGCGGAGCAGCTCCCCTCGGTGTTGTGGGCTCTGAGAACCACTCCTAGCTCAGCCACATGGGAAACCCCGTTCAAACTCTCTCACGGGTCCGAAGCTCTCATCCCAGTAGAGTTCGAGGTCAGGAGTCCTAGGGTGATTGCGGCAGAAGACGGAGATGAAGAATGGAGATTAGAGAACGAGGAAGTCCAGAAGCTGTCCCTCGACTACATCGAAGAGCTTCGTGATCTAGCCTCGGCTAGGCAGGAGGAGATCAAGCGTCGCATGGCAAGACACTTCGACAAGCACGTTCGACTCAAACACTTCCAAGTAGGTGACCTAGTCCTGAAAAAAGTGGATGCAGCCGGGAGATCGGCGGCCGTAGGAAAGGTCAACCCTAATTGGGAGGGACCGTTCATCGTTCATGAAGCACACGCAACAGGAGGGTATCGCCTACAAAATCAGGAAGGGGAGCTCTTGGGGAACACATGGAGCGGCGATGATCTAAAGAGGTTTTACCCCTGAGTAAGGATGTATACCCTTCTCTTATGTAAACTGATTGCTTAATAATAAAACCCCCTGAAACAAGGGAGGAAGAAGATTTTTCAGAATAGCAAGCCGTAAAAGAAGAAAGCGGGTGAAGTCGATCTCCTAGTCAGGCGGGGAAACTGGCCCCCGACTTGATTCTCGTAAAACCCAGAACGGATGATGGGACGGTGCCTCGGTAGTGCGTTCTCCTAAAAACCAAGCCTCTGCATCGACGGTCGAGATCAGCTCCCCCCTTGCACGTTGGTCGAGTTACCCTCCGACCGCATCTCTCATCCAACTGGGGAGATTATCA
Organism: Dactylorhiza incarnata; assembly: GCA_033032865.1. Taxonomy (NCBI): domain Eukaryota; kingdom Viridiplantae; phylum Streptophyta; class Magnoliopsida; order Asparagales; family Orchidaceae; genus Dactylorhiza; species Dactylorhiza incarnata. The sequence goes on along the minus strand of JAWHQI010000403.1, from coordinate 269,821 downwards.
GGAAGAAGTCTGGGCGCCGACCTCCCAATTCGACGAAGAAATGATCGACTTAACCGATCAGGGGGCCCTTGAATAAATGTGTTATGTACCCCCGAGGGATGAGAACCCCTCACTAAGTGTTTCGTTTCCAATTATTCTTCTCCGATCATGCAAGTTGATGTGCTTAAGCGTGCTTAACTCCCCGTTCAATTGTTGAGCAGCAGGAAACAGGTTGTGGCGACATTCGGCATCCGAGCAGGATGGAGACCTCGGGATGTTGTGTTCCCTTGGAAGGTGCTCCTCTGGAACCTCCCCGACAGTCATTCCCTACTGTGCCAACCCCTTCAACAGCAGGATGGAGACCTTGGGATGTTGTGTTCCCTTGGAAGGTGCTCCTCTGGAACCTCCCCGACAGTCATTCCCTACTGTGCCAACCCCTTCAACAGCAGGATGGAGACCTTGGGATGTTGTGTTCCCTTGGAAGGTGCTCCTCTGGAACCTCCCCGACAGTCATTCCCTACTATGTCAACCCCTTCAACAGCAGGATGGAGACCTTGGGATGTTGTGTTCCCTTGGAAGGTGCTCCTCTGGAACCTCCCCGGCAGTCATTCCCTACTAAGTTGTCCTCCTCAATGGCACCAGCTTCGCACTAGAATGAAGACTATCGGGGATATGAATCCCCTTGGCCCCGACCGTCTTTCCCTATCTAACGCCATTTCTTAGAAGTCACGGTGCGAGCATGATGCCAACTCGCAGGGGCGCGAGTAGGTATATAGGCGAGAAGCAAATCCAGCAACGAGTAGGTCAAAGGAGCGAGTAAGACGGATGGTCGGCCGATCCGATTTCTTACTAAGCCATCCTAACGAGAGAGACGAGGAAATATGCGAGCCTATGAGCCTAGCGAGATCACATCAGCACAAGGAAATTTCACCGAGAAAATAAATATTGCTATCAGAATGATTGTGATCTACCAAAAATATATATACTCGCAGAGCCGCGAGAAGCACAAGAAATGTCAAAAAATAAACAGTTTACTTTGACGACGGAGCATGCTCGGCCGAATCCGATTCATCCTATTCCTCGTTGTCGTCCTCGTCGCTGGCATTTAGGATGTCTGATAGAAGGCCCTCCGTCATTAAGCTATCCGCCCCAGGTGCCAGCAAGCCGGCCACCGAAAGCTTCGCAAAAATTAAGTCCCCGACGGCTAGGGCGATTTCTCGCCGAAGGGACGAAAGCTCCTGCGATGTCATGAACGAGCCAGGGGTTCGGCGAGAAGGTCCTGCTTCCGAGAAGGAGAACGCCGCCATCCTCGATTCTAGCTCGGCGTTACGAACCTGCGACGCCTCCAGCAAGGCTTGGCTCGCCCGCAGGTCGCATTCAAGCTTGGAGATCGTCTCCGCCGCCACCAACTGCTCTTCCTGAACATGCGAGAAGGACAGGTTAGAAGATATGAAGCGAAGACAGTGAGTTTTAATCCAAGCTCACGTAAGGTACCAAGATCACCTCGAAACTCCGGCTGGACTCGGCTTTGTCCTCGGCCACCTTGGCGCGCTTTAGGGCCTCGTTCTCTCGCTTCTCGGCCTCCAGCGTTAGCTTCCGATGAAGCGCAAGCTCCAACTCAGAGCCGAGAAGATTCCGCGCGGTCTGGTGGAATAGCTCAGAAGCTCGCAGCATTGCGCGCGATCCCTGGTCGGCAAGAAAGCGAGGAGTAATGTCCCGCAAAACCTTCGCATCATCGCGACCGTAGAGGCCGAACAAGACGCTGAAGGCATCATCGTTCGGGACCTCATCCTCGCTCCACGAGGGTAGGCGAGTGCTCAAGGTCACCTCGCTACGCTCCCGACTCCAACCGATCAGAGGCTCGCCGTCCAAGCCCCTGTTCAGTGAACCCTGCCCAAAGTTGGGATGGTTCTCAGGGGCACTATCTTCCTCCTCGCGAGCCCGCTCCTCCGCCGCATGCCGGGCAACTTCCTTCCTCTTCCTTTTCTTAACCGCGGGAGGTTCGTCCTCGGCCGGCCATCCAGCTGCGCGAAGGATCTCAGCCTCGGCGCCGACCCCGGGATGGATCTCCACGACCGGAGACTCCTGCTCGCCATCTTCCTCCTCGCCTTGTTGCATTTGCGTCGGGTCGACCACAGGAGAACGAGGAGGTGGGGTCTGACCCCCCACAGGGAGGATCGTGGTGGGAAGATGCCGACAAGCTAAAGATAGTCGTTAGACCAAGAAACGAAAGTAAAATTATTAGCAGCGGCTAAGGAAGGTTACCCTCGGCAGGCGACACATAGGCGAGATGGTCCACGTCCTTTCGCCAGAATTCAATGTCAAGTTTCTTGTTCTTTAGGGCAAGGAAGAGCTCCTCGCGCCGACCCCGGAGCGATGGGGTGGCGAGCGCCCCAGAAGGTCTTTGTTGAGGGCGATTTGGTATATGCGAGAAGTCACCCGTGACGAAGATGAACTTCTCGCTCCACCGGTGGACCTTGTTCGAAGTCCCGACCACCTTACAGTGATGGCTGCCGAAGAAGATCACCCCCTCCTTGGTCGCTCCCATGTAGAAAATCTTGCGGAAGACGTCCAAGTCAAAAGCGATCTTCTCGCTCCGAAGGAAGCAGAGGTAGCCGATGATCATCACTACCCCATTCGTATTAATCTGGGCGGGGACCCAGCCGTAATACCGAAGAATCTGGCAGAACTCGGGCCAGAGAGGAAGGCGCAGGCCGACCTCGAAGTGCGACAAGGAGAAGGCGAGCTTGCCCTCTGAAAAAGTATTAATCCGCTCATGGGTAGCGGGAAGGCCAACCCGGAAGCCTTGCGCGAGGTGTTGATGGACGAATCTCTCCAGATCGTCCGCACGGGTGACGGGTTTCTTGAACTTATGGGCGACAAAGTTCTCGGCATAGGACAAGCGACGGGTCTCCGCTTCCAAAGAAGGAGTCATCGTAACAAGTAGGAAAAAGGAGACGAGAAGGAAAGTCGATTGAAGAAATTCGAGAAAGCGCACCGATTTCGGACCCCTACCCCCCTATTTATAGAAATAGGCAAAAGGAAAAGGGGGGATCGCGACAATGATTCGTGCGAGGCGACGATCGCAAGAAACGCGAGAAAGCCCTGCAGAAGACAGATCCAGATAAAAGCAAAGCGATAAGATTTGAAAGTCGCAGCACGCAGATAATCCTGGATTATTACAACACTCGCAGAATAATGTTCAAGCAATATAAATCAACAAGCAATCCTAGTTGACAGGGGGATCGCCGCGCCTGTCCGAGGTCGCACCAAATCGCACGTTGAACCCCAGCTGACGCGCGAAGGCCATCTGTTCATTCGCTCTCGCCAGGAACTCCTCGCCAAGCCGGATATGCTCCTCCATACGATTCAACGTCCCAAGGGACCCCATACTCGCGCGAAGGCTGCGCACTTCAGCCTTCAGCGCCTCATAGCGATGTTCTATGCCGACCATGCGACTGTCCAGCTCCGTGACGAGATAGTGCTTTCCCTCCGCCATCTGTAGCCGATGCTCGAATTCTTCGATATTCGATACGCGCCCTTCAAGCGAGGTTATTCGACGATGAACCTCGTAGGCCAGCAACCTATCTACCTTTATCTCCAGGTCGAGGTAGGCGGAGGCCATCTTCGTCCTATACTCGCGAGTAGGAAGTCCAAGCGCGTCGATAAAGGCAGACCCCGGAGACGTGGCATGGGCTGGAGGATGGCGAGTTAGAGGAAGAATCACCCTAAAACAGTGCTCTACGATAATTATACCTGCCTGCATAGGTGCCGTTCTCGGTTGATGACGAGGAGGCGAAGGAGATCGCCGAGGAACGTCCCGACGAGGAGGAGAGGCAATCCGACGAGGGGATGGAGTTCGCCGCGGACTGGGTCTTCGCCAAGGAGATCGGCGAGGAGACGGTGAGCGCCGAGAAGTGTGTCGGCCCCCTGGTCGCCCACCTCTTCCGTTGTGCGACGACGGCCCGCTGTCAGTGCGCCGAGGAAGCTGAGCCGTGGGGACAGCCGAGGAAGATCCTCCCTCCCCCCTTTCTCCAACGATGGTAACCCGGGAGTTCTTTAGCAATATGCGATTCCCGCCTGTCACGCGCTCAGGAATAGGGGACGGAGGCCGAAGCGGTTCTCGCTCGGGGACGACCCCTACGGGAAGGACCGGTGGGGGCGGCAAGTGCTGAGAACCTACACGATCTATCATCGGGGATGTCTGCGTATTCGTCCTCACGGGAGATTCACCTACAAAAGAACGTCAGCATCAACAAAGAGTCCCCACAGGAATCGCAATATCTCGACAAAGCGCTTACCTTCTCGGAGAGGGTCCTGGTTGGCGTTCTGGGGTTCGTCCTCGGCAGCAGTTAGAACCATTTCGTCAACCAACCTCTCCGCAGTCAACGGCGCAAGGGAAGGCTCAGGCGCGGAGGTCGCCGGATTCGCCCGAAGAACCTCCTCGGCCAAGGGGCTAAGGCGACGATCGGAAGCCCCCCTTTTCCTCTTACGAATTCCTGAGCTTTTCGTCTTCTTCATTAATTTCATCAACATCTCGGTCTTCGCGAGCATCTGCTCGGCGGACAGCATCTCGTCGGTTCTAAAAAAGTGGCGTGCCAAGGAAGGACCACCCCCCTCTATTTATAGACTTGCAGGGGTCCTAGGCCTGCCGAGTAGGTGGGTTTCCCGCCAGAAGAGGCTCGTCGAATTAGGTTTGGATGATTCTTTCCGACCAACTATGTTGCTCGCAAAGAGCAGGGATTGTGTACAACCCTCATTCTCCGAGGGTGGGCCCCACTAAAGGACACGTAGGTGGAGGTCAAGGCAGTAGTCAACAATCCAGAAGACGAAGGAAGATCAAGGGTTTTCGTTGTGCGAGAAGGTACTCGCTCGCCCAATTGCGAGAAGGAAAGGCCTGCTCGGCTAGGCGAGGAAGCCGTGAGCTCGGACCTACTCGCCTATAGGCGACTTAGCCAACCAACTCGCCTGTTAGGTCTGAGGTCCTTACCTGCTCGCCCACATATTGCCTTGTCTAAAAAACCTACTCTAGGGGGTCAGGGATGGCCATCTGCTTCCACCCCCCCCAGGATTTGTCTATAAATAGACCCCCAGGGGTACTAGAAATGGCACTTGTCAAAATCAGAGCTGCACCCCTCCCCCTTTGACAATCAAGATAGCATGTGCCTACCTAGTACCGAGCTCGGCCATTCGTGGTTTTGGAGGAGAAGACTCTCTAGAGCTTCTGGGTACGTGGTGGGACCTCCCTGCCGTAGCACCTGGGGTTGTGTCTCTTTTCTCTTCATTTCTTCCGTAGTGGCTAACCAAAACCTTTTCGATGAACCGCTGGGCAAGTAGCCTCAGGCCGCATTGATCCGAATTTTGGGGCCCGGATTTTCTAGGCTTCAACACTGACCCTCTTGGAATTTCACATGGCGAATGAGGTTGCACGATTCTAATCACCTGGATCACCAATTTCCGGAAAATGATCGACATGCCCCCCGAGCGGCACGGGAAGGTTCGGCGGCGGCGGTGACTGAAGGCGGCGACGACGGTGACTGAAGGCGGCGGCGACGGTGACTAAAGGCGGCGGCGGATGATTTTGTCCAATGGCGGCGACGGAATGTCGACATGCGTACAAGGGCGCACGGCTTGCGCATGCGCGCAACCTGGGTGCACACGGCCGGTGGGCACGCACAGTTGCATACTGGGCGTGTGAGCATGCACGGTTGCTGCGAGCGAGCGTGGCTGACTCACACGCGCGACCGCTATACGCGTGAGCGCTGGCATGGGTGTGTGGACTGCTCACACACACTCTCAGGGGAGCACGAGTGTACAACCCTCATATTTTCTGAGCTGGTGTCACCTGACGCGGGCGAGATCGCAATAGTGAAGGTAGTCGTGGCGCGACGAGTCGACATGTTGAAGAGGTTCGAAGCCACCCAAGGCAAAAGGAGGGAGAGGTAGGTGATTCGGTCCACTCTCCCGCTTTCCGCCAAGGCCTAGGGGTGAGTGGATCAAAGGTCTGCTCGCCCAGACCTAGGGGCGAGTGGACCAGAGTCCACTCACCCAAGCCTAGGGGAGAGGGGCAAGTGGACCAAGAGTCCACTCGCCCAGTCCCAGGGGCGAGTGGACCTTCGGTCCACTCGTCTGCTCTCTATGCAAAGGGAGAGGTGGGTTGTTCAGGCAAGGGGGGAAGTGGACGTCTCATCTCCACTCGCCTCCCCCCTGTACTGGTCGTTCAGGTTCGTAGTTGAGCTGCGGATAGCAGAATTTGGGCTATCCGCAGCCCAATTTTGGGAAGTCTATAAATAGACCCCCATGGGCACCTTGGGAAGGGAGGTCGATACCCCCCCTCCCCCGCGTGTGTGTTGTGAGCAAGCACTACCCCTCCCCTCCCCCTGTCATTGAAGGTGGACGGTGAGGTGATCCTTAGTGCCCTCCAAGGTGCCCAGGCTCAACATTAGCTTGGGAGGGGAAGTTTCTTGTGAGCTTTCGGGTATGTGGTGAGACCTCCACGCTGCAGCTTAAGGGGTCCGTTTGTGGACTTAGGTGCTCTTTAAGGATCAGGTTCTTCAGTTCTTGGTGACTGGTCAGGGGTCTCACTCAGGTCAAGTAAGGGTTAGCTGCATCCCCCTTGCGAACGTCGAGAATAGTTCTCTGGTTTCAACATTATGGTGCAGTGAGCGTGGAAGCAGTTAGTTCGGAAAGCTCTGAGCAAGTCTCATGGCTGGAAGCGATGAGCTGGGGGACTCACCCCTATCAACGAGTACGTGAAGAAGGGTGATTTTGACGAGTTCAGGAAGTCGATCCTGGAGCTCTTGCGGGTCGCACTCCCCCCTCACGGCGAGTGCTCGACACCACCCGCACCCGTGCTCGCCTCGCAATCTCCGATGGAGGCGGGGCAAGCACACCGACAAGGGAAGGAGTTGGCCATAGGGGAAGGCTTGGGTCTTCAAGCAAAAGTGCTCTTCAACAGCTCTCCTAGGACCGGCTACCCAGTAGGGAGGCAGAGAGAACGCCTTCGACTCGCCAGGGAGGATGGGGAAGTCCCTTCTGCGAGCTGATCATCTCAGCTCCCGTTCTAGATGGGTTTAACGATCCTGACATGTCTTACTACGCAGGGAAGGACGACCCTGTTCAGCATCTTCAGTGGTTCGAAGACATGGCCTCAATCAGGCAAATGTCGGATGCTTTTAAATGCAGACTCTTCACGGTCACGTTCAGGGGGAAGGCGAGAGACTGGTTCCACCAACTCCCAGTAGGAACCATCTACGGCTTCGAGGACCTGCGCCAAAGTTTCTTGCTAAGGTTCTCCACTTCAAAGAAGAGGAGGAAGGGGGCGGAGGCCCTATTCTTGGTTTGGCAAAGGCCAGGGGAGACGTTGGGGAGTTACGTGGATAGATTCCAGGAGGAAGTCCTCCTTGTCATTGAGGTGCCCGGGCATACCCTGCAGCTGGCTTTCACCCTCGACTTACAGCAGGGGATGTTCAGGATGAGCTTGACTCAGGACCCACCCATGTCTTTCGAAGAGCTGATGGAGCGCGCTGCTCGAGAAATTGAGTGTGAGGCCACAAACCAGGAGTTCATGGCAAGGTTGGCCAAGGGTGAGAAAGAGGAGAAGGAGGAGAATAAAGAGCAACGAGGGAAGAAGAAGGAGGAAGCGAGAAGTCAGGGGGACCAGGGACCCCCCGTTGGGCAAGAGCAAGGCTGGGGGTTCAACCACCAGTCGCCCAACCGACCTGGAGGCCGCCAGGAGGACCCCCTCAAGGCCAAGGAAGAGGCCATTTCCAAGGAAGAGGAAACTTTCAGGGGGGCAGGGACGGTTCAACCCAGCAAGGTGGCAGCCGGACACAAGGCCATTGCAACCTCACCCCCCTGCAAACCATGACGATTGGCCGAAGAAGAGGAAATATGAAGAGGGGTCGCGTTAGGAAGGAAGCAAGGATGATGGCATTGTCGTGCAATGACTTACATCAGTAGGAGGGTCACGCGACAGCCACATACCCATAGTTTCTGGAGGTAGGTGAGGGAAGAAGAACCCCGACAGAGAGGAGACAGCTTTACCCGAAAGGACCAGGAGGAAGCTGAGGAGATAGAGGAAGTGATGAAGGAGATGGCCAAGGTGCATGTGGCCGAGTAAGCGCAAGGAAGCGCATTGTTATGGTATGTGATCTATTTATAATATATCAAAAGTAGTTAAAGATAGCATCTAAGTCGAGTCCTCGACTGGAGACCACTCGTCCGGGCTTGTTGATGTCGGTCGCTGGGTGGCTCGTCAAGTAGGTTCGTTCTAGGTCGAGTCCTCGACTGGAAACCACTCGCCCGGTCTTGTTAATGTCGGTCGCTGGGTGGCTCATCGGGTAGATTCGTTCTAGGTCGAGTCCTCGACTGGAGACCAATCGTTCAGGCTTGTTGATGTCGGTCGCTGGGTGGCTCGTCGGGTAGGTTCGTTCTAGGTCGAGTCCTCGACTAGAGAACACTCGCCCGGGCTTGTTGATGTCGGTCGCTGGGTGGCTCGTCGGGTAGATTCGTTTTAGGTCGAGTCCTCGACTGGAGACCACTCGCCCGACTTGTTGATGTCGGTCGCTGGGTGGCTCGTCGGGTAGATTCGTTTTAGGTCGAGTCTTCGACTGGAGACCACTCGCCCGGGCTTGTTGATGTCGGTCGCTGGGTGGCTCGTCGAGTAGGTTCGTTCTAGGTTGAGTCCTCGACTGGAGACCACTCGCCCGGGCTTGTTGATGTCGGTCGTTGGGTGGCTCGTCGGGTAGAATCATTTTAGGTCGAGTCCTCGACTGAAGACCACTCGCCCAGGCTTGTTGATGTCGGTCGTTGGGTGGCTCGTTGGGTAGATTCGTTTTAGGTCGAGTCCTCGACTGAAGACCACTCGCCTGGGCTTGTTGATGTCGGTCGCTGGGTGGCTCGTCGGGTAGATTCATTTTAGGTCGAGTCCTCGACTGAAGACCACTCGCCCGGGCTTGTTGATGTCGGTCGTTGGGTGGCTCGTCGGGTAGATTCGTTTTAGGTCGATCCATCGACTGAAGACCACTCGCCCAGGCTTGTTGATGTCGGTCGCTGGGTGGCTCGTCGGGTAGATTCGTTTTAGGTCAAGTCCTCGATTGAAGACCACTCGCCCGGGCTTGTTGATGTCGGTCGCTGGGTGGCTCGTCGGGTAGATTCATTTTAGGTCGAGTCCTCGACTGAAGACCACTCGCCCGGGCTTGTTGATGTCGGTCGCTGGGTGGCTCGTCGGGTAGATTCATTTTAGGTCGAGTCCTCGACTGAAGACCACTCGCCCCGGCTTATTGATGTCGGTCGCTGGGTGGCTCGTCGGGTAGATTCATTTTAGGTCGAGTCCTCGACTGAAGACCACTCGCCCCGGCTTGTTGATGTCAGTCGCTGGGTGACTCGTCGGGTAGATTCGTTTTAGGTCGAGTCCTCGACTGAAGACCACTCTCCCGGGCTTGTTGATGCCGGTCGCTGGGTGGCTCGTCGGGTAGATTCGTTTAAGGTCAAGTCCTCGACTGAAGACCACTCGCCCGGGCTTGTTGATGTCGGTCGCTGGATGGCTCGTCGGGTAGATTCGTTTTAGGTCGAGTCCTCGACTGAAGACCACTCTCCCGAGCTTGTTGATGTCGTCCGCTAGGTGGCTCGTCGGGTAGTTTCATTTTAGGTCGAGTCCTCGACTGGAGACCACTCGCCCGGACTTGTTGATGTCGGTCGCTGGGTGGCTTGTCGGGTAGATTCGTTTGGGTTGGTAAGGCTCCAAGAAGAGAAGCCGGTCTGAGGATGGTTGAGTTCCTCCACCTCCAGGTGAGCTCGGCTCCCTGTTAGGTGTTGAGTTTCTCCACCTCCAGGTGAGCTCGGCTCCCTGTTAGGTGTTGAGTTCCTCCACCTCCAGGTGAGCTCGGCTCCCTGTTAGGTGTTGAGTTCCTCCACCTCCAGGTGAGCTTGGCTCCCTGTTAGGTGTTGAGTTCCTCCACCTCCAGGTGAGCTGGGCTCCCTGTTAGGTGTTTAGTTCCTCCACCTCCAGATGAGCTCGGCTCCCTGTTAGGTGTTGAGTTCCTCCACCTCCAGGTGAGCTTGGCTCCCTGTTAGGTGTTTAGTTCCTCCACCTCCAGGTGAGCTCGGCTCCCTGTTAGGTGTTTAGTTCCTCCACCTCCAGGTGAGCTCGGCTCCCTATTAGGTGTTTAGTTCCTCCACTTCCAGGTGAGCTCGGCTCCCTGTTAGGTGTTAAGTTCCTCCACCTCCAGGTGAGCTCGGCTCCCTGGTAGGTGTGGAGTTTTCGCCTTCCACCTCAGGTCGAGCTCGGCTTTACTAGAGGTGTTAAGTTTTTTCTCCACCTCAAGTCAAGTTCAATTCGACCTAGGGTGTTGAGCTTTCTCCACCCCCAGTTGAGCTCGGCTCATAGGAGGGTTGCTAAGTGGAGAAAGGTTCGCCCTCCGCCTCAAGTCTGGTCCAACTGATAAACTCGGCAGGAGCATCCTGTTGGCAGGGCCCTTCGTGGATTCCTCTAGGGTCCCACCTACTCGTCAAATAGGTGGGTTGGACTTTCTTTCCGAGCATAAGGCAAGCTCGAAAAGAGCGGGGATTGTATATTTTCTGAGCTGGTGTGACCTGACGCGAGCGAGATCGCAATAGTGAAGGTAGCCGTGGCTCGATGAGTCGACATGTTGAAGAGGTTCGAAGCCACCCAAGGCAAAAGGAGGGGGAGGTAGGCGATTCGGTCCACTCCCCCGCTTTCCGCCAAGGCCTAGGGGAGGAGTGGACCTTCGGTCCACTCGCCCAGGCTTAGGGACGAGTGGACCTTCGGTCCACTCGCCCGACCCTAGGGGGCGAGTGGACCAAAGGTCCACTCGCCCAGGCCTAGGGGCGAGTGGACCTTCGGTTCACTCGCCCAAGCCTAGGGGAGAGGGGTGAGTGGACCAAGAGTCCACTTGCCCAGTCCCAGGGGCGAGTGGACCTTCGGTCCACTCGTCTGCTCTCTATGCAAAGGGAGAGGTGGGTTGTTCAGGCAAGGGGGAATTGGACGTCTCATCTCCACATGCCTCCCCCCCTGTAGTGGTCGTTTAGGTTCGTAGTTGAGCTGCGGATAACAGAATTTGGGCTATCCGCAACCCAATTTTGGGAAGTCTATAAATAGACCCCCATGGGCACCTTGGGAAGGGAGGTCGATACCCCCCCTCCCTCGCGTGTGTGTTGTGAGCAAGCACTACCCCTCCCCTCCCCCTGTCATTGAAGGTGGACGGTGAGGTGATCCTTAGTGCCCTCCAAGGTGCCCAGGCTCAGCATTGACTTGGGAGGGGAAGTTCCTTGTGAGCTTCCGGGTATGTAGTGGGACCTCCACGCTGCAGCTTAAGAGGTCCGTTTATGGACTTAGGTGCTCTTTAAGGGTCAGGTTCTTCAGTTCTTGGTGATTGGTCAGGGGTCTCGCTCAGGTCAAGTAAGAGTTAGCTGCATCCCCCTTGCGAACGTCGAGACCAGTTCTCTGATTTCAGCAACGAGCGAGGGCTTTCAGCTATTGAGACTGCGTCGTTAGGTGTGGGGCGTTGTGCGGTCGAGCCAATTCATTTTGGTGATCCGGTTGAGCTCACGATTTTGAAAACCGTCCTGACTCGGATGAATTTTAGGGGAACCCCATCAAGGATAACACATTCCACATGTAATTCCATCAAAGTAAGAGGCATAATAATCTCATCACAGAAAGATTTTATAAAATGATTTTTGACTCTTCTAATTACAGATCAAAGCTTGAGAAAAAAATACCAAATTCTGTCGGAGGAATCAAAGTCGGGGCTGGTTTTGGGTGTCGATCTGCTGGAGAAAATACCGAGACCAACGATCTGCGCACTAGACGAGGGGAAAGCTAGGCTACCTGGTGAGCGGAAAGGAAGAAATGAGCGCCACGCGATTCGACGAGGTATTGCAGACCCAACGCGTTGATCCCGTCGTCATTCGTCATTAGTACCGTTGGACGATTGGAGGCGGCTACTTCCATCTTCTCATGCAATCGACGCAACCTCACGGACTTGGACGACATTGTCTCTCGGCAATTTTCGGGAGCGAAAGGGGAAACGCGTGAAATATAATACAGGCTTTTTTCAATCGCAAAAGCGGGGGAGGAGTAGTTACTCCGGACCAAATACGCGAGAAAACTGTGAATTTTGCGAGTTCACGTTTCTTCTCCACCGCGCCAAACGGCGAAAAACAACGGATAAATTTTTAAATAAACACCACAATAAAATTGCCGCCCAAACAGGAAAAAATGTTGGTGCGTGTAACGCACCTTTGATCAATGTGTGCTACCCCTGATCCCGCTGTATATTTCTGTCAGCACGATTTCTCACGCATGATTGATCTAAACTACAATTACTTTTCAATGCGAGCGTATTACACAAATACGATTGTTGCGGATCACTCAAGGCTCCGGTAGATCGGACTCTATTGGACCGTCTTAGCCCGGGAGCGTTTGAGCGCGCAAATAGTCACAGAAAAAGAGAAAGCTAACAAGACAATTTTTTTAACGTGGAAAACCCGTCAACTGGGTGAAAAACCACGCGGCCGGGTCTGTGCCGGCCGAAACCTCCATTATTTGTTGGTGTTGTACAAAGCTACTTTAAAGAACTCGAGGGCGACAGGCCGCCTCTCGTTACAATTGTTGAGAGAGAGATACTCGGAGGGTGACAAGCCACTGCTCCTGGAGCTAAGACTTTTGTCTGATGCAGAGGGGGATGCTGCGCTCTAAGCGCTCTAGAGGTTTTGACTACAGCTTGAAGGTTGGATCGATGTGCTCTGTGCGTCTTTGTCTCTGTCGGTTGTCTCCTGCTGCGCGAGAGGAGTTTGGAGTGTTGTTCTTGCTGGAGGCTGGAGCGTTTGTTCTTGAGTGCGCAGAGTGCTTGTTGCTGAGTACGCGGGGTTATGCTTGGACGATCTTGAGAGCGGAGAGCGCAGAGGCGCTCTTGGAGCAGTCTTCAGAGCGGAGCGCACGAAGGCGCGCTTGGAGCGGTCTTGAGAGTGGAGTGCGCGGAGGCGCGCTTGGAGTGGTCTTGAGAGCGGAGCGCACGGTGGCGCGCTTGGAGCAGTCTTCAGAGCGGAGCGCACAGAGGCGCGCTTGGAGCGGTCTTGAGAGCGGAGCGCACGGAGGCGCGCTTGTGAGTGCGCAAGGAGGAGGCGCGCTTGTGAGCGCGCAAGGAGGAGGAGCGCTTGTGAGCGCGCAAGGAGGAGGCGCGCTTGTGAGCGCGCAAGGAGGAGGCGCGCTTGGAGCAGTCTTCAGAGCGGAGCGCACAGAGGCGTGCTTGGAGCGGTCTTGAGAGCGGAGCGCGCGGAGGCGCGCTTGGAGCGGTCTTGAGAGCGGAGCGCACGGAGGCGCGCTTGTGAGCGCGCAAGGAGGAGGCGCGCTTGTGAGCGCGCAAGGAGGAAGAGCGCTTGTGAGCGCGCAAGGAGGAGGCGCGCTTGTGAGCGCGCAAGGAGGAGGCGCGCTTGTGAGCGCGCAAGGAGGACGCGCGCTTGTGAGCGCGCAAGGAGGACGCGCGCTTGTGAGCGCGCAAGGAGGACGCGCGCTTGTGAGCGCGCAAGGAGGACGCGCGCTTGTGAGCGCGCAAGGAGGACGCGCGCTTGTGAGCGCGCAAGGAAGAAGGAGGAGAGAGAAAATCCGTAGGAGGATTTTCCCGGCCGGAGAGAGAGAAAGTCTCAAAAGAGGGGAGAGATGGAGGAGGAGAAGAAGATCCAAAAAAGAGAAGCCTTGAGGTTCTATTTATAGTTTTTGAGGGTGGCACTTTCGTAATTAAATGGGTGGTTAGGGTAGTTATGGTGGTTATGCGGCTACCCGCACACCAAAACCAATTTATGTGTTATACGCACACTTATCATGAATATAGCTATGCGCACACCAGTTTGTATAGTTTTGCGGTGATATGTATTCATATGACGGATATGGTTATGCGCACACCATAACCATATTTTTTGTTATACGCAGACCGTATTGAAAGATTTTACTATTTGCACCCCCATGTTGGAGGATTTTACTATTTACACCCACATGTTGGAGGATTTTACTATTTGCACCCCATAATGGGGGATTTTACTATTTGCACCCCCATGATGTGGGATTTTACTATTTGCACCCACATGTTGGAGGATTTTACTATTTGCACTCCATGATGGGGGGTTTTACTATTTGCACCACATGATGTGAGATTTTACTATTTGCACCCCCATGTTGCAGGATTTTACTATTTGCACTCCATGATGCAGAATTTTACTATTTGCACCCCCATGTTGGGTGGTTACGGGGCTAGTGGGGTTTCTTTGGATAACCGCACACCCATGAATGGGGTGCGGTTAGCGCTTCAAGGAAACCCTATCATTTGCCCCCCAAGTCCCCGAAGTTCAGAGCCGGGGCGAGAGAGGTGCGGAGACTTTTTGTGCGAAATAGTTGTGGCGATTGTGGTGGAGTCAGCAACGTGGTATGGAAGGAGGTGCTTGAAGAGTCTCGGAAAGGACTTCCTGTAGCGGAGCGGTGTGAGGAAGGTGCGCTCGCATGTTGTGCGGATGTAGGAGTGGCGCCCACATGTGGTGAGCGCGCAGGGAGCGCACCTGTGTGATGTGGCTCATACCTACGAGCCTTTGCTCGTGAAGACTCAGGCGACTCCTTGGCCTTTCAGGGAGCGAGGCATTGTCCTCAGGGGTAGTTTATGTAGTGGCGCTCCTCATTAGTTGTGGAGCATGTTGATGTTTGAAAGTGACGGTATGGGATACCTGCAAGTCTGGGAGTGAAGTTCCCCTGTACGGCGGTGTTGTCGCATTGCTGAGATATATCTGAGCTTGATGTCGGAGGTCTCTTCGAGGGTGAGAGGGAGACTGGTGTTGATGAGGCATGGCTCCGTCTTTATCGTTGCTTTGCACATTTGCATTGTGCAGCAGCTTGGTACTTTGCTTACAGAGCTTTGGTAGCTCCTTGAGCGTTGCTTGAGTGTTTGTTTACTGTTCCAGCCTTGAGCACTTGCTTGTGATGATGGTTAAGCATTTGTGGTGTTGTAACCATCTTGCGCGGTCAACTGCATTTTTCTTCTCGGATGTTGGTGTTTGGAGGACGAGACACATGTGGTGCTGGAACTTACTACGTGGGCGAATGGAGGGCGATTCGAGCCGAGTAGTGAGAGGTTCACGTTACCGACCTAGGGGATGTCGCTGATAGTCGCAGTGAAAGGCAGGCGCTTCGAACCGTTTGTGAGCGCGAGGGGACAGGCCATGGCGACGCTGCAACCTACTGCGGGTAGAAGGGCAGACCCATTGTAACTTTGCTTGGCCGATCATCAAGGGGGGCAGGCCACTGACGATGGCAGGCGGAGGTCTGACGACCTTACCTATTGAAACTTGGCCGGGACCGATCGTCAAAGGGGGGCAGGCCCCTGATGATGGAAGGCGGAGGTCTGGCGACCTTACCTATTGAAACTTGGCAGGGACCGATCGTCGAGGGGGGGCAGGCCCCTGACGATGGCAGGCGGAGGTCTGGCGACCTTACCTATTGTAACTTGGCGGGGACCGATCGTCAAGGGGGGCAGGCCCCTGACGATGGCAGGCGGAGGTCTGGCGACCTTACCTATTGAAACTTGGCAGGGACCGATCGTGTAACATCCCCCAGACAGCTAGACCCCCCAGGTGAATCTGTCTTGACAAGGTCATGACAAGGCCTTGGTAGTGTAGAAATCTCTTTAACTTAGGCAAGATTAGGGTTGAAAGTGCCTTGGACCGCAAATAGCAATTTCCAGTGACCAAGCTTAGGGTTGGACTTTAGGGCCTCATCTTGACCACTTGACCCCACCATAGTATCCCTAACCCATTAGGGGTCCCCTTAGGGCACCAGGGGCCCATTGGGGTCAACCAAAGAGGCCAAATTGACCAAAGTCAACCCTAACCCTAAATTGGTCAAAGTAGCCTAATTAGAGTCAATTGACCTCCACCATGCCAAATTGACCACTCCTCTAGGTCTAAAATATCATAAGAAACCTAGTAGACCTAAAATCCCCATCATGGGACCCTCAGTGGTGCAAATTGACCAAAATGCCCTTTTAGGTCAAAATGGCAATTCTTTACTAAGTGCCCTAATTGACCATCACCATAATAAATTGACCCTACCCATAGTGATATCATATCATAGGGGACCCAGTGGACCAAAAAGCCCCATGACTG
Organism: Dactylorhiza incarnata; assembly: GCA_033032865.1. Lineage (NCBI taxonomy): Eukaryota > Viridiplantae > Streptophyta > Magnoliopsida > Asparagales > Orchidaceae > Dactylorhiza > Dactylorhiza incarnata. Next base: position 253,672 of record JAWHQI010000403.1, on the reverse strand, counting down.
GGTCAACCCTAGGGCTCAATTTGACCAAAGTCAACTTAGCCTGTTTTGGTCAAATCAACTTAAATTGGGTCATCTAAGGCTCATATGACCAAATTGACCCCACCAGTAGTTTCTAAATTTAATTTGGAGTCCAATGGACCCAAAAGCCCCATCCTAGGGTCCCCCAATTGGTCAATTTGACCAAAAGTCAAACTTGCCCAATTTAGGGCAAATCACTTGGATCTAGCCCAATCCCTTTGGGCTAAGCCCAAATTGATCACTTGACCAGCATACTTGACTGATAATTAACCTTGGTGAGAGAGGAAAATCGGCCTTGGTGAGTAGGAGAGAGAAAAATCAATTTTGGAGGAGAGAGAAGGTGGTGTTCATGTCCATTAAGGTGTTAAACCCCTTGGAATCCTCATTGATGACTCCTTTCATCTCCCCTGATGAACGTGGAGGGAATTCCAGGAGTTTCTGGAGGAATTGAAGACAGGGGGGATGTATTGTGGCCGGCCATAGGAATACCAAGAGGCCATTAATGGCTTTTAGAGTTAGAGCCCTCCTCCCATTAAATTGGCCCTCCCATCAGCTTCATAAGGGAGAAAGGAGTTGAAACCCCCCCTTCCCCGAGAAGATTGAGCTATCTGTGCAAGGATTTGGATGGTGCCGAAATCTCCAAGGAGGAGCAATGGTGGTCGACGGTCGGAGCACCTAAACCCCCCAAGACAGGTCCTTCTCTCCTCCTCTCTCTCTAGTGGGTAGATCCCCTCCATCGGCGGCAAGGTTCGAGCCCTATCGGCTCTGGATCGGGCCGACCAAGAAGCTCGAAACCGAGCTTTTATTTCCGACCTAAATGCCCTGTTCCGGCCACTTCCGGCCGGTCAACCACCGCAATTCGCCGGCCACCACCTCAACGAAGGTGGTGGTGGCATTGGCCGGCCGGGGCGGCGCCTAGGTGGCCGGGAGAACAAGGATCAAGGTGGCCTAGGCGCGGGCGATCCTGGCCGTTGGCCAGAGGAAGAAGACGACCAGGCGCGGTCTGATGTGCGCCAAGATTCGTGCACAGTTTCATTTTATTTGATATATTAATATGTGTGTTATTGTCACATATTATGCTGTACTTGGAATTAAATATTAAAAATACTAGATGCCCTCTACAGAAAAAGTTCCCAACATGAAAGTTGTAGGCCTTGACTCCTAGGATCATACAAAATTGGGTGCACCCCATTTGGAGTCCTGGTTTGACCTCATCACCCATTTTAGTGCAAAGTTAGACTGAACTTTGAATGGATGCTCACACTTAACCACTAGTCCAAATGACTTGAAATTTGGACTAGGAATGAGTCATGCCTAGGACTACATCATATCCAAAAATGAGAATTTTTGGAGAACTGTTTCCTAAAGTTTTTGTAAAAATTCAATAATCCTTGCATAAATTGTTAGGAGGGTCAAATGACCTACAAACTCCACCAAATTTTGGTGGGGTGCTCTTAGGGTCATTATAAACCCCTGGTTAAAATTTCACCTCATTTGGAGGTGTTTTGGTTAGGATTTTACTCAGCCCTAGTTTGGCCCAGAAAGGGCTATTTAGGGTAAATCACCCCCTTGGTATTTTCAGTGGTCAAATCACCTCAACAGAGGCTGATATTTTCGTCACTGACCTTTTAGGGCATAACACACCCTTCAATGGAGTTTGGGGTGGTTTGGTGTAGGGTAGCCCTAGAACCCTAGGGTGGGTCCCTTAGTGGGGATTTTTAGGGTTGTGAAGGACATATGAGTGTTTGTCCTTGTAGAGGAGTGTAATAGACTCCTCTGAGTTCTATGAGTGATATAACACCCTCACAAGAAGTTTGGGTGGATTTGGGGAAGTATGTACCCATACTCCTAGGGTAAACCCTAAGGGGTGCTTTTAGAGGCCAATGCAGGAAGAAGGGTCAAACCTTTATGGTTTGACCTAAAATTTTGGGGAGTTAGTCATGGTGACCAGAGAAGCCACCTCTGTGAAATTGGTGGGGTTTGGAGTTGCCAACCCTAGGGAATAAACTCTTGGGTAGATTTGTAAATATTTAGGTTCTTGGGATTTAGGAAAAATCAATACTTAGTGATGAACCATCTTCTGTCACCAACTTAGTTTTGAGGTTATTAATCCCTGGAGATTCTATTAGAACCATTGGAAGACTTTTGGAGGTCCAAAGTGTAATTATTCATATTGTTGGCAATTTTTTAGATGATTAATTTTAGGGTCTTAGTTTTCTGTAATTTCATGAAACTTTGCTGGATATCATATCATGCCATTATGAACCCTCAGTAATTTTTCATAATTTTGGGATTGATATTTTTGGTACTTCTAGTTCAATTGGGAATTAATTGCAAATATGTCCTTTGTGGAAATTACAAATGTAACCTCTATGGAATATGATCAAATTTTGTAGGGCTGAATATTTTAGTATGAATCACCTTTGTTGAAATTTGCATAAGGTTTGAAGTTCATATGAGGGTACCTCCTTTGGAAATAATTGAAAATTAATAGGTTTTGGAATTTTTAATAATAGTAAACCTTGCTGGAATTTCCTACAAATTCATATGTACTGATTATGAGGTACCCTTGATTTGTGTAAAAAGTTTGGTAGGCAATGGAAGTCAGAAAAGTGCACTTGTAGTTCAAACCTCAGGAGGTTGTATTTTTGGAAAATTGCTTTAAATACTAATAATGTTGGGAAAAATATGATTATCTGGAATTAATCTTATAACATCATGATAGACCTCCAGTAAATAGCTTGGGTCAGTTGGATGAATATTTGGAGTACCTATACTTGAGAGCTTCATATAATTAGTTTGGTCTGCGTATAGTAAAATCGTGAAATTTGAGAATCAAGTGGATCCTTAGGAGGGAGGGGAGGTATGTGGTTTACCTAATTTGGTTGAGAAGGTATGATGGTCAACAAGAAGGATTATAGATGGTAAAGTGTGCTTGGTGAGTTGAGGGTAAAGTGGTGCCCGGGATTGACGAAGGATCGTCTTGGAAAGTCATAAGCCACCTAGGGTTAATACAATTGTAATAACAAGGAGGGTGTTCTTATGGGTAGATATCAACAACACTAAGTGTCTTGAGAAAAAGGGAACTTTGGGGTGTCATCCCATTTCGGTTCCTAGTACCGTAGTGAGCCCCTTACAGGGTAACCCTCGGGAAGTCCAAGATTAACCATAAACTGTAAGAGTAAAAATGTTATACAAGAATAACTTAATGATACACACACCCACACCCCGTGGTTACGAGAAGTTAGTTGGTTTGGTTTACGAGCAGTAGGCTCGGTGGATAAAGGAGCGGATTGCTGAGTCAGGTGAGCTTGTGACACAGTAGTGTTTGAAGGTACGGACGAGTTGGTTCGGCGAGCCGATGGCTCGGCAGGTTATTGATGGCGGGCAGGTTAGCCCGGGGAGCTTATGGCTCAGAGGTAGGAAGTAGAACATGTTGCATGTGCATTGAAGGTGGTGGGTCTTCGGTATTGGATGGTCGTTCACACCGACGTCAATACGTTGACTCGGCGAGTGTGGTATTTACACTTAGCCTTAAAAGTCTGGCGGTCCAGTCAGTAAGAGTACGCAGGCGCTCCGCGGTTTTGCGTTGAGGCGTACGATAGGTCTAAGTAGGGTAGTGTGAATACCAACCTAGAGGTGGGCGAGGACCAACCCACCGCTTCGGTTTGCCACTATGGGAGTATCCTGAGAGTCTAGCTCGCTCCAAAAAGGGGGAACTAAAGGTCTATGCGCATAGAGTCGTAGTGAGTGAGTTGCACTGTATGAACATACCATAACAGCATACTTTGCATTTCATAGCATAAACATTGCATTCAACCTACCCCTAACGTATAAGTCGGTTATGGGACTTCTTATACGGTAGGCCCTGCTAAACGACCCCTTGGTCTATAGGTTTGTATGGGCATTCCAATAAATCAATGGTTACTTTTATATTACTTTACTTGCCATTATATATACTGCTTACTGTTCTTTACATGCACTTTACTATGCTTACTTACTGCTTCATATATATATATACATGTGTAGTTGTAGATCCGCCGCCACCTGCTTTTGTTTTTACCCCTTGAATGTCCTCCGCTTCCTCCTCCCCATACGGTGCCTATGAGCCATTGGGGGTGGGGTGGGGAACATAAGGCTTAGTCTTTTTGACTAACGGTCGGTGGACCATATCATTTTAGGGGTTCGAGGAGACGCAGCAACACCAGAGGCCGGAGCAGACGGAGGCGGGCCAGTCTAGTACAGTAGCACAGGATTCAGAATCTGTGAGTGATTAGTAGTAAGCTTCCGCGAGTGATCTTGTAGTGAGGATATGATGTACAGGGCATGAGCCCTCTTTATTATTGTACCTTTGTTATCTTTTTATTCAGTTATATCATGTGGACATTTATATTCATGTTGATTCTGTGGACTTGTCTTCTTTAATGTACTTTTCTTCGTGATCGATTTGGCCGGCAGGATCGGCATTTTGTAGTGGCGACCTTCCCGAGCGAAGGTGTCACCGCAAAGCGGCGGTTCTGGGCCTAAGACCCGGTGTCTGAAAAGAAAAAAAAATGGGGTCTTAGAGATCGTCAAGGGGGGCAGACCCCTGACGATGGCAGGCGGAGGTCTGGCGACCTTACCTATTGTAACTTGGCGGGGACCGATCGTCAAGGGGGGCAGACCCCTGACGATGGCGGGCGGAGGTCTGGCGACCTTACCTATTGTAACTTGGCGGGGACCGGTCGTCAAGGGGGGCAGGCCCTTGAAGATGGCAGACGGAGGTCTGGCGACCTTACCTATTGAAACTTGGCAGGGACCGATCGTCAAGGGGGCAGGCCCCTGACGATGGCAGACGGAGGTCTGACGACCTTACCTATTGTAACTTGGCAGGGACCGATCGTCAAGGGGGGCAGGACCCTGACGATGGCAGGCGGAGGTCTGGCGACCTTACCTATTGAAACTATGTTATCTGAAACATATGAAGTTAATGAAATCAGAAAAGTAATTCGCAGGAACCACGTGTAGAAGTTAAATCACACGTCTTTATTGAATGCTGATAAAGCCGGCATGAAGGAGAGGAGGTGCAAGTACAACTTGGTGAATAGGGAGGGATCTTTCTCCTGGTGCGATTACTTGTAGGGGTTGCCCCCAGTCTTTCCAGGCAAGCGGGCGGCCGATCTCTCGCTTGCCCAGGTGTCGTCAACCGATTTAATGTTTTGCTTCACGAGAATCTTTTCAGAAGTCCTTGTCGAATAAGACGTTCGATTTCCTTCTTTAGCTTTGTGCAATCTTCTGTGTCATGCCCGCGTCTGCGGTGGAACTCACAGTATTGTGATTGGTCTCCTTTGTTTGGAGCGATCGACTTAGGCCTATAAAGCGCACCTTATCTTGGATTGCGTAAAGTATGTTTGTTCTGGAGGTATTGAGGGGCGTGTTTCTCTGGCGCTGCCGAGGTTGTGGGTTGACGTGACGTTCATTGCTCCTCCCAAAGGCTGATGAAGCCTCTTGTTCCCTTTGCCTTTTCATGCCTCTGTAAAACTGCTGTTTATGTGCTTCGATTGCTTCGTCGGCAGTGATCTGGGCGTCGATCCGTTGAACGAGATCGGGGTAGCTGGGTACAGTCTCCCGTATTAATGCAGAGTGGAAGCCACCAGGGCGGAGCCCTGCGAGTAAAAACCCTCGCAGGAGCTCTGGTTTTGCTCCAGGAATTTGTCGTGCCTCAGCGGTGAAACGACGGAAGAAATCTTTAAGGGTTTCCCCTTCGCTTTGACGGATCCCGGATAGGTGGGAGGGATCTTTAACTATCCGGCGGCTAGCGATGAACTGGTATGTGAATTGTTGAGTCAGCTCTGCGAAATCCCTGATTTCTCCCTCCCCCAAGGATAGGAACCAGGTGCGAGCCTGTCCTTTCAAAGTTGCCGGGAATGCTTGACACAGCAGTGAATCTGTGGCATTACAGAGTTGCATCATGATCGTGAAGTGTCTGACGTGCTCCGATGGGTCGCTCGCTCCGTCGTATGTCTCAATCTTTGGGAGCTTGAAGCCAAGGGGGATTGGATGTGCCAGAACCTCAGGTACAAATGGTGAGCGACAATGGAGAGGGCGAGGAGCCAAAGCGGCACGCTGCGTTGCTCGTTCGTGCTCTTCAAAAATTATGTGTCAGACTTCTTCACGTGTGAGCCTCCCATCTGCAGGCTCATGGCCTGTCGCTTCAGGGCGGTTGCGGTGATACTGAGTTTCTGGACTTCTATCAGGACGGGTCACACGATCTTGGGCATTCGTACTGGAGAGTCTCCTTCAGGTTTGCTGATAAGCGAGTGGAGGGGAGCCAAATCAGCATGCCCCCCGGGGATTGATTCTTCACTTGTGCGGATGGCTTTTCCTGCAATGATCTCTAGTCACGAGTACCGCTGTGCAACAAATACTGTCTTCAGAGTCTTCTTCAAGCTTTGGGGGAACTCAATTCCCACAGACGGCGCCAAACTGTTGCGGATCACTCAAGGCTCCGGTAGATCAGACTAGATTGGACCGTTTTAGCCTGGGAGCGTTTGAGCGCGCAAACAGTCGCAGAAAAAGAGAAAGCTAACAAGACAATTTTTTTAACGTGGAAAATCCGTCAATTGGGTGAAAAACCACGCGGTCGGGTCTGTGCCGGCCGAAACCTCCACTATTTGTTGGTGTTGTACAAAGCTACTTTAAAGAACTCGAGGGCGACAGGCCGCCTCTCATTACAATTGTTGAGAGAGAGATACTCGGAGGGTGACAAGCCACCGCTCCTGGAGCTAAGACTTTTGTCTGATGCAGAGGGGGATGCTGCGCTCTAAGCGCTATAGAGGTTTTGACTGCAGCTTGAAGGTTGGATCGATGTGCTCTGTGCGTCTTTGTCTCTGTCGGTTGTCTCCTGCTGCGCGAGAGGAGTTTGGAGTGTTGTTCTTGCTGGAGGCTGGAGCGTTTGTTCTTGAGTGCGCGGAGTGCTTGTTGCTGAGTACGCGGGGTTATGCTTGAACGGTCTTGAGAGCGGAGAGCGCAGAGGCGCTCTTGGAGCAGTCTTCAGAGCGGAGCGCACGAAGGCGCGCTTGGAGCGGTCTTAAGAGCGGAGTGCGCGGAGGCGCGCTTGGAGTGGTCTTGAGAGCGGAGCGCACGGTGGCACGCTTGGAGCAGTCTTCAGAGCGGAGCGCACGGTGGCGCGCTTGGAGCAGTCTTCAGAGCGGAGCGCACGGAGGCGCGCTTGGAGCGGTCTTGAGAGCGGAGCGCGCGGAGGCGCGCTTGGAGCGGTCTTGAGAGTGGAGCGCACAGAGGCGCGCTTGTGAGCGCACAAGGAGGAGGCGCGCTTGTGAGCGCGCAAGGAGGAGACGCGCTTGTGAGCGCGCAAGGAGGAGGCGCGCTAGTGAGCGCGCAAGGAGGACGCGCGCTTGTGAGCGCGCAAGGAGGAGGCGTGCTAGTGAGCGCGCAAGGAGGACCCGCTTTTGTGAGCGCGCAAGGAGGACGCGCGCTTGTGAGCGCGCAAGGAGGACGCGCGCTTGTGAGCGCGCAAGGAGGACGCGCGCTTGTGAGCGCGCAAGGAGGACGCGCGCTTGTGAGCGCGCAAGGAAGAAGGAGGAGAGAGCCGGAGAGAGAGAAAGTCTCAAAAGAGGGGAGAGATGGAGGAGGAGAAGAAGATCCAAAAAAGAGAAGCCTTGAGGTTCTATTTATAGTTCTTGAGGGTGTCACTTTTGTAATTAAATGAGTGGTTAGGGTAGTTTTGGTGGTTATGCGGCTACCCACACACCATAACCAATTTATGTGTTATACGCACACTTATCATGAATATAGCTACGCGCGCACCAGTTTGTATAGTTTTGCGGTGATATGTATTCATATGACGGATATGGTTATGCGCACACTATAACCATATTATTTGCTATACGCAGACCGTATTGAAGGATTTTACTATTTGCACCCCCATGTTGGAGGATTTTACTATTTACTCCCACATGTTGGAGGATTTTACTATTTGCACCCCATAATAAGGGATTTTACTATTTGCACCCCCATGATGTGGGATTTTACTATTTGCACCCACATGTTGGAGGATTTTACTATTTGCACTCCATGATGGGGGGTTTTACTATTTGCACCTCATGATGTGAGATTTTACTATTTGCACCCCCATGTTGGAGGATTTTACTATTTGCACTCCATGATGCAGAATTTTACTATTTGCACCCTCATGTTGGGTGGTTACGGGGCTAGTGGGGTTTCTTTGGATAACCGCACACCCATGAATGAGATGCGGTTAGCGCTTTCAAGGAAACCCTATCAACGATCATATATTTTCGCAAACAATCTATACCGTTGAAATCACGAATCATGCTGTTATATTTACTCCCGCACAATGATCAATTATGATAACCCTGCTTTTAGGAGTAGATTTATAGGGGGGCCACTGGGACACGTGCACCCCCCCACACAAAAAAAAATATTTCTGATTTTAATTAGAATTTTAAATATTGATATTCGCAAACCAAAAAATACTATTTGCGCACCTTAAGTATTTTATTTCCCTCGTTAGAACCTGTCCAAAGCTCTGCCTGGCCACCTGATAGCCAGCAGTGGATTACTGTTTGAATCGTTTGATCACTTCCATTACATGACAACCATCTGATTGGCGATTGCTCGTTTCTTCCTCTCTTCCTTATAATCCGACATCCCAACCTAGGCAATCCGCAGACCGCTCGTTACTTCCTTCTAGGTTCCATCGCCGCATCACACCTTCATTTTCTCGCACTCTCCGACTCTCGCATGACCTCGCTCGGTCGCTCCAGTCTCCAGGATCCAGTCGACGACTACTCCAAAAGGTTGTTGGCACGGGCGGATTCAGAGGGGGGCCCAAGGGACACGCGCACCCCCATTATTTTTCAAAATTGTTAGTGAATTTGGATTCCTCTCGTCGAGACAATGAATTTTGACTACTTATATGTCTAAAACGGTGGCCAGATGAGGAAGAAACGGCTCCGATAAGATGGAAGCGTTCTCACGTCACGTAACTAGTTTGTTTTGAGACAAATATTGGCTATTCGCGGACCAAAGTTGGCTATTTGCAGACCAAAGTTGGTTATTCGCAGACCAAATTTGGCTATTCGCAGACCAAGTTCAGCTATGTGCATCCCCAAAAATAATTTTCAACATGTGACTCACGGCCCTCCTACTCATCCCGCTAGCATTTGTGTTTTGAAATTTTTTGTGCACCCCCATTTATACTTTTCTGGATCCGCCACTGGTTGTTGGTATCTATTCCTCGACTTCTCCAACCCGCTCCAGGCAGTTCGACTGATTCTCTTCCTTCAGGCTGCAAGTATCTCTATTTTCTTGCTTTAGGTTTTTCTCCGATTCAGTCAATTTTTTCTCCATCCCTGTTTTACTCTGCATTTTTCCTGTAGGCTATTGTTTGGTTGTGTCTTTTGCAAAATAAATTGGGGAAGATGGTTCTCTTTAGTCTTTATGACACATTTAAGTTAGCTGCTATATAAATTGGGAAAGATCACTTTAAGATCTTTGGGCAAAAGTCAAATCGTAACAAGAGAAGTTCCATCATTCCATATGAAATAAACTTAAAAATTAAGCTTAGTTCTCTTGGTCAACAAAAAATCATGTTTCCTGTGTAAATTAAGCACAGTTCTCTTAGTCATGTGATAAATATGAATGATTCAAAAAACATGTCAGCAAGATTAATAGTGCTCACTAGCTAGCAACACAAAAATTTAAAGCACTAAAGGAACTTAAAAAGTTTATCATTGTTGCTCTTGATAATCAATATGATATTACTAAGTTTGAACATAAAACATGTTTACAAGCTTCTCTTAAATGCTTGAGATTCTTTTTGCGTCAAGGTTTGTCCATACATGATCATAATGAGAGCCAAGATTCACTCAATAGAGACAATTTTCTTGAACTTCTGCAGTGGATTACAGATATTAATGCTTGTGCAAAGGAAACTACTAAGATTATTATGCAAGAGCTTGGTGATGACTACTTTTCAATTTTAGTCGACTAATCTAATGATGTGTCACATAGAGAGCAACTGACTCTTTGTTTGCGGTATGTTGACAAAAAAGAGGTTAATAGAGTGCTTTCTCGGTATTGTGCATGTTCAGGAGACATCTGCATTGTCACTTAAAGCTGGAATTGAATTTTTACTGATTGAGCAATCATTGAACTTGTCTAAAATCCGTGGTCAAGGTTATGATGGAGCTAGTAACATGAGCGGTGAGTAAATGGTCTTAAAATTTGATTTTGAGGGAAAATGATTGTGCATACTACAATCATTGTTTTGCTCATCAAATTCAGTTAACACAAGTTGCAGTTGTTAAGACAAATGATGTTTGTTAATGATTTTTAGAAGGTTGCCAAGGCACTAGAAGACGGTGAACTAAAAACTGGATCCGATTTAAATCAGGAGCTTTGTTTGAGTCGGGCTGGAGACACTCGTTGGGAATCACAACACAAAACATTAATGCATATTATTTCATTATATCATGATATGGTTGCTACACTATTAAAAATTGGGAAGAATAAAACAACTGATCGGGTGAAGGCACAAGGTGTGTTATTTGCATTGAAATCATTTGACTTTGTTTTAATAGTTCATGTAATGAGCACTATATGATACACTTATGAGTTAAATCTTTCTTTGCAAAGAAATGATCAAGATCTTATAAATGCTGTCTTTTGTTAGTTTGAAAAGAAAAAATGATTGCAAACCCTAAGAGATGATGGATGATACACTATATTAAATACGATCTTACTTTTTTGTTGCAAACATTGTACTAATATTTCCAAATGGATGATCAATATATATCCCGAGGATGATTAAGATGGTTTGTTGAAGACTACACATATCTGCATCATTATCGTGTTGAAATTATCTTGAAAGTTGTCGATACACAACTTCATGAACTTAACAATTGATTTGATGAGGTGAGTATGAAATTGTTTCATCGTATGACTTGTTTGAATCCGATTAACTCGTTTGCTTGTTTAGACAAGCAAAATGTGCTTAGACGGAGTTTTATCTTAATGACGTTTCAAGTTTGGAGTTGTTTAATTCCGATTTTCAACTCGACAACTTTATTGCCGACATGAGAAGCGCTGAGAGAATTTCTGATTTGAAGGATATTGGTCATCTTTCTACGAAGCTTGTTGAAACCGGTAAACATGTTGCATATCAACCTATGTATAAGCTTTTAAAGTTTGTATTGATTCTTCTAGTGGCTACTGCAAATGTGGAAAAAGTATTCTCGGACATGAACTATGTCAAGAATAAGATGCGCAATAGTATAAACAATCAAATGTTGAATGATTGTCCGGTTACTTTTATAGAAAGAGACACATGTGTTTGAAGTCCGTGATGATGATTTTATTGATCGTTTTCAAAAAATTAAAACTCGTTGTGACCAATTGTAACTTTTTGTTTATTTTATGGAATTTTCTCATTGAGCTAATTTAAATATCATTTTTATGGAAAAATTTAATGTCAACAAATTTATATGTGCTTGTTATATTATTTTGAAAAAAAATTGTGCACCCAAATTACAAAATTCCTGGACCTATCACTGCCTGCATTATTAGTACCTAAATATCTCTCCCCAAACAGACCCTTAGACTCAGAATAACAAAAGAACCCCGTAATAAAGAAGAAGTGCAAGGTTTGTTTTGAATTGGTGTTATAGACACACTAATTTTGAATATGTGCAACCAAAATATAAATGCAGCCTAAATTCATATATTTGCACACAAAACCGTTATACCTACATCCCTTTCCGGCATGTTTCACACGAATAACAATTTCAAGTATAGTTGCATTTGAAAAAGAATCAAAATGCATGCTACTAAACATCATTTCAGAAATAACCAAGGCTTCTAAGGCAGCAATGGAGAGCTCGACAACATCATCTACAGTCGAAGAAAGATGCAAGTTAAAATGCATAGCCCGGGAATTCCAGTGAGCCAATTCACATGCATTCAACAGGGTTTCTTGGGTCGTCGATAGGTCTTTCCCTCCAGCGTCGGGCGTCTAGTCACGAAAATCGCTGGAAGGGGTTCTCGCTGTTGTTTGCATCGAGTGAGAAGGGGTGCAAGAGGAAGAAAAAGATCTCTTACCGGTTAAGTGGAGCAATTCGCCGGCTGGAATGGTGGTCGACGGGGGGCTGCAGGGGTCGCTTACGGGAAGAATGGCGAGAAGCAGTTTTTCGCGAAGGAGGAGGCGGTATTTAAGTTTATTTTTTTAGAAATTTTTTTGTGCACATATATAAAATTGGTGTGCCCATAACACCACTCTTAATTCTCTACAGGGGATAGACCCACACGATTTTGCCACGTGTTAGCGCATCACCCGAACCAAAATTTCTGAACCGGCGAGGGATCCATATTTCGCCTACTTATCAGTGCTCACTGCTCAGATCGCCGGGAAAAATTTACTTTTCGGCACTCCGCCGCGCCCACTTAAGCCCGACGATCTTTCTCAGCCCGGGTGCTCTGCCAAACCTCAACTTCGATGGACCCCCTCTCGGCATTGAGGGATTTCACCGTGCGCGGTGAGCTCGACAACATCGCCCACGTCGGCGACGAGTTCCGTTTCGCCGACGACTATTCCTTTCCTTGCTCGACCGAAACTGCCTTCAGATCCAAGCAGGGTAATCTCTATACCCTCGAAACCCTCCTTTTCTTCGTCCGCCACCACCATCTCAAGCACACTGAGTATCTCCAAACGGCCCGCTTCCGTCGCGTCCCGGCTGTAACCCTCCCCGACAGAAAACCCCTCCTCGACTATCTTCAGGGCAGGATCGCCTCCTCCGACTCCATCGAACTCCTTCCCCCGCCTGCCATGACTGCCGTAGCCAACGTCGACGAGTACCGCCCGGACGATCCATCATTCCTCACCGGAACAGGTCCATCTATTGCCTCATTTCCTACTTATGCAAGCGCCGGTGCCAGAGGCGAAGGAATAGTACCGGACATCCTCGATTATGTCTCCCTGATCCGTGCCCTAGAGCGGCCGCTCAAGGACCGAGAATCGTTGCTTGAGTGCCGGAACCGAGATTTCTACAGCGTGCTCATGGCCTCCACGCGCCGCGAGGAGGAGCGGCACAGAATTGAGTCGCAGCAGCGCAAGGACGGTCTCGTCGCCAAGACTCGGCTCTTCGGATCTGACGACAGGGGAGATGAGCCTGGTGGGTATGAATCAACACCAAAACCTAAGATGCATCTCAAAGGGTCCAAGATAGGGGAGGGCGTTCCCATCATTTTGGTGCCCAGTGCGTTTCAGACATTGATCACCATCCATAATGTGAAGGAGTTCTTAGAAGATGGAGTGTTTGTGTCAACGGATGTGAAGGTGAAAGCCATGAATGGCTCATCAAAGCCTGATTGTGTGACAGTGCAGAAGAAGCTGAGCAGGGATAGAGCGGTTGCTGCCTATGAGGTCAGGGATAAGCCATCTGCACTCAAGCCTGAAGATTGGGACCGGGTGGTGGCGGTGTTTGTGCTAGGCAAGGAATGGCAGTTCAAGGACTGGCCGTTCAAGGACCATGTGGAAATCTTCAATAAAAGTTAGTGGCATTAACAAAGCCTTTCTTTCTTTCATTTATATTTTGTGTTCTTCTATGGTATTGCTAGGAAAGTTCATCATGTTACTGCAATAAGTTGTTTTTGAACTTAATTATGCTTTCGTAGAGTGGCTAGGTGTATTTTCTTTAGAGGCTGATTGAGAGTGCACTTTTTTTAATTAGCAAAGCCAAAGCTATATTTTTCCTTGATTTGTAACACCAAGTAAAAGCGAAGACATGTAAAATAAATAGGGTAAGAGAAGATGTAGAAATTTTGAGAAGTTAAATATGTATAATAACTAGGATAAGAAAAGATCAAGAATTTTGGGAAGAAAAAGTTATTAAGAGTGAGTGCAGGGAGTTTTTAGCTAAAATATAAATTATCAATGATAATTCAGATGTTTTCTATGATTTTGTATGAGCATTTTTAGGAGATTAAATTAAATACATGATAAGTGTAAAATTTAGACGTATAACAAATGATACTGTCATTACATGTTTTAGGTGCCTCTAATCTATTAAACAAGGAAGGATATAGATGATGCATAATTTCTAGAGTAAAAATGTAGTGGTCAAAATTGAGAATTGTTTTAATGGCATCATGCATTTTGTGGACATTATGAAGGCCCAAGGATAGATTATATGAACTTGCAATACCTCCATCTATTCTTATGGATCATAGTGTTGGCATCGAAGAAGTCACCCCTATTAATAATCATGTTGAGCGTCAAAGAAATGGGAACTTTTAGATGGATTGCCTAGTCAAGGATGACATTGAGAAATGAGTATATTAGAGATGGAAAGTTTAGTATAAGAAGATTTAGGGAGGTTTTGGCAAGCAAATGGGCATATTATACTTCACCAGACGTCGTATGTAATACTAAAGTTATAAAAGTAGAGGGAAAAAGATTAGATTAATCATAAAGATTAGAATCTCTATAAAAAGCTAGAATTCCTATATTTTTTTTTTATTCAAAATAGAGGTAACATTACCCCACTATGGTGGGATAAAGGCTTGAGTGTTGTTGTTGTTGTTGTTGTAGAGGTAACATCGAAGTAGCTCTCGCCAAGAAATCATTGAGGATGATTCAAAACACTGACCTAACTATTAGAAATACGCATCATAAGTTTAATGACTAAAAAGATGATGAGGTGTGTATTATGGTACTGATTAACATGGAATGTGACCACAATTCCACACTAGACATTTCATTTGTTCTTTCAATTTTCAATGCATAGAGGTAACAGTATGATCATGATTGTTTAGACTCGTATTTCTTTTCCTTAACTGGCTTCCATTTATGACTTTTCTGATACTGGTTTTGTTAACAGATGCAAAAGAGCTTCACTTTGGTCACATAATTGCAGCATGGAGGCAGAAACTAACATTTATCACTGAGTTTGTTGATTGATTATGTAACCAATGCCCATTGATCTATAATTTATTATGAGAATACATGGTAGATTAAGTTTATGCTTTCACTAGACTATGTATTTCTATGCACAGAGTAAAACGAGCAACCGAGGGTCAAAACAGTATTCTGATCTTTATTTGGGTGTAAGAATTAAAATAAGGAAAAAATATGGCACAAAGAAGTGCATTATGTGTTTGCAAGTTTAGGATTCAGATTGGAAACAAATCGGAGTGAGTTGAGTCGTCCAAGAAGCCCTAGCCAAATTCATAAGGTAAGATACAACAGGAGGTCTCCCCTTATATACTTGGGTCTCTCTCTCAAATATAAAGTGCAAAAAAAATAATGAGTGCATAATAATAATGTCAAGTCACTGCATGCTTAGCACGATGCCCATCACGCGGTTGATGTGAGTAAACACGTACTGAACATCCTTCGATGCTTTGCCCTTACCTGCATTCGTATTAATATACCCCACAACTGAACAACGACCTTGTCCCCATGGTCGAATTTTGGAAGTTGTGTATGCATCTCACTCTCCAAGATCCACATAGGCCTCCTCGGGGGGGGGGGGGGGGGGAGGGATCCTTCAACAGTACCAGTATTTTCTGAACGATCTGACCTTGAACTTTCTGACGCCAGTCTGGAACACGTGGATCCTGGTGCTGGCCTGAAATACGTGGATCCTGGCTCCGGTCTGACACTCAATTGTAATATGTCCACTAGGGTGCGAGAGAGAGTGTCTGACGCCATTGTCAATCATGATGATCACGTTCTTTTCTAGAATGGTGGCGTGGAGATTCATGGTGAAGGGTCTGTGATAGGGAAGCTCAAGGTAAGTGAGACCGGCGGCCTCGGCCTACTTCAGCTCCTCCTCATCCAACTCTAGAGTTTCAAAACCAACCAAACATATGTCATCATCCTCTCCTCCAAGGAGCATTCATAAATCCCAGTTTAGATATTCGCGTGTGTGTGTGGGTGGGGGGGGGGGGGGGGGGGGGGGGGTGGGTGCTTGCAGCGGAAGCAAAATCCCTCGATACTTTGATATGTATACGCACTGCGAACATATCATACGCATTCGCTCGGATGATTTGCTCACCTTGCGAGGATCTCTTGATGGCGTATTTACCTTCATAATAATATTGTACTCGTTATGTGTTGTTTGTCTTTTAGTGTGTTACTATGCTATCTTGTAGTGAGGTCTCCTCCTATATAAGGAGCCCTGAGTATGTGTAGTTCTTTATCTTTGGAGTCTTAGAGTCTTGGGCTATTTTTGGAGAGAGTAGTGTTTTAGAGGACCTAGCCTCCTTGTGCTTGGCGGAAGCTCGTCTCCCGAGTCTTTATCTTTAATTTCATGCAATGCAAGTTATTGTTCGTGTGTTTGTTCTTGATACAATGGTAGCTAGCCCGTATCAATTGGTTCGACCTGCTGCTCATCTAGGGTTTCCACCGGAACCATATATGGATCTCCTCCCTTTCCGTCGACCACCCGACTGCCATGGCCCCCCTTGCAACTTTGTTCCAATCTGTTGTGATTAGATCGACACGACCTTGGATAAAATCTTCGCCATGACGCACGAGCTTTGTAGCCGTCTCCTTCCTCAAGCGCCATTCCAACCATTGTGTTGTGTTTCCGACGAGCTGCCCAACCCCGCCCTCACCACGGAAATGGACCGTTCGACCCTCATCATCCAGCAACTCAAATCCTCAGTGAGTTCGACGCGTCCGTCCGCCCTTAGCACACTAGCAAGCCCCGTCCCCTCTCTGTCAGCAACGCCCATAGCTCCTTCTGAGTCTTCTCCATTATGCGGCGCGCATCCCTCTCTTCTTCCCATGTCCAGTCGAGTAACAATTCTCACCGGCGAAACGCTTACCTTCTCCTCCTCTATCAATTGCAGCGTATGTTTCAACATCGTTGATCGAATCCGTCGCCCACTTCCCTTCCGTTCAGTTCTCCCGGCGGTCGTCTTCCATGCCAGAACTGACCGCATGCGTCCTCCGTTTCCTTGCCATGCGTCTCTACTCCCTGGAATTGAGCCCCCTGCTCCCTGATCTACTCTGCGCTTGAGTTGTCCTTTTTCAAGACGATCCTTCTGCGCAGATCTACTTCCCCTAGTTACGCCACCTCTCTGCCATCTTGTCTCCTCTCCATTTCTACTGTTCGTGCCTCACACGTGCACGTTCTGCATTCGTGTTCCTCTTCTTACCTTTTTCGGTGGTCCCCCTTACAACTCCACCCTTCCAAACCTCTTGTGCCATAAAATACTCCACATTATTGTCTCGCTCCTTCCCACCCAAAGGCAACCCCCATCCATCGTTTTTTTCTTTTATTTTTTGTTGTTTCATTGAACTATCCCTTGTCCTTTGTCCTGGCCGACCTTCTCTCCACATGCCTTGCGGCCCCACTTCGTGCCCCACGTTCACCTTTTTTGTTCACATTATTTCCGTATCTACAGGCGCAACACTCCCAGTCGACTTTTTTTCATTGTTCTTCCGCTTGGCCCTTCTTCGGCCACTGCCTTGGGCCAACTGGCGCGTTATCGTCACTATAGAAACCTGCATGTCTGTGCCGCCTCGCTCGACCTTGAGGACAAGGTCGATTTTCAGGACGTGTGTGTTGATACATATACGCACTGTGAGCATATCACACACATGCGCTCGGACGATCGGCCTCACGTCGCGAGGATCTCTCGATAGTAGAAACAGTGGAATCGTAATATCTTGATTAATTATCTCAAAGGACCCTTACTCATACATATACATGAGTGAGGGGAAACCCAAAAACAGAGAAAGACAAAAATACCCTCAACCAAGATAAATACACATAAATGCTGAACGACTTGACATAATATCAAGCTTGCAAATGTCAGATGTCGAACTCATGTCGGTTTGGATTTTTTATGTCGGATGTCGGATTGCGGGGGATATATCGGGGACATTCCAGAATGTCGGATTGTAATATTATATATATTATATATCATAATATTATTTTTAATTAGATGGTAATTATTTTATTTAATGAAGTATACACTAAAATTCATATTAGAAAATGAAACTACTAACAAGTGTTTAATTAATTTGTAATAAATAAGAAATGCTGCATACTTTCAATCAAGTAATAGTATAATACAACATCACAATATCATATTAAAGTATTAGACATTTAAACTAGAAAGTATAATCGTACCTCAGCTTATTACCAAAATTTTAATGCTCCACAAAATCTGCTACTCTTATATAAACCTACAATATTTTTTCCTGAAATTAATCAACGAATATTTGAGTAAGAACTAAGAACTACAAATATTTAGATTAAGGGTCCGTTTGGTTGGGCTGTTGCTGATGAAAAGCTGCTGATCAGAAATGGAGTTTTGAAAAAGAGCTGTTTCTGAGAAATGGAGTTTTGTTAAAAAACTGTTTGGTGAAATGGAGTTTTCAGTGCTTATTGAAATGGAGTTTTATAAATTTTGTTTGGGTTAAATGAAGTTTTTGAAAAAAAAAATTTGTTGTTCCATAAAATACACAATCTTGATAATACTGACTATAATAGATATAAATACCAATAATTCATCTCACCATCTAAGATCTAGAAGTGTACAACTGTTGCGCTATATTTTCACGCAACGTGATCATCTCATCTACCCCGCCTGCTGTATCAGGACAAACTACTTGATGCCCTTGTGTGCTCACCCCCTCATCACCACCTCCCTGCTCGAACTCATTGAAATCAATATCCCTCCGCGACGGGTGCCTCCGAATAAAATTATGCAATGCCATTGTCACCATCACAATATCGGTTTGTTTGGCGAAGCTGTAGCTCGGCATATCACGCAATATGGCCCACTTTTTCTTCCAAATCCCGAACGATCTTTCAATGACACTTCTAAGGGATGAGTGCGCGTGATTGAATATCTCTCGGCGTCCTTCCGGTGCACGCCCGCCACGAGCAAAGTCCGGGAGATGATAACGTGTCTCTGGATATGGTTTCAAGTATCCCCTTTGTAACGGATACCCAGAGTCCACCAAGTAATATTTTCCTGAAAATCAGGATCAAAATTCGTTATGCTTCAAAGGTGAGAAGTATAAAAAATGGAGTAGAAATCTTATTACCTGGTGGTGGATGTGGAAATTTGTAACGGGGATCCCGAAGCGCATAATTGAAAATGCGGCTATTATGCGCAGAGCCTTCCCAACCTGGCATAACAAACGTGAAACACATGTTGAAATCACAAGCAGCCATCACATTTTGTGTTGGCATGCCATGTCTCCCAATGTACGGTACTTGATCACGAACAGGTACGCATGCATGAACATGTGTTCCATCAATTGCACCGACACAATCTTTAAAGAACGGCATGTAACGTGTGTCATACAGAATCTCTGGCGGTGTGCTACTGAAAGATCTCTCTAATGGTTGAATCACTTCGGCCGCCAGTAGTATCAACACGCGAATGCCTTCTCCAAAAAAACCTGCTAGCAGTCTCTGTCGAGTGCTGAAACCGCTCACATGTCTTCCTCATGACCTCGTTATGAGACAGTATGTCCAAGGTCAGTGCCAAAATCTCTCTAGATGGAGTCCGTCTCGTCCCGTGAAATCCGTACTTCTCCTCCAAGATATGCAATAGATCCATAAAAATATCTTGGGACATCCGAAATGAATTATGAAACCGGACTGTCGAACCTGCTAGCATTTCTCCTACCCATTTATCACCTGTTTGCTTCGAAGTCATGCAAGGTACTGGTTGGTTGAAAAGAGAACTGGTTTCAGCTAAGATACTAACTGCTGCTACCACATTTTGATGATGTGCGATCGCATAATTTTGAATAGCCTGAAAGCTATCTTCTGAATCATTAGAGTCATTGGTAGACATATTCTGATACACAAAAGACAGGACATTAATAAGAATAATGTCTAAACACAACCACAACAACAATAACATAAAACGTCGTAAACAGTCTAGCAGAAACATACAAATACTAGAAATATCCAACATTGTAGCAGAATAACAGTAACAGTCAAACATGAATAACAGTCTAACAGTAGCAACAGTAGAAATACAATAAATATCCAAACACAATAAAAATAACCCAAAGTCCATGACCCTAACCAGAATAATTCTACCCCCCACCATTGTAGCGGTTATAAATCCACTTTATGTTCATACCCTCGGGTAGGAACATAAATGCCTCTCTATGACCTTTGTCCAACAGAAATGTGATGGCAAAGTCATAGAATTTCTCGTCCGCTACAACGTCGGGGTATCCACTTAACCGCTCTAATGCCTGAGTAATAGTATAAGGGTTGCTCTTTGGATGTTCCTGAATGCATCGACTGATGGTCTTTGAAGATTCTGCCAGATCTTCTAAGACGGAGCTGGTGGCACTTCTCTTTCCTTTCTTCCTCTTCCTCGCCGATGTGACCTCGGGGGGAGGTGGTGCAACATTATCCTCCTGAATGTCATTCTCCCCACCGGACAACGCTCTCTCGTCGGTAGACTCTGGTGGATTACTCCTTAATTCAGGAATGGTAGCATGACGTCCACATGCAATAACTGAATCGAACATCCTCCTCAATCGTTCCTCTAACTCAGGGGGGATGCCCGCATATCTGAACTTTTTGGCCGCTGAGACAACCTACAATATTATAACACAAATTAGGAAGGGCAAATAATTGAACATAAAGTTAAATCATCATTTTTAATAAATGAATACCTTCAATCTCTCGGTCCACCACTCGTCCGAAGCATCTATAGTCTTTGTAGTCGGATTCCAACCCAGACCAGTGGAATCCCGCTTTAGCTCACTCCAAATCTTCCACTCCTTCTTCAAATGATCCCATTTATTCTTCATTTGAACCTTATCATATTTTTTTCCAGTTTGTAGGTGGAATTTGGAAGTCACATTAGCCCACCCCTCCTTGCTAAAATGGGTTGTCGGTCGGTTACCAAGCTCTATCTCATGAATGCATATGTCGCAAAAAACCAGAACATCATTTGAATCCCATATAGCGGACACACCGCCATCTCTCGGCTTACCCATCTTAAAAATGAAAAAAAAAAAGTAAACATATAAACATATAAAAAAATATACACACACTAATACACACAAACAAATATACACACACACAAACATACACACACACAAACACACACACACACACATACACATATATATACACAGCCACACACACACATATATACACACACACACATACAAGCACACACACACATACAAGCACACACACACACACAAACACACACACACACACACACAAACATACACACACACAAACAAATATACACACACACAAACATATACACACACACAAACATAATATATATACACAGCCACACACACACATATATATACACAGCCACACACACACATATATACACAGCCACACACACATATATACACACACACACACATACAAGCACACACACACATACAAGCACACACACACATACAAACACACACACACAAACACACACACACACACACAAACATACACACACACAAACAAATATACACACACACAAACATATACACACACACACAAAAAATATACACACACTTATACACACAAACAAATATACACACACACACACACAAACATATAAATTCAGTCCCCCCCCCATATTTATAAACACACACACACACACATGCATACATACACACACACACATTTACATAAACACACAAACACACACATACAAACATATATATACACAGCCACACACACACATATATGCACACACACACACATACACACACAAACATATAAATTCAGCCCCCCCCCCCCCCCCCCATATTTATAAACACACACACACACAAACATATAAATTCAGCCCCCTCCCCATATTTATAAACACACACACACACACACACACACACAAACATACACACACAAACAAATATACACACACACAAACATATACACACACACAAAAAATATACACACACTCATACACACAAACAAATATACACACACACACAAACATATAAATTCAGTCCCCCCCCCCCCCCCCCCCCCCCCACACACACACACACATATTTATAAACACACACACACACACATACATACATACACACACACACATTTACATAAACACACAAACACACACATACAAACATATATATACACAGCCACACACACACATATATACACACACACACACACACATATATGCACACACACACACAAACATATAAATTCAGCCCCCCCCCCCCCCCCCCCCCCCCATATTTATAAACACACACACACACACAAAATATAAATTCAGCCCCCCCCCCCCATATTTATAAACACACACACACACACACAAACATACACACACAAACAAATATACACACAAACATATACACACACACACACAAAAAAAATATACACACACTCATACACACAAACAAATATACACACACACACACACAAACATATAAATTCAGTCCCCCCCCCCCCATATTTATAAACACACACACATACATACACACACACATTTACATAAACACACAAACACACACATACAAACATATATATACACAGCCACACACACACATATATATACACACACACACACACACATATATACACACACACACACATACACACACAAACATATAAATTCAGCCCCCCCCCCCCCCCCCCCCCCCCATATTTATAAACACACACACACACACACATACATACACACACACACACATATACTTATAAACAAACACACACACACACACACACATATGAACATAAACACACACACACACACACAAATATACACATACAAACACACACACACACATATGAACTTAAACATACACACACACACACACACACATGAACTTAAACACACACACATACTTATAAACACACACACACACACATACTTATAAACACACACATACACATACACCCACACAAAACACATACAACACAAACTCACACACACACATACACAACACATAGAACATATCACACAAACATACAACACAAACACACACACACACACATACAACACAAACACACACACACATACACAACACAAAAAAAATTCCTACATAAACATTCCAACCCAAATAAAAAATTTCTAGGAGCACCAATATACCAATCACAAGTCGGAAGGTGGCTGATCTGGGACTGGATACTGCAATGCAAGGAGATCTGAAAATCTCTACTCTGAAATCGCCTGAAAAGGGGGGCCTGTAGGGGGGAGTTTTCAGTGAGGGGGTGGATCTAATAATGGAAATTAGGGTGAGAAAGGACTGCAAAACCGATCAAAGAAGGCCATAAAAAATTACCTGGAACACACGCGGCGGAGTGCGGCCAAACGACGAGAAGTCCCGGCGGCAGGAGAAGCAACGATACCAGTCGACGTCGCCGACGTCAACGTCGTCGCCGGAGAGGAGGGTATCCGCCTGCAGCAGCCCGATCGGGATGGATCGCCTTCGGTCGGGGTCGTCGACGGGCGCGAGAGCGAGGAGAGAACCCTAGACAAGCCTTTCCCTCGATCGGATCGCGTCTGGACTGGAGCTATCGACCCCGGCAGGAGTTTAATGAGAAACGACGGTTACTAAAAACCAGAGTTTGGGTCCAACAGCTGCGCCAAACAACGCTTATGCTCCAAACGGCGTTTCATGCCTGCCGCACCGGAGCTAAACCGCCCAACCAAACGGTACCTAAGAGTAACATAAGTGATAAAAATAAAATAGAACAAATAATATCAATGTAGGCACGAATAATAATAAGAAGACATTCAGTAGCTAATTAGCATAGCATTTCAAAAATTGAAGCATAATATATTAGTACTACAGATATTTATAGAGATGTGAGAACATTTCTAAGACCACTCTTGAATTTGTATGACAACATTTTTTTAGATTATTCAGCAGGAAAGAAGAAGAAGATGAAGAAGAAGACGAAGACGAAGAAGACGACGACAGCAGAACAACAAAGAAGAACAACAGGGAAGAAGAAGAAGAACAACAGGGAAGAAGAAGAAGAAGAACAACAGGGAAGAAGAAGAAGAAGAAGACTTATAGTGCAACGGGAGACGGTTCGATCGAGGGTAGCGGGAGATGGGTTCGATCGAGCAGCAGCAGAGTACAGCGGGAGATGGGATCGATCGAGGGAAGCGGGATCGATCGAGCAACAACAGAAAACAGCGGGGCAGCGGGAGACTTACAGTGCAGCGGGATTTTAGGTTTTACGAGGGTTTTTAGTTTTTTTGGGGTGCTAATAGCCATTAATGGGGTTCATAGTTAATGTCGCCGCCATAAGCCGCCATAAATCGACATGTCGGGCCGACATGGCGGACATGTCGGCCGCCATACTAGAAAACACCATTTTTTCCATCTATGTCGCTAACGTTGCGATTTCCCCTCAAAAATGACATATCGGCCGACATGTTGGACATGTCGGCCGACATCTACAAGCTTGCATAATATGAATTACAACTCTCCCCCTCAAGTTGGACAGAAGATATCAGTCATCCCCAGCTTCTGAATTCCATCAGTAAACGTATCACATCCCAAGCTTTTGATGAACACATCGGTCAGTTGATCTTTGGAATAAACGAAGGGAGTTACCACGGTTTTTTTTATCCAAGTGATCTTTAATAAAATGTCGATCAACCTCAATATGCTTTGTCCTCTCTTGTTGGACTGAGTTATGTGTTATGCTAATAACGACCTTATTGTCACAAAATAAGGAGAAGAGAGCTGTCTCAGTGAAACCTATGTCTTGTAATACAGTACGCAACCACAGACCCTCACATAGGCCCTGAGACATAGCACGAAATTCCGCCTCAGCACTTGATCTGGCCACCACATTCTGCTTCTTGCTACGCCATGTCACAAGGTTTCCACCAATGAAAGAACAATAACCAGTTGTGGACTTTCTGTCATCCCGACATCTGACCCAATCAACGTCGGTAAAGACTTCAATCTTCAAGTTATTGTTTTTGGAGAACAATAGACCGCGACCAGGTGCTTTCTTCAAGTATCTTAACACACGATACGCGACATCTTGATGTCTGATCCTAGGAGAATGCATATAACTGCTCAGAATCTCTACCGCAAATGTAATGTCAGACCGAGTATGTGATAAGTATATAAGTTTCCCAACCAGTCTTTGATAACGCGATACATCAACATGGTCACCATCACTATCAATCTTATGGTTCTCCTCCGAGGGAGTGTTAGCAGGAGCACACCCAAGCATCCCTGTCTCCTTTAGAAGATCCAATACATACTTTCGTTGGGATATGAATATACCCTGATCAGATCTAGCAACCTCGATACCCAGAAAGTACCGTAACCTTCCTAAGTCTTTCACCTCAAATTCAACAGCTAAGAGGGTTTTAAGACTGACAATCTCCTCTGTGTCATTTCTTGTAATCACAATGTCATCCACGTAGACAATGAGAACCACTACCTTCTGTTCACGTCTCCGGATAAACATGGTATGATCGGAGTGAGCCTGCTTGTACCCAAACTTGAGCATAGCTGTGAGAAACCTTCCGAACCAGGCCCTAGGAGATTGCTTCAGGCCATATAAAGATTTCTTTAAGCGGCAGACAAGCCCTTCAGCCCCCTTCTTCACAAAACTAGGGGGAAACTTCATGTACATCTTTTCATCGAGATCACCGTGAAGGAACGCGTTCTTCACATCCAGTTGATGAAGGTCCTAGTCCAGGCAAGCCGCACAGGATAATAACACCCGAATAAAGTCCATCTTTGCAACATGAGCAAAAGTCTCTTGGTAATCAACTCCCTGCGTCTGAGTGTATCCTTGAGCAACCAGACGTGCTTTGTACCGTTCTACTTTACCGTCTTGGTTTTGCTTAACAGTGAAGACCCACCGTGAGCCTATAGCTTTCTTCCCAAGAGGAAGAGAGGAGACTTCCCACGTATGATTCTTTTCCAGGGCAGACATCTCATCGTGCATCGCCTTTATCCATACAGGCACCTGCAAGGCTTCCTGCAACGATTTAGGAATAACAACCAAGGAAAGGGATGAAACAAAGGCTTGATGAGCCGGGGTGAGATGTTGATAAGCCGCATGGTTAGAAATAGGGTGTTGCGTACTCGTGGCTTTACCTTTCAGCAATGTAAGAGTAATATGCATATCCGCATCATCAGAATCTGAGTCCGAAGTAGACACAGACAATGGAGGAACTCTAGTAGCCTGTGTACCTGTACGACGGTGATATATGTGGGGAAGCGGAGAGATCAGGGTGGAGATAAAAGGTATCTGGATAAGAGCAGTAGCTACTAGAGTAGGTAGCTGTGAGAAAGTGGAGGTCATGGAAGGAAGGAGGGGAAGAGGGATAGGAGTAGTAGCTGTATCACAATCACTCTCCCCCTGACGAAGAGAATGAGTCGAAGGCAAAAAATAAGATTCATGCTCCTGGAAAGTAACATCCATGGTACAGAACATACGTCGGGACAGAGGGTGATAACAACGATACCCTTTGGTGGTAGAAGAGTAGCCAAGAAAGACACAACGGAGAGCCCGAGGGTCAAGTTTGTCCCGACTGGGTTGGTGGATATGCACAAAGCAAACACACCCAAAGATGCGAGGTTCCAAATGGGAAGTATGAACCACACAGATAGTGGAAAGACGGGCTAAAGGAGTAGCGTAGGAAAGGACACGAGAAGGAAGGCGATTGATAAGATGAGCGGCAGTGAGAACGACATCCCCCCAATAGGTTTTGGGAAGGTGCATGGTGGAAAGAAGACATCGAGCAACCTCAAGGAGGTGCTGATTTTTACGTTCGACCACCATTTTGAGTAGAATGTGTGGACACGTTTTTTGGTGGATAATACCATGAGTGGTGAGATAAGAACCGAAGGCACCACGATCGTCATACTCCCCGCCATTATCGCTTCTAAGAACACGAATAGAAGCATCGAATTGAGTTTGCACCATTTTATGAAATATTTGAAAGCAAGAAAAAACTTCATTTTTTTCTTCAAAAGATATACCCATGCAGTACGAGAGAAGCAGTTAATAAAGGTGACAAATCATCGAAAACCATTTAAAGATAAAATAGGGGATGACCCCCACACATCAGAATGTATCACATCAAAAAGGACAGTACTGGGAAAAGAGAGATGTGAAGAAGAATGTCGCACATGTTTAGACTCATCACATACATCACAATTATTCTGAAGAAAAGTTAGAAATGCAGGAAACCATTTTTGTAGATAAGTGGAAGACGGATGTCCTAGGCGCAGATGCCAACGACGAACATCATCAGCTGTGGCGACGGAACAGGAAAGAGCCTGAGAGGGTATCTGGGGGTCCAGGTAGTACAAGCCGCCACGATTCCTACCACTGCCAATGTTCCGCTTCGTACCCAGTTCCTGAAAAACACAAGAATCAGGAAAAAAAGTTACAGAGCAGTTCAGAGATCTAGTAATGTTGCTGATGGAAAGCAAATTGTGAGGAAAAGAGGGAACATGAAGAACAGAAGGAAGAGAAATAGACGGAGAACAAGAGATGCTGCCTTTGCCCGCAATAGAGGATAAAGATCCATTGCAGAAATGACCCTGTCCTTACTAGACAAGGGGGTGTAAGAGAGGAAACCTGAAGAGGACCCAGTCATATGATGTGTTGCGCCGGAGTCAAGTACCCATTCAGAGGAAGAGGTAGTTGTAGCATGAGCATTGGGCATCGCAATAGTCGCCAGGGAAGTAGAGTCGCCTGTCCCAGGATCAGACTGAGAGGAGAGCAGACGACGGAAAGCATCCACTTCCTGAGCTGTAAGAGATCCAAGAGGGGAACAATGAGACTCATCATAGACATCGGTAGTGTAGGCAGCATCATGAGAGCGATGACCATGCTGTCTCTGACCACCACGACCAGGTCCACGACCACGGCCACGACCAGGAGGAGCAAGATGACAGTGAAGCTTGAAACACACCTCCCGAGAATGTCCCCTTCGACCACAGTAGTCACAGGTGGGCACAGAAGAGCCAGGAGTGGGAATAAGACCGCCACCAACACTCGTCAAGGCAGAACGATCTAGAGGCGCCATAACACTGAGGAACTTGCGTCGGTCTTCATCACCCAGAACCATACTAAAGGCCTCACGAAGGGAGGGAAGTGGAGAGTGGTGAAGAATATGCGTCTGTACCATATCGGATTCCATGTTTAATCCCATCAAGAAAACATGAAGACGAAAACGGTCCTCATTTTGCTTTATCTGAACAACATCAACGGTACACGCAGGATTGAAGTAAGCAAAGTAGTCCAACTCTTGGTGTAGACGCTCAAACTCAGAGAAAAATGACGAAACGGTCATCTGACCTTGCCGCAATTCCAAAATACGGCGAGTAAGCTCATACACCTGCGTGGAACTACCGATCTGTGAGTATGTTTCCCGAGCACGGGTCCATATCTTCGATGCAAAATCCATCAACATATAGCTCCGATAGACTTAGGGAGACATCGAATGTCGGGGCCATGAGACCACAAGTGAGTTGTCAGAATCCCAACGCTTCCATGAGGGATCGGTCTTCGGAGGCTCCTTGATCGTGCCATCGTTATACCCAAACATCTGTTGGTTGCAAATGACATGTTGAGCCGCGCGAGACCATTCCAGGTAATTCGTGTCATCCAAGGGAACCGTGGTAATCTTCAAAGAACCAGAGTGGTCATGAGGACGCTGAGAGTCACTCATCTGAGGCTGGATCACACCCGGAGAAGATACCGAGGAATCGGGGTCACCCATATTGACAAAGACGAGATCTGGAAATGGATCAACACATCTGCGTCATTAGGCAGACGGGATCTGGACAGGGATCAGCAACAGTGAGATCAGCGACAACATCAGGAGGCGGCAACGATCTAGATCTCTTACAGGCAGACGGGATCTGGACGGAATCTGGACATCAACAGGCAGACGGGATCTTGACGCAGGGAGAACAGAGGCAGATGGAATCAGCGGCAGCAGACAACACAGATGGAATTAACGGCAGCAGGCAGCACAAATGGAATTAACGTCAGCGACAGCAGATGGGATCTTGATGCAGATGGAATCAGCGGCAGCGACAACAGGCAGAACAGAGGCTTCATCAACCGGCGTTTTCTTCAGCACTTGGCGCAGGAGAACAACAAAAGAACAGAGGCTTCATCAGAAGGCGGCGACGTCTTCTTCTTCAGCAACTGTCCGACGGGAAATGCCCGTCTAGGGGCCGCACCGCGTCATACGGGAACGACAAAGGCAGAGACTGATGGTGGCGGAAGCAAACAAGCGACAGAAGGAGCGATCAAATGGAAGAGGACGAGCGGCGGAAGGGGCAAGACGGGATCGCTCTGATACCAAGTAGAAACAGTGGAATCGTAATAATATCTTGATTAATTATCTCAAAGGACCCTTACTCATACATATACATGAGTGAGGGGAAACCCTAAAACAGAGAAAGACAAAAATACCCTCAACCGGGATAAATACACATAAATACGGAACGATTTCACTTAATATGAATTACAACTTCGATGACATAATTACCTTCATAATAGTATTGTATTCGCTATGTGTTATTTATCTTTTAGTGTGTTAGTATATTGTCTTGTAGAGGGGTATCCTCCTATATAAGGAGCCCTGAGTATGCTTAGTTCTTTATCTTTACAGTCTTATAGTCTTGGGCTCTCTTTGGAGAGAGGAGTGCTCTGGAGGACCCAACCTCCGGTTGCTTGGCGGGAGCTCGTGTCCCGAGTCTGTACCCAGCCTTTAGGTGTAGTTATTGTTCGTATGCTTGTTCTTGATACGACGTAGCTATTCTGTATCATACATAGCTCGACGTAGTCCTGATGGGATAACGGGTGCGGAAGGGACTTGTATTTCTGTGGTGGGCGTTGTTGGGGAAATGTGGTACCAGTGATTTTTTAGGGTGCGAAGGTAGTTTGTGATTTGGTGGGGGGCGATTGGAAGATAGAAAAGAGCGGGAAGTGGAAGGGTGATGTATGTGCAGGTAGCCGAGGAACTATCAAAGCGAGGGAGGGGCAGAGAGGGTCACAAACTCTTCTGCGAATTGCGCTTGCTCCAAAACGCGAGAGTCACCAGATTATGCACTTAGAGGCGAGCACATATATGCTCCTATAAAATAGCTTGGAAATAGGCTAAGTGGTGATCTGTTGCCAAAACTAAAACTTCCGAAGTGATTTCGATGAAATCGTTTATGTAGGAGTCGACTGACTCCACTTGGCAGACTGTACTTAGTCACTTAAAGGCTGCACTGCTGGCCTAACGAGAATCATAGTGACGGATGAGTTCTTCCTTGAAGTCATACCAAGACAGGGTAGTGTTGGATCGACGAATCCAATGTATCCGATGGAAGGAGAACCGAGTCAAAGTCACCTATAAACTAAAACAAAATGTAATCTACATCGACTTTTAAGTGAAAAATTAGAACATTTCCAACTTGATTCTTTCCTCGTTAAGCGGTAACCAACTGTAATTATAAGTAAAAGCTCCAGAAGCTTGTCCACCTTGATTCTTTCCTCGATAAGCGGTTGCCAACTGCTAATGATAAAAGCCTCAAAGTTTATGCATTAGAATATAAAAATAAAGTTCATTGCTATCTCCACATCTCCTAAATACAACTACTGCCTTACTCCCTCTGTAAATAGAAGTCTGAAAACTAACAATGCATCAATAGCCAAAATGGTTTGGGGGCATTGTCAAGCTTGTGGACCAAGGACAACAATGGCTCAAGCTTGTGGACTAATGACGAGTGTATTGATACATATGCACTCACACGTATGATCGACCTCACTACACGAGAGCTCTCTCAGAGATACGACGACCCTTACGGATTATCTTGTATTCACAATTAATTATGCGTTTGTCTTTTATGCATTTTGTCCTGTAGAGAGACTTCATCTATGTAAGGAGCATTTAGGATGATGGGAGATGATCTAGTGATCATTTAGGTTTAGTCTCTCTTGGAGAGATGGACGCTTTGGAGGAACCAGTCTCCGAGTGCTAGGCGGGGGCTTGTCTCTCGAGTTGTACCAGTTATTTTCATTCAATATTTCTATTTAATTTCCTTGTTTGTGTTTGTAGTTCTTGATATGGCGTAGCTTGTTCGTATCCTCCCTGATAGAGAATCCGACATAAAACTTGAAGTCTCGAGTTGGATCGGGAGCCTGGTAGAGAGCTATCGGGCCATCGGAAGCATTTTGGTGTTTTTCTGTAACACACATTGAATTTGAATCAGGTACCACCCACAATACACGACACGGCGTTAGCATATAGTCCGCCCGATGAAGCC
Source organism: Dactylorhiza incarnata (assembly GCA_033032865.1). Taxonomy (NCBI): domain Eukaryota; kingdom Viridiplantae; phylum Streptophyta; class Magnoliopsida; order Asparagales; family Orchidaceae; genus Dactylorhiza; species Dactylorhiza incarnata. The sequence goes on along the minus strand of JAWHQI010000403.1, from coordinate 222,402 downwards.
TCGCAAGCTGTGTAGCTCGCCCGGAATACATCATTTTTCAAATATTTAATGCTGTTTCTTTAATTTATACCGAAATAGATAACTTAATCTCACGATGTGAGACTAAATTTGAGAAAGATTTTAATAAATTAAAATAAAAAGCAATTAGGCGCGCCAGGTGAGACTCGATCTGCCTACCGCCACCTTTACAATCACGCCTTATCCATTAGGCCATGAACACTTTCACGTTATATTATAGGCGCAATTTTTATATATATTAATATTAATGAAATTAAGTTAAAATTAACTTTTTTGTTTCCATTAAGTTAAAATTATCTTTTTATGCGTACTAATATTATATATATATATCTTTACCATATATAAAGAAATATCAAACCCATGAATTTTAAAGTCGTTGAAATGATTACGGCCGTCGAATCTGGCATGATATTTCATCAACCGTCAGATCAAACCGCTCTCTCTCTCTCTCTCCACTTTTTCATAGGTCTCCTAAACCTACTAGGGGTGACCTAAAACTATGTAGGTGTAGAGTACCCCACAACATGAAATTACGATTTTACCCCTAAATTTATTAAAAAATGAGGGTCATATGACCCATTTTTTAATCTCACAAAAATTGTCAATGGTGAGATTTGAACCCAGGTCTCCACTATGCCAAACAAAGATAACAACCATCACACCATATGATTTTGTTGAACAAAATTGAATTAAGTTTTATATATACGTATATAAATATAGATCACCCCCGCCGAAAGACGTCGCTCCTGCCGAATGTCGCCCCCGCCTAATGTCGTCGCCCCTGCCGAATGTCGCCGCCCCTGCCGAATGTCACCCCCGCTGAATGTCGTCGTCCCCGCCGAATATCACCGCCCCCGCAGAATGTCGCCGCCTACACGGGGGGCCCCCGTGCCCTGTCACTTGTATATATACCATATATAAAGAAATATCAAACCCATGAATTTTAAACTCATTGAAATGATTACGACCGTCGAATCCGGCATGATATTTCATCAGCCGTCAGATCAAACCGCTCCCTCTCTCTCCACTTTTTCGTAGGTCTCCTAAACCTACTAGGGGTGACCTAAACCTATTAGGGGACGACCTAAAATTATGTTATAATTGAATTTGAATCAGGTACCGCCCACAATACGCGACGCGACATTAGCATATAGACCGCCCGATGAAGCCTCACAAGCTGTGTAGCCTGCCCGGAATACATCAATTTTCAAATATTTAATGCCGTTTTTTTTAATTTATACCGGAATAGATAACTTAATCCCACGATGTGGGACTAAATTTGAGCAAGATTTTAATAAATTAAAATAAAAAGAAAATAGGCGCGCCAGGTGAGACTCGATCCGCCGACCGCCACCTTTACAGTCACGCGCCTTATCCATTAGGCCATGAACACTTTCACATTATATTATAGGCGCAGTTTTTATATATACTAATATTAATGAAATTAAGTTAAAATTAACTTTTTTGCTTCCATTAAGTTAAAATTATCTTTTTATATGCACTAATATTATTTATAACCGTCGGGGGCGGGCGGAGCCCGCCCCGATGCGGCCGAAGGACGCCCAAGAGCATCGAGCACGGGCGTAGCCCGCAGGGGGCGGGCGAAACCCGCCGTCGTCGGCCGAGTACTGTTGCGCTTGGCCGTAGGGGCGGAGCCCCGTGTCGGGCACTCGTATACATATATATATATACATGTATATATATACATATACATATACATATATATACATATATATATTTGGCTTATGTGCCTTGTTGTGTTTAAACTACAGATGAAATAAAAGAGCCATAATTTTGAACTCTAATTAGCATTGGTCATATGCGCCCACTCGAGTGCAAACGAAGCCGCCGCTCCGCCCCTTTTGCTCTTCAGCTATGTGTTTGTGAGGTGAGACCGGTTGTATCCCTTATTTGAACTCCCTCCCTCTCTCTCTCTTCTAGACTCCGATTCCTAGATTGGGATCTCTATAGCAGCAAGATGCAAGAAGTTTTCCTATAAGTCCTTCAATCATATCTTCCATCAACCGTGAACTTGTTCTTACACGCGAGCCCATAACACTAACATAATATCAACTTATGAGTATTGTACTAGGATTAAATCTTGCGACACGTGGAAGGAAAAAAACAGAACTTTTAGATGTTTTAGTGTTCTTCATTCTCCAAGTTTTAATGTTAGATGTTTTGATTTCATTAATGATAAGGTATGTTCTTTTGGTGGATGAGGGGCAATATTAGCTTCCTCTATTTTTCTCTCCTTATTGGTTTGTTGTTATCCATGAAATGTCTCAGCTTAAATGGTTGAGAAAATGGTTGGCATGTCCTTCAAATTTCAAAACTAATTTTGTCCTTCACCTTTGACTATCTAAATAAAAAATTCTGTATTTTATACATTTGGAATTTATTGTTTTTGCTTCTTTCTATGCTAGTTGGATAAATTGACATACTCAATCGATTGATAATTAATCCTTTACTTTAGCAACTCATGTGTACCGAATATGCTGCATCGATACATGAAATATTGATGCACCCTGGTTCTAACTGATTGCAGTTATTGGATTTTTTGTGCGTTTTGAGGATGACAGTGTGGAATCTGCAAAGATTGTTAAGCAATGGAATGTAAAGATTATTTCGGTGAGCATTTGATTTCCAAAAATTTTCCATACATGATGTACATGCTTTATATATTGGGTGCTGTCACAGGTCAGCAAAAATAAGAGGCACCAAGATAGGGCTGCGGCACTCGAGGTATGGGATCGGTTGGAGGAATTCATGCGGTCCAGAACACACTCTTAAGCCAGCAACAGCTGCAGGTGCTTGCTAAATTCCTGAGTTTATTATATTTTATTTGATAAACAAAATACATCTTGTAGGAAGATAGCAGTTGCTGATTCCAGGAGGATCACTATGCTATTCTATGAATGAGACTGCCTTGTACTTGAGGAACATGTTATCTATTTTAGGTTCACTGCCTCATGAAATATTTAGCTGGTCAATTTTCTAGGAAGAGATCTTGTGTCTTATTATATTTATAGAAATTTGTTTCCATATATACATTTTAAGTTTTACATATGTCCTCTTTCTAGACCACTTGCTTCAGTTATCATGGTAATTGGCAATTGTGGAGGTGCAGTGCTGTTAGGAATCTGAACAATCAAAATCATTTTGAAATTGGCATTGAATCCTTTTTTTCCCTCAACACCATTTAAAATTTGATTAATTCAATCTCAGCCATTCAAAGTGGATTGGATGGCTGAGATTTTGAAACACCTTTATGGCTGCAACTGTATACGGAATAATACTCTCTACATGAAACAGAAAAACACAATATCACTATAATCAATGCTGCTCCTTTTGCTAGATGGGGTAAAGAACTATTTGCGCTGGATATAGGGCAAGGTTTTCATATATATGTTGATGGGGATCGCGACACACATCAACCTACATGACAATCAGAGCCTTCTATTTTATGCGGATTGATGATCCGAGGTTTTTAGTTATTTTTCTATATTTTTTTGAATTTTATTTCATGTATTTTGAGGGTCATCATGATTGGAGAATCATGATTGTCCATGATGATCATGTAGTCTATAAATAGGGATAGAAGGTTCAATGGGAAAGCATTGAAAGTTGGAGTAAAGAAGAGATTACCCATTTCGATCACCCGGTGCCGAAGCCGGAAATCCAAGTGCGAAGTTTGGAATTATCTGCCCCCTCCCCTCTCTACTGGCCTGCCAACCCCCTCCCCATCTCCTCCCACACCTCCATACAGCCGGCCCTCTCCCACATCCACCTTCCTCAAACCACCACCGACCACTACAATTCAGCCACCACCTCCAGCCGACAGCAGCCCCTCTCCCCAACCTCCACCTTTAGCCGACCGCCCCCCCCCCACCCCCCCCACCACACACACACACAAAAAAAAAAAACCCGCCGTCCAACCACCATTCCCCTCCTCATATACCTCCAAAATAGCCCCCTTCCCCTCACCAAATACTCTCCATTTTCAGTTCCCGACGATCACCGGAAAACATTCCCCAACCACCTCCGGCGAACCGCCACCACCATCCTTCAAGTTTCATCCGCTTTCAGTTTTCCGGCGATCGCCAGAAAACACCTCCGGCCAGCCACCACCTCCACCACCTCCACCACCCCATAACCGCCATAACTACCTTTCACTACCTCCGCTAACCCCACATCTACTAAATTGTAGGCCTCATTCCTAAAATTACTCTACTCTTCTCACTCCTCCACAAATCCACTACTTGCTCCAACTCCTCACAATGTGCAACCACCTTCCCAACCGAGCCACACTCCATTCTAACCGGCCCACACCTACAACTGTAGCCGCATGTGGAAACATCCCCCATCTCCCAATCAAGCCCCCCACCTCTCCATTCCAACCGGCCCACACCTACAACTGTAGCCGCATGTGAAAACATCCCCCATCTCCCAATCGAGCCCCCCACCTCTCCATTCCAGCCGCCCCCCAGACCCTACAGCAGCAGCTTCTCGTGGAGCCACCCTCCCCAGTCGATCTCCATTCAAAACCAGCAGGCGACAACCTACTTCATCCTCCTTGTTTACACATATCCAATCAGGTTGTCGTTCAGTAAGAAAAACCACTGCATTCCTGTTGCTGGAATTTGCCAAAGAGCCAGCCATTTGCTGCCCCACGCCCCTCTCAATTGCTGCCAGAACCATATACCCATCTACCAGCAATTTTCCCTGCAGCCTTGTGGTATTCCAGAGCTTCCAGCCTCCTGCTGACCTTCATACAGCAGCAGTTAGCCGTCTCCAGCCATCAGACAAGCCCATTCCAGCACCCGTCTTTACTGTCCAGCTGTTTGACACATACCTGGCCCAAATCCAGCCCCGGCCACACAGCTTCCCAAAAGTCCAACCCCCTATTTCAGATTTATGTGAGTTTATTATTTGTAGTCTAATTATTTTATGTCGAATTATGTGTTAGTTTCCTGAAGGAGAGCTTTGACGCACCGGTTGAGGTGTTGCCGTGTGACCTTGAGGTTGCGGGTTCGAGTCCCGGAAGCAGCGAGGGTCCGGGGAAGGTTCTCACCACAAGGGTGAAATGTAGGCAAACCTTACCTTGCATTTTTGCAAGAGACTTTCAATTATATCAAACCAACAATATCAAAATTTTGTTTCACAAAGGAATATATCTTGTTCTCGAATTTATATACAGATGCCGACTATATATGATGATAGGTTGATAGAAGATACTAGATGAATGTTAGGGGTTTCATGTCGCTCGTTATCTAGCGGTTATATTATTATGAACATTTAGGTATTGAGTCGAGTGTATTAGTCGAGTTGTATTAATCGAGTTGTGGGTACGGGTTGTTAGTGTCTTAGTGTTTTAATGTTTCACACATTTTCTTTATATGGGGTATTCACGTCCATGCCATCAGGGTCCTTATATAGGCACCCTTAGATTAGGTCTTGTATGTGATATATAAAAGAATGAAACCAAAAATTCTCTCTCAAACTCTTCTCCTCTCTCAAGCTCTCTCTCTCTCTCTCTAGTATCTCTTCCTCCCCCATTTAGAGTTAGCCTCTTGTATCTCTGTGTCCATCTTCTTCCTCTCCCCTCGCATTCTCCGTGGGTTGAGCTCGACTTCCCTTGTATCTCCGCCTCCACCGCCACCTCCGATGATGTTACGGGCTAGGCTCGTAACAATGGACCGCAGGGCAACATCTTACTAGGAGGGTCTTGTCACATGGAGAAGCAAATTTATAATGTAGTTGTCAGGCTAGTGATGAGGCTGAATCCAATCAATCCATCACTATGACCCAGGGGGCTGTAATTGTTGTGACTAAGAGTCATCTTAGGCGATCACCAAATTCTAAGAGTGGGAACTATGAACACTTGTGTAATATCTCAGCATGTAAGCTAAAAACCAACTAGCATATGCTCTCATCTAAGGATTGTCAGCACAAATGTTCCAATAATTGATAAGCTAAGTTGGGAAAATGAAGGACAGAAACTCGCAGCCTTGAAGGACATTGTTAACATAACTTACATCTTAATCTATGGTGTCGAAATATAAAATATCGTATTTATTATTATTACTATTAATAACTCAAACCTCCCATGTGAGTAAGCATACTTATAGGTCGCACTCCTCTATCTTTTGAAATTACATAAACCTCCCCTCGCTCCAATGGGGGTTATGGTTGCATGTTACAAAATGTAAACTTACAAAGGAGTTTTTTGTAATTGCAAAAGATAGAGAGGGTGCAACCTGTTAATTTGCAAAGTCACAAGGGAGATTCCGGTAAACTGCCCTTTGTTAGTTTATTATGAGTGAGTTTTGAATCCAAATCTCTTACCTATAAGATGTGGTCATACCAGGTCGGCTAGAAATCCTTGCTTAAGTTATTTGTTTTTGAATATGTATAAGCATTATGTGGCTGGAGAAGTTGTATCCATGGCTGGCCCAGCAAAAGAATATTTGGAATTGGAATGAAAACTTCAAGCATAAATGCAGAAGAAAGCGCTATAAAAACCCTTTCTCCGCCATTTTTCTCTCATTTACTGCTTCATAACATAGTGAGATCGGCCAAATAGCGGGCAAATAACATTCTTGTTATCGCCGGGGATGGAAGAAGAGTCAAGGTTAGCTTTTGATCAGTCATGGATCTATGGAGTCAACTCAGTAGGCTACAACTTCTGATGAGGTCAACTAAAGTCATCTGCTCACTTTGTAGTGCTATAACCAACAAGGACCAAATATAGTCAACTGAGTCCTTCTTGGTCAATCAAGATGCCCAAGTCCACTGGAATCTATCCAATAGTTTGGTATTGTTAGTTGCAACTAAGAGGAAGAGGAATCCATGGGGGACTGATGTTAGGAGTTGATTTCATTAAAAGAGGCCAAAATAATAGAGTTGGGAATGCCACATTACCTGAAACTTCTGGTATTATAACCATACAATACATAAATAAATCATAATAATCCATATGCCCATGAGAAGCTATTTGCACTAAAAAAATGCCATTTTTGGTCATCTTCTCCACCTAATTAGCAAGGAAATCAAAATCCCTGCTACAGAAATCACTGGTATATGATCAGCAATTGCCCCATTATCAATCACAATTAGGCATGTCTGGTAATCTTCCAATCCACCAACTCTTCGTCCACATATGACTCCTCGTCTATAAGGGAAGAAGAGAATTTAAGTAATAATTGCTCAGTCGATCGCCATGGCTGTGACCTGCGGATATTCAGCAGCCGGGTTTTATCCCGCCGTCGTCTTCTTCGTGGCGGCGTTTGGGTTTACGAAACTTCAGGTGAGTGTAAGCGGGCAGCAGATCTCAACGGCATGCACGACTTCGCTTATGAGCACTTTCACCCCCTGCTTCGACTACCTCACCGGCAGCAGCAACGGCGGCTCCGGCCCGAGCGGCGACTGCTGCACCACTTTCGCGTCTCTGGTCAGCAGCAGCACGCAGTGCGCTTGCCTTATACTCACCGGGAATGTGCCGGTCAGCTTTACGTTGTTTAATAAAACGCTTTCGCTTTCGCTCAGCCGGCTTTGTGGAAGAACATCTGTGCCACTCCAATGCAATTATGGTTAGTTCATCTCTCTCTCTCTCTCTCTCTCTCGCGAAAAGTTGGTGCCCCGCCGCCGGGATTCGCCGCCGTTTCCCCAATAGCTGCGCTGGTACGTCTGAAACCACTCACCGGCGGCTCGAGAATATGGGAATGATGGTGAGATCTAAAAGTGCTCCCCATTTGTTACTGTACCGAGCCGCTCTTCGTCTCTGCTGGCCAGCGCAGCCAACGATATCCTCCGCCGACTTCGACCACTGGTGAGTGTGAGGGGCGGCGGTAAGGGTGTGCGTGAAGGGCCGGCAATTTTGCTGGAGGCGACGGAGGTAGGCAGGCCGACGGCGGGCTGAGGGAATGCGTAGTTGAGAGGTTAGCTCCAGTGAGGTGCATACAGTGCTTTGTACGAATTAAGGACATCCGTTGGATGCGAGATCTAAGGGCTACAAAATGTGTAGGAGAAGAAAGAAATGTTTTTTTTCCTTTGTTTTTAATAAAATTACTTTTTCTCCAATAATAATTGCCTATCTTTTGTCGAAAGAATTTAATTGTTAAAAAAAAAAAAATATTAATAATTGCCAATCTTTTATCGGAAGAATTAAGATTCTGTTTTGGTGAATCCGTTTCTTTTTTCGCTTTCCCCCACCGTTTTCAGCTGCGGCCTCTTACGAACGGAGAAATCTCTTCGTCTTCGAACCCAGCTCCCTCCAACCGCAGATATAAAAGGTGCATCAAATTATACAAGTCAAAGTCTATTTTACCCATATATCTATGAAAAATATTATAATATTTAAATTTATAAAATTCTAAGAATAGTTGGTCGACCATTAGTATGTAAACGCGACAAAAAGTTGGTGTGTATGGACGACAATCTGGTTGTTGGGTCGTCTGTTTGGCTCTTAGCACATGAGTTGTGCCTGTGTGGGCTTACCGTGCTCACGCATAGTGGCTTAGCCCAACTTTCAACATATTCAAAATTAGGCTTTGTTTGGCACGGCAGTGGAGGTCATAGACACGGCGGTCATATTCAAAAGTATCTTTTCGTGGCGGCGGTCATAATCTCTGTCCTGCCAAATGTGCATTCTATTATGGTGGTATATTTGTCCAAATTCATCGGAGCAAAAAAGTCATGCCAAACAGAGCCTTAGTTTTTTCTTGGTGGCAGTTATAATCGCTCATGCCAAACACATATCTTATGACAGTGGTGTTTTTATCCAAACTCGCCGTAGCAAAAATGTCGTGCCAAAGAGACCTTAAATCGTTATAAAACCAAACGTCCGTTATTTGTTTGCTCATTTATCTAATATATATATTTATATATTTTTTTAATTGCAGCTGTGGGAGCACCTCTTCCAGGCCCAGGTATTAAGATCACATATTTCCCAAATCATAATATATATATTAATATAATATAATTAATTATAAACTCAAAATAATTATTTTTTTATTCACCGAATTTAATTTCCTTTTTAACAGGGCCGGTCAGCTATGGGCCCTCGCTTCCTCCGCTGCCACCTCAGCCCCCTCTCCGTAAGATGGCCAGGCTCTTCTTCGTCACAGCAGTCGTAGGATCTAAAATGGACGGCTTCGATTAAACCAATTTCTTTTCATTGCGTATATGTTGTTCTCTTTGCAGCTGCTTTTGTGGACTCACCGCCGCCGTCGTTGTCTCCTCCAGGAATCGCATCGCCGCCGTCCATCCCCGGCACTCCGTTGGAGCAGCGGCCGTTGATCTTCCCGAATTCAGATGAAAAGCTTTCGGCCGTGAATTTCTTGTCGATCGTATTAATCTTCATATTGCCTCTAAATTACGTGCTATAATTTTGAGGGAATTGATTAATTATTTGTAACGAAATGCAATTATTTAATTCAATATATATCTTTAATTACTACATGCAAGAAGTTGTCTTTGGTGCAACATTCAAAAGTGTCAAATATAATCTCGGTCTTTTACTCCAATGACTTAACATATATTACGAAAAAAAATGGAAATTCATAAAATATAATGGCTATTTGTGTAATTACAAAATATCATCATAATAAAAATAACGATGGAAATTCATAAAATCAAAAAACTTTTTAGTAGATCTCCTACACTATCTTCCTAGAATCTTTGCAGGGTTGATAACTTTGTTCCCACAGACGGTGCCAAACTGTTGCGGGTCGTTCAACGCTCTCCTATGCCGGTCGAGCTGAACCGCCTTAGCTCGAGAGTGAGTCGAACGCGCAAACAGTTAAAAGTGAGTGTCAATAGTAGGCAACATGATTTTTACGTGGAAAACCCCAAAAGGGAAAAAACCACGGGGCCTAGCCCAGTTCTGAGTGATCCACTAGTGTTGTGAGTTACAGAGAGTTGTTTTTCGAGGCTGACATGCCACAGCTCGTTACAGAGATTTTGCTAAGTCTTCGAGAGCCGAGCGTGGTGAAGCGTGCTCTGAGACAACTTTGAGCGGAGCGCTGCGGAGCGGCCTGGAGCGGAGCGCTGCGGAGCGGCCTGGAGCAAAGCGCCGCGGAGCGGCCTGGAGCGGAGCGGCCTTGAGCGGAGGGCTATAGAGCGTCCTGGAGCGGAGCATCGATGGGGTCCGCACTAGAGAGTTTGGAGCCCAACCGGGATCCTCCCAAAGTCCTTGAAGGAGAGCTGGAATGCTGATGGAAATCCCCCCGGGGGGGGGGGGGCCGGCTTGAAGGTTGATGCAGATCTTCAAAGAGTCCTCACTGGAAAACTCAAGAGCCTCCTCTTCTTCCCATGCCAAAAGTCCCTTCCAATGGAGACCCGACTCCCCTTTTATAGTTTTTGAGGAGGGCGTTCCGGTAACTGTGTCATGCTGATGCTCGGACGAGCAAATAAAGATGCTTGATCCGGGGCACGCGGATTTTCAACTTTGTGATTATGACGAGTTTGCCCCTCGGTCATGATGGGTAGCTTGGGCAGCCCGGGCAACCTCTCTAGTGGTGGTGGTGGCCGGCGATCGCCGGCGACGATTGACAATAGCGGCGCGCTCGGCGGAACAAACATAAGCGAGAGCGCTTCTTTCGGACCACAAGAGAGCGGGAGCGCTTCCCGTGGAGCAAGAGCGGAAAAGTGCTTTCTGCGGAGCAGGAGCGAGCGGAAGCACTCTTACGGAGCAGGCGAGAGCGGAAGCGCTTTCTGCGGAGCGGGAACGCGCTACAACAAAATAGTTATACTGTTGACGCCAGGAAAATCCTGACCTCAAGATTCGGACCGATGCAGCCGGAGGCTACTCGCCCAGTAGTCCAACGAGATGACTTGACTGACAACGACGACGAAGCTAGAAGAGCAACTAACAGGACCCCAGTTGCTGCGGCAGAGAGGTCCCACCACGTACCCAGAAGCTCAAAAGAGTCTTCCCCTCCGAAACCAAAGTGGCCGAGCTTGGTACAGGGAAGGCACCGACTTGGCTAAAAGCAAGGGTGACGGGCTCGAGAGTTCGGGAATCGGGGTCCAAAAGCTTAAGTCCAGGTGCCAATCCAAGTACCCCTGGGGTCATATTTATAGGAAAACCAAAGGGTAGGGGGGCTTTTTATAGCCCAGCCCTAACCCGGCGACTATGGGTTACTCAGCGAGTACCATGCCATAGTCGCCCATCTGGCGAGTATTGGATGCTGCTCGCACACGCCGGGCCAATACTCGCCCAGGGCTTCTGCTGCTTCCTGTGCGCGACAAGCTCCTCTGGTTAATACTCGCCTACCTGGCGAGTATCGCCTGTATACTCGTCAGGGTCTTTTCTGCTTCTGCCTTGGACTGCTGGTCTCTGTGTTGACCCTTTGACCTTTGACTTCTGTCTACGTGGCCTTGAGTGGGTCCACCCTCGGAGAATGAGGGTTGTACACAATCCCCGCTCTTTGCGAGTAACGTAGTTGCTCGAAAAGAATTATCCAACCTTCATTCGACGAGATTACCTATTGGCGACTATTGGCTTATACTCGTCATCTTGCTGGCCGACGCTCGAACTCTATAAATAGAGGGGCAGGGGTCTCTGGTGGCACGTCTTTTCTGAACTCGCTCAAGATGGCGCACGACTATGCTGCAGAGGCTAAGGTGGCTATGGCTGGTCTTGTGGGCCTGTTCGATGGTCCTTCGCTCCCTCCACGCCTAGGTCCCGAGGTTGGACTTCCTCGCTTCCAAGAAGAGGAAGAGGCTGGCGAAGAAAAAGAAGAAGGGGAAGAAGAAGGTTGCTGAAGACGATGCCGCCGTCCCTTTGGGCGACCAACATCAGCAGCTGCTGGACGAGTTGGGGTTGTCCAATGGGGACGACTCGCCGGTCGCTACTCCTCCTGCTCCAAAAGTCGCCGAGGAGGCGAGCATGCCTGGGACCTCGACCCAGAATCAACTGGAGAATTCTGCTCCCGCGCGAGGTGGGGGATACCTACTCGCCACCTTCTTTGATTAGCCTCAACTTGGTCCGTATTGCTAAATGTTTCTTCTATGCTCGCAGATTCGTCCACCATCGGTGCTCAGGAGGAGCCTCTGGTCGTACCTCCTCTGAGATCGTCGCCCATGATTTCGCCTAGGGGTGGTGGGCGCTCGGCGCGAGTTCTCCACAGCTCTTTGATGGAGAAGAGACCGATGAGCGAGCAACGAGCTCCTCTGGCGGGCAGCGTGCTGCCGCCACCACCGCCTCTTCAATCCTTGGGGCTGGCGAGCAGCTCGCAGCTGCCTGCGGGTGGGCTTCCGCCACCTCCTCCTTTTCCTCGTTCCGCCACGACTCAGGGCGAGCAGCGCCCTTCGACTTCTACCGCTCCCTCAACTCACCAGGGCGAATCCTCGCGCCGTGGCGGGACTGAGGGCCCTTCGGGCTTCTTTCCCCCGAGGGGGGGAGGGCGACCATCCGATAGTCACGGTCGAGGGAACACGCCTCCTAGCTGGGTTTGTCCGTTGGGTCCCATCCTGCTCGGCGAGGCGATAACCATCACAGCACGTCTCCTCAGCGAGTAAGGGGCTCTCCTCACCGTCACTCTCGCAGTCCTCGGCCAGGTACTTGGTCGCTGTCTTTGATAGTCGTCACTATCTTCACTCCGTTCCTTTCGTTTTGTCAAAGCTCTGATACTCTTACTCTTTTTGCAGCTCGCGCTCGTACTCCTATAGGAGCCTTGATCGACGCCGTCGGGCTTCCTTCTCGCGAGTACCAGGAGAGGGCTACTCGCGCGATCCTGGATTTGGAGGCGAAGCTAGAGCGGCTGACGGTTAGTGAGCCTCATCGCCGCTTGACTGATATGGAGTCGCGGGTTGAGCGCCTGGCGAGTACTGACGCTCATCATCGCTTGACCGAGTTGGAGGTGCGAGTATCACGGCTGGAAGAGTTTGATACTCGCCTGGATGGTGCAGAATCTCGCCTTCATACTGTCAGCGACTTGGAGCGTCGAATTGCGAGAATCGAACATCGCCAGCAGCTGCACCATGACGAGATGATAGGGATGCGCGCGAGCATGGTCTCGGTTGGTCGGCTGTCGAGGATTGAAGACCAGCTGCGGTAAGGCGAGGACGCGATGACCGTAGCCTTCGAGCACTTCAAGCGAGCTCGCAGCTTGGGCTGGGTTGGGCGACATCCTCAGCCTCCGGATCCTCAGGCGAATCTCTAGGCGCCTCCCTAGATGTTGTCTTCTCTTACTTTTCTTTTTTCTATGCTATGTCGCCCTTGACGATCACTCCTGTAATTCTGAACATTTGACTTTTATCTGATGTAATATTATTTCGGCGAGTATTGGAAACTCGCTTTTTATTACTTGCTCTGCTTTGTTTTTCTGTGATGGTTTCTTGTCAGTTGTTTTTTCTATCTTCTTTAATTTTGGCGAGTAGTGTCTGAATGTCGCCTGTACCTGGCGAGCTTCTTTCATGCTTCTTCTTGCAGGTCTTCGCGCTTTGGAAGTCGGCACCTTTCTGACGCGCGCTGCTGAGTTGGCGACCTTGTCTTAATACTCGCCACCCCCTTATTCCTAATCGCGCCGTCGTGCTCGATAAGCCAAACTACTCGACTACTATAAATAGGGGGTGGGTGAGTGAGTATTTATTACGCTTTCGGCGTTCTTCTAGCTCACACGCGAGTATCCTCCGTCCTCCTCTCCTCTTCTCGCATTCTTCGATACTCGCCCTTCTTTCCTTCTTTCCCCTAAGATGACTGACGAGGCGACCATCCGGCGTGCCAATCATGCCAAGAACTTTGCGGCGACCACCTTCAAGAAGTCCATCACGACCGAGAAGGACTTGGAGATTTTCTCAGCGAAGTACATCCCGCCAGGGTTTGTCGCTCGACTTCCTCGCCAGGGCGAGCGACTAAACACTGTCTTGACCACCGAGCGGGTGTTTCCTACTCGCCACTTCGAGGTGGGCTTGCGACTACCACTGTGGACCGAGTTCAGCCAGATACTCCGTTACTTTGGGATAGTCCCTGCCCAGATCAATCCTAATGGGGTGGCGATGATCGTGGGGTTCCTCTGCTATTTGTGCGACCAGGGGATCGCCTTCGACCTTTCCGTCTTCAGGCGGATATTCCATTTTATGGCGACAGGCGAGGGCGTCGTCTTCCTGTGCAGCCATGTCTGCACGTTGGTCGGCCAGGCGAAGAAAAATCATCGCTGGGGAGAGCGACTAGTCGTCATCAATGGCGACTTCCAAGCCATTCCCGACAGGTCCTTCCAGCTGCCGGAGAGCGCCTTCGGGGCTTCTCTCCTGAGCGAGGGTGGCGAGAAATTGCTCGAATCCTTCAAGAATCACCGTTTTGACGTGGTGTTCTGGAGGAGGCGAGTAGATGAACTCGCTGAGGTGTTCCCGGGCGAAGGTAACCTACTGCGCGAGTATTCGCAATACTCGTTCTTCGTCTTCAATCTGGCGACTAACTGGAGATGTCTGTCTTTTTGTTGCAGCAGTCCACATTCTGCCACGCGAGCTTCTCCCTATGGCGTTGAAGGAGGCGGCTTCCACACAAGGAGGTGCGGGGACCTCCGCTCGCGGGGATGGGGTCTACTTGCCTATCGATTTGTCGCCAGGAGGCGATGAGCCCATGATCGTCGGCGACGGTTCTGGGCCTTCGAAGAAGCGGAAGAAGAAGGAGGTCGCTCATAGGGACCTCGGCAAGAAGGCGGACGCTTCTGAGGCTGGCGAGCCTTATGCCCACCCGAACTTCAACCTCGGCGGGCGTGGCGAGGATGCCTATGGTCTCCCCTTGGTGGCCTGGTCGGAGAGCGCCCACGTGGTGTCTCTAAGCTCCAACCTCCTGCCCTGGTCGGAGGACTGGGAGGACAAAGGCGAGGGCTTCGATGTGCTCCACGCCATTTATGGTCGCGAGGATGCGGAGAGACTGCAGGAGGAGTCTTCCGAGTATCTGGCTCACCAGACCTCGCGATCTCTGCTACGATCTGCCGAGCTGGCCCATTCGACAGCAAGGCGATTGCTCGAATATGAGGGGGTGATCAAAACCCAGTGCAAGAAGATGATCGCCATGGGGCTCAAAGAGAAGGAGCATGAGGTACTCGCCTCGCTTCTGGGATACTCGCCACTTTGCCGAATAGTTTGCTTACTTTCCGCGTCTTCTTGCTTTTGCAGGCCGTCGAGGTGGAGATGGCGAAGAAGGCATCCCAGCTGGAGAAGGAGCTGGACGACACCCGGCTGGCTTTGGAGGCCGCCCAAGTTCGTATCGCTGAGCTGGAAACTCGGCCTGCTGAGCAACAGCCAGGGGTGGCGGGCCCCTCCAGGGTCGGTAAGCACATCAGGATGCATGGCGACGATATGCCTTGCATTCGCCAGGAGATCGCGCGAGCCACGGGGACTGTCATCCTAAGCCAACTGAAGGCAGACGACCTTCTGAAGCCGGCGGCGATGGAGCTGACAGTGGTGGACCTCATCCCGGCGCTGCTCGCCGAGGAGTCCACCTCTCCCTTGCGAGCATCTCCCCAGCTGTCCAGTGACTCTGAGGACGATGATTCCGAGGACGAGGATGATGATGATGGTGGCGATGATCCAGATGCAGATATTGATGGCGAGTATGACACCTAATCGCCTGGGCATCCTTTTTGCTTGCCCGACGACCTTTTGTAAACCCCTTTGAAGATATTTTGTAATTTATACCAAACATATAAATGAAAAGGACAAGGTTTTGCTCGCCTGTTTTTTCTGCTCTGCTTCCCAAATCATAATATATATATTAATATAATATAATTAATTATAAACTCAAAATAATTATTTTTTTATTCACCGAATTTAATTTCCTTTTTAACAGGGCCGGTCAGCTATGGGCCCTCGCTTCCTCCGCTGCCACCTCAGCCCCCTCTCCGTAAGATGGCCAGGCTCTTCTTCGTCACAGCAGTCGTAGGATCTAAAATGGACGGCTTCGATTAAACCAATTTCTTTTCACTGTGTATATGTTGTTCTCTTTGCAGCTGCTTTTGTGGACTCACCGCCGCCGTCGATTACCTTGCCGCCGTCCATCCACGACACTCCGTTGGACCAGCGGCCGTCGATCTTACCGAATTCAGATGAAAAGCTTTCGGCCGTGAATTTCTTGTCGATCGTACTAATCTTCATATTGCCGCTAAATTACGTGCTCTAATTTTGAGGATATTGAATATTTGTAACGAAATGCACTTATTTAATTATATACATATGTTTATCGTATATAAAGAAACTCATGAATTATAATATCAACTCGTTAATTTTAAAACCGTTGAAATGATTACGGCCGTTGAATCTGACATGATATTTCATCAGCCGTCGGATCAAACCGCTCTCTCTCTCCCCACTTTTTCATAGGTCTCCTAAACCTACTAAGGGGCGACCTAAAACTATGAATGTGTAGAGTACCCTACAACATGAAATTATGATTTTACCCCTAAATTTATTGAAAAATGAGTGTCATATGACTCATTTTTTAATCTCACAAAATTTATCAACGATGAGATTTGAACCAAAGTCTCCCCTATGTCAATCAAAGATATCAACCATCACACCATATGATTTTTGTTGAACAAAATTAAATTAAGTTATATATATACTGATATAAATATAGATCGCCCCCGCAGAAAGTCGCCGCCCCTGCCGAATGTAACCTCTGCCAAATGTCGCCGCCCCTACCGAATGTCGCCGCCCCTGTCGAATGTCCCCACCCCTGCCCAATGTTGCCCCCGCCAAATGTCGCCGCCCCTGCCGTATGTCGCCACCCCTGCCCAATGTCGCCCCCGCCGAATGTCGCCGCCCCTTCCAAATTTCGCCGCCCGCACGGGGGGCCGTGCCCTGTCACTAGTGTGTGTATATATATATGTATATTAGTTAAATGTTATTGTTTTTTCTTATTATTGTAATCTTTTGCAGTATATAATTGAAATTAAGATATTATTAACACAAAACATACCATGCATGAAATTATCATTAAAACAATTAAATAGTGAAAAGAACGGAACACTCCATTCAAATTGTCTGCGGAGTTGGGCAACTTGGAAGGCAAAACTCTCTCTCTCTCTCTCTCTTCCAATACCATGAATCTCAATCTTCTTCAAGGTGCCCATGAGGGTCTATTTATAGCTTTCTTGAAAATGATCTGCGGATAGCCTAAATGGTCTGCCAATAGCCGACTTCCGAGGTCCACTCGTCCCCCCTTGCACTAGGCGAGTGGAGGCGCCAGGCGAGTTGGTCCATCCGCAATCTTTACTTAGAATTCCCTCTTCTCTGATCTTTTCTTATGCCTAATGCTCAGAAATACTAACTTGTCTATATAAAGATTGACTCGCTCGACAAATATGAGAGTTGTGCATAAAAAATAACTAATTAACAGATAAAAGATCTCACCTTTGATGTAACCAGCATGAACTTGTCCTCAAGCCATGAACAATATTGAAAGCAAACATGAGCCAGATTAAAATGGCAGCCTAGCAGGCTTTGATCATCTATGAGCAAAATTGCACAGAATTTGCTCCAGTAATTAACAATTAGGGTTTACAGGAGAAGTCCAAACCTTATTCCCCATAGCTTTCACCTCAAACATTCCACTCAGAATAGTAATATCTTTAACACCAGCTAGCTTCATGAAATATGATTGTAGCCCTCTTCGTAGTCGAAAATGTATCGCAGACACCGTCAATCTTCATGAGATTATCACGAGCTAGTTCGAGGTTTCGCTCATGAGTCCTTGGAAAAGAGATGAAGATTTGGATTGGGTGCGCCGGCGTGAAAACCTTATGACTGGGTGCGCCGACGAGAAAACCAGCCGTCTGGGGGCTTGGGGCGAGCGGCGGGATGAGAAAACACGAAAGAGAGGGGAACAGTGAAAGCACGGAAGGGAGGCGTTAATTTCGAGTGAGTGTGATTAAGTTGTTATGGCATCCAAAAAGACTAATAACAATTGCTTTATAATATTGCTCAAATACATACAATTCCTATATTATAAAAAAGCGCGCTACTACACACATTTAAAGTCTACCAAAAAGTCACAAAAGTGGGGCCCACTCCTCACAAAAACACATGATTACTCTAGGGTTCGGTTGAAAATCACAAAAAGTGGGTCCCACTCGGCACAAAAACACCCGACTTTAGGGTTTGGCGCGAAAAAAAGAGAGTTATACTTAGGTGCGCAACTCTCACCTAGAAATAGGTGGGGGAAAAATACAGCCGTATGATCTTTGATCCGACGGTAGGGAAAATACTGACATTATTTATTATTCATAAATACTGCAATATTTAGAGCTATCAATGGCTGAGATGCACTCCTCTCACCGTGATCTAGGTGCGAGATACTCATCTAAAATTTTTTCAAAAAAAAAAACCCCTAAAATCAGATGTTTTGTGCTGAGTAGGACCCACTTTTTGTGATTTTTAAGTAGAGTTGAATGAACATAATATTATTCTATAAAAAAAAGCAAATAAAATAATATTGCGGAAGATGTAGCTCTGCAACTCTACAAGATTTGAATTTGACGTAAAATCAGGGGAAGAGATGATCGCCATGAAGAAGCGAGAGAGTCCGTGCCGGATTTGATCACGTGCGCATTCGATCCGCAGCGTCTCCCCCATGCTTTCTCGTGGCCGTCGTTTTCAGTGCCGGGGCCGCCTCCGCCACGCCATCTCCTTCCACCGCCGCATCGAGGAACTGTCTTCTTCGTCGCCAGGTCTCCCTCCAACTGTAACTCCGTCATCTTCTTAATTCCTCCTCGTTATTCGCTGCTCATCGTTTTTCTGCACTTTTTCTGACACGCCGACTGCTTTCCCTCATATGCACGCAAGGTGTTCGACCAATGTCGCCAACCACTTTTCGAGACCTATATTATGTTTACAAATATAGAAAAAGAAATGCATTATTTGAAGAAGCCAGAAAATTATGGCTTCGTTTGACGGGTCCGAATTTGGTGCGTTGAATAGGTGCGTTGAACGGCCAAGATATTCAACATCTTTTAAAATGAAAATCAACGGTTATGATACGGTCGTATCATATGGTCGTGCATACAGTTGTGATACGGTCGTGCATACAACTGTGATACGGTTGTATTTCCAAAGTTAATACGACCGTATCACAACCGTTGATCAAGGATGCTGAATATCTTGGGCGTTGAACGCACCTAATATTAGGTGCGCTTTAACGCAACAAAAAAAATTCCTCGTTTGACGCGGTAGCGGCGGTCGTGAGCCCGCGATCATGAACCGTCGTTCGTGAACGCCCGACCTCACATGAAAAAATTCATGCGTTTTATGCTCAAAACTAGTTTATTTTCTTTATAGCGGTCGCAACCTTTGTCTTGCCAAACATACATTCTATGATAATTGAGTTTTTGACCAAACTCACGGGAGCAAATGAGCCGCGCCAAACGAAGCCTATATGTTGATTATAAAAGCGGATCATGGTTAACTAATATCACCGCTATAGAATGTATATTTGGCATGACAACCTGTTATGACCACCGTCAAAAAAGAAAACTATTTTTGAACATAAAAGTGGATGAATTTTCTTACGTGTGGTCAGCCGTTCACGAACGACGGTTCATAACCCCGCGTTTGTGACCGCCGTCCCAAACAGAGCCTACGCAACACCCAATAATCATATGCAACGCACAATAATCACAAGTAGGCAAGTAGGTAGGATAAGTGAAGCAATTGCTATGAACATTGACCACACTCCACCTCCATAAATGCCTTCCTTTTTTCATATGCATGATTTCATATAAAAGCTCATCATTTTTTACTTCATCCTTTTCTTCTATACAAGCAGTCTTGCACATGATTCATGGTGCCCAACTGCGACTGTACTTCGGCTGCTCGTCATCCCCTGTGCAGCGAAAACAAAAGGCAACATGAATTGAAAAAAATGTAGATAATATGAAAATGTTGCCGTCTTCAATTATGTAAATGCAGGCCATCGAATTTTACATTCAGGCCAATTTTCGTTCAAATTTTCAATTTAAGTTGAGTATGAACTACATCGATCATGATAGACACCATAGTATGGCTTGACCTGGTTGCATCATAATCCGCATTAATGGTATAAGGATCGCACTGGTTGGGAAAGTGAAGTGGGAGGAAAAAATAGCAAAGAATGAAACCTAGAGCAGAAGAAACATTGCTTGAAAATATTGAATAAGGACAAAGAAATCGACTGTGAAAGACGCCCAAAACACTCAAAATGGAAGAGGGTTTCACGGGGGAAACCCACGCTCACAGCTGCATGGAAAAGGGGTGCCCAATGGCTTCACGGGAGAGAAGGGGGGTCGAGGGAGGAGGGGCGTCCAACGACTTCGCGGGGGAGGACGACGGTCCATCCTCTTTGCGGGGGAGGAGGAAGGTCGAGCTGCTACACGACATCGAGGGATTTCAGAATGGACGAGGGTGTCCAGCGTTTTCACGGGAAATGACATGCGTGTGAGTAGGGTTTAGATAGGAAAAGAAATTTTATTTGATCTTTTTTGCCTGCAAATAGCCATTTTTGGCATGCATTTAACAATCCTCTTATTTTACAACTTCCCGAAACTAATATTTATTGAGACCTGTGAATTGTGGGGAAAAAACCTCCATTTATATTCATTAACATGAGGGCGTTGTTATTAGCATCGCATAAGACATGTTTTTCAGAAATTGATATCCGCAAGCGGAGAGGTCAACTGAGATTGGGGAGAAAGAGAAGTGAAGATAGGCCGGATCAGCCAGCTCCGTCATCCCAACCTCCCGGAACTCGCCTCGAAATCGTGAAAGTGGAGAGTGGGAGACGCGAGCATGAGTCGCTAAGACGTGAGTGCGGGTAGTGTTTTCAGAAAGTTCTAAAATGCTTAAAATTTGAGAACTAATTGCCAACAACCGAGTGATAATATCAATGCCCTTAGACACAAACCCCTCTCCTTTATTTTTATCATTTTAATGACACATCGTGAGAACCCATGTGACACGAAATTAAATGATTTTAAGAGAGTTTTGTTTAGGGCAAGATAACGAGTAATCCGCTGGCTTAGATTGCTTTGATGAATGCTAAGGGATCTTAAAACTATACTATAACAATGAAATTTTTGTGCGCCGACACAACAATATTCATCGCCGCTCGCTGTTTCTCATAATAAACGTCAAGTGTTTATCTTAAAACCCATGAATGTATCCCCATGTTGATGGAAGACATGATTTTATAATATTTTTCTTATCACAAATTTTATATTTGTTTGTTTATGTCTACATGATCTATTGTAGAAATGAGAGTAGAACGATCAAACACAAGAACAGAGGAGGTTACAAGTAAGTGGACAGATTTTAGATTTTTGAATACCCTAACCCTAAAACGAGAAGGAGATCATCGCCAACATAGTCTTTGGTTTAGGATTCGAGGCATATAAGATCCAATGGGGAGTTAAGATTCATGTTTGACCTTCATTAATGACCACACATTGATGTTCTATGCGTGTTTCACATGTACTTGACATTACTTATTATCTAGCATAATTATCAGGACTTCCCCTGGTAGTTTGCATAATTACAAGTTGCACTCCTTTATCTTTCGAAAGTACATTTACCTCTCCTCTAAATTTTCCCAGTTAACAAAAATGCCCTTTTCGTTAGAAATATGGATGAAAAATGATAAAATCCGCCAAATTATTTTATGATATTTCATTTTATTCTTTTATAATGATTCTAGATTCATTACAAATGATAAAATATAACGCACTATTTTCAATGTAGAGTTATTATAACGGGTAAAAATTGGAATATCATAAAATAATGACATATTTTATCACATTCCATCTATATTTCTAAAGGAAAAGGCCACACCTTTCAATGTAGAGTCGTTACAAAGTGTAAAATTGAATATCATAAAAATAATTTAGCTGATTTTATCATTTTTCATCCATATTTTTATCGGAAGGGGCATTTTTGTAAACTGTGGACATTTGGATGGGTGGTAAATATAATTTCGAAAGATAGAGGGGTGCAACCTATAATTATGCAAACTCCCAGGGGAGGTCCCAGCAATCAACCCTTGTTTATATACCATGTCTTATGATTGTAATATTGCCCCTATGTTTCTTGATCTTCATATGCAGACAAATGCATGTTATGCGCTAGAATCTCTTATGCGCATACTCTGATGATATGATGAGGCTCCGTTTGGCATGGCGGTGGCGGTCGTGAACGTGACGGTTATGAACCGTCATCATCCGACCTCATCTAAGGAACTTCATCCACTTTTATGCTCAAAACTAATTTTCTTTTCGTGGTGGTCATAACTGTTGCCATCCCAAACATACGTTCTATGACAGTGAAGTTTTTGTCCAAACTCACTGGAGCAAAAACGCCGCGCCAAACGGAGCATATGGTCCAATATCATTTCTTTTGTTTACTCTCTTAATGGTGATTATGATGGCGATTTGGTGATTAATCACTCTTTTTCATTATCCATGGATTTTAAATTTATGTTGAGATCCCGACAATTGATGTACATTTAAAGCTATTGATGATTTAGCTTTTAGAGGTTTCTTGTCATGATCCACATTATGGGCTCTTCATGTTAATGAATCAATTTGGTTACAATTTCGATCATGAAAAGACTATCAGTTAACACGCAGCCTGTCATAACCGCCTGTCGTTTTAGGCGGGACCAACTCCTTTAACATAGAAGTAGGCTTTTGAAGTTTAATTAATCGATCCATCTCGAGCCTAGTACCATATATTGTCGAACGGAGCAAGGTTCAATTCCAATACATATGTCATTCCACTGGACGGTGTAATATTCTGAATTCAACGATGATGGTGAGAAGTGCTTTGAGGCAGAAAAATCCGAACAAAGCGAACTCCTGACAGACTTTTAGGAGAAAAGAGGCACAAGAATGAACTAAATATCAAAGACTTAAGCAATAATTTAGACTCAAATATCAAAGACTAACTTTTCTAAGCAAGTGATAAAATTCTATTAGAAACTTCACATTTATGCATACTCTAGGCAGGAATAATTCTAGAATGAGTGTTCTTTTGAAAAATACTCACAGACAACCTATAGAAAATATAAAATTATGCAATTCAACTTAATATAAGCCGGGTTGAACTAAATCGGATAATACCTTAGATATTATAGACTAAATCATTTAAATTTGCATATTCTTTCAAATATTATAATTTTAACACTTCTTACAGTTGGTGCTAGCTTAAGGTTCACTGGTTGGATCTAACTTAGCTCTTGAGCCGGCTCACGAGCAAAAGCTTGAATCAATACACTCATAGCTTTCTAAGGTCTCCAACAATAGAGTAAACATAGCCTTCCCAGAGGTGTAATCAGTGAAATAAACTTTTTTTCCTCAGATGATCAAAAGTATATAAATTGCTTACATTCTCCTCTTTCTGAAGCTTCAGAGTATATACATTGTTCACATTCCTCCTCAATTATAAAACTAATAAAAAAATACACATCTCTATTTGTTGCTATCATCTTCAGCCTACTGTTTTCTAGGGGGAAAAAATCTGTTAGCAACCATAATTTGAACTAATAAACACAGCCTTCTGAAAGTGCTCTCTTCTCTGGAACCTGAACAAAATCAGTAAAACATCATCTCGAGAGCAAATTCAAAGATCCGTCTTTCAAGTTCCTCCCAAAAGTTTCACGGCGGCTACCGGCTCGTGTAAGGTAAGTGATTTATTTCATGTTGTTTGAAGTCCATCTGCATAAAATACAAAGAAATGTTCAGTTAGCTGTCTGCATTTCTTCAGTTACTTTTAATATAAAGAATAGCAAGAAAATTGTGTTAGATTCTGAAAATGCATGGGTTGGTTAATCACCTGTTTCTCTGTTAGATCACAGTCCCCTTAAATCCTGCAACAAAGTAGATCTTAGACTGTTTACTGCAGGAAATTAAACACAGAAAAATATGCATTTAAATGTACGAATAATTATGAAAAACTACCTAGTCCTCCGCTCAGAGTTTTCATTGTTAACATTGGGTTTTTTGTAATGTTAACAATGCAAACTCAGAGATGAGGTGTTGCTAGGTCCCTGTACTTATGCAAAGTCGGAGGGTAGGTTGTTGTAAAAGACTTTTAAAATGCATGAGCTCATTCATAGATTGGTTACCATTAAAAGCTTCATTCTCAAATGCCATTTTTCGTACGCTCAGCTCGAACAGCGCACTGATGGCCTGCCGGCATCACGAATCAATAGAAATTGAATTCATCGCCCCGACGGGTGTATGGTAAGAGTTCCTCCACCTCGACGCGAGAGCTTACGAAATTCATGCTCCTCCTGAGGCTATTATGGTCACTCAACTGAACCTCGGCGTCAAAGATGCTGTAGACGGGTCTGTGGTCGGAAAATCTCGACTCCCCGCGCACGTAAGACAACTGACGAAGTCCTCTTCCGTGCCATAATATGCGGTCGCACCTTTTGAATAGAAAAGATATAACATTGTTCATAAGGGAAAAAAAGCAAGAGCATGGAATGAGGAATATAGTTCTTGGATCATTGGTAAATACCAAGCGGGCGTCCGACGTTTCTCTTTCGGGCGCATGTCATAGCCGGCGTAACAATCCGAATTAGTCGAGTACTTGTACGTCGGGGGAAAATATATCCGCCCTTCATGCCATCCTGCGAAAATGCGGCTTTGCTTTTGCTCGATTCTAAGCTGTTTTTTTAAAGAAATAAAGATGAGGGTTATGCTAACAGAAGGATGAAGACAAGAACAGAAGAATATTAACTTTCTCAAAACCCCAAGAAATCTTTTTCTTCTTTAACAGTTGCCATGAAAAGAAAGTAAAGCAAGCAACATCTGATATGTATTATTTAATTCTGATGGAGCACAATTCTTAAATCAAATGAAATGGATATGAAATAGATGGCTAAAAGTAGCAGTAGCAGTAGTAATTAAAACATTCAAAATCACCTGATCTTTTTCGAGCAACCCTTTCCAATTCTGCATTTCGACTAGAACCTTGGCTGATCGATAAGAAAGAGCGATTCTGTAATTTAAATCTCCAAGCCATATCACGCGGCTGAAATAAGATTAAGGGTGCGGAATTAGCACGATCTACTTCAAAGGGGATTCACTAGACGAATGTACGTAGTGGTTATGAGAATTCACTCACTCATGCTCTAATATTGTTTCAGGCGATTTTTCATGGCCTTGCCCCCTAACCTGTGGAAATCTCGTCTTTCTCAGAATCTCCAGCACATCGGAATTCCTCCGGAGCTCATCGCCTTCTTTCTGCCCAGAGGTCAAATGACAGCAAATGAAGCAGAATGTAGTCTGGTGCAATGACATGCTGATTGAAATTGAACCCTGTAAGAACCAATATTCTTATCATCCTCATATTATACATTCTCAAATGATACATATAGCAGATCAATAAAATTCAGGGGCAGAAAGAGAGAGAGCTATACAAAAATGTACTGAGAAGACAATACAATTCACAGTAATGTGCATAAAGAAACCTCCTTATAATTTAGTTATGATTACCTTATTTCCGAGGTACCCCATCAAGCCTCTTCCTACACGAGAAACCTTCAAGTTCCTTACATTATCTCTAATTTCGCGCCTGACCCACACTGTGAGGAATATCCCAACCATTTGCTTGCTCACAACCAGACAATACCTTTGTTTTTGGAGTAGAATAGCGAGGATTAGCTCGGCAGCGAGTGAGTGAACTCGACAAATAAACTTGGTGAGCTCAAGGGTCAGAGTGGTACCTAGATCTCCCGGTGGATGTTTCTCGGTAGTCCATGCAAGCGGGAACTCCATATCCATACGAAATGGGCGAGAAGAAGAAAGTATTAGGTGAATCTACTCCAACACTCACATCTTCCGGGGAACCACCCACTCTGTAATTCGGATCAAAATCGCTCGGCCTGTTGTCAAAAATGACCCGGTCACAAGCACTAAACCGACGGTTTGAGGACGAATGAGGCACTGCCATATCACTGCTATCAATCCGTAGGCTACGGGCGAGGGACTGGAAAGAATGGCGGTGAAAGAAAGACGAATTCTTCTGCCTTGTTGATGGCCCCCCAAAATCATCATCGAGCTCCGAAATTGGGTGGGAGACTGGGGAGGGGGTATGGTAGCTCCCATAACCGCTAGCACCGGGAAGATTGTTCAATGTCTTCCTAATGATAGAAATCCATTTCCTCGCTGGGCCACTGTCTTCGGCTCCCAGCACATTCCCCGCGTTCAGAGGAACAATCTCTTGAAACCTTTGAGCAAGAAATGACGGGATCGTTAGACCAGCCGAGCCCTGAAATTAGAATTAGGGGTCCATTTTTACTGGAATTGGGCCTCAAATTTCAGTTCTGAAACCCCAATTCCATAAAGAACCCCAAAGTAATCTAACAGAGATCGACAATTGGTACCCGAATACATAAATATCAGCGGGAGGGGAGGCATGGAGCCAGTCCTCGAGGTTCAGACAGCCAGGCGGAGATTTTCCGCCAACATTCCATGTCGCGACGAACATCCTAATCACAGATTAAACCAAATAGATTGAGTCTCAAGAAGAGAAATTTTGAATAGAATCAGGAAAGCACCTGTAATCCTGTGTATCGGCGAAGTCAGCTGCATCAAAATCAAATCTTGCTGGCAAAGCTCGATCAGGATTCTTCTTAGAGCAACTCTCTAAAGAACCAACAATGGAGTCAGATTTACATGGGGGAATTGAAAGTAACTAAGCATTCAAAAGAACAAAATGGTAAAAAAAAAAAGAAGAGAAACGGATCTTTTGATGTGGTCCATGGCGACTGATTTACCTCTCCTACTCTTTTTGACCGGCCATGCTCCCCTTTGTGTAAAGTTGACCTTGCATTCTTCATCTAATCCAGTAAAAGAGCATTTTTTGTTTGAAAATATCTGTTAATCTCTGGTCAGAGAACAATGAAATGCATGTAGAAATGGAGGCAGGGCTACCTCTACCAGTGAAATCAGTAGTGTTGGCATGGAAGAAGCCATGAGGTTTGCTCTTGATATTGAACCATTTGCTAACCAGGGCCTTAGACCATGGGAGCTGAGCACAAATGATCAGAAATCAGAAATCCTAAAATCAAATAGAGGAAAGGGAATAGCGTTAAAAAACCTTGTTTTTCTGGGAATTATGATCTCTCATTGTCGCAGCAGACCTCCTTCATTCACTTACTCCAACGATCTGCAGCATTCTCAGGCTACTCAACAGGGGAGCTCCACATCGGAAGAGAAACTGCGATAGAGAATTGTTTCCGAGACGAAGGAAAGGATTTTGAGCCCGTTCGGAGAGTGAGAGTCAGCTGATTAAGCTCAAATGTGATGGGGACATGAAAGATTTAGTAGGGTTTAAAGGCATGGATGAGCTTGATGGCAGAGAAAACCATTCAACTGGTCGAAAACAGAGGAGCCGAAGGAGAATGGGGGAAGATTGGGAGAAGATGCAACCTCGTGTTCTAATAGACACAGCAGAGGAGTCTGATTTTAAGAGAATAAAGCGCAGGGATGGAGCCCTCCTCTCTCTCTCTCTCTCTCTCTCTCTCTCTAAAACTCTCTCTCTCTCTCTCTCTCTCTCTCTCTCTCTCTCTCTCTCTCTCTCTCTCTCTCTCCAAGTTTCAAGGCTTTGCTCCCACTCCAAGGTTAGTTACCAAGCAGGTTAATCTAAAAGAATGATCTTTTGGGAACTTGAAATTGACAGACAGTAAAAAACAGTATAACTCTCTGTTGTTCTTCCTGGCTAAAATGAATGTATGGAAGAGAAATAGAACTCTCTTTCTTTGTTCTTAGTACTATAATATATTAGGGTTTGTAAGTTTGTATAATTACAAGTTGCATCCCTCTTAGTTTCAAAATTACATTTACCTCCTCTCTCTTAGGTTTGGCGCGGCTTATTTGCTCCGGCGAGTTTGATCAAAAACGTCATTATCATAGAATGTATGTTTGGCAAGACAAATGTTATGACAACTATAAAGAAAATAAACTAGTTGGGCGACGGTTCATGACCACGGCCGGCGTTCATGACCGCCACCACCGTGCCAAACGAAGCCTAAATCAAAGTAATTTTTATGCTTAAAATACTTAATTATCTCTAGGTTTAATATGAAGGGTTAAAAACTAATGAATTACTATCAAGGGTAAAATTGAAATATAGAAAACTATTTTCGTTAATTTTAATTCCGATGAAAGGGTGCATTTGTAAACCGAACAAACTAAGAGGGGTGCAGCCTATAATTATACAAACTTACAGAGGAGGTCTTGGTAATTAACCATATTATATAATCTTAATCGTTCCAAACGAGGGTTGCATTTTTAGTCTGATTAGTTTGAACAAAAACGTCATAGTCATGACAACGATTATGATCACCATCAAGAAAATAAAATTACTTTTGAGCATTAAAGTGGATGAAGTTTCTTAGGTGAGGTCGGGCGTTCACAAACGACGGTTTATAACCTCCGTGTTCACGACCTCCAACTTCATGCGAAATGGAGCCTAAATCATCGACCATAGCATCACGTGATGTTGGCTGAACATACCGTCATGGGGGCATTGATGAGATATCGCTAGCGCGGAATGTATTGTGGGGATTAATTGGGCGTAATCTTGCGTATCACATATACGCTGAGTAATGTTGATGGGAGTAAATGAACATAGTCGGGCTTATCGGCTATATATTTTGTAATTTAGCATCAAGTAATCGTGTAACCCGACGTATTACTTATATTGGGATTAATTTTGTTGGGAGTAGGTGACCTTGACGGGTGTACGTAGGCGCATGGTGAAGTACATAGTTGAGCGTATAATGTCATCATCTAGACCTAACATACATTGTATTGCCACTCTAATGAAATTCGATGATTGCATAGACTAATGCAACCCTACGATTATAAAGACTTACGAAAGTCGGGAGGAACTTCGACTTTGAGAAGATGGTTATGAAGAGATGCAAGGTAATGATGCGACTGCCTTCAAGATGTAATTCACCTTCACTTCTCGTCGTCTTTGCAGCGCTTGATAGTTGCACGTCATCAAGAAGATAAATTAAATAATTAAACATAAATGATACAATTGTCGAGACAAGCTCGACCAAACTCTTGAGGGCCAGTTCCTCCTAAGAGCCTCTCGATCTCACCCGGGAGAGCCTAACACTCAGAAGATATACATCCTTTGTATATGTGTGGTCACAAACACTATTTTTCAAAAACTATGTTTTAGGCCAAAACACCACTGCAATCTCGCATGTGTAGTTAAGCTTTTGGAGTCATAAACTCTCGTACACTATAAACTAGAATTTGGGTTAAAAAAAAGTAATCAAGGAAATCCTATACGCAAACAAACCGCCACCTCTGTGTTTCCTACTACAATTTTACGCCGACAACACTCAGCCATCACAACTATCTCAAGCGGAGTCTAAATTGAGGAGTTCCTACATCCTACCCCTTTATTATGTGCAACTCTTTTAAGCATTATTAAATTTAGGTAATAACCATATGCAAACCGACTTCAACTATATGCAGGCAGCGTAATTTGAAAATGGTTATATGCATGCCAATTCTTGAACGGATTCACAGCTTTCTATGAGTTTTTAATTTAGCCTGCATTTATCCTCGGACTGCATACCACCAAAACTGACCTGCATATAACATCACCCTAAATTTATCATATAAATAATATTTATAAATTATAATGCATGTTTTTGAAAAAAAAATAGAAGAAGTGAGATCCAATCATCCAACAACATTAATGATATATAAACATTTAGAATCACAAATTCACAATAAGGTGCAAGTGGCCCCAGTGTGGGGTCATCTAGGATTCCTATGACTGATTAAAGGCATGGGCTATCATGGGGCCTACCCTAGTCTAAGGATATGGGGCCCTTTATCCAAATCCCTTGCCCTTTGTGAGGGCCACTTGGAGTTGGGGGGTATCCATTTCCATTGGGGCAGCATGGTGTATAGGGTTCAATCAATAAAGAGCATAATTGTTCCATGATTCCCATTAAAGAAGGAGAATGACAAGAATATCCTCATCATGTGCATTGATGATTTAACTCCAATTATGGACTCCACCAAAATCATATCCTTCTTTTTGTTGCCTTATCCATGAATATTGAAGGATGGGCAGTGTTGACATTATGTAAAAGATACTTTTAATTTATTTATTTTTGAGAATTGTGTGTTAATATGCATCAAGGGAATTGAAGTTGTGCTGAGATACATTCATTCTTCACAAAATTTTGCTACGCCTACTTACGTCGTGGCTCCCCTGCTTTCGAAAACTCGTAATTAACGAGCCGAGTATGTGGGATGCGCGCGGTGAAGGATTTTTTATGTATTTCAAAATTTGCAAACAAGTATTGCAATCCCCTGCTTTCAAACCTTTTAATCCTAGGTCTTGGTTTGACCTTCAAAAAGACATGTTTTCCACTAAGAAATTCCAAGTCGCGGTGTCTATTGTACAACCCTCATATTTTCCGAGTCGGTGGGACCCGACCCGGATGAGGCCAAGATTACGAAGGCGATCGAGACGGGCAATACGATCGCGTGGAGACGGTCGAAACCGCTCAAGGCAAAGAGAGGCCGCAGGGGAAGCAGGGGGAGCACCCGCTCCCCCGACCCCCCTTCGGGCGAGTGGGAGGAGCCTCCCACTCGCCCGGGCGAGTGGGAGGGACCCTCCCACTCGCCGGCGAGTGGGAGGCTCGAGTGGGAGGAGCCTCCCACTCGCCGGCCACCTTGGGGGCGAGTGGGAGGGGGCCCTCCCACTCGCCACCCTCTTTTGGGCGAGTGGGAAGAATGTTCCCACTCGCCCGGCACGTTGGGGGGAGGTCGGGATGACCTCCCATGAGGGGGAAGTGGGCATCTCGAGTCCCACTCGCCCCCCCTCACGCGTTGATTGTTCATGGTCATGGCCGGACTGCGGATAGCAGAATTTTGGCTATTCGCAGTCCAATTTTGGCTATCCGCAGTCCATTTTTGGGAAAGTCTATAAATAAACCCCCATGGGCACCTTGGGAAGGGTTGACCTCTACCCCCTCCCTTGCGTGTGTCTTGTGAGCAAGCACCCCCCCCCCCCCCCCCCTCCCCTGTCATCTTCCAGTTGACGGTGATGTGGTTCTTAGTGCCCTCCAAGGTGCCCAGGCTCAGCATTGGCTTGGGAGGGGAAGCACTCTAAGATCTTCCGGGTATGTGGTGGGACCTCCGCGCTGCAGCTTAAGGGGTCCATTTGTGGATTCAAGTGTTCACCAAGTCCGAGTCTCTTAGTTCCTAGCAACCGGTCACGGGTCTAGGCTCAGGTCAAGTAAGGGTTAGTCGCAACCCCCTTTCGAACGCTGAAGCCGGGAAACTAGTTTCAACATCTATGGTCAAAATGTTTTGTCTTGCTTGTGCAACCAGAAGTCAATCTCGTGCTATTCGATTTATTTTATTAGAATCTTCAATGATTTGAGGTACAAGTATAGTTTTTTTTTTCTCGCACTTCAAACAAGCATGCATGATGAAGAACTCGCATCATAAAACCCAAATTCTCAAATTAATTTAAGATTCATACTTAACTTATTATTTCTCATCTAACTAGCATATTGACTAGGCAAGTGTAAGATCATTAGTAGCACTATGTAGCGTTGTACATCGTCTTTCTTTCGGGGGATACTGACTCACCCATAATCATTTTTTATTGTTAGTTATCCGATCTTATTGGTATCTACCCTGCTCAAGTTACCTGATGATGTCCAATATATCTAACCTTACGTATTTTCACTCATTATTATGTTTAAAAATTCTCGAAGTGCGATCAAATTTTCAATAACATTTAGATAGTTGACGGGCTGAGCCAAAATTTTCCCGACCGATCCAATCATACATTCAGGGAGACAAGTAGACAACTCAAAACATTACCGACTCAAGCCGAGCTGAGCCAAGCCAACCTAAAATGTTGTTCGAACTAATATATATAAATATATATATATATATATACCATATATAAAGAAATATCAAACTCATGAATTTTAAAGTCGTTGAAATGATTACGGCCGTCGAATCTGGCATAATATTTCATCAGCCTTCGGATCAAACCGCTCCCTCTCTCCACTTTTTCATAGGTCTCCTAAACCTACTAGGGGCGACCTAAAACTATGAAGGTGTAGGGTACCCTACAACATAAAATTACAATTTTAACCTTTAGTTTATTAGAAAAAGGAGGGTCAAATGACCCGTTTTTTAATCTCACAAAATTGTCAATTGTGAGATTTGAACTCAGGTTTTCACTATGTCAAGCAAAGATGACAACCATCACTCCATATGATTTTTGTTGAACAACATGGAATTAGGTTATATATATATGTATATAAATATAGACCGCCTCCACCGAATGCCGCCGCCCCTGCCAAATGCACCCCCCCCCAACCCCCCCTCGCCGCCGCCGAATGTCGCCGCCCATGTCGAATGTCGCCCATGCTGAATGTCATCGCCCCCGCAGAATGTCGCCGCCCGCACGGGGCGCCCGTGCCCTGTCACTCGTGTGTGTGTCTCTCTCTCTCTCTATATATATGTATATAATTAACGGACCGATCTAGTCAATTCCAAGATAGTTAAAGCAATATTTAAAATGACACTATCACATGGTTCACGGGCCGGTCGCAAGAACAAACAAAATAAAAAAAAAGAATTTTTAATTAAAAATAATATATAATTACACGTGGAAGTATATGCATGCATGTCCTTCAGTATAAACTAATTATAATAATATTGGTTAACTAATTATGATTAGCAAGGAAAACTAAAATTAATAAACGTAACTAAAATAAAAAATGATATAATATAAAAAATGATTTGATGTTATACTATAGAGTTGGAAGTGTTTGTCATTATATTTATATTATAATATATAAATGAGAATCATCATTATATTAAGGTACGTATAAAGCGCACCGGCTCGCATGCAAGACATAATTGGGCGTATTAAAATAAATAAAATAATGAAAAAAAAAGTTATATTTTAGCAACACTTAAAATAATAAATAAATAATATTATAATGCATTTTCCCTTCTAGTTTTCTCGACGGTTATATTTGAACCTGTGAATAACTTTTTATACAACATGCTTTGAAAATGCGTTTTTGATATTCGGAGATCAAAATTATTATTTAAGTTCAATAAATTTTTTTATGAGAATCAAATTATTCATGCATTAGAAGCATGATGTGAACCATCTTTATCCATGCTTCCCTAACCCAAAGATATCATCCGCCTCATTAGACTGCTCTCATTGGATTCAAGAGACGAGCAAGAGGCGAGTAGAGGCGAGCAGAGGTGAGCTTGGGCGAGTACCTCGCGAGTATGAGCGAGTATCCCTTGTAACTCGCGAGCAGAGGCAGTATACTCGCCTAGACCCCCCCAATGATTTCTCTATAAATAGACCCCCAGGGGTACTAGAAATGACACTTTTTGGAAGTTATCGAGGTCCCCCCAAAGCTGGATACTCGCCAAGTCCATGCCCGTCTAGTACCTCACCCAGCTTTTGGTTGCGGAGGGGAAGTTTCTCTCAAACTTCCGGGTATGTGGTGGGACTTCCCTGCTGGAGCACTTGGGGTGTGCTTATAGTCATTTTCTCTCTCCTATTTTAGCTATCCGAGACGTGGAGTTTGATCGCGGGATCAGTAACCTCCGGCTGCATTGATCCGAATTTTGGAGCCGGGATTTTCCTGACTTCAACAACCCCCACCACCAGTGCATGCTTAACTAGTGTTTCTAACAGAACTCTAACGCTTGCTTCGAAAAGATGTCAATGATATTTGAGGGTCAAAATTATTACTTAAGCTTGATAGCTTTCTTTCCAATTCTGATATGAGATTCAATCTATTCACACATCTCCATTTGTCTAAAAATTTGTCATCATAGAATCCTGTAATGTGAGATTGAGAGCTCAGGCCTATAACTGACATTGATACCGCCGCATTAGGGCACAAATATCAAACCTAAAACTAATTTGTTGTAGGTGGATGAGCCCGAGATCTACATGAGATTTCTCAACACATCCCTTTATGCGTCATGCCGATGTTCACAAGCACTTAAGTCAGTATTAGAATCCAAATCCTTGATCTATATCAAATAAGCAGGAGCATACAAGTTTCCCGATACGAGACTATTCTCAACAACTTCACCATTTTAGTCCATTGAACATGTGGTAATGTTAAATGGAGAAAGGTGTAATAATTGTTGGTTGATAGTAGATGCTGCAATAATTTGATCCCATCTATCAACAAAAGTCCAAATAGTTGCCTCCCATTAATTTTAGAGTGGGACTTTGATGTTCTAAGTTCCAGTGCACGATGGGCCCTCCCGTGCCCCACGCGACAGTACCCAACTCGTGTTGGTGAGCTTCGCCCGCCCAAGCCCGCCCCTGACGCGTTGCTCTCAGGTGGCCTTCGGCCGCATCCAGGCTTTTATAACGTGAGTCTCATTTTTTATAATTTTGAGCTCGATTTGTATCTTATTTGAAAAAGTGACGAACATGAAAGTTGTAGATCTCATCGAGAAGAATAACTTTCATTTTGATCACTGTTTGATTTGAAGCCGTTTAGGGCCCCGATTTAGGCCTCGAAAAAAGTCAGGTCGAATCGGGAGCCTAAACGGCTTCAAATCAAAAAGTGATCAACATGAAAGTTATTCGTCTCGATGAGATCTACTTTCATGTTCATCACTTTTTTCAAATAAGATAGAATTCGAGCTCGAAATTATAAAAAACGCGCCTCGCAAATCATAGAAATAGTCTCACACCGCCTATTTTGTTTGCAGTTTTAAATATATAAAGCAACCCCGCTGATTATTTGTTGAAATGTTGCTGTTATCGGGCTTGTAGCGGACTTGTTTTGGGCTCGATTTTGAGTTGATTTTGCGCTGGTAGCGGGGAGTGTCAGTTAACCCTAGTTTAAAATATGAAATCATAACAAAATCGCCGCCTACGAAAACTGAACCAAACTGAACGGTTCAATTCGGTTTGGCTCGGCGGTTTGATGGTTTTTATGTACACCCCTACCTCCAAAGGCGTCGATAACTTGAGAATCATCATTTTTCTTGATTATATGGTTTTAAGAAAGAAAAAAAATCACAAGAATTTTGATGATTTCGATATGAATAAATTAAAGAAGCAAGACCTCAACCAACTTTCGATCTCCAAGAAAATTATTCTCGCAGCATATTCATAATATATACTACTTATAAAGAAATACTTTTTTCGTGATGTATTTCACCGTTACAATCATCGACACATTTGGTATTAATTAAAATCAATTGCTTATTAATTAGAGAAAGGGGCTAAAATGTCATTATGAGAGGGTCCATCTCCGGCAGACATATTATGACAATTTATTATTTTCATTCATAATTTTGAGCATACTTAATTCACCAAAAACAACTCAATCATAGACAAAGGCTTCGTTCGGCGCAGCTTATTTGCTCCGGTGAGTTTGGCCAAAAACTCAATTATCAGGGAATGTATGTTTAGCATGACAAAGGTTATGACCGTTACCAAGACAATAAACTAGTTTTGAGCATAAAATGCATGAAATTATTTAGGTGAGGTCGAGCGTTCCCGAACAACGCTTCATGACCACCGCATTCACGACAGCCACCATCGCGCCAAACAAAGCCAAAGCCTATTCGTAACCATATGTAAATTATGACCCAGACAAGCTCAAGTTTGATCCCAATTGAGCTCGACCGCTTATTGAGTAGACGCAAGTTTGATCCAAACAAAAAACCGGTTCTAAGAACTTGCTAGAGGGCAAGAAATATGGTCAAAGCTGGCGTCCAGGACCAATAGAAACGCATGGTTTGGGCAGAGCGTGTGGGTCCCGCAGTGGTACACTAAACTTGTGCACCGTGGGGCGCACGCAATTCTGTATTTCTATTGGTCCCAAACTTTGTCCAATGGTCAAAGCAAATCCCAATGATTACTATGCCTTTTAAGAAATCCAAGCAGGAAGGCCAACGAACTAATTAGTCAAACCATAATTAATTATCAAATAAAACAATTAATCAATTCTTCATTAATTACTCCACTATCCAATTACTGCCATCATTTAATGTATATTATTGAGACCTCAATCATCATTAAACACCAATTGACTAATTTCAACAGGCTGAACTAATTTGATTTGAAAGCTATGATTAAGCTATAATTGGCTTTATATAGGAATTAATGAGAGTTATGTTATCTATCACTATATTAATTAGGGTTCATGGCTTTCCCCGAGGCACTCCATAGTTGCACGAATCTCCTCGCTACTTTTTGAAATTACAAAACTTTCCCCCTCAACATGCAACGTTACAGGCAGGAGTGTTCATGAACCGAATCGAACAACTCTTCAATTGAATCCAAATTTATCATATAACGCAGGGATTCAGATTTGGATTCATTCGATTATTTGAATTCAGATTTAGATTCATCCCAAAATCCTGGATTCAAATTCGAGTTTGAATCCGAATTCGCTTCAAATGATAGATCGAATTGACTTTAATCGAACGACCAAGACCATCTTTATATATATAATATAGATATACATATTATTCATGAATCTTAACAATAGAGATAATATTATTTAGATTCAAATTCGAATACCACTCACCGAATAATACAAATCTTCACGAGTCGATACCCAAATTATTCACGAATTATTTGATTTGTGAACAACTCCTAGTTACAAGACATCCCTCACTCAATTAACAAGTATTACATGCACAAGAGCGGTTATTTAGTGTACTAAAATTTAACAATGTAAACTCGACGACGAGGTTTTGGTACTTTCAAAAAGTAGAGCGGAGGTTCTTGTAATTATGCAATGTCCCGGGGGAGGGCCCGATAATTAATCCTATAAACCAATCACCCACAACTAATCACCAAAAGCATAGCAAATCTTATTTACAACACCATATAATTTTTATTTAAAGTTCATAATCAAAATAGAAGGGGAGCCTTGGCACACAGGTTGAGGTGTTGCCGTGTGACCTTAAGGTCACGGGTTTAACGCCCGAGTCCTGGAAGCATCCTCCTGCAAAAATGCAGGGGTAAAGTTTGCCTACATTTCACCCTCGTGGTGGGACCCTTCCCCAGACCATCGGGGATGCTTTGTGCACCGGGCTGCCCGTTCATAATCAAAATATCAACAAACCTAAAACACTCTTAACTGTGTTCCTCGCAATTTCAAGAACAGTTGCTCAATGCTGTTAAAAACCCTAAGTAAAGCAAGATTGGCAACAATAATTTTCAATCTCCTACAATTAAAACACCTAATTTTAGAAACAGAGGAATGAGGGAGGATAAGAACTGCACCTCATACCTATCCAAATCTATCACATGCAAATCTTCATAATTAATCACCAGACTTTTGAGATACTCTTCCCTCCTTAATAATAATAATAATAATAATAATAATAATAATAATAAGGGCTATTTACCATGACCTCCCCTCAAGTTTGGTAAATTACAGGTTGCACCCCTCTTACTTTTAAAATTACAAAAAACCTCCCCTATAAGAGTGCATTTCATAACATTCACGCACAAAAAGACCCCCCACCCCCCTGAAAAGTTACTCTGATGGGGTATTTTTGTGCATAGATATTATGAAATGCAAACTTCAGGGGAGTTTTTGTAATTTCAAAAGTAAGAGGGGTGCAACTTGTAAATATGCTAACCTTCAATGGAAGTTTTGAAAATTATTCCTAATAATAATAGTAATAAAAGATTTAGAGTTAATGGTGGGCCCAGTCAACCAACAGTCCCCAGGCATTATGAAATGTAAACTTCAGGGGAGGTTTTTGTAATTTCAAAAGTAAGAGGGGTGCAACTTGTAATTATGCTAACCTTCAAGGGAAGTTTTGGAAATTATTCCTAATTAATAATAGTAATAAAAGATTTGGAGTTAATGGTGGGCCCAGTCAACCAACAGTCCCCAGGTAACATAATGATTCCAGATATAGAATTACCAGGGAGATGAAGTGAAGAGTGAACTATGGTACCAGGATGAGTTTTGTAGGCCGAAGAAAATCATCCGAGCATCGTGCGCTTCCGCCCGCGCAGCCGCACTGTTGTGGAACGAAAAAGAAGCGAAACGATAAGCTGTGGTTAGAGATTTAGAGGAGGGGGATTAAAAATGAGATTGTACCCTGAGCCAGCTTGTTCATTGTAGAGGACCACTGTTTTGAAGATTTCCTATAGGCGGCGAGTATTCTATCCATCTGTTGAATGGCATAAACATATGAGCACTAGTTCATTTTTCTACGAGTTAGATGCCGGGCCATTAAACTCGAACATAGCAAATACGGGATTTTTAGTAGTAGATATTCGGGTGCTACCCGCTAATGCAAGATCTTGGGAGAGGTTGCATGTAGTCTGATACAAAGACGACTTTCCAAGCTATCAACATGTTCCCCTATCTATCTATGTAGTCTTAGGGCATTTTCGTAATATAAGGAAGTGATAGTGAGTCCTTTGAGCATCTTAGATCATTAGGTATTTTGACTTTCTTGGAGAGTAAGCTCTTAGAGGGATTCTGCCCTCAAGAGATTGTCTCGAGCTTGTCTTCATATCATATATCTTTGTTCATATTAATCAATATAGATTGTTCGGCGATAGCCGAAACTATCATAGTTTTTATCTCAACGTCAACATGTAGATTGATTTCATGACTCGTAGATTGTTTTCATGAGACGAACCTCAAAACTTTAGAATACAAATGAGAAAACTTGACTATTGCTTTAAGCCCACCTTGAGAACAGCAAAATATTAGACTTTCTAAGAAGGTAAAGGGTCCGTTTGGCATGGTCAACGGTTGGGAAGGGTCTGAGACACTGTCTCAACATAGAAATGAGGCGGAACGACAGAAAAAAGTCCCTCTGCCAAATGGCAGCCGACCCGATCGCGATCCTAATCCAAACACGAAGCCACAAAAATTTCCGACAATAGAGTCTAATTCAGTTGCAATCACATAAAGAATTGCTAAGGCTTCGTTTGTTTGGGCGTTTTTTCTCTCTCGTGTTTTTCAGAAAACTCAAAACATTATTATTTTTGACCGTTTGAATCGCCTCCATTTGGAGCTAATCCGCCAAAATGTTATTTTATGCTTGATTTCAACCGCAAAGAGGGAGCTCCATCCAAGAATATTATTTTATCTTTATATCCAACCGCCACCACTCACCGAAACAGTCCCCAAGTAACTTCAGAAGTTTCTAGTTTGTAAATTGCATTTCTCCGCAATCACTTCTGATATAACAAAATAGCCGGCGGAAGAGAAAGGAGGGGCTGGGAAGCAACCTATGATAAAGATGTTTTAGGTTTTCTTTGGTTTGAACTTTGAAGAAACTGCAAGCAACAAAATGGAAAGGAACCGACAATAATAATGCCAGAGGAATTGGCATTCAAATTTGCTCCGGTAACCTATTTGGTTGACAAATTGAATGAATCAAATAAATTTAATTTCTCAGGAATTGAGCTTCTATTTCTCGAGAGGAGATAGTTTTTTTATTCCCACTTCTCATTAAAATTTCGATACATTTGTTAACGTTTCTTAAGCAATTTCTATTTCATATTAAGCGCACGGAAACTAAACACGCAATGCATAATTGTAAAGTAAAATGCATTTCCATAAATCATTCTACCAAATAGAGCCTTAATGTAATAGGAAATATTTTAACTCACCACATTCCCACATGAAGAGTGCATCGATAGCAAAGCTCTCTCCAACACGTACAAGTCAACGGCTTTGTCCTCCGGAATAGTTGATGTGAAACTTAGGCCAAAGTCAATCAGCACCTGGAGGCGACATGCAAACACATTATGTTTTACATGCACATATATATATAGGATTAGAGGCATTTACCGGGACCTCCCCTCTAAATTTGAAAAGTTACAGATTGCACCCCTCTTATTATTGAAATTACAAAAACCTCCCCTGAATATTATAAAACATAACATTTACCTCCCCTGAAGTTCACATTTCATAACATCCATGCACAAAAATACCCCCCTCGGAGTTCATTTTCAGGGGGGGTATTTTGTGCATGGATGTTATGAAATGTGAACTTCAGGGGAGGTAAATGTTATGTTTTGTAAGATTCAGGGAAGGTTTTGG
Source organism: Dactylorhiza incarnata (assembly GCA_033032865.1). NCBI lineage: Eukaryota > Viridiplantae > Streptophyta > Magnoliopsida > Asparagales > Orchidaceae > Dactylorhiza > Dactylorhiza incarnata. The sequence goes on along the minus strand of JAWHQI010000403.1, from coordinate 182,291 downwards.
TAATTTCAATAATAAGAGAGAGAGAGAGAGAGAGAGAGAGAGAGAGAGAGAGAGAGAGAGAGAGAGAGAGAGAGAGAGAGAGAGAGAGAGAGTGTGTGTGTGTGTGTGTGTGTCTGTCTGTGTCTGTGTCTCTGTGTGTGTGTGTCTGTGTGTGTCTGTGTCTGTGTGTGTGTGTGTGTCTGTGTGTCTGTGTGTCTGTGTGTGTCTGTGTGTGTCTGTGTGTGTGTCTGTGTGTGTGTCTGTGTGTGTGTCTGTGTGTCTGTCTGTCTGTCTGTGTGTCTGTGTGTCTCTGTGTGTGTGTCTGTGTGTGTGTGTGTGTGTGTGCCTGTGTCTGTGTGTGTGTGTATCTGTGTGTCTGTGTGTCTGTCTCTCTCTGTCTCTCTCTGTCTCTCTGTGTCTCTGTGTCTCTGTGTGTGTGTGTGTGTGTCTGTGTGTGTGTGTGTCTGTGTGTGTGTGTGTGTCTGTGTGTGTGTGTGTCTGTGTGTGTCTGTGTGTGTGTATGTGTGTGTGTCTGTGTGTGTTTAGAATGCATCATTGAAATTGACTTTCTTCATCTTCCTCACCAACTGGTTAGTTCCATCCCGCATAATCATATTTGATGTGGTCAAGTCACCATGAATTAGACCACCATCATGCAGTTTCGCGATGACATCGCCTATTTGTGCAGCAATTTCATGCGCCATCTCCTCATTTAATCCATGTAAGCCAAAGTCAAGTAGTATATCTTTCACAGATTTTCCTTCCACAAATTCCAAAGTAAGTGTATGGAACAATGGATCAATGGAGTATAAGACAGGAGTAGGGACACCCACTTTTCTTGCTTTTGTCATGCAGCGAGCCTCCTGAACCAAAATACTGAATAAAGATACAATGTCCTGGGAAACTAAAAAAGAAAGCAGTTCAATGAGATTAAGCCTGTGAGTGTGGCTTGAAGATCACTAAAAAATCAGATCGAGCTCGGATCGAAGTCAATGCCGCATGACAAGCCAAGCCAGCTCGAATTGAATTTGAAATGAGTCGAGTCTAGATGGGATCGAGCTAACTAGATATTGGATTGAAATGTATATACATATATGAATGAATGCATATACACAAATAAATATGTACTAGATTTGAACTAATGCATGCATCTTTCACAGAGAGGAGAGAGCAAGTTGTTCTCCCCGAGATCCTTGATGTCGACCTATGATGAGGTCGTGGGTGGAGCCTTGTCGCGGCTGCTGAAGTGGGGGTGTCGATAAGATGGGATGATGTTGGTCGCGGTTGAGAGAGAAGGGAGCCCGAAAACCCCAAGATGCCCAAGAAAAACAGAATTTTATTAAACATACTCAGTTCCAACGTGAACACGAGTTTAAATAGAAGTCCAAATCTAAATCAATTGCGGAAACAAATGAGGAAATACTAACGTTGCTAAAATGTGAAAATAGTAACGTTACTAAAAATGTGAAAATAGTAATGTTACTAAAAATGTGAAAATAGTAATGTTACTAAAAATGTGAAAATAGTAACGTTGCTAAATCAATGCCGATAGTGTCGGCTGACAAGCCACCGTCCCAATCCGCTCTAGCACTTGGAAATACCCACAGTAGCGAAGCGATAGCTTATTGCCAAGTCGTAAGGCAACCACCAGCTGTTGATGAGACTGAAGCTTCAGCCAAACCCATTTAGGCACATGGGATTCCATGGGTGTGTTTGTCATCGTAGTACCTCTTTGCCTGCTCTTGGGTTTGTAAGAGATGCTCTCAGGTGAAAGCTAAGATATGGTCGCACTTGGGCCTGTAAGAGATGCTCTCGGGCAAAAGCTAAGATATGGTCTCTGTTCTAGAGTAACTGGTCCACCTCTTCCACCTTTGCCTTCGTCAGTGTATACAAAATGATGGTCAGCAGGTCACGACCATAAACCCCTCGAAAGGGTGTAGTCTGCATTGCGGTCGGAGACAAAGGTCTCGGGTATCCCATGCAATCGGACGACATGCTCGAAGAAAGCATGTTCCATGATGATCGATGTATAGGGATGACTCAAGGCTATGAAGTGCGCCCCCTTGGAGAAACGCTCGACCACCACCACGAGTATTGTCTGCCAAGTGAGCATGGTAGCCCTTCTATGTAATCAGTGGAAATCTCTGCCTAAATTTGAGTTGACACCGACAACAACTGTAGTAGGCCTGACGAGTGAGTATGGAGGCTCTTGTTTTGTTAACTGACAATACATGCGCACACCGTTTTTTGACCATACCATTTAGTTCCTTCCAAAAATATCCGCCTAAAACCACTGAAATGCCTTTTTTCATGCCTTCGTGAGTAAGGTTGTGGATAGTGCTGAAATGTGAGAACAGTGGTGATGTCGGCAGGAGCTAAAACCTCCCCTTGAGCCTGATCAAGACCTCTCAGTAACTCCAGAGACTAGGAGCTCTGTCTGCCACAAAATGGGCGCTACATGCTACCTCCTCCCATATAGCATCAAACAATGCTAGGTGCGGCTTGGAGTTGGCGAGGAACACTCCTTCCTCTTCATCATGGCGAGATAGAGTGTCTGCCACTCCATTGAGTTCCCCAGCCCGATATTTGACCTTGAAGTCAAAGCATAGCAATTGGCTGATCCAGTGCTCTTGTGGCGAAGTCGTCAACTTCAATTCCAACATGCACTTATAGTTGTAGAGGTATGTCCTGATGCTGAAGTGGCGCCCCTATAAGTAGGGTTGCCAATGTCGTACATCCTTCACCAACCCAGTAAATTCCCGCTCGTAAGAGATAACTTAATGTGATGAGATACCATTTAGCGGTTGAAGAAGGCGATGAGATGCTCATGCTGCTGTAAGACGACATCAATTGCTCTCCCCAAAGCATCACACACCAACATAAAGTCTTGCGTGAAATCGGGAACCGTAAGACGGAGGATCCATTGTCCACTGGAATCTGTTCTTCTTGAGCAGGCTCGTCCGAGAGGCAGCAATCACCCGTAACCTTGGATAAATCTACGGTAGTAACCGGACAAACCCCAGAAGCCACAAAATGCCTTTGCGGACTGGGGTCTGCGACCAATTCTCTACTGCATCCAGCTTGTCAGGGTTGACTGAGACTCGCTAACCGTGAGCGATGGGGCCCAAGTAGGCTACATGCTCCCTTCCAAAGGTACATTTGGAACGCTTGAGGGACAGCTGGTGGCGATGGAGAACCCCAAAAACCAGTCGTACGTTGTGGTGCTCGACCCAGGTAGAGCTATAAATCAATATATTATCAAAGCAAACTAAGACCAATTTGCGAAGCAAGGGTACGAAGACCTCGTCCATTAGTATCTGAAAGGTAGATGGTGCATTGGTAAGGACAAATGACATTGCCAAAAACTCAAAGTGACCATGATGAGTGAGAAATACCGTTTTCTCCGCTTTGTTGGCGTGCATCCTGATCTAGTGGTAGCCAGAGCATAAGTCTGGCTAGGAGAATAGTCGAGCAGTGCAATCGTCGACTACTGAAATTGGGAAGGGGTATCGATGTGGTCTTGGAGTTTAGTTCCTGATAGTCCACATAAAAACAACATGACCCTGTTATAGCATCTCCTAACACTGTCTTTTGATTCATCTTCCTACGAGAAAGGGTAACGGTGTGGTCGGACGACTATTGGCGTTGTTCCAGATTGTAATGACTCAACCATCACAATATCAGAAGTATTGTCTGTTTTGGTTCATCTCAGCCCATACTGAGATGAATCACATAATTTTGCCTTTTTTCGCGGGTGGCCTACGAGCACTTCCCAGGAGGTCACCCATCACAGGACTACTCCCACCGGAGCACGCTTAACCTTGGAGTTTTCAACACTAACTCCACCAGTTGCTCTGAAAATGCGCTTATGATATTTGAGAGTTGGGTCATTAAAAATGGTATCAAAGCCAGACCTCCTACAGTACGATGTGTAGTTCGGGGACCATGCGGAAGCTGGTGGGCCTGTAAATCTATAGTTAAGCGTGCTCTGGTGGAAGTAATCCTGGGATGGTTGACCTCCTGAGAAATGCTCGTAGGCCACCTATGAAAAAATACAAAAAAGTGCGGTTTAGCTCAGTATGGGCAGGAGTGAACCAAATCGGACAATACTTCTGATATTGTGAGGGTTGGGTCATTACACAAATGATACAGAAATGTGATGATCCTGGGACCTCGATGGGGGGCACCTCCACTGGCTCCTTCCTCTCTTCGCTCAACCATTGGATGCGGCACTTTCGGAGCCAAAAATTCATGGTGAGGGCATCGAGGTCTCGCACAATCGGACACAAAGTGCGGTGGTGGGATGTCCCTTGGTCCCCCTTCTCCTCCTCCAGGGGCGATTGCCCCTTCGATTTGAGGTTTGATGTTTAAGAGGTGGCTGATTGTGTCGATAGTCGTTGGTCCTGTCCAACTACAGTGGGAGATCATAAATCAACGCTAAGCTCATGGAGGTTAGGAGGACATTCAACCTCGAAGTCCAAGCAAAGGCGCTTCTGGAGTCCTGCGATGAAGATGGAGACTTGTTCTTCAAATCGAATGTCATCTACATGCGAGAGGAGATTCTGGAACTTCTCTAGGTCGTCATCAAGCACCCTGGTGTGTTTTAGAGAGATCAAGTCTCCCAAAGGATTTCCTCGGATTGGGGGACCGAATAACATATTGCAGAACCATTTGAAGTCATCCTAGTTCATTTGGGGTTTCTCTGTTTCCAGTCACATGAACCACATTTGAGACACCCCTATCAAGTGATAGGAGGAGAGTGAAATCCATTCCATGGTTGACGTCCTTTGATTGGCAAAGAATTGTTTGCGTCGGGTTAGCTGCCCTAACAGATCACTCTTGTTGTCATAAGTGGGGAACTCCAGCTTGACATTGCGTAGAAGAGCATTGTTGTCATATCTTCCTTTGTGGTGTTCTTCCCGATCTCTGTGAAAGGGAACCTCGATGACAGCTTCCCACCCCCATCGCGGCGGAAGTCGCTACTACCGTGTTGGGGAGGTGATGAGGCTCACTATACGAGCTGAATGTTCGGCCAAGGACGGTTGTTGCCTATCCTCGGATGCGGCGAGTTGGTCCATCATCATCTTGTGCATCCTTTCGTGATCTCCATTATGTAGTTTTGTCCAGTCATGGCTCACTCAAATACCAAGTTGTCACAGGACCATGCGAATGATAGAGTCACCGAACGGGAGGCGGCGGACGAAGGAAACAGAGAGTAGAGAACAAGTTGTTTTCTCCGAGATCCTCGATGTCGACCTATGATGGCGTCATGGGTGGAGCCTTGCCAGGGTTACCGATGTGGGGGTGTCGATGAGAGAAAAGGGAAGTTGGCGGAGAGAGATGATGAAGCTCGAAAACCTCAAGATGCCCAAGAAAACTGAATTTTATTAAGCATACCCAGTTCCAACGTGAACCCGGATTCCAATGTGAACCATAGTTTAAATAGGAGTCCAAACATAAATCAGATGCGGAAACAAATGCAGAAATAGTAACATTACCAAAAATGTGGAAATAGTAATGTTACCAAAAACGCGGAAATAGTAATGGTAACAAAAAGGCAAAAACATAAATAGAATGCAATGCCAATAATTATAAAATCTTGGTGCCGAAGATAGAACAAAACCGAATAGATTATTTGGCTTGAATCGAACTTAACATTGAGTCATTCTATAAATAAATAAAAAATTCAAAAAGATATAATGTGGCTTTCACCTAAGAACTTTGGATGAACAAATTCCCACCTCTTCCACCCCAAACACTAACATAAATAAATATATAAATTGCGCAAATATGACTTACAGCATTCAGACGTTTAAGAGTCAATTTTGAGTCCAAAGATGGATGTCGATACTTCTTTGAAAAACGCTCTTTAACAATTGATCGACGCCCTACAAAAATAGACTCAAAGACTCTCTGAAAAGAGATCAGCAAGGCAATGAGAACATATATCACGAAAACCAGAGAGTTTTCATATTAATTATCTTACAGCTTCGGCCCCTTGCTTCACCAGAACTCCAAAACTCTCCATCTGCTCCTTATCAATTTCCATTTTGACCTATATATATGGAGAAATACAAACTGGGAATAGAACAATAAAAAATTCTCCAAGAGAGCTAAATGTGAGGAAATACATAAGTTTAACAAGACGATTACCATAACAAGAATAAATATGTTACCATCTTGCAAAATAGAACTTATCAGTTATATAAAGGATCAGTTTGCGTTTTTGATCCAGTGCGTTCAAACAAAAACATCACCATCATTTTACACCCATCATTTTACACATGTTTGGCATGACAACAATTGAGACCGTTGCGACACACAAAAATCTCATCTTCGAACATAAACGCAAATGCGGTTTCAGGGTCTAGTTCAGTGAGTCATGAACCACAGACATGCCAAACATAACCTAAGTCCACAATACTCTCAAGAATGCAATTCATCAATATGCATGTGTTGTAAATTGTAAGTCCAAATTTTATTTAATTACTATACAAAATCATTAGCCTTAGCCATACTATTTGGAACTAATTTTATGAATGCTCACATGGCTAATGAGGTGTTGAATATATTTTCTGCAAACGTTTTTGAAAATGTCCCATCTCTTTCTCTTTTTACTCTCCCATATTAACTTTATCTATCAATTTTATTATACATCTCCTATCCACAGTTCCACATGTCCAATCCACCAAAATCTGTGACAACATATCTTCACAAATATTACCATGAGCCCTCTAAAATAAACATTTCTTAATCTATCATTCCCAAATTACCGCACATCAACTCTAAGCTCTCATTAATGCCAATTAAACTTCATTACATGACTTATCAGTATCCTAACCTCATTCATATAGCAGTATAACATGCATTTTCTTTCAATTTTTTCTCTCAAGTCTCTATAACATTCCCTTCACCGCCTTAACCAGCTAACTTCAGCTCTAAAAATTGTTTTATCATTATTGTTTCTATAATTAATTAAACTTTCACAATTTGGTACCGATAGATATTTCATTAATATTGAACTATAGCTTTTCACTTCACTTCTACTGAAATTAGATATACTCATTCTCACGGCTTTTAAAACCGCTATATCTTACAAAATATTTCTCAATTGCTTCACTTTTCATTTCAAAAGCATTCTCACCGTGATAGAGTATTGAACAAATCAAGAGGCATGTTTGCATTAAACGGGAAAAACGGATACAATCCGGCGCGGACGCCGGCCAAGATCTAGGAGGCTGGTTCCTCCTAAGACTCCTCTCTCAAAATGAGAGCCAACCCTAATGATCCAAAGATGAAATAAACACTCTCATACCCCCTTCTTATATAGGGAGGGGGGGCTCACATAATCAAAACATAAAATACGATTTAATTAATATTAATTAATTAAGATTAATTAATTAATACCACTTAATTACACATTAATTAGGGTGGTTTTCATATGCGTGTTAGGGGTAAGGCTTCACCCGTACCGGTGGGCAATACCAGCTGCTCAAATACCGCACCACGCGAAGCAGTCCACGGCAATGATCCATAGTGGCCCCCAATCCGGAGCCCATAACAGGGCCGCGGCCCCCACACCCCAACCCGTCTCCTCAACCAGTTTAATTGAGGCGGGTTGTTGAGGCTGGGATTCGATCCCCAGATCTCCTTGATAAGGAGCCTTCAACACGGCTCTCATCACCAACTGAGCCGCGGCTCAGTTGGTGATGAGAGCCGTGTTGAAGGCTCTTTATCAAGGAGATCTGGGGATCGAATCCCAGCCTCAACAACCCGCCTCAATTAAACTGGTTGAGGAGACGGGTTGGGGTGTGGGGGCCGCGGCCCTGTTATGGGCTCCGGATTGGGGGCCACTATGGATCATTGCCGTGGACTGCTTCGCGTGGTGCGGTATTTGAGCAGCTGGTATTGCCCACCGGTACGGGTGAAGCCTTACCCATAACAATGCGCTCCTCCTGCGAGCTGATATGCGTTGGCGGATGCATAATCGTAACAATAGGCCGCGCTTGAAAATTGACCTTGTCCCCAAGGTCAAGACAAAAAAAAAATTTGTCGGGGTCCTTCAAAATGTCGGCAGCGGTTATAATCGCAGGGAACGACGGCAGACTATTTTTGTCCTCGAAAGAGGGGGTGAGTTGGCATTGGGAGTTTATGATGGGAAATTATTGGCAGCTAGCATGGGTTGCAAGGAAGAAAAAGGAGAGGTGATGTGGGATCACTGCGATGGGATGGGGCAAGGGCAAAAAGACAAATGAGGAAGGGATAAAACAATAAGTGGGAGGGGGCTGCTTTATGGGGGGCTCGAGAACAGGAAGGCTGGCGTGCCAAACGGGATAGGAAATGGCGCAGGCGGACGACGATCGTGGGACGAAGCGTTGCGCTGGGAGATCTGCGGTAGGGTTGCGGTTTGGCGAAGATAGATGGTTCCCGATAGGGATGCCGTCGGCCAGTGCGGGAAGCGGCACGAGCTGGAGTTGGAAGACGACGGCAGAAGAGGGATCGGCGCCGGAAACGGTGCTGGAGGTGCGGGATGGAGCTTGTACAGCCGGAATCGGCGCTGGAGGAGCGGCTTGTATGGTCGGGCGGAGGTCGACGCTGAGATCTGCTGCTGGAGACGCACGAATCTGAGATCTGCTGCTGGAGACGCCGAGATCTGCGGCTGCAGGTTGGATCGGGCGGCCGACGACGCACGAATCTGCGGTTGCGACGGCTGCTGGAGGTGCGGCGGCTGCTTCGGCGGCTGAATGTGCGGCTGTTGGTGTGTGCGTCTGGTGGAGCAAGGCCTGCAAGGATGCAGACAGCGAGGCAAGGAGGTTGTCGTGGATGTCGCAGCTGCGTTTGATGGAGGCGAGATGGCCGCCGATGGAGTGGAGGCTGCTGTCCGTCGTGGCATGAGCCCCGACGGCTTCGAAGGAGCGGACGGGGGCGGCAGGTCGGACCATTGATAGAGTATTGAACAAATCAAGAGGCATGCTTGCATTAAACGGGAAAAACGGATACAATCCGGCGCGGACGCCGACCAAGATCTAGGAGGTTGGTTCCTCCTAAGACCCCTCTCTCAAAATGAGAGCCAACCCTAATGATCCAAAGATGAAATAAACACTCCCATACCCCCTCCTTATATAGGGAGGGGGGGGGGGGGGCTCACATAATCAAAACATAAAATACGATTTAATTAATATTAATTAATTAAGATTAGTTAATTAATTAATACCAATTAATTACACATTAATTAGGGTGGTTTCCATATGCGCTCCTCCTGCGAGCTGATGCGCGTTGGCGGATGCATAATCGTAACACACCGTCTCACCAATAAAGAATATAACAGTTTGTATTTCTGACCAATATTGTTGCTGATCCATTTATAGGTGTCATTGTTTTTTGGCATTCCTCACTGTACACAATGAAACACTAACACGCAATGATTGATAGTTGTACAAAGGATGTTCGACTCAATGGTGAAGGTCAACCTGAAGTGAAGTTTCAAGGACTTCAAGACATGGTATCCTCAATGATTTATGCAGTTCTGAAGCAGGGTAGGCTATGAGAGGTTTGCCGACGCTAATGTAAGTCTATGTGAGTCATGCGAAATAGACCCAAATAACCTGAATCTCTATGATTGGTGCATGGTGTGTTTCAAACTGGAATTAAATTTTAGCAAATTGGATTTTATAAGTTTAGCAGTCTACATGAATCCAAGCAATGCTCTACGGTTCTGTGTGTTGGGCAGTGAATGGTGAACATGAGCAAAAAATGGGAGTTGCGGAGATGAGAATGGAATGAATGTATCTGGGATAAGACAGGAGTGGCGCCAATTGTAGAGAAGATGCGAGAAGCTCGTTTAAGATGGTTCGGACATGTACATAGGAGACCATTAGAGGCACCTGTTAGGCGTTGCAAGAGTTTAGTCACTAGACATGTTAAACGGGGGAGGGGAAGACCAAAAAAAACTTGAAATGAAACTATAAGGAAAGATATGATGTACTTAGGCATTAGTGAGGCTATGATTAAAGATAGGGCGCAATGGCGACAAAGGATCCATATAGCCGACCCACTATGGTGGGATAAAGGCTTGAGTGGTGTTTTTGTTGTAGCAGTCTACATGACATTAACGACAATTTCAAGTAAGCAAGCAACCAAGTTTTTCTTCGCACGAAGGATTCCAAACCACACTTGCACAAATGAGAATTATAGGAAATAGAAAAACGCAACAAAAACACAACAAATCACGATTCCCAAACACTATGCAATGTTCATCCACAAATTAAATAATAAAAATAAAGACACAAACCTAGATGGTCAAGAGTACGGAGATCCGGCAGCAGGAGGTGTTGGCGGGCGGTTGTAGCGAGTCAAATGTGACTTCGGCGGCAGGAAATTGCGGTTGGAGGCTAGGGCTTGTATTTGGACACAATGAACAAAAAATTGGGGTTTGGTGGAGGTGAAGGTAGGGTTGTCGACTGGAGTGAGAGTGGAGGAGGGCTGGCAGCCAAGGGGGAGGTGGGACTTGCGGTTTGAGTGGAAGAAAAGCGGGCTGCCGGAGTTTTGTAAGTGATAGCGGCGCTAGGGTTGCGACCAAGCGGAAGCGGGAGCTGCGGTGTGACTGGGAGGAGAGCGGGCTGTGGGAGTATCCGGGAGGTGGCAGCGCTAGGGTTGCGGCCAAGGGGGGTGATGCAATGCAAATGTAAATGGAGCAATGAAACAGTAATGTTCCTTACCAGGTGAAATACGCATACAGGAATCCACAATCCAAGTGAGATACACTGAACTAAAAACAGGAAAATAGAACTCCAAACCCAAAACCATCCCTAAGGGAACTTCCCTGAACAGGCGGCAGAAAATCAGCAGGGGAACACTCTCCCAGCTGCTATCGGACTCCAACTCACATAACAATACAACATACCCTAAACAACCCACAAAAAGCTTAATATAAGAAGTGCAACATTACTAAAATACCCCTCAAGACCCCAGGAATTACTCCCGCCAAGACCCGGGACGCAACAACTACCCTTTCCTCCACATCCTTGTCCTCAAGGATGAAAATTTGGAAACCTCTTCCGCATCTTCCACAGATCCTCCCAAGTGGCCTCCTCCGCTGTCCCCTGAGCCCACTGAATCAACAACTGCGTCACCACCCGGCCATCACGGGGAATGATGTGGCGATTTAGAACTGCTACTGGCTCCACCATTGCATTGCCTTCACTATTAACTTCTGTTGGTAGGGGAATGGTTTGAGATGGTGGAGTCCCATGATGTTCCGGTAACTGCGAGACATGAAATGTATTATGGATCTTCACCTCCTCCGGAAGGTTTAACCGATATGTCATGACTCCAATCCTCTCCACTACTTGAAATGGTCCAAAGAACTTAGGTGATAATTTGTGGCAGCCCCGTGAACGAATAGATGTTTGTTTGTACGGTTGTAGGCGGACATACACCCACGAGCCCACTTCTAGCTCACGTTCCCTTCTCTTCTTATCGGCTAACACTCGCATGCGATTTTGGGCAGCCGCTAGATTTTCCTTCAAGATCGAATGACTTTCTCCCGCGCCGCTAGGGACCGGTCCACTATCTCCACCTCCGCTAGTCCCGGATTATAGGCCACATGTAATGGGGGTGCTTGCCCATAGACCACCTCGTAAGGTGTCATCTTGATGGCGCTTTGGTACGTCCTGTTGTACCACCACTTCGCTAGAGGTAACCAATGCGCCCAATTCTTTGGCCTTTCAAAACACATACACCGTAAGTAGTTTTCCAAGCATCGATTCACCACTTCGGTTTGGCCGTCGGTTTGGGGGTGGTACGCCATGGACAACTTGAGTTTGACTGGTAGCACCCGGAAGAGCTCTTTCCAAAATTGGCTTACAAAGGTGGTGTCCCGATCACTCACAATCGACTCCGACAACTCATGCAATCTGAAGATCGAATCCAAGAAAACTTGAGCCACACTCTCAGCGGTATACGGGTGGGCCAATGCCACGAAGTGTGCTTGCTTGCTAAGACGGTCAACAACTACCAATATTGTCGTCTTCCCGCTACTCTTGGGCAGCCCCTCCACAAAGTCTAATGAGATCTCTTGCCAAATCCTCTCCGGTATCGGAAGGGGTTGAAGTAGCCCCATCGCCTTCCGGTTATCCGGTTTGCACTGTTGGCACACAGTGCAACGTTCTACATATTCATAGACCTCGACCTTCATTTTTTTCCAAAAGTACATCCTCTTTAAGCGTTGGTATGTGGCCGTGATTCCCGAATGTCCACCCCAAGTGCTTTCATGGTACATTTGCAACAATTTCAACTTGATGGCAGCTTCATCTCCCACCACCAAACGACCCTTCCTCTTCAACAATCCCCTCTCCCATTGATACTTGGGTTGACTAGTGCTGTCCATTGTCTTTTGGGCGATGATTTGTTGTATTTTGGGGTTCCGTTGCCACGACTCCTTCAGCTCCCGCATGAAGTTTGAAATAATCGTGATGATGGCACATAACTCCACTTCTTCCGCCGCCTCCCTTCTGGACAAAGCATCCGCACAAAGATTTTCCTTCCCTTGCTTGTATTAGATAGAGTAGTCATAGCCCAACAACTTGGACAAATATTTTTGTTGCGCTGGTGTCGCCAACTTTTGATTTGACAAGAACTTCAAACTTTGTTGATCCGTGCGAGAATGGTGAATGGCCCGGTAATTAAGTAGTGCCGCCAATGTTGGACCGCAAGGACCACCGCCAGCAACTCCTTTTCGTAGACCGAAAGCATCGCGTTCTTCTTGCCTAACGCCTTGCTGAAATAGGCTATTGGCCGGCCTTGTTGTAGAAGAACCGCCCCTATGCCTTTATCGGACGCATCCGATTCTACCACAAACGGCTTAGAGAAATCCGGTAAGCATAACACCGGCGGATGAGAGACGGCCCTCTTTGTAACACCCGAATCTTGTGCAATTACATGAAACCAATAACTTTTAAATACCTTTATTTTAAAAGAAAAATAAAAGAAAAATATTGACGAAATGTCGTCGCAACGAGTTTTACATGTAAACATTAAATACCTCGACATTATGTATTGCTTATTATTTTACTTTATCTTCTTAAATAAAAAGAACTAATAAAATAGTGTGCTAAGAAGGAACTTGGGGTATGCTATTAGAGCAAAGTGATGTGCCAATAAGCCATTAAGGTATTGATGGTGTGCTGCTAGCAGAAATTTTATCCTGTAGGAGTAAGCGGTGGGTTTGGTTTGGACCGACTTTTACCAAGACTTAAAACCGAACCATCGAGGCCCTTCCATTCTAAATCCCGCACACCTCTTCTCTCGCTAGCGCCGCTCTCGTCCAGCAGTTCTCGGAAGCCGCACGCCGATCCTCCCTCCTCGCCACTTCTCTCCTCTGCAGCCAGTTCCGGTGAAGAGGAAGCCCTCTTTACGAACCCTAAGCCATTCTCATACTCGACAGTGAGAGAGTGGGGGAAAAGAAACCCTAGATCTCAACTAAAGAAGGATTTGGACATCCTCTATAGTAAAGCCCTGATTTCCCTTCTCCTTCCTCACTGTAAGTTATTCTTCTCCTCCTTCCCTTCTCTGAAAAGAGTCTATATTCAAATATGGGGCTATTAACTGATGAATAACAGAGGTTATTGGAGGAAGTATAGTGTTTATTAGCTGAGTAATAATGGATAAATCTTATAACTTGTTGTAGTAAGACTAGGTTTGATATAGAAAGTTCTCACAGAACACTTGTATATTACTCTTCAAGGATTGTTTCATCTATTAAAAATACACTTAGATTTGTTATGGATTTGTTAATGGATAAATCTTGATAGGGATTTGACAATAATTATGTTTAGGGTTCAGGATCTTATATTTAATATCTTAAAGAATTTGTGAAAGATATATGGTGGCAATATTATCTATCCGTTATAATGAATTTCGAGCTTATATAACTTCATAACATTCAGTTCACATGCAGTAAAGAAGCTCACTATACAATTTAATAACAGTGTCTAAATTGAAAATACTTAAAATAAAGCATAAATTAAAAAGGTAATCCTCACAGTGAGTTTCTCCTTCCTTTTGTATTTCCTCGTATCACCATCACGCCGAACTTGGGACGTCATTCTTCTTTGTATCTGGAAATCAATTTAATACGATACTTGAATTCTTTATGGCGTGAAGGGTATTCTTATGACGCTATGAGTTTACTTAATTTAACTGAATTTGTATTTTCTCTTTTCACGCTCTTCTACTAATCTTAGTCTTCATCATATTTAGTGAAAAACCCATACTTAGTATTTTACACTCTTGAGTTGGTTGAACGCTTGTTCTGCTTCCGGCGTCCACTGTAGGCGGGCTGATTTCAGGAGCTCCGTGAAAGGTCTCACAAGGCCTCTGTAGCCTTGAATGAACCTTCGATAGTATCCGGTGAGGCCTAAGAAGCCCCGCACCTGCTTGATCGTCTTGGGAATCAGCCACTCCAACATTGCCCGAACCTTCTCCGGATCCGTGGCCACCCCGGTGTGAGATAGGATGTGGCCGAGATAATGGACCCGTCGTTGTTCAAAACTACACTTGCTCCTCTTGAGAAACAAGCAATGTCGGCGTAGTGTCTCGAGAGTGAAGGTGAGATGCTCCAAGTGTTCCTGCCATGATTGACTAAAAATCAATATGTCATCGAAAAAGACTAGAATGAACCTTCGGAGTTGGTCCTTGAAGATCTTGTTCATCAAGCTCTGAAATGTCGATGGGGCGTTGGTCAACCCGAACGGCATGACCAAAAATTCGTAGTGGCCATGATGTGTTCGAAACACCGTCTTGTACACGTCTTCCTCCGCCATCCGGACCTGATGATAGCCAGCACGCATGTCCAGCTTTGAGAAGAAAACCGCCCCGTGTAATTCGTCGATGAGCTCCTCGATGATAGGAATTGGGAATTTATCTTTCACCGTTTGGAGGTTGAGCTGACGGTAATCGATACAGAGCCGCCATGTCCCATCTCCTTTTTGTACCAACACCACCAGGGATGCATAGGGGCTGCTACTTGGCCAAATGACTCCCGCTTGCAACATCTCATTTACCAATTTTTCGATCTCGTCTTTTTGTAGCGGTGGATACCGGTAGGGCCGTAGATTGATCTTCCCGTGTCCTTTTGTTAAGGGATTCCCGTGTGTATGTTCCCGGTGCGGTGGCAACCCCGTCGGCTCCCTGAAGGTATCGACAAACCTCGGTAACACCTCCTCCAGCCTTGCTAGTTCTTCCGGCGACCTGCAGCTCATTTCCGGCCTGCTGTTGTTGTCTCCCTCTCCTGGCGTGAGCAGCGCCTGTTCCTCCCCCTTCACCTCCGGCAGCAGCAGGAGCTGCTCTGTAACTAGCCCGCCTGGCTGGTTATGTCTCCCTTGCTCGGCCTGGTTGTACTCCCCTTCCTCTACCGAGATTTCCTGAACCCGGCGGAGCGTGCATAATGACAGCATGTTCAAATTGCCCCCCTTGGCGATCAATTTCTCTAAACTGTGTTGCGTCATCCAAGTCCCGGTCGACGTCTTGGTGGCCCGCAATGAAATTTTCCTCCCTTGGCTCGTGAAATCCATGCGGAGATTGCCAAAGTCCCAATGTATCACCCCCAATGTGCTCAGCCATTGCACGCCGAGAACCACATCATACCCCCCGAGCGGCAACACCAACATGTCCGTCGTGAAAAACACCCCTTGCATCCTCCACGTAAGGCCGACGACCTTATTTACACTGGTGATGCGCCGTCCATCCACTATGGAAACATTGAAGGAAGGTATTGGTGTTAAATGGCATTGCAATCGACGAGCCGACGCTTCGTCCACGAAATTGTGGGTGCTCCCGGAGTCGATGAGAACCTGAATAGTCTGTCCTTGATGGGAAGCGGTGACCTTCATGGTGTGGTATTGGGTGACTCCTATAAGGGCGTGCACCGATAAATGTGGAACCTCCTCGCCCTCTCCACCTCCCAACCATTCCTCCGCCGTGTTCTCTTCGCCTTGTTCCGGTTCACTGTCCTCATCCTCCAAAATGAGCTCGAGTGCGTAGGATTTCCCCCGGGCTGCACAACGATGATCCGTCGTGTACTTGGTATCACACCAAAAACAAAGCCCCTTGGCACGCTTCTCCGCCATTTCTGCCGCGGTCAAGCGACGGTGGTTACTCTGATTGCCTCCTTGCGGTGTAGCCGGAATACGTGTCGAAAGCGGTTTGGTAGTGGATATCCTCTTCTCTGTTACCCAAATTGACTCCATCCCCCCCACATTGTGCCGTTGAGAAGATGTCGTCCGCCTCTCCTCCATCCGAGCTAAGGCAAAGACGTCCTGGAGGGTTTTTGGTTGGAACATGCGGATCGCATACCCAATTTCATCCTTGAGGCCGGCGAGGCAAAAACTCATCGCATGCGCCTCCGTGATGTTGACCCGGTGCAACAACACATCAAAGTCATCTAGGAAGTTTTGAACCGAGCCTTTCTGCTTCAGTTTTTGAGCTCCGTCATGGGATCGTCAAAGAGGATCGATCCAAAGCGTTATGCCATAGCTTGCACGTACTCCTCCCATTTCGGACAGTGTCGTGTCAGGCGCGACTTCATGAACGCTTGGTGTCAGTATAAGACCTTCCCCTCCACATGAGCGGCGACGATCTTCACCTTGAAGTCGTCCGGGGTTTCATCGAGCTCAAAAAACTGCTCCGCCTTGTAGATCCATTCTTGTAGATCGTCGCCGTAGAACCGTGGAAACTCGAAACGGTGTGAACGACCATTGAAATGGTTGTCCTGGTGCGGAGAACGGGGTCTCCCGACTGCGGAGTTGTGGCCGCCCGAGTCGCTGGTGCTGCCCCCCCCCCCCCCCCCCCGCGGCGAGAGCAGCGTCGCCATCATGGTTCGCAGCTCCTCCATTGTCTGGTGCTGTCTTTCGGACTGCACAGTGAGAGTGTGGACGGACTGTGCTAGGGAGGGATGTTCTTGGCGCAGAAGCTCCAGATCTCGGGATGATTCCTTCGAACGGGTACCGTCGGAAACCGGCATGGCGTCTCCTACCCGCGCTAGCTCTGATACCCTTGATGCAATGCAAATGTAAATGGAGCAATGAAACAGTAATCTTCCTTACCATGTGAAATACGCATACATGAATCCACAATCCAAGTGAGATACACTGAACTAAAAGCAGGAAAATAGAACTCCAAACCCAAAACCAGCCCTAAGGGAACTTCCCTGAACAGGCGGCAGAAAACCAGCAGGGGAACACTCTCCCAGCTGCTATCGGACTCCAACTCACATAACAATACAACATACCCTAAACAACCCACAAAAAGCTTAATATAAGAAGTGCAACATTACTAAAATACCCCTCAAGACCCCAGGAATTACTCCCGTCAAGACCCGGGACGCAACAGGGGGCGTCGTCACAAGGTCTGGACGCGGGGAGGTAGTAGTCGCCGGAGGGTTGAAACGGGGGAGGCGAGAGCAGCGGCTACAAGTGCGGACCTCGCTGAAGGAACCAGAGCCCGCACGTGGAAGGAGCGGCCAGCGGGGCACATATAAAAGGGGTTGGGGCAACGGACGTCAACTGCTATGATTTTTTGCTAGGTCTGATGTCCGAATCACACTAAATAATGTCCAAAATAAAAAAAACAGAATATTTAAAAATGTAGAAACCACGCTTTGGACGTATTGATGTATTGAACACTGGTGCGTTAGCACGTATGGACTGATCGTTGGTTACCGCGTCCCACGTCTTTTCAGGTTTTAACTCCAAGGCCGGTTGCGTCTTGTCCACTGCAGGTTGGGGAGCTTATCCGTCCGGATGGTCAGGGTTGGAACTCTTCTGTTATCAACTCTCTTTTCTTGCGGGAGGACACAGTGATGATTCTCTTATTGCCATTGGGTCAAGGGCCGTCTGTGGACCGCTGGGTTTGGCACTACTCCAACAATGGGTTATTATCGGTTCATTGTGCGTACCATATGATTCGTCAATCTGGAGAGGCGACTTCCACGATTGTCCCGCCTGCATGGGATTTTTTATGGAAGGCGGTCGTCCCACCTAGGGTCCGTCTTTTCTTGTGGAGACTTGTGAGCGATATTCTTACCACGACGGCTAGCCTGCGGCGTTGACGCTCGATGGTTATGTTGGCCTGCCCTTTTGTGGTGATCTCGCGGAGGATGTTGGCCACGCCTTTTTTTGCTGCCCGAATGTGGCCCATGTTTAGTGCGTCATTAGTATCCTGAGATTGTCTTCATGGTAGCGCGTTGGAGCCCTTGGTATCCTGAGATTGTCTTTATGGTGGCGCGTTGGAGCCCTGAAGACTTGGATTCGGGAGGCCCATAGAGTTCTTTCATGGAGCGCTTTGGTCTCTTCGCAACCTTCTATTGGGCGGTTTGGTGGAGGCAGAACAAGATGATATGGGATGGGGTGGTGCAGCCTGCTTTGTTGACTGTGATTTTTGTGTGTTCCTTTTTCACGGCTTTTTCGGATGTCATGCGGGTGACTGAGCATTCGGGGATGCCTGTGGTTGCCAGGTGGGCGCCCCATACAGTGGCACGGGTTAAGATCAATTTTGATGGTGTGGTTCGACTGATCCTTACATGGTTGGGGTGGGGTTGTGGCCCGTGACTGGAGGCGGTGTGTTGGATTGGAGGGTGGATTGTCTTCCGCATGTTGGTTGCCCGGCAGTGGCGGAGGCTCTTGCGGCGCTTCTCACAGTTGATACTGCTATATTGTGGGGATGGGATGCAATTATCTTCGAGGGAGACTGTTCCAACCTTATCGGTACCCTTGTGGAGAGTGTGGTGTCTGCGTCGGTGGACTGGCCTATTGTTAAGGATATTTTTGTTTCGTGAGACTTATGGTCTACCCTCTGATGTAATCTCACTTGAGATGTCTTTTGAATGAAATCTTACATTTTCTAAAAAAAATACGTACTCTTGCTCAATGGCATAAAATTTCATGTCATAAGTTAAAGTAACCTGGGGTTCTAAAATTTTATTTCAACGATTTTGTTACCAATTCGTAATTCACTATTGCAAGTAAACTCGGGGAAACAAACCAGCTAAGTGTAAAACTGAAATTTAAGAGACAATTCGTTAATGCATTTAATAAGAAAAAAATAGTGCAGGAAGTAGGAACTAAGGCAAGCTCAATCACAGTGAATCTTCGAGAAACCGCATAAGAATAAATATTCAAATTCGAGCGACAGAAATGGGTGTGAGTTAGAGGTTACGACAAGCTTCAACTGGAAGGAGTAGTGGATCCGACTTAAGGGCAGAATCGGTGAGCAAGACTGGGGCAGTAATGGCTATCAAATGCGGCGGAGCGTGCAGAATTATTCAACTGATGCGGTTGGGGAGTTCGGAAGGTACCATTGACCCAGCAAGACAGGAAGCCGGCGGGGAGGTCTTCGGCAGTGGACGACTCAGGAGCCGACTCGCAGTCGTAGAGGCGACTTTAGGGCTGCGTTCGTCGGCGGGAGGATTGGTCGGAGCGGGGCGACGCCGTCATGTAAATCCCGGGAAGGTATGGAATCGGCTGGTGGTCGAGGGCAGAAGAGAAACGAACAGGAGCGCACTGTTCGATCTCTGCTCAGCGTCTCTCGATTCCGACCAAGGGTTCTTTTAATCCTAGAGAAATAATTTGGCCGGGCAGTTTTTTATTAAAATAATTATTTTATGAATAAATAGTATCTTAAAATGACATTAAAAAGACCATAATTAATATTCTATAATTTGTTTATAAAAAAATAATAAAAAAAATTCATAAAAATCATTTTTTATTAGAGCCCGAATGAAAAAATTTGCCGGGTGCTTGATTATGAAATGTTCAATTGGGTTTTAAGAGCTATTATTCTAATTATATTACATCTATTGAAAGTATCATCACCCTAGTTACCAGCGGATCGGATCCATTTGAATGTTGATGCGAAAAAAAGTTTTTGATGAGATTCCTCAAAAATAGTTCGGTCGAGCTGGAGATTTATGCTACAGCATTGACTGGCTCGTCAAGACAATTCCAGCGTGCTCAATCTCGCGCAATTCTGAGGCCGTTTGATTTTTTTTCAAACGAACGTTGGAACACGTAGACCCCGAATACTCACAAGACGCACAACCGTATGATTCGTGATTCAACGGTGTCAATCGTTTGCGATAATATTAGTGCAATACAGTTGTATTGAAAAGGGCTGTCTTTTAGATCAAGCATGAGCAAAAATTCGTGCTGGCGGAAATATACGGCGTGATAGGCGGCTGGGGACGATGATCTACAAATTTTTTGGCGGAATAGATAGATGCTGACGATCAAAATAAATTTGACTATTTATTTATTTATAAATAATTTAAATAACCATATTTATAAAATTTATGGTAAATAGCTAAACAGCAAGAGAAATTTCTTAAAATTGAATTCAACCATCCCACAAGATCATTCTGCTACCCACCAAGAGAAAACACACCAGAATTTTATTTAATATATCAAGAACAATGCATGTAGCAATAAATAAAAGATATAATATATGAATAATAATAATAATAAGTAACAAAATAAATTCATCCTTCCAAATGTGCATCATCAACCAAATGGAAAATTAGGTGTAAATGGTTGTGTGTGTATAATCTACAAAATTTAGATGTAATATATACTTCCCAAATGTGCATCATCAAC
Source organism: Dactylorhiza incarnata (assembly GCA_033032865.1). Taxonomy (NCBI): domain Eukaryota; kingdom Viridiplantae; phylum Streptophyta; class Magnoliopsida; order Asparagales; family Orchidaceae; genus Dactylorhiza; species Dactylorhiza incarnata. The sequence continues at coordinate 161,667 of JAWHQI010000403.1, read as the reverse complement.
CTAGTGGAAAATTGGCTGTTGTAAGCTACAAAATCCGAAGCAGATCGAACTTATGGTCCTCGGATCGGAGAGACGAAGCATAAGCAGCTGGGCGCCTGACCATCAACAATCATGCCGCCGCCTTTGCTGGTGTCGATCGCCTCCAAAAGCCTCACGACCTCGTCCATTTCCGGCCTCTTGTCGGGATTTGTATGCCAACATCTCTTCATAACGTTCGCCAGTGCACTCGGGCAACACCGGGGGATTTGTGGTCTCATGTTCTGTCACACAATCAAAAATTCAGAAGTTCTTACCACACGCATAATAGTCAGAGTTGCGAAACAAACTTTTATAAACCATGTATCCTACGGTGCGTGAGTGAAGGGAGAATATAGTCTCGCTCTCGTGTCAATTAAAAGAAAACTCTACGCGTCTGATGTAACAAATCGACCAACAATGTATGAGGTATCATCCGCTTTGGTTCACCTCAGTCCATACGAAGCTGAACTACATAATCTAATCTTTTTCCACAGGTGACATACGAGTATTTCCCGGGATATATAACAGAAATCACATCACCTGCTTTAAAAATGTGTCTCTGATATTTGGGAGTTCAAATTATTACTCAAGTACATGAGTTTTCCCTTAATTCCTATGCAGGATTTAGTTCATTCCTACTATCTTCGGACTTCACTACCCCAAAGTCGCTCCCCGCGACCGTCCTCATCGGATTCGGGATGTTACAACTGAGGTTAAAGACCATGCACGCATGTGTGCACTTGGATGCGTAGATTCTTACAAATATTGAAGAAAATCTGAGGACTAACCTGACCAGCAACAGCATAGGAGATTTCAGCAAGACTAACATTCCAGTAAGGCATGTCGCAGCAATAGATCTCCCACAAGCATATGCCAAAGCTATATACATCACATTTTCTGTTGTAAGGCTTACCATTAAGGACCTACATAAAAGGTACTAACTACTTCAAAGGATTTCCAGAAAAATTCAATAAGGTCATGTATAACTATGAAGCTAGTACGAAAGGCATATATAACCCGCTGACCTCAGGAGCCATGTATCCAAGGGTACCAGTTTCTCCGGTCATGTCCTTCGCGTTCTGTGCCTCAACACGAGCAACGCCAAAATCAGCGATTTTGAGGTTTGCGGATTTATCCAGCAGCATATTTTCAGTTTTGACATCACGATGAACAATCTTCTGCGAATGCAGATAACTCAATCTGCAACAAGAGAGTTCATATTCCTTATCAACGTTGTTGATAATGAAAATTTAGTATGAATACAGTTGATGCAAATAACATTTCTCTCACCCCCTGGATAGATCTAATGCCAATCTGATTACAGTTTTGTAAGTAAGTTTCCTCCGACTGTGTCTTATCAGAAATTGTTTCAATGTCCCACCGGCAAGAAACTCCACAACAACGCAGCATGATCGAGCTGGAAGAGAATTGGTACTACTGCTCGTAGAACTCTTTTGCGGAATTTTGAGTTCATTTGATCCAACCGAAGCACCGATAAACTAAAAATATAGCAGCCAAGTTACTATTTTACTCCAGCTGTTTGAAATGCAGCAAAAATTGAATGTAAGAAACAAAGAAAAGAGACAAAAGGTCGACATTTGGAGGTAGAAACTTATTGCATGATGTATGCCTAACTGCGCTAAAATCTAAGCATCCAACCTTAAACTAATGGGTTGAAGGTGGATGAGCTCAAAAACTATATTAAGTACACAAAACTGCACGAGTTTCCAGATGAGGGACTATATTCTCAGCATGACCATCACCTGTAGGGTCTTTGGCTCTATCCGATAGATTTCTCTTTTAATTGAGTGATATGAGACTGAGCCCTGCTCCGATATCGTGTAGAACCTAAACATTAAACCCAATACCAATTGGTCGTGGGTGGAGGAGTCCAAGATCTACATTAAATGCACAAAACTATGACCCATCACGTGTCGGGTCTTTGACCACATCCAACATGATGACTACTTTTTTACTTGTGTGAAGCTGAAAGTGAATACCACTGAACTCTAGACAATCAAGCGGTTACCAATGAGCTCAACGATAGTCGACCTCTTTTCGCTCGATAAGGAAAGTCGTTGGGCCTAGCTTGCTTTGATACCATTGTTAGAATTACATGTGGACGGACCCAATATCTATATTACGCTCACAAGCCCGTAACATGAGTTTGTTGATGTGAGAGGAAATTTTCAATTACCAAAAAAATCTTACCTTGGTGACATTTGGATGATCAAGTTTATGCCACACAATAACTTCTTTCTGGAATGTTTCTCTGAGAGCAACAATTTCAGCTTCGGTAGAAGATCCATCTTCTCCCCAGTCCATCAGCTTCACTACAATGTAGAATATGCAAATCATCAAACTTAGTGTTTCGATGGGGCATAAACCTCGGTAAAAATTAGTTTTAAGAAATTAGCCCACCAACAATGGCAAAATATAACAAGCCTAATATAAGTACATAAAAATATTATCAACCTTTTCTTTAAGGTCTGTTCGTTCAAATGGAATTGGAATTGGATTTAGGCATTGAGATCAATTTCAATTCCTACATGAAATGGGATTAGCTCGAATTCCAATTCTATTATTCAACCAAACAAGGAAATTGAGCATGCAGAAATTGAATTGATCAATTATATTGTTCCGATGATAATTGTTGGAGATTCGGTGATCAGATCGACAAACCATCACCATGAGCAGTCTCAGAGTGATGAAAAGAGGCTTTCCCAAAAAATTGAGGGAAATTCGACAACTTCCCTTTTCTAGCGACGACAGTCCAGCAGAGATTGCACGAGATTCGGCAATCAGATCGATGAACTTTCACCACCAGCGGTCTCAAAACGATGATAAGAAACTTCCATCCCCCCCCCCCCCCCCCCCCAAAAAAAAAAACTTGACGAATCGTATGGTGTGCGGTGCAGTGAAATAAAGTATTTGGCATCGTGTGGAGTAATTCTAGCTCGAGCTAGGACCGATGGATTTTGTACTCTACGGTGGAGATCGATCAATTCTAAATGGGCTTCCTATCAATATCCATTGGCTTTGACAGGGTAACCTTGTAAGCTCATGATTTTTATCTTGTAAGCACGTTCTATTATATAATATGATTAATGGGACCTTATATTGTGTGTATGATACATGTTACAGAAACAAGAGTAAAGCGATTAAACAAACAAAAAATGAAAACACAGATTTACGCGGTTCACCCGAAGAACGGAGGTGGTTACAGGGAAGTGGGTGGATTCCAAATTTGAATACCCTAACCCTAGAATGAGAAGGAGTTTATATAACACTCCGTAAATTTTCAAAATACCAAAATACCCCAGAACCCGTGGGTCGAGATAACGTCAACGTCGTCTTTGGGTTAGGATTCAAGGCATATAATTAACACCTTACATATGAATTTTTGTATCAAGACTTTGGTATGAACTGTTTAAACTTGTGATCGAACTTCTTCTCTATAATTGTCTAGTTAATCGATTCTGTTGGATTCAGTCACTTGATGATTATGAAACTCTGATACAAACAAACATAGATGCTTCGTATGATAAGAAATTTGAGACGGTCTTCTCCTTTAATCTACTTTCCCTATGATTCTGCAGAAATTTGGTACACAAATCCCAGAAACCTTTGTGATTTATATGTAATTTCTCCAGAAAAGATACGAAGAACATAGAACAGTGATTTGCAGTAATGGAGAAGAAAATGGAGATGAGATTCAAACCTGCAACATCGTGGCCATCATAGATTCCCTTGTAAACAGTAGCATAAGTTCCTCTCGCCAGTTCATGCCTCAAATCAAGCATGGACAAATCAATCTCCCACTCCTTCATATGCCTATCAATCTTACAATTCCTCCATCCCTTGGTCAGCCGCTTCGCCAGATGAATATCCAGGCTCTTCAGATCAATTTTATCCGCTCTGAAGTGCATATCCATTCTCCCGAGGCTCCCCAGTGCTTTCAATTTGAGCCGAAAACTCCCGTCCTTCGCCGGTTTTTCAGTTCCCACCAACCCGCTTTTCTCCTCCACATCACCATCCTTGTAATCCATGCCGAAGGGTCAAATCGATCGAAAGAACCAGCAGGAAAATCGTGACAGAGAAAGAAAACCTGACGAACTGGGAGGAAAACAGTTGCCGGATCGGATGTGAACACTATATAAAATCCTTGAAAACAAAGTGGAGAGAAATCGGAAAACGGGGACAGGAATCAAAAAAAATGCTTCGCCAATTTGAGGAAAGGACGGAGAATGTCGAACTCAGTGCCAGGTAATATGTAACCGGCGAAAACAGGAGCTCAAGAAGATTGGACATGCGGAAGAATCCAAGAACAAAAGAATATATTAATGCCGGCTTTGCTGACCAAAAATGCTGGAAAGGGATACCTAGTTCGTCGGCGTTGAGGAGGCGAAGGTAGAGAGAGAAATAGATGGAGGGAGAGAGAGAGAAAATCGGTGAAGAAGACAAGCAGGCCGGTGACACAGTTGATAGTGGCGAAAAGCCTACCGGTTGCCGTCTGTCACGGGTACCGGAATGTCCAAATATTCACTCTTAATCTTTATATTTTTATTGTAATCAAAAAATTATGCAACATTTTTTATTGGGTAAAATTTGCTTTATTGTAACATTCAAAATTGTCACGATTTTTTTATTCTAATTATTTAATACATATTATAATATATTTCAAAAAATATATATTGATCGTAATTACACAAAATCCAAATATTAAAAATAATGCTGAAAATTTATAAAAAATAAAATAAATTTAGTAGAGCTCCTACACCTACTATAGTAGGCTATCATTAGAAATATCGGTGTTTTTTTTTTTGAGAAATGCTATCGTTAGACATGTCAGCGGTATTTTCAATGAGCTACCATTAAACACATAATTTTTATTAAAGTTGATTTAACATGCATGATAATATATGTACTAAGGTGATAATTTTGTAATAAACATTGAAAATTAATGTATAATGAATTTTTGCATTTATTAATTGATAGTGTGTTCATTTTAAGCTGTAATAATTAATTGATAGGGGCGGAGCCCTGTACATGTCGGGGTCGAAGTACCGTCGTGATTGGCTGACACAGGGGTGAAGCCCTGTGTCTGTCACTCCTTTAAATAAAGTGAAAATTAATTCTCACCGTGAAATGAACCTTCATTTGGGATCCCAAGTATAGAGAATTCTGATCCATCTCACGGGCAAAAATTTTGGGACCGGGCTCCGTTTGGAAAGGAAATCTAGGTCCAAGTGAAACTACATTGCGACGAATGTCGTAATCCTGGAAGCTGGCCGATAGATTTCCTTGGCATACTGCTACTTTGCTTACATGGATAATGAGAAAGACGATCTTCTGGGAGATCAATATTATTATTTTGGAGAGCATTTTGATCTCCTGGGAGAGCATTTTCATCTCCTCGGAGATCAACAAACAGAGAGGGATATCATAGTAAAGAATCTCTTAGGATAATACGTTTGATCTCCTAGGAGATTAATTTTACCTCCTCAGAGATCACTTCTGATAATCTAGGAGATCAAACGTGATCTCCTATAAAGCATCTCTGAATCGATCTCCTAGGAGATCATTAAAATGCAAGCCGCTGGCGAACAAAGCAGTATAATGTCTCCTTTCACGACAAGATTTACGATCCATCTCCTCTCTCCCATTCTCCGAAACTATGAACCTTACTCACTGAACCCTAAAGAAAAGAATTCCCACATGCTTTAGAGTTTAGAGAAGTAAACCCAAAAAATTTCAGGATTACGACGCATGTCGCACTGTATTTCACCATAAACCTAGATTTTCAAACGAAACTCGGTCCCAAAAATTTGGACTCTCAGACCATGCACTTATTCAATATCTTCTTAACGTAACCGAAGTTGGCGCAGTTATCAAAATAAATTAATATTTAAACCAAATTTTTTTATATGAAAAAACCGGTTCAAAACTTCAAATGTGCATTTCATAGTATTAAAATCACGTGAATATGTAAGCTAAATTTATTTTATTTTTTCATTTCCCAGACCTTATATTATCAATCAATTATTATAATATTTATTTGGCTCATATTTCAAATGAGTGATGTGTATAATTGAACTTAACTCAGTTTAAACATAACAAAAGTCAGACCAACCTAGTATTCCATCGCTCTTCGTTCATTACTATGTATTCGGCGAAACAATATGTTTCGAGAGGAAGGCGACGGCGGAGGTACTGTTGTTGTGCACGCGAAAACTCCATTAATGCTTCTTAGAGCCTTATGATGGCCAAACCCTAGGAGAGGGATTCTGTTTTATGACCTCTATTATCCGCAACAGCATGCAACCGCGGTCGCTCCTCAACCACTTTCGTAGGTCCACGCGGATTTTTGATCTACCTTTCCTCTTGCCCGTTATAGTAGCGGCAGCAAGGAGGGGGTGTAGTGTTCTTCTCAAAATTTAATCTTATTCTTATTCAATTGAGTAATGAAAAAGTTTATAAAAATAATTGATGAATCAATATTTGATGAATTGAGTGATGACAAAGTTTATAAGATAATTGATGAATCAATATTAGTCTATTACATATTCAAAAAGATGACTCACAAAAAAAAGCCCCATAAATCATTTCTAATTGATTTTTTTTAATAATAAATCATAAATATAGTTATTTTTCAACTAGTTTACGCAAAAAATTAACTCAAAAGATCAAAAATAAACGAGTTAAAAAAAAACATAAAAATAATTAAAATCTAATTTCTAATTAGAATGCAAATATCCCCTAATTAATATCTTATTGCAATTTGCTATTCTTTCGTATTTATAGTTAGCACTAAAATAGCAATACATCATCATCATCACATTAGTGTAACATTTAAAATATACAAAAATTTGAATAATATTTATCAATATTATATTGACTCCACCATATTTACTTCCTCAGCACTAATTCTATATGTTCATCTAATTAGTGGATCTTCTAACTTTTATTCGGCTAATTAGCATTTTGCACCTCCCAAATATCAGTTTTTTGTTACATTGCACTGAGAATTTTTAAATTTGACACATTATACCCTCCAAATACATTTAAGTTGGCATTTTGCACCCTAAGTTGAATTTTGAGGGGTATTTTCACATTGCACCTTTCAAATACATTCATGTTCTATCTTTTTACACAATTTTTTACTTCTATCTAATGTTTGATCATGTAAATTAAACATTTTTTAGTAGATCTCAAAACTCGGTGCAAAATATCCCTCAAAATTCAGCAAAGGGTGCAAAATGCAAATTTACAGATATTTGAAGGGTGCAATGTGCCAAATTTAAAGATTCGAGATGCAATATGTCAAAAGCATGATATTCGAGGGTGCAAAATGACAATTATCCTTTTTATTCTACATATCAAATTCATTCCTTTTTTATATCTTATCTTTTATAGTTGTCGCTCTCACTAATATTATGAAAATTAGGTATTGACCGTGAACTGATCATGCTGCCAAAAAAAAATCGTTGAACGACTAATCACTCGAACGAAAGAGCAAATTTAAGAGGGTTTCAATGAATTGAGCTGTGCTCAAAAATACTATCAATCACAAATCATGGAAACAAATCCTGATTTGTCTTTTGCTTACTATAAGAACTCGCCCTCGGATCGTCTCTATGTACCCGTTCCCACACATAAGCAACCTCGCAATCCTACACGCAGTAACACGCTCTTTCGACAGTGTTCTCACTGCTCGATACTCTCGCTGAATTCATTGCTCTTCATTGTTATCCCCGTCGCGTTTGACCCTTGGGCCCCGCTTTCCCGCACATAACAAAGGAAGTAATTTTATCATCCTAATTGCTACTAAAATAGAATGTAGATTTCTTTATCACATAGTTTTTCAGATAAATATAACTATTTATTCAATTATATTTTATCTATTATGATAACCAAAAAAGAGTAACATTCATTATACCAATTTTATTATTATTTTAAATTTACGTACTTACAAAAAAAAAATACAGACAAAGCCGTGCGCCCGAAAGCAATTCCTCGCAGGCTTGCTATAAAAAATATACATCAGGTGACTATTTTGAAGGGCTCAAAAAGAAATAAATTAATAAATTATAAATAAAAAGTACGACCTTTTTTCCCTACAATAAAATATTAATTTACTATTTATTTGACTGAAAATTAATTAGAAAATAGGAAGATAATGTTCAATTATAATATTCATTCACACTTCACACGTATATTTAAGTTTTGACGATCATTTAAATTATTAGTATTATTAGATGAAATATAACATGTGGCATAGCTTTTATGATTGAACTAGTCATATTTTAAAATCAACTGTTGTTCTATCAATCAAGGAAAAAACTATATTTTCAAAATAGTCTCCTTTTTTAAAAAAATTTACTAACTATTTTTATACACAAATATATCAAATATCCTAACACAATATCCCATCCCCTTCCCGTGATCTCAACCTGCTTGTTATGATCTCCTAACCTTTGGGGTTAATACATGAGAAGATTCTAGAGAAATCTGAAGTGTTTTACATAGGAAGACAGTAGAACAATCTAGAGAGTCCATAACTCTTGTATATACCGGAATTGTATAGAATACTCTAGAATAGTAGGGATCTAGAATATTCTTTGGTTTGGAGGGAAACCTCTTTGGGGCCTATAAAAAGGGAAAGCCCCCTCATTTGTACTCATCCAAGTTTGGAATAAGTTTTTGAGTTCTATTGCTTACTTCTTCTCTTGTGCTCTTGTGTTCTTGTTCTCATTCTCATTCCCACCACCGTCCTCTTGGAGTAAGGCTGACTTAGCTAGCCGCAAGAGATGGCAAGAGGAGCTAAGGCCGTGCGCGACGTAGTCAAAGGGACTAGTCCGTGACATGCTGCTCTTCCAAAACCAGCTATCTGAGCTCAAACCCCACCGTCGTAATTCTAACTGCACTAAAACGCAATTCCTACAAAAAATCGTTACCGTTCTTCGCACATTATTATATTTATAATCACAGTTTTCAACCACTGTGCTCACGATCATCACGATAGCTCAAAATAGAGCTTGAATCACGATTATATACTTGGATCCCTTCCTCCAATTGTCCGGCGAATCCAACATTCATCTTAGTTCTCTCATTTATGTACACTAAACCTACGAAATCAATGATTTTTTGTATTGTCGACCCTCGTATTCAATCATTGTTCTACTAATTCGAGTATATCTTCTAAACAATATATTTATTATTATAAAGGGTCCATTTGGCATGGTAGTGGTGGTCGTGAATGCGGTGATGATCGTGAACGCGGTGGTAAAGAACTGTCGTCCTTTCCGCTGAGTTGGAAGAAAATGGCACCATCATGAAATGTGTTTTGACATGATAACGGTTATGACTGCCACTAAAAAAAACTAATTTTGAACATAAAATGGATAGAGTTACTTAGGTGAGTCGGGAGTTCACGAACGATATCGTTCGTGAACTGCAGCGATCACGACCGCCATCACCGTGCCAGACGGATCCTAACTTTTCACTTACGAAACATCTATTGAAATTGTCGATCTGCAAAATCGTACATTACTTAAGAATCATACATATCATTAATAACTTCAAATATATGTCACACATTTCAGTCATCCACGTGCATTCGAGCACCGCACACCCGACCCGAAAAGAAAGTTTTTGCCATAAGCACTTCCCCAAAAGCTCCAAACTCAGGCAAAAGCAATCAACCCATTCACAGATCCATTTGTTTAAGCTTAATATCTCCGGTGACAATTTTTTGAGAAAAAATAATATCATTTTTCTAGTTTGAAAAATACAGTTAGGCATACAATTTAACCCTAATAAATGTGAAACAGATTGAAAGTACCGACTTAAACTGAACCAAACCAAACCAAACCAAACCAAACCAAACCAAACCAAACCGATCATTTCTTTTTTATTTTAGTTTAGAAAACCAAACCAAACCAAACCAAACCGGATCTACTACTGGTTGAGTTCAGATTCACTAATGAGCAACTTCATGTCTCTTTTATGTTTTTATACTCCTTCAACTCAGTTTGAATCCAAAACATAGCCAGTTCAGAATCAAAATGAGCTAAATTTACCCCTACAAATAAGGGTCATTTAGCGAAACCACCCCTCTAACTTTGTATAATTACACGAACTTTCCCTGTATAAATCAAAATTTTACCAAAACCTCCCCTCTAAATTTACATTGCTAACATGTACACACAAAAACTGTCCAGAAGTAAGTCAACAATGTAAAACAGTTTCGCTAAATTTGAAAGATAGAGGAGAGGCGCCCGAAATTAGATGATTTTTTTTTAATAAATATCTCCTACAAATAGATAATAAAACTGGAAAATGTTAAGAAACAATGTCTGAGGATACCTGGCACCTGGATTTTCTAATCACTCTTTCTTCATAAACATTTTAGGCCTTGAATCCTCATTGGTTCATAGTCTTCTGATAAGCTACCTGCAATTACAAGTTATTTTAAAACTTAGGGCTCATTTGCTTTGTAATAATCACAACCCAAATTTTCCCAAAAATATAATACGTATTATCAGAGCGAGGGAAAAATACGCGTCGTGATGCCACGCCTGCAGGAGACGACTACAGACGCTCAGGCGAACACTCCTTACGATAATTTTATTAAAGACATACGTGATTGGATTAAAAGAGAAATTTTCATTTTAGCTTAAGACCGCGTCCCTCGGTCTGGTGGATCATCTAGTCCACAAGTAAAAACTATACATACGTAGCGAAAAATAGGTTTGTTTTTAGCCTACATGAGCATGGAACTAAACATCTCAGAAATGATATGCACATATCTATGTTTAGTATAGTAAGAAAGAATTTTCTTCGATTTTCAAAATATGTGACATTTATAAAAAAAAACATGATATGCAAGGATGACATATTTATATCAATAAAGTAACTAATGCATCATAGCATAAAGCTTCCCAGAGAGCAAGTAAGTAAACAACCTGAAAGTAACAGCAATACTACTAGCAAGTAATCTAAAGATAAAAGCCATACGGGCGCCAACAACTGACACGAACCCGCAGGGAAGAAGGAATCATGGTGATGTGTTTGGCGCGGTGGTTGCGGTCGTGAACGCGGTGGTCATGAACCGTCGTTCGTGAACGCCCGACCTCACATAAAAAAATTCATGCATTTTATGCTCAAAACTAGTTTATTTTCTAGGTAGCGGTAATAACCTTTGTCTTGCCAAACATACATTCTATGATAATGACGTTTTTGACCCAACTCACCAGAGCAAATAAGCCGGGCCAAACGAAGCCCAATATTGAACTCAAAACTCCACAAATGATAAATAAAGAGTCCCAAAAGTGTTGATATCATTTTCACATATAAAATGAGTGAATAAAATCATTAATTTCTAAAACTATTAATTACTCAAACCTCCTGGGAGAGTTAGCATAATTACAGGTTGCGCCCCTCTATCTTTTGAAATTGCAATAACCTCCCCCTTTGAGCTTACGTTTCACAACACGCATGCTACAAGGGGGTATTTTTGAGCATGCGTGTTATGAAATGTAAACTTGCAGGGGAGATTTTTGTAATTACAAAAGATCGAGGAGTGTAGCCTATAATTTTGCAAATATAGAGGGGAGGCCCCACTGAACGACCCTTTTCTAAAAGATAATTTCTATCCGCAAACAACTAAACTGGAGTTTATAGCATTACTTTAAGAAGATTTTAGTACATCAATAGATTTTGCTACCTATATATATATATATATACCTATTTAAAAGGCAATTGTCGAGTGAACAGGAGAATGGTGTCATTGGTTTATTTCATTTTCCAGAAATACCCTTGCAATCACTATTAATTTACAGATTACGCCATCGCCGTAAGATAAAAAATCAGGCACGGAATGTGGAGAGAGAGAGGAGGGGAGAGGGAGAGACTAGCAGATAAACAAAAACTCCAATGAGAAGAAGATAGTGCTTCGAGCCATCTTATGGAGCTACAACAAAAACTCGGAGAAGATGGGGGAAGGGGATATGCCTACGCAGCGGGTGTTGGCATCAATGGTGACGCAAGACAGGCAGGCTTTGTGGGAGAGGCGAAACCGGTGGCCAGCTGCATCGAAGTCGTGCAAAGAAAGATATTCGATGTCAGTGGGTTGCATCAAAACCTTGAAAAGGAGATGGAAGTCCGATTGCCTGAGCCCAAACCTTGAGAAAAGAGGTGTCCCTGGCATGATGACCGGCAGGATTTCGAAAGCATAAACTCTTGGGAACGAAGATTGAAAGCAACGAAGAAAGAACAAGAAATCAACACAGAGAACACACAGATTTACGTGGTTCAGCAATCTTGCCTACGTCCACGGCCGCACTAGGGTTTCTCATTCTATTGTTTCAGTCACAGAAGCGAGATGCAAGAAACCCCTTTAATACTTGAAGTCTAGTACGATCAGACTCCACATCTCCAACATAAACGACTGCACTGCACTTTTCAACCTCAGCCATATTAATCTTCTATCTTATAGTGTTTGAAGATTAATTATTTCATAAGTATGGTGACAGAACAATTTTTTTACATATTTTTTTGAAATTATTATTATTTCAATAAAATTATAAATCCTCACGGTGAGGCTTCTAAATCCTCACAGTTTCCTCTTCTCTACGAATGGGATGACTCTCAGCCTCTCCACCACGATATTTCCTGATCATCTCTCCCCTGTGTAATCTCGCTCATCTCTTCCATCCATGGCAACCTCCGGCTCTTCGACCCCCCGCTGGCTTCTTCGATCCCCCCAACAATCCTGCTGGCTTCTACAATCTACTATGGCATCGGTGCTTGAGGTTCGCAGAGCAACCTGCTCGATTCCATCCATCGCCTAGGGCATCAGTATGCACAGATTTCAGTCTGGGTTCTTCGATCTCGCCAACAATTCAGCTTGCCTTTTTCAATCAACCTCTTCGCCCCAATACTCCATGAGGTTTGGGAAAGAAGGGCTTCCATTCCCGAGGATGTCTCTCCTACCTTCTCGGAGAGCCCCAACCCTCTTCTCCTCAAACCCTAACTGCCTGGTTCTTTTTCTCTGTTTTATTAGTTAGATAGCTTTTGAAATCGTCAGAGTTTTTTTTCGATCTATTTTTTCCCAGCACAAGATTGAGGCAATTTGCAGTGTCCTCACTGCAATAAATTTCTTTCTCTTCTTACTTTTCAAAGATTCCATTGCAAAACACAGGATAATAGTATTGCTTTCATAGAGTTTCAGTAGTTTAACTTGGTTAATCTTCAAGTGACTGTCTGGGAGCTCCTACGGTTTGGGAAAAAATGGAGCAAGCTTTCTCTGCTAGGCTTTGCTGAAATTGGGCTTTTCACAATTCTGCCTTCACGCATCCGTACTGCGCGGGATCTTACCTTTGGCTGATATTGGGATACTATGTTGATAGAGCTCTAATGAGTTTACTGACAGAGGTATGCAATTAATGCTGATTCATCGGCTTAGTTATTTTGTTTGCCTAAAGCACTTGTACGTCACCAATTGCATCTCAACTGAAATTGAGTTCCTTCACATTGAATTTTACCTTCAATTTGTGTTTTTACCATCATTTAGTTTTACTAATTGAATTTTATACAAAAATTGAGGGGATATATATATATTAGGGGACATTTACGGGGACCTCCCCTCTAAGTTTGTAAAATTACAGATTGCACCCCTCTCATTATTGAAATTACAAAAACCTCCCCACAATGTTACAAAACATAACAAAAATTGAGGGGATATATATATTAGGGGACATTTAGGGGGACCTCCCCTCTAAGTTTGTAAAATTGCAGATTGCACCCCTCTTATTATTGAAATTACAAAAACCTACCCACAATGTTACAAAACATAACATTTACCTGAAGTTCGCATTTCATAACATTCATGCACCCTTCGGAGTACATTTTAAGGGGAAGGGGGGGGGGGGGGGGGGGGGGGGGGGGGGGGTATTTTGTGCATGGATGTTATGAAATATGAACTTCAGGGGAGGTAAATGTTATGTTTTATATCATTCCGGAAAGATTTTTGTAATTTCAATAATAAGAGGGGTGCAATCTGTAATTATGTTATCTTCCAGGGGAAGTTATGGTTACTATTCATATATATATACAACACAAACAATGTAGCATGAGGAATTGCGAGAGGCGGGCAATCCCCTATTCACAGTGTGGCAACGTTTGTACTTCCGGTCGTCAGTGATGTCATATCACGCAAGGGGGGCAGCGAGTGGTGGGCATACCCCCGTGCCACACTACTCGTGTGTCTATCTTAATGAAAAAATATATATAATATACACGCACGATGTGGAGCATGATCATTGACCTTCGAATCAATGTTCACTTCTAATACTTTTTCCCAATTATCAGGCACAACTGGATTGCATCTTTACCGCGCTTGCTCGAGCTCCCAATGATGATGGATCAGAATTCATCATTTTTTGCACATAGCTTGGTGTAGATAAAGAGAATGTGAAGTTCCAATATTTTATTACTTTACATAAAAAACAAATAATACAAGTATTTGTACACAAATTTCTAGGAAAGAAGGGTAAAACTCAGCTCCAAAACTTCAAACCAAGATGTAGGACTAATCTATTAGTGACAAAATTGGGCCTTTGTATGAGCCTTTTTACATGGTTCTTCTACACTCTCCCGCAAGCAGGAGCACACAAATCGTAGGCGTAAAGCTTGGAAACAAACTGTCGCTATAGTGGGCGAGGTAAGGCCTTGGTGAGAATGTCATAAACCTGCTCGATAGCAGGTTCCAGTTTGTGAAGTTGAACTTTTTCCAGACGAAATGACAATCGACTTCGGTATGCTTGGTACGTCCATGAAACATGAGATTCTCGGTAATATGGATGACAGCTTGACTATCACAATAATCAACGGCTAGAGAGGGGAGTTTTACACAAAGATCAATAAGAAGACTTTTCAACCACCTGAGTTCAGAAACAACGAACTGTAGAACGATACTCAGCCTCCGCAGAAGAGCGTGCACCACAGGTTACTTCTTGCTTCACCGAGTGACCAGGTGTCCTCCAAAACATATGCAGCAGCCACTTGTAGACCGATGATCATCGAGGGAACCGATATAGTCTGCATCAGAGCACTCAATCAATGATAAAAAAGAGGAGGGCGTATACACAAACCCTCGTTCTGGAGCATTCAGAGACCGAAGGATTCGCTTGGCAGCCTGTAGGTGGGATATTCGAGGAGCATGCATAAAACGACTGACCAACCCAACAACAAATGATATATCGAGTAAAGTGACAGTCAGATAGATAAGTTTGCCAACAAAGAGACGATAGTACTCCGGATTAAGGAGAATCAGATCATAGTCGGACGAGCTTTGAGGCGCTCAATAGTTCCATCAGGACGATGCTTCACAGTGAAGACTCATTTACATCCCACACGAGATTGTCCAGGAGGAAGAGGGACAAGGTCCCAGGTTTGATTGACTTAGAGATAAGTCATTTCCTCATCCATCGCGGCCCGTCACCCCGGATGCTGAAGACCTGCACAGAAGAGGGGGTGGAAATGGAAGACAAAGAAGTCGCAAACTTGTAAAGGTCGACATAAGCTGTGTAAGGAGATGTAACGAGAGAGAGAGGATGAGCGGTAGAAGTTGTAGTATGATCAGTTGGCTGTGGAGCGTCATTAGTAGGGGGAAATTGTCTCAGGGTATCATACCGAGGATGACGACGAGTGTACACATGAAGAGGAAGAGGTGGCGGTGTTGGGAGGGCGGAAGGTGGCGTTGGAAGCAGGGGAGGTGTGTTGTTGTTGATAGGATCGTTAGTACGCGGGATAGCAAGTGAGAAGGTATCACAAGGAGTCGAGTAGAAGGGTTGAATCTCGAGGAAAGCGACATCGGCAGATTTAACAAGTTTCCGATCAGTGGGAGAGTAACACACATAGCCCTTCTGTGTGTGAGAGTACCCGACAAACATATACTTGGTAGCGAATGGAGCCAATTTGTCCATGAAAGAGCCAAGATGATGGACTATGCAAACATTTCCAAAGACACGAAGAGTCGAGGAGAAGAGGGGTGTTGAAGAAAAGAAGATGGAGAATGACATCACAAATTTAAGAATGGAAGAGGGCATGCAATTAATGAGATAGCATATGGTGGAGACCGCAGAGTGTCAATAGATCTTGAGAATCTGCATTTGAAACATAAGGGAGCGGGCAACCTCGAGGAGGTGGCGATTCTTCCGCTCGGCCACACCATTTTGCTGTGGTGTATAGGCGTATGATGTTTGGTAGATAATACACAACATAGTGCAAGTTTCCTGAAAATCGTGACATATATTCACGTGCGTTATCGGTTAGCAGTATTTTAATGGAGCGTGAGAATTGAGTACGAGTGACAATAATGGAGGAGCGAAAGACACCTGGTAATTCAGAGCGATCGCGCAGTAAATACAACCAGGTCATTTAAGATTGATCATCAATAAAAGTAAGAAAATAACGATATCCCGATAAAATAGCAATTTTATACGGGTCCCAAATGTTTGAATGCACTAAATCAAATGAAATGGAGCTTCTAGTTTAATGAGAGGAGAAGGTAGAGCGATGTTGTTTCCCAAAGATACAGGATTTACAGATAAATTCAGAAAAAAAATCAGGAAAAACTTTATGCAGGATAGGCAAGAGAGCATTGTCAAGACGATGATGTCAATCAATAGAGCTGAAAAAGGAGAAAACTAAGATGAGAAGGACCATAGTGTAGAGCCCATTTGACAGTCGTCCTCTACCAATGATATTTCGCGTTCATCGATCCTACGCCATAAAGGAAGAAGAGAAAAAGGTGATCAGGCATGATAATGAGTATGATGAACGACAAAAAGGAGATTAACTTGAGTCAAGAATATGAACAGAGCGTAGAGGCGAAGTGAGAGACACATCGCCAGAACCCCAACCGGGGTGGTGTCGTCATTGGCCACTGTGAAGAACTTAGGACAAGCAGAGTGAAAAACTTAGGACAAGCAATGTCTGTGTACCGAGAAGGCTTTTAGGGAGTAATGTGATTCATGTCCACAGAGTCCGCTATCCAAGAGGGACAATGGGAAAGCATGATATACCTTCGTTAGAGATAGAGACGGCGAAATCGGAAGTCCGAGTAACCAGACCCAGGAGATGTTGGAGTTCCTCAAACAAAGTGTCAATGTCAGAGCGGGATGTGGTAGGGGCATCCACCGCAGGAGAAGCGTGGTGCTGATAGTTGGAGAGCTGCGGCGGGAACCCATGTTTCTTATAATAGGTGGCCTCGGTATGATTTATCCGAACACAATGAGTGCACAAGCGAGTGTTGCCCCTTGGAGTGATTCCGACCACTCCGCCCACCGCCTCAAGACCCAAGTAGGCCTCCAAGAGTCCAAGTAGGTGGACGTCGAGCTTCAGTAGAATGTTGGAGAAGGGCGGGAGAGGGTATCAACGAGATATCGGTGGGCAGCGTCGCCTTCAAAATCATATAGTAGACATCAGAGAGAGGGGGAATGGTGAGAGATGATAAGATGTTGACACTAACACTGTATAGATGAGGGGGATCCGTGCCATCATCAGGGTTATGCTAACAGCTTCCTTCTGAGCCTGTTGTGCTGCGAAATCCAAAGTCGGTGGTTGTTGTTGGATCCACGACTTGATGAGGGTCTTGTACTTTGCAACAAAGGAAGTCAAGTCCATATCCACACCAGGTTCAAGTGTCCGTATATCCACAAAGATATTGAACAAATGTTAGAGGTTGTACTTCCCAGAGTATGGAGACTGGAGTTAGTCTAACATGGCTTTGGCAATCTCGTGGCATATAGCCATGTGATATGGCTTACTCTCCATGAAATTTATAATCCATAACTGAACCCGACCAATCCAGGAACCATTGCTCGGTAGGTTCTGCAGGCGGGTCACGAGTCAGATGACGAAGCATCCCCTTAGTTTGAAGGACATGTGGCACCAAGTGTACTCATTCAACAAATTTTTTCTTCCCAGTGAGGGAGATGGTGGAAATGCGCATTTTATCGCGGATATCAGAGAAAGATGTCGGAGCAAGGGTTGTCAGAATATTGGACGAGGCGAACACAACATTTGTCCTCGTAGGATTAGACATAGCTGGAAGAAAGGCAGCAAGGGGGGTGGCGAGTACAATAGGAAGTGGTGAGTACCCTCGGTGCGGAGTGGCGGCGAGCTTGGAGTCGGAGAAGAAAAGGAGGAGAGGCTTCGAGAAGGACGGTAGCGGCGAGCGCTGGGAGGTAACTGCAAGTTCGGAAACTGAGAGGCTGGCAAGTACAGCAGGAAGGGGTGAGTACCCCCGGTGCAGGGTGGCGGAGAGCTTGGAATCAGAGAAGAAAAGGAGCAGCGGTTGTGGGAGGATGGTAGTTGAGAGCACTGAGAGGTAGGTCGGTGCAAGTTCAGAAGTCGGGAGCCACGCGAGCTCTGGATGTGAGAGCCAGCGATTGCTAGAACATGATCCTGACGTGAGCGCATGCAACAAAGGAGCTGTGAGCATAGAATGCGAGCACAAAAGGTGGAAGTATTCGCACCTAGGCTGGAGAGGAACTACGATTCCGGTGGCTTAAGGGAACAACAATACCTTTGGAAGAAGGCGAGCACACGAGTAGAAAGGGTGCATTCCGTGAATACTGATGAGAGGCAGTGAGTACACGGGCTTCCGGCTGGCCTATAAAAGACGGGGTGGGATGGCTGATTTGTGAAGACATTCGGGTGCGAAAATGGAGTGAGTACGTGGATGGAGGTGGCGAGTACCTGAAATAAAAACAAGGATGGAAAAAAAAAATCTCAATCGTCGAGAGTCCGATTTGAGTAACTGAGCGGCTCCGATACAACAGAGAAGTTTATCCAGCTACAACACGTGGATCTCCTTGAGATGCAACGACTTTTTCTCCTGCTCGGAGGCAGTGAACATCTAAGACACCGGTGGAAGCTTCGGATGTTTTTTTGTGTAAAACGTGATGGCTGAGTTGGAAAATTTTAAACAAACACGGGTAAAACCAGAAATGTTACAAAATGACACCAAAGAAATCATTATATTATAGAAAGGGTTGAAGCGTCATCTATTAAAGAACAAATTGAAAATAGATTTGTGTGGCTTGGATACCTACAAAGGAATGTACAAAAACAGTTATTCATAAGGTGAGTAAGAAACATGTATAAAAGTTGTTCATATGATATGCAAAGATTATATTTGGTAAACCTTAATCAGTGACAAAGATATGGCATTAAACATAATGGATTGTTTTTTTACTTCAAACAATTATTTTCACATCTTATAACATCACAAATAAACATATGGATCTACAAAAATAATGCATAATAAGAAACTAGCAATAAAAATGGCGTACCGATGTTGATGATTTGAGCAACTCTCTAATGGCCATTGTAGCATAACATGAAGCAGGGAGAGTAAACCCCAATTTCAAAGCCACCTTGGGATCAGAACCATGACATTCCACTGGATCAATCATCAGGTTTTTATCTTCAGACACAAAATTTACCTTTGCATCCAAACTTGCAGAAATTGAGCTCTTGTCTGTCACCAAATTGGTGGATTTTAGTCTAGAAATGATATTCAGGTCTGTTTCTGCCAAGTCTTCATGGTTATTTGTATAAGTTAGCAATTCCCTGTAATCATGCACATCAAATACTCGATCATATTTTTCCATGATAATTCTTTTGAGAGTTCAGAATAGTTTACTCACCAGGTATAGTCTATAGGGCGCTGGAAAACACGTCTATAATCCCCAGTCATGTTAGTGATTGAGAATTCCCTTCAGGTTGCACCAAAATGATCAGTTCAAATAGGAAAGATAAATGCAATTATTTTGATGGAAAACTCTGAGCACCGATTATTTAGGGTTTGTTTGGGATAATTGTGGTGTTTGAGTAGTGATGGTAGTAAACAATGGTGGCGGTTAACTTTTGTTTGAAACTTTCATGAGCTTTTCTTTACCCAAATTCCACTTTCTGGGGTCGGGCGTTTACGATCGCTATTGTGTGACCCCGCCTGCATGATTGTGGTGACGTTTTGGCATACAACCTTGCTTAGGAAAATAGTATTTGTCACTGCATCTACCCAAATGCTGCAAGTGTTTTTTATAACCTCATTCACAACAGCCACCGTTCTCTCACCGCTCTCCCAAAACAAGGTCTTAATATCATCAAGTAAAAAATATATTGCAGCAACTTACTTGACAGCATGAACACTTTCTGTCAAACTGATCGAATCCTGAAACAAAAATTGAAAGAAAAAAAGAATCAAATATTATAATGGATGCTAATCATAAAAGACGTGCATTATCCAATTCATTAACAGAAATCCTGTGAGATAAAGTACTGAAATTGCTTGGTTCTGATATCCGGAGAATCTTTAGAAAGAGATTTACAACTGCTTTCACGGGCAGCAGTATCAGGAATTCAAGTCAAAACATTGAGATTTCATTTAAATTCATTTAAAGAGATTTAGAAAGAGAATCTTTAGAAAGGGATGTTGGTTTGTTGGGAAAAAAACTTCTAAAAAGCTATTACAGACCACAACTCAATTCTAAGATTATATTTAAAATATCCCTATGCTGGGATAATTACCATTCACTACAAATATGTCAAATGGACTTTGATCAGAAAATATCATTTTTCACAAACGAGATGGGACGTTGTATTATATATCAACATCCCTGCTGTAATATATCATCATTATATTAGCCATTTAGCCTTATCCGAATTATTTGGGAGGTCGGTTCAGTGAGTCCACTTTTTCATTCAGTACTAGCAATAGAGCTGATCAAGTATAATCTCATGTCAACCAAAGTCATAAACTCTCACTGTTCATATGCCAATGGTTATTGGCTGTTCAAACAATTTTGAAGGCTAAAACTGTTTAAGTTACAAGTACACGAGTAAGTGGGGAACCTTCTGAGGAATCAATTGCTCAGCTGATGATAAATGAAGACAGTAAAATAACCATCTACAATTAAACAAAATGTATTGCCAGTTTTCATTAATAGACATGGATAAAAACTTATAAAATAGCAGGCTGGAAGAAAAGAGAAAAGGTTAGGAAGAACAATAGATAAGTGAAATAAACACAGTATTCAATTTACACAAACAATAATTTAAAAAGTACAAGTCAAAACATTGGGATAAGGTTGACAATAATAGAAACTTTTTTAAAAGAATCAGTTAAAGGCATGATCAAACAATAGTCAGCACATAAAAATTCTCACAAATTTTTAAAAACTAAAATGAAAATGCGCCAAAAAAGTGGGAAAAAATGACATGGTCTGCCTACCTTCTTAGCTAAATTATGAAAAATTTCAGATATGTCATTGTCTGGGTATATTATCCTTGATCTGCACCCAAGTTAAAATAATGACAGTAATGATAATAATAGAGAGAGAAGCAATGTTCAAATTTAGATAGACTGAGTACCATAAGAGCTCACCCGGGTAAAGGAAGTACAATATCTTCAAATGTATAAGTTCCTTTAGACAGATCATCCGAATTAATAATCTGGATCAACATATTGCAAACTCAGAATAATGCACTGCACCACATACTAGTTGTGACCAGAACAGAATATGACTAGCTAGCAGATAATTATTAACAGATACAACGACAAGCTATAGACTTGATTCAGTTTTCTTAGTTTGAAGTTCCTATTAAAAGAACAAAAAGAATCATGTTGATCTGTGTATAGAATATTTTTATAATGGTAGCAGACCTTCACACGTTGAATCTTTTCTTCGGGAAGTAATACATCAGGGAAACTGTTATCATCCTCCCCATCATCACATTCATATTTAGGTTCAATGTGATCAAACGAAGCCAGTTTCTCAACAGTGTCACCCTTGCAGAACACCAGATCTCCAATCACAACCTGTTCAATACCTAACGTTTAAGGGAGGTTTTAGTGAGGGAGAACTTACATAACTCATATCATCACATGCACAAAATATTTGAGACTACTTGTATGAAATTTAGAGGAAGACTGAGGCTTTTGCTACAGTGCAAAATATTACCTGTTACAGAATATGGTCAAAGAGGCATAACTCAACATCCAAAGATATTAAGTAGACTAAAAGCACTTCAAATGTCTATTTATAACATGCAGTCATGCATGATAACCTTCTTGTTTGAAATTAACACTTTCGAACAACTGTAGATGCAGATGCAAATCAATCATGCTGGAATATCTGAAGTTGCTGTGGCATCCTTTGAATGAAGGATAATGGTATGCTCTCCCAAAGTTCATATAAAGAAATTCTTTTTAGTTCTCATGTTCAAAAGAAATGTGACCTAAACAGCTAGTCGGCTCTATAAAAAGCATTCTAGAAGAGTTTACTGTCAGTCTTCAATAAATGAATGTGCACTAACAATATTTCTACCAAAGATTTAGATCAATCCCCCAAATTGAATACTTACAACACTATATTCTGATCCATAAGAGATTATGCAATGAACTCATCTCAAGACAAAAGAATCAAGCATGTACATCAAATTTTTCATGTATAATTTATAACAGTATTTCAAGGCATCTACACCGATCAATATTATTCAAACCCTAACATTTTTTCATTCTTTCAAAACATCATGATTTAAATGGATGAATTTCAAGGAAAATACACATTAACCTGCTGCTCAAAAATCATGACATGGTTGTCAATACGCAAAATATGCGAGAAAGACCAAGTATTTTTTGTTAAGCATGAAATGTGATAGACGTTGCTATCAATTGGGCTTTTGCGGCGGAGTGAAAATCAGCTAATACAAGATTTAGAAAAGAAGAATAGAGAAGAGATAAAAGAAATACAGCATCTACGACAATCTCTTCAATCAAGGCAAAACAAGTCGGATGATCCTGTGAAGATGAAATGTACTGATGGTCAAACCACCGACTCTGACAATTTTCCTATTGCTTGGGGAAGTGATATATGTACTAAATCTATGTGGCAAGTTGGTCAAGTGGTCTAATAGAAAATTCACCCAAATTCCCCAAGGAGCAAGTGTTTGCAAGGAAATCCCATCAAATTATTCCCAGCAGCACAGAAGAGCCTCTAATTGGTGTGATATCATTTGCTCTATTTGTACCATAGTGTTATTACTCGCTGTAATTTTCAACATCATATGTCAATCATTTAAACGAACGAAACAAATGTAGTTCCATCTGTACTTCTTATAGTAATGAAGGTTAAGAAGCAGTGACAAAAAATAGAATTGCATGACAGAAACACTGGTTATTCTTTTGTCGATTGTGACGCAGAAATAAAAGTCTTGACTGTTGCTTGTTTGCTACTTGAAGAGTAGCCTCGACGAAGACAGTGGCAGAAACAATCACAGAAGGTGGGACGAAGATAGGCCAGAAGAAGAAGCCTCAATTGTTGCTTTCTTCCTGCTTGATGGTTGTCCAACGGTTGCTCGGTGGAAACAGAAGTTTAGATCACAATGGGTAGCACAGATTAAGGCGGCGGTGGAGGTAGTTGCACAAGATGTGGGATAGAGGGAAAATGAAGTAGCGGAGGAAGTAAAGCAACAATGAATGAACGCAGCATAGCAGCGCGGCGATGAAGGAATTCAATGAAAGGGGAAGGAATGGCGGCCCTAGACCAAAAGCCTCGTCCCCTGGTACTCTTGGGGATTCTCATCCCAAAAGCTAAATAAAACGATGAGGCACGTCCTCATACTTCCAACCAAAGCACCCACCCTTCCACAGAATTTGAGATTAACCCAAAAATAGCTCCCTCACACATTGGGCCATTTGGTTGGGGGATCGACAACTAGATTTCCAGAGAGCTCCTGGGCCGAGATGTTGAATCATGAGCTTTGATACAAAATTAGCTTCAGTATACCATAATTCCTTCCTACTTCAAGAGTTCAGCTTCTTGTTGGGCGGGATACTTAATAATTCTTCCTTAGAGGGAACCGGATGGATGTGTTAATAGGAGAAAATTGTTGAATTACCAAAAAGCCTCATATTTGTTAAATACAAAAATACCTGAATTTGGAATATAACCCATTGCTATTTCATTTTGAAAGCTCACACATGAACAATGCATTTATACAACTTGCTTCCAGTTTAGCATACCCGCTCTCATCATAATTAACGTCTGAGCTTGATAAATCATACAAAAAAATATAAATATGTTACCGACATCCAGTCTGACGAGCCGGAATGGCAGGTCTATTCGAGGAGGGCGCGCGAAGGACCAAGCGACAACACTAGACCCCGCTCCGAACCGGGTGGTTTGGAGGAGACCATCTAATGAGCCGACCGGTCCTAGTTATCTTTCAGCAAATTATTTATGTTGTTTAATTATCTTTCAGCAATTTATTTTGAACTCTTAATTGTGTGGTGGGTTCCCCCTATATAAGGGAACACCTAGGGTTATGTTTCTTATCTTTGGATCAGTCAACTTAGGAGGGGCTACTCCCCTTGTCTCTCTCTATCTTTTCTCTATCCCTTTCCCTCTCTATTTCTCTCGCCCATCTACCACCAACTGCCGCCGCTATCGCCTGGCGTCAGCCCCGGCGTCGCTTTCATCCGCTACCGCCGCCTCTACCGGCGACCCGTTACCCGCAGCGGTAACATTGGTCCGACCTGCCATCTCCGCCCGCTATCTCGCAGCCGCCGGAAACCCTAATGGCTCCGAACACACGCCTTCATTCCGCTGACCCCTCCGCTGCCGCCGACGCCGACATCCAGGTCGCTGAAAACCTCGCACTCCACGGTTCCCAGATATCCAGCCTTCAATCAGCGGTGGAGGACATCCGCTCCACCCAGCAGGCCATCCTCGCGCGCCTGGAAGCCTTGCTGCCGTCGCCAAGCACACCGCCGCAACAGTCCACCCCGGCCGACACCACTTTGGTCCTCGGTCTCCCTCCTTCCCCGCTCGCGGTCGGCTTCCGTGCGCCGGCGGCGCCCCAGCCGCTCCCCGTCTTTCCGGCCGTCACCGCTACTCGCCCCTCTTTGGCGATGGATGTTCCCCCCTTCTCCGGGACGGATCCTATGGGCTGGATCGCCCGTACAGAGCAATATTTCGACCTTAATGGCACTCCCCCGGCGAACCGCGTCGGCACCGCCATGGTCGGTATGGACGGCTCGACCCTCCATTGGGCACTTTGGCTGCGCCAAGTGCATCCCCTCATTCCGTGGCAGGAGTTCAAACATGAGATGATCAGCCGTTATGATTCTCGCTATACTGGCTCCGCTATCGAGCGGCTTTGCTCCGCCCGCCAATCAACAACGGTGGATGCATATATCGATGAATTCGTCGCTCTCGTCACACAGGTTCCCGGCCTTCCGCCCGATCATTACCTGGGATTCTTCCTGCAAGGTCTCCTACCCAATATCCGCTCCCGCATTCGAACTCATCACCCGCGTACGGTCTCGGAAGCTTTAGAACGTGCCCGTGCGGTAGAAGCGGACATCGGCCCCCGGCACTCCGGTCCACCCCCCTTCCGTCATCAACCAGTATGGGACACCGGCCCCCGCGGCCCACGTTTCGACCGGCACGGCCGGACGGCCCCAACCGCATCTCCACCGTCGACTACAATGACCTTCGGCGCCGCGGCTTATGTTTCCGCTGTCGCCAACCATACTCGCCCCAGCATGTTTGCCCGGTCAAAGAATTCCACGCTATCTTTAGCGACAGCGAGGGGTACGCCACCGCCGAGGACTTGCCACCCTTGGAGCCACCACTCGACCCACCTACGGCCGATCTCGAGGACGCCCCCCTCAACGTGTTGGAACTGCCATTCTACTCCGTGGGGGGATTAACGGGGCCCCGCACCATGAAGTTGGCCGGCGAACTACACAACCGCCCCGTCATCGTGATGGTGGATAGCGGGGCGAGTCACAACTTCATGTCCTCCCATCTGGCGCAGGAGCTCGCCATACCGGTTGATCCGTCACCGGACTTTTCGGTGTGCCTGGGCGATGGCCGCCGCCGGCCGACCTTGGGCCAATGTCGGGATGTTACCTTGACAGTGGGGCCGTGCCGGGTCACGGCTGACTTCTACATGTTCGAATTGGGAGGACTCGATGCTATTCTCGGCGTCGCTTGGCTCGAGACCCTGGGGGACGTCCGAGTGAACTGGGCTTCGATGACGATGGATTTTCAGCAGCAGGGTCGACAGTGTCGTTTGGTGGGTGACCCTACCCTCCTCCGCTCACCGCTGTCGTATCGGGCGATGACACGCGTCGCCGACGTCGATTTCTCGGCCTGGTTATGGCCCCTTCAGGCGAGCCCCCCCCCCCTATGGGCTGGATCGCCCGTACAGAGCAATATTTCGACCTTAATGGCACTCCCCGGGCGGACCGCGTCGGCACCGCCATGGTCGGTATGGACGGCTCGGCCCTCCATTGGGCACTTTGGCTGCGCCAAGTGCATCCCCTCATTCCGTCGCAGGAGTTCAAACATGAGATGATCAGCCGTTATGATTCTCGCTATACTGGCTCCGCTATTGAGCGGCTTTGCTCCGCCCGCCAATCAACAACGGTGGATGCATATATCGATGAATTCGTCGCTCTCGTCACACAGGTTCCCGGCCTTCCGCCCGATCATTACCTGGGATTCTTCCTGCAAGGTCTCCTACCCAATATCCGCTCCCGCATTCGAACTCATCACCCGCGTACGGTCTCGGAAGCTTTAGAACGTACCCGTGCGGTAGAAGCGGACATCGGCCCCCGGCACTCCGGTCCACCCCCCTTCCGTCATCAACCAGTATGGGACACCGGCCCCCGCGGCCCACGTTCGACCGGCACGGCCGGACGGCCCCAACCGCATCTCCACCGTCGACTACAATGACCTTCGGCGCCGCGGCTTATGTTTCCGCTGTCGCCAACCATACTCGCCCCAGCATGTTTGCCCGGTCAAAGAATTCCACGCTATCTTTAGCGACAGCGAGGGGTACGCCACCGCCGAGGACTTGCCACCCTTGGAGCCACCACTCGACCCACCTACGGCCGATCTCGAGGACGCCCCCCTCAACGTGTTGGAACTGCCATTCTACTCCGTGGGGGGATTAACGGGGCCCCGCACCATGAAGTTGGCCGGCGAACTACACAACCGCCCCGTCATCGTGATGGTGGATAGCGGGGCGAGTCACAACTTCATGTCCTCCCATCTGGCGCAGGAGCTCGCCATACCGGTTGATCCGTCACCGGACTTTTCGGTGTGCCTGGGCGATGGCCGCCGCCGGCCGACCTTGGGCCAATGTCGGGATGTTACCTTGACAGTGGGGCCGTGTCGGGTCACGGCTGACTTCTACATGTTCGAGTTGGGAGGACTCGATGCTATTCTCGGCGTCGCTTGGCTCGAGACCCTGGGGGACGTCCGAGTGAACTGGGCTTCGATGACGAAGGATTTTCAGCAGCAGGGTCGACAGTGTCGTTTGGTGGGTGACCCTACCCTCCTCCGCTCACCGCTGTCGTATCGGGCGATGACACAGCGTCGCCGACGTCGATTTCTCGGCCTGGTTATGGCCCCTTCAGGCGAGCCCCCCCCCCCCCCCCCCCCCCCCCCCCCCCCCCCCCCCCCCCCCCCCCCCCCGCGGAGACCGCACCCATCAAGGCCGACATGGGCGCCGTCCTTGCGGACTCGAGGACAGCTTCACCGCACCCTCGGGCCTTCCACCCCCCTCGACCGACCGATCGCGCCATCATTCTTCATCCGGGGTCGTCTGCGGTGTCAGTGCGGCCCTACCGGTACGGGCACGCCCAGAAGGACGAGATAGAAAGACTCGTTCGGGAGATGTTGTTGGGCGGTATCATACGGCCCAGTGCTAGCCCGTTTTCCAGCCCGGCGTTACTCGTCCGCAAGAAAGATGGCAGTTGGAGGTTCTGTGTGGACTACCGGGAGCTTAACAAGGCCACGGTCCCGAACAAGTATCCTATCCCGGTTATTCAGGAGCTCCTGGACGAGCTACACGGCGCGACTTTCTTCACCAAGCTGGACCTACGGGCCGGCTATCATCAGATTCGGGTACGGACGGAGGACGTACCAAAGACGGCGTTCAGGACACACGACGGGCATTTCGAGTTCTTAGTCATGCCGTTTGGGCTCACCAACGCCCCCGCGACATTCCAAGCAACCATGAACGAGATCTTTCGGCCCGTTCTGCGTAAGCATGTCCTTGTTTTTTTTTATGATATCCTTGTATTCAGTCTCACTTGGCAGGACCACCTCCGTCATGTTCGGGAGACATTCGCCACTCTCCGCCTACATCAGCTCACGGTCAACCACAAGAAGTGCACCTTCGGTACGGCGTCGGTCAGTTACTTGGGCCATACTATTTCGGCCCACGGAGTGGCCATGGATGAAGACAAAATTCAGGCGGTGCTGCGTTGGCCGACTCCCGCCTCCCTGCACGACGTCCGGGCTTTTATCGGCTTGACCGGATACTACCGGCGCTTCATCAGAAATTACGGCGGCTTGGCCCGCCCACTCACTCAGCTGCTGAAGAAATCCGAGGAGGGGCCCTTCACATGGCCACCGGCGGCCATGGAGGCCTTCACGGCGCTCCAGTCAGCCTTGGTCCACGGCCCGGTTTTAGCCATGCCGGACTTCCACGAGCCGTTTGACGTCGAGTGCGATGCCTCGGGCACCGGCGCCGTCTTGATGCAGGCCGGCCGGCCAATTGCTTTTTATAGTCGGGCGTTTTCCACCGCGGTGCGCAGCCGCTCGGCGTACGAGAACGAGCTCATGGCGCTGGTCCTGGCGGTCCAACATTGGCGGCCGTATCTCCTGGGGAAGCCCTTCGTCATCCGCACCGATCACCACAGCCTCCGGTATCTGCTCCAACAAAAGATAGCCACGCCAACGCAGCAGGTTTGGGTGGCCAAGCTGCTCGACTACGACTTCACGGTGGAGTTTCGTCCGGGCAGGACGAATCGGGCGGCCGATGCGCTCTCCCGACGCCAGCACGCGCCAGAGTTGACGGTCGTTTCCCGGCCGGTGTGGGACGACGTCGCGGCCATTCAGCACGAGGTGGACCGGGACCCCCAGCTTCAGGATATTCGGGCCGCCTTGTTGGCCGACCCCTTGTCCCGGCCGCCATTTACACTGATCGGGGGCCGCCTCTTCCATCGGGACAGACTCGTTTTATCTGCATCATCGGCGATGATTCCGGCTTTGCTAGCGAAGTTCCACTCCACACCGTCAGGCGGCCACGCAGGGGCGTATCGGACCTACCGTCGGTTGGCGGCCTCGCTCTTTTGGCCCCACATGCTTCAACAGGTGAAAGCATACGTGGCGGCCTGCCTACCATGTCAGAAGGCCAAGTACGAGACGATGTTTCCCAGCGGCCTCCTGCAGCCCCTACCGATTCCGGAGCGTGTCTGGGAGGACATCGCTATGGACTTCATCACCCGGTTGCCCCGCTCCAACGGCTTCGATTGCATCTTGGTGGTCGTTGACCGCCTAACGAAGTACGCGCACTTTGTCCCTCTTCGCCACCCCTACACGGCGGCGTCGGTTGCCGACAGCTTCATCGCGGAGATAGTCAGTCTCCATGGGTTTCCCCGTTCGATCGTTAGTGATCGTGACCTGCTTTTTCTCAGTAGCTTCTGGACTGAGTTATTCCGCCTGCAGGGGACCCAACTCCGGATGAGTACAGCATATCACCCGCAATCGGATGGCCAATCTGAGGTCCTCAACAGGTGCTTGGAGACATACTTGCGCTGCTTCATCGGGGAGAGGCCGGTTCGTGGGCCAAATGGCTTGGCTGGGCAGAGTACTCCTACAATACCGCATACCACCACGCCGCCAACACCTCGCCATTCGAGACGGTTTATGGCCGGCCACCGCCGACCGTGCTCCGCCACCTACCCGGGGAATGCACGGTGGCTAGCTTGGCGGATCATCTCCACGATAGGGATGTTATCTTGGACAGTTTAAAGCACCATCTTCGACGGGCTCAGACAAAGATGGCGTCTTTTGCCAACCGGAAACGCAGGGACCTCCAATTCCAAGTGGGAGAGCGAGTGTTCATTAAACTCCACCCCTACCGCCAGCTCACGGTGGCCCGCCGCGCTTGCCCCAAGCTCGCCCCGCGCTTCTTTGGACCATTCGAGATTCTCAGCCGCATCGGAGCCGTGGCCTATCGCCTCCGCCTTCCGGACACTGCTCGCATTCATCCCGTATTTCATGTCTCCCAACTTCGGCGCGTGATAGGCGATCATCCCGTCTCCGACCATATCCCGACCGACTTGGACACGGCCAGTTCCGAACCGCTTTATCCGGAAGCCATTCTGGATCAGCGCAAACCCACGGCCCGAGCTACCCAACCGGAGGAGGTACGGGTGGCTTGGCGCAACCGTCCCCGTTCGTCCGCTACTTGGCTCCTGCGCGATGATTTTCGCCGACAGTTCCCAGATTACTTCCTTGAGGACAAGGCCAATTTCCCAGATGGCGGTATTGTTACCGACATCCAGTCTGACGAGCCGGAATGACAGGTCTATTCGAGGAGGGCGCGCGAAGGACCAAGCGACAGCACTAGACCCCGCTCCGAACCGGGCGGTTTGGAGGAGACCGTCTAATGGGCCGACCGGTCCTAGTTATCTTTCAGCAAATTATTTATGTTGTTTAATTATCTTTCAGCAATTTATTTTGAACTCTTAATGGTGTGGTGGGTTCCCCCTATATAAGGGAACACCTAGGGTTATGTTTCTTATCTTTGGATCAATCAACTTAGGAGGGGCTGCTCCCCTTGTCTCTCTCTCTTTTCTCTATCCCTCTCCCTCTCTATTTCTCTCGCCCGTCTACCACCAACCGCCGCCGCTATCGCCTGGCGTCAGCCCCGGCGTCGCTCTCATCCGCTACCGCCGCCTCTACCGGCGACCCGTTACCCGCAGCGGTAACAAAATACCTATCTAATTTACAACTGGTATTAAACATACTAAGCGGTGCAAATGTCTACCATAGAGATGGAGATTTAAACAAAGATGAAGAAAGGGCTTCAGACAAGCTTGTCCATACCATATTTCTGCACTCTCATACTAGCAGCATGGTTCCACAAATAACTTTGGTAACTATGCACATACCTGCGGAAAAGACTAAAGTACTAAATAATCACACAAAAAATCAACATAAACTAACAAACAAATACTTTCTATAAATTTCATATGACAGATCTGTAAGTACACTGTCATTTAAGCTTGCTTGGAAAATGAAAAGACTTGGATTCTAATTAAAAAGGGCAGCCAGGTGCACAAAGCATCCCCGCGCAGCGAGGGTCCTGGGGAAGGGTCCCACCACAAGGGTGAAATGTAGGCAAACCTTACCCTGCATTTTGCAAGAGGATGCTTTCAGGACTCAAACCCGTGACCTCAAGGTCACACAACAACACCTTAACCGGTGTGCCAAGGCTCCCCATTACTTGGATTCTAATTATCAACAAAAAAAATTGCATACATTAGTCTAAGTGTCCTGGGTACTCCTTGCAAAGCCTGCAAATAGTTGCCGGGGAATTTCTTTAAGCATTGGATCTGCGAGAGTGAAAAAATATTAGATAACAACCTAATAATATATATATATCTTTAACTACTATATACAAGAAGTTGTCTTCGGTGCAACATTCAAAAGTGCCAAATATACCCTCATTCTTTTACTCCAATGACTTAAACATATATTATGAAAAAAATGTAAATTCATAAAATATAATGACTATTTGTGTAATTACACAATATCCTAATAATAAAAATAATGATGAAAATTCATAAAATTCAAAAACTTTTTAGTAGACCTCCTACACCTACTATGGTAGGTAATCATTATGCCTACAAAAAATAATTTCGAAATATAATGACTTACTTTAAAAAGATTTTTTGTTAAAATATAAATGTTTTTGAAAAAAATAATTATAAAATATTGATGTATATTTTTTACGATCGTTTTGAGTACTCATATGTATAAGTTGTGAGGGAAGCCCGCCGTCGCCGGTCGGGTACTGTCGTATGCGGACGCAGCCTGCTCAAATGCAGGCGCAGCCCGCTAAGAGTCAGCGAGCACGGGCGAAGCCCGTGCGGAGCTGCTCGTGTGTATATATATATATACACACCAACAAGCATGAATAAAAAATGTTCATACATCTCTTACATACAAGGTCAAACTATGGACAATTACAGCGAATAAATGAATAGGTAAAGGCCCTGTTCAAGCTGGATCAATTTAAGAATCCCGAGTACTAACTTAATATGGGTGGCATATATTAAGTAAAAACAAGGGTTTGTTTCTTGATGAACTTTACTCTAACCAAAGTAATGAAACATCTAGCAAATTCAAAGACAGATTTGCTTTCCATATCAATGAATGAGCAGTTGCCCTGAATATAAGAGGGAAAAAGTATTATTTCATTAATACAATTACTGCCCATATATACTTGGGATAAGATAAAAAGAAAATATACAATTATGAGATTGCTACTATTTAACACAACACAATACATTGTAAGTTGTAACATGTAAACTAATGCAAGACTTATATGCTAATTCAACTCCCCCTCAAGTTAAATGAAAGATATCTATCATTCTCAACTTGAGTACATCATTCGTAAAGATATCACAACTAAGACATTTGGTGAAGACATCTGTCGACTGATCTTTGGAGTGAACAAATGGAGTAACAACATTCCATTTGTCAAGATGATCTTTTAGAAAACATTCTGTCTACTTTAACATGTTTGGTCCTATCATGTTGAACTGGATTGTGAGCAATGTTGATGGAGGACTTATTGTTACAATACAATAATAGAGCCATAGGATCATGGATCCCCTGGTCCTGTAGAGTAGAAGTCAACTACAAGCCTTCACAGAGACATTGGGATATGACCTGGTATTCCACTTCTGCACTACATCGTGCCACCATATTTTGCTTCTTGCTCCTCCAGGTCATCAAGTTGCCTCCCACAAAGGTACAATAGTCAATGGTAGACTTTCTATTATCCTGACTTCATGCCCAATTAGCGTTTGTAAAGACTTCAATCTTTAAATGATTATTCTTGGAGAATAATAGTCCACAACCATGGAACTTCTTAAGATATCTCAGAACATGATGAGCTGCCTCTTGGTGTCAGACCCTGGGGGCATGCATCAGGGCATGTGTATGATAGGTATATCAGCCTTCCAACCAATCTCTGCACTTCAACCCCATCAGTCATTGCCATCTCTATCCTTGTTGATCTTATAATTTGACTCAATGGAAGTATCAACTAGAGCACATCCAAGTATCCCCATTTCCTCCATAAGATCCAAGGCATATTGTCGTTGGGAAATTAAGATGTCTTTATTGGATCTCACCACATCAATCCCAAGAAAGTATCTCTCAGTCTCCCAGATCTTTGACCTCAAATTCTTTGGCCAAATGAACTTTGAGAGCGATAATCTTCTTAGTATCATTACCTCTAATCACAATGTCATCCACGTATACAATGAGAACGGAGACTTTCTAACCTTATCATTTTATAAGCATAGTATAATCAGACTGTCCCTACATAGACCCAAACCGAATCATGTCCTTGTGGTATCTTCCAAACCAGGAACTGAGTGACTGTTTCAACCCAAGAAATTCTTCTTAGGTGGCAGTCCACTCCTTCTTGTTCTTTTCTTATGACCCCAAAAGGAAGTTACATGTATACTTTTTCCTCCAACTCCTCATGAAGGAAGACATTTTTCACGACTAGTTGGTGAAACTCTCAACCTAGACAGGTTGCACAGGATAACAAAATTCAAATAGAATTCATATTCGCAACTAGAGAAAACGTCTCATGATAGTCTACCCATCTAGTTTGAGTATATCCTTGGGCAACCAACCGCGCTTTATAGCGTTCCATTGTGTCATTTGGGTTCTACTTCACACAAAAAACCCAGTTTGACCCAACAACTCTCTAGCCCTGTGGAAGTTAGGAAATTTCTCAGGTATGATTCTTCTCAAGAGCAAATATTTCCAACTTCGTGGCATTCCTCCATTCAGATATCCTCAGTGTATCCTGCCAATTCTAAGGAATAGCAATTGAGGATAAAGAAATAACGAAACTCAAATGTTCATGGGTAAGATTAAGTTATGAAACCTAGTTGTAGATAAGATGAGGGGCATAAGCAGATTTACCTTTTAGAAGAGCAATGGGAAGATGGAGGTCATATTCAGAGTCTGGGTCCAAGACAGGAACTGGTAGTGTTGAACCCGTTTGCCTGGCCAACGGAGTTCACCAGAATGTTGAACCCGGAAACCTGGGACAACGGAGTTCGGACCGACAGGGTGTAGCTTGCGCTTACTTTTTCTGAGTGCGAACACAGTGTCGGGCCCTCGGAGCAAAGAACCTCACTCACAATGGTGAACAACTAACAGACCCCGTGAGCTGCAGCGAGGAGGTCCCGCCACAAACCCGGAAAATCAAAGAGAACTTCCCCTCCCTTAACAAAGCTAAGTCGGGTACCCTAGAGAGCACTAGAAAGCTCTAGGAGGAAAGGATCTCTAGCCAAAACAACTCTTTCTCCAATGGTGCCCTTTGGGGTCTATTTATAGTTTTCCTAAATTGGTCTGCAAATAGCGCAATCCCGTCTTTTGGTATTACTATCTGCAGCCCACATTGGTCTGTTGATAATGAAATTCTGCCTTTTGGTATTACTAAAGGCAGGCCAACACGAAATCCCTTGAGTAGTGGGATTGCCCCTGAGAGGTGAGTACGCGCCGCTTGAGGCGCACTCGCCCAAGGGCGGCGAGTACCCGATGGTATTGGATACCCGCGCTCCACCCGAGACTGGGGGCGAGCACAAGCTGCCAAGGGTGCACTCACCCAGGGGTGACGAGTACCCGATGGTACTGGGTACTCGCATTCCACCCGAGACTGGGGAGAGAACAGGTTGTCTAGGGTGTACTATCTCGCTCCATGTTGGTTACTCCCCTCTACTAGTTGGTTCGGTTAGTCTACTTCGCAAAAATGGGGTTGTACAAGTAGAGTAGGAATCGTAAAGTACCTGTATTTCTTGTCACTTGTATGTCAGCGATGATAAACAATGGGTTGAGAAGAAATCAGAGGTCGAGGAGAAGTAACTTGAGTTGGTGGTATCTCCTAGATGGGAGATGACATTGGGAATAGAGAGATAATCAAAAGAAGGATATCACCCATATGAACGGCTTCTCGCGCCATGCCAACATCACATGTACTTGTACTTTCTATAAATTTCATATGACAGATCTGTAAGTACACTGTCATTTAAGCTTGCTTGGAAAATGAAAAGACTTGGATTCTAATTAAAAAGGGCAGCCAGGTGCACAAAGCATCCCCGCGCAGCGAGGGTCCTGGGGAAGGGTCCCACCACAAGGGTGAAATGTAGGCAAACCTTACCCTGCATTTTGCAAGAGGATGCTTTCAGGACTCAAACCCGTGACCTCAAGGTCACACAACAACACCTTAACCGGTGTGCCAAGGCTCCCCATTACTTGGATTCTAATTATCAACAAAAAAAATTGCATACATTAGTCTAAGTGTCCTGGGTACTCCTTGCAAAGCCTGCAAATAGTTGCCGGGGAATTTCTTTAAGCATTGGATCTGCGAGAGTGAAAAAATATTAGATAACAACCTAATAATATATATATATATATCTTTAACTACTATATACAAGAAGTTGTCTTCGGTGCAACATTCAAAAGTGCCAAATATACCCTCATTCTTTTACTCCAATGACTTAAACATATATTATGAAAAAAATGTAAATTCATAAAATATAATGACTATTTGTGTAATTACACAATATCCTAATAATAAAAATAATGATGAAAATTCATAAAATTCAAAAACTTTTTAGTAGACCTCCTACACCTACTATGGTAGGTAATCATTATGCCTACAAAAAATAATTTCGAAATATAATGACTTACTTTAAAAAGATTTTTTGTTAAAATATAAATGTTTTTGAAAAAAATAATTATAAAATATTGATGTATATTTTTTACGATCGTTTTGAGTACTCATATGTATAAGTTGTGAGGGAAGCCCGCCGTCGCCGGTCGGGTACTGTCGTATGCGGACGCAGCCTGCTCAAATGCAGGCGCAGCCCGCTAAGAGTCAGCGAGCACGGGCGAAGCCCGTGCGGAGCTGCTCGTGTGTATATATATATATACACACCAACAAGCATGAATAAAAAATGTTCATACATCTCTTACATACAAGGTCAAACTATGGACAATTACAGCGAATAAATGAATAGGTAAAGGCCCTGTTCAAGCTGGATCAATTTAAGAATCCCGAGTACTAACTTAATATGGGTGGCATATATTAAGTAAAAACAAGGGTTTGTTTCTTGATGAACTTTACTCTAACCAAAGTAATGAAACATCTAGCAAATTCAAAGACAGATTTGCTTTCCATATCAATGAATGAGCAGTTGCCCTGAATATAAGAGGGAAAAAGTATTATTTCATTAATACAATTACTGCCCATATATACTTGGGATAAGATAAAAAGAAAATATACAATTATGAGATTGCTACTATTTAACACAACACAATACATTGTAAGTTGTAACATGTAAACTAATGCAAGACTTATATGCTAATTCAACTCCCCCTCAAGTTAAATGAAAGATATCTATCATTCTCAACTTGAGTACATCATTCGTAAAGATATCACAACTAAGACATTTGGTGAAGACATCTGTCGACTGATCTTTGGAGTGAACAAATGGAGTAACAACATTCCATTTGTCAAGATGATCTTTTAGAAAACATTCTGTCTACTTTAACATGTTTGGTCCTATCATGTTGAACTGGATTGTGAGCAATGTTGATGGAGGACTTATTGTTACAATACAATAATAGAGCCATAGGATCATGGATCCCCTGGTCCTGTAGAGTAGAAGTCAACTACAAGCCTTCACAGAGACATTGGGATATGACCTGGTATTCCACTTCTGCACTACATCGTGCCACCATATTTTGCTTCTTGCTCCTCCAGGTCATCAAGTTGCCTCCCACAAAGGTACAATAGTCAATGGTAGACTTTCTATTATCCTGACTTCATGCCCAATTAGCGTTTGTAAAGACTTCAATCTTTAAATGATTATTCTTGGAGAATAATAGTCCACAACCATGGAACTTCTTAAGATATCTCAGAACATGATGAGCTGCCTCTTGGTGTCAGACCCTGGGGGCATGCATCAGGGCATGTGTATGATAGGTATATCAGCCTTCCAACCAATCTCTGCACTTCAACCCCATCAGTCATTGCCATCTCTATCCTTGTTGATCTTATAATTTGACTCAATGGAAGTATCAACTAGAGCACATCCAAGTATCCCCATTTCCTCCATAAGATCCAAGGCATATTGTCGTTGGGAAATTAAGATGTCTTTATTGGATCTCACCACATCAATCCCAAGAAAGTATCTCTCAGTCTCCCAGATCTTTGACCTCAAATTCTTTGGCCAAATGAACTTTGAGAGCGATAATCTTCTTAGTATCATTACCTCTAATCACAATGTCATCCACGTATACAATGAGAACGGAGACTTTCTAACCTTATCATTTTATAAGCATAGTATAATCAGACTGTCCCTACATAGACCCAAACCGAATCATGTCCTTGTGGTATCTTCCAAACCAGGAACTGAGTGACTGTTTCAACCCAAGAAATTCTTCTTAGGTGGCAGTCCACTCCTTCTTGTTCTTTTCTTATGACCCCAAAAGGAAGTTACATGTATACTTTTTCCTCCAACTCCTCATGAAGGAAGACATTTTTCACGACTAGTTGGTGAAACTCTCAACCTAGACAGGTTGCACAGGATAACAAAATTCAAATAGAATTCATATTCGCAACTAGAGAAAACGTCTCATGATAGTCTACCCATCTAGTTTGAGTATATCCTTGGGCAACCAACCGCGCTTTATAGCGTTCCATTGTGTCATTTGGGTTCTACTTCACACAAAAAACCCAGTTTGACCCAACAACTCTCTTGCCCTGTGGAAGTTAGGAAATTTCTCAGGTATGATTCTTCTCAAGAGCAAATATTTCCAACTTCGTGGCATTCCTCCATTCAGATATCCTCAGTGTATCCTGCCAATTCTAAGGAATAGCAATTGAGGATAAAGAAATAACGAAACTCAAATGTTCATGGGTAAGATTAAGTTATGAAACCTAGTTGTAGATAAGATGAGGGACATAAGCAGATTTACCTTTTAGAAGAGCAATGGGAAGATGGAGGTCATATTCAGAGTCTGGGTCCAAGACAGGAACTGGTAGTGTTGAACCCGTTTGCCTGGCCAACGGAGTTCACCAGAATGTTGAACCCGGAAACCTGGGACAACGGAGTTCGGACCGACAGGGTGTAGCTTGCGCTTACTTTTTCTGAGTGCGAACACAGTGTCGGGCCCTCGGAGCAAAGAACCTCACTCACAATGGTGAACAACTAACAGACCCCGTGAGCTGCAGCGAGGAGGTCCCGCCACAAACCCGGAAAATCAAAGAGAACTTCCCCTCCCTTAACAAAGCTAAGTCGGGTACCCTAGAGAGCACTAGAAAGCTCTAGGAGGAAAGGATCTCTAGCCAAAACAACTCTTTCTCCAATGGTGCCCTTTGGGGTCTATTTATAGTTTTCCTAAATTGGTCTGCAAATAGCGCAATCCCGTCTTTTGGTATTACTATCTGCAGCCCACATTGGTCTGTTGATAATGAAATTCTGCCTTTTGGTATTACTAAAGGCAGGCCAACACGAAATCCCTTGAGTAGTGGGATTGCCCCTGAGAGGTGAGTACGCGCCGCTTGAGGCGCACTCGCCCAAGGGCGGCGAGTACCCGATGGTATTGGATACCCGCGCTCCACCCGAGACTGGGGGCGAGCACAAGCTGCCAAGGGTGCACTCACCCAGGGGTGACGAGTACCCGATGGTACTGGGTACTCGCATTCCACCCGAGACTGGGGAGAGAACAGGTTGTCTAGGGTGTACTATCTCGCTCCATGTTGGTTACTCCCCTCTACTAGTTGGTTCGGTTAGTCTACTTCGCAAAAATGGGGTTGTACAAGTAGAGTAGGAATCGTAAAGTACCTGTATTTCTTGTCACTTGTATGTCAGCGATGATAAACAATGGGTTGAGAAGAAATCAGAGGTCGAGGAGAAGTAACTTGAGTTGGTGGTATCTCCTAGATGGGAGATGACATTGGGAATAGAGAGATAATCAAAAGAAGGATATCACCCATATGAACGGCTTCTCGCGCCATGCCAACATCACATGTACTTGTACCTCTTGTCCCCCATGACGAATGGAATGAGTCTGACTAGGAAAATATGATTCCCCCTCACGGAAGGTAACATCCATGATACAAAAGGCATGATGTGTGGGGGAAGATAACACTGATATCCCTTCGTAGTGGGGGAATAACCAAGGAAGACACATCTCAGAGCATGGAGATCAAGCTTGTCCCGGTGAGATTGATGAATGTGGACAAAGCAGACACACCCAAAAACCCGTGGAGGAAGATGTGATGTATGAACTACATTGTGGGTGGAGAGACGGTCTATAGGAGTAGTATAATTAAGAACTTTGGACGGGAGATGATTGATAAGATGAGCCATCGTTAAAACGGCATCACCCCGGGAAGAATTAGGAAGATGCATGGTAGTAAGTATACAATGAGTAACCTCAAGGAGGTGTTTGTTCTTTCATTCCACTATTCCATTTTAAGTGAAGGTGAAGCAGAGTAAGGTCCTAATGAGGCTAGGTAATTTCTAAATGCAGAAGCTCTTCCGACAAATTTAACGTGCAATAATTTTTTTATATATAAATCAAACAATGGATATGTCACGGTAGACAAAGCATGGAAGAAGGAAACACGGGAAGTTGTATATATGCAAGAGAACTCAAAGTCACAAAGACTCACAACTTGGAAACAATGTTTACAAATAAAATATCCCTCAAGTAGAAACTAATGCATAATTCAACATAAAATAATTGACTACAAACTATAAAACTCATACAAATCGGAAAAAGGGAAAGGCTGGATGAATAACCGTTGGACTTTTAGGAAGCCGAAAGTGTGACTGTGGCTGAATTTGAGCCTCCAGACATGTGTCAATATGCTGTCCAGCAAAGAGGGTGCTGGGATGGGCTTGTCCAATGGCTGGAGACGGCTAGCTACTGCTGTATGAAAGTCGGCGGGAGGCTGGAAGCTCGGGAATACTTCAAGGCTGCAGGGAAAATTGCTGGCAGACTGGTATACGGTCCTGGCAGCAATTGGGAGGGGTGTGAAGCAGCAAACAGATGGCTGTTTGGCAATTCCAGTAACAGGAATGCTGTTTGGCAATTCCAGCAACAGGAATGCTGTTTGGCAATTCCAGCAACAGGAATGCTGTTTTTGAATGGAGATCGACTGGGGAAGGTGGTTCCATGAGAAGCTGTTGCTATATGGTGTGGGAGACGGCTGGAATGGAGAGGAGGGGCGCAGTTGGGAGATGGTGGGTGTTTCCACGTGTGACTGCAGTTATAGGAGGTGGGTCGGTTGGGAGATGGGGGGTGATTTCCACGTGGGGCTGCAGTTGTACGAGATGTGGGTCGGCTGGAATGGAGGGAGTGGGGCTCAGTTGGGAAGGTGGTTCCACATGAGGAGGAATGGGGGTGCTAAATGGGAAGTGGGGCTCGGTTAGGAGAGGGGGTGGTGTGAGAGAGTGGCTCCACGTGGGCTGCTGAGAGAAAGGGGGCCGGGTGAGATGGAGGAGGTGGGGAAGTGGAGATAGTGGAGGAAATTTAGGAGGAGATCCTAAATTTTAGGAGTGGAGGTAGTGGAGGGGGTAGTTATGATGATTATGTGGTGGCTGGCCGGAGGTGGTCGCTGGAGGTAGTTTTCGACGATCATCGAAAAACAGAAAATGTAAGGAAATTTGTGGTGGTGGTGGAGGTTGACATAGGAGGGCGGAAATGTTTTCTAGTGATCGTCGTGAAACTGAAGATGAGTGGAATTTGGAGGGAGAAGTGGTGGGAAAGTGTGGAAAGAAGTTTTGGGTAATTGGTGGAGGTGGGGGAAAAGTGGCAGGCCAAGAGGGCTGGTAGATGGGTGGCCGACTTGAGGATGAAAAGGGGATGGACATGTGGTCGGCTAGTGGAGGGGGATGGGTGACCGGCTAGGAGATGTAGAAGATTTTGGGATGGGGTGGCCGACCAAATGATGTGGGAGGAAAGATGGGGGCCGGCTAGTGGTGAATGGGGAGAGGGGCGGGATGTCCAAGTTTCAAACATGGAATTCCGGCTTCAGCACCGGATGATCAAAAGGAGGCTTATTCGCACAATCTTTCAATGCACATCTAAGGAGCCTCTACCCCTATATATAGACTAGAGAAGGGCAACAAATGGTCATGATACTCTGTTTGTTGTAACCCTCAAAACAAACAAAATACAACGAAAAAATACAAAGAACGAAAAATGTTGCGATCGGCACTGGGCCCAAGGTCGGCATGAATAGACCCTAACGGGACATGTGGCATGATACCCATCAGAAGGTGTGCGCACTAGTAGTTTACAGAAGAATAACATGATTAGCAAGATAAGACATGAATAGCCCATGATCGTCATACTCCCCGCCATTATCACTACTAGAAAATGAATAGTACCTTTGAATTAAACACATGAAACAATCAAAGCCTTCACTTTTTCTTTTTAAAAAGATAAACCCACATGGTGAGAAAAACAATCAATAAAGGTAACGAACTAATGAAAACCAGTAAGAGATAAAACGGGAGAAAGACACCAAACATCAGAATGTATTACATCGAGGAAACAAACTAGGAGAGGAAATTGGAGAAAAATAATAGAGAACATGTTTATAGACATCACAAGACAAATGTTTAATAGCTGAAGTAAAAGACGAAAACAAGTTTAGAAGATAAACAGAAGACGGATGTCCAAGACACTGGTGCGAACGATGAACAATCTCAACAAAGGGACTGCGGCTGATGATTGATGATAGAGCCTGAGAGAGCAACCACTAATCCAAGAAGTGTAAGCCTCCACGATTCCTACCAGTGTCAATGTTCTGTCTAGTATCCAAATCCAGAAAAACACAAGTTCGGAAAAGAAGTTATTGAACAATTCAAGGATCTTGTAATATTATTGATGGAAAATAAGTTACGAGTAAAGGAACATGTAGAACATATGTAATATGGATAGTCGGGGAGCACATGATTTGGCCCTTGCTTGGGACATGGAGTAATTGGCAGAAATGACCTTTTCATGGCTAGATAAAGGGGTGTAAGGAGATAAAATTTGAAGACAATATGGTCATATGATTGATAGCACTTGAGTCAATGATCCAATAAGAGCGAGTGATGGAAGCAATATGTGCACTAGGTATACATGAAGCTGCAAAGGCAGTGGAGGAGGCACTTGAAGATGAATCACCCTGAGATCGTCGTAAACATTTGAATGCATCAAGCTCATCAGCAGATAAGACACCAGAAGACGGTGCAGGAATAACAGGCTCCTCATGGGTGGTATAAGCTGCATCCTAGGATTGGGAAATTAACGGACGAGTACCACCTTGACCTGAAACATTAATCATAAAAATGACTTTTCCTTCCTCAGTGATCACATAAAGGGGCAGGGTTGCATGATGTCCCACGACCAAAACTAGCAAAGGTAGAACAATCAGTAGTCATATTTGAACTAAGAGATCCTGGTCAATCTTCATCACTCAGAACATGTTGAATGCCTCCCTGAGAGAGGGAAGCGAAGAACGATGGAGGGTATGAGTGTGCATAGTGTCGAACTCCAAGTTCAATCACATCAAGAACACATGGACTATGAAGCGATCCTCCTTCAATTGAACAACATTTGTGGTGCATGCCAGAGTAAAGTGCTCAAAATAATCCACTTCATGATACAGTCTTTCAAACTCAGAGAAATAAGAAGAAACATTCGTAGTTCAAGAATTCGCCAAGTCCATAAACTTGAGTAGAGTTTATAATCTGTGAATAGGTCTCATGAGCACGAGTACAGATCTCGTAGGCAGAATCCATAAGCACACCGCTCCTATATACCATGGGATACAGAGTGGAGAAGCCATGAGAGCACCAAGGAATTATTGGAGTCCCCACTTCCTTCATTATGGATTGGTCTTGGGTGTCTCAGTCACGGTCCCATTAATATAACCATGCAACTGGTGCCTACGAGTAGCATGTTGAGTAGCATCAGACAATTCAAGGTGTTGTTTCTCATCAAATGACACAATGGTGATCTTCAACGAGCTAGAGTGATCATAAGTCCTCTGAGGGTCACTCATCTATGACATTTGAACACTTGTGATGAAACTGAAGAACCCCCCATGAAAACACGGTCAAAATAGGAACAAGAAAAAAATCAATTACCTCAACATATCACACCACTCTAAAACATCATGTGTCAAATATAGTAGCATGTTGAGGAGGTCATAAGATAGCTCCGACAACTGTCAATGTGGGAAAGGGGGTCAAATAGACTGTTTACCTGACCAAGGAAGAGATGTGATGCAGGACGGGCGTCCCCACCTGCCTGTCACCCTGGATACCTGGCGTCGCACCACAGCCCAGGGGTCCCACCGGGAGTCCACCCAATGAGCCTTATCAGGTTTTTAGGGTGGTGATGCCCGTCCTGCATCAAGATGACCTAGGTTATTGTTGGTGGCGGCGGAAGGATTCAGTATATGGGAAGAGGATCGACTGCAAGAATCAACGTCTTACCCCTTAGGGCATCGTCGAAAATTGGCGAGCTCACTGAGCACAAAAAACGCCTCAGGTGAGTGGGATCGAAGAGACATTAAGGAGGGTAGGTGTGGATCGGTGAAGAGAATTGTGCGAGATCGAAGAAATTGAGATCGCGGGCTTGACAAAGGTGGGATCGACATTCATGAGTGAGGTTACTTTGCTCAAATACCAAGTTGAAAATCGCAACTTACATTCTAAAACTTCGAGGTGAAAGAAGGGGACATAGCATATAAGCTTAGACGAGTGATCGCAGAATGTGATGCCACTCGACACACTGAACTGCCGGTGCACAATGTTATGAAACCTAGTTGGAGATAAGTTGAGGGGCATAAGAAGATTTACCTTTTAGAAGAGCAATGAGAAGTTGAAGGTCATATTTAGAGTCTGGGTCCAAGAAAGGCACAGGTAGAGTAGGAATCGTAAAGTACCTGGCTTTCCTGGCACATGTATGTCAGCGATGATCGACAATGGGATGAGAAGAAATTAGAGGCCGAGGAGAAGTAACTTGAGTTGGTGGTATCTCCTGGATGGGAGATGACATTGAGAAGAGAGAGGTAATCAGAAGAAGTATATCACCCATATGAGCGGCTTCTAGCAACATGCCAACATCACTTGTACTTGTACATCTTGTCCCCCATGACGAATGGAATGAGTCTGATAGGAAAATATGATTCCCCCTCACGGAAGGTAACATTCATGATACAAAAGGCATGATGTGTGGGGGAAGATAACATTGATATCCCTTCGTGATGGGGGAATAACCAAGGAGGACACATATCAGAGCATGGAGATCAAGCTTGTCCTGGTGAGGTTGATGAATGTGGGCAAAGCAGGCACACAAAAACCCGTGGAGAAAGATGTGATGCATGAACTACATTGTGGGTGGAGAGACGGGCTATAGGAGTAGTATAGTCAAGAACTCTGGACGGTAGGTGATTGATAAGATGAGTAGCCGTTAACACGGTATCACCCCGGGAAGAATTAGGAAGATGCATGGTAGTAAATATACAATGAGCAACCTCAAGGAGGTGTTTGTTCTTTCATTCCACTACTCCATTTTAAGTGAAGGTGACGTAGGGTAAGGTCCAAATGAGGCTAGGTAATTTCTAAATGTAGACGCTCTTCCGACAAATTTAACTTGCAATAA
This sequence comes from Dactylorhiza incarnata, assembly GCA_033032865.1. Taxonomy (NCBI): domain Eukaryota; kingdom Viridiplantae; phylum Streptophyta; class Magnoliopsida; order Asparagales; family Orchidaceae; genus Dactylorhiza; species Dactylorhiza incarnata. The sequence continues at coordinate 116,767 of JAWHQI010000403.1, read as the reverse complement.
TTTCTTTTTTTATATAAATCAAACAATGTGATCCCACTCGACACACTGGACCGTTGTTGCACACGACCACCAACACGCACCCACTCCCAGTCAAATCAGCGCAGGGATACCAAGTCGACGTGAATAGGAGAGAAGAATTACTGCATTAATGCAATTCCTACTCATACATATACTTGGCATAGGATAAAAAAGAAAATAACAATTACGATATTGACACTATCTATCACAACACATTACATTATAACATATAAAATAATGCGAGATTTGATATGTTAATTCAACTTGAGCTAGTTTTATAAAGTTTCCCACCTAATACTAGAATATAAATGGTCATACGATTTTTTTCTCTCCATGAGTTATAATTTGGCAAATGAAGAGTAACAGTTTCCCACCTATGCAGTTTAACTGAAATCTGAAACAAGTTCTTTACATAGACCTTATGAGCAAACGTTTTCAAACATGAGTTTTCAAAACTATTACGCACAAGACATTATTTCTACATTAGGCTAACTAAGATATGACCAGACACCAGACCTAGGCGAATGCCTTGAACACACAAAAAAACACTCCTCCGCAATCGTCTAATGGTCCATTTGAAATCATGTCCTTTTACTCCACAAACTCAACGCCACCCTTGACATCCCGATCTACAACAGCATTGAAGAATGCCTACGAGGTCTTCAATTTTGGCCAAAACCCTGGTAGACATTCCTGATTTCTCTGACAGAAGAAGCTCTCAAAGATAACCAAGTCTTTTTTTTCAATGTCTATTGTAAGTAATAGAAGATTGTTAGGAGAATGAAATGAATGGCCAATGTTGAGCAGTGCAAACAATCCAAAGTAGATGATAAAGAAGCAAACAAAACCGAGATCCTGGAAGGATCTTGACCATTACCTTTCAATATTCCGGTTGCTTTGCTCTTCCCCGCCAAATCTATTTTCTTCTATATTTTAATACTGCGAAAGTTAGCTAAGGAGTAAGTTAATTTCTCCGTATTAGATCTTCTATTTATAATAATTTAATTTTTGGTAACTATAATATTCACCCAAGTGTTTGCATAAATTTTAACACAGCAAACGAAAAATTTATCCCTTCTCTTTTAACTCGTTAAGGACCACTCTCCTAAGCAACCTTATGGTTAATAAAAGGGCAGCCCGGTGCACAAAGCATCCCCACGCAGTAAGGGTCAAGGGAAGGGTCTCACCACAAGGGTGAAATGTAGGCAAACCTTACCCTGCATTTTTGCAAGAAGCTGCTTCCGGGGCTCGAACCCGTGACCTCAAGGTCAGACAGCAACACCTCAACCAGTGCGTCGAGGCTCCCCACAACCTTATGCTTAATAACTCAAAAAAAAATCTTTTCAATAAAAGCAAAGATCAACTTCATATTTTGGTAGTTCTTAAGTATCATACATTAAAATGGAATGGAAACTAAACGACAAGTAACAGGACATCAAGAATACTGAGTTCTACAAGAACACTAAAATGTATTACTCAATCGGAAGGAATCAAGGACTAAAGTTGATTTCATAAAATCAACCATAAATAGTGGGGATACAGATAATAATAATAACGATGAGAAGAAAATCAAGAAATCTTTAAGAATAGAAACCCCAACTATCCCTTTTAACATAGAGACTGAGGCAATGCCCGAGGCAAGAGATAGAGAAGTTGAAGACAGCAGCGGGAATGGATTTTCAAGAGTAGCTACTCATGACCACCGAGTACTAAGAAAGCACCATTTCCATTTCTCAAAAAATTCATTGCAATTTCACGATCTTTTTCATAGTGGTTTGGAAGTGTAATGTTTGCCTCTTGCAAAAATGCAGAGTAAGGTTTGCCTACATTTCACCCTTGTGGTGGGACCCTTCCACGGACCCTCGCTGCGCGGGGATGCTTTGTAAACCGGGCTGTCCTTTTAGTGGTTTGGAAGTGTAAAATTCATCACAATTGAAGATTAGACCTCATGCTCCACTATCATCTATCTCCGCTAGTGGAAATCGCTTGAAGATAGTAAATAATGTCTAGTCCTAATCATGCTTTCACATACAATGTAGAAACTGTTACCTTGCAATGGTGGTCCTCCTTTATCATTAGACAAAGATCTTTTAGATGGGGTGTACCTATCCATCTATAGACATTTGTCATAGATATGTGTTAGGCTCATGGTGAATAAGTCATGCAGCTTTTTCGGACTCCGCTTCCATCAGAGTCTTTTATGAATTCCTATAGTAAATATCGGCACTTGTTGCTCTATGTAGATGGAATTTGCATCAGCTAAAAGACTTCAAAATTTATCTAAATATTTCTCCATTGATCCTATTTGATTCAATGTGATCAATTCGTCCAGTGTGTTGCTTCATAGGGGGAGGATAAATAGTATGCTACAAAATTGCTTGAAATCTAGGTCAAGATGCTCTTTTTGTAATTGAAGAAACCACAATTGTGCAATGCCCACAACATAAAAGGATGTTAAATTGATCCACTCAAATGGTGTCCTTTGGTTGATGAAGAACTCTTCGCACCAGATAAGTCATCGCAAAGGATCCTCCTTTTTGTCAAAAAGAGAAAACTCCAACTTCACATATATAGCATAATACATTATTGCCATCATAGCGTCCCCTCAGGTACTTGGTTCGCATGCACAAAGGTTGCCCACATCTTCTATGAGGCTTAAAATAGGAATTAGTAGTTTAGATGCTTCTATCAATGTGTGGTGCGTCCCTGCAGTCCTCCATGAGCAACTTGCAATGTGTCATGCTAGACGCACATGCTTCCACTTTGTAGGTCTGCATTTGCGACTGTTGTCGGGCATGCCAAACCATCAATTCATGTGTGAATCATATTGAAGGTCACTTAGTTTGTGTCTTGTGTAGCATGGCATCAAGCATCAATGGCAATGAGATCAAACATTATCTTTTGCAACATCTTTTTAAGTTCTCCTTGATCTCGATCATCTCATCCATGACTAATTGCTCTAAATTCATGTGATTATCAGTCCTACCAAACAATCTCAACACCGATCATTAAAAAGTTGGAACGAATGATGTGCTCCTTAGCTTCTCCTTCTACAAGACTGGGAGGATTGCATATTGTCAGGAGATGGAGATCATTGTTGATGGAAAAGGATCATTGTGACCGGTGCACCCTGCAGAGCATAGACCTGAATTTGTTTTCTTTTCATGCATTTATTTTCTGCAAGTGTGTTCTCTGTTGTATTTTATTGTCGCACAGTTTCATTTGTGTCTAATTGTTCGGCATTTCCCCGCATGTTGCATTTTGGTTTCGACTTATTGACACGACCAGTCAATACGTCCTAATTAAATCAGTCTGTTAATGCAGGTATGGGTGATAAGCAAAATAAAACATATAAATAATCAATTTCAGTTATTCTAAAAATTATTTCAGTTTTAGAGCTACAAGAATGAGGCATTCAAAGAATTTTTGCGAGTTACAAGAAATGTCATAAGTGAAGTAATGTCACCTCTTGAAGTCCCCCCTTTGGACATCCCCTTGGACCCACAAACAGAGGCACTTGACATCCTATCGGAACGAGATCCTCTCTCTGTTCCGAAGAGGCGTGCCAGCTTTGCGACAAAATCTGGCAATCTTCCCTATTGGAGTCCCGGTCGGCTCCGTCATACCCACTTGAGGGATGATTGACGACCGGCGAGCCATTCTCAACTCTCTTTCAGCAAGTTCGAGCCTTCTAGCGATTGTCCGTTGGGAACGTGAAACATCCATGTTCATCTTCTTCACCAGCGCAACTGAAATCTCCCGATCCGACAACTGTTCATCTCCTCCAACAGGTACTCAGCTACTCCATCCTCCCCACTCAACAAACCTCGCCCCTCCATTCCCCTCCATAGACGACCTACCACGCTCGAGACCTCCCCAGCTCCCCTACCCGACAACCACATCCGCCCACGTACTACCCAGCTTCCCTAGTAGTTTGTCCGAGCACTATTGCCCCTAAAGAGATCCTCCTGAGCCATTCCATCAGAACCCTACTCAACCAAAGCCCGAATCCTTATTATTACGGTCGACTTCATCTGATTGGTCTTAACCTCATGTTGGGGGTGCCTGGAAAATCTCATACAAGGTAATCTCTCGCTCACTCTTCATTACAACGTTTTTATGCAAAATTAAGTGATCAAAATTAGTGCTTGCTTGCAAATCATCCCAGTGTCGTTGACATTATTTTTCTACATTTACCTCGCTTGCTTATTATCATGCTCCAAAGCTATTGTTGGATGACAAACAAGATTGATCTAGCTTCTTGCTAATTAATTAAATAAATTAACGAACGCTGAAAGTTTTCGACCAACGTTCGAGCACTCGTCAGGAAAGTTGGCATCATTAGATGCGAGTTTTATTCTGCTCTTTCAAATTTAGGCTACATCAATTACCAATTGGGGATGTCTGATTTACAAGCGAAAAAGAGTTACAAAAAATCACAGGCATGTGTAGAAGCAATTTTCGCGGTGTTTGTGCATAGAAGCGAGGCAATTTGCGATAAAAAAATGGAAATCCTCCTAGGAGTGATCAGTAGCTGCGGAGGTGTGGTCGGTTTGGGTGCCTGACTGCGAAATATTGCCACGGATTAAGAGAATTGACTCTTCATCAACTTGCTACAATATCGACAGCATGCTCATGTGCCTCGACGGCGTACTCCTGATTTCTCTCCAAACTAATCTCCTCTATAATATTAATGAACAGTTTAACCATACTATACTTTCAGGTTTCAAGTTTCCAAAAAAAATTAAATACTTAAGTTCGAGAAGATGGGGCAGGATAGCAAGGTAATCTCGGATAAATTTGAAAAAAAATGGCAACCCTGATATTAAAATTCTCTTTTAATGCCGAGGAAGGAAAAGAAAGGTAGTAACAACAATGAATTGAGTAGGAAAAGCAATCAATCAACTGGAATATGCAACCAATGTTGGAGTAGAAGAAGAGGTTTTGTATACCAGCTCTTGACCAGGGGTTGTTTTTAGATATCTTAGGATGCGCTCGACGGCCTGTAGATGAGATATCCGAGGAGAATGCATAAACCGACTGACTACCCCCAACTGCAAAGGATATGTCTGGTCTCATGACCGTTAGGTAAATAAGCTTTCCAACGAGTCGTTGATAGTATTCTGGATTTGGAAGAAGAAGATCTGTATCAAAAGCATGTGCACACAGCTTGTGATTGACATCCATCGGGGTGTTAATCGGCTTGTATCCAGAATAGCCAACATCTTGAAGAAGGTTGAGACAGTATTTCCGTTGAGAGAGAACAAGTCCATCAGGACGTCTTGCGATCTCCAGACCAAGGAAGTATCGGAGGTTCCCCAGATCTTTTGTTTAAAAAACGGAACTAAGATGTTGTTTGACCGCTTGTATTCCCTTTGAATCATCTCCTGTGATTAGGATGTCGACGACATACACCAAAAGAAGAACCGTTCTTGTAGTTCGATGTCGGGTGAACAAAAAGAAGTCTGCCAAGCTCCGAGTAAAGCCAACCTCCTGAACAGCCTTACTGAACTTATCAAACCATGCTCGAGGGGATTGTTTGAGACCATAAATGGACTTCTTAAGGTGACAAACTCGGGACTCCACCGTGGTCTCAAACCAGGCGGTTGTTTCATGCAAACTGTTTCTTGTAGGTCACCATTTAGAAACGCATTCTTGATATCCAGCTGATGTAAGGGCCATTGGCGATGCACAGCCACAGAGAGGACACGAACTGTGTTGAGCTTGGCCACTTGAGAGAACGTTTCCTCATAATCGAGACCTTATTGTTGAGTAAAGCCACGAGCCACCAGTCGGGCCTTAAGACGGTCAATTGTCTCATCAGGAGCATGCTTGATGACAAAGACTCATTTGCAACCAACATTAGTCTGGCCTGGAGGGAGAGGAACCAGATTCCATGTCTGGTTGGTCCAGAGGGCTGTCATTTCTTCGTCCATGGCTGCCCGCCAACCTGGATGTTAGAGAGAGCCTCCCGTACAGAGTTAGGGACGGAAATAGAGGATAAAGAAGTAGCAAAGGTGTGAAGTGGCGGGGACAAGCGATGTAAAAATGCATAGTTCGCCATGGGATGAGCGGTGGAGGCCGGTGCCGGATCAGCAGGTCGCAGAGTGTCAGAGGTCGAAGCCGACTGCATTGGGGCGGCGGAGCGAGAAGGACGACGAGTGTAGACACGAAGAAGATGAGGTTGTTGGGAACGGAAGTCGGGTCAGGGAGGAGAGGTGGTGGAGAGGTAACTGGGATGACAGGTCTTGGTAAGGATTGTGGTGGAAGAGGGGGGTTTGGGGCAGAGAAGAACGGTTGATCTTCCCGGAAGGTAACATCAGCAGAAACCGTCACCTTGCGGGTAGTAGAAGAGTAGCAGACATACCCTTTCTGAGTACGGGAGTAACCGACGAACATGTGTTTGGCTGCCCGAGGCTCCAACTTGTCCGTGGACGGACCAAGTAAGTGAACGTAGCAGGTACAACCAAATATGTGAGGGGTGAGAGAGAATGACGGAGTAGAGGGGAAGAGGAGGCTAAAAGGAGTAGCATTTTGGAGGACGGAGGAAGGGAGGCGGTTAATGAGATACCGTGTCGTCGAAAGCGCAAAGTTCCAATAAGCCTTGGGTACCTGCATTTGAATCATGAGGGAGCGAGCAACATCGAGAAGATGTCTATTTTAACGTTCAGCAACGCCGTTTTGTTGGGGGGTATAGGCACACGATGTCTGATGAATAATTCCAAATTCAGAGCAGAGGTTAGCAAATTCATGGCTAGTGTATTCAGGAGCATTATCCGTCCGAAGAGTTTTTATTGGTTCGGAAAACTGTGTGCGAGTCTCAAGAACGAATGCCCGAAACACACGGGGAAGCTCGGAGCGATCACGAAGTAAGTACAGTCATGTCGTTCGAGAATAAATATCAATAAAAGTGATAAAATAACGATAACCAGACACACTAGTAATTTTATACGAGCCACAAACATTAGAATGTACTAAAACGAAAGGAGCAGTACTCCGAGTATAATGAGGAGGAAAAGAAGAACGATGTTGTTTGCCCAAAATACATGAATCACAATTAAAAGCAGGAAAAGAGATCTTTGGAAGAGCCTTCTGGAGGGCAGGAAGAGGAGCATGTCCAAGACGCCGATGCCAATCAACGGAGGAGACTGGGGAGAGGATGGTAGGAGAAACATCGAGAAGGTAGAGCCTATTTTGCAGTCGTTCTTTACCAATGATACTCTGCGTCCGTTGATTCTGCATCAGAAAAGAAGAAGAGGTGAATGTGACAGAGCAATTCAAATCGGTAGTGAGGCGACTGACAAAAAGTAAATTAAACAGGGAGCCTGGGACATGAAGAGCCAAGCGGGGAGAGAGAGGAGTTGAGAAGGATATCAGCAGAGCCGGAGACAGGAACAGTGTCGTCATTGGCCACTGTGATACACTTAGGATGCGGAGAATCCAAGTATTGATGTGGCTGCAGCAAGGTAATATGGTGAGTAGCACCTGAGTCCACTATCCAGCGTGGACTAGTGGAGAGACAAGTGATACCTTCATTGGAGATGGAGGCAACGGAGGCGGGCGGGCGGCTGAGCATGCCGTGGAGTTGCTGGAACTGGAGGCGGACTTCTTCAAGATCAACATGAGTGGCAGAAGGACTATCGGCAGCAACAGAAGCAACCAGACGAGGATGAAGACCGTGTTTGCAGTAGCAGATCGCCTCAAGATGTTCATCCCTACCGCAGAAGGAACACTTAGGACGTGGTCGGCCACCGCGGCCCCTTCCCCGAGAGCCTGAACGTCCTCCACAAGCAGGAGGAGGGAGATGTAGTAATAACGCAGAAGATTGTTGAAGGATGGCCGGTGAGGGAGGTCCAGTAGTATCAGGAGGCGGGATACCTTTAGCAGCATGGAGCACACATCGGAGAGTGAGGGAATAGCAGCAGACGAGAGGACCTGAGCCCGAATGCTCTGAAGATGAGGCGGGACACAAGCCATCATCATGGCAATACAGACTGCTTCCTTCTGAACACGCTGGGCAGCGAGATCCGTAGTAGAGGGATGATGTCGGATCCAGGCTTCAGCTAGTGTCTTAGCCCGAGCAACAAATGAGGTCAAGTCGGCAGCACCGCCAGTGTCAAGAGTCTGAAGATCTGTGATGATGTCATATAGGTGTTGGAGACTGTCCTTGCCGGAGTATATGGAATGGAGCTCATCCCACATCGCCTTGGTCGTCTCGTGATACATGGTCATGCGGTAAGGTTCGTCATCAAGGGAGTTGAGAAGCCAAGTCTGAACACAATCATCGTCACGTAGCCAGTCATCCGTAGGTGCAGAAGGAGGATCCTTAGTGAGATGATGCAGAAGTCCCTTAGACTGAAGTACCCTTATGACAGAATGCACCTATTCAATAAAGTTCTTCTTCCCAGTAAGGGAGATGGTGGTGATCCTCAACTCATCACGCACCTCAGGAGCAGGAACCAAGCGGACTGTAGGAGAGGACGCGGGCTGCCCTGAAGAATCAATCAAGGACCTCATGGAGTCACAGCGACTAGAGCAGGCTCAGCAGCTGAGGGACGACTAGACAAGGGGCAAGGTCGGAGCGGCAAAGCAGGAAAGGCGGACAGACACAGGTTGCAAAAACAGGAGCAGAAGTCGCCAAGACCGCGTGACTAGAGAGGTCGGCAAGACCGCGCGAGCAAGGGAGACCGCGGCGAGACCGCGCGAGCAGGAGCAGCGGCTAGAAGACCATGCAAGCAGGAGGAGTCACGCGGCGAGACCGGTAGAGAGACCGCGCGAGCGGGAGGAGCACGCGGCGAGAAGACCGCGCGAGAAGCAAAGCGAGACCGCGCAAGCAGGACCGCGCAAGCAGGAGGAGCACGCGGAGAGAAAAACGGTAGAGAGACCGCGCGAGCAGGAGGAGCACGCGGCGAGAAGACCACGCGAGCAGCAAGGCGAGACCGCGCGAGTAGGACCGCGTGAGCAGGAGGAGCACGCGGACCGGTGGAGAGCGGGGCCCACCTGTCAGAGGGTAGAAGGCTATAAGAGAGCCAAGAAGATGGAGGAGAAGTGGAAGCCATGGGAGAGAATCGCGTATGCGGTTAGAAAAAAAAAAGGAGACCGCGGTGGGAGCTGCGGTTAGAGGGGTAGGAGAGACCGCAGGCTGAAGGCCGCGAGATGGAGAATGCAGACCGCGAGATGGAGACGGAGACCGTGCGAGATGGAGACCGCAGACCGCGCGAGATGGAGACCGCAAACCGCGGGCGGTTAGAAAAAAATGGGACCGCAAGTTCGGAAACCTGGCTCTGATACCATGTAGAAAAATACTGAACCTTGTATATACTTCTTCTAAATCAAATACAATGTATGAAAACATATATATAGGAGGATGAAAGACAGAAGAATCCCCTATACAAGGTGTGGGACTAATATAAACTAAGAGACTAAATGGGTCGCAATCATGGGCCTTTACATGGTCTTTTCTAACACTAATAATGGAAATTCTAGATGATAAAATTAAAAAACAAATAAGTTATACAGATAAGGAATATGTTCACAATTTTATATATATCCTAAAAAGTCATAATTAAGATTAATTTGAGCCCCAAAAGAACAATATTTATAATATGAGAAACTCATGCACATAGGGAAAAATGATAAAACATGTTAACAAGTAACACAACCATGCACTGTAAACAACTTACTATAGCCCTTTCAGCAACCAAATGGCGGGGTAACTGTCTTAAAAACAAGTCAGCATCACCCGATTGCTTATACTTTTCACGCGCCTCTTTAATGTCAGATCTTTGTTCAAACAACATTAAATCATGGAGAACAAACTTTAAAGCCAAAAATCACATTCATTTAAATAATGTCATTAATAGTTTACTCATGAAGTATGGACTATAAACATGTGACAAGGATATCCCTGTCCCTTGGATCAAGTATCAAATTTACAGCAGTCTTCCACTCTCCGCGAAGGAGTGCAGCTCCAATTAGATGTGTTGGCACCGAACCGCTCCCAAAGCGCTGAAGGAATTCCAAGTTGAACAAAAATAATCAGGATGGGTAAAGTAACATAAAATATTTGTCATACTAGAAGAAAAAAACTACCTGCAATCCATAATAATTGATAAACCCACTCCTTCCTAAGCCATCAGCTGCAGCTTTGATAATGTCTGCTGAATTTGCAGAAACATCTCTACAACAAGAAAGTATAGTAGAAGTAGAAGCATTTACTAAAAAAAATTGAAATGAAATGTAAAGCTTATTTAACAATTTATGCCACAAAGAAATTGTGGTACCTCAAAGAAATTGTGAACCTATTACCTAGTAGCTGACCAAGAAGAAGCCCTTCCCTCACATAACTGGATTAAACAATCAGTGTGTCATATTGACGAGTAGCAGTGACTCTAATTATGGTGTTTATTTAATGAGTGGCATACAGTACTTACCAAAAGTCACCAACTTTAATGCCAAACAATCTGCAATTAAGAGCAGCTAACCTTTTTGGATGCAGTTTAAACACAGTCACCTGGAAAGCAGTTCAGATGCATGTTCCTATAAAGTTCTTCAATCAAACAATGTAATGCAAATTAAAAATCCTATCATTTCTGATAACAATTGAACAACATAGATGAACTCTTTTGAGTTTACCTCCTTTTCTGACAATCAAACAATTTTGTTGAAGATAATGTGATGGGGATCGGCCGCATGTTCGTGATCGGAGGAGATCGAGACACCACTTGGCGGGACCCGTTTTTGCAGATTTGCCGGAGATGCGTTGATCGGATCGGCGATCCGAGACCGCGAGCGCGTCCGGGGCGTCGTTTTACATTTTATATGTATTTTATTTTATTTTATTGTAATTGTATTTTGAGTTTTAGGACACTGGGCGTAACAGACGATCATAGCCGTTCACGCCGGGTGTCCATCCGCCCCTCTCGTTATAAATAGGGGCGGGTATTCTGATTTTCATTTCATTGTTTATTTGTGAGCAAATCCAGAATCGACAATCGTCCGTGGTGCGACGCCGTGAGACCAAGGGTTCAACGTCCTGGTTTCCTATTCATTTTCTCGTTTCTTTTCCGTTAATTTTCCCTCTTCCCGTAATGTTCCTATGAAGCTATCCCACGATCCTTAAAGTCCACAATTATCTTCATCAACGAAAAAGTAAACCGCCCACGTTACTGTTCATCTCCTCATTCCTCGACGACAGAAGCGACAACGACCTCCAGTCGTTTCTTCTCCTACTCGCCCGTGATCTGCAAGTCACGCCATATCTCCCTGCACCATCTCTCGCTCATCTCCTCGCCCCTTTCTCTGTTGTGGGACCACCAGCTAAGCCGTATTCCGTCCCTCCTCGGCTCTGCTCCGTCGAACTGCCGACCCCCTGTCCTTCATCGTTCTCCCTACGCCAATCATCACAAGCTCTCCCGCTGACATTATACCTTCCAGTCGCAACTCTTCCAACTGCTATGAACTCCCTCCGGGCGAATTCCCCCCTTCTCGATCCCGTCCCTAAGCTGCAGCCCCAACTGTCGTGGATCCACCGCAAATTCCTCGTCGAAATACTGTTCTTCCTCCTTTTCCCATAGTATCATCGTCAACCTTCCTCCACGCCAAACTTCAGTCGTTTCCCTCTCTCTTTACAAAATCCTACCTCCACATCAATATCAACCCAGCCCACATATACTGCACCTGTACTGTAAGGATGTAACTCCAGTCTTCTGATAACCTACTGCCGGAAATGCTCCCTAGCCTATCCCAAAGGAAGCATTCCTTCCTATAACGCATCCCAACACAATATTCTCTTCATACCTCCTCACCTCCAGTGATACCACTTCGGCCTTTGTCGTCGTCTTGTGGAGCCACGCCTGCCGCTATCATCGGATTCCTCGTGCTTGTGAGTATTAATTTAATGTGTTGTTTTACTTTTCGATGTTAAATATTAGATGATATTATATGTTTGCTTGGGTATTGTGACCGCTAGTGTTTTGTGTCATTTTCATCATTTCTATAAAACTTATTTGTGCAAATTGTAGTTTAAAGCACCACTTGCGAAAGAACGTAATTATTTGCTTATGTGCGCGAAAATTTTGTGAACACTGCGTTGATTTACTAGCCACTTATAAATTCATTGCTAACGTTTAATTCCGGGTTAATTCAAAACACGCAAGCATCATTTAGGTCCGGCTTGATCACATTCATTTCACATGCACATAGGTTTGCATTAGTGTGTCGGCACCGCCATTTCTTCAAATAGGACCGCCCTATATTTTATGTAATATTAATTAACCTATTAATTGGAGAAAGAGTTCAAGATGAAATATATCAACTATGTTACTCCTGAATAAAACCAAGTGCTAAACCAAGTTTGTGCAAAGTGAATGATGGGATCAAGGATCGAGAATGGGCCGACACTTCCTGGAGCCTGCATGAGTTTACATACGTAGGAGGCGGATATAGGATCGTCAGATAGATGATACAAGGTAGTAGTCTCGTTCACAGCGATGCCGACATATTTTATATATTTTTATTTATTGTATTTTTAGTTCATGTAAAATTAGTGGTTTTATATTCCGGACGATCTTTGCCATCCATAGTAGGTTCTAAATCTATAAATAAAGATTTATTGGTTGATTTTCAGGATTGCAGAATTTGGGCATGGAATCTAGGTGTCTATGCCTAGATGTCCCTCCTCCCTTCACTTGGCAGACTACCACCACATTCAACTGCCAGTAACCTCCACCTTTCCCGCCGGACAGACATATCTCAGTTCCCCCACCACCACTCTTCCCCCCACGTAACCACCCATAGCCACTTAATATCCAATAACACATATTTGTAACTACAAATGGCTACCTAATATCCAGCCACTCATTCTTGTAACTACCCATAACCATCACATTTCATACGCCCCTGCACAGCCATACCACTCCCTCAAGCCATAACCGCCCATTACCCCTTCAAAAAACATTCCAATTGAATCCCCTGTAGTCTAAAACTGTCCCTGCCGAGTATTCCTGCTCCTGAAACTCATACAACCAGCAGCCCAATCCAGTTTTACCCTACAGATATTCCAATTATAGCCCATAGTCCCATAGACCCAACTCCTTCCATTTCCTAGTTCCTAAAAAACCCGCCAAGGCCCAAATTAACCCTGTGCATGCCCCTGTACTCCAATCCGCCGACAGATTACTCGTTTCCCCTCTCCTGTGTTGAGGCCTTACAGCCTACCATTCCCAGTTACCCTGTGAACCGACTGCCGCTCGTTCCTAATCAGCATGTCGACAACCGGCCAAAGCCACGTCCATTCCCTGAAATCAGTAACACAGGAGCTCTCCGGACTCCTATTACTTGCATAAGTTCTTGTTTGAAGTCAATATTGCTTGTTGTTGCTTATCTGATGAACATATTACTTAGGATCTAGATTTGTAAAAATTTGCTCAATTTTAATTCTACCTTAAAGACTTATCCGCCAGTCATTTAATTTAGCGCTTTCTCTTTAATTTATTTGTATCTTGCTTATTTTTCTAATCTTTAATCTCTAATGTGAATGTTTGTTGACTCTATTAATAATTTCATTTAATTATTGTAATTGTTCATTGGATAATTGTATGGACATCGCAATATTTAGATCTACCGACGACACTACACTAACATTCATCCATTAGAGTTCAGTTATGGCACAATTACATTATACTTACTGCCTTCATCATGTGTTTGTTTGGTATCAGATCTCCGAGTTTGGGCTTAGTTTAGGATATGCGAGACTACAATCTATAGGCATTCATGGCATATCATAGTAGTCTTCTAACACCAGTTGATTATAGTCAGAATACACATAATCTTGAGTATAGTCGTCACTTCACTCCTCAATTTGAGGATTCAGAGCATGTTCAAGCTCGACCCCCAAGAACTCATCAAGAAACATGTATGTACAATTACAACGGATATCGTTGTTATTCCTCTACTTTATTTGAGGATCTAGAGTCTCATTACGTTCAACCTCAAGGAGCTTCTCCTAAGAGGTCTTCATACTATTATTATACTCATCCTCAACCTTTCATTAGTAAGGATCAAGTTAATTCTCCTAACACTACTCAATGTTTATAAGGAGACAAATAGAGGTCACCACCATTAGAAGAGGTCACTAACACAAAGATGTCGATTACCGACTTCCACATATTTATATTAGATTGGTTCGACCATAGACATTCACTTTAATCACATTAAAAATGACTTAAAGCACATAATGCAAGGTTCGATATTATACAACCACTCCTCCAATAGCCAGTTCCCTGCATGGGATACGTCCTTGGAGGGTGAGCAAAGGCGATCAAGTGACCCTACAGTCATATGTCCTCCCATACCACTTGCACAAACCTAATAGTGCTTGAACTGCCTACCTCTAAGGACACTACCGCTACCGATGATTACTCATTTGGCAGATCGTCCCACTATTGATATATTCGTTGAAGACCAGCCCGATGAGACCCGCAATGAGCCTTCGCCTCTTGATGTGAATGAGATTATGATGATCAATTCATTTATGAACACAAATTTCTTGAAGTTTCTTAAGTTATATCTCTGATTCATCCCATCCATGAGGTTATTGAGACTATTGTTGTGTACATAGTGATTGCCCCTCTTACGCTTGAGGGCACTCCCAATATTTCGGGAACCTATTTTGGTACTCATCGCACTTGCGATGACTTTTATTGTACCATTCCCGTAAGCCATTGAATGAGTTTCCCCTCGTGGAGGCATTTGATACATCCTAAAGTGGTATCCTAGTGTTGATGTCTATGATATTCCCCCGGGTGATCGTCGCCTTCGCGGCGAATTTTCCTATATACCACTTGGCAAGCCTACTGGCTAGTCACATCCCTTAAGAGACATTTGACACGTCATTGGCTCATACATTAGTGTTGATATCTTATGTAAGTATATGGGTGTTCTGTTACGCCGGGCGTCATTACCAGATTCTCCGAAGATTACTGTGCACGTCGACCAAAGGAGAAGGCGGAGGAAGACCGGGCTGAACCATCCGGTTCAGCCCGAACCCAACAATAAAGCAGAATGGGGGCTGAACCACATGGGTTCAGCCCCAATGGGGTCGGCCGGCCCTAGGGGTTGGGTGGGAGCATAAATACCCAACCCCTCCTCCTTGGTTCATCATGAAATCTATTATTCAAGGTATTTTCTCTCTTCTTCCTCTCTCAAACACTAATTCTCTAGCCGTCTTCCTACTACCTTCTCTTCTCCAAGTTGGTTCATAACATGTGGTATCAGAAGATCTTTCTCCAATCATGGTGACACGTACCGAAGCCGAGAATGCGCGCTTGGCCACCATCGAAGAAAACTATGTAGGGTTGGGAGATTCGGTGACGGCAATCGAAGAACAAATGAAAATCTCCACAAAAATTTTAGAAGAACGCTTGGACACCCGCATGGAGAAACTCAAGGCTCTCCTCGTTCAAAGTTTGAAGGGAAAGGCGCAAGTCCAAGAGGGATCGGAAGGCGAAATCTCAAATCAACCACCTGGATACACCGTACAGGGACCGGAACGCGGTTTGCCGACCGGATCTGACGTCGAGGGGTCCCGATGGATCGGTGGCCAGCCGAGGAGGACCGGAGAGGGCCCGGAGGGCTGGCAGGGGGTCGGCGCGCAGCATGCGAACGCCTGGGAGGCGGGCGGAACGCGCGCGGGTCCGCACATGCCGACGGACCCGATCCGCATGTCGCACGGCCCAGGGACTCTCCCAGCCCCTTTTTCGTCCTATGGGGGTGACAATCCACTTGGATGGAACCCTCCGGAGCTAACGGCAGCAGGCCCTCGACCGTATGGAACCTCCGGAGCGCCGATTGGGACAGAAATGAGGATTTTGCCAAATCCAAGAGCATTTGGACCTCCTCTAGGGTTCGGAAACGCAAATCAGGGGGCTGAGCGCCTCCCACCAGCCATGCATCAAGGAGCGGGACATCCCGCGACGGACGGACGCAGAGGCGGGTACTATCCCGGACCCCAAGGGCGTCCAAACGCGCCGATGGAGCAACGGCGACCAATTGCACCGGGACAAGAATATGGGTGACACGGCCCATGGAACCAAAGAGCTTACATGGCCCCGAAAAGGACCCGCATGAATTTCCCCAAGTTTCGGGGCGGGGATGCACTGGAGTGGGTGCAAAAGGCAGAAATTTTCTTCACTTATCAGGAAATTCCCGATGACCAGTGGGTGCAACTGGCATCTTTTCATCTGGAAGACGACGCGTATCAGTGGGCACAGTGGTTCACCCGAGCATATGGTTACGCACCGTGGACTCACTTTGTGGAGGGATTCTCGGCCCGTTTTGGACCCTTGGAGTACGAGGATGTGGAGGCGACGTTACAAAAACTCCGTCAGAAAGGCACCGTAATGGAGTACCGTACAGAGTTCGAGAAGCTGGCCAATCGAGTCAGTTGGGAGGAAAAGACCCTCCTCAGTTGCTTCATATCAGGGTTGCGGGATGAGTTGCGGGATGAGGTCCATGCCTATATGCCACGAAGTCTGAGCCATGCCATCAGTTTGGCAAGGATACAGGAGGAGAGATTCACCCGGCAGAGGACTCGTACAGCGGTGAGAGCTCCTACGGTTGTACACCCTCCTCGGGGGGCTCCCACGGTCGAGGGCCGACCGACAGTGACAAAATTGACGTGGCAGGATCTACAGACCAACAAGGAGAAGGGGTTATGCTTCAACTGTGATGAGCAGTACACCCGAGGGCACACATGCCAGAAGGTCCAGGTATTCATGTTGCGGGAGGATGCGGAAGATGTTCCTCGCACTGAGGAGGAGGAAGAGTTGCCTATTGAAGACTTTGGAGTATCCATCCAAGCCATGGAGGGGGGAACCCCATCTCCGACCTTACGCATAGTCGGGAGGGTCGGCAGGGAGACGGTGACGATCTTGATGGACAACGGGAGAACTCACAACTTCATCCAACCCGCTGTGGCCCAGAAGACGGGGTATGACATAGATCGCAGCGTAGCCTTCCACGTCAGGGTAGCGGATGGGCGTACACTGCAGTGCGAGGGAGTGATGAAAGGGGTGGAGCTCCGGATACAGGATTACACTGGACATATTGAGGTTTACTTATTGCCAATCCGGGGTTCTGACATGGTGTTGGGCGTACCGTGGCTGCGGCGACTTCGGCGGGTGATTTTCGATTGGGACCAGATGGCTATGGAGTTCAGCCAGCACGGGAAGAGGTACTGCTTGGAGGGCCTCAAGTCGTCACCGGCAAAGGAGATCTCACTCCGCAGCGTGGAACGACTAGGGGCACCGGATAGTACGATGACCATCGTTACGCCGAGTAGAGCAGAGTCTACGGCTCCAACAGAGGTCTCGTCTCCGATGCAAGCCAGAGCCGACTTGTTCCAAGAGCCGCACGCTCTCCGCCTCCAGCTTGAGGACAAGCTGGCCCTTGATGGGGGAGGGAATGTTACGCCGGGCGTCATTACCAGATTCTCCGAAGATTACTGTGCACGTCGACCAAAGGAGAAGGTGGAGGAAGACCGGGCTGAACCATCCGGTTCAGCCCGAATCCAACAATAAAGCAGAATGGGGGCTGAACCACATGGGTTCAGCCCCAATGGGGCCGGCCGGCCCTAGGGGTTGGGTGGGAGCATAAATACCCAACCCCTCCTCCTTGGTTCATCATGAAATCTATTATTCAAGGTATTTTCTCTCTTCTTCCTCTCTCAAACCCTAATTATCTAACCGTCTTCCTACTACCTTCCCTTCTCCTAGTTAGTTCATAACATGTTCGTCACACATTCGACGGATATTTCTACATTCCATCTAGAGAGACTCCTGATAAGACACCGATCATTAGGAACATACCCATCATTAGTGAGTCAGTCAAGGTTGAGAGTACTCTTGATGTCTCGAGGACCTATTTTACATTATCAGCACTCTAGGAGACATTCAACATACTTTACAATTATATCTAATTGTCAATGGCACGAGTGATTATTGAGTGATTATCGTACTCACGATGAAATTTTCTATACCCCACCACCTGAGCCTCCTGGTCATGTACCCCTCCTACGAGTCCTTTATAACATCATAAAGGCATAAAGTCTCAAAGTAAGGAGTCGTTCATGTCTACTGTCCATCATTCACATTTATTATAACCTACATGTATTGCACGACTCGCATGTGTTAGATCATTTCACATTTATTACATGATTTGTATCATTTGCATGAAGTATATGAATTTGTCTACGTCAATTTGTGATAAATAATGAAAATTATAAAGTTTACGCCAACATTCACAGGAGAGAGCATAGCATTGGAGAAGACGAGCAAGTGATAGTTCGAGTTAGGCTTGAGAGGTTCCCTCAGGATCAGTAGTAAAATTAATTGCAAGGCTAATAGACCCTTGTATAGTAATACAAAGAAATGGGTTGAATGCTATGAATTAAATATTCCTATAAGAGTATGAAAATTCTTCGTGTATTCAACATTAAGGATTTGACCACATATTATGAGCCCTGTGAGTACAAGAGCTCATTCCTTACCACCATGACGCAGGACGAACCTATAGGTGGAGGATGCGCGATGCCCTAATCCTAGATGTAATGAAAGCAAACACAGGACAAATGCAATAAACATACGACAAACCCTAAAATGAGATTGCAAGACAAACGCACAGACATCAAGCATTCCAACGAACAAAAGGCTTACGACACAAACTCTAACGCAATACAAATGCAAATGATCCAATCATGCAATTACTTTTGACGTGCAATTAATTAAACAATGTTACTTTTAAAACTCACGTATTTGATCACATTTAAGCAAAAACATTCGAATTAAGCAACTAAGGGACAAATGCAAATTAATTAAGAGTGCGTCAAGATTCAAAGTACGTGACGTATAAGAAATGCAAGCCTTCGGAAAGTGAAACAATCAAATTAATTTGGGTAAAATATTACTAACAATACAAGGAACTCAATGCGAAGAAATGAAAACTAAAAGTAAAAAACTCACCAAGTAATCAATGTCGGAGATGGCGGGGGAGATCTATTGGTGGTGGTGATGGTCTGGAAGAGTAGATGTTGTTTGGGGCTATCAAAGAGGGTAAACGGGCTATTTGTGGGCTAGTATTGGTTGGGAGAGGCTTGGAGGGGTTAATGGGGCTGTGAAAATGGACTAGCAAGCATGAATTAGGGTCCCTGGGTGCTGGATAGGCTTAGCATGGGGGCTACAATGCAATTTGAGAAGTGGGATATAGGATTTGAAGAAGGAATAAGGGTGCCTGCAGAATTTGGGGCTGAATTCAGGCTGGTTGTAGGTCCTCTAGTGGAGGGGAAGGTTTGGATGCAAGTTTAGGAGGCAGAGGAGGGTTTGGCCAAGGAGGGGAGGGAGTTTGGGTGATTGTAGAAGCGGATGCGGGATTGGTGGAGGATGTCAGAGGCGGCGGGGGGCTAACACCAAACAGGGCAGCAACAAGAGGTTCTATAGAGGGCGGCGGCAGCTAGGAGTAAGATTGTTGGTGAAAACAACGGCCGGTGCGGGATCCGCTGGTGAAAACAATGACTGGAGGAATGGGGGAACTCGTCGGAGGCTGGAACAGAGGTAGATGAGGCCGTCGACGCCCCTGGAAGCAATCGACTACGACGTCAGCACCACATGAAGCCCTCGACGTCACACCGAGGGGATAGGGCCGAGCAGCTCTCGTATGGAAGCCCTTACCCTCAATAACTTCCTTTCAACTGGTTGTACGCATAGTATAAAAGAGGGTCGGGGGATCGGTTAAGTGATCTGATGACCCAAATCGACCGATCGCATTACTTGACCTAATACACAAAATATGCGTACGAAAACTAAAAACAAATACATGAAAAAATGCAGATAAATGAGCTCAGTGTGATCATGGACTCTGACTGTCCATCTGACGATCCAAAGTGTCAATTGCATTCGCATCATCATCTGTAATATTGCGCGTAATCAATCTCCATCAATCCCCCCCCCCCCCCCCCCCCCCCCCCCCCCCCGCTTAGAAGCCTTCATCTCTGGTGAATGAAGATTACATGCTCCCAAAGCATGTCAGGCAAGAATCTGTCGCTCCGGACAGGGACTGTATCCGCATAAGATCATCATGTCGTTGAAGTGCCAATTGGGTCCCACACACCAAGTAAGCCACCATAAGGATGAAGGGTATGGATACAATAGTGACTGGTATAGTTGTAGTGGAGGTTGAGTGTATAGGAGAGGCTATAGTGATGGTGGAAACTGAAGCTAAAAAGAAAAACTGAAGGTCCAAAACTAGATGCTCCACATCTAGGGTCAAATCTTCGACACTTAGTACAAGATGAACGCCAGCATTCCTAGTAATATCAAGCTCGAAGAAATTTAACTCAAGCTCTCTCATGACAGTGTATGGACATATTCACCTAACACTCAGATTCATAGCTTCCCCAAACGGGACCTCTCAAATAATATGCAAATCATCACTCAATCACCAAGGCGTTTAAGTCGCACTCTCAAGCATACTAGAATAACTCACGCCACAACAAGGCGTTAAAGTCGCGCGTACACTCTTGGATCCCGTCCCGCAGGCTCACCAGTCGTCCTTAATCGTTTGGGGCCACCAGCCACCCTTGCCCCGACTCCAGTCACCCCTCCACCGGGATCACCGTTGTTACTTTTGTCTCTACGCAATCAATGACCCCTCGACAGTATCACCGCTGTCTGTGTCATCATTAAGTAAGATAAGGGCTTGTTGCTCAAGGAAGCCTCAACTCAGGCAACACACTAAGAGGAATTGTTCTGGCAAGAAATTAAGGAACTAGACAATCAAAACATTGAATCCCCATCTGAGCTTGGGGCAAGCTCGATTTGAAGGACAAGTAATGGTCCTTCGCGCCTAATTATGTCAATTAATGTGTGACATTAATATGCTAGTTATTAGAGCCATTTAATGTGATTGGTAGTTGAGCCAATTAATGTGTCACTAATATGTTAGTTGTTAGTAGCATCATTTAATACATGTCATTAATATTTTAGTTGATGGTTGAGTCTTGTAATAACATATAAGCACCCATTAGAGGACGAATGAAGTATGCGAATTAAAGTCTATTTTATTTTACCAAGTTATGAGATTGTGGTAGCTCTCTCTCTCTCTCCCCCTCGAGCACACCCCACTTAAGCAATCGCGGTTCAGGATCCATAATATCCTCGCATCTCCACCATCATCTCCTCCTCCAGTCACCTCTCCAACGACGCCATCATCGCTCTACGGCGAGCTCATAATAATATCCTCGCATCTCCATCATCATCTCCACCTCCAATCACCTCTCTGGCGATGTCACCGACGTTCTACGGGTTTGCCCGTAACAATGACTCATCGATCACAATTATGTCATCTCAAAGAATATAAAACATGGCACCTCATTATAAATATCTTTTGGCCATTCCACAACTACTACTATTATTAGTGTCTTCTTTACAATTATTGCAATTTTTTAGAATTGCTTGGCATACATGGTACAACATAATATTTCACAGTCCATTATCAACCTCGTCTAGTTTAATTAGATGTAGCTTTTTCATGCTTTAAACATAAAGTTAAAGTTGATAAATGTGATCACATTTAGTTAATTGATGTGAACTGAAAGGAAAAACTTACAGCTCTCACCCTAATGAACTAAATTGTTCTGCTAAATTTACATTTGATTAATAGAACTTTATCATCACAACCACGATAAAATTCAAGTGAAAGTAATTAATAAATATCAAATTATGAAATTGTATGTAATAGCTCAAATGAAACTGCACAGAAAAATGTCAATAAAAACATGATGTAAATAGGTACCCTTTGGGTTGTTATGGCACGTTTATCCTTAGTGCCGGCAAATCCAAAAGACCGTTGCTTCCCATGTCAATCAATAGCGTAAAAAACTAATTAGTGGACTTCTTTTGCAATCTATAGTCAATAATTAAAATAGATTCTTGAATGTAAATGTATTACACAAGCAACAAACATGATATGTGCAACAACTCCTCTACCTGGATGCCTAGCATCTTTCCTATAACCCCCAAAGCCTCTTGGGTGTCTTTGTTCTCTTTGTAAAGATGAAACCTAAAAGGCAGGAAGAAAGATCAAAAAAACTCATCGGTTGCAAAAAGTATCACAATTCACAATAAACACTCAAAGTGTAGACAGGAGATCTTAATTATGGATGGTTCAAACATGTGATTTTGTATGCGGATAAAGATTCAATTTTAGTTTGCATATTGTCCACATTAAACAAAAGCATCAAATGAATAGAAAAAATTAATTTTGAAGGTGCTTCTCTGAAATATTGCATTTACTGCATCATCACCTACACAAAGGGGAAGCAAACCTTCTTTGAAGATAATTTAGTAAAATGAAACTATCAACCCAAATTTATGTAAAGAAACATTGATTGACAGTTGAAAATAAATAAAATATATAACCAATAAATATTGTTTGCTTAAAAGAGAAAGTGTAACAATTGCTGGCCGCCTGGCCCGCATAAACGTGCATGAGTGCACACGCAAGGAGAGAGAGAGAGAGAGAGAGTTCTGTTTATTCAAACTATTTGAAGCGTACGACAATAATCAATATGGTTCTCAAATCAATTAGATAAAGCTTTAGACATTTCTTCATATAACCAACGAGAAGTATTCTGGAGAACTTGCTAATTTAAACTGTAAGCTGTTAAACTTCTCAAAAAAAATTGAGCCTTAATCTTTTGTGAGAAATAAGGCTGAAGGAAATGCAATGTACAATAAACAATCGCCTAATTATTCAACGTATATCATAGCAATATCTGAATTTTAGAGTATGCTAAACAAAATGTAATAAGGAGGAAAAATAAAACATATTAAATAGCCAGAAAAAGAATGCAGAACTTATTAGACCGCATTGAAGAAAAGTATAACTAACCAATCAATATGAAAAAAAAATTGGTTGAAAAAGAGGGATGATTGCAGAAAACTAATGTAAATATAGGTGTTCGATCCACAAGAAATTGAAGTTTGTGCACATTTAGAAATCAGAAACCCTGCTGATTACATTCTTAATATGCAGCACATTCAAATCAAGTCAAATAAGTTTTTACCTTAAGAACTTGCCTTGCTCCTCAGGCCAATTATCAGAACCCCTACTATCAAAAGGTCTGTCATCTCTCATTCCCGAATTCTCTGTATCCTTCCTCTTCTTCCCTCTCCTTTCCTTTACACCTTTACCAGAAGAGAACCTAATCCTTATGCATTTGGAACCGCCATCACCGCCATCCACTGTATCCGTGACTAGAAACTTGAAATTCTTCTTGAAGAAGTTATGCACCTCCTGAAATATACCAAAGAAGAATAAACAACACAGAACAAGTTTCAATCCCCACAAAAATATTGAGTTAGGGCTCATGTGGTGGCTTGAAGTTACTAACTGCACGGTGTGATTTATCGCCGTCTGGAGCTAGAATGATCGGAGGAATCTCCTCATCCACTGCCGTTGGAACCATTTGAAGAAATTCCTTCAGTAATTCGGTATCGGCTTCACCAGCAAGAGCTCGAAATAATTCAATCTCATCCGTGAAGCTCCTCTCTAAGGAAGTGCTCTTTTCCTCCTCTTCGGAGCACTGAAACCAAAGTCATGGTTACATTAAAAAATGTAAATTATCCCGATATAGGGTAACAAATTACCAGTTCAAAAGTAGGAAAAAAGAACTGTTACTACGGGCGGCAGGTCGAATGAGGTTAACCGAACAACCTTGCCATCGAGGTCCACCTCATTAACAATGAAATCCGCATACCTGCAAAAATGTGATGAGACGAAGTACAAATCAATGGAGGTGATTCGTGGGGGTTAGATGGGGAAGTTGCGGAAGTGTGGTGACCTCTGCTTTAGAACAGCTCGGAAACCGGGGAGTGAAGAGACGTAGCAATAGATGCCGACGCCGGACTCGTCCAGAGCTGTCGACATGTCGAGAGCTTCTCCGACGAAGGCGAAAGTGGCCGGGAGAGAGGAGGAGAAGGGTTTTGGTGGCCAGTGAGGTTTTGGTGAGAAGGAGACGAACGAGACTGCGGTGGAGACGATGGAGAACATGGCCCGCCTAATTTGAGTCCGCTTACTGGGCTGGGCCGCCGATCTCCTCTCCCAAGTGGAGGGAAGATTTTAGGGTGTTTATATTCGCAGCTCGCAAATGGCTATCGTCAGGCCTAAAAATTTAAAAAAAAACATAAAATTTAATTTGACTCTTCTCTAATAGCATTCTCATTTAAAGACACTTAATTTTTGTCATTTTTCTCGTTCTCGTCGAAATCCCCGAAAACCTTTAATTTCTCGCCGTCGGTCTCCCACAACCGTCGGAGAAGAACCTCTCGACACCGTTGAACACCTCTGGATTTTTTTGGCGACACCGACGAACTCTTCCAAAATCTGGTATATTTTCTCCTATTTTTCTCCTACTTTTAAATTTTTTTTCCTCCTAAATAATATTTCTTATTTACTTTACCATTTAATGAGAAAAAAATGATTTATTTTCACTAAATATGATTTGTTTGGCTTAAATTTTATTTTCATTTTGGGCTGCCAATATCTATCTGGCTGTCATCATCGTTTTTTTTTTTGCTGCTATTATCATTGGGCTGCCAATATAAACACCCAAATTTTATTTGTGTGTATAATTCCAACATTCCAACATGATGTTCCAATATTTTGTGAGTCTTAGGCTCTTTTTGGTGCGGTGGCGACGGTTGTGAAAGCGATAGTTATGAATCATTGTTTGTGAACGTCCGACCTCACCCAGGGAATTTCATCTATTTTATGCTCAAAACTGGTTTTAGTTTCTTGGTGGCGATCATAATCGTTGTCATGTGAAACATCCATTCTATGTTGGTGGCGTTTTTTCCCAAACTCACCGGAGCAAAAAAACCGCGTCAAACGTAGTCTTAGGCTTCGTTTGGGGGACTTATTTTCTCCGGTCAAGCGGTCACGACCGCATGAAAATAAGTCCCCCCAAACGGAGCCTTAATCTTGTGAGGAATAAGCCAAACGGTAATGGCAAGTCATATTTTTCCATTTGCAAATTAATTTGTTATTGACAGCCTAAAAAAAGAAAAAAAATATATAATGCAAGCCGCCTAAAACTATATGTAATTTTCATCGTGTTACAATATGTCTTCATATGAGAGTAATTCATTCCAAAACTCAAATCAATCCTGACTTCGAGCATTTGTCTTATCGATCTCCTTTTGCAACTTCGAGCGAGTTGTTTGTAATCCTGACTTTTCTGCTTAATATAACATTTTTGAGATAACCATGTCGTTTGTTAGCATTTCTTGTATTGATAGTCGCGAGTGTGTGGAATACTCGCTAGACTCATAGGCGTGAATGCGTTGAGTACTCGCTCGCTAGGCTCATAGGCTCGCCCGCGCTTGAGTGCTCGCTCGCTAGGCTCATAGGCTCGCCCGCGCTTGAGTGCTCGCTCGCTAGGCTCATAGGCTCGCCCGCGCTTGAGTGCTCGCTCGCTAGGCTCATAGGCTCGCCCGCGCTTGAGTGCTCGCTCGCTAGGCTCATAGGCTCGCCCGCGCTTAGAGTGCTCGCTCGCTAGGCTCATAGGCTCGCCCGCGCTTGAGTGCTCGCTCGCTAGGCTCATAGGCTCGCCCGCGCTTGAGTGCTCGCTCGCTAGGCTCATAGGCTCGCCCGCGCTTGAGTGCTCGCTCGCTAGGCTCATAGGCTCGCCCGCGCTTGAGTGCTCGCTCGCTAGGCTCATAGGCTCGCCCGCACTTGAGTGCTTGCTCGCTGGGCTCATAGGCTCACCCAGATATGCTCGCACCCACCTACTCGCATTGTTGATATTCACTGGTTTCCAAGAGAGATGTCAACCATGGGCACTCGGGGGGTCCATCAAGAAGCTCACTCTCGAGGCTTGCTTTACCTAACGAGAATACCTTTAGGCCCCGTTCGGATGATCGGAATTGGGGGTTTGAAATTGGCATTCGTTCGGATGTATTGTGTGGTGTGTGTGTGTATAAATGTGTATGTGTGGTGTATTTTTTTTATGTGTGGTGTGTGTGTGTTAATGTGTATGTGTATATGTGTGGTGTGTGTGGTGTGTGTGTATGAATGTGTATATGTGTGATGTGTGTGTGTGTATAAATGTGTATGTGTGGTGTATTTTAAACATGTGTGTGTGTGTGATCTGTGTATTTTTTTATGTGTGGTGTGTGTGTGTGTGTTAATGTGTGTGTGTATGAATGTGTATATGTGTGGTGTGTGTGTGTGTGTATAAATGTGTATGTGTGGTGTATTTTAAACATGTGTGTGTGTATATGTGTGGTGTGTGTGTGTGTATGAATGTGTATATGTGTGGTGTGTGTGGTGTGGTGTGTGTATGATTGTGTATGTGTGTGGTGTGTGTGGGTGTATAAATGTGTATGCGTGGTGTCTTTTAAACATGTGTGTGTGTGTATATGTGTGGTGTGTGTATGAATGTGTATTTTTTTTGTGTGTGGTGTGGTGTGTGTATGATTGTGTATGTGTGTGGTGTTTTTTTTTATTTGTGGTGTGTGGATATGAATGTGTATGAATGTGTATTTGTTTATATGTAGATGGATGAACTAAAGAAGCGTCGTAGACGTAGAAGAGGGACAGTGGCAGCGGCTCTTGCTGCGGCCGCTGTAGTTTTGATGAAACCCAGGATTGCAAGAGATCTTAGTATAGAGGTCGATGCTAAGACTGTTTTAAGGAGGACATTGTATGCTCGATTATATAGTGGAACAGATGTCAACTGTTTTAACCAACTTCGTATGAATAAAAGCTCTTTTGAAACTTTATGTAACATTCTAATCGGTCGTAGATTATTAAGAGACACCCAGAATGTTGCAGTTAGAGAGTCAGTTAGTATCTTTTTATATGTCTTAGCTCACAATAAGAAATTCCGGGTTGTCGGTGGAACATATCTTAGTTCAATTGATACGATCAACCGTCATTTCGACAAGGTGTTGTGGGTTATTCTAAAGCTAGGCCCCGAGTTTATAAAGCTCCATAATGCATCAACAACACAACGATGACGTCATTTTCCCGTAAGCATTTTTATTACTGTAAAGTGCTCGATTATGTTGTATGCTCGATTATATTGTATTATCTAATTATATGATTGCATTGGCGCCATTGATGGCACTCATATTGAAGTAACAGTGCCAGTTAAAGATCAGGGTAGGTATCGGAACATGAAACAAGCTATTACAACAAACGTAATGGGGGTATGTGATTCAAATATGAAGTTTTTGTACGTCTTGCCTGGATGGGAAGGGTCATCATCGGACTCTAGAGTGTTACGTAATGCACTTGAAAGGACAGATCGTTTCGAGGTGCCAGTAGGAAAATACTATCTTGTGGATGCTGGATACACCAATGGTCCAGGATATCTTGCTCCCTATAGGTCAACTAGATACCATCTAAAAGAGTGGTCCGCACAGGGCAATAATCCCACAAATTATAAAGAGTTGTTTAATCTCCGACACTCAAAGGAGAGAAATGTTATTGAGAGGACATTCGGGCTCCTTAAAAAACGGTGGGCAATTTTGCGGGGACCATCTTTCTTTGATATTAAAGTGCAGGTAAATGATTATTACATTGTATGCATCATTATGATTTAATTTGTATTGAGATATAAATTGCTTAAAATTTTAAACAGGTTCAAATTATAAACGCATGTTGCATTCTACATAATTTTCTCATAGAGAGGAGACTAGAAAATCATGCTAGATTACTTGCCGAAGTAGATGCTGAGATATTAGCGCAAGATGCAAGTTCGGAAAGTTTTGAGTACGTGGACGCAGTTGGTGCAGTTCAAGCAACACCCGAGTGGAGCACATTTAGAGATACTATGGCTATAAACATGTTCAATGAGTATCGTGCTCGCCGTGGGATATGAGTATCGTGTTTTTTTTGATATTTTCGTGTTTCTTAAATCATATTGTCCCTTTTGGTGTGTGTTTTTGATGTATTCTTGTTTCTAATATGATATCGTGCAACACAAATATGGTGTATTCTTGTTTCTAATATGTATTCTTGTTTCAATTTATTTTATTCTATGCATGACTAAAGTGCAGACAGTAGATGGATATGTTGAAACCAGTTTCCCGGCTTTAGCGTTCGAAAGGGGGTTGCGACTAACCTTTACTTGACCTGAGCCTAGACCCGTGACCGGTTGCTAGGAACTAAGAGACTCGGACTTGATGAACACTTGAATCCACAAATGGACCCCTTAAGCTGCAGCGCGGAGGTCCCACCACATACCCGGAAGATCTTAGAGCGCTTCCCCTCCCAAGTAAATGCTGAGCCTGGGCACCTTGGAGGGCACTAAGAACCACCTCACCGTCAACTGGAAGATGACAGGGGAGGGGGGGTGCTTGCTCACAAGACCACGCGAGGGAGGGGGTAGAGGCCAACCCTTCCCAAGGTGCCCATGGGGGTCTATTTATAGACTTTCCCAAAAATGGACTGCGGATAGCCAAAATTGGACTGCGAATAGCCAAATTCTGCTATCCGCAGTCCGACCATGACCATGAACAATCAACGCGTGAGGGGGGCGAGTGGGACTCGAGATGCCCACTTCCCCCTCATGGGAGGTCATCCCGACCTCCCCCCAACGTGTCGGGCGAGTGGGAGCATTCCTCCCACTCGCCCAAAAGAGGGTGGCGAGTGGGAGGGCCCCCTCCCACTCGCCCCCAAGGTGGCCGGCGAGTGGGAGGCTCCTCCCACTCGCCCGAAGGGGGGTCGGGGGAGCGGGTGCTCCCCCTGCTTCCCCCGCGACCTCTCTTTTCCTTGAGCGGTTTCGACCGTCTCCACGCGATCGTATTGCCCGTCTCGGTCGCCTTCGTAATCTTGGCCTCATCCGGGTCGGGTCCCACCGACTCGGGAAATATGAGGGTTGTACACAATCCCTGCTCTTTGCGAGCTTGTCCCAAGCTCGGAAAGAAAGTCCAACCCACCTATTTGACGAGTAGGTGGGACCTTAGGGGAATCCGCGAAAAGATCTGCCAACGGGGCATCCCTGCCGAACTTTTCGGTTGATCCTGACTTGAGACGGAAGGTGAACCTTTTTCCACTAAACACCCCTCCTATGAACCGAGCTCAACTGGAGATGGAAAAAGCTCAACACCTTAGGTCGAATTGACTTCGATCTGAGGTGGAGGAAAGACTCAGCACCTCTAGTCGAGCCGAGCTCGACCTGAGGTGGGAGGAAAACCTTTCTCCACTTGAGAACCCTCCTATGGGCCGAGCCCAACTGGAGGTGGAGAAAGCTCAACACCATGGGTCGGATTAACCTCGACCTGAGGTGGAAGAGAAACTCAACACCTCTAGTCGAGCCGAGCTCGACCTGAGGTGGGAGGAAAAACCTTTCTCTACTTAAGAACCCTCCTATGGGCCGAGCCCAACTGGAGGTGGAGAAAGCTCAACACCTTGGGTCGGATTAACCTTGACCTGAGGTGGAAGAGAAACTCAACACCTCTAGTCGAGCCGAGCTCGACCTGAGGTGGGAGGAAAAACCTTTCTCCACTTAAGAACCCTCGTATGGGCCGAGCCCAACCGGAGGTGGAGAAAGCTCAACACCTAACCGGGAGCCGAGCTCACCTGGAGGTGGAGGAACTCAACACCTAACAGGGAGTCGAGCCCACCTGGAGGTGGAGGAAACTCCACACCTACTGGGGAGTCGAGCTCACCTGGAGGTGGAGGAACTCAACACCTAACAGGGAGCCGAGCTCACCTGCAGGTGGAGAAACTCAACACCTAACAGGGAGCCGAGCTCACCTGAAGGTGGAGGAACTCAACACCTAACAGGGAGCCGAGCTCACCTGAAGGTGGAGGAACTCAACACCTAACAGGGAGCCGAGCTCACCTGAAGGTGGAGGAACTCAACACCTAACAGGGAGCCGAGCTCACCTGAAGGTGGAGGAAACTCCACACCTACTGGGGAGTCGAGCTCACCTGGAGGTGGAGGAACTCAACACCTAACAGGGAGCCGAGCTAACCTGCAGGTGGAGGAACTCAACACCTAACAGGGAGCCGAGCTCACCTGGAGGTGGAGGAACTCAACACCTAACAGGGAGCCGAGCTCACCTGGAGGTCGGGGAACTCAACACCTAACAGGGAGCCGAGCTCACCTGGAGGTGGAGGAACTCAACACCTAACAGGGAGCCGAGCTCACCTGGAGGTGGAGGAACTCAACACCTAACAGGGAGCCGAGCTCACCTGAAGGTGGAGGAACTCAACACCTAACAGGGAGCCGAGCTCACCTGGAGGTGTAGTAACTCAACACCTAACAGGGAGCCGAGCTCACCTAGAGGTGGAGGAAATCAACACCTAACAGGGAGCCGAGCTTACCTGGAGGTGGAGGAAACTCCACACCTACCGGGGAGTCGAGCTCACCTGGAGGTAGGGGAACTCAACACCTAACAGGGAGCCGAGCTCACCTGGAGGTGGAGGAACTCAACACCTAACAGGGAGCCGAGCTCACCTGGAGGTGGAGGAACTCAACACCTAACAGGGAGCCGAGCTCACCTGCAGGTGGAGGAACTCAACACCTAACATGGAGCCGAGCTCACCTGGAGGTGGAGGAACTCAACACCTAACAGGGAGCCGAGCTCACCTGAAGGTGGAGGAACTCAACACCTAACAGGGAGCCGAGCTCACCTGGATGTGGAGGAACTCAACACCTAACAGGGAGCCGAGCTCACCTGGAGGTGGAGGAACTCAACACCTAACAGGGAGCCGAGCTCACCTGGAGGTGGAGGAAACTCCACACCTACTGGGGAGTTGAGCTCACCTGGAGGGAGGAACTCCACACCTAACAGGGAGCCGAGCTCACCTGGAGGTGGAGGAACTCAACACGTCTTCAGACCGGCTTCTCTTCTTGGAGCCTTACCAACCCAAACGAATCTATCTGACGAGCCACCCAGCGAGTCAGCGACCGACATCAACAAGCCCGGGCGAGTGGTCTCCAGTCGAGGACCCGACTTGAAACGAATCTACCCAACGAGACACCCAGCGACCGGCATCAATAAGCCCGGGCGAGTGGTCTCCAGTCGAGGACTCGACTTAAAACGAATCTACCCGATGAGCCACCCAGCGACCGGCTTCCACAAGCCCGGGCGAGTGGTCTCCAGTCAAGGACTCGACTTGAAACGAATCTACCCGACGAGCCACCCAGCGACCGGCATCAACAAGCCCGGGCGAGTGGTCTCCAGTCGAGGACTCGACTTAAAACGAATCTACCCGACGAGCCACCCAGCGACCGACATCAACAAGCCCGGGCGAGTGGTCTCCAGTCGAGGACTCGACTTAAAACGAATCTACCCGACGAGCCACCCAGCGACCGGCATCAACAAGCCCGGGCGAGTGGTCTCCAGTCGAGGACTCGACTTGAAACGAATCTACCCAACGAGCCACCCAGCGACCGACATCAATAAGCCCGGGCGAGTGGTCTCCAGTCGAGGACTCAACTTAAAACGAATCTACCCGACGAGCCACCCAGCGACCGACATCCACAAGCCCGGGCGAGTGGTCTCCAGTCGAGGACTCGACTTGAAACGAATCTACCCGACGAGCCACCCAGCGACCGACATCAACAAGCCCGGGCGAGTGGTCTCCAGTCGAGGACTCAACTTAAAACGAATCTACCCGACGAGCCACCCAGCGACCGGCATCCACAAGCCCGGGCGAGTGGTCTCCAGTCGAGGACTCGACTTGAAACGAATCTACACGACGAGCCACCCAGCTACCGGCATCAACAAGCCCGGGCGAGTGGTCTCCAGTCGAGGACTCGACTTAAAACGAATCTACCCGACGAGCCACCCCAGCGACCGACATCAATAAGCCCGGGCGAGTGGTCTCCAGTCGAGGACTCAACTTAAAACGAATCTACCCGACGAGCCACCCAGCGACCGGTCATCAACAAGCCCGGGCGAGTGGTCTCCAGTCGAGGACTCGACTTAAAACGAATCTACCCGACGAGCCACCCAGTGACCGACATCAACAAGCTCGGGCGAGTGGTCTCCAGTCGAGGACTCGACTTAAAATGAATCTACCCGACGAGCCACCCAGCGACCGGCATCAACAAGCCCGGGCGAGTGGTCTCCAGTCGAGGACTCAACTTGAAACGAATCTACCCAACGAGCCACCCAGCGACCGGCATCAATAAGCCCGGGCGAGTGGTCTCCAGTCGAGGACTCGACTTAAAACGAATCTACCCGACGAGCCACCCAGCGACCGACATCCACAAGCCCGGGCGAGTGGTCTCCAGTCGAGGACTCGACTTGAAACGAATCTACCCGACGAGCCACACAGCGACCGGCATCAACAAGCCCGGGCGAGTGGTCTCCAGTCGAGGACTCGACTTAAAACGAATCTACCGGACGAGCCACC
Source organism: Dactylorhiza incarnata (assembly GCA_033032865.1). Taxonomy (NCBI): domain Eukaryota; kingdom Viridiplantae; phylum Streptophyta; class Magnoliopsida; order Asparagales; family Orchidaceae; genus Dactylorhiza; species Dactylorhiza incarnata. The sequence goes on along the minus strand of JAWHQI010000403.1, from coordinate 84,316 downwards.
CAGCGACCGGCATCCACAAGCCTGGGCGAGTGGTCTCCAGTCGAGGACTCGACTTGAAACGAATCTACCCGACGAGCCACCCAACGACCGACATCAACAAGCCCGGGCGAGTGGTCTCCAGTCGAGGACTCGACTTAAAACGAATCTACCCGACGAGCCACCCAGCGACCGACATCAACAAGCCCGGGCGAGTGTCTCCAGTCGAGGACTCGACTTAAAACGAATCTACCCGACGAGCCACCCAGCGACCGGTCATCAACAAGCCCGGGCGAGTGGTCTCCAGTCGAGGACTCGACTTAGATGCTATCTTTAACTACTTTTGATATATCATAAATAGATTACATACCATTACATTGCGCTTCCTTGAGCTTACTCGGCCACATGCACCTTGGCCATCTCATTCATCACTTCCTCCATCTCCTCAGCTTCCTCCTGGTCCTTTGGGGCATAGCTGTCTCCTCTCTGCCGAGATTCTTCTTCCTTTCCTTAACTCCAGAAACTCTGGGCATGTGGCTGTCGCGTGGCCCTCCTGCTGATGGAAGTCACAGTATTGCAATGCCATCCTCCTTGCTTCCTTCCCTGCGCGACCCCTCTTCTTATTTCCTCTTTTTCGGCCAATCGTCATGGTTTGCAGGTGGTAGGGTTGCAATGGCCTTGTGTCCGGCTGCCACCCTGCTGGGTTGAACCGTCCCTGCTCCCCCTGAGAGTTTCCTCTCCCTTGGAAATGGCCTCTTCCTTGGCCTTGAGGGGGTCCTCCTGGCGGCCTCCAGGTTGGTAGGGCGACTGGTGGTTGAAACCCCCAGCCTTGCTCCTGCCCAACGGGGGGTCCCTGGTCCCCCTGACTTCTCGCTTCCTCCTTCTTCTTCCCTCCTTGCTGATGTGCTTGCTCCGCCTCCATCGGAGATTGCGAGGTGAGCATGGGTGTGGGTGGTGCCGAGCACTCGCCGCGAGGGGGAGGTACGATCTGCAAGAGCTCCAGGATCGACTTCTTGAACTCGTCAAAATCACCCTTCTTCAGGTACTCGCTGATAGGGGGTGAGTCTCCCAACTCATCGCTTCCGGACATGAGACTTGGCTCAGAGCTTTCCGAGCTAGTCGCTTCCACGCTCACCGCACCAGAATGTTGAAACCAGTTTCCCGGCTTCAGCGTTCGAAAGGGGGTTGCGACTAACCCTTACTTGACCTGAGCCTAGACCCGTGACCGGTTGCTAGGAACTAAGAGACTCGTACTTGATGAACACTTGAATCCACAAATGGACCCCTTAAGCTGCAGCGCGGAGGTCCCACCACATACCCGGAAGATCTTAGAGCGCTTCCCCTCCCAAGCCAATGCTGAGCCTGGGCACCTTGGAGGGCACTAAGAACCACCTCACCGTCAACTGGAAGATGACAGGGGAGGGGGGGTGCTTGCTCACAAGACCACGCGAGGGAGGGGGTAGAGGCCAACCCTTCCCAAGGTGCCCATGGGGGTCTATTTATAGACTTTCCCAAAAATGGACTGCGGATAGCCAAAATTGGACTGCGAATAGCCAAAATTCTGCAATCCGCAGTCCGACCATGACCATGAACAATCAACGCATGAGGGGGGGCGAGTGGGACTCGAGATGCCCACTTCCCCCTCATGGGAGGTCATCCCGACCTCCCCCCAACGTGCCGGGCGAGTGGGAGCATTCCTCCCACTCGCCCAAAAGAGGGTGGCGAGTGGGAGGGCCCCCTCCCACTCGCCCCCAAGGTGGCCGGCGAGTGGGAGGCTCCTCCCACTCACCCGAAGGGGGGTCGGGGGAGCAGGTGCTCCCCCTGCTTCCCCCGCGGCCTCTCTTTTCCTTGAGCGGTTTCGACCGTCTCCACGCGATCGTATTGCCCGTCTCGGTCGCCTTCGTAATCTTGGCCTCATCCGGGTCGGGTCCCACCGACTCGGGAAATATGAGGGTTGTACAGGATAAAAGCAAAGGAAAAGGTGCCAAAACTAGTGAACGGTCTTATGTTCCATGGACATCACAGATGGACTGTTCTTTATCCACAGCTCTCCTCGAACAACAGAGCTTGGGAAACAAGGCGGTTAGTGGATGGAAAAGTGTTGCCTACACAGCGGCAATTCAAGCATTAAAGGAGGATTGCAACGTCGAAATAAGTAAGGAGAAGATAATGGCTCGAATAAAAACATGGAATAAGTACTACCAAGAGATATCAGCAATGCTAGATACTAGTGGATTTGGCTGGGATTGGGAGCACAATGTGGTGACGGTAGACAGTGAAGATGTCTGGGACAACTATGTTCAGGTAAAATTTTAATTTGACAATTACTTGCATGTTTAGAAATTTTGAAAATTTACGAGTCTAATTTAAACTAAACTTATAGGCACACCCGACAGTAAAACATTATCGGGGCAAAGTGATCGTGAATTGGGGCGACTTAGCTATGATATGTGGGGTTGATAGAGCTACTGGAGCTCATGCTGCTACTGCATCGGAGTCAATGAACGAGATCCACATTGATGATTCAGTGGAAGATAATGTGGCTGAGGAGGTCGAGCCACATCCCCAGAAGAAGAAGAAAACATCTGCGGTAGATGTTATTGCGGATGTTGTAACTGTTATAGCAAGGAACATGGAGCATGAAAACAGTTTGCCTTCTCAGCCACCGCCTCCGATCTCAAAGGCAGACAGGATATATGCGGCCATTGCAGCTATTGCAGATCTGACTGAGGCTGAGGTCATACAGGCTATCGATATGCTGAGTGTTGACGACACGAAGAGCGACGTGTTCATCGCTTTACCGGTGCCAATTAGGAGGACCTGGCTCCGCTTACATTTACTCGATTGATTATATATGAACTTATGTTTTGTATGCTGCGGACTTTTTTTATGCTATGGACTTATGTTTTGTATGATGTTAATGCGGACTTCTATTTTAATTCTGATATTTTAATCCTGTTTAAAATTTAATTTTAATTTTATAAATTTTATATTTCAATTCCGTCCATTGAATTCTGACATACAGCCGAACAACAGAATTACCAATTCCAATTCTAATGACAGAATTCCTGCAGTTAGCCGAACAGCAGAATTGGAATTGAAGTCAATTCCAATTCCTGTGGGAATCAGAATTGACTTCAATTCCAATTCCTGCATCTCATTTCCTGCGAAATGAACGGACCCTTAGAGTTCATAATTAAAATTACAATAACAATGGTAAGCAGGGGATGGCGGTCGGGGGGGGGGGGGGGGCGAGGGGACGCACAATCCCGATGCCTCTGTCTTTCTTGGATGCTGGATGCTGACGGGTAGGGAATGACAGTCGGGGAGGTCCAAGGGGACACATCATCCCGAGGCCTCCATCTTACTGTGATGTTGAATGCTGACCAGTAGGGAATGATAGTCGGGGGGTCCTAGGAGATGCACAGTCCCGAAGTCTCCATCCTACTGCGATGTCGAATGCTGACCAATAGAGAATAACAGTCGGGGAAGTCCAAGGGGACACACCATCCTGAGATCTTCATCCTACTGCGATGTTGAATGCTGGCGAGTGACGAGTAGGGAATGACAGTCCGGGAGGTCCAAGGTGACACGTCATCCCGAGGCCTCCATCCTACTACGTTGTTGGATGCTGATGAAGATCTTTCTCCTAATACTCAACAATCAGAGGGGATTAATCACACCAACTCATATGATCGAAATAAATGCATAGATTATGCTTTGTTGTGAAATTTCAACCCTTTAAGGGTAAACGACGCCTTTATTCAAGGGTCCCTTGGTCGGTCAAATCAGTCATCTCTTCGTCGAGTTGGGGAGTTGGTGTCCGGACTCTCTTCTGATAACTTCTCCAGTCGGATGATAAGTGCAAACGGGGGTAACTCAGCCAACATGCAAGGGGGGAGCTGATCTCGACCGTCAATGCAGAGGCTTGGTCTTAGGAGAACTCACTCCCGAGGCGATGTCCCACCACACGACTTAGATTTTTACGAGGGTCGAGTCGGAGGCCTATTCCCCAAATCGGTCGTGGAGATCGATTCTACCTATTTCGAAAAGAACTTGCTATAAGAGAAAAAGAACTCTCACGGCCCATGTTTCAGGGGGTGAGAAATTTATTTAAGCGATATAACTTTACAGAAGGGGGACATACGCATTCCCGCTATGGGTAGAACTTTTTCAGGTCATCACCGCTCCAAGTGTTTCCATACAGCTCACCTTCGTCGATGGATGGTCAAAGTAACTCGGTGATAGTGCCTCCTAACGGTGAGAATGACAACGAACTCCCGTTGTTCATCAGGATTCGGCTTACGGTGAAATCTTCGACAGCTGCCTGAACCACGAGGGCATCATGAAAGGGGTTCTAATTTCTTAGCATGTCCTCCTCTGAGAAGGTGATGTACAACCCTCATTCTCCGAGGGTGGACCCACCCAAGGCCACGTAGACAGAAGTCAAAGGTCAAAGGGTCAGCACAGAGACCAGCAGTCCAAGACAGAAGCAGAAAAGACCCTGGCGAGTATGCAGGTAATACTCGCCAGATAGGCGAGTATTGACCAGAAAAGTTCGTCACGCGCAGAAAAGCAGCAGAAGACCTAGGCAAGTATTGGCCCGGCGTGTGCGAGCATCACCCAATACTCGCTAGATGGGCGACTATGGCACAGTACTCGCCGAGTATCCCATAGTCGCCGGGTTGAGGGTTGGGCTATAAAAAGCCCCCTACCCTTTGGTTTTCCTATAAATAGGACCCCAGGTGTACAACCCGTATTCGCCGAGTGGGTCCCTCAAGCCAATTGGCGAGACTTGGGTTAGCCGGATCATTCGCCTAGGCTAAGGAAGGTGGAGAGATCCCCGGATTAGTGGGGGTACGCTGCAGGCGAGAAGAAGTTCGGCGAGTGGCGCCCTCACGGACCACTCGCTCAGTAGCATGGGCACTCGCCCAGCTGAGCGGGAGATCGGCGAGTGGTGCCCTCATGGACCACTCGCTCAGTAGCATGGGCACTCGCCCAGCTGAGCGGGAGATCGGCGAGTGGTGCCCTCACGGACCATTCACCCTGAAGGCTTTGAGGGGGAAATGACCATAATGCCCCTTGTGGGCTGTAAATAGCCCTTCGGAACAGCGGAGTTAGGCTATTAGCAGACCAATTTGGGGTGCGGTTAGTAAAACTAAAAGGCGGATTCATGTTATTTGCAGACCAGCCTAGAAAAATCTATAAATAGACCCTTAAGGGCACCTTGGAGGAGACCCGATTTTAGAGAATCCTCTCCTCCAGGCTAGTTTTTGGTCGGCTGCTAGTGCCCTCCAAGGTGCCCGGTTGAGCTCTGGTTTGGGAGGGGAAGCTCTCTAAGATCTTCCGGGTGTGTGGCGGGACCTCCTCGCTTCAGCCTTGGGTCTTTTCTTATTCTCACATCCACCGTCAAGAGAGTCTAATGAGGGAGAAGTAAGCATCGGCTGCACCCCCAGTGGGTCCGAACTCAAGAGGCCTGTTGCAGGTTTCAACATTTTTGGTGCAGTGAGCGTGGACCGTAGCCAGTGAAGGAAAATCCCAGGCTAGGCTCGATGACAGGAGATGGAGGGAATGGTTCTGATTCAGGCCACTCGCAGCCACCAGCGACAGGGGAGTGGCTGGAGATGTTCGAGAAATTCAAGCGAGAAGTCCTGCAGACAGTTCTCGCGGTAAGCGGCGAATGCGAGACGCCAGCGGTTCCCATCATTCCACCCCAGCAGGTCGGCGAGAACGCTCTGGGGCAGCGGCCGGGAAAGGAGGTGCCAACAAAAGGAAGTGCGCGAGATCTCCCGGGGCGGCAGCTGTTCAGCAGACCGGCGAGTGCTGAGGTGTGCGAGTTGGCTCAGCGCGAGAGGACCATTCGCCGAGCAGGGGAAGGGAGCCCCTTTTGCGAGATGATCCTCTCGGCTCTAGTGCCAGAGGGGTTCCGGGGGCCGGAGATGTCCCACTACACCGGAAAAGAGGACCCGGTCGTGCACCTGCAGTGGTTTGAGGACATGACCTCAATTCTCCCCATGTCGGATGCATTCCAATGTCGGCTCTTCGCAACCACCCTGAAGGAGAAGGCAAGGGATTGGTTCCACCAGCTTCCCGTAGGTTCCATCTACGCGTTCGACTATCTGCGTCGGGGCTTCCGGCTGCGATTCTCGACGTCAAAAAAGAGAAAGAAGGATGCGGAGGCTCTCTTCAAGATCAGGCAGAGGGAGGGGGAGTCCCTGGCACATTACGTGGACAGGTTCCAGGAAGAGATACACCTTGTGCAGGAGGTGCCAGGGTTCGCCCTCAAAATGGCGTTCATTGTGGGATTGAGAGACGGGTTCTTCAAGATGGACCTGAAGAGGAGGGCTCCGGTCTCCTTTGAGGAGTTGATGGAGCGAGTGGCGGAGGAGATAGAAGGGGAGGCGGCCAACCCGGAGTTCTACAAAAGGTTGGCGAAGATGAGCGAGCCTGAGGTGAGGCAACAAGAGGGAAGAAGGAGAGAGGAACCCAGAGGTCAAGGGTTCGAGAGGCCACCTCAGAATTGGAGGTTTCAGGAGCCCCACAACAGGTTGGGGTGGAGGAATCAGGAGGGACCTGCGAGAGGTCAGGAAGGAGGATACCAAGGAAGGGAGATGGGGGGAGTCAACCCGGGGTGGAGGCAGGGCCCCCGACCCCCTCCTCCTCCGCGGGAGCAAGCCATGGCGGTAGGCCGAGGAAGAGGAGCTAGAGGAGCTAGAGGAGCAAGAGGAAGAGTGGGAAGAGGGGGTAGGGTGGTGTTGCCCTATTGTGACTTTCATCAGGAAGAGGGTCACGCAACGGCCACCTGCCCCCAGTTCCTGGAGATGAGGGGAAGAGGGCAACCACGGCAGCAGCCGATCAGGATTGAGGAGGTGTTCCCGGAAGGGGAAGAGGATAGGTGTGAAGACCGGGCTGATACAGGAACAAGGGGGGAATCGGGGTGATTCATGGTGGGGTTGGGATAGAGGCCTCTCGCAAGAAGAGCTTCCAGGCGATGTTCCGAAGGGACATCGCGTCGACTTCCCAAACCCCCCCCCCCCCCTCGGAGAAGCTCACCTTCTCCTCGGAAGACATGCCAGATTATGAAGATCCATTCTGCGACGCCCTGGTGATCCAGACGGCGATTGAAAATTTCACGGTCTCCCGGATCCTGGTGGATAACGGAAGCTCAGTGAATGTGATCTTCAAGAAGGCCTTCGACGCGATGGAGGTGGAGAAGAAGAGGGTGCAGGCCTCCGACGGGCCACTGTTTGGTTTCTCAGGGGAGCGGAAGGAGATCGAGGGAGGCGTGGGTCTCCAAGTGACGTTAGGAGGGGTCCCAAGGAACTGCCGGTTCGTCATCGTTGACGCTCCGAGCAGCTACAATGCTATCTTCGGACGCCCTCTCATTAGTGCTTTCCGGTGCGTGCCCTCATTGTACCACCAATGCCTGAAGTTCCATAGTGGAGGAGTCCAGGTCCGGATCCGAGGAGATGCTAAGGTGGCGAGGCAGTGCTATGTGACTGCCGTCAACACCATCTCTTGGATGGCGGAGGCTGAGAGGATGGATGAGGAGATGACGAGGCCGGAGGGGCCAGGAGAAGAAGTGGAGAAGAGTGGAGTAGAGGAAGAGGGCAATGCCCGAGAGGAGAATATGGAGGTCGCTCGGGAGGAGCAGGGGATCGAGCCGATGGAGACGGAAGGAGACACAGAAGAAGAAGCCCGGGAGGAGGGGCGAGAAGCAAAGGGCCAATGGGAAGAGCCAACCCGGCTCGAGGCGGCAGAAGAGGTGGTAGAGATGGAGGTCATCACCCAGGAGGGAAGAGTGAAAGAGGTGCGGATCAGCGGGGGTCTCGGCCCGGAGGACAGGGTGAAGATGCTGGAGTGCATCCAGAAGAACGTGGATGTCTTCACATGGAGCGCAGCTGATATGCCAGGCATCGAGGTGGACGTGGCTTGTCATCGTCTCAACCTCGATCCAGGAGCCCGCCCCATCCGACAGAAGAGAAGGACCTTCGCCAGCAAGCTCGAAGAACCAATCCGCGGGGAGGTGGCCAAGCTCCTCGAAGCAGGTTTTGTATCGGAGATCCAGTACCCAGGCTGGGTCTCCAACGTCGTAATGGTAAAAAAGGCCGATGGCCGCTGGCGTATGTGTGTGGATTTTTCATTATTAAACAAGGCCTGCCCTAAGGATTGTTATCCCCTGCCTCGGATCGACGCGCTGGCTGACTCAGCAGTCGGTTTTTCTGTGATGAGTTTTTTGGATGCTTTTTCAGGTTATCACCAGATCAGGATGCACCCCCCGGACGTCAAAGACGTCTCGTTCATCACCAGGGAGGGATGCTACTGCTAGAAGATGATGCCCTTCGGGCTGAAAAATGTAGGAGCAACCTACCAGAAGATGATGGACTGGGTATTTAGGGAGCAAAGGGGAAGGAACCTGGAGGTCTACGTGGATGACCTTATGGTGAAGAGCAAGTGCGTGAACTCTCACATCCAGGACCTCGAGGAAACCTTCGCCACCCTACGCAAGTACAAGATGCGCTTGAACCCCCTGAAGTGTGTGTTCGGGGCCAGCAAGGGGAAATTCCTGGGGCACCTTCTCACCCCTTGGGGGGTAGAACCTAACCCGGACAAGGTTAAGGCCATAATGGAGCTGGGGTCGCCGCGGAACGCCAAGGAAGTTCAGCGCTTGACCGGAAGACTCGCAGGGCTGAGCAGGTTTCTCTCCCGAGCCGGGGAGAAATGCTCCCCCTTCTTCAAAACATTACGAGGTAACCAGAAGTTTGAGTGGACAAAAGAATGCGAGGAGGCCTTCCAGGCCTTGAAGAGCCAACTCACCAAGGCTCCGTTACTCCAAGGTCCCAAAGAGGGGGAGGATCTATATCTATATCTCGGGGTCGGGGCAGAGGCCGTAAGCTCTGTCCTGGTTTGGGAGGAGGGCAAGAAGCAGCTGCCCGTCTACTACGTGAGCAGGGTCCTGAGGGAAGCGGAGCTCAGATACCCGATTTTGGAGAAGTTGGCCTTTGCTCTGGTCGTCGCAGCAAGGAAGCTCAAGCCATACTTCCAGGCCCATTCAATTCAAGTAGTGACGAACCACCCTCTCCGCCAGATCTTCGAAGGAGTGGAGCACTCGGGAAGGCTCGCAAAGTGGTCGATAGAGCTAAGTGAATTCAACATTACCTTCGTCCCTCGACTATCCATGAAGGCGCAGGTGGTGGCTGATTTCATGGCAGATTATGTGGCCGAGATAGAGGAAGATGGAGCCCCTCGTCACGTTCCGTGGAAGCTGCTGGTGGACGGGGCTTCGGGCAAGAATTCTCTTGGAGGAGGGGTGGTGCTGGAGAGTCCCCACGGAGTGAAGATCGAGCAGACGCTAGTGATACACTTCCCAATCACCAACAACCAGGCGGAGTATGAGGTCGTGATCACCGGTCTACGGCTGGCCCAGGAGCTCGGAGTCCATGACGTGGAGGTCCTCACCGACTCGATGGTAATAGCCTCTCAGATCAGGGGAGAGTTCGAGACGAGGGAACCTGCGCTCATAAGGTACTTGGCCAAAGTGAGAGGTCTCGTGGGAACGTTCAAAACTTTCTCCATCCGGCACGTCCCTCGGGAGGAGAGCACCCCGGCGGATCGGTTGGCCAAATCCGGTCCTCGAGCCGGGGGGACCCTGACAGACCTATTCCGCCCTTCGATCGAGGAGGGAGAACTCATGGAAGTAGAGCAGCGGCCCTCCTGGAAGGATCCCTTCGTCACCTTCCTTGCAACGGGAAAGTTTCCGGAGGAGGTTCCGGACCAGAGGCGCTTCCGATATAAGTACGCCTACTACGTGCTCCATGAGGGAGACTTGTATCAGAAGACCCTCTCGGGCCTCCTGGCCCGATGCATTTCAGAGGAGGAGGTCCCAAGGATCTTGGAAGAAGTCCACTCCGGCGAGTGCGGCAGCCACTCGGGGAGCAGGATGTTGGAGGCAAGAATAATGAGGCAGGGGTACTTCTGGCCAACCCTAAGTAAAGACGCGGCAGCCTTCGCCAAGAGGTGCCAGAAGTGCCAAATGTTCGCCCCGCTTCAGCTCATGCCAGCTCAGAGGCTAAAGAGTATCACGGCGCCCTGGCCATTCGCCATATGGGGGATGGACCTGGTAGGACCCTTCCCCCAGGCTAGTGGGCAGAGGAGGTTTCTCCTAGTCATGATTGACTACTTCTCAAAGTGGTTGGAGGTCAAGGCATTGGCTAAGGTCACCTCCCAGGTAATCCGCAACTTCGTATGGGGGGAGATCATTTGTCGACATGGGCTTCCACAGGCCATAGTCACAGATAATGGTCCGCAGTTCGCAAGCGAGGAATTCATCAGCTTCTGTGGCCAGTTGGGGATAGACCTCAGGTTTGCATCCGTTCACCATCCCAGGAGCAAAGGACAGGTGGAGGCGGCAAACAAGGTCATCGTGAACCTGCTCAAGAAGAAGGTGGAAAATCTGAAGGGCAATTGGGTGGAACAGCTTCCATCGGTCCTGTGGGCCCTAAGAACTACCCCCAGCACCGCCACAGGAGAGACCCCTTTCAAGCTCTCTCACGGCTGCGATGCCGTCATTCCCATAGAGTTCGAGGTTATGACACCACGGGTAAAGGCCGCCGCAAGTGGAGAGGAAGATTGGAGAGCCGAGAACGAGGAGGAGTTGCGGCTCTCCCTCGACCTCATCGAAGAAGCTCGGGATCTAGCAGCCATTCGCCAAGAAGAGGTCAAGCGGCGGATGGCCAAGTACTTCGACAAGCACGTCAGGATAAAGCAGTTCGAGAAGGGAGATCTGGTGCTCAAGAAGGTCGACGCGGCTGGGAGGTCCGCCGCGGTGGGAAAACTTAACCCCAACTGGGAAGGCCCTATGTCGTGGAAGAGGCCCTAAAGTCTGAGGGGTATCGCCTTCAGAATGTGGAGGGCCAACCTCTCAGCCACACATGGAGTGGCGACGACCTTAAACGCTTCTATCCCTAGCAGTATGTAGTAACAGTGTTTTTGAATAAGAATATTTTATTTAAACTATGTGTATGAGAGTGATGTCGCAGCTTGTAGGAAAGACTCTTAAAGCTCCAGAAATGGCCCCGAGCAGACCCGCTGTCCAGGCTCTCATCTAGCTGGCAGGTCCGAAGGCTCACTCGGTGGCAGGTTCCAAGGTGTTGAGAAGATGGCCCCGAGCAGACCCGCTGTCCAGGCTCTCATCTAGCTGGCAGGTCTGAAGGCTCACTCGGTGGCAGGTTCCAAGGTGTTGAGAAGATGGCCCAGAGCAGACCCGCTGTCCAGGCTCTCATCTAGCTGGCAGGTCCGAAGGCTCACTCGGTGGCAGGTTCCAAGGTGTTGAGAAAATGGCCCCGAGCAGACCCGCTGTCCAGGCTCTCATCTAGCTGGCAGGTCCGAAGGCTCACTCGGTGGCAAGTTCCAAGGTGCTGAGAAAATGGCCCCGAGCAGACCCGCTGTCCAGGCTCTCATCTAGCTGGCAGGTCCGAAGGCTCACTCGGTGGCAGGTTCCAAGGTGTTGAGAAGATGGCCCCGAGCAGACCCGCTGTCCAGGCTCTCATCTAGCTGGCAGGTCTGAAGGCTCACTCGGTGGCAGGTTCCAAGGTGTTGAGAAAATGGCCCCGAGCAGACCCGCTGTCCAGGCTCTCATCTAGCTGGCAGGTCCGAAGGCTCACTCGGTGGCAAGTTCCAAGGTGCTGAGAAAATGGCCCCGAGCAGACCCGCTGTCCAGGCTCTCATCTAGCTGGCAGGTCCGAAGGCTCACTCGGTGGCAAGTTCCAAGGTGCTGAGAAAATGGCCCCGAGCAGACCCGCTGTCCAGGCTCTCATCTAGCTGGCAGGTCCGAAGGCTCACTCGGTGGCAGGTTCCAAGGTGTTGAGAAAATGGCCCCGAGCAGACCCGCTATCCTGGCTCTCATCTAGCTGGCAGGTATGAAGGCTCACTCGGTGGCAGGTTCCAAAGTGTTGAGAAAATGGCCCCGAGCAGACCCGCTGTCCAGGCTCTCATCTAGCTGGCAGGTCCGAAGGCTCACTCGGTGGCAGGTTCTAAGGTGATGAAGGAAATGGCCCCGAGCAGACCTGCTGTCCAGGCTCTCATCTAGCTGGCAGGTCCGAAGGCTCACTCGGTGGCAGGTTCTAAGTTCTCAAGGGTGGATCTTGAGGGCACTCGCAGGGACCACGCGCCAGTAAAGTAATCTCACCTCTCTTCCTGACTACCTAAGCGAAACCCCGGTCTGGGCGAATGGTAAGGAGATACGAGTGGGGCAGGAAGCGGGAAGTCGAAAAGGGGCAACACACCTAAGTCATCTTCGAGCATTCGCTGGGTGGCCAGGACAGTCGCACTTCGACCTAGCGTCCTAATGAGCCCAGCGGGATATAACGGCGAATGAGAAAGAAGTAACGTCCTAATGAGTCCAGCGAGATATAGCGGCGAATGAGAGAAAAGTTGAGATAGCACAAAAATTGTAGTCAATATATATATCTTTTAAGGGCACTCGCCCCGTTCATGATTACATTCAAAATGGTAAGTACAAAAAGAGTAAAAAATACAAAAGGCCCTTCTCAAGGGTCGGCATATTTCTCGCCTGAAGATCCTTCGCTTTCGCCAGAATCCGGGATGAGGGCGTCTTCCCGCGGCTCGCCATTATCGTCCTCCGGGAAGGGGATCGGAATGTAGAGCTCGGGAATGACTTGGCGAGCGGAAAGGCATTCGGCCTCCGCCTTCAGATACCCAGCTCGCCGCAGCACCTGCAGCGCATGCTTCACGGCACTTTGCGCATTCTCTTGCATCAGTTGCTCTAGCTCGTGATGGGGGTAAAAGTGCCCCCCCACTTCCCGGGTCGAGTGCCGACGCGCCGGCTTTTCGCAACCGTTGGACTTCGGCTCTGGCCAGGCGGACTTCCTCTTCAAGGTCGATCACCCGCGCGCGAAGCATTTCGACGCTTGTAGCATCCTGAAGAAATGAAATAAAACCTGAGATAAAAGTGCGGCAATCAGCAATGGTCATCTGCAGGGGTGAGAGAAAGTATACCTCTGCAACCGGGCGGCGGGCGAGAAGCGCTTCCGCGGCTTCCAGCTTCACTCTGAGCTCAGTCGCCTCCCTAGAGATGAGAGCCCTGGCCTCCTCGACCCCGGCCAGATTCCGTGCCAAGTTGATGCTCCGGCGAGAAGACATGCGCGAGAGCTCCAGGGCCCGCAACATGGCTCGAGCGGCCTCGTGGGCGAGAACTTGCGTCTTCTCGGCATCGAAGACCTCGGCATTCTCACGGCCATAGAGGGCATACGCAATGGCGTATGCCTCACCGCTGGCGACGTCGCTCTCTATCCAGGTTGGATGGAGGGTAGAGAGTGAGACCCTGTTCGTGTTTCTGTCCCACTTGACCAGGGGAGCCCCTGAGGGATCCACGTACTTCTCGCCGTTCGGGAAGTTGCGGTGGTCCCTGGGCAGCGGAGGCGGCGGCAGCGACGATCTCGCCTGAACCACCGTCCCATCTGGCACACCCGACCCCAAGGTTGGGGCCGGCACTTCGGTCCCCAGGATTTGGGTCGGGACCTCCGTCCCTGGGGTTTGGGTTGGAGCTTTCGCTCCAGAGGTCTCGCCCACAACCCCCTTCCCTTTGATGGAAGGAGGGCATCGCGACTTGCTGGGGGGAGAGGAAGGAGTCGCCACGGGTTTTCTCTTTCGACTGCTGGGCTTGGAGGAGGAAGGCCCCTCCCGGCAGGCATCCGCGGCAGCTTGCGCGAGAGGCACGCAAAACCCAGGAGGCCGCGGCGGATGAAGGGGGAGGCTACGCACGCCTACATAATATTGCGAATGGTTTTAGCGAATGGTGTAAGAATCACAAAGCCAAAACGAATGAAGGAAGTCTCGAAAACTTACCCTCGCCCTGCGGAATGAGCGGGAGCGAGTTGACGTTTCGCCGGAGATAGACGAGGTCCATCCCGTGCTCCAGAATATATTGGTGGAGTTTGGCCTCGTGCCCCCCTAGGGTCGGAGGGCGGAAGGTTGACTCCTCCTCCTGCACCGGGGCGAGAAGGGTGTTTCCCAGGCTCCCGCTGACGAAGATGAAGCGGCGAACCCAGTCGTGGTTTTTGTTCGGGAGCCCGAGTGCTTGAGTGGGCTTAGACCCGAGAAAAAGGAGATGTCGTTGGTGCAGCGGAAGGTGTAGAGCTTTCGGAAGACGGGCAGCGAGAACTCGATCCCCTCTTCTCGCAGATAGCTCGCGTACCCGACCAGCATGGCGATGGAGTTGGGGTTGAGCTGGCCGGGCACGACCCCGTAGTACCTGAAGGTCTGGCGGAGTTCCGGCCAGATGGGAAGGCGAAACCCCACCTCGAAATGCTCTAGCGGGATCGCGAGAGCACAGGGCGAGATGGAGTTTAGGCGCTCTTCCGGCCTGGGCTTTCGCGCCTCGAACCCCGGCGGAATGTAATCCGCAACAGCGGTCAAGTAAGCCTCTTCGGAGAGGTCGCAGGAGTCGAAAGTATGGTTGACGAATGCGCTAGCGCACCTGGCCCTACCTTCCGCATCACCACCCATTTCGCGAATGCAGAAGGAGAAGGGAGCAGCAGGGAAGGGAGAAGCGCGAGTGCTAGCGCGAGGAAAGAGGGGGAACGGATGGTAAGGTATTTAAAACGGTGGTTGAAAGGCCTATTTATAGAAGGACTAAACGGCGTTTGGGCTTTCGAGGTAACGGGTATGCGGATGGCAATCGCGCCTTCCCGACGCCTCGAAACCCGGGCCGATCCCTCTCGCCCATTAATGGCGAATGCCCTGTGGCTATTCGCTCGATGGCCACGCGAAAGAGCTAAGAAAACGTTCGGCAATAGCATATCATTCGGCAATACCCAGGCAAGCTACGAGAAAAACAAAAAATAGAGCATTCGCAAAGCGTAGAGTATAAAATTATTACAGACAAATATAAAAGTCCAGCATCCACAACACAGAAAACGAGGAAAGAAATAACAGGAGGGGTGAATGTCGACTAGATCAGAACTCCTCCCAGACCCACCGACCTCGCCTTCGCGACCCAGCTTCCAGGGGCATTCGCGGGCGGTAGTACGCGAGCATATTGGTGATCTCATGTGAAGCCAGTTGGAGTTGGTCCCGGGCTCGCGCGGCGTGTCTTTCGGGAGACAACTCCCCTCCTTCACCCCCCAGGCGCTCCACCGTCGCGAGAAGGCGCGAGTAGTCCCGCCGAAGGTCCTTTAACTCACGCGCGACTCTCAGCCGCACATCATCCACCTGGCCGTCGACGTTCCGCTGGATGTGGATGAGCTTCCCCAAGACCTCCGTGATCCGCTCCTTCAGGGTCGCATGATCTGAGGAGTCGCCCAGGAAATCAGCGAGATCCCCAGGGGAGGGGAGAGGCGAGAGCATCCTCTCTTCCGCCTCGTTGTAGGAATCAAGGGGGGAGGCTTCCCGATAGCCTGCGAAATCACAACTAGGTCAGTTGCGGTAAAATAAGCAAGTACGATAGGAGCAGGAGAGTAAACTGACCAGGGACGGGTTCCCTATGACCTGAAGGGCGAGACGAATGGGGGAGGACCCCAGACAAGCCTGCGGAAGGTGGTAGAACCTTCCCTTTCCCGGGGCGGTAAAGCGGAGGAGGAGGAGCCGGAGCATTCGTACGGTCATCAGCACGGAGGTGCTGACCCAGTTCCTGCTCAGGAGAGACCCTCGGTTCATTCGCGATAACAGAGGGGTTCTGCTGGGCAGGGGAACTTTGAGGAATGGAGTCCCGCAGCGGGACGTTAGGGTTGAGGGCTGCGAGAAGGTAATGGTCAGTAACAAGCAACATGAAAGGAAAATCGAGAGGGTTCACAACTTACTGGATTGAAGTATGGTCTCGCCCGGAGGGGGTGGAGGAGCAAGGTCCAGATCTGGAGGAGGTGCCTCGTCCGCGAGAGGTGGCACCACGGCACTGTTCAAAACGGCCCCGTGGCCGTCCTCAGGCACCGAAATCCCCTGCGAATGGTCGGAGCGATTGCCGAATAAGGAGGCAGAAACTAAAAATAAAGGCAGGAGGAATCTTCATACCTGAGTCCCGGGGTCTGGAGGAGTATTCGCCGGAGAGTCCGAGGCGGTCTCACCTTTTTTATGATTTATCTGAATCGCTTTGGCTCGCCGCGAGACATATGGGGCGCTCGAGTCTCGCTTGGATTTAAGCCAGGGAGCAAATCTGGCAGTTTTGGGGGCGGTTGCAGTCTGGGCCGCAGCCAGGCGTTCGATCATTTCTTGCGAGAGGGGTCTCGTGGAAGGCTTGTGGAAAGACATTGGAAGTGGCGAAAGGTCCAGGGAGAGAAAACTCCGGGCCGAGATATAAAAATGGTCCAGAAAAGTTTGACATGAGGAGGTATATATAGGATGACGGTGGGACCCACAGATGTCACAACCCGCATTTTCTCCGAATTTAAGAATATCAGAGTAAGAGAAAATACACGTCATGATGCCACGTCATACAGGAGACAACTGTAGACGCTCAGGCGGGAACCTATTACTTAACTAAACAAACATGATTATATAATAAGTCATCAGTTGAAATCATTTATTAGGGGTTTTGAGATAAGAACTGTGTCTCTCAGTTCGTGGATCAACTAGTCCACCGAGAAAGTATATATGATTGCAGCGGAAAATACTTGATTTAGTTTACTTAAAGTCCTACATGTATGCAAACGACGGAGCATGACGTAAGTGATATGCACATAACTAGGCATACTGTAAGAGTAGAAAATACCTTTAGACGACTTTAAAGTTAAGGGTTTTAGTTAGAAAGAATGCAATGAGGATGAAGAAAAACCATTTTTATAACTATAATGCACCTAACATAAATCATTCCCAGAGGGTAAGATACTCAAGATCTAAAAGTAGTGGCATAATCTGGCAAATAAACTATAAAGTATAAAAAGGGGCACAATGGGCGTCAACAACATGACACTAACCCATTGGCACCAACTAGTATGTCTGAGCACAAGAAGTAACTAAAAAAAACAACTACCTCGCAGCAGCGGGGTGAACAGCTACTAAAACTCTGAACTTCAGGCTACACCACTAGCCGTTACGGCTCTGAACCTGAGGCATTCAATAAAACAAAGAACGCCTCAGCAAGGGATTACAAGTGGCAGAAATCTAGCAGAAAAACAAGCAAGCATAAGGGGTACCAACCCAAGCCAAATTTACCGAAAGAGAGCTCTGAACAAAGAACCAACAAGCATCCAGTGCACTAAATATCAAAAGAGGAACAACACGTTCATTTGTTTAGTTTCATCAATTGAAGAGACTGATCAGCTCAAATTATACGGGAGCGGTTAACAACCTCCGCTACCCCAAGCCCAAAAGCAGGTGGGGGTACCACTAGACCCAACCACCCAAACACGACTACCGTGCAAGGCTGTAACAGTTCCCCCACTGTCCCCCAAACACAACTACTGTGAAGGGCTAAAGACAGTAGTCCTTATTACTTAAATTTTATTTAAACACGGGACGCAGCCCGAAAGGGTAAACACTGGAAGGCCCTAAGAAAAAAAATAGGGTCAAGGCAAAGTACGCCTCGATCAATAAGAACCATAAGAGTAACTCAAATGTTAACAGACCACAACGAGTAAAAGAATACCACCAAGAGGGTTCCAAGATCAGGAGCACCGAAGGGACACTGGCAATCATCTAGGTGCACTAGAGAGGTCAAAAGATTAAAACGTGGGAATCGCAACGAAATCACATGCGCACCTGGCGGGGTTCCAAGGGGCCGCGCCCCTGGCGGGGTCTTAGGGGCAGAGCCCCTAACGGGGTCCAAGAGGCAGCGCCCCTGGCGGTGGTCTCGCTGACCGATCAGCGAGCGGGGTCAAGGGGCAGAGCCCTTGCGGGGTGCGGGGCAGAGCCCCGTCCAAATTTTTGAAATCCCACCATCAGAAACCACACAAAAACACAGCAGAATTTAGGACGTCTTGAAAACTACAAGGAACTTCTCGAGAGATAAAAGGGTTTCTCGAGAGAAGGGCAATTTCTCGAGAGAAGGGCAAATTTCTCGAGAGAAGAGCAATTTCTCGAGAGAAGGGAAATTTCTCGAGAGAAGAGTAGGGTCTTTTCTTTTCGAAAACTACAGGGAACTTCTCGAGAGATAAAAGGATTTCTCGAGAGATGGATTTTTGGGTTCTCGAGAGGAAGGCAGGGATTTCTCGAGAGAGGACAAGGGATTTCTCGAGAGGGATCAGGGGATTTCTCGAGAAATCAAGCATTTCTCGAGAGGGATCAGGGGATTTCTCGAGAAATCAAGCATTTCTCGAGAGGGATCAGGGGATTTCTCGAGAAATCAAGCATTTCTCGAGAGGTAGAGGGGATTTCTCGAAAACTTGGCTAAAACAACTGCTCGAGACTCTCAAAGACTTCTCGAGAAGGGCCAAACAACGGCTAAAATTCAGGGAACGACGGTGTCTTCCAGGAGAAATGCCCTGACTCTACGCGGGGAAGAAAATTTAGGGTTTCTAACTATCACACAAGATGCTCGAAACACGAGCCCACAGTTTATCAAGCATCTAACAGGAGAAAGACAAACCACGACTTAACCAAACAAAGAGGAGGAGGAAGCCACTTGCCTTAGACCTCGCAAACTCGAAGATCTCCGCTCCGAAAGCTATGGATCGGCTAGGGAAACACACGAGCACAGATTCCTGAAACTTTTAGGATCAAAAGGAGGGGTTAGGTCACCACCAAAGCTCCCAAAACTCCACGAAACGAGAAAGGCTTACCGCTAGAACGAAGATCTCGCCGAGAGCTTTCCAAATCTTCAAACCAAACTCGATTCCGACCACTACAGCCCTAGGAATCGCCGGTTGAAGGCTCCACGAAGCTCCGCTCTCGCCCTAACCCTCGGCGGCTGCTTTTGATCGAGGAAGAGGATGAATAGGGAAAGGGGAAGGCTTTAGGCTTATATATAAACCTAAATTTGTTATTTTAGTAATTAATTAATTCCCCAATTTACTTAAACTGCGAGGGCGACCAAAACACCTCGGATTTCTATGAAATTCGCACCCTAGCTGAAAAACGGCGCTACGAATCCAACGGCGAAGTCAGAATTCCATTCCGACGAGCCAAACCCCAGATAAAGCCTTCCAAAGCTAAAATCTTGATATCCACTCAAAATCTTCACTTTAACTCGAAACGACGCGAAATCTCGCACGCTTGACCTAAATCACAAGCTTTAACTAAGCTAAAACTCGAAACACTACCAGACGAGCTGACATAACGCCCTTACGCCAAAATTATGACATAGAGGGTACGTAAAATAATTAACGAAAATCAGGGGCGTTACAACAGAGTCTTATGGGCCCAGTCAGCAAACACTCACCGAATACAGGGTTGGACTGTTCTTTCCGAGCGTAGGAACCGCTCGCAAAGAGCGGGGATTGTGTACAACCTGTATTCGCCGAGTGGATCCCTCAAGCCAACTGGCGAGACCTGGGTCAGCCGGATCATTCGCCCAGGCTAAGGAAGGTGGAGAGATCCCCGGATTAGTGGGGGTACGCTGCAGGCGAGAAGAAGTTCGGCGAGTGGCGCCCTCACGGACCACTCGCTCAGTAGCATGGGCACTCGCCCAGCTGAGCGGGAGATCGGCGAGTGGTGCCCTCACGGACCACTCGCTCAGTAGCATGGGCACTCGCCCAGCTGAGCGGGACATCGGCGAGTGGTGCCCTCACGGACCATTCGCCCCAAAGGCTTTGAGGGGGAAATGACCATAATGCCCCTTGTGGGCTGCAAATAGCCCTTCGGAACATCGGAGTTAGGCTATTAGCAGACCAATTTGGGGTGCGGTTAGTAAAACTAAAAGGCGGATTCATGTTATTTGCAGACCAACCTAGAAAAATCTATAAATAGACCCTTAAGGGCACCTTGGAGGAGACCCGATTTTAGAGAATCCTCTCCTCCAGGCTAGTTTTTGGTCGGCTGCTAGTGCCCTCCAAGGTGCCCGGTTGAGCTCTGGTTTGGGAGGGGAAGCTCTCTAAGATCTTCCGGGTGTGTGGCGGGACCTCCTCGCTTCAGCTTTGGGTCTTTTCTTATTCTCACATCCACCGTCAAGAGAGTCTAGTGAGGGAGAAGTAAGCATCGGCTGCACCCCCAGTGGGTCCGAACTCAAGAGGCCTGTTGCAGGTTTCAACACCAGGGGTACTTGGATTGGCACCTGGACTTGAGCTTTTGGATCCCGATTTCTGAACTCTCGAGCCCGTCACCCTTGCTTCTAGCCATGTCGGTGCCTTCCCTGTACCAAGCTCGGCCACTTTGGTTTTGGAGGGGAAGACTCTCTTGAGCTTCTGGGTACGTGGTGGGACCTCCCTACTGCAGCGCCCGGGGTCCTGTTTGTTGCTCTTCTAGCTTCTTCGTCGTTTCCAGCCAAGCCATCTCGTTGGGCTGCTGGGCGAGTAGCCTCCGGCTGCATCGGTCCAAATCTTGAGGTCAGGATTTTCCTGGCGTCAACACTTTGGTGCAGTGAGCGTGGACCATAGTCAGAGAAGGAAAGCTCAGTAAGAGGGCAAGATGGTCATAGTTGGCGACCATGAGGAAGTAGTCGGCAACTCGTCCACGAACAGCAAGTTCGTGACGTTGGCAGTTTTCGAGGCCTTCGCGCAACGCATGGAAGGGACCATGCGAGCAGCGCTTCAGCCGCTCACCGAGGTCACGGCGACCTCGCCGCATCGCCCGGTTCTAACCGAGGGAGGGAGTCCCCCTCGACGAGCAGGAAAGGAGCATGCAGAGGAGGAGACCGAGCGACCAAGGAGGTCGCAGTTCTACCAGCCGACCTCGCAAGGGATCCGTTTCCGCGAGACGGAGGAGCAGGCGAGGTATCAGGATACTCGCCCCTATGGAGAGTACGGTCAGGATACTCGCCCCTATGGCGAGTATGGTTATGATACTCGCCAAGTGGAGGGTCGTCGCCGGGCTGGAGGGAGGAGCCCCTTCTGCGAGGAAATCCTTGCCGAGCCTGTGCCAGAAGGGTTCAGGGACCCCGTGCTGAATTACTATTCAGGGAGGGATGACCCTGTCCGACACATCCAGTGGTTCGAGGATATAGTCTCTATCCGAACCATGTCGGATGCCTTTAAGTGCAGACTGTTTGCCACCAACTTCGGGGCAAAGGCCTGGGACTGGTTCCACCAGTTGCCCATCGGCTCGATTTAATGCTTTGAAGACCTGTGTCGTGGAGTGACGACCCGGTTCGCCATGACCCGGAAGCTGAAGAAGGAAGCAACGACCCTGTTCTATCTGGTAGAAGCCGGATGAGGCGCTGGGAGCCTACATCGAGCGCTTTCAAGAGGAGGTGCTGCAGATCCAGGAGGTGGATAGCAACATCCTGTTGTTGGCCTTGACGTTTGGTATAAGGCAAGGCCTCTTCAAGTTGGAGCTCAGTAGGAATCCTCCCTATTCCTATGACAACCTCATTCAGAGGGCCAACAAGTTTGTCCGAGGAGAGGCTTCCAACCCTGACTTATTGGCCAGGCTTGCTAGGGTGACCGGAGGTGAGGGAGAAGAGAGGGATAGGATCCCTGAGAAGAGGAAGAGAGAAGAGCCCCGGAGAGCAGAAAGGAATAGGCCAGAGCGGCGCGAAGAAAGGGGAAGAGAAGAGAAGAAAAGGGAGGAGCCCCAGAGGGAGGAAGCCAGAAGAAACGATGAGAGGAGGCCCATCGTAACCCCGGAGCGTCAGGAGGAGGAAAGGCACTATCAGATTCCCGTCAACCGACCACCTTGGAGGCCGGCTGGACGGCACCAGCGTCGGGATCAAAGGGGAAGATCCCCGGAGAGAAGACCCTTTCGGCAGCCGGAGAGGCGTCAGGAGAGGAGGAGAGACGAAGCGATGGCGGTATCCGGGCGTGGTCGCCGTCAAGGAAGGAAGAAGCAGCGACAGAGAGGGCAGCAGGCGGAAGAGGTTCCCCTCTACTGTGACTTCCACCAGGCAGAAGGGCATGCGATGATGGCTTGCCCAGACTTTGGGGAAGCCAGGAGGAGGCTAGTGATGCGATGATTCGGCAAGTGCACCGGTCGCGCAAGTAATAATAATGGGGAAATTCCCCGAGTGTCGGTCTCTTGAGGAACACAGTAAGGTGGAGTTAGGTTTCGAGGAAGGACTTGAGATTGAAGTCCTTAAATCGGATGGAATGCGGGGGAGTTGGGTTGGCTTTTGGAAAATAAAATAAAAGCTATCAACTACTCCTATGCAATGCCGCTATGCAATGCTTCGCTTGGCGGGATGGAGACTAGGCAGGCCTTGAGCGCGCTGCGTCGAAATGGCGGATGGACGAGTAGGCAAGCGGAATCGAACTATGCAGGCCTTGAGCGCACTGCTTCGTTAGGCGGGATGGAATACACGGGCCGCGATGCCACGCTTCGGTAGGCGGATGGGCGAGTAGGCTAGCGGAGTGAGGGTCGCAAGCACCTCTTCGACAAGCACGCCACTAGCAATTGCTAGTGCGGCACACGAACGCGGTGGTGAAGTGGAAAATGGATGGTGGCGCTCCTCATAAACACATAGACCACAAAAGCATTTCACACAAACATGAAATCTATATAAATAGAAGCAAGTCTAAGTGCAACTTCATCAAAATATATAGATCTAGCTATTACAACAATCAATAAGAGAAGAATAAGGCAAGAAATCGACCGAATCCGAAGGCTCGTTGTAGATTCACGGTTGGAATCGCCGGGTTGTCAATCCGCGTCCAAGCTCGGTCCGCAACTACGTCCGGGGTAGAGAGAGCTGTCACGACACTCCAATGGACCCGTCTTCTTCGTGTCACGATCCGGTAGAGGTTGCAAACTTCCTCTTGCTTGATGGTAATGGCGGCTAGGTCTTCCTTTGGAGCTCTTGGATGAAGGAGGAGGCCGAGAGGAAACTCCGGCTCAAGATTGGCGTGAAGAGCAAGCCCGGAGCACCTCTAGATGGTGGGCGGCGATGGAGGGGCGAAGTCGGACGAACTGGAGCAGAAAACGGCGGAATACGGCGGGCTATATGACCTAAATCGCGAGCAGGGAATTTATAGGCGCTGGAATTAAACAGTGCGCACGGTCAGTGGCGCACGACCAGTGGTCGTGCGCACTAGAATTCGGTGATCGTGCGCTCTGCCTGGACGGAACCTGCAAAGACAGAAATTATGAATAACATGTTCGCACGACCAGTGGCGCACGACCGGTGGTCGTGTGCACTGGAGTTGATGGTCGTGCGCACTACATCAAACAGAACTCGGAAATTAAATGGTAAGTGCGCACGAGCAGTGGCGCACTACCGGTGGTCGTGCGCACTGGCGTTGGTGGTCGTGCGCACTGCACCAAATAGAACTCGTGAAAAAGGGGTTAAGTGCACACGATCAGTGGCGCACGACCAGTGGTCGTGCGCAATAGAACCGGTGATCGTGCGCAGTGTTCCTGTGCAGAATTGTACCGGAAACACCTGCACGACACCTCTTCCAGCGTACGACACCAGTCTAGCCACTGAAAGTGGGACTTAACATCGCAAGAAAACTAATAACAAAGAAAGATACGAAATAACACCAAAATAGGGCCTATAAGTGCACCTAGCATAGAATGACCAATATGAGCTAAAAAAAGGCTAAAGTGCAGTGAAAAGACTAAATAGATGGCCCAGATGAGTCCATAAAAGTGTATATGATCAGGACTCATCAGCTAGCAGCAGGAGAAGGTGGAGGGGAGCTATGAAGAATCAAAGCCCATGTCGAGCCGCCGGCAGTACAAGCCGCCGTTCGAAGGAGGAATGAAGACCGGGTCGACCAGGGAGGTCGAGGAGACCTGGTTCAGGGAGGCAGAGTCGGAGTGATCCACGGGGGAGCAGGGCTGGAAGCTTCCCGCAAGGGGAGCCTCCATCAGATCTATCGCAGGAGCGTCGCCTCGACCTCGCAAGCACCGCCCCCGATGGAGGAGATCACCTTCTCTGAGGAGGACATGTTAGGGAATGAGAATCCCTTCCATGATGCCCTCGTGATCCAAGCTGCAGTAGAAGACTTCACCGTTGATCGAATTCTGATCGATAACGGTAGCTCCGTAAACGTCATTTTCAAGGGGACGTTTGACGGACTGGGAGTCAGAACAGCAAGGGTTCGGGCAGCCGATGGTCCCCTCTTCGGCTTCTCCGGAGAGAAGAAAGAGGTGGAAGGAGGAGCAGATCTCCTTGTAACGCTCAGTGGCACCTCCATTAGCTGTCGATTTTTCATCGTCGACGCCCCAAGCTGTTACAAGGCTATCTTTGGGAGGCCACTTCTCAATGCCTTCAAGGCCGTCCCATCCTCCTACCATCAATGCTTAAAGTACTGTCAGGGAGATGTCCAGGTGAGGATCAGGAGCGATCCAAGAGCCGCTCGGGAGTGCTATCTCAGCGCCGTCAGTGCCATCAGCTGGATGGCTGACGCAGAGGAGTTCGGAAGGGTGTTGGAGAGCCCGGCCAGGTTGGAGGTGGCCGAAGAAGTCGAAGAAATCGAGGTATTCTCCGCAGCAGGAGTACCTGGGTTGCTGAAGATCGGCGGGTCGCTGAAGACTGAGGAAAAGATCGAGATGGCGGCGTGTCTGCAAAAGAACATCGACATCTTTGCTTGGAGTGCCGCCGAGATGCCAGGGGTCGATCCTGATGTTGCATGCCATCGCCTCAACCTGGATCCCGCGGTCCAGCCCGTCCGCCAGAAGAAGAGGAGGAGCGCCACCATCTTGGCCAAGCCGATCCGGGAGGATCGGAGGTGAAGAAGCTGCTCGATGCAGGCTTTGTATCGGAGATCCAGTACCCAGGCTGGGTCTCCAATGTTGTAATGCCGTCGGTTTTTCTGTGATGAGTTTCCTTGATGCGTTTTCAGGATACCACCAGATCCGGATGCATCCCCCCGATTGCCGCGATGTCTCCTTCATCACCGATGATGGCTGCTACAGCTACAAGATGATGCCCTTCGGGTTGAAGAATGCGGGAGCTACCTACCAGCGGATGATGGACCACATCTTCAAGGAGCAGAAGGGGAGGAATCTGGAAGTGTACGTGGACGACCTCTTGATCAAAAGCAAGAGCGTCCAGGAACACGTAGCTGATCTAGTGGAGACCTTCGCGGCGCTGAGGAAATACAAGATGAGACTCAATCCGGCGAAGTGCATCTTTGGAGCTGGAAGAGGAAAGTTCTTGGGGCATCTCCTTACCCCGGAGGGAGTAGAGCCTAACCCCGACAAGGTTAGGGCGATCCTGGAGATGCCGTCCCCAAAGACAATGAAGGAAGTTCAAAGGTTGACAGGGAGGCTGGTGGGTCTTAGCCGCTTCCTATCGAAGGCCGCAGAGAAGTGCTCTCCATTCTTCAAGACACTCCGCAAAACTGAGAGTTTCAAGTGGTCCGAAGGATGTGAGAAGGCGTTCGAAAGACTGAAGGAGCAGTTGACTCAGACACCTCTCCTTCAGAGCCCGAAGGAAGGCGAAGACCTGCTCATCTACCTGGGAGTAGGAGCAGAGACAGTAAGTTCCGTGTTGGTCCGAGAAGAAGGAAGGAAGAAGCTGCCCATCTACTATGTTAGTCGGGTGTTGAAGAAGGCGGAGATGAAATATCCGATCCTGGAGAAGCTTGCTTTCACCCTGGTGGCGTCGGCGCGGAAGCTCCGGCCTTACTTTCAAGCTCACTCCATCCGGGTTGTGACTGATCATCCTCTCCGAAATGTCCTAGAGGGAGTGGAGCATTCAGGGAGGTTAGCGAAATGGTCGGTAGAACTCAGCGAGTTCGACATTTCCTTCTCACCTCGGGTGGCGATCAAGGCCCAGGCGGTAGCAGACTTCTTGGCTGACTTCTCAGTGGAAACAGAACCAGGGGAGAAACTCTCAGTCCAATCCCATGGAAGATGTTCGTGGACGGAGCTTCGGGTAGAAGTTCTGTGGGAGTGGGCATCGTGCTCGTCAGCTTACAGGGAACAAGGATCGAGCAAGCCGTCGAGATCCTCTTCCCCATCACAAACAACCAAGCAGAGTACGAGGCCATAGTGGCAGGCTTGCGCCTTGCCAAGGAGTTAGGGATCCGTGATGTCCGGGCTTTCACGGACTCGATGGTGGTCGCGTCGCAGATTCGATGAGAGTTCGAGGTGCGCGACACCATCCTGTAGAAGTACTTAGTAAAGGTGAAAGGGTTGATTGGAGGCTTCCAGTCCTTCTTCGCCGAGCATGTGTCAAGAGAGGAGAACTCGACAGCAGATCGCTTAGCCAAGTATGGGCCGAGGGCTGGAGGAACTATTTCTGAACTATTTCGCCCATCCATTGAAGAGGGAGAGATGATTGAGATCGAGCAGCGCCCTTCATGGATGGATCCCTTTGTGGCCTTCCTGGTCGGCGGCCAGCTCCCCGCGAGCGAAGGGGATCAAAGAAGATTTCGGTATAAAGCGGCGTACTATTGACTGCAAAGCGGAGAGCTGTACCGCAAAACCATCTCAGGCCCCCTGGCCAGATGTGTCTCTGAAGATGAAGTACCCCGAGTGTTGGAAGAGATCCACTCGGGAGAGTGTGGAAACCATTCTGGGACTCGCACTTTAGAGCAAAGAATCCTGAGGCAAGGTTACTTCTGGCCTACTATCCGAAAGGATGCTGAGACCTTCTCGAAGAAGTGTCAGAAGTGCCAGCTCTTCGCCCCCCTTCAGATGCAGCCGGCCCAGCAGCTCCGATCAATCACCGCCCCATGGTCGTTCGCCATCTGGGGGATGGACCTGATCGGCCCTTTCCCTCAAGCAAGTGGCCAGAGGAAGTTCGTTCTCGTCATGATTGACTACTTCTCCAAGTGGATCGAGGCCAAAGCTTTGGCCAAGACCACCTCTCAAGTCGTGAAGAACTTCATCTGGGGGGAGATCGTCTGCAAATTTGGAATCCCTCTCGCCATCGTCACCGACAACGGTCCCCAGTGTGCCATCTTAGAATTGGATGATTTTTGCAGGCAGCTGGGAACTGATCTTCGATTCTCCTCCGTACACCATCCCAGGAGCAATGGTCAAGTGGAGGCCGCCAACAAGCTAATCATCAATCTGCTAAAGAAGAAAGTGGAGAACCTGAGAGGTAGTTGGGCGGATCAGCTCCCCTCGGTCCTATGGGCTTTGAGGACCACTCCTAGCTCAGCCACCGGGGAGACACCGTTCAAGCTCTCTCACGGGTCGGAAGCTCTCATTCCAGTAGAGTTTGAAGTCAGAAGCCCAAGGGTGGTAGTCGCCGAAGACGGAAACGAAGAATGGCGATTAGAGAATGAAGAAGCGCAGAAGCTATCCCTCGACTACATAGAAGAGCTGCGGGACCTGGCCTCAGTTAGGCAAGAAGAGATCAAGCGCCGAATGGCAAGACATTTCGACAAAAATGTCCGCCTCAAGCACTTCCAAGCAGGTGACCTGGTCCTAAAAAAGGTAGACGCGACAGGAAGATCAGCAGTTGTCGGGAAGCTTAACCCAAACTGGGAAGGACCCTTCATCATCCAGGAAGCACTCCTGACAGGAGGGTACCGATTGCAAAACCAGGAAAGCAAGCTGCTTGGGAACACCTGGAGCGGCGATGACCTGAAAAGGTTTTATCCTTAAGAGGGAATGTACGTGCCTCCCCTTGTAAATTCATTTATGTATAAATAAAAATTTACATCTCCGTGAAACATGGGACGAGACAGTCCTTCCTATCCCAAAGAAGTCTTTAAAGGAAGAAGGCCAGTGAAGTCGATCTCCACACTAGGTTGGGAAATGAGCCTCCGACTTAACCCTCGTAAAAACTCAGAATGGATGATGGGACGGTGCCTCGGGTGTGCATTCCCTTAAGTCCAAACCTCTGCAATGGCGGCCGAGATCAGCTCCCCCTTCGCACGTTGGACGCGGTTCCCACCGACCGCACTTCTCGTCCGACTGGAGAGATTACCAGGAAAAAGTCTGGACGCCGACCTCCCGATTCGGCGAAGAGATGATCGATTTAACTAGCTCAAGGGACCCTTGAATAAATGCGTTGTGTACCCTCGAGAGCGGAAAGCTCGCAGCAAAGCAATCCGTTTCCTAAATTGTTGTGTCTGATCATGCGAGTTGGTATGCTTAACTCCCTGCTAAATTATTGAGCAACAGGAAGCAGGTTTGATCCACATCCAGCATCCAAGTAGGATGGAGGCCTCAGGATGGTGTGTCCCATTGGACCTCCCCGACTGCCACTCCCTGCTTGACGTCGTCCTGCATCAACATTCGACGCCGCAAGTTGGAAAACGAGCCTTCGACTTAACCCTCGTAAAAACTCAGAACAGATAGTGGGACAGTGCCTCAGGTGTGCGTTCCCTTGATTCCAAACCTCTGCAATGACGGCCGAGATTAGCTCCCCCCTTGCACGTTGGCGCGGTTCCCACCGACCGCACTTCTCGTCCGACTAGAGAGATTACCAGGGGAAAGTCTGGAAGCCGACATTCCAACTTGGTAAAGGGCAAGACCGATTCGACCGACCAAAGAATGGAGACATTCTGGCATCCAAGTAGGATGGAGACCTCGGGACGGTGTGTCCCCTTGGACCTCCCCGACCGCCATTCCCTACTTGACGTCATTCTTCATCGACATCCGGCATCCAAGTAGGATGAAGGCCTCGGGATGATATGTCCCTCCGGACCTCCCCGACTGCCATTCCCTATCTCTTTTCCCTTAAAAACCCCATTATTATTGAGTGATCCCAATGAACTCTTCACCAGGTGCAAGGCAAGGCCTTGAGAGCATGTGTCCCTCGGGACCCTCCAAGTGCCCTTCACAGCTCGACCCTATCAAAAGGTACCTTTGAAAAAAGGCGAGTATGCAGGTGCAAGTACTTAGGCGAGTATACACGTACGAGCATGCAGGTGCGAGTATACACGTGCGAACATGCGGGTGCGAGTATGCAGGAGTGAGTATCCACATGCGAGCACTAACGAAAAACGAGCACTCAACCGCGCCTCGATCCTAAGAGCCTAGTGAGCACTCAATCTCGCCTCGAGCCTAGGAGCCTAAGCGACATTTAAGAAAGGAAGCAAGTACAGAAGAAACAGGCAAGCCAAAAAACCTTGTCCTTACATTTATATGTATGGTATAAATTACAAAAAATCTTCAAAGGGTTTACAAAAGGTCGTCGGGCGAGCAAAAAGGGTGTCCAGGCGATTAGGCATCATCCTCGCCATCAATGTCTATATCTGCATCCCCATCACCATCATCATCATCCTCGTCCTCAGAATCATCATCCTCGGAGTCACTGGACAGCTGGGGAGATACTCGCAAGGGGGAGGTGGACTCCTCGGCGAGCAGCGCCGGGATGAGGTCCACCACTGTCAACTCCATCGCCGCCGGCTTCAGAAGATCGTCTGCCTTCAGTTGGCTCAGGATGACAGTCCCAGTGGCTCGTGCGATCTCCCGACGAATGCGAGGTATGTCATCGCCATACATCCTAATCCGCTTGCCGATCCTGGAGGGGCCCGCCGTCGTTGGCTGTTGCTTGGCAGGCCGAGTTTCCAGCTCGGCAATATGAACTTGGGCGGCCTCCAAAGCCAGCTGGGTGTCGTCCAGCTCCTTCTCCAGCTGGGATGCCTTCTTCGCCATCTCCACCTCGGCGGCCTGCAAAAGCGAGAAGACGCGGGAAGTAAGCAAAATATTCGGCAAACTGGCGAGTATCCCAGAAGCGAGTAAAGGAGCAAAGCGAGTACCTCATGCTCCTTCTCTTTGAGCCCCATGACGATCATCTTCTTGCACTGGGTCCGGATCACCCCCTCATATTCAAGCAATCGCCTTGCTGTCGAATGAGCCATCTCGGCAGATCGCAGCAGAGATCGCGAGGTCTGGTGAGCCAGATACTCGGAAGACTCCTCTGCAGTCTCTCAGCATCCTCGCGACCATAGATGTGGTGGAGCACGTCGAAGCCCTCGCCCTTATCCTCCCAGTCCTCTGACCATGGCGGGAGGTTGGAGCTTAGAGACACCACGTGGGCACTCTCTGACCAGGTCACCAAGGGGCGACCATAGGCGTCCTCGCCACGCCCGCCGAGGTTGAAATTCGGGTGGGCGTAAGGCTCGCCAGCCTCAGAAGCGTCCGCCTTCTTGCCAAGTTCAAGGGCTCATCGCCTCCTGGCGACAAATCAATGGGCGAGGAAACCCCATCCCCACGAGCGGAGGTCCCCGCACCTCCTTGTGTGGAATCCGCCGCCTTCACCACCATAGGGAGAAGCTCGAGTGGCAGAATGTGGACTGCTGCAGCAAAAGGAAAGACATCTCCAGTTAGTCGCCAGATTGAAGATGAAGAACGAGTATAACAAATACTCGCGCGGTAGGTTACCTTCGCCCGGGAACACCTCAGCAAGTTCGCCTACTCGCTTCCTCCAGAACACCACGTCAAGACGGCGATTCTTGAAAGACTCGAGCAGTTTCTCGCCGCTCTCACTCAGGAGAGAAGCCCCAAAGACGCTCTCCGGCGGCTGGAAGGACTTGTCAGGAATGGCTTGGAAGTCGCCACTGATGACAACTAATTGCTCTCCCCAGCGATGATTCTTCTTCGCCGTACCGACCAGCGTGCAGACATGGCTGCACAGGAAGATGACGCCCTCGCCAGTCACCATGAAGTGGAATACCTGTCTGGAGACGGAGAGGTCGAAGGCGATCCCCTGGTCGCGCAGATAGCAGAGGAACCCCACGATCATCGTCACTCCGTTGGGGTTGATCTGGGCAGGGACTATCCCAAAGTAGCGGAGTATCTGGCAGAACTCCGTCCACAATGGTAGTCGCATGCCCACCTCAAAGTGGCGAGTAGGGAACACCCTCTCGGTGGTTGAGACGGTGTTTAGTCGCTCGCCCTGGCGAGGAAGTCGAGCGACAAACCCCGGCGGGATGTACTTCGCCGAGAATATCTCCAGATCCTTCTTGGTTGTAATTGATTTCTTGAAAGTGGTCGCCGCAAAGTTCTTGGCGTGATTCGCACGCCGAATGGTCGCCTCGTCAGTCATCTTCGAAGAAAGAAGGAAAGAATGGCGAGTATAGGAGAATGCGAGAAGAAGAGAAGAGGATGGAGGATACTCGCGTGTGAGCTAGAAGATCGCCAAAAGTGTAATTAATACTCACCCACCCCCTATTTATAGTAGTCAGGTAGCTTGGCTTATCAAGCACGACGGCGCGATTAAGAATAAGGGGGTGGCAAGTATTAAGTCAGGTCGCCGACTCAGCAGCGTGCGTCAGAAAGGTGCCGACTTCCAAAGCGCGAAGACCTACACGAAGAAGCATGAAAGAAGTTTGCAAGGTGCAGGCGACATTCAGATACTACTCGCCAAATTAAAGAAGATAGAAACAATCTAACAAAAAAACCATCACAGAAAAAGAAAGCAAAGCAAGTAATAGAGAGCGAGTTTCCAATATTCGCCAAATAGTATTACATCAGGAAAAGCTAGGTGTTCAGAACTACAGGGAAACTCGCCCAAAGGCGATCGAGCGACTACAAAGAAAAAAGAGAAGAAAAGACAGCAGCTACGGAGGCCCCTGGAGATTCGCCTGAGGATCCTGAGGCAGAGGATGTCGCCCGACCCAGCCCAAGCTGCGAGCTCGCTTGAAATGCTCGAAGGCTACGGTCATCGCGTCCTCGCCCTGCCGCAGCTGGTCTTCAATCCTCGCCAGCCGACCAACCGAGCTCATGCTCGCGCGCATCCCTACCATCTTGTCATGGTGCAGCTGCTGGCGATGTTCGAGCCTCGCAACTCGACGCTCCAAGTCGCTGACAATCTGAAGGCGAGATTCCAAACCAGCCAGGCGAGTATCAAACTCTTCCAGCCGTGATAATCGCACCTCCAACTCGGTCAAGCGACGATGAGCGTCGCTGCTCGCCAGGCGCTCAACCCGCGACTCCACCTCAGTCAGGCGGCGATGAGGCTCACTGACCGCCAGGCGCTCTAACTTTGCCTCCAAATCCAGGATCGCGCGAGTAGCCCTCTCCTGGTACTCGCGAGAAGGAAGCCCGATGGCGTCGATCAAGGCTCCTATGGGAGTACGAGCGCGAGCTACAAAAAGGGTAAGAGTGTCAGAGCTTTGATGACGAAAGGAACAGAGTGAAGACAGTAGCGACTATCGAAGACAGCGACCAAGTACCTGGCCGAGGACTGCGAGAGTGACAGCGAGGAGAGCCCCTTCCTCGCTGAGGAGACGCGTTGCGATGATGATCACCTCGCCGAGCAGAATGGGACCCAGCGGTCTGACCCCGGCTAGGAGGCGCGTTCCCTCGACCGCGACTATCGAATGGTCGCCCTCCCCCCCTTGGGGGAAAGAAGCCCGAAGGGCCCTCAGTCCCGCCACGGCGCGAGGATTCGCCCTGGTGGGTTGAGGGAGCAGTAGAAGTCGCAGGGCGCTACTCGCCCTGAGTAGTGGCAAAAGGAGGAAAAGGAGGAGGTGGCGGAAGCCCACCCTCGGGCAGCTGCGAACTGCTTGCCAGCCCCAGGGATTGAAGAGGCGGTGGTGGCGGAAGCACGCCGCCCGTCAGAGGAGCCCGTTGCTCGCTCATCGGCCTCTTCTCTAGCAAAGAGCTGTGGAGAACTCGCGTCGAGCGCCAACCACCCCTAGGCAAGATCATGGGCGATGATCTAAGAGGAGGTACGACCAGAGGCTCCTCCTGAGCACCGATGGTAGACGAATCTGCGAGCATAGAAGAGGCATTTTAGCATTACAAACCAAGTTGAGACTAATCAAGGAGGTGGCGAGTAGGTTTTCCCACCTCGTGCAGGAGCGAGATTCTCTGGTTGATTCTGGGCCGAGGTCCCAGGCATGCTCGCCCCCTCGGCGATATTTGGAGCAGGAGGATCCGCGACCGGCGAGTCACCCTCGTTAGACAGCCCCATCTCGTCCAGCATCTGCTGGTGTTGGTCGCCCAAAGGGGCGGCGACATCCTCTACAACGGCTTTCTTCTTCTCCTGCTTCTTCTTCTTCTTCGCAAGCCTCTTCCTCTTCTTGGTAGCGAGGAAGTCCTCAACCTCGGGACCTAGGCATGGAGGGATTGAGGGAACATCGAACAGACCCACAAGACCAGCCATGGCCGCCTTAGCTTCTGGAGCATAGTCGCGCGCCATCTTGAGCGAGTTCAGAAAGGTCGTGCCACCAGAGACCCCTGCCCCTCTATTTATAGAGTTCGAGCGTCGGCTAACAAGATGACAAGTATAAGCCAATAGTCGTCAGTAGGGAATCTCGTCGAATGAAGGGTTGGATGATTCTTCCCGAGCAACTACGTTACTTGCAAAGAGCGGGGATTGTGTACAACCCTCATTCTCCAAGGGTGGACTCACCCAAGGCCACGTAGACAGAAGTCAAAGGTCAAAGGATCAGCACAGAGACCAGCAGTCCAAGACGGAAGCAGAAAAGACCCTGGCGAGTATGCAGGTAATACTCGCCAGATAGGCGAGTATTGACCAGAAAAGTTCGTCGCGCGCAGGAAAGCAGCAGAAGACCTAGGCAAGTATTGGCCCAGCGTGTGCGAGCAGCACCCAATACTCGCCAGATGGGCGACTATGGCACAATACTCGCCGAGTATCCCATAGTCGTCGGATTGAGGGCTGGGCTATAAAAAGCACCCCTACCCTTTGGTTTTCCTATAAATAGGACCCTAGGGGTACTTGGATTGGCACCTGGACTTGAGCTTTTGGATCCCGATTTCCGAACTCTCGAGCTCGTCACCCTTGCTTCTATCCAAGTCGGTGTCTTCCCTGTACCAAGCTCGGCCACTTTGGTTTTGGAGGGGAAGACTCTCTTGAGCTTTTGGGTACGTGGTGGGACCTCCCTGCCGCAGCGCCCGGGGTCCTGTTTGTTGCTCTTCTAGCTTCTTCGTCATTGCCAGCCA
This sequence comes from Dactylorhiza incarnata, assembly GCA_033032865.1. Taxonomy (NCBI): domain Eukaryota; kingdom Viridiplantae; phylum Streptophyta; class Magnoliopsida; order Asparagales; family Orchidaceae; genus Dactylorhiza; species Dactylorhiza incarnata. Next base: position 50,536 of record JAWHQI010000403.1, on the reverse strand, counting down.
AGCCATCTCGTTGGGCTGCTGGGCGAGTAGCCTCCGACTGCAAAAGGATTCCTAATCCTTCACTTTTCGAGGAATCCTTCATCAGTGGTTGTGAATGACTGAATCAATCCTTTCGACGAATCTTAAGGTCAGGATTTTCCTGGCGTCAATAGGTGATCTCCTCCAACGGGGGCAGTGCCTGTGAGGTCGAGGCGACGCTCCTGCGGTAAATCTGATGGAGGTTATCCCTGCGGGAAGCTCCTAGCCTAGCTCCCCCGTGGATCACTCTCATTGTTGCTCCTCCTTGGACAACTCCTCGACCTCCCTGGTCGATTCGGTCTTCATTCATCCTTCGAGAGACAGCTTGCATTGTTTGCGGTTCGACAATGGCTTCCAGCCTTCTCGGCTCTGCTCCCACTTATCCAATGGATAGCCTCCTCCTGGCCTCCCAAAACTCTGGGCAGGTCATTGTCTCGTGCCCCTCTACCTGATGGAACTCACAATAGAGGGGAACCTCCTCTGCCTGCGACCTTTTCTGTTGGTTCCTTCGAGGTGGTTTGTTACCCTGCCGGGCAACAACCATCGCTTCCTCGCGTCCTCTCTCCTGACGCCTTGTAAGAGCCCCCCTCCCCAAACTGAACCGGGTTCAGGGAGGGGGGATCTTACTGCCCAAGGATGACCACTTAGCGCTTTCCGGGTGGCAACGTCCCACCCTTTTCAAGCACCGAGCGGTCTCCTTGTCAGGCACAAGAATCATAACATCACATCAGAACGCATAGCGGAAGCAATCAAAAGACATAAAAACAAGCACACGGCTTATATTCACATATTGGAACAGGGCCGAAGCCTAATGTTTACAACTACTGCCCTGGGTGCTACATCGACGAAACAAAAGATCCTAGTCTAGTCCTATAATCTAGGACTCACGTCGCGGAAGATAGGGGGCGAGGCTGGGGTAATCGAATGGGCCATCTCCAAGGTTGGTATATCATCCTGTGGTGCGGGGGCTTCTTGCTGTCCCATCTCCTGTGATTGGTTATAAGAAATAACCGTTAGTCACAGAGCTAAGTAGAAAATACATCCCCTCCCCGGATCCATATCCAGGGGGCGGCTAAAGGACAGAAATAAAATAGCCGAAGCAAGGAAGAGGGTTAGCAGCAGGTAAACATATATATATCTACATATATATATAGGGCCTTCCGCCCTAATATCCGTAATCGCGCCGTATGGTAAATACGCAACACTATTTTGCGCATACACACACCCAGGTATTCAAACCTGTACGCACACAAAAAGACCTTGTGTCGACACATTTTAGACCGCTTTTCTTCAAGCAGGGGAGCTAACCCCGCGGGCCTCACCGATGTGGCCGTCGGTGACAGTGGCCAGTCTTTCCACTTCTGAATGTAGTCGTACCGTATCACTCAGGCCCTCCTGTACAACTTGGTGTACCAACTGGATGTGAGCGACATCCGGCGAACCGATTTGTAGGCCGACCAGCGGAGGTAAAACTGCAGGTTCGGAGTGGTGATAACCCGCTGTGCACATCTCCTTGTCGCCATGAGTCGTCAACCCACCCGCACCGGTACGAACGGTCTGCGAGCGTGACCAACCCGCCACTTCCAATCAATCTTCACCCGCATAATAATAAAACAAGCGCTTAAAGTACGTGGCAGATTACTCGACCGGTCCCACAACCTCTGACTGGGAGGCTTAGCGCTATGAGGGCTCCTTGCTTGGGGCTAACCTGGGAGGAGGGACTCGACTCCGGGTTCTCCCCAACTAAGGCCTCGCAGAAGGGAGGATAAGCAACGCATTATAGCCACGACAGCGCTGCATTTAGCAAGTAAATTAGGCCGGAAGCAGGGGGCCATAATACTAAGCAGAGAAGTAGGTCGAAAGCAGAGGCCATAATGATAAGCAGAGAAGTAGGCCGAAAGCAGAGGCCATAATAGTAAGCAGAAAAGTAGGCCGAAAGCAGAGGCCATAATGATAAGCAAAAAAGTAGGCCGAAAGCAGAGGCCATAATGATAAGCAGAAAAGTAGGCCGAAAACAGAGACCATAATAATAAACAGGAAAGTAGGCCGAAAGCAGAGGCCATAATGACAGGAACAGTGCGAGACTGGATTTAAATGAAAGTACAGAATGTAAACGCGGGGGGCCAGTGCGAGACTGGATTTAAAGGAAAGTACTGAATGTAAATGCGGGGGACCAGTGCGAGACTGGATTTAAACGAAAGTACAGAAAGCAGTAAGCATATAAAAAGGGTTAGTAGTCCAATCACTCCATAAGAGGAGGCTTCGTTCGTCAACTCCGTCCGTAGGAGGAGATCCTGCTCTTCTCCCCGTTCATAGGGGTTCTACTCCATTTCTGGAGTTTATTTACGTTTCATAAGGTTTCTGCCCTTATTCTTTTGTCGCGAGTTCGTTCCTTTATTATTGTCGCGGCGGTATCGAGTTCCAGTGTCGCGCCGCGATTTCATTCCGATTTTGCGTTGATATTCCGAACTTAGTCGATTCCTTAGATCGATACGCGTAATCTTTATTAAGCGTTTAAAAATATGCGTCGAGGGGACGCCGATTCATTTTGATGAATTTCGCTCTTTTTCGGGCGTTTATTTTCGCTTGTAAAAGCATTTAAAGGACCAAATGAAGAGCTTATCTTTTGAGATTTTGATAGTAGGTGTAAGATGCCCTAACTAGGGCTTATGAATTTTTGGTGATTTTTCCCCACTCATTTGGGCTCTAATTTCCTTAAAATAAACTTTATAATTAGGTTTAAAAATAGTAAAATGACTCCTAAAATTCTCCAAAAATTACTGGAGGTGCCCCTCAGAGTGGGGCACATTTTTCATTTAGAAACATTTTTCTGAAATGGCCCCATTTTTCCTTAGAAAAATGGAGAAGGGCAGGGGTTTTTTGGGGTGCGGATAGGGGCAGGGAAGAGGCGCAGGGGTTTTGCACCCTGCGCCCTCCCGCGGCCCCCACATCGGATCTGTGGCGGATCCGCTGTGGGGGGCACATATGCTGAGGCGGGGGAGGGCGGGAAATAAAGTGCGGGACCCCACCGGAAACTTGAGCAGGAGGGGAGGGGGAGGCGCGGCGCAGCCTGCATGGGCCATGCAGCTGGCCGCTCCGCCGTCTCCTCGGGGAGGGACCTCCTTGCCGCCCCTGGTCGGGGCGCCGGGGAGGGGGCAGACCTCCGGCGAGGGTCCGGCGGCCTGGCGCCGCCGGCCGCCGCCGGGCGAGGGGTTGTAACCCCTACAGGAAAAGGAAGAGGGGGAGGCCACGGGTGCCACCAGGGCTGCGTCCTCCGGCGGCCCGACCGCCTCCCCTGCGCCGGCGTCGAGGCCCCTGGGAGGGGACCTACCTCCCCCAGCGCCACCACCGGCGCTGGGGGAGAGGGCTTCCACGGCCAGCTTCCTCCCCTAGCCTTGCAAGGCTCGGGGCGGCGGCCGGCGGCGCTCCGGCGACGGGGAGAGGGGTGGCCTCCTCCGGGAGATAGGAAGGAGGAGGAGGGAGGTTCTACCTGGGGATGGGGGGCTCGGGTGTTGGAGGTGCGGCCGGCCATGAGAAAGGAGGGAGGTGGCGGCGGCTTGGGCTGGCTGGGCTTGCTCCGGCAGGGTGGAGGAGGAGGGGGTGGCTGAGCTTGCTGGCAGGGGGAGAGCTTGAGAGGGGGAGGGTGGTGTTCTGAAAGGAGGGGCCTGGCCCTCCTTTTATTGGAAGGGGGAGGTCTCCCCCCCCCCCCCTCTCCTCCTTTCCCCACGTGGGGTTAAGGGAGGGTGAGTGGGGGGAGATATTTTCTCCCCCTCCCCTCCCTTCCCTCTCTCCTGCCCCCTTGCCCCCAATAGGGGGCTGCCTAATCATGGGCAACCCCCTACTTTGGGGGAGGGGCTTCTCTCTCCTCCCCCCTTTCTTTTTATTTTCCAATAATTTTTAGCTGGGGGGGGGGGGAGTTTGACCGAGGTCAACCTAGGTCGGGGTCTTCCATGGTCCCGGGGTCCACTATGATCTGCTGGGGCTGATACCGGGTTCGTGCGCTTTATATTTCGTGCGTTGTACTGATGTGGTCTGCATAGCCCTAAAATGACATACTCTCCATACGACCTTGAATCGAGACGCAACGAATTCTGTTGCGCTCGTATTACTCATACGAGTCTAACGGAACTGACGGAAGTCAATTCGGGGTTCGTACGGTCACTATTCATAATAATGAAGTAGTGGCGCGCTACGACACCCGAAATGGTCGTTTTCTCCAAACGACCTCGGATCAAAGTGCAACGAATTCCTTTGCGCTCGTATTGTTCATACGAGTCTAACGGAACTGACGGAAGTCAATTCGGGGTTCGTACGGTCACTATTCATAATAATGAGGTAGTGGCGCGCTACGACACCCGAAATGGTCGTTTTCTCCAAACGACCTCGGATCGAAGCGCAACGAATTCCGTTGCGCTCGTATTGTTCATTCGAGTCTAACGGAACTGACGGAAGTCAATTCGGGGTTCGTACGGTCACTATTCATAATAATGAGGTAATGGCGCGCTACGACACCCGAAATGGTCGTTTTCTCCAAACGACCTCGGATCGAAGTGCAACGAATTCCGTTGCGCTCGTATTGTTCATACGAGTCTAACGGAACTGACGGAAGTCAATTCGGGGTTCATTTGGTCACTATACCCCAATGACTTAGTTGCGGCGCGCAACATTACTTAAAATGGTAGTTTTCTACCGCTCGGGCCTACTTTTATTGGGCTCACTAGGGTCTAGTTGCCCAATAAAAGTCGGGATGTTACAATCCAATAAAAATAAAAAGATTTTCGTCCCCGAAAATTGGCTAAAGTAGGTGTTTAAAGGATATACCTGGGGGGAGAGTGCCGGGTATTTTTCTCGAACGAGCGTCTCTGGTTCCCAAGTAAACTCTTCGCGTCCACAGTTTGACCACAAGATCTTGACCATCGTGATGGTTTTGTTTCGCAGTTCTTTGATCTTGGAGTCCACTATCTTCACTGGTTCGAGTTGGACGGATCGGTCGGATTGTACTGATGTTGGTGGTGTGGGTAGATGCTGCTCCGGTTGGCGTAGAACACGTCTTAGCGAGGAGACATGAAATACGTCGTGAAGGTTTCCCAGTTCTGCTGGCAGAGCTAACCTATAAGCCACCGAGCCAACTCTTTCTATGACTTGATATGGGCCCAGATAGCGTGGATCCAGCTTTTTCTGCCTCTTTATTCGAGATATCCCGTGCATCAGTTTAATTTTTAAGAAAACCATGTCTACTACGTTGAATTCCACCATCCGATGACGTGCATCATAATATTTGGCCTGACGACTCTGTGCCTCCAGCATACGTTCTTGAATCAACCTTATAGCTGCCGTGGTATCATCGATATAGGTGACTCCTAAAGCTTCGGGGTCCTCGTCCTGTGCCCATGATAGTGGTGTTCGACAACATCTTCCGTAAAGGACTTCGTAAGGTGCCATTTTGATGCTCGCCTGGAAGCTGTTATTGTATGAGAACTCCACTAAGGGCAGTAACTGCTCCCAAGGCTCGTTGTGTTCCACTATGCATAATCGGAGGAGGTCTTCCATCGTCCGGTTCGTCCTTTCTGTTTGCCCGTCGGTCTGGGGATGGAAGGCGGTACTAAAAGCTAATCTGGTTCCCAGATAAGCCTGCACTCTCCTCCATTCTTTTGACGTGAAGCATCCATCGCGGTCAGACACGATTGACTTGGGTACCCCGTGAAATCGGACCACTTGCTCTATAAATAGCCGGGCTAATATGTCGACACCGTCGCCTTATCTGTTCGGGATAAAACGAGCCACTTTGGTGAGGCGATCTACTACGACCCATATTGAGTCGTTCCCTGCACGAGATCGGGATAAGCCATGGACGAAGTCCATGGAGATATCCTCGAATTTCCATTCTGGTATTGGCAGGGGTTGTAGCAAACCTCCTGGGCTACGACATTCTGCCTTGACCATTTGGCAGGTCTGGCAGTGCGCTACATATTCGGTGACGTCCTTCTTCATTCCTGGCCAGTACAGTGTCCTTCGCAGGTCCGTGTACATCTTCACTACCCCCGTGTGTATGGAGTACCTCGTCTGGTGTGCTTCACGGAGGATCTCTTCCCGGATTCCCTCTGCAGCGGGAATGAATATGCGATGTCTGTACTGCAGGATGCCATCATACAAGTTGTAGTCTTCTTGCGCACCGTGTTGCAAGGCTTGAATGATCGGGGCTGCTTCTACATCGATCTTCTGGGCTTCTCGTATTCTATCCCTGATGTCACACTGTATCTCCATCCAATAGAGGTGGGCCTGATATTCCATCGGGTTCCTGCGGGTAACGAGGACAATATCCAAGTCTGCCAAAGACTTGATCAACTCCTCTGGTATCATCTCCAGCCAGTTGCTGGCCATCGAAGTTTGCCTACTTAAAGCATCTGCAACCTTATTGGCCTTGCCGGGATGATATTGGAGAGCGAAATCGTAATCGCATAAGAACTCCAGCCACCGGCGCTGTCGAAGATTTAGCCCCTTCTGGGTGAAGATGTATTTGAGGCTTTTATGATCGGAGAAGATCTCGCATCGCACTCCGTAGAGGTAGTGCCTCCAAACTTTTAATGCGAAAACTACCGCACCCAGTTCTAGATCATGGGTGGCGTAGTTTAGTTCGTGAGGCTTCAGTTGCCGGGAGGCGTATGCAATTACTTTGCCGTGTTGCATCAGTACGGCTCCCAATCCCTTCAGTGATGCGTCGACGTAGATCTGGAAGCCCTCTGTACCTGAGGGAAGTGTCAGAATCGGGGCTGATATCAGTCGGCTTTTTAGCTCTATGAACGCTGCTTCGCATTCAGGAGACCACTGGAACGTCACGTCCTTTTTGGTTAGGGCGGTAAGCGGTAATGCAATCTTAGAGAATCCTTCCACAAACATTCGGTAGTAACCGGCGAGGCCAAGGAAACTCCTGATGTCTGCTGCTGACTTAAGTGGCGGCCAGTCTCGTACCGCTCGTACCTTAGCTTGGTCCACTGCTACTCCGTTCTTGTTAACTGTGTGTCCAAGGAAGCCGACTTCTTCCATCCAGAACTCACATTTGCTGAACTTTGCGAAGAGCGAGTGCTCCATCAGCTTGAGCAGTACCATTTGGAGATGCCGGGAATGATCAGCTTTGCTCTTCGAGTAGATGAGTATGTCATCTATAAAGACTATCACGAAGTGATCTAGGAAGGGTTTAAACACCGTATTCATTAAAGCCATGAAGGCGGAGGGAGCATTGGTCAACCCAAACGGCATCACCATAAATTCGTAAAGTCCATAGCAGGAGCTGAAAACGGTCTTGGGAATATCTTCTTCTCGTACTCTGAGTTGATAATAGCCGGATCTTAAATCCATCTTGGAAAAGACGGACGCGCCTTGTAATTGATCAAACAGTTCATCTATTCGGGGCAGAGGATAAGTATTCCGGATAGTGAGCTTATTCAGTTCCCTGTAGTCCACACAGAGACGCAGGGATCCATCTTTCTTTTTAACGAACAGCACTAGGGCTCCCCAGGGCGAGGTACTTGGGCGAACGAAACCGGCGTCAACTAGCTCTTGTAGTTGGATCTTTAGCTCGGCCAGTTCTCTCGGGGCCATTCGGTACGGAGCTCCGGACACGGGTCGGGCCCCATGTGTAAGTTCAATTTGGAAGTCCACCTCCCGTTGCGGGGGCAACCCGGGGAGGGATTCCAGAAAGATGTCTGGGAAGTCCCGAATTATGGGTACTCTAGAGAGCACCAGTGTCTTGTCCTCCATCTCGAAGTAAATTAGGTATACCTTGTCCTTCCGTCGGACTGCCTTCACTGTCTGTGCGGATGTTAAAATAATGCGAGTGACAGATGGTATACCTGCTAGTGTGATAATTTGCCCATTCGGATTCTGGAGGCGGATTTCTCGAGTCGAACAATCAATTTGGGCGCTGTTCTTGGTCAACCAATCCATCCCTAGAATGCTGTCGAATCCGGTTATCGCCAAAACGGTCGCGTTGACTTCGAATTCCATTCCTCCTAGCATTGCTTGGAAGGAACACTTTTCTGTGGACGTTGTTGAAACCGATTTCTCGGTCTCTTGTGGAGCTCGGGTCCCTCACCGAAATGAGGGGCAGCTAGCCCTTACCGGTCCCTCGGGAGAGGTAAGGCCGACGATTTGAGCAAAGAACAAAGACCCTAGTCTCAGCGAGGAGGTCCCTCCACTAACCCGGAAGATCGTTGAGCGCTTCCCCTCCCAAGCCAAAGCTAAGACTCGGGCACCTTGGAGAGCTAGAGAGCCCAAACCAAAGCGACCTAGGGAGAGAAGAGCTCAAAGATAATGAACCGCCCCTTCCAAGGTGCCCTTCAAGGTCTATTTATAGATTTTGGTTTTGTGGTCTGTCAATAGCCAACTCCCGCTGTCCGTTCTTACTATCCGCACCCCAAATTGGTCTGCTAACAGCCAAACTCCGCTGTCCGGAGGGGCTAACCGCAGACCACCAAGGGTTTTCTGGTAAAAGACCATCCCAATTACCAGCGAACCCGAGACCCTCGACCTGTTCAGCGAACATGAGGTTCGCCAAGGCCACCTAGCGAGCTCCTTCGGCTGGCTGGCTCGCCTCTTCCCGGGCTCGCCCCCACCTGTGCTCGCCCTCGGTCGCCTAGCGAACTCCTTCGGCCGGCTGGCTCGCCTGTCTCTACGGCTCGCCCGCTGAACCACTCCTTAGCGGGTCGAGCTCGCCAAAATGGCTAACTGTACCCCAGAAATGGCTATTTGCACCCCAAGGGCCCGGACCTGCCCAGCGAGCTCCTCCGACCGGCTGGCTCGCCTCTTCCCGGGCTCGCCCCCTTCCTGGGTTCGCCTTCGGTTGCCTGGCGAACTAGGCAGGTCGGCTGGCTCGCCCGGTCGTGCGAACTTTGAACCCCTTTCCTGGGGAACATCGGGGTTGTACACAATCCCCGCTCTTCGCGAGGTTATCTTGAGCTCGCGAAGAAACATCCAACCCTGGTGTTCGCCGATTCGGCTGACGTGGCGGGAATCTTGTGGTGGGTCCCACGCCCAAAGCTATAAATACCGTCCGCCGCGGCTAGTGATCAAGCTTTTTCTTCCCCATCATCCTCGCGGAAAACAACTTCTCAGAATGTCCTCCACGCTGAGCGCGCGAGATCGACTGAAGGCTTCAAGAGAGATGGCGAAGGCCCAGGTCGCCGAGCGCAACGCCTGGATGTTCAACTTGGCCACATCTCCTTCCCCACAGCCTAAGAAGGCCAAGACGGTTCGGAGGTCGCAGGGGGAGGACGTGTCGTCGCCTCCTGCCTCGCCCCCGCCGCCGGATACCGGGCTCGCACAACAGGAATTCTTCGTCTAGACTTTTTTACATCGCCTACCCATTTACTCCTTTTCCTCTCACAGAACCCTCCACCCGAGGAACGTATGGCGGGCCTCACGCTGACCTCCTCTCGCCCTCCGTCCCCCGCAAGGTTGGGATCGCTAGATGCTGGGATCGGGACTTCGACTCAGCAAGCGCCGACCTCGCGACCCCGTAAGTCATGCGTATCCTCCCTTCTCTCCGCTTAAGTCCGTGTGATATCTACACGTTGGTGGCCTATGCAGATACCCCACCGCCGAGTCCCAAGGAGAAAGTCTCCACCCCGGTGAACTCGCCGGTCCCGCCTAAGGTTAACGTGGCGACCCCTGGCTTCGGTCTGATGGGCAGGCGAAGTCCAGGCGGCTCGCTTCTCGACGGCGCCCAAGTCGCGGAGAGAGTGGTGTACCCTCCTGGTCTGGGGAAACCCCACGTCCCGGGATTCCGCGAAAACTTCCAGGGTCGGCCGGAGTCTTCGCGCAAGCCCCGTCGCGAGTCTCCCTCCTCGCCAGGTTAGCATGTTTTCGCGAGCTCCCATCTCTTGCTCGTCCCCGGATCCTACTAACTCTTCCTTCGTTGAAATCCCAGGAGCCACCCCTGAGTCAGAGCACGGGAGGATGGAGATGTCACCACCGCCTTCGCCTAGCCAGATTGAAGACTTCTTGGGTGACCCTGGCGACCCCGTGCGGATGAAGAGTCGGGTGTCCGAGGTGCTTCAGAAGCACGGCATGATGTTACGCGAGTTGGAGGAGCGGTATGACGCGGACCGGGCTGCCTTTGACGAGAGATTCGCCGTGTTGGAAGACACGAATGTGCGCTTGATCGCCGAGGCGGAGACTGTGCCTCGCGCAGATGTTACCTCGCCCGGCGTGCACATCTCGCGGGGCGAGGATCAAGCGCACCTAATCCTGCGCGAGTTTAAAGCGCTTCGCGAATACCATTATCCGAGAGTGCCGCCGCGTGCGGGCAAGCGGGGTCGGGGTCGCTGGAAATGGCTTCCTTACCCTTGAGGCTGCCGCGGGTTTAATTCTACTATCCTTTTGCTTTTATTTCTTTCATGACGTCTGTTGAACAATATCTGGTGTGGTAATATTCGCGAGCCCGTCGCGACTCGCCTTTTATCGTTTTTCCTTTTTAATTTTTCCCTTTATTTCTGTGGTGTGCATGTGGTTTATTCGGTTCGTCCGCTGTGTTTGATATGATCGCCCTCGCGGAGCGCTTGCGAGCTTCTGTGCAACGCTATGCCCGGACCCCTTTTCCTCGCGGGCCGGCCTTGGGCGGGACTCAATTACCGCGCGATGGCGAGCCCTGGCTCGCAAGACTGCAGTCCCTTTGAGCAGAAATCTACTTTATTTTAGCTATCCGCACTCCCGATGCTTCGATTCCCGTGCCCACCCGAATTTCTTATAAATAGTTCGGATTCACTCTCCTACCCGTCGCATTTATTTCTCCAGTCTTCTCGCGTCTACGCTCATCTCCGTTCTCGCAAGATCGTGCTCGCGTTCGCTGCTTGTAAGTTGCCTCTTCCTGACTCGATGCGGACGAATCAGCAAATGGGAGCGGATGGCGAGAGCGAGGGGCGGTCAAAATGCGCCTCAGCGTTTCAAGCCCACGAGTTCTACTGCGCGAACATCACAGCCGAGGAGTATAAACTCGTTGTGGACCGCTATCTCCCGGAGGGTTATTCGGCTCGCTGTCCGAGTGAGAGATCTACATTGAACGAGACCGGGGCTGACGAGCTCGCGATCCCCATCGCGCACTTCGAGAATGGGTTGCGACTCCCTTTGTGGCCTGAAATTCGTCAGGTACTTCGCCCAGCCTTCTCACTGCTTCGTTCCCGCTATAGCAACTTTCTCATCGTTCTTTGTAGGTGTTGCGGTATTATGGGGTGTTACCGAGCCAGTTGACCCCAAATGCGATCGCGGATATTGTCGCGTTCGCCAGTTACCTGCGGGAGGAGAGGATCGAGTTCAGCCTCCTCGTCTTCCGCAAGGTATTTTCCTTCCGCGCCTTCCGAGACGGGACTACCTATTTCGCGAGTCAGCACGTCACCGTCTGCGAGACGGTGAACAAGAGTCACTATTGGACCCAGAAGTTCCTCCTGGTGAAGGGACCCTTCGGCAATCTTCACTTCACCCCCCTCCAGCGGGATGACGCTACTTACCGCCCTCCGAGCTCGCTGAGTGGTGCCGACGCCAAACTTCTCCAATACCTCTCCGGCAAGAACTTTGAAGTCGCCTATCTGCGGCGCAATGTCGACTCGCTACTCGCCGTTCCTCAAGGGGAAGGTAGGGCTCGCTCTCGCCCCACTCTCCTCTCCTTTCTTCGTTGTATAACGCTCTTATTTTACAGGCGAGCGCGAGATCCCTGTTAATCCCCCGCACGCACAAGGCATCACTCTCACGGCGGACACCCTCGCGACTGCGGCGGCAGAGGCTTGCCACGATCTTCCCGCCGTCGGGTCCGGCAAGAAGCGGCCCCCTTCTGCGAGTCAGCCGGGTTCGCGGTCCTCCAAGAAGTTGAAGGGAAAGTCCCTCGCTACCAAGGATAGGAGCGCGGTCGTCTATCTAAGCGAGACCGACGGCTCGCCTCCTTCCCCTGCGAAAAAGCCTGACCCCCCGGCGGACCAGGGCGCTGGGAGTTCTTCCGTGACCCCCCAACCAAAAGGCCACAGGAACTTCGGTCTGGGCGAGAAAGTTTCTGACATCCTCGGCGAACCCCTGCTCGCTTGGGACCCCAATGCCAACCGGATTTCCTGCTCCACCCTTCACCCCTCCTGGGTAGAGCTCGGTAAGGCTGGGGAGGAGGCGTTCTCTCTCTCCTTCGGCTTATATGGCCGCGAGGACGCCGCTGCTTATAAAGATATGGGGCCACGACAACTGGTCTATGAAGAAATGCGAGCCCAGTTCCGTTCGACGGAACTCGCGCATATGGCGGGGCGCCGCTATCTGCAGGCGGATAGGGATATCCGCGCGTACAGGGAGGATCTTAAGAGAGCTCGCGAAGAGATCAAGGGCCTTAAGGAGAGGGAGGAGGTGACGGAAAGCCTTCTCGCCAGGATGCAGGGCAAGATGGTAAGTGACCCTCGGGTCTCTTTTCTTTGCCGTTTGCGACCTCTAGCCTTCTCTTAACTCATTTGATGCTCAGGATGCCGACGTAGCAACCCAGATTCTCGCTCGCAACGGTGAGCTAGAGTTGGAGAATACTATGCTGAAGACCCGGGTGGACGAGCTGGTCCGCAGCGTGCTACCCCCTTCTCCTGGGCGAGCCGGTTCTAAACAGAGGGCTGCCGAAGGCGAGGAACAGAGACGACGAGATGCGCAGGAGGTCGCCAATCTCGTCTTCACGACCCTTAAGAACGCGAGTCTGCTCGCGGAAGACGCGATGGAGTTCACAGCCGAAGATGTCTGTCCGGACCTCTTCGACTTGGCGCCGTGGTTGGGAGCCCGCAAGAACGGCGAGGGCCCCCCAGAATGAACTCCTTTAGCTTCTTCTCCTCTCGAATGTATATTCTTTTTGGGCTGGCGAGATCGCCGCCGAACATAGAAAAATCTTGAGTAATGCTAGTTATAATTTTTTCGTTGGTGTTTATGTGCATGCTCGCGTCTCTTTGCTCTTTCTCTCGCATTTGATCTTTCTTCTGCTCATGACAAGTTAAGCGGTAGTGCTTCCGGAAGGCCCGCGAATGCGGGTGTCTAGGCTCGCCTTCGCCGGGGCTCTCTTCTTATGGGTCTCGCGGGCCCGAGCTGTCATCGCCCGCAGGTATTGCCCGGCGAACTCGACCTTGGCGAGCTGAGGCATTGGCATTCTGCGAACCAAAAACTCCTTGACTCTAGTGTCTCTACCACTTCAATCTGTTATCTTAGCCCTTGACCCTTATTACCAGCCTTTCCCGAGATCAACCAGAACCCCCCGTCTAGGTGAGAGCCCGGGAGCGAAATCGATCTGGGGCATTCCAGCACCAATATATCCAACCTTGCCAGCCTCTCCAGAGATCAACCAGAACCCCCCGTCTAGGTGAGAGCCCGGGAGCGGAATCGATCTGGGGCATTCCAGCACCAATATGTCCAACCTTGCCAGCCTCTCCAGAGATCAACCAGAACCCCCCGTCTAGGTGAGAGCCCGGGAGCGGAATCGATCTGGGGCATTCCAGCACCAATATGTCCAACCTTGCCAGCCTCTCCAGAGATCAACCAGAACCCCCCGTCTAGGTGAGAGCCCGGGAGCGGAATCGATCTGGGGCATTCCAGCACCAATATGTCCAACCTTGCCAGCCTCTCCAGAGATGAACCAGAACCCCCCGTCTAGGTGAGAGCCCGGGAGCGGAATCGATCTGGGGCATTCCAGCACCAATATGTCCAACCTTGCCAGCCTCTCCAGAGATCAACCAGAACCCCCCGTCTAGGTGAGAGCCCGGGAGCGGAATCGATCTGGGGCATTCTAGCACCAATATGTCCAACCTTGCCAGCCTCTCCAGAGATCAACCAGAACCCCCCGTCTAGGTGAGAGCCCGGGAGCGGAATCGATCTGGGGCATTCCAGCACCAATATGTCCAACCTTGCCAGCCTCTCCAGAGATCAACCAGAACCCCCCGTCTAGGTGAGAGCCCGGGAGCGGAATCGATCTGGGGCATTCCAGCACCAATATTTCCAACCTTGCCAGCCTCTCCAGAGATCAACCAGAACCCCCCGTCTAGGTGAGAGCCCGGGAGCGGAATCAATCTGGGGCATTCCAGCACCAATATGTCCAACCTTGCCAGCCTCTCCAGAGGTCAACCAGAACCCCCCGTCTAGGTGAGAGCCCGGGAGCGGAATCGATCTGGGGCATTCCAGCACCAATATGTCCAACCTTGCCAGCCTCTCCAGAGATCAACCAGAACCCCCCGTCTAGGTGAGAGCCCGGGAGCGGAATCTGTTGGGTTTTTCTAGAACCATACATCAAATGTAGGCGCAGCGGAAATAAACAGAAACAACCCAAAAAGACTTTGGATCGGCCATGAATGTTGAATCAAGAAGTTAACAAAATGCTAGGTATGAAATTACCTTTGCGGGATTGGATCAAATCCAACCTAGATGCTCCACGAGTTGATTCCTGTCGTCGGCTATGCAAGAGTTCCCACGTAGAATAATGTCTACGTCTCTACAGTGATCCACACGAGCCGGGAGAAGAACGACTGCACCTTTGCACTTCCACGAACTGCTAGGTTCGCTCCAGGAAGAACACACACGACGACGATCGCCGGAGAGGAGGTCGGCGGAGGCGAACGAGCGACGGAACTCCTTCCGTCTAGGGTTCGGGCGAGAGCGGAACACTTCCGTCGGCCTTTTCTTTTTGTTCGTTATATGAACCCTAAAAACGAAGTCCTATTTATACCCAAAGGATAAACAGCTTCTAGAAGAATCGCTATCCGCAGACCACACATCAGAATAAGGGCTTCTGTTACAATTCGTCGGAATTCCACGGAAGATCATTCGTCGAGATTTCACGGGATAATCCGACGAATCCGACGAATCAGATCAGACGACAACATTTGCCGAGAAAATGATCTCTGTAACAATTCGTCGAGTGTTCACGGGACAACCCGACGAATCCCGACGAATCCCGACGAATCCAGACAGACGACAACATTTTGTCGAATGAAGGGTTTCTGTAATAATTCGTCGAGTGTTCACGGGACAATCCGACGAATCCGACGAATTCTATCCGTGTAAACCCGACGAATTCAGACAGCAACAACCTGCTGGATTTCCCCATTCTATATTTGGTGATTGGTAACATTTACCAACACAGTCAATCTACCAACTTCTCCACATGCTCTTATGTGCGACCCTGCAGGCTCATATCGCGTTGGCAGTGAGATTACATGTTTGACCACTTCTAGATCACAATGGCAACTCCAACAGTCTCCCACTTGATCTTGAAAGTATCAAACCAAAAACCTCACAAACAATGAGCGGCATCTAGCAATGCATCATTGCTCCCCAAGCAATAAGAGTTCATAACTCATAAGCCTTTATGACCAATGTTCCAGCGTTGTCTTTGTCCCTTTGTCCCTTACATCCGGAAAGAACTAGAGGCATGGACCGTGTCACCCTCATAATAGCTCAATCCAAGTTTCTTGATCTAGAACGGACTTCCAGAGAATGGTGAGCTCAATATCACATATTGACTCTACCAAGCATGGCCATGCATTTCTCAGTCCAATTCCATCAAGGGGCCCATGGATGCAACTCCTGTTATATAGGAGGACAAATCCCATATCTGCTCACACCCAAACACCCAAATGATTCGTAACGTACCCAACGACCACCCTTATCATCAACCTTCTTCAAGGAAGACTTTAGATGACATCAAAGCACGCTCTTCCTCACTCGGTGAATGCTGTGACTTCAGGTCAAAGGACCACAACACCATTGTCAAATGAGACCTACTTGTGACACCTTTAAGTAACAATCCACAAAGTAGTCTCAGGTTGGGTCTGTCCAGTACAACTTGTTCACTAACAAGTACCCACGTGATGACTTGATATCACAATATCATGACCTGTGAGAACCGGTCATCAGTCAACACACATGCTAGTCTTAATGTATCATCATCACCCTTAGCTTCTACGATGATACCTCGACCAGGGACCTTTTAAGAATGAAGCTTCGAAATCATAGGCTCTCACATTCAAGTCTCGTACTTGATGTCCTATGGAAGCGAACATTCTAAGGGTATTTATCACGAATTTTATTCTATCATATAGAAACAGTATATCGTAATAAAAGAACTTGCCATTAATCGTAAAAAGAAATAATTGGTACACAATTCATCATATGAATAAATTTTAAACAGCCAACAGAATATTTATTTTACATGCAACCCACAAGACTCCCACTAGAGTTGATCATTCAGGTATCGTATACCCATTGATCTAGTATGACCATCATGCTTTCTCTGCGCGAGAGGCTTTGTCAGTGGATCTGCAATATTCTCCTCAGTCGGCACTCTGCAAATGTTCACATCTCCTCGTTCGACAATCTCACGAATAAGATGGAACCGCCGAAGTATGTGCTTGGAGCGCTGATGGGATCTAGGTTCCTTAGATTGTGCAATTGCACCATTGTTATCACAGTAGAGAACTACGGGACCAACAATGCTAGGAACTACATCTAGCTCGCCGATGAATTTCCTAATCCATACAGCCTCCTTCGCTGCATTAGCTGCAGCGATATACTCGGCCTCAGTTGTAGAATCAGCAACTGTCTCTTGCTTGGAACTCTTCCAGCTCACAGCTCCTCCATTCAGGCAAAACACAAACCCTGACTGAGACTTTGAATCATCCCTATCAGTTTGGAAGCTGGCATCCGTGTAACCACTTACAACGAGCTCTTCCTTTCCACCATACACCAAGAATACATCCTTAGTCCTTCTCAAGTACTTCAGGATATTCTTTACGGCTATCCAGTGACATTCACCGGGATCAGACTGATACCTGCTAGTCATGCTCAAAGCAAAAGAGACATCGGGTCGAGTACATAACATTGCATACATGATTGACCCAATTGCCGAAGCATATGGAATCAACTTCATGCGGTCCTTATCTTCACAAGATTTTGGACACTGGTCCTTAGAGAGATTCACACCATGAGACATGGGCAAAAATCCTTTCTTGGACTCAAGCATGTTGAACCGCTTCAACACCTTGTCAATGTACGTACTCTGGGTCAAACCCAGCAACTTCTTCGATCTATCTCTATAGATCTTAATACCGAGTATGTAAGTCGCTTCACCCAAGTCCTTCATAGAAAAGCAGTTCCCTAGGTTGTTCTTAACAACTTTCAGGGTAGGTATGTCATTCCCGATCAACAGTATGTCATCTACATACAATATCAGGAAGACAACAATGCTCCCACTGATTCGCTTGTAAACACACGGTTCATCTTCATTCTTGACAAAACCAAACTCTTTGATCTTCTCATCAAAACGAAGATTCCAACTTCTAGAGGCTTGTTTCAATCCATAGATGGACTTATTCAGCTTGCATATTTTAGTGGCTTCATTTGGGGATACAAAACCCTCGGGTTGTGTCATGTACACTTCCTCAAGGAGGTTTCCATTTAGGAAAGCCGTTTTGACATCCATCTGCCAGATCTCGTAGTCATAATACGCAGCAATAGCAAGCAATATCCTAATGGACTTTACCATGGCAACAGGGGAAAAGGTCTCATCATAGTCAACACCATGAATTTGCTTGAAACCCTTAGCCACCAGTCGCCCTTTGAATGTCTGTACATTCCCATCCATGTCGGTCTTCTTCTTGAAGACCCACTTGCACCCTATGGGTCGTACCCCTTCAGGTGGTTCCACCAAGTTCCAAACTTGGTTTATATGCATGGAGTCCATTTCGGATTTCATAGCCTCAAGCCATTTGTCGGAGTCCGGTCCATTCATAGCCTCTTGGTAGGTTGCTGGTTCATCATCATGATCCATAAGCAACACATTACCTATTTGAGACACGAGAAATCCATATCTCTCAGGCTCAAATCTTGGTCTACCAGATCTACGTAGGACTTGTGTTTCGTGAGCAGGTTCTCTAGCTACAACATCTTGTAGTCCTGGCTCAGAATCCAACTCTGGTTCATTCACTATTTGTGGTTCTTGAACTTCTTCAAGTTCTACCTTTTGCGTCTTTCTTGATAAGAACTCTTTCTCCAAGAAGACACCCGTCCTTGCGACAAACACTTTGCCCTCAGACGGTAGGTAAAAGTAATATCCCTTCGTTTTCTTAGGATATCCCACCAGATAACACTTATCTGATTTGGGTTCCAGCTTGTCAGGCATTTGACGTCGTACGTATGCCTCACAGCCCCAAATTTTAATGAACGACATACTAGGACGCTTCCCAGTCCATATCTCATATGGTGTCTTTAGAACCGTTTTCGTCGGAGCGCGATTCAGTGTCATTGCAGCAGTCTCTAAAGCAAAACCCCAAAAGGAAACAGGCAAGTCTGCATGACTCATCATCGACCGTACCATGTCTAACAGAGTACGATTTCTCCTCTCAGACACACCATTATGCTGCGGTGTCCTAGGTGGAGTGAGTTGTGATACAATACCACACTCTTTCAGATGATCACGGAACTCATGACTCAGGTATTCGCCACCTCGATCAGATCGGAGTGCTTTAACCTTTTTACCCAATTGGTTCTCCACTTCATTCTTAAACTCTTTGAACTTTTCAAAGGTTTCGGATTTGCACTTCATAAGATACACGTATCCGTATCTACTGAAATCATCAGTAAATGTAACGAAGTAGAAATACCCACCTCTAGCCATAGAACTCATGGGTCCGCATACATCACTATGTACAACACCCAAGAGATCCTCAGCCCTCTCAGTATAACCAGTGAAAGGGGCTTTAGTCATCTTGCCTAATAAACAAGACTCACATCGCTCAAATGATTCATAATCAAATGAGTCCAATAGTCCATCTTTATGGAGCTTGGATATGCGCTTCTCATTTATATGGCCCAAACGACAATGCCAGAGATATGTAGGATTTGAGTCATTTGTTCTTAGTCTTTTATTATTATCTACATTATAGATCGGATGGTCCAGGTTCAAAACATAAAGACCATTAAACAATTGAGCTACAGCATAACAAACATCATTCTTAAATATAGAACAACAATTGTTCTTAATTATAAAAGAAAATCCAATCATGTCTAAGCATGAAATGGATATAATGTTTCTAGTTATGGCCGGAACATAATAACAATTATCAAGTTCTATTACAAGCCCACTGGGCAAAGAAAGACGGTAAACCCCTACGGCTACAGCAGCAACTCTTGCTCCATTGCCGACACGTAGGTCCACCTCTCCTTTACTCAGCAATCTCCTCCTTCCTAGTTCCTGCACATTTGTACAAATGTGAGAACCACATCCGGTATCCAATACCCAAGATGAAGGAGCAGAAAGGTTTATCTCTATAACATAAATATCTGAAGCGGAAGTCATACCTCCCTTCATTTTCTGCAGACCCTCAATGTACGAAGGACAATTCCTCCTCCAATGACCAGCCTTGCCACAGTGGTGGCATTTCCCTTCCTTCACGGTGCTCTTCTTTTTCAGCGCAGAAGATTTGGGCTCAAGATGTGACTTAGGTCCCACCTTCGTCTTCTTGAAGCCCTTGGCCTTACCCTTGCCTTTATGTACCATCAATATGGGACTAGCAGGCTTGGCCTTCTTCATGTTTATCTCGGCAGTTCGCAACATGCCTAGGAGCTCGGGCAGTGTCTTGTCTATTTCATTCATGTTGTAGTTCAAGACAAACTGCTCATAACTATCCGGCAACGATTGCAGGATAAGATCTGTGGCCAACTCTTGACCCAGAGGAAAACCCAGTCTCTCCAGGTTCTCTATATACCCAATCATCTTGAGTACGTGAGTACCAACTGAGTCTCGAGCTCCCATTTTGCACTGAAATAATGCCTTCGTGACATCGAACCTCTCTTGACGAGCTTGCCCTTGAAACATTTTCTTTAGGTGCTCGTCAATCTCCTTGCACCCCATGTTCTCGTGTTGCTTCTGAAGCTCAGAGTTCATGGTGGCAAGCATAAGGCACTCGACGTCTAAGGCGTCATCGGTATACTTCTTATAAGCATCCTTATCAACACGGGACGAGTTCCCGGTCGGCACCTCGGGGGCTTCTTCTTCCAAGACGTAGAGCTTTCGCTCTTGCCTGAGAACAATTCTCAGGTTCCTATACCAGTCCATATAGTTCGTCCCACTAAGCTTGTCCTTCTCAAGGATAGCTCTTAGGGACAAGGTGGAATGTGAACCACTTGCCATGGAATTCTACAAGAATTCATGCAGAATCTAATTAGTACCTTAATTTCAAAATACAATTTATTTTTAATTTGGACTTCAATTAAATACTCCCACTATTTTATTCAAATTGATGGCCCTCACTATCAATTCGGAGAGTCCATGCGAGCTACTCTCTTAGTGGACAAGATCCGTATTTCACCAACACCACGAGTCCGCTTTGGCGTTCCTCTCATAATGCGGTTATTTAGGTAGGCAACGCTTGCCAATTGCATCCTCATGCAATTCTTGTATGGCTGGTGAATAACTCCTTATTCGCATCCATCATATGGTGCATGCCAACCCTATGCCTCTAGGCACTCAACCTTTGAGGTCACCTAGTTAAGTTAGACCCGATGTCGACAGTGGGATATCACAATTATCCGCTCGCACCCTTACCAAGATAGATTAATGCACCTTGCTTTGGCAAGCCCACACTTCATCGATCGAGGCAGGAAGAGTGTCATCCATCGGAAGGCATCCGAACACTTAATATTTGATGAAGGGATTTTAATTTTTAATAATAGGTTAACACTTAACCATGATCAACATTTGATCAAAGTGCACATCCACAGAAAAACAAGCTTTCTTAAATCCACATGCATCCCTTATGTGCACAACATAAGACTATCAACCTTTGATAGACGAAAGGGCTAAATCTGGACATTTAGAACTCTTCCAAATCTTCAGATTTACATGCATTGGACAAAGGCAAAGACAACTCGACTTAAAGCAGTAGACAAGCTCGTCTCTCATTGTTGGATTCAAAATCCAAAACAATACAAGGGTTCATTAACCACTTGAGGGACGGTTACTGCTAAGGAGACAACAATTTCTAACAATTAGAAATGACCACGAAATCCCAGACGTTCCTGGCGGGGTTCCAAGGGGCCGCGCCCCTGGCGGGGTCTTAGGGGCAGAGCCCTTGCGGGGTGCGGGGCAGAGCCCCGACCAAATTTTCGAAATCCCACCACCAGAAACCACACAAAATCACATCAAATGTGATATTCCAAGAAGAAATCTTGACATTTAGAACGCTTCCAAATACCTAGATTTGCACGTACTGGAATAACCAAACTTCTGAAACAAAATTCATGACCAGAACCTGGCTCTGATACCACTGTTGGGTTTTTCTAGAACCATACATCAAATGTAGGCGCAGCGGAAATAAACAGAAACAACCCAAAAAGACTTTGGATCGGCCATGAATGTTGAATCAAGAAGTTAACAAAATGCTAGGTATGAAATTACCTTTGCGGGATTGGATCAAATCCAACCTAGATGCTCCACGAGTTGATTCCTGTCGTCGGCTATGCAAGAGTTCCCACGTAGAATAATGTCTACGTCTCTACAGTGATCCACACGAGCCGGGAGAAGAACGACTGCACCTTTGCACTTCCACGAACTGCTAGGTTCGCTCCAGGAAGAACACACACGACGACGATCGCCGGAGAGGAGGTCGGCGGAGGCGAACGAGCGACGGAACTCCTTCCGTCTAGGGTTCGGGCGAGAGCGGAACACTTCCGTCGGCCTTTTCTTTTTGTTCGTTATATGAACCCTAAAAACGAAGTCCTATTTATACCCAAAGGATAAACAGCTTCTAGAAGAATCGCTATCCGCAGACCACACATCAGAATAAGGGCTTCTGTTACAATTCGTCGGAATTCCACGGAATATCATTCGTCGAGATTTCACGGGACAATCCGACGAATCCGACGAATCAGATCAGACGGCAACATTTGCCGAGAAAATGATCTCTGTAACAATTCGTCGAGTGTTCACGGGACAACCCGACGAATCCCGACGAATCCCGACGAATCCAGACAGACGACAACATTTTGTCGAATGAAGGGTTTCTGTAATAATTCGTCGAGTGTTCACGGGACAATCCGACGAATCCCGACGAATCCGACGAATTCTATCCGTGTAAACCCGACGAATTCAGACAGCAACAACCTGCTGGATTTCCCCATTCTATATTTGGTGATTGGTAACATTTACCAACACAGTCAATCTACCAACTTCTCCACATGCTCTTATGTGCGACCCTGCAGGCTCATATCGCGTTGGCAGTGAGATTACATGTTTGACCACTTCTAGATCACAATGGCAACTCCAACAGAATCGATCTGGGGCATTCCAGCACCAATATGTCCAACCTTGCCAGCCTCTCCAGAGATCAACCAGAACCCCCCGTCTAGGTGAGAGCCCGGGAGCGGAATCGATCTGGGGCATTCCAGCACCAATATGTCCAACCTTGCCAGCCTCTCCAGAGATCAACCAGAACCCCCCGTCTAGGTGAGAGCCCGGGAGCGGAATCGATCTGGGGCATTCCAGCACCAATATGTCCAGCCTTGCCGCGGCCCCAGTACAACAGTAGTTATAAGCATTATATACAAAAAAAGAAGAGTAAGCCATTTATTAATCATGACAAAGCGTTCAAGGGTAGAATCGTTTCAAGTCATCCCCACTCCGGGCTCGGTCGAGAGGTACCCCCTCCACATCCTGGAGGTGATACCCTCCCGACTTGAGCACCTCGCTTACAATATATGGGCCCTCCCAGTTGGGGTTAAGCTTACCCACTGTGGCCCCTCTGTCGGCCGCATCGACCTTCTTCAGGACTAGGTCCCCTTTCTGAAAGTGCTTGATCTGGATATGTTTGTCGAAATATCGAGCCATCCGCCGTTTGACCTCTTCCTGTCTGATGGTGGCCAATTCCCGGAGTTCTTCCACCAGGTCCAAAGACAGCCTATGCTCTGCGTTGTTGCCCTCTAGCCACCCTTCATCCCCCTCGCTTGCGGCGATCACCCGGGGGGTCTTCACCTCAAACTCTATGGGGAGGACGGCCTCGGACCCGTGAGAGAGCTTGAATGGAGTCTCCCCGGTGGCGGTATTCGGAGTAGTCCTCATTGCCCAGAGGACGGAGGGTAGCTGTTCCACCCAGTTTCCTCGAAGGTTCTCCACTTTCTTTTTTAGTAGGTTGACTATTATTTTGTTTGCCGCCTCCACCTGCCCATTGCTCCTCGGGTGGTGGACCGATGCGAACCTGAGATCAATGCCGAGCTGGGTGCAGAAACCGACAAACTCTTCACTAGCAAACTGCGGCCCGTTGTCCGTCACTATAGCTAGAGGGAGTCCATGCCTGCAAATTATCTCCCCCCACACAAAATTCCTTACAACCTGAGAGGTTACCTTAGCGAGTGCTTTCACTTCTACCCACTTGGAGAAGTAGTCGATCATGACCAGCAGGAACTTCCTCTGGCCGCTGGCTTGGGGGAAGGGACCCGACCAGGTCCAGCCCCCATATGGCGAAGGGCCAGGGAGCCGTGATGGTCCGGAGTCTTTGGGCTGGGAGGAGCTGGAGTGGAGCATAGAGCTGGCATTTTGGACATTTCCTTGCGAACTCAGCCGCGTCTTTGCTGAGAGTGGGCCAGAAGTAGCCTTGCCTCAACACCCTCCCTTCCAGGGTCCGACTCCCGGAGTGACTGCCGCACTCCCCGGAGTGGATTTCTTCCAGCACTCTCGGGACCTCCTCCTCGGAGACACAACGGGCCAGGAGTCCCGAGAGAGTCTTTCTATATAGTCCCCCTGCATGCAAAGAGTAGTAGGCGGACTTATACCTGAAGCGTCTCTTGTCCACATCCTCTCCAGGGAACTGCCCGGAGGATAGGAAGGTGATGAACGGATCCATCCATGAGGCTTGTTGATCCACTTCCATCAATTCTCCTTCCTCGATGGAGGGCCGGAAGAGTTCCGAAGTCGTCCCCCCCCCCCCCCGCTCGGGGACTGAACTTGGCTAGGAGGTCCGCCTGGGTGCTCTCCTCCCTCGGCACGTGCTTGATCGAGAAGGTGCGGAACTGCCCGATGACCCCCTTAACCTTTTCCAGGTATAGTAGGAGGGTTGGATCCTTTGCTTCAAACTCTCCTTTGATCTGGCATGCTACCACCATGGAGTCCGTGGAGACCTCCACGTCCTGCACACCCAGTTCCCGGGCCAGCCGAAGGCCCGCTATCACTGCTTCGTACTCGGCCTGGTTGTTGGTGATTGGGAAACGGACGTTTAAGGCTTGTTCAATCCGAGTCCCCTGAGGACTCACCAGGACTATTCCCCCTCCATAGGAGTGTTTTCCCGACGCTCCGTCCACCAACATCTTCCATGCTTCTGGGGGAGGTGGCTCGTGTTCCCCCACTTCGGCCGCGTAGTCGGCCATGAAGTCTGCCACCGCTTGAGCCCTGATGGATGTCCTGGGTACGAACGTGATATTGAATTCGCTTAACTCCACGGACCACTTCGCCAACCTTCCTGAGTGCTCCACCCCTTCCATGATTTTGCGGAGCGGATGGTCCGTCACTACTTTAATTGAATGGGCTTGAAAGTAAGGCCGGAGCCTCCGGGCCGACACCACCAATGCGAAGGCTAACTTTTCTAGGATCGGATACCGGAGTTCCGCCTTCTTCAGCACTCGGCTGACGTAGTAGATTGGGAACTGTTTCTTCCCCTCCTCCCGGACCAGCACGGAACTTACTGCTTCGGATCCTACCACTAGGTATAGAGATAGGTCTTCCCCTGGCCTCGGTCCCTGGAGCAGAGGGGTTTGGGTGAGCTGTTCTTTCAGAGCTTGGAAGGCCTTCTCGCATTCCAGGGTCCATTCAAACTTCTTGTTTCCCCGCAGTACTTTGAAAAAAGGTGCACATTTTTCTCCCGCCTTGGAGAGGAATCTGCTGAGCCCAGCCAATTTCCCTGTGAGGCTCTGAACCTCCTTCGGATTTCTTGGCGACTCCAACTCCATCACCGCTTTAACTTTGTCCGGGTTAGGCTCCACCACTGTGGGGGTGAGCAAATGGCCCAGGAACTTCCCTCAGCTCGGCCCGAAGACACACTTCAAGGGATTGAGCTTCATCTTGTACCGCCGCAGGGTCCCAAATGCCTCTTCGAGGTCGCAGAGGTGAGTCTCGAGGTCTCGGCTCTTAACCATGAGGTCGTCGACATAGACTTCTAAATTTCTTCCTTTCTGCTCGCGGAAGACCCTATCCATCATCCTTTGGTACGTAGCCCCTGCGTTCTTGAGCCCGAAGGGCATCATCTTGTAGCAATAACATCCATCCCCCGTGATGAAGGAAACATCCTTGATGTCCGGGGGATGCATGCGGATTTGATGGTAACCTGAAAAAGCATCTAAGAAAGACATTACAGAAAAACCGACGGCTGAGTCAACCAGCGCGTCGATTCTGGGCAGGGGGGTAGCAATCTTTCGGGCATGATTTATTAAGAAGCGAAAAGTCGATACACATACGCCACTTACCTCCTCCCTTCTTTACCATAACGACGTTGGAGACCCAGCCTGGATACTGGATCTCCGATACAAACCCGGCCTGCAGGAGTTTGCCCACCTCTTCGCGGATGGGTCCTTCTAGCTTGTCTGCGACGACCCTCCTCTTCTGAAGGATGGGGCGGGCACCGGGGTCGAGGTTGAGGCGATGGCACGCCACATCCGCGTCGATCCCGGGCATTTCCGCGGCGCTCCAAGCGAAGACGTCCACGTTCTTTTGTACGCAAGCCAGAATCTCCGCTTGATCTCCTGTGCTGAGTTCTCCGCTGACCCGGACTTTTTCCACCACCCCCAGCCGGGTGGTGACCTCGAGCTCCACGACCTCGTCCACAGCCTCCGACCGGGACTGCTCTCCCCAAGCCCTTTCCTCTTCGGCACAAGCGGGAGCCTGGGTCTCTTCCTCAACTTCCTTCTCTACCACCATCAGCTCTTCCGCCCTTCCCTCCTGGGCCTTCTCCTCTTCTTCCTTTCCTTCGGCCCGGGGTACCTCAGCTACCCCTTCCTGGGCATGAACTTCATCTCCCTCCTTCTCTTCGGCTACCTCCAAACCTCCGGCTTCGGCCGCCTCCTCCATCATCTTATCCCACTCCTCAGCTTCTCCCATCCAGGAGATGGTGTTGACAGCCGTCACGTAGCACTGTCTTGCCACTTTGGGATCCCCCCTGATCCGCACCTGGACCCCTCCGTCGTTGAACTTGAGGCACTGATGAAAAGTGGAAGGGACGCAGCGGAACGCGCTGATGAGTGGCCGTCCGAAGATGGCGCTGTAACTGCTCGGGGCGTCCACTATGACAAAACGACAGTTTCGGGACTGCCCACCCAGGGTCACATGGAGCCCTACTCCTCCTTCTACTTCCTTCCTCTCCCCCGAAAATCCGAACAGAGGGCCATCTGAGGCCAACACCCTTCTGGGTTCCACCTCCATCTTGTCGAATGCCTTCTTGAAGATGACATTGACCGAACTCCCGTTGTCCACTAGGATTCGGGAGACGGTGAAGTTCTCGATCGCCGTCTGGATGACCAGCGCGTCGCAGAACGGGTCCTCGTAGCTCGGCATGTCCTTCTGGGTGAAAATAATTTTTTTCGGCCGGGGGTGGAGCGGTGGATGTTGACGCTACGCTCCGGCGGTAGATGGTATGGAGACTAGCCTTGCGGGTTGCCTCCACCCCTACCCCCCCATGGATCACTCCGATCCCTCCTCTATTCCCCAGATCTGCTCTATCCTCACATCTTTCCTCCTCCTCCTCTCGAGGTTCCACCTCCACGATCCTTAATGGCTGCTGCTGTGGTGGCGCGGGCGCTCTGCCCCTCTTCACCTCCAGGAACTCCGGACAGGTGTCCGTTGAGTGGCCTTCCACATCGTGGAAGATGCAATATGGCACCGCCACTTCCCTTGCCTCGGTCTCTGCTACCCTGTTCCTTCTTCTCCTAGCGGCCGCCGTTTCCGCTTCTCCTCCCCTTCCCCTTCCTCTCCCCCGGCCAATTGCCATGGCCTGTTGAGGTGGGGGAGGTAACTGCATCGGGCCCTGCCTCCACCCCAACTGGGGGGGGGGGGGGGGGGGCTCCATTGACCTTCGAAACGGTTACCCCTTCCTGGGCCATAACCCCTTCCCTGCCCCTGCATTCCTCCACCTTGCGGCCTCCATCCCCCCTCCGGGGCCCGGGGCTCTTCCCTTCTTCTGACCTCTTGCTGCCTCATCTCCGGCTCACTGAGCTTTGCTAGCCTCTTGGTGAGCTCTGGGTTGGCTTCTTCGCTTGCTACTTCCTCCGCCACCCTCTCCATCAGTTCCTCATAGGAGACGGGGGCCTTCCTCTTCAACGCCATCTTGAAGAAACTTTCCTTCAACCCGACCGTGAAGGCGAGTTGAAGTGCAAACCCAGGCACCTCCTGAGTGAGCTGCACTTCCTCCTGGAACCGATCTGCATACTGAGCCAACGTCTCCCTGGACTCCTGCTTCACCGCGAAGAGGGAATCAGCGTCCTTCTTCCTCCTTTTTGAAGTTGAAAATCTCAACAAAAAACTTCGGCGCAGGTCCTCGAACGCGTAGATAGAGCCTGCCGGAAGTGAATGAAACCAGTCCCTGGCCTTCTCCTTGAGAGTGACGACGAAGAGCCGACACTTGAAGGCATCGGACATCGGCCTGATGGAGACCGAGTCCTCGAAAGACTGCAGATGCTGAACTGGGTCATCTCTGCCATTGTAGTACACTCTATCCCATTCTCCGAATCTCGCTGGAACAGGTGCAGACAACACCAACTCGCAGAAGGGACTTCCCCCTCCTGCCATCTTTTCTCGTTCGGCTCGCGGACCTAGCTCGCTCGCCAAGCTTGGGATCGCACTCGCGAGGGCGACGCTCGCCTGAACCACCCCGACTGTCGCCGCATCCTCCTGGCGCGCGCTCGCCTGCGCCGCGCTTGCTGGGGCAGAGCTTGTCGGCACCGAACTCGCCGGCGCGGAGCTCGCCAACACCGGGCTCGCCGGACTGGCGAACAGCACTCGCCCTTCCCTGTCATGTCCTGGTTCAACGGCAACTTCTTTTCCAGCCCTTCCTCCTGGTGCCCTCTCGCCGACTGCTGTTGGGGGAGTGGTCGCCTGAGGTGCCGGGGTCGCAAACTCACTTCGCAGAGCCGTGATCGTGAACCCCAAGGTGTCGAGCACCTCCTTCCTAAAATCCGCGAACATCCTAGCCATTGCTTCCTGAGGGGTCTCGCCGAACTCCTCGCCCTGCTCTTCATCTCCAGCCATAACTCTTCTCTGGGACTTTCTTGAACCAGCCGCGCTCCACGCTCACCGCACCAAAATGTTGAAACCGATTTCTCGGTCTCTTGTGGAGCTCGGGGCCCTCACCGAAATGAGGTGCAGCTAGCCCTTACCGGTCCCTCGGGAGAGGTAAGGCCGACGATTTGAGCAAAGAACAAAGACCCTAGTCTCAGCGAGGAGGTCCCTCCACTAACCCGGAAGATCGTTGAGCGCTTCCCCTCCCAAGCCAAAGCTAAGACTCGGGCACCTTGGAGAGCTAGAGAGCCCAAACCAAAGCGACCTAGGGAGAGAAGAGCTCAAAGATAATGAACCGCCCCTTCCAAGGTGCCCTTCAAGGTCTATTTATAGATTTTGGTTTTGTGGTCTGTCAATAGCCAACTCCCGCTGTCCGTTCTTACTATCCGCACCCCAAATTGGTCTGCTAACAGCCAAACTCCGCTGTCCGGAGGGGCTAACCGCAGACCACCAGGGGTTTTCTGGTAAAAGACCATCCCAATTACCAGCGAACCCGAGACCCTCGACCTGTTCAGCGAACATGAGGTTCGCCAAGGCCACCTAGCGAGCTCCTTCGGCTGGCTGGCTCGCCTCTTACCGGGCTCGCCACCACCTGTGCTCGCCCTCGATCGCCTGGCGAACTCCTTCGGCCGGCTGGCTCGCCTGTCTCTACGGCTCGCCCGCTGAACCACTCCTTAGCGGGTCGAGCTCGCCAAAATGGCTAACTGTACCCCAGAAATGGCTATTTGCACCCCAAGGGCCCGGACCTGCCCAACGAGCTCCTCCGACCGGCTGGCTCGCCTCTTCCCGGGCTCGCCCCCTTCCTGGGTTCGCCTTCGGTTGCCTGGCGAACTGGGTAGGTCGGCTGGCTCGCCCGGTCGTGCGAACTTGGAACCCCTTTCCTGGCGAACATCGGGGTTGTACAGACGTCATATCTGATCTATCCGGGAGTCGTATTTGTATTGACATCCCAGATGATCGTACAGTATTTCCCTTGTCAGTGATGAAGTTCTGTGCGACGAATGAATGCGTGGCACCGGTATCGAATAGCGTTTTAGCGGGATGACCTTCTACCAAAAGTAGACCTGATAACATGTATATACTATGATCATAAGTTTGTACAGATATACCGGAATAGGGATCATACATGCTACACAAACAAAAGATCACATCATATATATATATAACTATCACATCTCCCTAGGATATCGTAACTACTAAAAGTAGATACCTATCACTACGTCTGGAGTAGGACCGTGCTGGAGATCTAAGGCGTACGCCTCGAGGGGTGCTGCTCTACCCTGCCTGGCCTGGCCTCTCCTGCCTGCAGGCTGTCCTCTGCGCCCACCTCGTCCTCGTCCTCTCTCCGCGGCTCCCTGCACTGCTCCTAGGCCGGGCCTACCTTCCGCCTGTGGGCAAAAGGCTCGTATGTGCCCGGGCTGCTGGCACAGGTAGCAGTTCCCTGCGAAGGGAACATCTCGTCGTACGGCTGGGCGGCCTGAGGTGCTGGGGCTGGTGGTGCTGGGGCTGGAGGTGCTGGTCGGGGCTGAGGTGCCTGTCTATATGGCTGGTGACGCTGACACTGTCTCCTGGCCTGATCATGTCTACGTGGGCCTACTCCTCTCTCCCGTCCCTGAGTCCGGGGAACCCCCACGTATCCCCTCCGCTGCTGGGCCACCATCCGCTGATCCATCTCTAGAGCGGTGGCATGTGAGGCAATCGTGTGGAAGGATGCCTGGGAAATCATGATCAGGGCCTGACGGAGATCGTCTCGTAATCCCCGGTAAAATCTGGCTGATCTGTCTCTATTCGTGCCTGCTAAGGTCACGGCGAAGCGGGCCAAGTGTATAAACTCTCTCTGGTAGTCTGGAACCGTCCTATCTCCCTGCCGGATCTGCAGGAACCGCTCCTAGAGTGCCATCCGGTCCGCATCCGAAATGAAGTGTTCTAAAAAGGCCTCTGAGAACTCCCCCCCAGAGGATCGTGCTGAGTGGTCGCCCTCTGAAGGTAGAGCGGTTGGCGGCCTGATGAATAACAAATTATGCATTTTTTTTAGTATCGTTTCTAGCCTAATTTTGGGTAATTTTGTACATATTGCTTTTAAATCATTGTATAATCACTTCTTTTTTTCTTTTGTGAAAATAAGTAATTATACATATAAAAGAATAAAATTTTGAAATATTATTGTATAATAAATTTATTCTAAAATATAATAAATATATATAATATATAATATATAATATATAAGTAGAAATATATATATGTAAATAATAAGTATAATAAATAATCATATATTTATATGTAAATATAAATGAAAAATAGTAATAATAATATAAATAATATACCAATAATAAGCATGATAGATAAATAGGATGAATATATATATATATAATATAGTATTATTGTATATTAATAACATAATAATAATAATGAATAATAAATATATTATAAATATAATAATGTACATATATGTATAATATATGTATATGTATAAATATATATGTATAGTATATAAAATGCAAAATAATAATAGTATATAATATATAATATTAATATATATAATAAATAATTAGAGAGTATATATATTAAAAAATAATCTTATAAATAAACTATGTAAATTAAATGAAAATTAAATTTAAAATAAAATTATATATGATGACCATAATATATATAATATACCCCTGTTCTTTGTAGATTGAGCCGCTTGGCTCATTGGTTCCGGACTAGGTTAACCGCGCAGCCGCCCTGGGTTCTAATCCAGGCCAGCGCACCTTTTTGCTAGATTAAATCCAGCTAGCTGCCCGCGCCCCTGCCCGCTGCCGCCCTGCCTGCGCCCCTGCCCGCGCCCATGCCACCTGCTGCCGCCCTGCCCGCGCCCATGCCACCTGCTGCCGCCCTGCCCGCGCCCGTGCCACCTGCTGCGCCCTGCCCGCGCCAACCTCCAGCTCAGCCCGCACCCAGACTCTTCCAGCCCTGCTAACCGCACCCCCTAAGCACTCAAATCAGTTTTTGCTTCTCTCAATGTCCAGCTGCCCTCTTTTTTTACTAAATGCACACCAAAAATCCTCTATAAATAGAGGGGGTGGCTGATGTAGAAAGGGTTCAAAATTTTGAGAGCTAGTCTTAAGGTTTTGATCCAAGCTTTGTTCTCATGTTTTAGCCTTTTTTGCTCTTTCTCTCTCTTGTTTGTAATCTTTTTATTATGGAAATGAAATAGATTTGTTTTTTTTGGTAATTTGTCTCTCTTTGTTTTGGTGGGAGTGTGTGTGTGTTCTTCTTTTTCTTTTTTTTATTTAGTTTTTTTTTTGTTGTTGTTGTTATCTATAATTAGCTTTCCTTTTTAATTTGGGTGTGTGTGTGTATGAGAGTAGGTTACTTATTTGTATTTTTTTTTTAGATGGTTTCATATTAAAGTGTGTGTGTGTGTGTGTATGAGTATAGATTTTTTTTTTTTAGATTTCAATTAAAGTTAGTGTGTGTGTGTGTATGAGGCTAATTTTCTTGTTTTTAGTTTTTTTTTGTAATTTTTAGATGGTTTCATAATTTGTGTGTGTGAGTGTATGAGTTTAGGTTAATTTTTCTCTTTTTTGTATTTTAATTTTTCTTTTTAGTTTTTTTAGTGTTTTTGTAGTTTTTATTTAAGTATGTGTGTGTGTGTGTGTGTGAGTTTAGATTTTGTTTCTTTTAACTTAGATTTCATTTCAAGTAAGGGTGTGTGTGTATGAGTATAAATTTTGCGCTTTTTTTTGTAATTCAATAGCTTCCATTTCCGTCACGCATTTATTTCCCGCCTATCCGCTTGGATAGGACTCGTCACTCATTTATTTCCCGCCTATCCGCTTGGATAGGACTCGTCACGCATTTATTTCCCGCCTATCCGCTTGGATAGGACTTGTCACGCATTTATTTCCCGTCTATCCGCTTGGATAGGACTCGTCACGCATTTATTTCCCCTCTACCTATTTGGGTAGGGATCACACTTCTTTAATTTCTGCAATTTACCGCTTTCATTTTAATTCCGTAGAGTGCGTGAGTTTTCAATTAGTGCGTCTTTTGTTTTTAATATAATTGCTTTTTGCTAATTCCGCTAACCGCTCAATCGTTTAAAATCGCCGTAGTTATCATTATCGCTTTAGCAAACTCTAAAAAATTCTAAGCAAAACTACTTTCTAAATTAACGTTTCCGTGCTTTTTCGCTTTTATCGCAATTATCGTTAAACGCACGCCAACCTTAATTTTCGTCATTAGTTTTTCTACAAAATTATAAAAATCAATTCAAAACTCTTTTCGATAAAATAATAGCGCGTTCCGTAGAAGTAGAAATAATCGATACGACCTTGGAAAAATACGACCTTGATATTTCAAAAAGAAATATCCTATACTACTATCGATAAGGTCCACTTGCCTTTATCGATTTTAGTCCGGATAATTATATAAACCCAAAAGCTTTCTCTCCAAAGCAATTTTTAAAACTCTCTTTTAAATACTTAAAAAATTGTTGCAACAACTCTTTGGTTGTTGGAACTAGCTCAAGGCAAAAGAAGTTTTAAAACGATCTCTTAGAGAATTGTTGCAACAACTCACAAAATTGTTGCAACAACATATTCAAAAAGCTTTCAACTTTCATTTCAACATAAGCCTTTCAAAACCAATTCTACTTAGCCTTTGGCGACGCGGCCAAAGAGTAATCCTCGATATTTCGAAAGAGGAAAAGGTCGTTACTTCTATCTTTCGATAGGATAACGGGTAATTCCTCGAAGTAGAATTACTCGCGGGACTCTTCGAAAACGTCCGCCTAAGGTTAAAACCCAAATAAAGAAAGAGCTTTTCTAAAAAGTCAAATTCTAAACGTATCAAGTTTTTGGCGCCGTTGCCGGGGACTTGTATCGTTATTTTGAAATAGGAAACGCTATTAATTTTATCTTATATTTCACCTCTCTATCAATTATATATTTTACTTTCATCTTAAAAACAAAAAAATTAATTAAGAAAAAAAACCTATCTAAGTAAAAGGAAAATCCTAAATCTTCAAAAAATATTGATATATCTCTTTTTTTTTTTTACTTTCTCTCTTATAAACACATATTTGCAAAGTTTAAAACCTTTTGCAATTATAAACCTTTTGTATATATAATTACAAACATACATATATATGTTCATATAAAACCAAACAAAACAAAACCTTAAAAATTACCCAAGAAAATATATATATATATAGCGATATTTTCTACTTACGAAAAGAAAATCATAAAAATATATTTTCCTCTCTTTCTTTCTTTCCTTCTTTTTCTTCCTTGTAAAAATATTTCCAAAACAAAAACATCAAAAAATCTATACAAAGAAAACTCTTTCTTTGAAAAAAAAAAATTTTAATTAAAGAATAGTGTATGACCCGAGGAGAATCTTCGGATAATCCGACTTTACCTTTTGATCCTGAAATTGAGCGCACGTTTCACGAGCGCCGCCGATCTCGTAATCAAAATCTACAAATAGATCCCGAAGAATCCGTCGGCGATATACATATAGGCGTGATGGGCGATCCTAATCTAAATGCGGCCCCACAGCGGACCATGACCTATTATGCTAGGCCAAATTTAGAGGATACAAGATCGAGCGTCACCCGCCCCGCGGTAGCTAATAATAATTTCGAAATCAAATCCAGTATAATCCAAATGGTACAACAGTCGATTCAGTTCGACGGTTTGCCAGATGAGGACCCAAATCAACACCTTTCAAATTTTTTAGAAATTTGCGACACCTTCAAGATTAATGGCGTCAGTGATGACGCCATTCGCTTGCGCTTATTTCCCTTTTCCCTGCGGACAAAGGCGAAATCGTGGTTGACTTCTCTTCCGAGAGGGTCCATAACCACGTGGGCCGAATTGACGGAGAATTTTCTAACTAAATATTTTCCTCCGTCAAAAACCGCTAAATTACGCACCGATATCGCATCCTTCATTCAATTCGATTCCGAGTCTCTCTACGAGACTTGGAAACGTTTTAAAGAATATTTGCGTAGGTGTCCTCATCACGCGCTACCAACTTGGCTTCAGGTACAAACGTTCTATAACGGCTTGAATTTCTCAATGAGACAGATGATCGACGCAGCCGTCGGGGGAACGTTAAACAACAAAACCCCGGAGGCCGCTCAAGCTCTGATCGAAGAAATGGCCATGAACGCGTACCAATGGAACGTGCCAAGGTTGCGTCCTCCTAAACTGGCTGGTATTTTCGAAGTGGATGCCACTACTCACTTAGCCTCGCAGGTAGAGCGGCTAAGTAAGCAAGTGGCGGAGATGACTGCTTCCTCCTCCACTCCCGCTTGGGCTAATAATCCTAATAATAATAATAATAATTTTAATAATCCTAATAATAATAATAATAATAATAATTTTAATAATCTTAATAATAATAATAATCTTAATAATAATATTAATAATAACAATAATTTAAGCGAGGAATCGGTGGATTACGTGGGCAATCAAGTGCGAGCCCCCTTCAACCCATATAGTAATAACTATAACCCGGGTTGGAGGAGCCACCCGAACTTCTCCTGGAGTAACCCTAATAATGCGCAACGCCCTCCACCTGCGATCCCGCAAGGATTTCCGCATGGATATCCCCAAGGATTTCAGCAGGGTTTTGCGCCTCCCCCTCCAAAACCTTCTCCGCTCGAGGAGATTTTTGCAAAATACATGGCTTCCAACGACGCAAATATCCGGAATATAACCGGATCGCTAAAAAAATTAGAAATGCAGGTTGGACAGCTTGCAAAAATGGTCTCCGAGCGGCCACTTGGAGCACTACCAGGGAACTCGGAGCAGAACCCGCGAGAAAATGCCCACACCATTACCTTACGCAGCGGCAAGGAGGTCGACTCCCATTGCGGGTTGAGCATCAGGTAACTGTTTCGCCTCCGACCCCTGCACCCTCGTCTTTTATTTTAGTAGATACGGAAAAAATATTAGCGTCGGGCGTCTCGAGCCCGCAAATTCCGTACCCCGCAAAATTTAATAAAGAGAAGGAGGACGAACATTACAAAAAGTTTTTATAAATATTTAAACAAATTCAAATTAACGTCCCCTTCTGCGAGGCACTCTCTCAGATGCCTAAATACGCGAAATACCTTAAGGAGCTCCTTTCTAATAAAAAGAAGCTCGATGGTATTTCGCGTGTTTCATTAAATGCGGAATGCTCGGCGGTCCTACTTAATAAATTGCCGCCTAAACTAAACGATCCGGGAAGGTTTTCCATCCCGTGCCTATTCGACAATTTATTAATAAAGTATGCCCTAGCGGACCTGGGAGCGAGCATCAATTTGATGCCCTTCTCCCTCTTTAAAAAACTAGATTTGGGAGTTCCCACCCCAACAAAAATGAGCATCCAACTCGCAGATCGCTCGATAAAATATCTTATCGGGGTAGTGGAGGACGTTCTGGTCAAGGTTGACAAGTTTATCTTCCCGGTAGACTTCGTCATCCTCGACATCGAGGAGGACGCCGAGGTGCCAATTATCCTCGGTCGCCCTTTCCTCGCGACCTCCCGCACATTAATTGATGTGAGTAACGGTCGCCTCCTCCTTCGGGTAGGGGACGACGAAGTTACTCTTCTTATTAATCCCTCGATGCGAAACTCTTTATCGAACGATGATTCCTGCTTTCACTTAGAATCCGCGTTCGAGGATGAATGTTCTTCGCTTGCAGAATTACTAGCTTTAAATTTAGACGAACCGGATTTGGCGGACCTCGCCCCTTTGGACGAGCTACCGCCAGATTCGCCTTTCGAATCTTTTAATTCTAAAGTTTAAAAATAACAACTTCTTACGAAGAACCCCCGGTCTTGGAGCTTAAGCCACTCCCCGACCATTTAAAATACGCTTTTCTCGTCGCGGACTTAAAACTCCCGGTTATTATTTCGTCTTCTTTAACCGATTCGGAAACCTCCGAATTAGTTAAAGTTTTGTCCACGCATCGCCATGCAATAGCATGGAAAATTTCAGATATTAGGGGGATAAATCCCTCTTTTTGCACGCACAAAATTTTCTTAGAAGATAATTCCCACAAAACCATCCAGCCTCAGCGACGACTTAACCCGAATATGAGGGATGTCGTTAAGGCTGAAGTAATAAAACTCCTGGATGCGGGGATTATCTACCCTATATCCGACAGCACGTGGGTTAGTCCCATTCATGTCGTGCCAAAAAAGGGCGGTCTAACGGTAGTGGCGAATCAAAACAACGAATTAATCCCAACCCGTACTGTTACGGGTTGGAGGGTGTGCATCGATTACCGAAAATTAAATGATGCCACCCGCAAAGACCACTTTCCGTTACTGTTTATCGATCAAATTTTGGAGCGACTATCGGGTCATCCTTATTATTGTTTTCTCGACGGTCTATCGAGATTTTTACAAATTCCAATCTCCCCCGAAGATCAGGAGAAAACAACCTTTACGTGCCCCTTCGGTACCTTCGCGTACCGA
This sequence comes from Dactylorhiza incarnata, assembly GCA_033032865.1. Lineage (NCBI taxonomy): Eukaryota > Viridiplantae > Streptophyta > Magnoliopsida > Asparagales > Orchidaceae > Dactylorhiza > Dactylorhiza incarnata. The sequence goes on along the minus strand of JAWHQI010000403.1, from coordinate 13,764 downwards.
AGGATGCCATTCGGCCTCTGCAACGCGCCAGCTACATTTCAACGATGTATGCTAGCGATATTTGGAGAGCTCGTAGAAGATATTATGGAAGTCTTTATGGATGACTTCTCGGTTTTTGGAAGCTCCTTCCAAAACTGCCTCCAAAATTTAGACCGAGTCCTCCAACGATGCGAAGACACGAACCTGGTTTTAAACTGGGAAAAGTGTAATTTCATGGTTCGAGAAGGCTTAGTTCTCGGCCACAAAATTTCTGAAAGAGGGATGGAGGTCGACAAGGCCAAGGTCGAAATAATTGAAAAACTCCCCGCGCCCTCAAATATAAAATCAATTCATAGTTTTCTTGGCCACGCGGGTTTCTATAGGCGGTTTATTCAAAATTTTTCCAAAATAACAAACCGCTAACCCACCTCCTAGAGAAAGAATCTCCATTCATTTTTGATAGCGCGTGCGTAGAGGCATTCAATGCCATAAAAAATAAACTTATCCATTCTCCCATTCTGGTGGCGCCCGATTGGACCCTTCCGTTTGAGATTATGTGCGACGCGAGCGATATAGCGGTAGGGGCCGTATTAGGCCAACGCGTAAATAAATATTTTCATCCTATCTACTACGCGTCCCGCATGCTCACGGCCGCACAGGCTAATTACACGACAACGGAAAAGGAACTCCTTGCCGTCGTCTTCGCCATAGATAAGTTTAGGCCCTACGTCACGCTTTCTAAAATTATAATAATTATCGACCACTCCGCACTTAAATATTTATTAGAAAAAATGGACGCTAAGCCCCGCCTGCTTCGATGGATCCTCCTATTACAAGAATTTGATTTAGAGATCCGGGATAAGAAGGGGGCCGAAAATTTAGCGGCCGACCACCTTTCTCGTTTACAACACCCAATCGCGGAAGCGCTCTTCGAACCGGAAATCGATGATCGATTTCCAGAGGAGCGTCTTTTAGCTTTAAATAATTTAAAAACTTCTCCCTCGCCTTGGTTCGCAGACTACGCCAACTATTTAGTTGCGCGGGTGCTCCCGAAAGACTTTTCAAAACAGCAAAAGAAGAAATTCTTTTCTGATTTGAAAAATTACTTTTGGGAGAACCCTTTCTTATTTCGCGTCTGCGCGGACCAAGTCGTGCGGAGATGCGTTTCGAGCGAGGAGGGTGCGCAAATTTTGCGGCACTGCCACGAAGGGCCGGCCGGGGGGCATTATCAAGCCAACCGGACCGCGCAGAAGGCGCTGGAGGCGGGCTTTTATTGGCCTGCTCTCTTTAAAGACGCTCACGCTTTTGTGAGTGCATGCGATAGCTGTCAACGGTCGGGTAACATCTCTCGTCGCGACGAGATGCCCCAAAATTTTTATTTAGAATGCGAGATTTTCGATTTATGAGGCATAGATTTCATAGGCCCCCTACCTCCTTCATATACTAATCGCTACATTTTAGTGGCGGTCGACTATGTATCTAGGTGGGCGGAAGTGCAAGCTCTCCCCACCAACGATGCGAGAGTCGTCGTCAAATTTCTTAAAAAATTATTTTCTCGCTTCGGCACGCCCCGCGCAATAGTTAGTGATAGGGGTACGCACTTTTGCAACGCCCAGTTTGCAAAAATATTAACCAAATATGGCGTTACGCATAAGCTCGCCACCGCCTATCACCCACAAACGAGCGGCCAAGTGGAGGTAGTAAATCGAGAAATTAAGCGAATATTAGAAAAAACCGTTTCCACTAATAGGAAGGATTGGGCAATTAAATTAGACGACGCGTTGTGGGCATATCGTACGACGTACAAGACCGCAACCGGTTGTACGCCTTATCGATTAGTCTACGGCAAGGCATGCCATTTGCCCGTAGAATTAGAGCACCGCGCTTTTTTGGGCGTTAAAGCTTTTAAATCTCGATCATAATTTAACCGCCGAAAACCGGAAATTCCAATTAAACGAACTCGATGAATGGCGTGCGAACGCCTACAAGAGTAATAAATTTTATAAGGAACGCTCTAAATTTTACCACGACCGAAAAATTAAATTTCCAAAATCATTTGCGCCGGGCGACCTCGTCCTCCTATATAATTCACGTCTTCATCTTTTTCCGGGGAAACTAAAATCCCGTTGGTCCGGCCCCTTTCAAGTGAAAGAGGTTTGGCCATACGGGACCGTCCTTATAACCCACCCGGAAAAGGCGACTTAAAAGTTAACGGTCACCGACTAAAACTCTACCACGCGGGGGATCAACTGGGAGGGAAGCTAAATTCCATACCCCTCCCCCACCTCTAAAACGATCGTACCCCGCCAACGCGTCAAGCTACGAGACGGTAAACAAATCGCTCGTGGGAGGCACCCCCATATTTATCTAATTACGCTTTTTTTTATTATTGTTCTTATTTACATAAAAATAACAAAACAAATGATGAAATAAATTTTAATTTCAAAACAAAAAACTTAAACAAAAATATAATAAATAATAATAATAATAATAATAATAATAAAACAAAATGAAAAATAATATTAATAACTATGCATATTTTAAATTATCATTCTTTTTCCAAAAAGATACATAAAACAAAATCAAATAATGCAAAATTTTTAAAACAAAAATCAAAAGAATTTTGGGAATTTTAAGATAAGACAATAGGAAGTTTCTCAAAGTAGGATTACTCTACAGACCCGAGAGGAGATTTTTGTCGATATTTCGAAACGAGAAAACCCCGTTGCTTTTACCTTTTTATTTCTCTTATTTCTTCCTTGCTTTTTATCTTAAAGCTTTTTCTTTATTTACTTTATTTTATCTTTCTTAAAATTTTGATATATTTTAAAACATGCATATTTCAAAATTAAAACAAAAAAAAATATAATATAAATAATAAAATAAAAATGATGATAAAAATTTATTTTTATCATACCCCAAAAAAATATGATCACATATATACTTTTAACTTCTTTTATACGTATTTTATTCGTGTTTTGTACATTTCGGAAAACTAAAACAAACCAAAAAACAATTTTGTATATATTCGTGGAGTTCCTTTTTATTTGTAACTATTCTTGTATATATTTTTTCTATCTTGTAATTAAATCTTCACGTTTTTGTAAATATTTTCGTTCCTCACACTTCACTTCAACATTGAGAACAATGTTGGCTTTAAGTATGGGGGCGTGTTTTCCCTCTTTTTGTAATTATTTTTGCCCCTCCCATATTAGAAAAAACAAAAAAAATTAAAATAAAAAAATGTGTTGCAACATCTTTGTTACAAGATAACAAATTATGTTGCAACATCTTTGTCCCTCTTTTCATTTTTCTTTTCTTTTTGTAAAAACAATTTAATATGTAAATAGGAAATCAAATGAAAAATCCAAAAAATTCATTAATTAACTTAGAAAAAACACAAAAAAAATTTTATATAAATGTTTTATGTTATGTCTTTTATTTGTATATAAAAATCCTTATTTATAATAATAAATCAAAATCCAAAAAAAATTGATGAAAAATGTACTTAAAAAATTTGTTATCACAAAATTCATTTTGTCATAACACCAAAAATGTTTTTCATTCTCTATTTTCTTTTCTTTCCCCCTTTTTTTATTAATGTACATATTTTTAACAAAATTAAAAATCAAAAAATATATGATGAAAAAAATTTCTTAGAAAAATCAAAAATATTTTGTATGTATTTTTACTTTTCTTAATTTTCTCCTTTTTTTTGTATTTATATATGCATTTTGTTATAAAGAAAACCAAAAATCCCAAAAATATCATATCTTAAAAACTTCAAAAAAAAATATTTGAAAAACTTATCAAAAAACCATAAAATAAAATAAATCCCCTACTTAGCTTTTTGTTATTTCCAAGGCTGGGTTAGTTTTATCTTTAAGCGTTTTTCATTATTTTTTATTTACTAAATCAATTTTATTTATTTCATAGTTTGAAAAATTTAAATCGAGGAATTTTCAGTAGTAAAGAAAATCTTGCGATCTTAATTTAATTTGAGAACAGAATTTTTAGCACTACCTCGGGTTTACCCTAAATAGATTCCTTTTTGTATTATATTGGCAAACCATCTTTAGATTCAATTATTCTAACTCTAAACTTGTGAAACTTTAGGAATGTTTTTTAATCTACTAAACTTGCTCTCAAAAATCTTTTTTTATTAATCTAGAATTTCTCTTGAAACCCCCCTCATAAACACCCCTTAGCTTGGCATAAAAATAATAAAAGAAGGAGTTTTAAAAGAAATCCTGTGTCAATGGGAATAAAAAGATTCCGTAAACACAGGCACCCAATATTGTTTAAAAGAAATCCCGTGTCAATGGGAATAAAAAATAAAATTCCGTAAACACGGGCATTGGGTTAAGTTTAGAAAAGATTTCAATTATCCCGCGTAAACCAACGCTGGGTATCAAAGCAAAACCACCAAAAAGGTGGGGTGAGAGGATACAATCCATCACCCCTAAATCCAAGCACTCTTCTTTTTGCCAATGCTACCTTTTTCCCCTACCCCTTAGCCAATAAAATTGTACCTAGATTTTAATTTAAAAAAGTTTGGGAGAGCATAATTAGTAGGCTTTATTTATTCTTAAAAACTTTCTTAAAAAAGTTAAAGTTTTTTATAATTCTATTCTAATTAAAAGGTACCAAAGACTGCAATAATCGACGCTATTTAGCTAACTTTAGAAGTCTCGCTAAAATTTTTTCGCTCTTTTTAAATTACTTTCATAGTTTTGGACTTACCTCTTTAAATACCCTAAATTTATTTCGATCCTACTTTTGATTTAATAAAAACTTTAGTAAATTAGAAATTTTATTAAACGTCTTATAGGTATCCCTTACTTTTGCTCTGGAATAGCAAAAGCTTAAGTATGGGGGTGTTTGATGAATAACAAATTATGCATTTTTTTAGTATCGTTTCTAGCCTAATTTTGGGTAATTTTGTACATATTGCTTTTAAATCATTGTATAATCACTTCTTTTTTTCTTTTGTAAAAATAAGTAATTATACATATAAAAGAATAAAATTTTGAAATATTATTGTATAATAAATTTATTCTAAAATATAATAAATATATATATAATATATAATATATAAGTAGAAATATATATATGTAAATAATAAGTATAATAAATAATCATATATTTATATGTAAATATAAATGAAAATAGTAATAATAATATAAATAATATACCAATAATAAGCATGATAGATAAATAGGATGAAAATATATATATATATATATATAATAATATAGTATTATTGTATATTAATAACATAATAATAATAATGAATAATAAATATATTATAATATAATAATGTACATATATGTATAATATATGTATATGTATAAATATATATGTATAGTATATAAAATGTAAAATAATAATAGTATATAATATCTAATATTAATATATATAATAAATAATTAGAGAGTATATATATTAAAAAATAATCTTATAAATAAACTATGTAAATTAAATGAAAATTAAATTTAAAATAAAAATATATATGATGACCATAATATATATAATATACCCCTGTTCTTTGTAGATTGAGCCGCTTGGCTCATTGGTTCCGGACTAGGTTAACCGCGCAGCCGCCCTTGGTTCGAATCCAGGCCAGCGCACCTTTTTGCTGGATTAAATCCAGCTAGCTGCCCGCGCCCCTGCCCGCTGCCGCCCTGCCCGCGCCCCTGCCACCTGCTGCAGCCCTGCCCGCGCCCGTGCCACCTGCTGCGCCCTGCCCGCGCCAACCTCCAGCTCAGCCCGCACCCAGACTCTTCCAGCCCTGCTAACCGCACCCCCTAAGCACTCAAATCAGTTTTTGCTTCTCTCAATGTCCAGCTGCCCTCTTTTTTACTAAATGCACACCAAAAATCCTCTATAAATAGAGGGGGTGGCTGATGTAGAAAGGGTTCAAAATTTTGAGAGCTAGTCTTAAGGTTTTGGATCCAAGCTTTGTTCTCATGTTTTAGCCTTTTTTGCTCTTTCTCTCTCTTGTTTGTAATCTTTTTATTATGGAAATGAAATAGATTTGTTTTTTTTGGTAATTTGTCTCTCTTTGTTTGGTGGGAGTGTGTGTGTGTTCTTCTTCTTTTTCTTTTTTTTATTTAGTTTTTTGTTGTTGTTGTTGTTATCTTAATTAGCTTTCCTTTTAATTTGGGTGTGTGTGTGTATGAGAGTAGGTTACTTATTTGTATATTTTTTTTTATTTTAGATGGTTTCATATTAAAGTGTGTGTGTGTGTATGAGTATAGATTTTGTTTTTTTTTTTATTTAGATTTCAATTAAAGTTAGTGTGTGTGTATGAGGCTAATTTTCTTGTTTTTAGTTTTTTTTGTAATTTTTAGATGGTTTCATAATTTGTGTGTGTGAGTGTATGAGTTTAGGTTAATTTTTCTCTTTTTTGTATTTTAATTTTTCTTTTTAGTTTTTTTTAGTGTTTTTGTAGTTTTTATTTAAGTATGTGTGTGTGTGTGTGATATTAGATTTTGTTTCTTTAACTTAGATTTCATTTCAAGTAAGGGTGTGTGTGTATGAGTATAAATTTTGCGCCTTTTTTGTAATTCAATAGCTTCCATTTCCGTCACGCATTTATTTCCTGCCTATCCGCTTGGATAGGACTCGTCACGCATTTATTTCACGCCTATCCGCTTGGATAGGACTCGTCACGCATTTATTTCCCGCCTATCCGCTTGGATAGGACTTGTCACGCATTTATTTCCCGCCTATCCGCTTGGATAGGACTCGTCACGCATTTATTTCCCCTCTACCTATTTGGGTAGGGATCGCACTTCTTTAATTTCTGCAATTTACCGCTTTCATTTTAATTCCGTAGAGTGCGTGAGTTTTCAATTAGTGCATCTTTTGTTTTTAATATAATTGCTTTTTGCTAATTCCGCTAACCGCTCAATCGTTTAAAATCGCCGTAGTTATCATTATCGCTTTATTAAACTCTAAAAAATTCTAAGCAAAACTACTTTCTAAATTAACGTTTCCGTGCTTTTTCGCTTTTATCGCAATTATCGTTAAACGCACGCCAACCTTAATTTTCGTCATTAGTTTTTCTACAAAATTATAAAAATCAATTCAAAACTCTTTTCGATAAAATAATAGCGCGTTCCGTAGAAGTAGAAATAATCGATACGACCTTGGAAAAATACGACCTTGATATTTCAAAAAGAAATATCCTATACTACTATCGATAAGGTCCACTTGCCTTTATCGATTTTAGTCCGGATAATTATATAAACCCAAAAGCTTTCTCTCCAAAGCAAATTTTAAAACTCTCTTTTAAGCACTTAAAAAATTGTTGCAACAACTTTTTGGTTGTTGGAACAACTCACAAAATTGTTGCAACAACATATTCAAAAAGCTTTCAACTTTCATTTCAACATAAGCCTTTCAAAACCAATTCTACTTAGCCTTTGGCGACGCGGCCAAGAGTAATCCTCGATATTTCGAAAGAGGAAAAGGCCGTTACTTCTATCTTTCGATAGGATAACGGGTAATTCCTCGAAGTAGAATTACTCGCGGACTCTTCGAAAAACGTCCGCCTAAGGTTAAAACCCAAAGAAAGAAAGAGCTTTTCTAAAAAGTCAAATTCTAAACGTATCACGACCCTCCACCAATGTCGGGCATAGCCTCTAGCATGGTCACCACCAAGGACACTGCGGCTATGGCGGGGCACATCATCCCGACTAGGAGCTCCTCTACCCTCTCCACCCACTCTTCGGCCTGAATGGATGACTCGGTACCTCGGAAGCTGGGTGCCTTAGCCCCCGGAATGTCGTCAGAAGGTCGGTGGGTACGGTGGCCTGCTGGGGTGGCCGCAGGGTGGCTGTCTGGAAAGCGGCTAATAATGCTATCAGGGTCCGTCCCAGCTCTGTATCCCCAAACGGAACTGCGGCTGGAGTGGCCGAGGCTGGTGGAGTGGTAGGGTGGTACTGATCCCTGGAGGAGGATCTCCCGTTACTCGACTCGGGTATCTGGAGGAAGTAACAAAACGAATATAAGTACTTGCAAAAATAAGGGAATTTTGCAGGACTGAAACGAAACGAAAGCGGAAAGCGTGCGGGTGTACTACCGTGCAGTCTCGAATCCTTGACCTTAAACCTAAAGGGTCTACCAGGCTTCCGCTGCGTGGGTTCGTCCCGAACCAAGAAACGGAACCTGGAACGGGAGGATCGAAAGACTGCCCCATGTGGTCGGATCGTGGTAGCTCTGATCCATTTGTAAGACCCCCCTCCCCAAACTGAACCGGGTTCAGGGAGGGGGGATCTTACTGCCCAAGGATGACCACTTAGCGCTTTCCGGGTGGCAACGTCCCACCCTTTTCAAGCACCGAGCGGTCTCCTTGTCAGGCACAGAATCATAACATCACATCAGAACGCATAGCGGAAGCAATCGAAAGACATAAAAATAAGCACACAGCTTATATTCACATATTGGAACAGGGCCGAAGCCTAATGTTTACACCTACTGCCTCGGGGGCTACATCGACGAAGCAAAAGATCCTAGTCTAGTCCTATAATCTAGGACTCACGTCGCGGAAGATAGGGGGCGAGGCTGGGGTAATCGAACGGGCCATCTCCAAGGCTGGTATATCATCCTGTGGTGCGGGGGCTCCTTGCTGTCCCATCTCCTGTGATTGGTTATAAGAAGTAACCGTTAGTCACAGAGCTAAGTAGAAAATGCATCCCCTCCCCGGATTCATATCCAGGGGGCGGCTAAAGGACAGAAATAAAATAGCCGAAGCAAGGAAGAGGGTTAGCAGCAGGTAAACATATATATATATACACATATATATAGAGAGCCTTCCACCCTAATATCCGTAATTGCGTCGTATGGTAAATACGCAACACTATTTCGCGCATACACACACCCAGGTATTCAAACCTGTACGTACACAAAAAGACCCTGTGTCGACACAGTTTAGAACGCTTTTCTTCAAGCAGGGGAGCTAACCCCGCGGGCCTCACCGATGTGGCCGTCGGTGACAGTGGCCAGTCATGCCACTTCTGAATGTAGTCGTACCGTATCACTCAGGCCCTCCTGTACAACTTGGTGTACCAACTGGATGTGAGCGACATCCAGCGAACCGATTTGTAGGCCGACCAGTGGAGGTAAAACTGCAGGTTCGGAGTGGTGATAACCCGCTGTACACATCTCTCTGTCGCCATGAGTCGTCAACCCACCCGCACCGGTACGAACGGTCTGCGAGCGTGACCAACCCGCCACTTCCAATCAATCTTCACCCGCTTAATAATAAAACAAGCGCTTAAAGTACGTGGCAGATTACTCGACCGGTCCCACAACCTCTGACCGAGAGGCTTAGCGGTATGAGGGCTCCTTGCTTAGGGCTAACCTGGGAGGAGGGACTCGACTCCGGGTTCTCCCCAACTAAGGCCTCACAGAAGGGAGGATAAACACCGCATTATAGCCACGACAGCGCTGCATTTAGCAAGTAAATTAGGCCGGAAGCAGGGGTCATAATACTAAGCAGAGAAGTAGGCCGAAAGCAGAAGCCATAATGATAAGCAGAGAAGTAGGCCGAAAGCAGAGGCCATAATAGTAAGCAGAAAAGTAGGCCGAAAGCAGAGGCCATAATAGTAAGCAAAAAAGTAGGCCGAAAGCAGAGGCCATAATGATAAGCAAAAAAGTAGGCCGAAAGCAGAGGCCATAATGATAAGCAGAAAAGTAGGCCGAAAGCAGAGACCATAATAATAAGCAGGAAAGTAGGCCGAAAGCAGAGAGCCATAATGACAGGACCAGTGCGAGACTGGATTTAAATGAAAGTACAGAATGTAAACGCGGGGGGCCAGTGCGAGACTGGATTTAAAGGAAAGTACTGAATGTAAATGCGGGGGACCAGTGCGAGACTGGATTTAAACGAAAGTACAGAAGCAGTAAGCATATAAAAAGGGTTAGTAGTCCAATCACTCCATAAGAGGAGGCTTCGTTCGTCGACTCCGTCCGTAGGAGGAGATCCTGCTCTTCTCCCCGTTCATAGGGGTTCTACTCCATTTCTGGAGTTTATTTACGTTTCATAAGGTTTCTGCCCTTATTCTTTTGTCGCGAGTTCGTTCCTTTATTATTGTCGCGGCGGTATCGAGTTCCAGTGTCGCGCCGCGATTTCATTCCGATTTTGCGTTGATATTCCGAACTTAGTCGATTCCTTAGATCGATACGCGTAATCTTTATTAAGCGTTTAAAAATATGCGTCGAGGGGACGCCGATTCATTTTGATGAATTTCGCTCTTTTTCGGGTGTTTATTTTCGCTTGTAAAAGCATTTAAAGGACCAGATGAAGAGCTTATCTTTTGAGATTTTGATAGTAGGTGTAAGATGCCCTAACTATGGCTTATAAATTTTTGGTGATTTTTCCCCACTCATTTGGGCTCTAATTTCCTTAAAATAAACTTTATAATTAGGTTTAAAAATAGTAAAATGACTCCTAAAATTCCCAAAAATTACTGGAGGTGCCCCTCAGAGTGGGGCACATTTTTCATTTAGAAACATTTTTCTGAAATGGCCCCATTTTTCCTTAGAAAAATGGGGAAGGGCAGGGGTTTTTTGGGGTGCGGATAGGGGCAGGGAAGAGGCGCAGGGGTTTTGCACCCTGCGCCCTCCCGCGGCCCCCACAGCGGATCCGCTGTGGGGGGCACATATGCTGAGGCAGAGGAGGGGGCGGAAATAAGGTGCGGGAGGCCGCCCGATCTCCTGGGGGAGATCGGACGCGGCTCCCGCCATCCCCGCCAGAAGGCGGTCCCGCTGCCGCCGGGCAGCGCGGTCGAGGGGCCCGGCCGCCCCCCGGTCGGTGCGCTGGGGGCCGGCGACTCCTCCGGTGGTGGTCCGGCGGCCTTGTGCCATCGGCCACCGCCGGGGGAGGCGAATAAGGAGGCGGGAGGCGGGGGCGCGGCCTGCATGGGCCATGCAAGCCCGCTCCGCCGCCGCCTCCGCTGGGAGGGCACCAGTGCCGCCACCCGGTCGGTGCGCCGGGGATCGGCGGCCACTCCGGTGGTGGTCCGGCGGCCTGGCGCCGCCGGACCCCACCGGAAACTTGAGCAGGAGGGGAGGGGGAGGCGCGGCGCAGCCTGCATGGGCCATGCAGCTGGCCGCGCCGCCGTCTCCTCGGGGAGGGACCTCCCTGCCGCCTCTGGTCGGGGCGTCGGGGAGGGGGCAGACCTCCGGCGGGGGTCCGGCGGCCTGGCGCCGCCGCCCGCTGCCGGGGGAGGGGTTTTAACCCCTACAGGAAAAGGAAGAGGGGGAGGCCACGGGTGCCGCCGGGGCTGCGTCCTCCGGCGGCCCGACCGCCTCCCCTGCGCCGGCGTCGAGGCCCCTGGGAGGGGACCTACCTCCCCCAGCGCCACCACCGGCGCTGGGGGAGAGGGCTTCCACGGCCAGCTTCCTCCCCGAGCCTTGCAAGGCTCGGGGCGGCGGCCGGCGGCGCTCCGGCGACGGGGAGAGGGGTGGCCTCCTCCGGGAGATAGGAAGGAGGAGGGGGGAGGTTCTACCTGGGGATGGGGGCTCGGGTGTTGGAGGTGCGGCCGGCCATGAGGGAGGAAGGAGGTGGCGGCGGCTTGGGCTGGCTGGGCTTGCTCCGGCAGGGTGGAGGAGGAGGGGGTGGCTGTGCTTGCTGGCAGGGGAGAGCTTGAGAGGGGGAGGGTGGTGTTCTGAAAGGAGGGGCTTGGCCCTCCTTTTATAGGAAGGGGGAGGTCTCCCCCCTCCCTCTCCTCCTTTCCCCACGTGGGGTTAATGGAGGGTGAGTGGGGGGAGATATTTTTCTCCCTCCCCCTCCCTTCCCTCTCTCCTGCCCCCTTTCCCCATAGGGGGCTGCCTAATCATGGGGCAGCCCCCTCCTTTGGGGGAGGGGCTTCTCTCTCCTCCCCCTTTCTTTTCATTTTCCAATAATTTCCAGCTGGGGGGGGGGGGGGGGGGGGGGGGGGGGAGTTTGACCGGTCAACCTAGGTCGGGGTCTTCCATGGTCCCGGGGTCCACTATGATCTGTCGGGGCTGATATCGGGTTCGTGCGCTTTATATTTCGTGCGTTGCACTGATGTGGTCTGCATAGCCCTAAAATGGCATACTCTCCATACGACCTTGAATCGAGACGCAATGAACTCTGTTGTGCTCGTATTACTCATACGAGTCTAACGGAACTGACGGAAGTCAATTCGGGGTTCGTACGGTCACTATTCATAATAATGAGGTAGTGGCGCGCTACGACACCCGAAATGGTCGTTTTCTCCAAACGACCTCGGATCGAAGTGCAACGAATTCCGTTGCGCTCGTATTGTTCATACGAGTCTAACGGAACTGACGGAAGTCAGTTCGGGGTTCGTACGGTCACTATTCATAATAATGAGGTAGTGGCGCGCTACGACACCCGAAATGGTCGTTTTCTCCAAACGACCTCGGATCGAAGTGCAACGAATTCCGTTGCGCTCGTATTGTTCATACGAGTCTAACGGAACTGACGGAAGTCAATTCGGGGTTCGTACGGTCACTATTCATAATTGAGGTAGTGGCGCGCTACGACACCCGAAATGGTCGTTTTCTCCAAACGACCTCAGATCGAAGTGCAACGAATTCCGTTGCGCTCGTATTGTTGATACGAGTCTAACGAAACTGACGGAAGTCAATTCGGGGTTCATTTGGTCACTATACCCCAATGACTTAGTTGCGGCGCACAACATTACTTAAAATGGTAGTTTTTCTACCGCTCGGACCTACTTTTATTGGGCTCACTAGGGTCTAGTGGCCCAATAAAAGTCGGGATGTTACACGCCTCTCCTTGCTGGTTGAAGTTCCTCCTCTCCGAGGAGATTCTTCTTCCCAAACCTTGGCGTTGGGGCTGACCCGCTGGACTCCACGACGACCTATTAACGGGGACCTGGTGGCGCTTTTCTTCCTCTCAACGCTTTGGAGCCACTACGGGCCTCCTCTCTTCCCGCCTACCTCCTTGGCTCCTCCCTCCTGGGCTCTTCTCTCCTTCTCTCTTCTCTCTTCTTCCTCTCCTGCCTCGGGGCTCCTCCTTCTTCCTGGGCACGGGGACCTTCTCCTCTTCTTCTTCCTCCCTGGTCAGCTTGACCAGGAAGGCGCGATTCGAAGCCTCCCCCTGAATGAACTTATTGGTCTCTTTCAATAAGCTCCTCATAGGACATGGGAGGATCCGACTGATCTTTAACTTGAAAAGACCTTCCCTTGGGCCGAACGTCAGGGCAAGCTGCAGGGTGAAGTCATCCACCTTTGGATGTCAAACACCTCTTCCTGGAAGCGGTCGATGTAGTTCTTCAACGTCTCCCGAACTCCTTGCACCAAAAAAAAAAGGGATTGTGGCATCCTTCTTCCTCTTCTTGGCCGTGGTGAGTCACATCGTCCACTCCTCGGTGCAAGTCTTCAAAGTAGTAGATCGAACCTGCTACCAGCTGGTGGAACCAATCTCTGTCCTTTCCTCGGAAAGTGATGGCAAAAAGCCTACACTTGAAGGAGTCCGACATAGTTCGAATGGAGACTACATCATCGAACCACTGGAGGTGTCGGACGGGATCATCCCTCCCAGAGTAGTAGGCCATCACTGACTCTATGAACCCCTCTGGCACGGGAGCAGCAAGAATCTCCTCATAGAATGAGCTCCTCTCACCTGTCAAGCGACGATCTTCGGCCTGACGAGCAACTCCTCCATACTCGTCATAGGGTTTGAGTATCCCGGGATCTCGCTTGGTCATCCACCTCGCGGAATCGAATTCCCTGTGAGCTCTGATGATAGAACTGCGGCCC